>OY755078.1:2791766-4187650 GCA_963576755.1 Noctua janthina
CTATTGGGCAACAGCTGTTGTCTCCGTGTCCTGAAACCCAGCAGTCCCAGCAGAAAGCAGGTGAATCCAGCTAGAACGCCGAAGTCCAAGTAGTAACGCCTGCCAATCTGGAATAGCAACATGTAGCCACGTAAGAAGTTTGCTCAGAAAAGTAATTTAACAGGAGAGATTAAAACTATCTGTACCGTCCACAGACAGTTCGCGAGTAGTAAAAACTAAATGTAGATATAATTTATTAATATACACCCGTGTCTAGCTGTGCTCAGACCAATGGTAATTTAGCAAAAATAATCCTTATTATCCCGTTTGATAATAAAATAACCTAATAACGCACGGGACCGGTCAATGTGGCGACACTTGGGGGAGGCCTATGTCCAGCAGTGGACGTCTTTCGGTTGAAATGATGATGATGATAATCATGTACCGAGTAAAACGGGGTGAACAAAGGCGCAGGGGTGAATAGAGACAAAACTTTGAAAAGAAATTTAACGTTGAATTAATAATTATGATAAGCCACTCGGATCGATCTTCAGGTTAAGCAGCGCTTGCCTAGGTTGGTCCGTGGATGGGTGACCGCCCATTACATACAGAGTTTCCTCCGTGCCTCGGAAAGCACGTTAAGCCGTTAGTCCCGGCTGTCATCTGTAGATCTTTGACAGTCGTTACAGGTTACTGGCCCAAAAAGTATGACAACCAGTCTTACCAAGGGGCATCGTATTACCCAGTACTAACTGGGTTGTGGAGGTCAGATAGGCAGTCGCTCCATGGAAAATAGTTGTATTCAGCTGCATCCGGTTAGACTGGAAGCCGACCCCATCATAGTTGGAAAAGGCTAGGCAGATGATGAAGTTACCAACAAGTACTGTATTTCATTTGCTTAATTATAGTTAATTATTTAGAGATCTTGTTGGAAATAGACCATAATTATTAATTCAACATTAGAATCCCTTTCAAAGTTTTTTGTCGATTCAGCCTTTGCGTTTCTATTCACCCCATTTTACGGATCCTAAATCAACGATCAGACAGACAAAACAGCCGCTCGGGGTCGGTCCTAGGTAAGGCCGCACTTGCCTAGGTTGGTCCATGGATGGGTGACCACCCATTACATACCGAGTTTCGTCAGTGCCTCGGAAAGCACGTTAAGCCGTTGGTCCCGGCTGTCATCTGTAGATCTTTGACAGTCGTTACAGGTTACTGGCCCAAAAAGTATGACAACCAGTCTTACCAAGGGGCATCGTATTACCCAGTACTAACTGGGTTGTGGAGGTCAGATAGGCAGTCGCTCCACATAAAACACTGGTATTCAGCTGCTCCCGGTTGGATTGGAAGCCCTCCCCCCAATATAGTCGAAAAAAGGCTAGATGCAATCAAAGATACTTACAGCGTACATCATATAGAAGCTCAGGCCGGCTGTCAAACCACCACACATAGTCAGCATGATAGCTGCTATCAGTAGCGAAGCTGTGGCTCCTGATAACGTCTTGATGCTGGAGAATGACTTGTATGTCTCCTCCGAGTACACTGATGGTGGGGCTGCTACCCTGGAGGAGGAGAAGAATTGAAGTTGATCATGGGTTCTTTGTAACATAACATCACGCCTGTAATCATGACGACGACGCGACGAGACAGCTTAGATGGCGCAGTGGCTGAGCGAATGACTGCTGCGTTGCGTGACGCGGGTAAGATTCCCGCACGGAACAAATATTTGTATGGCCTACAGGTAGTTGTTCCGGGTCTGGCTGTTTGTACATGTGAGTTTAAATGTTTGTAAACGCACCCACGGTACAGGAGAAATTCCAAGTCCATAGTTTTTTTTTATAAAATTAAAAAGAAAATCCACGAAGGGTTAGGCAAAGGAACCTACAATATGGTACACCCACATTTCGGTAGACCAGTTAAGTCTCATAATATGTAATAGGGGGCGAGCCTATTGCCATCAACCGGGCCCAAAACCTTGGCTGTTACTGAGAAATTTCTCGTGGAAAAAGCCAATAACATTTTGCCCAATCTGAGCAACCAGAAGTCTGGTTTTGGCAATAGGCGCGACCCTAAAAGGGGGCGACCTCTTTTACATACAGTCGTGTTGTTTATGATTGGCCTCAAATAGATAATATAAGGGACTTACCTACGTAGTAAAGAAATCTGCCACAAGGACGAAACGAAAATTGTTACGCGTGATTACAAAAGTATCGGTATCGAACCACGGAATAAACAAAAGAGCACCGAACAATGGCACAGCTCGCTGTTCAGCGTAAAGATACAATTCCGAAGCGGTAAAACAACATAATCAGCCTATAAAGTCGTGTGCCGAGACACAATGCCTCTTTGTACCGGCAAATCCCAATGAGATATATAACTGGTAAATTTCTTTATAACTTATGAAAAGGGCAACAGGCGGCTTCTAAGAAATAGTTTTCAATCTTGTAGGCCTTTTCGCTTCATGTTGCAACTGTTTGCAGTATTTTAAGACTAAGTTTACAACTTCTGTGACGCTAAAACATACATGTATTGTATAACGGGCTGGTGTCTGCAACTCCACGCCAAAGCGCGTATTTTGCGTGCGGGAAGCTAAAAAACATGCATATCTTAGCATCAGTAGCGGGTGCCCTTTGTATTGTGAACATGGCGCCATCGAACTACGCTACGGCACAGATAATATAATACTACGTACTACGTAGCTACGGTTTCTGCTTTGTAGAAAAATGCTATGTTTGAAGCAAAAATGCGTCGTTTTTGACGGTGCGGTGGTTGTCAGGGCGTTAGAACCGTGACACGCGCGAAACAGCTGTGCAAAGGTTTTTCTCGAAACCGCGAAGTTATCGTTAACGCCAAACAAGTATTTCTTATGTGGTTTAGGGATCGCTGAATGTAGTGAATGTCCAACTGCCCCACGTAAAAGTGCCTCACAGAAGGGTTTTCTTTCAATTTATTGACAAAAATAGTAATTTATTGATTAATCTTTGACTTACGTTTTATCGAGCTTAGTATCAAAAAATCAGTAGATAGGTCAATCACTTGAAAGAAAGAGAGAACTACAGCATTAATTATTTACAATGCGCGGCTGTGCTGAAAATCTAAGTGTGTTTTTTTGTTTAGAAATATAATTTAGGTGTCCCCTAATGTCATGTAAAAACGTTCTAATCACACGCACTTCAGAAATAAACTAATATCTACTACATTTACACATACCTTGGAATAATAACAGCAGTATTCTTATCCTTCCTCTGACTGTCTCTTCTCCGATCATAGTCCCGCCTCTCTCTACTCATCTCCCTTTCAAGATCGAAACTGCGATCCCTACTCTTATCTCTAAAGCTGGTCACAAACACATCATGCCTATCAAATCCTGGCAAGTTTTCAGGTAGAATCTCAGGTAGACCGTAGCTTAGCTTCTGCTGGGCTTTGGGAGATATGGGAGAAGTAGGAGCGCTCGTTCTTGAAGTCAGGTTAGCACAAGATTTTGAAGGTGTTACTCCATGAGTGGGTGTGCTGGATACGAATTTCCTCGGCGTTTCTGAGTATTTATTTTCTACTGATTTATTTGGTGTGATTCTAACTGAAGGCTGGCTAGCATAGCTCTTTAATTTCCTGGGTGTTGATAGCAATTCGTGGAGCTTTTGCGTCGCAATCAAATTTTTCTTAGACATAACCGGAGATGTGAATGTAACATTGCATTTTCTGGGCTCGTCATCTTCTGTAGGAATGATGGCATATCTTAGTGTCCTTCCATTTACAGTTTTGACTATTTCCGTCGGTATTTCTTTCAGTTCATTTTCGTCTGGTCCGTCAACGTTATATTCTTCAATTTCATCAGCATTGGCTTGTACTATCCTCTTCTTTGTAGGTGAATAATCGGCAATATCGTCGAAGTCTTGGATAACTTCGTATCTATGTTTCGTCCTGCTGTCTTCTAAACCGTCGTCGCTATCTCCACGTCGGTCATACCTTGACTGTCTTTGCTGCTTCAGCTGTGCCATTTCTAAATCCTCACTCCGTGTCCTACATCTTATTGATCGAGAAGGTTTGTACACCAAGGAGGATTGTCTCTGAAAGCTTCTATTTTGAAACTTAGGAGGTTTCGGTGGTAATTCAGGAGGTTCTTCTCTGTATCTTGGGGCCCCGGCAGGGGACATTCTTAAAGGATTATCAGATATATCTGTCCTCATAATTCTGTTACTTATTTCGATCTTTCTAGGCGAATTCGCGCCTAAAGGAGGCATCCTTTGCCTCTCCGGCGACACTAGTTTTGTCATACATGTTTTTTGAGCGAAAACAACTTCGCTTTGAGAGCAGAAGGCTGGATTTGAGTAATATTTGTACACGATTTTTGGTGAATCCATTTTTGTAAGCGTATTTTTTCCCCAGTGCAATCGTTAGTGCATGATTCCTTGTTAACAGAAAAGGGTGGCCACTAACTGGAACCGTTCCCCTTCAGTGCTTTTCTTAGACTTTAACTTAGTTTTACCTTCTAGGATTCTTATTGAATTATATTCACTTAAAAAGTTAATCTTGATTTACAAACTTAAATTATTAGCGAAGTTAGTTTTCAAAGTGATTTCTTATTTACATTTAAACCATTAAACATTGGTATTTTTTTAAATTTTCGTTCACTTTTAGACACTTCACACTTATCCACACTAGAATCTAAACTTAGTTTAATAATAAAAGCTATTTTATTCTATCTTTCACACGCACGTCTATCCAGTTCAACGTCTAACCGTCAACTGTAAAACGATTCCTTTTTCAAAAAAACACCGGGGTCGGAAACGGCGGCGTTTGCGCACCCCTGCAAATGGGCACGCGCCGTTTGAATTCCAAGTTCGAAAAAGTTCACTTTATCAAATAGGGACCTTACTTCTGTAGAATCAAAGTTGAAACTCTATTGCGTGTTAGTTTAAATTGAATTTGAACAATAGACAAGAGCGACTCATTGTAATTTTTACCTTATTTTATAGGCGGCAGGGTTGTAATCGAAAAAAATAATGTTATTAATAGTAAAACTGGTATACCTTGCGCAATTATTGAATGAGCTGACGTGAAAAGTCCCTTTTGTCAGGGCCGCAGGGGTCGCGTTGTGGCTCCCCTGTTTTGAGCAGTAGCTAGGTGAATACTGGTTTTCTAAATATCTTGTCTGGACAGTTATGTTTAGGTAATGTCGTTGTGATGTGCTTAAAGTATATGTTTACATTTGCCACTTCTCCAATAGTACAACTGATTCAACCCTCGGCCTCTCTTATCCAGCTGGCAGGTTCTCCAAAACATTAGGTACCTACTCCTCTAGGTCTAGCCTGTCGCTAGTACCTCATCATCATCAACATCTGCCTAGCCTTTTGTATATTGGGGTCGGCTTCCAGTATTACCGGATACAGCGGAATACCAGTATTTTACATGGAGCGACTGCCTATCTGACCTCCACAATCCAATTAGTAGGTACTTGGTAATACGATGCTACTTGATAAGCCTGGTTGTCAGACTTTCGGACCACTGACTACCAGTAACGACTGTCAAAGATCTACAAATGACAGCCGGGACCAACGGCTTAACGGGCTTTCTGATGCTCGGAGGAAACTCGGTATGTAATGGGTGGTCATCCATCCATGTACTAACCTAGGCAAGCACGGCATAACCTGAAGATCAAACCACACGGCTGTTATTATTTAGCCACGAACTCTACCGACGTTAAAGTAAAAAAAAACTAATATTTACCTAGCAATTTGTTGTATTGGCATATCTTACTTGGCATCAACTTTGCGGCAGGTGATCGAAAGATCCTATTTCAACGACAATATATTGTAGGTAGACTGCATCCTTGGTCGAGTTCAATTCATGCATGAGGTCCTGGGTTCAATTCCCGGGTCGAGCAGTGTTATTGAGTTTTTGCATCAGGAATTTCTTAGTAGCAGCCACGGAGTTTGGATTTGTGCCTAGTTGATGGCAACAGGTTCGCCCCATATTACAAGGGACTTAAACATAAGTGGCGAAATGTAGGTGTACTATTAGTTACACCTCTACCTAACCCTTCGGGAAGTACAGGCGTGATGTTCTGTTATGCTACGTTATGTAGAACATAAATGACTCGAATACACGTTAGAATTTCTTTTACTTTAATGTATTACATAATCCACGACGTTTCCACAGATTACTTAGGTCACAGATCCACTGTATCACTGAATATAAGGCAGTATTTTCTCCAAAGCACAGATAATATAATACTACGTTCTAAAGTTTTTTTTTTTTTTTACGTTTGATTTCATGAATTGCTGGCTGCGCTGGCTGGTCAGTCTTTCGAAAGTTGAGATCCTCTTTGAAAGACTAAGAAGCCAGCCTTTTTCGCTAAGTGTCAGTTTTGTTTAAAGATCAGACTATCACTTCCACAGAAATTGTGTCGGTACACAGTGGTCAATGATCAGCTTCTCGTAACCTCCAAAGTCACCCTTCGAGTTCATTCGAAAGTCCGACACATTTATCTACCTCTCCGTCTTCTCCACTTTCTATTTAATAATAATAATGATTGTTATTATGCAGGGGTCGCACGTGCCGTCGAGTGTAACGGTCGATGGCAGCTGGCGGTATATAGACAGCTGCGAGGTGGGGCGCGCAACATTTTGTTGATATTCAGGAGGAGCTCGTGGCTACATTATACCTGCCACATTGGTTATTGCAAGGTTAAACAACCGGTACCTACGGTTGACGTGCTTCAAAAAGCACGTTAGGTATGCCGTTGGTCACAGCTGTCCTTTGTAAATATTTGACATCAGTGGCCCGGTCGTCAGTGGCCCGACAGTCTGACAACCAGCCTTGCCAAGGGGTATCGTATTAACCAGTACTAACTGGGTTGTGGAGGTCAGATAGGCAGTCGCTTCGAGTAAAATACTTGTATTCAGCCTGACTCTGAAACCGACCATCAGACCCGATGATGATGTGATGTCTTTAGTCTTTGCCAAGTTAAGGTAGTGTGTTCCTGCGAGTTTTGTGAAAAAATTCAACGTAACTACCAATGGTGACAACGTTCGCTCTATGGATCAGATGATGTGTGATGTTCAAGTGTTTATGGTTATAAATAAAAGATCAAGACGTTCCTTATTTGTCATTCTAATTTCAGCCTTATTGTTTATTTAATTTTTCTTTCAAAATAACCACAAAGATTAACAAAAATTTAAAGGTCTACAACAGTTGCGAAGGGTCAATTTTCGTAAAAGGTAAGCCGGAAAACATATCTTTAATGTGATTATATTATTTGTCTATAGAACTCTGACTGTGCCATTTTTCAAACGGAATCCGGTAGGAATCGAGTTGTATGGAACCTTCGCCACTGGTCTACAGTACCTTCGTTTTCAGATTGATGAATTCCATCAACTAATTAGTCTTTCAATTTGTTCTTCGCAGTAAACATCCTGACCTAAAAACTCATCCTACCGAGCGTAGGTACTTAGGTAGGACGGCTTCATTTTGTCATTTAAAGACAAAATCAATCAATGTTTCATTATAAAATTTAGCTGCCAATCCTAAAGATTGTTTAATCCTTGAATTACTAGAGAAGGTGTCTTGTTTAAACTTACACTGTCACTTACGAGATATCTTCAGTGATTTTCAACTATTGTTGTCAGTTCCCGATATTTCGGCGCTGAACGCAGTTGCAAGCGCAATGATCGCTGGATGTTACAATACTTGAATATCACGAAAGATTGACATCCCGTAAGTAGCCGTGTAAATTTAGTTATAAACCTTGAAAGCTGAAAACAGTGTTTGATGTATTGTTTGCTTGCATGCCTGTTTTATTTTAACAAAATGTTGCTACCACCTGGATGCGTGTGCGCCCCTCCCTGCACCCGTATCGTATTGACATTACAATGTGATCCACGCGAAAATCGATAATATTGACCTTCAAATGTTACGTTAAGTAATTTATTACAGAACCGACAAAAGTATGCGTCTGGGCATAGTAATAATATGTAGGGTAGATAGATAAGCTGTTAAGCTTAAAGACAAGGGAAAAAAAATTAGGTAAACAGTCTCGTTGATCTATTAGTCGCAAGCGCAAGGTTTCGGCAGAGGTGTACCTAATACTTCACTACACCACACACTGCCACACCACATTTCGCCTCCTGTTAAGTTTAAGCCCACAGTACCAAAGTTCGTAGTCCCATTTACTTAATAGGGGGCGAGCCTATTGCCATCAACCGAGCTCGAATCCAAACTCCGTGGCTGCTACTGAAAAATCCTTATTGGAAAAACCCAATAACACTTAGCCTGACCTGGGACCTCATGCTCAGCGGTCGCGCTTGTGACATGTAGACCAATGCGCGGCAGTTATTCATAATTGTTAGTATTTGTGTTTCTTTAGTAATTTATTATCCCAGCAACAGCCCGAATTCGTATTGTCGTTCCTTTGTCAAACATAACAGTGGAAATATGAGTACGACGGAGGTGAGACGGAGTAGCATATCTTTAACTAGCTGTTGTTCGGGACTTTCGTCCGCGTGATATTTAGCCTATAACCTTCCTCGATAAATAGGCTATCCAACACTAAAAGAATTTTTCAAATCGAACCATTAGTTCCCGAGATTAACGCGTTCAACCAAACAAACTCTTCAGCTTTATAATATTAGTACCTATAGATAGTATATATATGTGATTATATTATTTGTCTATAGAATACTGACGGTGCCATTTTTCAAAGGGAAGCCAGTAGGAATCGAGTTGTAAGGGACCTTCGCCTCTGGTACCTACTAGATATCGCTCTGGATCTCTGCCTATTCTGTTAAAGAAAACAGGCGTGATGTTACGTAATGAAAACTGTATTTGCAGGTTCTTTCCAACTTTTTGCCCAGCTGATAACCTAAGCCAAAATAAATGTTTGTTAAGTGTATTTTAGCTTTAAAACACATTGATAAGATAACGTAAACTTTTAAAAGCTTCCGGTTCGGTTATCAAATAAAATTGTGTAAATACTGTGTAGTATTCGACCCGTGTTACATGGTCTATCAAGTTTTAAGCATACGTTTTCATCTGCCTAGCCTTTTCCCAACTATATTGGGGTCGGCTTCCTGTCTAACCGGATTCAGCTGAATACCAGTATTTTACATGGAGCGACTGCCTATCGGACCTCCACAACCCAGTCAGTACTGAGTAAAACGATACCCCTTGGTAAGACTGGTTATCAGACTTTTTGGGCCACTGACTGCCTAACGACTGTCAAAGATCTACAAATGACAGCCGGGACCAACGGCTTAACGTGCTTTCCGAGGCACGGAGGAAACTCGGTATGTAATGGGCGGTCACCCATCCACAGACCAACCTAGGCAAGCACGTCTTAACCTAAAGATCGACCCGAGCGGCTGTTAATATTTAGCCACGAGCTCCTCTTTTAAGTATACGTTTTGACGTCCATTAAAGTTTGAAAATCTTGCAGCGCTGGGGCCACCAGGGCCCTATCCAATAAAGCTGACAATCCGACAAGTCCGACATATGTCAAAAAGTGACAACTCGACAATTTTTCTGTTTAATAAAACTTACAGGCGACAAAATTGTCATGGTGGAAAATTCACAAATATGTCGGACTCTTTTTTTTTCTTAACATTTTTCTGTTTTATAAAACTTTATATGCGACAGCTGACAGGTGACAATTTGTCGTGAAAAACTTGTCAAATCTGCTTTATTAAACAGAAAATTATCGTGACATGTTGACATATTTGTAGAATTGTCCGACAATTCTGACAGGCGCGTTACCCTCTGTCGCGAAATCATATTTTGAATTTTGAAGGTGTAAAAAAGTGTATTGAAAAAGTTTATTACAAAAAAATGGTACTTACATCGAGCAGTGAGAGTAGTGATGATGAATACTTGGAACAAATACAAACGAGGAGGCAACGACGATCATTTAAAAGCAGAATCAATTTCTCCTTCTCAATTACAGATTTCTGCTTTAAAGAAAAATTTCGGGTATGTAAATCTACCGTAGAATATTTAATTGATAAAATTGCTCATCGACTTCAACACGGTACAAGCAGAAACCAAGCACTTACACCCGATAAACAAATTTTATGCGCTTTGCATTGGATGGGTTGTGGTTCACAGTACCACGTTATTGGTGATGCACATGGGCTTAGTAAAACAACCGTACATAATTGCATAAGAAGGGTATGTGGAGCCGTGATTACTGAATTACTCGGAGAAGAGGTTCGCTGGCCTGATAATTGTAACCGAATACCAACACTTTTCATGAGGCATAATGGGATACCTAGAATATCTGGTATTGTGGATGGTTCGTTAATTCCTCTAGATGCGCCTTATCAAAATGAATCTGCGTTTGTAGACAGGAACGGAAACCATTCAATTAATATTATGGTGGTGTGCGGGCCAAACTTAGAAATTTTCTACGCATCTGCAAGATGGCCTGGCTCTGTTCACGATGCCAGAGTGATGAGATGCTCTTCTTTAGCACGGACATGGGAAAGTGGATGGAGACCATTCCCAAACGCAATAATCCTGGGAGACAGTGGATATGGTTTAAAAAAGTGGCTTATGACGCCTAATATACCAATACAAATACCAAGGACAGCATCACTGGAAAGATTCTTGCGTGCTTTTAAGTCAACGAGAAGATTGGTAGAAAATTCTTTGGGAATCATAAAAGAAAAATTCCCGTGTCTAAATCACCTTAGAGTTCAGCCAATAATTGCAAGCAATGTAATATTATCTTGCATTGTTATGCATAACATTGAACACCGCTTAGGCTCAAATTCACCCTATTTAGAACAAGATATTAGCGGAAATGACAATGATACAGTTGTAGATAATAACAATGTGGACGAAGTATTTGATGAGGAAGCGATTGCAGTTTTACAGTCATTAATACAACTATTTGAATGAATAATTTATTTAATCCTTTTAATAAATGCATGATCGATTATACTTAAAGATTTTCATTCATAGCACTTATTATAATATCGTTGACTTGTTCATTATCAGCACCCGACTCTGTTGTTCGAACAATTTGTTCAATTTGTTCAGTACAAACATCAATAACCCGAGCGTTTTGTAAATACAAAGGTAGTGTAAATTCTGATGGCTGTATGTTTAATTCTTTTTCAAGTTTGAGTAGCTCCAAATCTAGCTTGTATTTTTCTCTTTTTGCAATTTGAAGTTTTTCTTTAGCAATATCTACTTCTATTTCCATTTTTTGTTTCTTAAAATCAAATAAGTCATTTGATAAATCAACTGGGGGATGTGATTTTCTTCGTATTGGATTTTGAGGTTGAGGTGGTGTTTCTGCTGTAAAAACAGGCACGGATACCTGTGTTTCATTTGATCCTGAGGATTCTGGTATTTGAAGTCCATCTATTGCTGGAGAATCCTTTCCTATGATTTTTAGTATCATTTCATCAGAATCGTCATATTTGCATTTTTTTCCTCCCCCAGAACCAGTCTGCAGACGATTATCTCTCTTTTCCTGAATGATTTATCGTACCAGTATATATAAAAACGACAAAAAAATCATGTCTGTTGTATGGGAGCCCCCTTAAATATTTATTATATTCTGTTTTTTAGTATTTGTTGTTATAGCGGCAACAGAAATACATCATCTGTGAAAATTTCAACTGTTTAACTATCACGGTTCATGAGATAACGCCTGGTGATAGACGGACAGACAGACAGACAGACAGACGGACAGCGGAGTCTTAGTAATAGGGTCCCGTTTTACCCTTTGGGTACGGAACCCTAAAAATCGTTTCCACATACACAATGCGAATATTTCATACATACCTACACAATATAATACATCATATCTAATTGATAACTTCTTTATTGGTTAACGGTCTAAATAAATAAAAAAAAATTACGGATTGATGAAGGATAAACTAGTTAAAATAAACTAAACCTTACCATGGTCCTTTTGCGCCAATTTTGCCATGTAGTGTCACGAAGGTATTTCCAGTCTTTATTGAAAATACCTAATGTTCTTAAGTTTTCGGCTATTTCCTTCCATTTATTTATTTTTACATCGTGGGTCAATTGGTCACTAAACTTCCCAAAAAGTATATTTTTACTTTCGTAAATAAGGCCCAAAATGGTAAGTTTTCTGTGCATTTCCATCTTACACGCGATCATAACACAATCGAAGTTACACTAGTGATTGTTTTATTCTTGTACTTTGATAATATCTTTTTCAATTTTACCCTCATCCAGCTTCATAAAACAAAATTCTTTGCAAATATATTATGTCAAAAGTCGACATAATTGTCACGACAATCCGACAATATTGTCACCGACAATTGTCAGAAATATTGTGACTGTGGTTTTTTGATATGTCGAGTTTTATTAAACGTGTTTTTACATTAAAAATATGTCAAGATTTCACCTGTCGATTTTTGACATATTTGTCACGTTTATTAAACAGCTTAAGCGCGACAATTCTACAATTTTGTCATTTTTTGACATATATGTCGGATTGTCAGCTTTATTGGATAGGGCCCAGGCCACCTACCATGACGTCTTTAAACAAGAGTAATTCCAGTGTGGGAAAGAGATGGCGCTAGACTACCTGTATAGCTCTATCTCTTTCCCGCACTGGAATTACTCCTGCTTTATAAAAGTATTCCGATTTAAAAGAGTGTCCATGGAGTTTCGTGCACTTTCTTCTCCATAGAGATCTACGTTAGGGAATGGGCAACTACAGTACTTTCACAGTTTTTGTGCCTTGTGACTGGGACTGTAGCTATATTTTACTGTTGTCTTTGTTTCGACAATTCAAAAGTGCCTGTAACTGGCCTACTTGAAATAAATGCTTTGATTGATTTTGATTCTCAGTCGTCCCTTGAAAAGGGCTTTGTCACTAACCTACCTAGTTACCCACATCAGCTAAAGTTGACACGGACCTGACCATGTCTCAAGTTTCAGAAGTACCGTCAATTTTATTTATTCTTTACAATGTACTTTCCCAGTTACTGTGGAATTCACTGCCACCTATTAATCTGTGGCTTAACGCAGGCCATTTTGTTTACGTAATCGTACCTACCAAACAGAGATCCACCTTTTCATGTACCGTACTAACGATATACCAAAATTAAATTACCTGACCTTCCCCACTACCACAATCATGTAGGTAAGTACCTATTTACGTTTTGACGTCCACCAAAGAAACAGGAAAAACTTGCAGCCCTGAAAAGGGCTTTTTCAATGTATACACCAGCGAACTGTTCAGTCTATCACTACGCGCGCGGTCAGTGGATACGAAACGGGGCACTATGAAGAAGTCGAAGTATTCCTATTTCTGTCTGCAGGGTTTAAAGTAACCTTACCTATCCTAACCTAACGCCGGGGTGCCCCTAGTCCCCAGCTCACTATGCTCGCTCTTGTATCTAACACTTTATTGGCTAAAAATTCTATCTTTTTTCCTCAATGCCCCGTTACGTACACTCCAACCACGCGCGCTCGCCACGCACTCTCCTCGCCAGCTGGATGTGACTCGCTTGGCATGAATCGCGCAAAGGTTCGTGTCCTCAAACAGTCCCACTAAGTACGCCTCGCAGGCTTCCTGCAGCGCCATTACCGCGGAGCTCTGGAACCGGAGATCAGTCTTGAAGTCCTGCGCGATCTCCCTCACGAGCCGCTGGAACGGCAGCTTCTGGATGAGCAGCGCCGTGCTTTTCTGGTACCGGCGGATCTTTCGAAGCGCCACAGTACCGGGCCGGTAGCGGTGCGGCTTCTTCATGCCGCCCGTGGCTGGCGCGCACGTCCTTGTTGCCTTAGTCACCAGCTGCTTCCGAGGAGCTCTGTCTGCTTTGTGCGCGCCATCTTGTTTTCATACACTTCCTTCTTCGTTGGTGACTGTGTCTATAATGTGTCGAGGAGCGACCCGGGACAGAGGAGCGATGCCTTTTATAGTTTTTTAGGTCCCCACTCTCAGTAGATTTGAGATGTTGTGGGTAGTCCTAGATTGTTTTGAGTGAGAATTACCTGCGTTATAATATATAGAAGTAAACTTGTAACTTGTAGGAATATTCCATTGGTACCAAGAACATTGTTAAGTATTGATGCAGTTTGATCATCTAGGCTGCCATCCATCATCGGTCCCTTGCCCTCATCCGATCCCAATTTTTTGATAACATGTCTTTTTCATTCGTACTTCTGATTACGTTTGATCATCTGTCTTTCAGAGTAAAATAATGAAAAGTTGTGCTAGCTAACTATCTTATAAGCTTGACACTGAAGACAGAGGCATAACAAACCACCACGCCTGTAATCCCCAAAGGTTAAGGCAGAAGACGTGTACCTAATAGTACACCCACATTTCGCCAGTTATGTTTATGACCCATGTATTAGAAAGTGGCGAGCCTTTTGCAATCAACTGGGCTAAAATCCAGACTCCGTGGCTGGTAAATTATGTTTTTGTATCACATTTTTCAATAAGCTGTTTTCTTGAGGTTTCTGCCTCTAGCCAGCAAGCGCAACTGTAGGGTAGGGTCTATGTTCTATTCATAGGTGGGGCAGCATACTTCGTAAAAAATCAGGATGAGTTTCTCTCATTTTGGCCCAGTTTGGACTTGAGGCCGGTTGATGACAATAGGCCCCGTAGCTAGTTACATAAATAAAACAACAACCGACCTTTAGAATCATTTATTCATCAATCAACAATTTATAATTTAAAATCATATAATTAAAATCATTCCTATTTTACAATACCCTGTCATTTCTGCACTTCCCTGTCATCTCTAACGGCTAACCATGGTCTTCACACCTTGGTGGTTGCGTCACGTGCGTGGCTTTTATGAAAATTATTGATGGCTTTGACAGCTTCTATATTCGAGTGCGTGGCCAGCTCCCCAGGGATGACGAGTTTGACAGCAGCTTGGATCTCCCTACTGCTCAAAGTCGACTTCTTGCTATGGACCGCCAACTTTCCGGCTTCTACAGCAATTCTTTCCAACATATCGTTGAGAAAATTGTTCATAATCAGCATAGATTTTCTTGAAATGCCCAAATTCTCCGGCGCCACCATACGCAGTAACTTGTAGAGGTAGATTGAGAAGCTCTGGTAATTCTTCTTTTTTAATTTCTTTGACTTCATAATTGGTCGCGAGATGGCGCTGTCTTTAGTTGGAGTTGGTTTTAGAGCCTTCTTTGGTACTTTTACGGGTGCCATTTTGATTTTATTGATTTTTTTTTGTCTAAATTACGTTACGATCGACTTTGTTATTTTAGTGTGCGGTTTAAGTGAACTTGTGTTGTTTGCAAGTAGGGGTGACTGTGGGTGATTGTGTGAGCTCAATGACCAATCAGTGGCGTTGATTTGGCAAAACATCAATGTCGCTAAGAACGTATTTTTTAAATATAAATTATTTAATGTCTAGTTAAGTCCTGTGGGTCTAGTAGACGCAAAGCAACGGAATTTGAACTTTTGAAGCCGCGCGGTCCATGGCAATGAGCTCGCCCCCCAATACAATTTATTATGGAATTTAAACATAACTGGCGTAATGAACGCGTAGGCGTACCTTCCGGGGATTAGAGATGATATGCTTAACTCCATTTCATATTTATTGGCAAACAATACAAGAATCAAATTGATCTGAAGAAACCCCATGCTCGAAAAACGATAATCACAAATATCAAAACATAATGTCTCTGTGTTGTTGAATGTCTAATTCAGGTGTACCTACTCATTACTGACCATTTGTTTACCGTAAGTAACGTTATAGTTAAAACATCAATAAACCATCATCTTTTCTTAATCGTGAGTCTTCCTCCCTTGTGACTTGTCTCATATACTAGGTACCTTGGGATCGTCGCAACACGTTTTGCGAAGTCCCATCAGGAATACGACTTGTAATGTAAATCTGTTGATATCTAACAAGCAAGAGACATGCCTAGACGTTGAGGATTTAAAGAATATAAGCAAAGATTACATCATTCCATTTAAATACTTGATTTAGTAAATAAGTTACGCTTTCGCGAGCAAAAATGTTGCCTTATGGCCCTAAATTCTTCCAAAATACCCTTTTACAGAGTAGTGGGTTAAACTATAATGTTTATAACATTGCACTTACAACTACCCGTAACTAAAGCAATATTCTTGCGCCTAGCCTATAAATACCCCTCTCTCACGCACAAAACCGCATTCCACATCTTAACATCGTCATATTCACTTCGAAAAAAAAATCAAACGTCAACGTCAAAATGACAGGTCGCGGCAAAGGCGGAAAAGGATTAGGTAAAGGAGGCGCCAAACGCCACAGAAAGGTGCTTCGAGACAACATCCAGGGTATCACGAAGCCAGCTATTAGAAGATTAGCAAGAAGAGGAGGCGTCAAGAGAATATCAGGATTAATATACGAAGAAACTCGTGGCGTGCTCAAAGTGTTTCTAGAAAATGTTATCCGCGATGCCGTGACGTACACTGAACACGCCAAAAGAAAAACTGTGACAGCAATGGACGTTGTCTATGCCTTGAAGAGACAAGGAAGAACGCTGTACGGTTTTGGCGGGTGATTTTTTGAGGTTATAATGAAGAAAAATATACAATTATTTAATATATTTCTCACGTTTGATTGACAAGGCCCTTTTCAGGGCCGCAGTTTTTCTATTTCTTGATGGCAGTCTCAAAAACGTTGGGTGTTAAAGTTTGGATCATTATCCGTATCTACACGGTCCGTCCGTAAAGGTTCGGTTAACCACAGATGCTTAAATATACCTAGTATCTGTCAGTTTCCGCCAGTGTCTGGAGCCGCGTCCGTAAGTTGACCGAACCGTGGAATTGGCCCGCACATCAGTGCGTTTTTACTCGACGTTTGTGTGTAGGTAGCTCTTTAAAATATAATTTATGGTAGCTGAGGTTCTCATTACCGCAGCGCATCGGTAGTAGGTACATCATACCCCATACCAGCACCAATTTATTATTCACAGCCTGATGGTCGGGATACTACTTTATGACAATTTATTAGACATTGTTTCAGAATTTGATTATTAAATAAGGTGGGTAAACAAAACAAAGAACGTTAATTCTTGGACTTGAACTTATTTTATTGGTACAAAAAAATATAAATATCTTAGTGGGTAGATGCACTTACTAAGTTCAGATATGGCGTTAACATACAAAAACATACGCAAAGACAGGTCAATAACTGCTGTTGATCATTAGTACTTACATACAGAAATTTCTCTATCCCATGTTATTTAATTTTAAGGAACAGGGTGGGTTGCTATGACGTCTTAGAGGAGTAATTCCAGTGTGGGAAAGAGATGGCGCTAGACGACCTGTATAGCTCTTTAGGCCACTGTAAATTTACGCCATTAACACTATTGTCTGTCCAGAAACCGGCTGATGACAACAGGAGTGGATACAGAGGGGGGTAATGGGTGCAACTGCCCCCACTGAGTCCGCCCAAATATGTCATTAATTCATTATCATCAAAAATTTTAAACTGCCTTAATGATTTGTTATTATTTGTAGATTACATCGATCGATCAATACACGTGTTTCACTCGAAATTACTTAAAAAAAAGACATCTCGAAGTTTGATTAAACGATGTAAAAATTCAGCTCCAGGCTGTTTGTTGTTTTTTTGTTTTAAATGAATTCTCTGGAGGATAGTAAAATCACACAAATATTGGTAAAATTGCCCCTCAACGTAACAAAAAGCTGCCTATGTGATATGTTACACAGCTCATTTAAATATTGCTAATTCTCTGAGTGTCTACCATGGTGGCCTTATCGCCGAGAGCGATAAGAGTTCCAGACGACGTTCTTGCCTACTTTCAACTTTTGAACACCATTGTCACATATACGTGACAAGCAAGCGCGTGCCCCTCTACGCCAAACGCCATAATGTGACAAAATCGTTGGTAAAATTGTGGCTTAGCGTGGAGGTCATGCGCGTGCGTTAATGCTCTGGCGTTCAAAGGTTAATACACTCCTAAGCTACTCAACATATGCGTGAGTATGATCTGGTGCACATCTCTGAACACAGTCCGCACGTTGTCCGTGTCTGTAGCCGTCGTGAAGTGGAAGTAACATTCCCGTGGCCTTTGGGCCTCCGCGACGACGAAGCGCTCTGCAGACGTGTTTATTGCGCGGCGGTGGCGTTTTTTCGTTATTAGCTCCTGGAAATAGAGAAGAATAATGTTTTTTAGAGACTCTTTGTTGATAGTTGGTCCCGGCTGTCATTTTTAGATCTTTGACAGTCGTTACAGGTGAGCCGAAAATCTGAAAACCAGTCTTACCAAGGGGTATCGTATTACCCAGTATTAACAGGGTGGAGGTCAGATAGGCAGTCGCTCCATGTAAAATACTGGTATTCAGCTATATCCGGTTAGACTGGAAGGCGACCCCAACATAGTTGGGAAAAGGCTAGGCAGATGATGACCTACCTAACCTAACCTAGCCACCTATAATAAAGCAAATCAAAATCAAACATTTATTTCAAGTAGGCCAGTTGAATTGTCGAAACAAAGACTACAATGAGATGAAGCTACAGTCCCAGACACAAGGCATAAAAACTGTGGAAGTGCTGTAGTTGCCCATTCCCTAGCGTAGATCTCTATGGAGAAGAACGGGCAAGAAACTCCATGGACACTCTTTTAAATCACAATATTTTTACAAAACCTTGGTTACATCATTCATGTTGTTGATGGTACATTATGTGAGAACGATGTAGCGAGATGTGTACGTTAAGTGTCCATTAAAAACAAAAACAAAACAATTTAAAAATAAAATAATTAATTCAATACTGACATATTATTTAATTTAATTGTAATGTTTTATGTATATACAATTTCTAATTTAATTAATCGATTGACATAATGATATCCAATAATTTATATGCTATTAATTGAATTATTTATTTTGTTTTTTTTTATTTTTTATTTGTAAGCTGACTGTATTATTACTATTATACTTTATGGATTGTGTCTGAAAAACGTATTATTATTATAAATAAGAAATACCTACCACAAACAAACTCTTGATGAACATTTTAGTCCTAGTGTACTCATCTCCTGACGCTTGAAACTCGTTGTACTTAGGAAAGTATTGGGCGATGCTGCGACCCTGTGACACCTTGGTTTCCAGGATGTCCTGTTTGTTCAGGAACAGTATCAGACCCGCTTCGAGGAGGAACCTGTGGGAATATAACAGTTCTTTAGGATTGCGGTGAAGTAAAGATTAGGCGCTGTCAGACATAGTCTCTAGATACATAGACGTAGATAGATAGGTATTCAGGGTGGAAGAGACACCACGTATTCAATACATCATTAAACCCCAATAGATATTTATCGTACTTTAAAAAAAAAACAGCTTTTGTAGGAAATTGAGTAATTTTTTTTAAATTACGTATAGAAATTTCTACGTGGAGGTTCACAAAGATGTTAGGTACTGAATACGTGGTAACCGTGTGTGCGTCGGTGTCCCTACCAACCGCTAACGAACCGCGGTAGGTTTTTTAATATACATCGTGACTTTTTAGTAGTCTTACAAAGGTCGTCAACTCAATGTACCCGACATAAAATAGCTCTAGGCGCGATTTTTTTTTATCTTCCATAATAGGTACAAAGAAACATAATAATAAAAAATTAGAATAAAATTATGAAACATCCTGTTCATGATGTTTACGTGTCAAACGGGAGAACATTACCTAGGTACCCAGCACTCGAGTCCAGTAATCATCGCTCGCAACAGGGAGTTTTAACTACGTCATGCATCATAATACTGAATAATATTTTAATTTTTAAATTATTAAAATCTCATAAATACCTATTTTTTTTTTATGAATGTTTAGTATTCATTGGATACATGAAGTAGGCTGCCGTTGTAAGACGACTAAAAAGTCACGGTGTATACCGAAAATATAAAAGCGCCATCTCTTAAATGAGAAGAGTTTCGTAAAGTTATACCTCATGAATAAATACTACTGCTAATCCGGTTTACTATACGTACCTACTACATTTTGTTACGTTATTTTATAGTTGGAACATAAAAAAAAACAATATTTTGTCACCTGCTTTGCCAGACATCTTCAAACAGCACGAGCGCTTCTTTGAGTCTGTTCTGAGTACCATCTTCTCTCAGGGTCTGGTCGAAGTCACTACACGCTACCAGGAACCATATTGCGTGGATACCTTCGAAGACCTGGGTGGAAATACAGACAAACATAAAACAAATTATTCTAAAAAAAAACAGCTGGTCCATACATTTTGACCGTGTCGGTATATCAGATTTGTAGGAAAGCCGATTTTTTTTTAATAACCGATATAAAATGTCTTTGTGCCCCCCCACATAGAAATTATTAGAATGATGTACTGAATACGTGGTGGTAACCATTTCCGCGTCGGTGTCCCTTTCATCCCGTATTATTATTTTCTTTTTTTTTGACAAAACCTTGCCCCACACTAGGAATTATATTAAACTTATAAAGAAAATGACATGTGTGTACCTGTATCCATTTTTTTCTTTCTCCCCTTTGTCCGCCAACGTCAAACATCCAAAAATCTTGAATACCACCGTGCATTGATTTTGGAACCTAGAAATAAGAGTTGTTAAGTAATCAGTAGGCACATAATTTATTAAAAGTTATGGAATGGGTAACATAAAGGGTGTAAATAGACCATTAACATAGCCGAAACTGGCCGAAAGGCACTTGTTCTCCCCGTCTTTGCGATATTTTTGATGTGAAACGTCTATAGCCGCACGTAAAACCGATTTCTGGCGTGGCGACGCATGCCGTGGCGACGTGTCGCCACGCTATATGATGGTATATATACAGTCTATATGCAGTAGTGTGTACGGTGCGTCACCTGCTGGATGTATTAATTAATTAATTAATTAATTACGTTTCTCCAAGAAGAATTTCAATTGCAAATTAATAACAATCCAAGAGAACCTACCACCAGATACGGAACAACAATAGATGCTGTATTTATTAGATATCTTGATAATGTTATGTCCAATACTTTTGTAACATACTTCAGTTACCATCGACCAATTGTCACAGTAATACCGTCCTCAGAGGCAACATCGAATATAACTATTACCGAAGTCACTGATTAAACGAATTAAGTAGTCACGATTTGAAATAAATTCGTAAATTTTTGTATTTAATGAAAATAAATGTTTATTCAATAAATAGTCATCGTTATCTGGAAAAAAAAATAAGAAATTTACTTTACACACCTCCACGACCCCCGTACTATTCAATCCATCCATCAGCACAATGCTTTCAGTGCGTTACATCGAGTCCTACCGTAAAACATGATTTTACACCCCCAAAAAAAAAGTCGATTCCCAGCAATAAATTTTGCGTAAAGTTACTTAGTTTGATGTAAAGAAAGCTTGGTTGACGGTTATGTGAAGGGTCTGTTTACACCCTGTAGATATGTATGTAACCCACAATTCATCCTAGTCATTAATGCACAAATGTTTACGTAGGTATTAATTCATAAACGCCACTTAAAGTTTAAACATTGATCACCGCCAGCTTAATCAATTTTTTAAATGTTTAAACATAATTTAAACATCTCTTAACTTGAAACGGCGTTTATGAATAAATACATTATTTATTAGCTGTTATTAGGTAGACTTTACCTTTACTTTGAATTCAATTTTCTGTATGCCAGTGGTTTTCTGTCGACACCGCAATATGTCCGCGTCTGATGGTATATAATCGGGTTTTTCAATAAGATCTATTCTATCTAGAAAACTGAAAAGATGTATGATAAGAAACAAAAAATTTTATTAATAATATTTTGGGTAACTCCGGTGATATTGATTTATGATTACATTGAAAATTAATGTCATGCATTAAAAGGGTTGAAATTTCAACTATTTATAAAAGCGCCATCTATTATCAAAATTTAAAAAATAAAAAATATTTTAGTAACGCTACTCAACACCACATTTTGGTTATGCCACTCGATACTAGATGGCAGTATATTAAATTTGGACAATCAAGTTGCAGTAGAAGTTCAAATTCAGACATATCAAGAATGCCTGTGTAGTTCTTCTATTGCGCAACAGATGGCGTTACCTTAAAATACGAAATATTTGTACGTACTATTCAGCACTATCTATTAGTTGATATTCATTAGATCTTTTAAAACATTCTCTAACTCCACCATCTCGCCATAATGCTCTTACGTGATCAAAATATTCCTGGAAACATAAAATAAAACATTTTACCAATTCGTGCTATAATTAGCTTAATTTTACTGCCAAATATATTTAAATGTTTTGTTTTTCGGTTAAAATCACTTACTTCTGTATATTCCTTAGGTCCGTCATTGCCAAGTTTCAGAATATATTCTCTCGATCGACTATTCTTTGGATTTTGTAGGGGTAGTTTTAGCATTTCCATGCTGTCTACAATATCGTGAATAGATTCATGAATATTATGGCGAATATGATTCGCTTTGTCTGTTCGTTCACTAAAAAGTACAAAAAACACATCATTAGACATTTTGTTTTGTTTTAGGACTTGGTAAGTCCGTTATAAATTGTATATGGTGGAGTAGATCTACCTTGCAGAAAAACCTTGAACGTGTAAAATCTTCATTTGTTTTATAATTGTTGTTTTCCCACTTTCCCCTGTGCCCAGTAATAACAATTTTATAGCCTGAAAAAAAAAAAAATATTCATTAGTAGACCAGGTACTAATAAAGGCACGTTTCCACTGTGTTGTATGGCCTGTAATAATGGTACCTACACATTTAATTCCACGCCCAAAACCATTTTAAGTTTGCATGCAGTTTCACGTTTCCAGTACTTACCTACTTGTGACAGTTGTGACATATCTACTCGATCTGCAAATAACATACACCGTGGTACGTACCTACTCTTGATTGACGAAATTAGGGCAAAGTGCGGGCGTTTTGGGGAACTGTCTCATGTAAATTTTGTCGTAAAAAAAGTAGTGATTATCACCCTAATTTGATTTTAAATATAACGATTCTCATATTTCTCATGTATACTCACTTCATTGTATGACTTGATCCACTGTTTAATTTCTCTGTCGATATGTTTAGAATGCTCCTCGACTTCGTCTTGAGCTCCCAAACAAGGAAGCCAACCCATTGTTATTTACATGAAATTTACCTGGATGGGTGACCGAGAACACGTTAGTTAATAGTTTCCTATGCAGTACTACCTAGGTAGGTACCTACTCATTTTTTTTTTAAACCTGTAAATAAACAATTGAATTTTAACAAAAATAAACCGGGCTTAGGATGACCCTCTGATCCAATCATAATTTAGATTAATAATATCTATGATTTAGATATTATTAAAATATTCGAGTCCGGATCTCTACCTCCTTAGTCCAATCCGTTATCCTCTCTAGATCGGTACTTACCTATTAATTAAAGGCTTTCTTTTCAAGGTTGCTGAAAGATTATTTCGACCTGTTAATAGTTGGCCTGACTACGCACTATTTAATTGCTTCTATATCATATGAGGTCATTCTCATGGAATACCTATAGGCTTATGAAATCAACATAAATATCTTGATTCCGTGAGCTAAGCAGATACTGCTAAAACATTTTTAATGTTTTTGTTATTATCTTTCTATCCAATCCATACAGAATTACAGATAAAAACTAATCCTAAGAGTGAGCGGTGTTGCAAAGGTAGTGAATGGACCATGTTAGTTTATATCTAATTTCTTGGAAATTCTGTTTTACCTGTTTTACAGTGAATGAGTAAGCAGTAACACCTGAGCTGCGAAAACCATATTTACTTCTACGGGATAAAGGCGTTGATAAAGTCAAATAAATTGTCATCATAAACGTGCGATTGGGAGTCCCTTCTACACATGAAAACAGTGTTAGTTTTTTCGTTACACATTTTTAGTAAGATGGTTATGAATATCAAGTTTTATTTGTAGGTCAGTCGTTGTATAGGAAATATGGTAACATGATAAGACATCGAATGCAAGATAAGTGGTTACAACTTATTTCTTAATTGATGGTAACACTCGCAGACTACATGTACCTTCGACAATTCTATTTTCAGTATGTATATCATATCGTTCTCACAGCTGGAAGACAGCCTCCTCTATGTGTGATGAGATCATTTAATTTATATAGTAATCTTGAGTATGTCATCATCTTCCTGTTATTTACCACATTTTAGGCCAATAAGTACCTACTTACCAGTGGCGAAGGCTCCATACAACTCGATTCCTACCGGATTCCCTTTGATAAATGGCACAGTCAGTATTCTATAGACAAATAATATAATCGCATTAAAGATATGTACTCCGGCTTACCTCTTACAAAAACTGGCCCTTCGCTACTGCTAGTTACTATAGTTCTAAGTTACTTGGGGTCAGTGCAAGACATTACTTTCTTTCTTCCCTTTTAAGTTTTTTATCGTCACACTATTATACACTCCCCTTTTCTTTCATAATTTCTCATACAATCCATTTAACTTTTTATTGACTTTCCTCTCCGTCTACATCCATCAACATTTACATTAATTACTATTGTAATCACAAGCGTTTCCCTCCCAACAAGCCATTACCAATATTTTTTTTAAATTACTATTTAAATAAGCAATTAAAAAATGACAAACCTTATAACAATATTATTAAAATGTCACCACAACGAAATCACTGTAACTAAATGAGTTTTATCAAAATATATCAATTTATTGATATCGCATTGCTATCAGATATTAAATGCTAATCTTGCTTGATTAAATTACTAAAGTAACATTTTTATTAGTGGATTGAGTAAGTACTTAACATGGTATGGTGGGCTGTGGTGGTAGCTCCATGCAATAAAATACTGGCGTCTAGTTTTATCTACTGAACACCGCCTGCCCCAATATATTTAGTTGGCTATGGTTTATTATTATGAATTAAGTACTCAATTTTACAATAAAATCTTCTAATTTTATTGTCTGCTATCGCCAGTCTAGTAGCAAGCATGGTGATATTAGCAAATCACCATTTATAAGGGGAACTATATTTTCTATCACCAAAATTTATATTTGTCATCAATTTGTATCACCTAATAAATAGATCTATCGCCACGAAATATTTTCGTTCTCAGATAAACAAAAATTGTTCCCAGGTATGAATTATCAAATTAATGTTAATATATGTGTAAAATAAGAGATCGATAACCAATAAAATTATATTGCATTACATGAATATAAACTTCGTTCTTATAATAACAGTTTTGTTACTTAAATAATAGCTCTGTGCTCAGAATGGTAGATCTGTCACCAAATAAATCGATTATCGATCCCTGACTGCGACTCCTTTTTATTTGATATTTTGTCTTGGTGACAAAATATCAAATAAAAAGGAGTCGAATAAATATTGATTATTTTGACTTTAATTGTTTTATTTACTACTCTGCTAAAAATTTTATTTAAATATAATTTATACTACCAGTGGAAATTTAAAACCTTGGGAGTCTAATTAAGTAGCAGAATCTTTTGGTTGAAACGATGATGACAACCCTAATTTTTTATTTGAACTTAATGCAATTTTCTAGTAACATAATATGATTTATTGGTGATCTCTTTAAATTAGTTTGCTTAAATACTTATTAGGACACACCTATTATAATACATACAAAAACATTTATTTGGTACTAGACCTTATATCTCAGGATTTTAGGTGATTTATTGTAGAACTGATTTTGCATTGTTTGGTGACTACATTTTGGTGACAGATCTACTATTTTGAGGACAAACCCTATTATTTAAGAAACACAAAACTAATTAAATTGGTGATAGCTTAAATGACACCCATTTATAAGTATTTAGTCTATGGTAGTAGTGGAACTACAAAAAAGGTCGAAGACGATGACGTCTGACTGATCTCTATGATAAGCGTCAATTTTCAATAAAAAAATAGAAAACAAATGCTTAAATAAAAGATTAATTTCATTTTACAGTTTACAATACTGTTTTCACTGTTATAAAAGTGTCAAACAAATCTTAGAAATACAAAAAGATCGCCCCCGGGTGGGCTTGAACCACCAACCTTTCGGTTAACAGCCGAACGCGCTAACCAATTGCGCCACGGAGGCCTTGATTACTAACTCGAAATTGCTGGTACCTATACACAGGTACGTATTTATACACAAACAACTCGATAATAGGGTATGCAGACCACCTGGCTATATTTTAGCAAAAATGGATTATGTATTGTATATATTTAGAGACGTGTGAAACTAAAGGAATGTAAATCGATGTTACAATACATAGCGGTGCCACGAGTCAACAGCGTTTTTTAAACTACTTGAATGCATGTTTTGAACGGGAATTAAATTATTCATACATCAACTCACCCATAAACAGGTTGAATTTTTGAAGTGGGCGTAGATGGCCAAATCTGAAATATGAGGAATAGCGAAAAATACTCTAAGGAGTCTCGAGCCCGATTTTGATGAAAACTAAAACTGCATCATCAGAATTTTGAAAAATCAATATTAACAACAATCAATATCAACTTAGCCAGGAATCGAACCCATTGATCTCGGGAAAAAAAAAACACATTATATTATTACATCATTTGTTAGTCTCGCCAGTAAGGATCAAATACTGGGAAATAATGACATACGGCAAACTAAAGGAAAGAGAACAGTAGTAAAAAAACACACTATATTATTACATCATTTAATAGTCTCGCTAATAAGGATCAAATACTGGGAAATAATGACATACGGCAAACTAAAGGAAAGAGAACAGTAGTAATCAACGAAACTACGAAAAAAATCACTATTGGCGCCAACTCACTTGTAATTTTTAATTTCAATTGGTTAAGATTTTTTTTCTTTTCCTGTGGCCTTTAACCGCGAAGAGTCAATAAAATTGAATTTAGAACATACCTAATGTTGTAACGATTGACTGCGCTGCGGGTGTCATCAATCAAAGACATTAATTTAAAATAGTAAAAAACATGAATTTTAACATTTTTCTCGAGTTTGCCGTACCAGAATTTGATGCTTACTAGCGACACTATCGAATGGTGTACACAGTGGTGGTGGTGGTGGTATACAGTGTTTTTTTCCAAAATCATGGGTTGGATTCCTGGCTATTAATGTTGATTTTTCAAAAATCTCTTGATGCACTTTTAGTTTTTATCAAAATCGGGCTTGAGACTCCTTTCAGTATTTTTCGCTATTCCTCATAGTTTCTATGTACCAAGGGGGTAAACAAAAAGGAACTAAAAACGTCGAAAAGACTTATGTAATGATTGACTGACCCAATGTTAGTGGTGACGGCGGAATCAGACATTTTTTATACTTTTTCATTTTTTAGGCTTTCGTTTGGCAGCAACTCGCTTGATGTAAAGAGATGATGCGTCCTAGCTAGAAGGGCCAGGGAAGGAATACAATGACTGTTACTTTCCAGCTCATCCCGCCATCTCCGGCGAGGTAGACCTCGACTAAGAGAGTGAAGATAGATAATATGTGCGTAAAGTCGCAAAAACCGCATTGAATACAAATGTTTGCCAGTCATGCATTTGTGTGGCGTGGACAGCTGCGGGTCGCAGAAGACGATCCTGCGGAATCCCGCCTACATGTTCATGCAAAGTGAAGCTAATACGTGTCCAGTACCTACTTTATTCTGAACCCCTCTCTGAACATAGAAATTATCCATCAGTAATTTAAAAAAATCTGCCGCTCTCCATACATTTTGACCATGTAGGTATTACGGTGGTGTAAAAAACAGCATATTTTAAAAAAATAAATAAAATGGGTTAAGCAAAAAGCCAGCGTCACGCGGTGTTCCCAGGCGGTCACCCATCCAAGTACTGACCGCGCCCGATGTTGCTTAACTTCGGTGATCGGACGAGAACCGGTGTATTCAACGTAGTATGGACGTTGGCGGTAGCTAATACGAAATTATCAAGCTTAACCATGTCGCTAGTGCTGACAAAGTGTATTTGCGATACACGGAAAATGATTAATTTCCTATGAAACAACTTACTGCTGCGGTAGTAACAAAGGCAATGGAATTGCCTATATTACTGCTGAGGGTAACACGGGCAAGTCACGCCTAATTCGACTAGCTAGGGCGCCGAGACAAATTACTAAACCTGTACCTAAATGCACCGTGATCTGAGAAAGTTTGGTAATCCCTGGGGAGTTACTATGACGTCTTAAAGCAGGAGTATTTTCAATGTGGGAAAGGGACATAGCTATACAGGTCGTCTAGCACCATCTCTTTCCCACACTGGAATTACTCCGGCTTTGAGACGTCTTAATAATCCCCCTGGCCTAATGAGTATCTCGCTGTGTGTATTACCCACTTATCGCAATTTTACGAATATCTACTTTTAAAGGAAATTGTCTAGTTTTGATGTTTTTTTTTTCATTTAACCTTGATAATGTGTTGCCATAATGTACCTTCTATTTTATATTTCGAGCATACTAACTTTAGGCCTACCAAAGTGTAAAATAAAACGGAATCAAAATAAAAAACTTGTTACAATCAAAACATTTATTAGAAAAATAAAATTAACAGCTAAAGAATTGCACTTAAAAATAATTCCATTTGGGAGAAGCCAAACTAAATACAATCGTACACGTCATTAGGGAATACTATTTTAAATTTGTGGTAACAGAACCCACCATAATATTTGGATCATTTAAAACGAAAAATATGAAAGTTATGATTAAAAAAATATAATTATATTTTTTTTTGGACTATCTAAAACGCAAAATGTATACAGGGTGTAACAGAAAGGGTATAGTCATATGAAAGGATATACTGCAGACAATCAAACTAAACTACTGCCTCCATGGGTCCAATATCGTAAATGCATTACCAACTGTCCCATACTAAATTTCAATATCTTCTCGACCCACATGTATGGGACAGCTGATAATTTTTTAACACCCTAAAAAGGTTTTTGCTATAAGTGTTACTACTATACCGGAAGAATGAAAATTTAAATCAGATACAGAACTGCATACTTCTTTTGGCGTGCGGCCATTGTCGGAACTAACGACGCCATCTTAGTTTTTGACAATACAATTTCCACAAACAATTTCTTAAATGTTTGCCAACAGCCTGGTAATGTAATTGAGGCGCCAAAAGAATCATGGACCAGTCTATGAGTCACAATCCAATGGAGGACTCCCTTTTCAAAAATAAAAAAGGTGAGATTTTGTCACTTTTCGTAGCGATTTCGTCAGTTCTCAGCCAGAGAGCATTGGTTTCAGCCATTTATAAGTGAATCAATGACGTGATATTTTATGTATTATACAATATGTTAAGAAAATCCTGTGCGATCCGAAAGGGGCATATAATAGGTCTATAACTAAAAGGTCTTTAACTATGAAATGAGGATACCAACGCTGAAACGGTTACCACGTATTCAGGACATCATTCAAACCCCCCCAGATAGTAATTTAAAACAAATCAGCTGTTCCATACCTTTAGACCGTGTAGGTATTGCACTTTTGTTGAAAACAGCTGTTTTTTTTAGTAACTGACGAAAAATTTCTATGTATGGGGGCTCAGAATGATGTTTGCACTGTTTGCAACTTTGACGTATAGTTATTTTTTTTTCTTATTCCATTTTTATTGGATTAATTGTTAAATTACGTACCTTTTAGAGTTTAAACCCGTACTAGTAGTTGCATATTACCTCATAGGGTAGTGTGTCAAAACACCTGTTTCAATGTGCTGTCGGTGTTACTACTTCAAGTAGGTATATTTTTGTCATAGACTATGTTTTGAGAGTTTAAGATGCACAGTGCAAGGCAGCTTTTTGTCACTCTAACTATAGTCTGTCAATTTCATCATAATCGGTTCTGAAGTTGCCAAAAAAAATAAAAAAAAGTTCGAATGGAAATATCACTTATCACGAAATCGTCCATACAAATCGGCAATTTCATACTTTAACCCCTAATATTTTGATCGGGGTATTTTTTTTAATTATTCTCCACAAAGGTTTACATAAATAGAATCTAATCTTGATAAATAATAATACCCTCACGGATTGGACAGGTTTTTTTTTACATATTGTATAAAAACTTCGCCATACAGCCAGGACCTAATCGGTAGTTACTCCATCAGTATAGGGTCATCAAGCTGCAGCTGTACCATTTGGTTGTCGTTGACGAGCACGCCGCCGTCACGCAGTAACAGCTGCACGTTCAGGTCCGATAGTTCCTGAAAATATGAGATGATTTAAGTGGAGATAAAACATAAAAATGGGTTTTTAAGCAAAAAGCCGACGTCACGCGGTGTTCCCAGGCGGTCACCCATTCAAGTACTGACCGCCCTCGATGTTGCTTAACTTCGGTGATCGGACGAGAACCGGTGTATTCAACGTAGTATGGACGTTGGCGGTAGCTAACACGTAATTATCAAGCTTAACCATGTCGCTAGTGCTGACAAAGTGTATTTGCGATACACATAAAAAAGGATTAAATTCCTATGAAACAACTTACTACTGCGGTAGTAACAAAGGCAATGGAATTGCCTATATTACTGCTGAGTGTAACACGGGCTAGTCACACCTAATTCGACTAGCTAGGGCGCCGAGATAAGTTACTAAACCTGTACCTAAGTGCACCGTGACCTGAGAAAGTTTGGTAATCCCTAGGGAGTTACTACGACGTCTTAAAGCAGGAGTAATTCCAATGTGGGAAAGAGACGTAGCCATACAGGTCGTCTAGTATCTCGCTGTGTATTACCCACTTATCGCATTTGTACGAATATCTACGTTTACAGGTAATTATCTAGTTTTGATGTTTTTTTTTTTTTTCATTTAACCTTGATAATATGGTGCCATAATGTACCTACTGCTTTAAATTTCGAGCACAGTAACTTTAGGCCTACCAAAGTGTAAAATAAAACGAAATCAAAATAAAAAACTTGTTACAATCAAAACATTTATTAGAAAAATAAAATATGAAAATTAACAGCTAAAGAATTGCACTTAAAAATAATTCCATTTGGGAGAAGCCAAACTAAATACAATCGTACACGTCATTAGGCAATACTATTTTAAATTTGTGGTAACAGAACCCACCATATTTTTTGGATCATTTAAAACGAAAAAGATGTAACTTACCTACATATTATTATGTAAAATTATTGGTGGCAGAACCAATTATATTTTTTTTTTGGATTTTCTAAAACGCAAAATGTATACAGGGTGTAACAGAAAGGGTATAGTCACATGAAAGGATATGCTGCAAAGCATCAAACTGAACAACTTCCTCCATGGGCCCAGTATATTAAATGCGAAAATATTATCAGCTGCCCCATACTAAATTTCAATACCTACTCGACCTATCTATGGGACAGCTGATCATTTTTTCGCATTTACGATATTGGACCCATGGAAGAAGTTGTTTAGTTTGATGGTCTGCAGTATATGCTTTCATATGACTATACCCTTTCTGTTACACCCTGTATACGTAAGTCTATGTAATAAAATACATTACTAGGCTTTTTTTACGAAGGTGTAAAAATATCACTTCACGAAGCCGTCAACCAAGCATTATGTACATCAAACTAAGTAACTTTACGCAAAAATTATTGCTGGGAAACGACCGTGTTTTTGGGTGAATAATCACGGTTAACGCACTCAAAATATTGTGCTGATGGATGCATTGAATAGTACAAGGGTCATGGAGGTATTTAAAGTCAAGTTATACCATTAAAAACTTGTATTTTTTTTAAAACATGTCTAAAATTTGGAACTTTCAATATCTAAGCAACTAGAAGGTTCCCAGGTATGGTCCAAAACAAAAAATGGTCGTAATGACGGAGAGAACAAGTGCTTACCGGCTTTGATAAGGGTCTTTTTTACACGCATTATTGATCACAACATGGTGATAAGGAAAACATTACATCGGTGTTCTCTAAGGGTGTTACCACACCAATCAATCGATCGCCAATCACCAATCGATCCATAGTAGAAATGACGACGATCGATCGATTAGTGTAGTAGAAACTGTCGATTTATCCATTCTGCTATCGATCGATGGCCTCGATCGACGATCGATCTTTTGGTGTAGTAAAAACTATCTCGATTTATCCATTCTACCATCGATCGATGGCCTCGATCGACGATCGATCAATTGGTGTGGTAACACCCTAAAAAGGTTTGCTATAAGTGTTACTACTATACCGGAAGAATGAAAATTTAAATCAGATACAGAACTGCATACTTCTTTTGGCGTGTGGCCATTGTCGGAACTAACGACACAATCTTAGTTATTGACAATACAATTTCCACAAACAATTTCCTAAATGTTTGCCAATAGCCTGACAATGTAATTCAGGCGCCAAAAGAATCATGGACCACTCTATGAGTCACAATCCCATGGAGAATTACGTTTTCGTAAATAAAAAATGTGAGATTTCGTCACTTTTCATAGCGATGTCGTCAGTTCTGAGCCAGAGAGCATTGGTTTCAGCCATTTATAAATAAATCAATGACGTGATATTTTATGTATTATACAATATGTTAAGAAAATCCTGTCCGATCCGAAAGGGGCATATAATGGTCTTTAACTATGAAATTGCCGTTATTTTCGTCATAGACTGTGTTTTGACATTTTAAGACACACAGTGCAGCGCAGCTTTTTTCACTCTAACTATAGTCTGTCAATTGCATCATAATCGGTTCTGACGTTGCCAAGAAAAATAAAAAAAATGTTAGTATGGAAATATCACTTATCACGAAATCGTCCATACAAATCGGCAATTTCATACTTTACCATACCCATATATTTGGCATACCCCTAATATGTTGATCGGGGTATTTTTTAAATTATTCTCCACAAAGCATTACATAAATAGAATCTAATCTTGATACATAATAATACCCTCACGGATTGAACAGGTTTTTTTTTTACATATTGTATAAAAACTTCGCCATACAGCCAAGACCTAATCGGTAGTTACTCCATCAGTATAGGGTCATCAAGCTGCAGCTGTACCATTTGGTTGTCGCTGACGAGCACGCCGCCGTCACGCAGTAACAGCTGCACGTTCAGGTCTGATAGTTCCTGAAAATATGAGATGATTAAAGTGGAGATAAAACATAAAAATGGATTTTTAAGCAAAAAGCCAACGTCACGCGGTGTTCCCAGGCGGTCACCCATCCAAGTACTGACCGCGCCCGATGTTGCTTAACTTCGGTGATCGGACGAGAACCGGTGTATTCAACGTAGTATGGACGTTGGCGAAAGATGTGACGAAATTATCGAGCTGTATCCACGAAAAAGTCGTGACGTCATGTTTACATTTTTCAATAACATAACAATAAGACGAATAACGCCACTCTTTGTTTATATAGCTTGATACTGATGTTTTGACTAAATCTAAAACAATCAATCAGAAATATAAATCAAGCTAAATCAGCATAAATCATAAGAACTGATATTTTATCTGTGACAAACAATAAATGAATTTGAATTTGTCTTTGCTATCGCAGGAGTGTTAAGAAATAAAAAAACTTGTTTAAAAAATAATAATAAACGTCTTCCAACAAAAAAACATTAAAAAGTGTAAAATAACTTGACTTTCGGAAGTCGGTTGACTTTTTTGCCACCAAGTTTCGAAAGTAAAGTTATTTTCCAGTTTTTATTTTACCCTTTTTAGTTGTGGTATATCACACAAAACCTAGTCAAGTATCAATTTTACATCGAAACTATAAAATATTAGCACATCATCCATATAGACGAAGTAGAAAAATGCACATCATAGAGGACAACTCATAAATAAAGTACCTACCGACGCAAAGCTAATTAAATTTATATGGGAACACCACGCGAGCTTCCTCCACCAAATGAAAAAAGAATCACTTAAGTCGGACCAGTAATCACTCTGTTCCAGGGAAAAATCGGTGAACCGCGTCACATGTCCATATCACGACAAGCGATTACCACTCAACTTTTCAGTCACCGGCGCCACTATCAGATTTTACAAAAAGGTTTAAAAGATGTTGATTTACCATACTCCACTGCCCATCGACAAAAAAGGCTGGTTATATTATTAAAAATGACAACACAGCTAGCTCATATAGCTACAGTATTTCGTCTTAACTCTCGCCAACGTCCATACTACGTTGAATACACCGGTTCTCGTCCGATCACCGAAGTTAAGCAACATCGGGCGCGGTCAGTACTTGGATGGGTGACCGCCTGGGAACACCGCGTGACGTTGGCTTTTTGCATTTTGACGTAATTTTTTGTAATGTTAGGTTTTTATATTGGCTTCTATCTACGCCGTAGGAGTTTGTTAGTGTGACTTTGTGACTCATAAATTGCTTTTCAATGAACAGCTTACCCTGTTCATCAACACCACATTATCATCTGCCAATTCCAACTACTGTGGGGTCGACTTTTACATGTTTTCGTTGGTGTCGTGGTCGTAAACGCAATTGCTGAGCATGAGGTCCTGGGTTCGATTCCCGGATCGGGCAAAGTGTTATTGGTTTTTTTCCATAAGGAATTTTTCAGTAGCAGCCACTGAGTCTGAATTTGTGCCCGGTAGTTGGCAATAGGCTCGCGCCCTATTACATGGGAGTTAAAAAACATAACTGGCGGAATGTGGATGAACACTTAGGTACACCTCTACAGGCGTGTTGTTATGTTATGTTTTGTTATGTATATAGTGCGATTGCTTTATACCACTTTTTTTTAATATGGAGAATTCTCCCTACACAGTGGTACCCAGTTACTTATAACCAGAGGTCGGAATTAGGTAGAGTTATTTGTGTGCTTACACTGATTTCATACAGCGAAAGAATAAAGTGGATATGCCTCAAATCCCGAGATTAATTTTAAAGAGCAGAAAAATCCCGTGATTTATTAAATAAAAAAGTTATTTACTTTTACACAATTTAAACTATCCGAGATCGGACATCATGCGCAACGCAGCGCAGCAGTTAATGAAAAAATGTCGCGGATTCGATTCCCGCACGGAACAAGTATTTGTATGATCTACAAGTAGTTGTTCCAGGTCTGGGTATTCGTGTATGCGTGAGTTTAAATCTTTGTAAACGCATCCACGCTACAGGAAAAAATCTTAGTGTGGGGCAAAGTAAATAAAAAATTGTATTGTGAATTAATGTAAATACTAATAAAAATTGTATGTTAATTATCTTTGTTTTATTTGTCTTATCTATCTCTGAGGTTTTTATTATTATTTATTTGTAATATTGTTGGCCACACGGGATTGTATTATAAATCCCGGGAAGATTCATTTTAATATCAACATTTCGATGCAAGTACAATAACTCTACCTAATTCCGACCTCTGCTTATAACAAGATACGTATGATCATTCTGGCTGATTAGCTTTTTCTTGAATATCCTTGCTATTATTTGTAAGTTCATGTAGTAATAGAGGTCTTTGTGAAGGGGTCCATTCGTGGAAGTAATACCAACATGTGAATCGTGATACAGTTCGATAATTTCGTACTAGCTTTCGCCAACGTCCATACTACGTTGAATACACCGGTTCTCGTCCGATCACCGAAGTTAAGCAACATCGGGCGCGGTCAGTACTTGGATGGGTGACCGCCTGGGAACACCGCGTGACGTTGACTTTTTGCATTTTAATCAACTTTTTGGATTGTGGGAGTATTATTTACGCAAATCTACATACATCTTCGAGGAATACATGTGTGAAGTATGTATTTTATTAATGTTATTCCTTACAAAAGAATAATAATGGGTAAGTCAATGGAACACGTGGTTACTGCTGAAAAACATCGTCTGTTAATATTCCTCGAAGATGCATGTAGATTTGCATAAATAATACTCCCACAATCCAAAAAGTTGATTAAAATGCAAAAAGCCAACGTCACGCGGTGTTCCCAGGCGGTCACCCAACCTCACCGCGCCCGATGATGCTTAACTTTGGTGATCGGACGAGAACCGGTGTATTCAACGTAGTATGGACGTTCGTGAAAGCTGTATTCAAATTCTCGTTCTTAAAGTAAATCTATGTATTTCTATCTCAGACACAGGCCTTACAATTGAGATAGGAAATGGTCAAAAGTTAATGACTTTCTCGACAGCGGTGGAAAGGTGTCTTAGACATTTTTTTTAACGTTACAGCACCATACATGCGTAAGGCAGGTCACCTAGCAAGGCGTGCTGATGGCAGGTGGAAAGGGAAGTGCTGGTGGTCCAGCGGCGAGATGGCCAGATGCTGCCATTGCGAGTATATCCTGGATGAGGCTGGCACAAGAGCGTGGAGCTTGGCACAAGCAAAGAGAGGCCTATACCCACCAGTGGGTGAAGTCTACCTGTGGATGATGACAGCACCATGCTGAGATATTTGGGCATTTGGGCCTCGCACAAGACCATTTTAGTGTTTTCTTTATATAGTTTTGTTGTATGAGGTGCTCGTGGCTACATAATAGCAGCCGCTCGGGGTCAATCTTCAGGTTAAGACGCGCATGCCTAGGTCAATTTGGGGATGGGTGACCACACATTTTTTTTTTTCGAATGGGTAATCATCAAATGACCCCTCCCGTCCTGGGCGGAGCGGAAGGGAGTGTCAGACTTGTACTGACTAAAACCCATCCATGTTCCTTCTTTGCCCTTTGTGTTCCAGGGCCGCGGTATCTCTTTCGAACAGTCCCGCAGTCCTGGATGGCCACCGTGATTACCTCTCCTCCACCGATGGGGAAGGCAGGGTTGTCTTGTGGGTCGTCGTCCCCTCGCTGTAGTATCTTGGGTCGCCGCGGGTTCTTAGCGATGCCGCGACCTCGACGGGCCGGTTGGAACTCTTCTACTGAAATTGGCAGGAAAATAAGAATGAGTGTCAGGGATGCCACACATTGGTTTGGGTACATTCGATTCGACAGTATGACTTGACAAACAACAATTACCACACATTATTATGTGGTTAAAATTAAAAACGAATTAATAAGCTATCATAACTACAATCTAAAATCAAACTAACAGTCTATATATAAAATAGTAAACTGACTGACTGACTGATTGTGTGATATATCAACACACAGCCCAAACCGCTGGTCCTAGAGACATGAAACTTGGAAGGTGTGTTCTTTGTGAAGAGTAAGTCTCCACTAAGAAAATATTTCTGGGAATTCCACTCCTAAAGGGGTAATATAGGGGATGGAAGTTTATATGAAGAAAGAAAGAAAAAAAGAAAGAAAAAATATTTTCATTTTCATTTTTATTTTTTCATTTTTTTTTTTTTGTTTTTTTGTGTTGCTATGAAAGTCCGTCAGTTTTGAAGTTAGGATCGTCAAATTTTGTGTTTAGGCTGACGACTGAAAGTTAATTTATACGTGTCTCATCGTTTTTGGGAATTCTACCCCCGAAGGTTTAAAAAGGGGGATGAAGGTAAGTAACTATGTTTGTTCGGTACGTTCCCGTCGGATATTTTTGACATCTACGCGGGTGAAGCCGCGGGCCAAAGCTAGTAACCTATAAAAAGGCCTCAAAAAATTCCTCCTCAACGCTATCAGCTGTTAATGTGCCCAAGAGACTAGCGGTGTTGCCACGTTGTATGGCAACACTTAGCCTTTGGCCAGGGTGAAAGCCAGTCCTTGGGTCACGGGAAGGTCGATAACTAGGCGAGCTCTATGTTTAGAAATTTCCGCAAACAAGCTATAAGCACTCGGACCCCATGGCCCCAAAGTTTCAACATCATACGGCTCGAAAAAATAGTTTCCCATCAAGGTATATTAACGCCGCTTGAGGTTCTCTGTCTGTTTGTCTGTTTGTTTGTTCCGGCTAATCTCCGAAATGGCTGAACTGATTTTGACAGGACTTTTTCTGGCTGATAGCTGATTAGATCTAACTTAGGTTTAGGCTTTTATTTTAGAAAAATAATTACGGTCCCGTCCAAAAAAAATAAAACACTTGAAATTATTAACAAAGTCCGATTCAAAAACGGAAGTTTTATTTTTATAATAATTTCTCGCGAACGAAGGTCGCAGGCAACAGCTAGTCTTAAAATATATATCTGAAAAAGTATACATACACACACGTGTGGGCTCAGGCTTGATGCACGCGACGTGCGTGCGCGGCACGTTGTTCAGAGCCGAGAGAGCGCGCGCGGACGACGGGATCACGCTAGTCGAGCCCTGTAATTTCAGTCAAACATCATAATTAATCAGATTATTATTATAGACCGACCGCTTTAATGAGTCCTCGGGAAGGTATCAATTTAAATGGAATATTCTAAAGGTTGATCACGTATTGGTTCAATTAGTATCGTAATATCTATGTGGATTATGGTTGTTTTATAGCAAATAACCTGTGGGATATTGTTAGGATTTTTTTGGACGCTTAATGTGCCTTTGATGGGGCAAGGCGGAGGACTCATTAAAGCGGTCGGTCTATAAATGATATACTCTTTATTTGCAAGAAATACGATAACATTCATTATCTGCCTAGCCTTTTCAAAACATGTCGGGGTCAGCTTCCAATCTAACCGGATGCCATGGAGTAGTACTTTATATGGAGTGACTGCCTATCTGACCTCCACAACCCTGTTAGTACTAGGTTATACGATACCCCTTGGTAAGACTGGTTGTCAGACTTAATGTGCTTTCCGAGGCACGGGGTGGTGGGGTCACCCATCTACGGACCAATCTAGGCAAGCGCGGCTTAACCTGTAGATCGATCCGAGCGGCTATTTTTGTATTTAGCCACGAGCTCCTAAATATTGTTACAATATTAAAGAAACACAAATTGTAGACAATCAAATGAATAATCGGCCGTGTTTACATCTTTTTGAGAATTATTGTAAAAGCACTTTGTGTAAATTATTACACACTATTGCTCTCAGTATGTGAAGGAAAACATCGTGAGGAAGCCGGCATATCCTAGGCCCAAACATTCAAGACAAGACATATGGCATACATATCCACCTGGCCCACGCGCAGGATTATGGCCCACATTCTCTCCCAACAATGGGAGTATTGCACGCTGATTATGCTACGATAAAATCGACCTACCTTGGTGAAGGACATCTTCGTGATATCTATTAGTTTGTCGTGTGGAACGTTTTGTTCTGCGAGCGCCCTCATTACTTCTTCAGAAGTCGGGTTTAAGCCCTCCATCTGGAAATCATAGAACACCGAATATGTACCCTTTTTTTTTTTTTTTTTTTGGATGGGAAATCATCAAATGACCCCCCCCACTCTGGGCGGAGCGGAAGGGAGTGTCAGACTTGTACTGACTAAAAACCATCCATGTTCCTTCTTTGCCCTTTGTGTTCCAGGGCCACGGTGTCTCTTTCGAACAGTCCCGCAGCTCTGCAGCAGGCATCGGCCCATGCGGACCCCTACTCGGTTGCTGACATCTCTTTGAGGCGCACGTGGAACACGAACGCGCCGTCGACACGGCCTGTCGTCATAAGACGGCCGGACGGGAATATGTACCCTCAGTGTACCAAAGTTTCAGCACTTCCATTGGGTAACAAGGTCGCAGTTATATAAAACAATGGTTAGACCTGCTGTCTTGTATGGATCAGAATGTTAGGCCACAAAAGGGATGAATGAAAGGCATTTGCATGTGGAGGAGATGAGAATGCTAAGGGGGATGTGTGGTGTTACGCGAATGGATAAAATAAGAAATGAGTATATAAGAGGAAGTTTGAAAGTGGCGCCGGTGACTGAAAAGTTGTGTGGTAATCGGTTGTCGTGGTATGGGCATGTGATGCGGAGGAATGAGGAAAATGTTGTGAGGAAAGTTTTGAGTATGAACGTGGATGGGTATATGAGTAGAGGAAGACCAAAGAAACGATGGATGGACTGTGTAAATAATGATATGGCAAGAAAGGAGGTGTCTGGCGAGATGACGAGTAATAGAGAAGTATGGAAGAAGAAGACATGCTGCGCCGACCCCAAATGAATTGGGATAAGGGCACGAGAATGATGGAGAGGTAAATGACGTCACATAACATGGCACGAATGACCGCGACAGTCACGGACGTTTGTATTGTCGTAGAAAATTATAGTAACACTGTTATAAGCTTTCACGGTTTGTAACTAAACTTATAATGTCACTTACGGGAATCTTCCGTGATTGTTCATTATTTTAAGCTCCCGATATAAAATAAATCGGGAGCGGGTTTTAGTATCGGGAGCTCAAAATAATTAACAATCACGGAAGATATCCCGTAAGTAAAATTATTGAGCGATAAGCGGTAGTTGAATTTAATTTTAATTATTTTCTTGTGTTGATGGTACTGTATTTTATAGATTTAAGTGAAGATAAAAATTAAATGCATATTCCCTATTATCACTCCCATTTTAACTGAAAGAAAGACAAGATAGAAACGTCAGAAAGAAGAACAGCATCTTACCTCAACAACTACGATGGTAGCGGGATGTTTGAGCCGCAGATGCGTGCGCAGGTCGGAGCGGATGCGGAAGCGCTTGGGACAGCGGCCGCATGCCCATGCGCGGACCCCGGTGTGGATGAGTCGGTGGTTCCGCATGGCTGTCGACCTGTCGTGGTGACGGAATTACTCACAAAGACAGAAAAAACTGTAGAAAGTGCTCTGTAACAACTGCTCTGCTATAGCCCCGAAATAACTCGGTAACGCGCCGCTTTAAGGCACCATAATAAAGGGTGTAAAAAGACCCTTAAGGGGTCGTCCATTAATCACGTGATATTTTTTAGCAAATTTTTAACCCCCACCTCCCCCATGGTGATTCGTGGTGAAGTTTTAGACTACCACTCCCTCCTCCCACCCAAAATCACGTGTATTTTTTTTGGTACAAAGTATCTTAAAAAAAAATCAGAATATTATCTTTAAATACAGGTTAACAGGTATAATCTAATTTAATTCTGGAAAAATAAGCACCGTGAAAAAAATGTCAAGGTCACGCACCGCTTTTCGGTTTAGAAATCGCGCGTTCAAAGAAAAAATAAATACACGTGATATATCACACCTGCCCCTCCCCCTAGTGATATTTCGTGATTTTTTCCGAACCCCCTCCCCCCCTTTCCAGCCTCACGTGATTAATGGACGACCCCTAACGAAGCCGAAAGGCACTTGTCCTCCCCGTCTTTACGATCAATTTTTTGTTCTAGACCATACCTGGGAACCTTCTAGTTACGGAGATATTTGAAGTCAAAGTTCCAATTTTTCACAAGTTTTTTTTTTTTAATACTAGTGTTTAAGGTTATTTATGACTTTAACTTTACCTCAATGACCTGTTTACTATTCAAAGCATCTATCAGCACAATGTTTTGAGTACGTGACATTGAGTTTTACCGTAAAACGTGATTTTTCACCCTAATAAAAAAAAAGTCGTTTCCCAGCAATATTTTTTGCGTATAGTTACTTAGTTTGATGTACCTAATGCTTGGTTGACGGCTTCATGAAGGGTCCGTTTACACCCTGTATATCACCGCAGTATTTTTATTTCTTTAAATATTGTTTGTGTGTGACAAACTGATCTTGTTTGCGGAGCGAACATGGCCACAGATTGCGCAAGATATTGAGGTTTGGAAGGAGAAAAGGGGAGACCTCTGCCCAGCAGTGGGACACTCAATGGGCTAACAAAAAAAAGTTCGCCCCGTAGCATTGCAAAATCAAAATAGCGATGGAGTGATTAAACCAGATTTCATAAGAAAATATGGCACTGGCAAAATAAGTCTGCGATTTTTTTTAATGATGACGGTTATTTAATTTTACATACATAAACTCGTAGTGTAAAGCACAGAATTAACACGGGATGGATGAAATGGCGGCAGGTCACGGGAACAATCTGCGACTCCCGCATTCCCCTTAAACTTAAGGGGAAGATTTATAAAACAATGGTTAGACCTGCTGTCTTGTATGGATCAGAATGTTGGGCCCCAAAAGGGATGAACGAAAGGCATTTGCATGTGGCGGAGATGAGAATGCTAAGGGGGATGTGTGGTGTTACGCGAATGGATAAAATAAGAAATGAGTATATAAGAGGAAGTCTGAGAGTGGCGCCGGTGACTGAAAAGATTTGTGTGGTAATGGGATGTCGTGGAATGAATCAATGAATGAGGAAAATGTCGTGAGGAAAGTATTTAGTATGAATGTGGATGGGTATATGAGTAGAGAAAGACCAAAGAAACGATGGATGGACTGTGTAAATAATGATATGGCAAGAAAGGAGGTGTCTGGCGAGATGACGAGTTATAGAGAAGAAGACAACATGAAGAAGAAGACATGCTGTGCCGACCCCAAATGAATTGGGATAAGGGCACAAGAATGATGATGCCAAAAACTCGCACCTATTCCCACGGAGCTAGGCAGAAACTAGAGAACGCCTTTCGCGATTATGTTTCATTGCTAAAATACCTACTCACACTTACCTCCTAAAAGCGACTCCACAGACATCACAAGGAAAGGGCCTCTCTCCAGTATGTACTCTCAAATGTTCATTCCGCATGGACAGTGTCCGGAAGGCGTGCCCACAGACCGGACAGGCGTGCGGACGGCGCGGACATGTCACTTCGCTAGTCGGGATCTTGTTGCAGGATTGGCAGGCGTCGTAGTCTTTGCCGTGGACTTCTCTAGAATGGGACATGGAAACCTTGATCATCATCATTTCTGCCGTCGTAAGAGATTTTGAGTGTGTTTTTCAGGTCTTTTTCTTCATTGTGTGGTTAGGTGCCTAACCTGGTGTCAGAGTTTTTATGTCGCCCATGGGCCTCTGACTTGGCTTTACTTGCCATCGAGAAATATGTCTCAGGCATGCTGGTTACTTCACGATGTTTTCCTTCACCAAAAGCAAGTGATAATTATACAATACGCACATGAATCCGAAAAATCAGACGTCTTGAGATTTTCGGGTTAGCGCCGAATTCGACGGCACGGTTGGCGCAGTGGCTGAGCGATTGACTGCTGCGCTTCGTGTCGCAGATTCGATTCCCACACGGAACAAATATTTGTATAGCCTACAGGTACCCGGAACAAATTCCAGCCTGTGAATTTTGTCTCTGGCCCAAAAATGCTTGACCCAGAAATGTGTTCAATAAATTATAAGTTAAAGTTACATTTTGTTTACTAGTAACTGAACCTAACTTTGAGCATTGACACTTGAAGGAGCGTAAAAGATCGAGGCTTGATTTTGGATTTCCAATTTTTGTTTTTTAACTTTGCTCCACATTAGGAATTACTCCTGTATCGTGGGTGCGTTTACAAACATTTAAACTCACATAAACCCCGTAGATCATAAATAAAGACATGAATATGAATACAAATATTTGATCCGTCCGGAATCCGCGACACGCAGCGCCGCAGCCAATCGCTCAGCTAACCGTGTCATCAAAAATTAATGCTAATACACTTAAAACATTCCGGCCACTTACTTGACATGTTTGTGCAGGTCTGTAGCGTGTGTGAACGTGCCTTTACAATGAGGACACGCGCCGCCCGTAGTTTCCGACTCTGCGCTCGCATAGATGCCTGTTTTCGACAGACCATCAATCAATCAATCAAAGCATTTATTTCAAATAGGCCAGTTACAGGCACTTTTGAATTGTCGAAACAAAGACAACAATGAGATGTAGCTACAGTCCCAGACACAAGGCATAAAAACTGTGAAAGTGCTGTAGTTGCCCATTCCCTAAAATAGATCTCTATGGAGAAGAACGGGCAAGAAACTCCATGGACACTTTTAGATCAGAATACTTTAACAAAACCTTGGTTACATCATTCATTTTGAGATGATACATTATGTGAGAACGATGTAGCAAGATGTGTACGTTAAAAGTGTCCATAGTAAAAACAAATCAAAATTAAAATAATCAATTCAAATAAGCCGTGGAAACAAAACATATACATATCAAAGCCATGATGTTTTTAAGCTTGCCAGCATGTAAAACACAGAGTCATAACAGCCGATCGGTTAGATTGAGCTACGCATGCCGAGGTCGGTCCGTGGATGGGTGACTATTTCATACCGAGACCCCTCCAAGCCTCGGAAAGCACATCAAGCCACTGCTCCCGGCTGTTTCGTTGATCTTTAAGAGCGTTGATCCAAAAAGTTGGCAACATCGCAAATAGCTGCCAAATATTACCTGTTTTAATTAATTTGGCAATGTTACTGTATGGTAATAAGAAATATGGCTAACTAGTGAACTAGAATATTAATAATGAATTGCATTTAAAACACTGAATTTGATGTTGTAACCCTTTTAAGTGTTTGTTACGTTACCCTTGTAAGTTAAGTGTTTACATATTGGCGCTCGTGACTGTACAGTACTTCGGCGCTGAACAAGAAAAAAAATCTTGTCTGCGCTAGTGTAGTGTGTATGTAGTGACGTCAATGTATGTTATCCTATATAATCATGTGTAACCTAAAATAAAGGAGAGTATTACTTGGGCAGTCGCGTGTATCATTTCTCTCCACAAATACCTTCGACCTTACACGGCGACCCTGCCAGCGGACATCGCCGCGCGGTTGCATTACCGACGCCGCCGTACCGTGTAAGGGTTGTAAGTCTTAAACTATTGGACTAAGTAAAGCGGAGCTAAGATGGGTTACAATATTTTATTTGCTAGTGGCTGTGACAAGTCGAATTCGGTACAAAAATTTCGAGTTTATTAAAAATCGGAAGTACGCAGACTACAGAAGACACCGTGGTGATGCAAAACGCAGCCGGAGGAACTAATAATACGCACCTGGAGCAGGTGAAATTTCATATTTCCACCATCACCATATTGATGATCATAGTGGTACTGGTGTTAGCTATCGCCAACGTCCATACTACGTTGAATACACCGGTTCTCGTCTGATCACCGAAGTTAAGCAACATCGGGCGCGGTCAGTACTTGGATGGGTGACCGCCTGGGAACACCGCGTGACGTTGGGCTTTTTGTATTTTTTACGCATGTTTTTACCTCTGCCTACACCGTCGAGCAAACTGTGATGTTGTATTATGTTTTAATGAACTGTAAACCTTGTTCATTGTTTTCACATCATCATCTGCTAGCCTGTTCCCAACTATGTTGGGGTCAGCTTCCAGTCTAACTGGTTGCAGCTGAATACCAATATTTAACGTGAAGTCACTATCTATCTGACCTAAAACAGTAACTGGGTAATACAATACGTTATCTCGTGGTCGGATTGGTTGTCATTTAGGCCGCTTGTACACGCTAAGAAATTTCACCGTGTCTGCTGCAGATATGACCAATTCATCATGTACACGACAAGAATTTTGTCGGATCTAGGCACGATTATCTTCCTTAATATTACTTCGCGTACGGGTCTAGACCCTCACATAGAGAGGAGGCCTGTGTCCCAGCAGTGGGAACATTATAGGCTGCTTCTATGCTATGCTATGTACGAGTCTAGCGCAGACAAGATTTTTTTTCTTGTTCAGCGCCGAAGTACTGTACAGTCACATGTAAACACTTAACAACTTTTCAAAATGTTTTTCTGCTAGTGCTCTGATTTTAAATGTCATGTTGTTACGAATATAGTATTTTGGAACTCATTTTTTTATGAAAAACATCCTATCTCCAAGTTACAACCGTTATTTCTCGGGAAAATTGTTTTCTCGAGAAATAACGGTTGTACCTTCACATATCCGTCAACCAAGCATTCTGTACATCAAACTAAGTAACTTTACGCTAAAATTATTGCTGGGAATCGACTATTTTTTTTTGGGGTGAAAAATCACGTTTTACGGTAGGAATCGATGGAAAGCACTCATAGCATTGTACTGATGAATGGATTGAATAGTACGAGGGTCGTGGAGGTGTGTAAAGTAAAAATCTTACATTAAAAACATGTATTTAAAAAAAAAAACTTGTGAAAAAGTTGGAACTTTGACCCCCAATATCTCCGTAACTAGAAGGTTCCCAGGTATGGTCTAGAACAAAAAAATGATCGCAGTGACGGGGAGAACAAGTGCCTTTCGGTTATGTTAAGGGTCTATTTACACCCTTTATTATATTACGGCTAATAGCCGAAGTGCGGCTACACCTAGTTTTAGCCGGGAACAACTACGTGCAGCCGGTTAAACTTAGATGTATCCTACTTATCTTCGGTTAGAACATGTAACCAATTTGGATGTAGTGTTTTCTGTGACGTGTTTGGTCACAGTTCTAACCTAATTTAACCTATCCCATTTGGTCGGTGTGTCCTAGCAATAAAAAGGATACACACCTGTTATCGGCCGCACCTAGGCTTAGCCAGCTAGAACTAGATGTAGCCGCACTTTGGCTTTTAGCCGTAACATATAAGGTCTATCTTTTCTTACACGAAATATTTTAAGAGTAACTTCTATAAGTCGTAAAGTAACCATAGCAACAAAAAAAAATTATCTAAGTGTTTTTTTTTTTACGAAATTATTATAATTCTAATTTTTTTTGAGACTTTTTGCATAAAACCTTTACTCTCTCTGTACAATGACGGTCGGTTAATACGACGTAGTAAACTAGCGTGAATGTTCAAAAATAAAGAGCCAGTATTTATTTTGTGAGCCAAGTACTTAATTTTAAATTATTTATTTTTTATAAAAATATTCTTAGATAAAAAAAAATCCCTTGAAATGGCTTCATTATAGCCGTTCGATGATTCTCTGAAAATATTTTGTGTATGAATAGTTAGACCTTATATTCATATTGGTACTCGTGACTGTACACAATTCGTGTGTAGAAACAAAACGAATTCTTGGAGCCATGTACAACCGGCCTTAGGCTTCTGACGACCTGTTGCGTCTGTTAAAGATCAACGGAACAGCCGGGAGCAGCGACTTGATGTGCTTTCCGAGGCTTGGAGGGGTCTCGGTAAGAAATGGTCACCCATCCACGGACCGACCTCGGCATGCGTAGCTCAATCTAACCGATCGGCTGTTATGACTCTTTACATAAAATAACGTAACAGTTAAAAATGCTGTTATAATACAAAATCTACAAATTGAAAAAAAGATGACGTCACTTCTTGGACTTTACTATCTTGATACAGCTTGATAATTTCGTATTAGCTATCGCCAACGTCCATACTACGTTGAATACACCGGTTCTCGTCCGATCACCGAAGTTAAGCAACATCGGGCGCGGTCAGTACTTGGATGGGTGACCGCCTGGGAACACCGCGTGACGTTGGCTTTTTGCTTTTTAATCAACTTTTTGGAATGTTAAGAGTATTATTTATGCAACTATGCATGCATCTTCGAGGAATAGGCACAGGCGTGATGTTACTGTTTAATAATAATAGGGGTTAAAGTATGTAATTGCCAATTTGTATGGACGATTTCGTGAAAGAGATATTTCCATACTAATGTATTTTTTTTTCTTGGATTTCTGAACGGATTATATTGCAATTGCAAACATTAGTTAGAGTGAAAAAAGCTGCGTTCCACTGTGTGTCTTAAATTCTCACAACACAGTCTATGACAAAAATATACCTACTTGAAGTAGTAAAACCGACGGCACATTGAAATAGGTGTTTTGACACACTCCCCTAAGAGGTATGCAACTACTAGTACGGCTTTAAACTCTAAGAGGTACGTAATTTAACAATTAATCCAATAAAATTGAATAAGGAAAAAATATAACTATACGTCAAAGTTACAAACAGAACAAAATGTGAGCAAAAAACGGCAATTTCATAGTTAAATTACAAAAAAAAACATACATAATGCCTGTATTCCTTAAAAGTACATGCAGAGTTGTATAAATAAAACTCCCAAATTCCGAAAATAAGTCAAAAAGCAAAAAGCCAACGTCACGCGGTGTTCCCAGGCGGTCACCCATCCAAGTACTGACCGCGCCCGATGTTGCTTAACTTCGGTGATCGGACGAGAACCGGTGTATTCAACGTAGTATGGACGTTGGCGATAGCTAACACGAAATTATCAACCTGGTTCAAGCTATAAGAACTAGCAGTGACGTCATTATAACATGTTTAACACCTTCTGTGCCGGGAACCCACCTGGAGGGTCCTTGCTATATATGTATGGTGGCATGGCACGTTTTCTCTATAAAACGGGACCGGACACGGATGTGTGAAACCGTTCGTATGTGCTAGAGGCCGCTAGCCTTTCCTCTAAATATACGACATTGTTTTTAGTATATGCGAAACCTGAATGTAGTTTGTTTAGAATAAGTAACTGAATCGATTCCAATAATTTTTAAACCAATTTTGTATCAAAAATATTTAAAAAACGTTACAAGTTGGACACCAAGCGACACTAAGTACCTATCGCAATCATTTAGGTACCTATTGCCACATTATTATTATCCAGCCCAAGACGAAGTTGGAGGAGCGCGCGCGGAGGCGCCGCTTGGTGACCACGTTTTTGTGCGGATAACAAGGTAAAAGATCAAGCTTATAACTTTGTGATTTTGCATGATACAGTTTTGAAATTTCGTGTTTCAGGTTTCGCATATACTAAAACTAATGTTGTGTAGCAAAGAGTGTTGCATATTCCTACCTGGTTTAGTGTATCCTCGTGTAGCTCCATCGCTGTGTTCCTTCTTCCTATGCTTGTACAGAGCTGTTTTGTTCGGCAACACCTCGCTACAATCTCGACACGGTATCCTTAACAAAATTAGGTAAATTGCCTTTATTACTTCATACTATTCTCCAGTTTTAGTGGTAGTGACCACACTTAGAAGTTTCGAATACATGCTCAATCAAATTTGAACCAATTCTTGTTACAGTAAACTAACTAAATACATTATTAATTAAAAACTATTAAATAACCTAAAATAAATAAACTAACAACAAACTATAAAAGGGCATCAAAAAACTCCTCCTCAACGCTGTCAACTGGTAATGTGCCCAAGAGACTGGCGCCGTTGCCACGTTGTATGGCAACACTTAGCCTCTGGCCAAAGTTAAAGCCAGCGTTTCGAAATTTCCTTAAACAGGCTATGAGCACTCGGACCCCACAGCCCCAGAGTTTCAACCTCAAAGGGCTCGAAAATATAGTTATCACAACGGTTTCTATATTTATGCCGCTTGAGGTTCTCTGTATCCACGTCAACTCCGACGCGCACGCACACGTCAACAGCCGCCGGCAGGCTCACACACACTACGTTGCGCGCCCGCCATGGCCGCCATAGCTAGCGAGCGCGCGATTCGCCGCGCAGCGGCGCTAGTCTTCTACATGTACAGCCACACGCAGAGCTCAACCCAACGTTGCTCTTATCTCAAACAATTATTTCAATGTTCTTTTCTTTGCTAGTAATTATTAAATGCATTAAAGTAAAAACAAATATTTTATTAACACAAGAAACACTCTGCAGCCGTATTCTTGTTTGTAGAAGCAAACATATGCTTAAGGTGGAAACGCCAGGAGAGCCCGCGAAATTTAAATTATCTAACTTTTTTTTCAATTTACAGGTCTGTTGGTCTGTTGGTCGGTTGTGTGGTGATTAACATATGATTCGCGGCCGTAACAAATATGGCTTTACAGAGTTATAGTCAATAAACTCTAAAGATTATTTAAAAAAGAACTTAGTGGGTTGTATTGGCGAATTAAATAATTATAATTCTGTAATTACATGTGTAATACGGCCGCAAATCATATTTTGTTTCACATATAGCCTGAAACTGACCTGTAAATTGCAAAAAAAACCTTTGTTCTAAAAACAAAAAATCATTATTACACCTATTATTATCGGCTTCGTCTGATTCCATGTCGATAGTAATAGTAAAATATGGAGGAGTAATATTAAAATATGGAGGTGTAATAGTAAAATATGGAGGATACCTATAATCATCCCTGTTATTCTTGTTGGTGGTTCCAGGGTCGTCGGCTCCGGCCTTGCCGTGCGCCTTCTTACGATGGTACGCCAGGCTCCAACTGTTTTAACATAAAAAGGCCATTTATACAGGACTAGCGACCAGCCCCGGCTGCGCACGGGTGCAACATATACATACAAACCTTCCTCTTGAATCACTCTATCTATTAAAAAAAACCGCATCAAAATCCGTTGCGTAGTTTTAAAGATCTAAGCATACATAGAGACAAACAGCGGGAAGCGACTTTGTTTTATACTATGTAGTGATCATGTATAAATGTTACTTCCAGCTTCATAAAGAGATTTCAGAGACGACGCTCTATGATGACTATTTTTTTCTTAAACTCAATAAGCCTAAGGGCCGGACTCCAACGAATCGGAGCGGACGAGAGGGGAGATGTGTTCATCATCATCATCTGCCTAGCCTTTTCCCAACTATGTTGGGGTCGGCTTCCAGTTTAACCGGGTGGTTTTGTTAGGAGGTTTCGGTTATGACGACCGTCTTCTAGCACACACAGTTTGTGATGATTTTGGCCTATCTTCAAATTCAAACCACCAATAAAATGTTTTTATTTACACTTCTCGTCTCCGCTTAGCTTCAGTGGAAACGGTTGAACAGAGAGGAGAGGAGATGTCTCATAATTCTAGCTCCCCCTAGCTATTAATTACACAAAGTAATTTGTTTTGGTTCGAACCCATGACTCACACGCCGTTCGGGGCCGTTTAAAACTGGGTCAAAGTCTCACCACCATTAAGGGGTCGTCCATTAACTACTTGAGGCTCGAAAAAAGTGCTAAAAACAACACGTGATTAATGGACGACCCCTAAAATTAAATATGTTTGTTTACCTGTTCGGAAAGGTAAGTTCGCACTGGTTACAGTTGTAAAGAAAGTTTTCATTAGCATGTTTCATGCGCCTGTGTACTTGTAGGTACGTCCAATGCAGGTATGAGCGGCCACAGTCCTGAAGAACAAACGAAAATTGAAGACCTGTTTTACTGTCTGGAGATACGCACTAATTAGAATGATACAAGTCCTTGTCGATGTTCCACAAATTCGCACGAAGCGCTATACTACACGAGACGCACGGGACCGGTCAATGTGGCGACACTTGGGGGAAGCCTATGTCCGGCAGTGGACGTCTTTCGGCTGAAATGATGATGATGATATACTATATCTTTTATTACGACCACAACCAAGTATTGTCGCCTGCCTGCGTCGGAGTACCTGAATTCATATGTCCTTAATCTATTTAAGCCGCGAGTTAACAGGCTTCTTTTGGGTTAGCTCGTTCAATCGCTGACCTCATCTCTGTCCTCAGGACATGGTTGAGGTCAGTAGCAGGCCCATTTAATATTTAACAATAATATATTAAAAAAATACAAGGATAAAGCTTCCCCTTAAACTTAAGGGGAAGATTTGTCTTGAAATGTCTTAGTTCTTTTCTGAAGCTAAAGTTACCTCGCACAAGAAGTGTTTGACTACAGGAAAGTCGCCGTATCCCAGTATGCCGGTAGCGGAGCGAGCCGAGTCGGTGGCGGACTGTGCGTGGCCGTCGGCTTGCTTCTTCGCGTCGACGAGTGAGCGCTTGTAGAAGCCGTGTGTAGTTTTGTGGGTTGTGCATCTGGAGGCGGAATTCATTCAATTCATTTATTTTGCAAAAACATGTGTAGATAATATAAGGTCTATCTTTTCATACACGAAATATTTTATGAGTAACTTCTATAAATCGTAAAGACGCAATGCCAACGAAAAAAAAATCTGAGTGTTTTTTTTTTTTTTTTCAAAATTATTATAATTCAAAAATTTTTTGAGACCTTTTGCATAAAACCTTTACTCCCATATTCTAACAATGACAGTAGGTAAATACGACGTAGCAAACTACCGTAATGGATGCTTAAAAATAAGGAGCCAGTATTTATTTTATGGGTCAAGTAATGTTAAATTATTTATTTTTATAAAAAATATACTCAGAAAAAATCCCTTGAAATGGCTTGGTTATAGCCGTTAGATAATTCCCTGAAAATATTTCGTGTATGAATAGTTAGACCCTATATACATGGAGTGATGCTTATTATAGGTGTTACAAGGCATTCTCTGGCTCAACATGTTCGACCATGGCAGGTGTACAAATTAGGTCGAAGGACCATAAGATTTCAAAAAAATAAAAAAAAACAAACAATAATAACATAAATAAATCAACAATTAACATTAATATTAAATTAAAAAATAATGTTTATAGTCACGCGATTCAAATTAAATAGAATAGATTCAGTATGTTTATTATGAGAGCGATGTCATTTAAAAATTCATTGACATTATAATAGGCTTTTTCGGTCAGTATTTTTTAAATATTTTCTTAAACTGGTCTGTTTATTTAGTATTTTTACACATTTTAATTTTTAATTTATTTGTATTATTTGTTGTTATAGCGACAGAAATACATATTCTGTGAACATTTCAATAGGTTCGTTACCCATCGAGTACGGAACCCTAAAAAAATAAAAGCACTTCACGTCATGCAAAAAATAAATTACAATAATAATCATGTGAAATATCAACATACCTGGAATAAGTAGCGAAGCTAACTTTACAGATGTGACAAGTGAAGGGATTCTTGACGCCCTTGTGTATCGCGCGGTGAGCGTTCAGACGGGTCTCCAGGTAGAATACACTAGAACGAAACAAAACCAAAAGTAGCAGTAGCGAAGGGTCAATTTTTGTAAGAGGTAAACCGGAGTACATTTCTTTAATGTAATTATATTATTTGTCTATAGAATAAGAACTGTGCCATTTTTCAAAAGGAATCCGGTAGGAATCGAGTTGAATGGAACCTTCGCCACTGGTAGTTACTACGTGTAATTAATTTATCGAAAGTTTTACGAAGAGTCGAGTCGAAGAAGAATTTTTCTAAGGGGTTTGAATTTAACCTAACTTCCGCCATTTTAATTTGTTTTTTTTCAAAATTGCGGTCAAAACTTAAAGCCTATATTAATCTGGTAATGGTGTCAATACAAACCAGTTTTATATGAGACAAAATGTTCTAAAGTGTCACCGAGAGCTATCAAAGTTAAAGTCTAATCACTGATGGCATCTTCAGCCCAGCTTAAAACTAACTGGTCTATCATCTTTGGGAGTCCGCCATTTTGAATTTAGAATGGCGTCACTTAGCTAACCATGTATTTTCATCCAAACTAAACATGTGTGAAAAATTTCAGCTCAATCGTTAATCAGGAAGTGGGTTTTATTTAACTTGTAAGATTTTTTCGTGCGGAAAGCACGTTAAATCCTTAGTCCCGGCTGTTGTTTGTAGATCTTTGACAGTCGTTACAGGTAGTCAGTGACACGAAAGTCTGACAACCAGTCTTACCAAGGGGTATCGTATTACCCAGTAATAACTGGGTTGTGGAGGTCAGAAAGGCAGTCGCTCCATGTAAAATACTGGTATTCAGCTGGATCCAATTAGAGTAGAAGTCGACCCCAACATAGTTGGGAAAAGGCTGCGCAGGTAATGATGACATCAATGTTTAAAATATTAAAAGAACCGGCCAAGTTCGAATCGGACTCGCGAATGAAGGGTTCCGTACCATCGTAGTAGGGGGAGCCCTCTTTAATTTTTAATTTATTATTTGATGTTATAGCGGCAACAGAAATACACATTCTGTGAACATTTTAGAGCAGACAGACAGTGGAGGCTTAGTTATAGGTTGGTTACCCTTCGAGTACGGAACCCTAAAAACATGGAAGCACTACAAATCATGCAAAAAAAAAAAATTATATAATAATCGACGGCACGGTTGGCGCAGTGGCTAAGCGATTGACTGCTGCGCTTCGTGTCGCGGGTTCGATTCCCGCACGGAACAAATATTTGTATGGCCTACAAGTAGTTGTTCCGGGTCTGGCTGTTGGTGTATGTGAGTTTAAATGTTTGTAAACGCACCCACGATACAGGAGAAATTCCTAGTTTGGGGCAACGTTTTAAAAAAAAAAAAAAACATGTGAAATATCAACATACCATAGTTGGAAAAAGGCTCAACAGATAATGATGTCATCATCACGTTTGCAGTTTCGCTAACTAGTTTAATCTGTATAAGAGTAATACTAACTCTTCACAATACTCGCATCGGAACGCCTTCTCGATCTCGACCACCCTGATCAGAGCACGCGCTTCATCAGCTAACTGAGACAGAAGTGGAGTAGCTATTTCTGCTGATACTTGGCGTTTTATTGGCTTTGATAGTTTTGGCGCTTCTGGAGAAAAAACATACGTACAGGGTGTAAACAGTCCCTTTACGAAGCCGTCAACCAAGCATTCTGTACATCAAACTAAGTAACTTTACGCAAAAACTATTGCTAGGAAACGACTTTTTTTTTTGGAGTGAAAAATGACGTTTTTCGGTAGGACTCGATGGAACGCACTCAAAGCATTGTGCTGATGGATGGATTGAATAGTACGAGGGTCGTGGAGGTGTTTAAAGTGAAAATGTTACATTAAAAACATGTATGTGACCCCAAAAATAATTCCCAGCAATAATTTTTGCGTAAAGTTACTTAGTCAGAATGCTTGGTTGACGGCTTCATGAAGATTCTGTTTACACCCTGTATATACAACAATTTCTGTTGTTTGCGCGATATCAAATTTAACCAATGTAATAATAAGGTAAACTCACCAACGATCTCCACGGCGTGCCTCACAAGGCCACTGGTGGGAGATAACTGTACGGATACCTCTTCCGCCTCTTCTTTCAACTCGTTGGCAAACGCTTCGATGCATTCCGCCGATTTGGTCGCGTGCTCCTAATGTGAATAAATTGAGCAAATTCTAGATACATAGATAATAATCACCAGCTTATTTATTGCATACTAGTTGTGTTATGCGTTGCAATGCCTTTTTTAGGGTTCCGTAGCGAATGGCAAAAAACGGAACCCTTATATGTAGATTCGTTATGTCTGTCTGTCCGTCCGTATGTCACAGCCACTTTATTTCAAAACCATTAGGACTTCACAGTTGAAACTTGGTAGGTAGATGTATTCTGCGAACCACTTTACCATTTTTATACATAAACTAGCTGACCCGGCAAACGTTGTTTTGCACTATAAAAAAATAGATGTTGGCCGATTCTCAGACCTACTCAATATGCTCACAAAATTTCATGAGAATCGGTCAAGCCGTTTCGGAGGAGTACGGGAACGAACATTGTGACACGAGAATTTTATATATAAGATTTAAAAAAAAATGATTAAAGGGGGGAGGGGGGGTTCTTAAATATGGAACTGAAACTAAAAAAAATTGGTGCTACGGAACTCTGTGTATGTGTGACTCGACTACGACTCGCACTTGGTCGGTCTTTTTTCAGAAATCTTCCCTGGCCAATATAGAATAACTGTGCAAAATTTCTTTAAATTCGGTTCATTAGTTTAGGGAGTCTATAGGATACGAACAGACATTGATTTGACAACAAACCTGTGCATGCCGATGGTCTCTGAAAGCCCTCGTGCAGACGGCACACACGAACACCAGGCGCGGCGCCAGCTCCTCCTCGTGCGCGCGCACGTGCATGCGCAGGCGCGAGCGACGGGTCAGCTGCTTCAGACATATGTGGCATTGGAAGGGTTTGATCTGAGAGGAAGAAAATATTTATTATTAGTAACGGGCAATTAGGAAATTTATACAACGTAACGTATTTATAAGGCGTACTCATGGTGGGGTCGCTGATATCGAAAGTAAGGTCAAAATGAAAATTCAAGATGGCGCCAATAATTTTATTTTGGTTTTTTTAGTCAACGGTATCATTTTTATGGTTTTTGGGGTCACTGATAACGAAAATGAGGTCAAAATATACAAAGAAAAAAATATATATATTTTTTTTTTTCTTTCTTTCTAATAAATATTACTAAAACACAAATATTATTTACCTGTAAATGCGTGACTCCATGCTCATCCAGGGTCTGTTTGTCTAAAAACCGCTTGTTACACGTGACGCACACATATCTTCGTGTGTCTGTGTGCGTACGACTGTGTTTCGTAAGGGTGGCCCTGCATAAAAAAACAAACGTCCGAAATTTAATAAAAAAAAACCACCAATGAACATAACATCAAGCCAGGTATTCCCCGCAGGATTATTATTTTTTTATTTATCAAGACAAAGTTTAAAAATAAAATTAACTTAAGGATTATGGTTACTGGTTCGAGGTGGCGCAGGAGACGAGCGACCTGGAAAGATATGGGGGAGGCCTTTGCCCAGCAGTGGGACATCCAAGGCAAAAAAAAAAAGGTCTATGCCCCACAAAACCGGGTTCACGGTTTGTCTGTGGGAACGGAACAAACACTATAAAACAAGTTTACTAGACGGACGCTTAATTTTGACTTATATTACTTTTATTTTTTTTTTTGGTTAAATAATAACACGCCCGCTTGGGTCGATCTTAAGGTTAAGCCGCGCTTGCCTAGGTTGGTCTTTGGATGGGTGACCGCCCATTACATACAGAGTTTCCTCCGTGCCTCGGAAAGCACGTTAAGCCGTTGACAATCGTTAGGTAGTCAGTGGCCCAAAAAGTCTGACTACCAGTCTTACCATGGGGTTTCGTTTTACCCAGGACTAACTGGGTTGTGGAGGTCAGATAGGCAGTAGCTCCATGTAAAATACAGGTATTCAGCTGCATCCACTTAGACTGGACTTAGATTACTTTTCTTTTTTTGTTAGGCAGAGGTGTACCTAATAGTACACTCAGATTACGCCAGTTATGTTTAAAAGTTAAAAGTTTAGGCTGCTTTTCTTATAAAGCCCGAAGTGCTATATAAACGCCTGGGTACTGAACTTATGGAAGAAACATTTGTGGTGGTAGTACTACCTCGGGCGAGCTTCTTTACAAGATCGCTGCTTTTATTTATGGTAGACCAGTTCTTCTTACCTGAGGAAGAAATTCTTCCTGCAGCCTTCGACGGGACACTGCCACATCTTTAGCTTGGTTTAGCCTGTCGTGCTGGAAGTGCACGTAGCGAAGGTAGCATTATCATACTCCGAGGAAAAGTAGACCATCAGATCATCATGTCCCTGTCCTTATACCAATTTATTTGTGATCTTCTTCTTCCATTCATCTCCATCAATCGTCATCTCGGTATTCACACCCATTTTACCCGACTGCTCCAGAAGGAAGGTCATGTTTTTTTGGTTATATCTTTTTTCACAGAGTACTAACCGTTAGATCGCAGACAAAATGGGTATGGTGGTAGTATTTCATCGGACCAGCTCCTTCACGAGAAAAGACAGAGAAAATATTCAGGTAGACTAGTTCTTCTTACCTGAGGAAAAAAGTCTTCCCGCAACCCTCGACGGGACACTGCCACCTCTTCTGCTTGTCATGCTGGAAGTGCACGTGGTCGAACAGCTCCGTCTCCGTGGCGAAGGTGGCGTCGTCACACTCGGAGCAAGTGTAGCGTCCATCTGCTCGGGTTTGGTTTGATGTTTCGTGGAATTGCCTGGGGGGTGAAAAGAAAGGAAATTGTTACCATCATCAGCACATAAGGAGATGGTGGTTGTTGGGAATCGCACCCAACAAACACGCAGCTGGCACGCGCAGGCGACGTGACCGACGTACGCGTCATCGGCGAGCGAGCGGAGGTGCGGCGGAGGGAGCCGGCCGGCCGGCGGACTCTCGCTTTCTCGGAAGCTAGTTTAGTTTAGTTTAGTTTATTTATTAATAATTATCAAAAATTACAGGTCATATTTTGAAAAAAGTAAAAACACAAATCATAATACATTAAAAAAAAAAACAAGTCTTTATACATTAAAAAGAGCATTAAACACAAATTATCATAAATTAAAAAAAATAATAATAATACACATGATAGCCGGATGATAGCCGGTTGTATACCGATGGACCCATAACATGAATTAACATTCCAGACTTAGATAGGGTGTGTGGGTAGCCAGCCAATTTGTTTCTACCACGAGTACAGTAATCATGTCTATATCTCTATTGTATTCGTCTAGATGGTGCCTAACGTATACCGCCGCCTGCAATAAAACTAAGCCACCGCGACAGACGACACTCTCGAACGTTAAATAGATTTTATATGTTTGTCCGGGACAGTTATATTGTTGAAAGTTTAAACGGCACTAAACCAAGCCTAATTTGTTATACAGTCCATTTTTATTTATCTCCAACGAGCAAGTCGAACAGCGGTAGTAACTCGACTTTCGTCTTTACATCGGCTTGTGGAAAGTGAAGCCTATGTCCAGCTGTGTGTGTGCAAACTTAGAATTAAATTAAAATACCTAATACAATGCACTAGTAATTTAGGTACCTAGCTATACATCTATAAAATATTTAAGAAAAATAAAAACTTATCTTTGACAATAATATTCTATCAGAATTTAAAAAACTCGTGTGTAGGATAAAGCAATAAAATTAGAAAAAAAAAAACAGCCGTGAAAGCATGCCAGGCAGACTGACAGATTTTCTTCAATTCGCTCGTGGCTAAATAATAACAGCCGGTCGGATCAAATTTTAGGTTAAGCCGCGCTTGTCTAGGATGGTCTGTGGATGGGTGACCCATTACATACCGAGTTTCCTCCGTGCGAAAAGCACGTTAAACAGTTGGTCCCGGCTGTCATTTGAAGATCTTTAATAGTAGAAAGTTTGACAACCAGTATTACTAAGGGGTATCGTATTACCCAGAACTAACGGGGTTGTGGAGGTCAGATAGGCAGTCGCTTCATGTAAAACACTAGTATCCAGCTTCATCCGGTAAGACTGGAAGCCGACCCCAACATAGTTGGGCAAAGGCTAAGCAGATGATGATGTGGCAGGTCAATATTAGTAAGGATACTTACATATGAAACTTGAGTCTAACTTTGGATGTGAATGACTTGTTACAATTGTGGCAGGTCACCACCTGAGGGTTGGAGGTCGGTTCCCGGTTGCGACGCTTTCGGGGAAGCTGAAATGAAAATAAGAAGTGGTCCAGTAATGGTCCAAGATCCTGCCAGTCAGTATTTATTTTCTGATTAACGAAATCGAATAGTTATTAGTATGTACTGTGAACATTTACTGTAACAAATATCAGGTGCTAAAGTTCCCAAAAAATAGTATCCACATATCTTAAGGCCCGAGTGCTAATTTTTATATACATATGTAGCAGAGAATATTGTTAAAGATTAATAAACAACGCTGCCAGACACTTCCCGTTGGCGAAAATTTCTGCCAGACACTTCCCGTTGGCGAAAATTACTGCCAGACGCTTTAACGCTCGGAAAAAATAACGGGGTTGTGGAACTGGGACCTTACTCTATAACAACACGCCTGTGTTCCCCAAAAAGAGGTAGGCAGAGTACAACATCCACATTTCGCCAGTGAGTTAGCCCCATTTAATATAGGTCAAGCCTTTTGCCATTAATCAGCCTCAAACTAGACTTCGTTATTGGGTTTTTGTTTTAGGAACTTCTCAATTGCAGGCCTATATTTTTTTGTAATATTGGCAATCAGCCCGCGCCCTAATTCCATAGGCAAAGACATAACGACGCACCTCTCTCTACGTAGACTCTTCTGGGAATACCGAAGAGATATTATTAGGTATACTATGCGATGTCTACTTACCATAACGAGGAGATCGCTGTCTATTGGTGTATCAGGTGGCCGGGGACGCCCCTGAGCTCTCTGTAACAAAATTATACTGTTACTGGCAACAAGCAACATGGATACAAATCATTTCGTCATCATCTGCCGAGCCTTTTCCCAAATACGTTGGGGTCGGCTAGACGTCTTACCGGATGCAGCTGAGACTGCAGAGTATCAGTGTTTTACATATTGTGACTGCAATAGTTGTGAAATACAAGATCTAACGCAGCCGTATTCAACCTTTTTACCCGACTGCTGCGAAGCCCAAAAAGGGGGTTGTTTTAAAAAAGATTGTTCGCAGGTTAGCGGGTCTGAGGTGGGTGTAGCTTACACGTTTTATAGTTGCAATACGCTGGTTCGCTGTGGCAACAGCTGCCAGTACGACGTACGTACGCTGCCGACACGCGCCCACGTTGTGTGTAAAGGCAATGAACATACATCCGTCTCACACGACCGACCCGACTCGACCCGCACCCACTTTCTGTGCGAGTCTCGCCTAAAATAATCAGCCTATAATGTTCCCACAACTGTAACAAAGGTCACTGTGTGTCGGAGAATGGGTAAGATTGAAAACAGGTACCTTCAAAAAGTCTTCCTCAGTAGGTATACATATAAGGTTGACCAGGTCTTTGGACTTCCGTTTCCTGTTACGTCGTCGACAGCGATGGTTTGTCAAGCCTTCTGCGTTCACGAATACTTGACTGTGTGGGATAAATAGAATGATTACACGCATAATTAATCAGCGAAACTATAGTGATTTGAAAGATGGCGTTATTCAAACAAGCAAAATAATAACGAAAATAAATAATATCTCATGAAAGCTGAGAAAGAGAAACAAATAAAATATCTTGACTTGGCACACGAGGTTGTCGAAATGTGGAATGTGAACGCGGCTATCATTGTGCCGATCGTCGTTACGGCAAATGACCTGATGGCCTCACGAACTTTTCGAAAGTCTTTTAAAAAAATAATTGGAAATTTCTGTCTAATTTAACTGTAACACTATTTTTCGAAAATGTTCTCTGTCAAGATTTTAGACTTATGTACCCTGCTTATGCGTACGAAGTTTCATTAAAATCGGTTCAGTAATTTCGAAAAAACAATTACTTGAAAGTTTGTATGAAATGCCGTAAGACGTAACGCTCTTAAAGGGTCTTAAGATAGTTAAATACCTGCAATTAAAACATTTGAGTGTCTTCTCAGATTCACCGTCCTGGGCGTCTTCTTTAACCTAAAATCAAGCGCTTATATTAGGGAAATAAAATAAAAAAATAAAAAAACAACCTTTATTTAAAATGGAAACAAGAAAATTAGATTTATCTATCAACATTGAACACGTATACAAAGTTTCATGCCCGTGCTATTAACCGTTGAGGAGTTCTTTCGTGAGGAGGCGATCTGGCTGTCATGATCTAGTCATGTCTGTCATAAAAACGTATTGTCACCAGAACCAAAGGTGTGTGCAAAATTTTAACTCAATCGGTTGGCGGGAACTGGTTCGAAATTCAGTTGCAAGATTTGATCAATACATACTAACCGAACCTAAAGATAAATGAACAGAAAATACGTAATCATATTTTAATCCTCCTCCCCTCCGTGAGAGTCAAGATACCAATTACCACGCGGGCCTGTGAGGTTTTGGTGGATGTATAACAGCCTTCGAACTTGTTTTAGGACATAGCTGTGGTCTTTGAAAAAGGCCAGGCTTAACACATCGTTAGTGGCCTCAACATCAGCAGCTTTAACGAACCATTCTTGCAAAATTGATACCTACAGTGTTAGTTATAAGTTACACAATTGGTTGAGGTGTTACCTTGGCACTACACAGTAGTTTCTGCAGCTCCTGAGTGGCTTCAACATCAGCAGTCTGAACGATCCAGATCTCATCCTCGCTGCTGTCCACGCATTCTTGCTTTACCTCTGTTTTTATGATGGGTGGCTCGGTCTGTAAGGAGGGTTAGTATAGATAAATGTTTATTGGGCAGTGGTATGAATTAATTGAAGTAGAAACTTCTAAAATTTTGCAAAGTCGTAAATATACACCGTGATTTTTTAGTCGTCTTACAAAGGTCGTCCACTCAATGTACTCGACATAAAATAGGTCTAGGCGCGATTTTTTTTTTATTTTCCATAATAGGTACAAAGAAAAATAAAAATAATAAAAAATTAGAATAAAATTATGAAACATCCTGTTAATGATGTTTACGTGTCAAACGGGAGAACAATACCTACCCAGCACTCGAGTCCAGTAGATCATCGCTCGCAACAGGGTGTTTTAACTACGTCATGCGTCATAATACTAAATAATAATATTTTAATTATTAAATTATTAAAATCTCATAAATACCTTTTTTTTTTTAATGAATATTTAGTATTCATTGGATACATGAAGTGGGCTGCCGTTGTAAGACGACTAAAGAGTCACGGTGTATGTCAAATATATGACTATTAAGATGAATTTCTTTAATATTACTACATTAATATTTTTTTTATATTTATTTAATATCTACAAACTATTACCCAGTACTAACTGGGTTGTGGAGGTCAGATAGTCAGTCGCTCCATGTAAAATACTGGTTTTCAGCTGCATCCGGTTAGACTGGAAGCCGACCCCAATATAGTTGGGAAAAGGCTAGGCAGACGATGATGATCTACAAACTATTTTGGTGACAATAGCATGTATACTATATAATGAAATGATGATGATGAAATGAAATGATCTGATCTGTTTTAGAGTAAGTAACTAAATGAAACTCCCTCACTGAAAACAAATTATGACTCCTAATGATCTATTACTAATAAAAACAAATAATTTGAAGAATTTAACGAACCACCGCCTCGGTATTACAATCAGCCTTTATTTCCTCTGACTTTTCATTTTCTAAAATAATAATCGAGAAAATAATCAATGAACATAACATGACATCACTCCTGTAATCCCCGAAGGGTATTTTATTTATCACTAGCATTTCGCCTGCGACTACGTCCGCAAAAATTGTGATATCTCGGCCAATATGCATGATATAAATATAATTAATAGCCTATAGCACCCACGAATAATGTAGCTTTCTGCCAGTGAAAGAAGTTTTAGAATTGGATCATTAGTTCCGGAGATTACCCCTACATACACACTTACAAACCAATTTTATTTTTTTATAATATTAGCATAAAGGATGTAACAAGAGTTAACGAAGTCGAAAGGCACTTGGTCTCTCCGTCATTGCGATCATTTTTTGTTCTAGGCCATACCTGAAAACCTTCTAGTTACGGAGATATTGGGGATAAGTTCCCTTTTTAACAAGTTTTTTTTTGTAATACTTGTTTTTAATGCAAGTTTTTTTACAATAAACACCTCCACGACCCACGTACTATTCAATCCATCCATCTGCACAATGCTTTGTGTGCGTTACATTGAGTCCTATCGTAAAACGTGATTATTCACCCCAAAAAAAAAGTCGTTTCCCAGCAATCATTTTTGCGTATAGTTACTTAGTTTGATGTACAGAATGCTTGGTTGACGGCTTCGTGAAGGGTCTTATTACACCCTGTAGATTAGTTCAGTTGGGTTTTCCATAGTGAAACTGACAACGAGCGTTATTACCTTTTCTGTCGCCATCCTCTTTTTTACTAGAACTTCTAGTGCGAGTCGCGATAGGTGACGATGCTTTAGTAGACGTTTCTTCTTCATCTGAACACATAAAACAAAAATTGAGAACCAACAGATACTGAAATTTGCTCTTTATGACTATTGCCGTGAGAATCAATATTATACAACACATCATTGCAAAAAATAAATAACCGGCTTCCAAAAAAAAAGTTAATATCATCTGCCTAGCCTTTTCCCAACTATGTTGGGGTCGGCTTCCAGTCTAACCGGATGCAGCTGAATACCAGTATTTTACATGGAGCGACTGCCTATCTGACCTCCACAACCCAGTTAGTACTGGGTAATACGATACCCCTTGGTAAGACTGGTTGTCAGACTTTTTGGGCCACTGACTACCTATAACGACTGTCAAAGATCTACAAATGACACCCGGGACCAACGGCTTAACGTGCTTTCCGAGGCACGGAGGAAACTCGGTATGTAATGGGTGGTCACCCATCCACAGACCAACCTAGGCAAGCGCGGCTTAACCTAAATATCGATCCGAGCGGCTGTTATTACTTAGCCACGAGCTCCTCCAAAAAAAAAAAAAAAAAAAAAAAAAAAAAAAAAAAAAAAAAAAAAAAAAAAAAAAAAAAAAAAAAAAAAAAAAAAAAAAAAGTTAATATAAAAACTAGAAAACCCGACTGATAAGCAAAAAACTTTGAATTATAAATTTATTTTTATAAAACACGGAATAGGTCCCTCCTGCTTCCAAATGCGCTTGTTACTTGCTTTTCAGTCGGGTCTTTTAGTTTTCATAATTTCTTTTTTTAGTGTTTTTTTCGAAGTCTGCAATTTATTTTGCAAATAGTGTTTGTGTGGTCAATACCTTATTTACCTTTATTTTCCTCTTTCACTCCTTCATTTTCTTCTTTTAATACTTTAGGGGCTTCGGTCTTCTCGTGGGCTGCCTTCACATGAGCTTTCAGCCATTTTAAGTTTGCATAACCTGAAACAATCATTCAATTAGAAAAGTATGACTGGTATACGGGGCGAAAGGAACGACGCACAAATGGTTATCATGTGTTCAGTACATCATTCTGAAACCCCGACAAACCGGGTGTAAACAGACCCTTCACATGTCCGTCAACCAAGCATTCTGTACATCAAACTAAGTAACTTTACGCAAAAATTATTGCTGGGAATCGACTTTTTTTTTTGGGTGAAAAATCACGTTTTACGGTAGGACTCGATGGAAAGCACTCATAGCATTGTGCTGATGAATGGATTGAATAGTACGAGGGTCGTGGAGGTGTGTAAAGTAAAAAATCTTACATTCAAAACATGTATTTAAAAAAAAACTTGTGAAAAATTTGGAACTTTGGCCCCCAATATCTCCGTAACTAGAAGGTTCCCAGGTATGGTCTAGAACAAAAAAATGATCGCAGTGACGGGGAGAACAAGTGCCTTTCGGTTATGTTAAGGGTCTGTTCCCGGGGTGCGTTGTCAGAATTCCTCCTCGTGTGCCTGATGGCTGCCGGTCCCTCTCGATACGTCTGGAGGGAATAGCAGCTGCTGGGCCGGTGCACCCTGGGCTTGGGCAGTATCCTTCCCCGAGGAATGGGAAGAGATTCTTATTCCTCGGGAAATGTTACTGCCCATGGCTAATATTCTGACATGGGGGGGTCCCTCATGGATTAAGGGGGCGTTGCTCCGCGTGACACTCCCTTCCGCTCCGCCCAGAGTGGGGGGGGGTAATTGATGATTTCCCATCCGAAAAAAAAAAAAAAAAAAAAAGGTCTATTCCCCGCCCTCTCTTTAGATTTTTTATATCGGTTATTTTTAAAAGATCAGCTGTTCCATACAGTTTGTGACCGTATTTGCACTTTTGTAGGAAACGGATGGCGGCACGGTTGGCGCAGTGGCTAAGCGATTGACTGCTGCGCTTCGTGTCGCGGGTTCGATTCCCGCACGGAACAAATATTTGTATGGCCTACAAGTAGTTGTTCCGGGTCTGGCTGTTTGTGTATGTGAGTTTAAATGTTTGTAAACGCACTCACGATACAGGAGAAATTCCTAGTGTGGGGCAAAGTTTAAAAAAAAAAAAAAAAACCGATTTAATATGTCTATGTGGGGGGAATTCATCATCAATTGAGAGCAGCGGTGGCCCAGTGGTGGCGGCCCCGACTTACGAGCAGTAAGTCGTGGGTTCGAACCCAGCCAGGCGCATTATTTTGTGTAATTTATTTCATCACCACTGCTCTCAAAACGGTGAAGGAAAACATCGAGAGGAAACCGGCATGTCGTAGAACCTAAAATTCGAAGACATGTGACATTGACCAACCCGCACTGGGCCCGCGTGGTGGATTATAGCCCATTCCCTCTCATAGAGAGGAGGCCTGTGTCCCAGCAGTAGGAACATTATAGGTTGATTAAGGGGGGGAATTCAGAATGATGTACTGGATACGTGGCTATCGTTTGTCTGTCGATCTCCCTTCCACCCAGTAATTATATCTTTTGTTTTAAATCAAATGAAAAAAATAACTATAGTTGCTGCTAGTTAAGATGGCAATAGCGGTCATTGAACCACATACATTTGTTGAATCTCTTCTTTTAAAAAACGTATACAAACCTGTTAATGGCCCCTGAATTGACATTGATTGTGATCCTGAACATTAACAAAAGAAACGATGGTTTCAGTTCCTGTAAAGAGATATCCGGGAAAGGGCAATGACCGCTATTGCCATCTTAACTGGCAGCAACTATAGCGAAACTTTAGAGAAACGATGGGTATGTAAATGATGCTAAAGATTAGCCAGTTAAACCACAGCATTACCAGGGGGGTTACTATGATGTCTTAAAGGAGTGATTCCAGTGTGGGAAAAAGATGGCGCTAGACGACCTGTATAGCTCTGTCTCTTTCCCACAATGGAATTAAGACCTGCTTTATGACATTACGGTATCTCCTCTGTTCTACTATGATTCGTTCGGATACCAGAGAAGAACAGAGATAGAATGCACGTACCATAATTACACAGTGGACAAGGAAACACTTCGCCATCCTCTAAGTCATGTTTGTGCGTTTCACAGTGATCTGCCACTGCCGTCAGATCTGGGAATATTTGCTCACAGAACCTGAAAAGAATTTCATGTCGAAGTTTTTCAAGAAGGAGGTTTTAAGTCATTTTCGTTTTTAGTCAGTCCCGCTATCAATTTTACTGTCCGGCTTATACAGGTTGGAAGGAAAACCGAAGCGAAAACGATTACCAGATATTCAGTATATCATTCCGAGCCCCCCAACATATAAATTTTTCATCGGTAATTTAAAAAAACCAGCTGTTCCTGTTCGTCCGTGTAGGTATTGCATTTTTGTAGGAAACAGCAGTTTTTTTTTTTTTATAACCAATGAAAACACTGTTTTAAGCTTTCACGGTTTACAACTAAACTTATACTGTCACTTACGGGATATCTTCCGTGATTGTTCATTGTGGTTGTGATTTTTTAGGGCGCTTGCAAGAGCGCCGAAATATCGGGAACTCAAAATAATGAACAATCACGGAAGATATCCCGTAAGTGACAGTATAAGTTTAACCGATGAAAATTTTATATGTGCTCATAATGATGTCCTGAATACGTGGTAACCGTTTTCGCGTCGGTGTCCCTTCCATCCTGTTCACAAAAAACTGTAGCAGCTTTCCTTGTTGATGAACGAAGTAGTTTTTTTATCAAGTCCCAATAAGTTATTCAGTCAGCCTGTAATCACCGAAGGGTTAGGCAGAGGTGTACCTTATAGTACACCCACATTTCGCTAGTTATGTTTAAGTACCATGTAATAGGGGGCGAGCCTATTGCCATCAACCGGGCACAAATCCAGTCTCCGTGGCTGCTACTGAGAAATTGCTGATGGAAAATAACACTTTGCCCGACCTGGGAATCGAACCCAGGACCCCAAGCTCAGCAGCCGCTCTAACGACAACTAGACCAACGACACATTGCAGTTTTTTTTAATATTTACTACTAAATTTTCACACCCTCTGGTCAGAAACATAAAAATAACTAGCCAATAACCATTCCATTGCTGGATAAAGACCTCATACAGACATGGAACAAACATCTATCACCACCTTCGTCATAGCGAGTTGGCGATTTCCGAATATTCAACCCAAAGAAAATACTTAATACAAATATTTACCTGCATTTCAATTCTGTGACTTCACTATCATCAACTTGATATTTCCCCAGAAACTCTTTCACCTCCTCATCAGCCTCTTCCAAATTGTCTATTATATTATCTATTTCCGGTTCCGGCTCTACAATCTCTAGGTCACTCGAACTACCCTCCTTATGCTCATCTTTAACTATTATGACGTCATCAGATCTATTGTCTATGGGTTTGGTGATAATTTCTCCATCAGACCCAATTTCGACTTTAACAAACTCCTCTTTGTTTATTTTCTTATCTATCTTGGTTATGGTTTCTATAGGTTTCCCTAAATGCGCGAAATTGAAGTTTTTAACCTTTTGGAAGATGTATTGCTGATTATTTCTAATTACAAGATATTCATCTGGATTTAAGAATTGGTTAGCACTTTTCATTCGACAGGGAGTAAAGTTTTCGTTGAGACAACATTCGCAGATAATTTTCAATTGCGTCGACATTTTCTTTTGCGGAGAACACCTATGTAACCTTTGGTCTTCATTGTCAAAAAGGTACAACTTATCCACGTTGTTATCCACATGTTTACCGCAAATAAAACAGATTTGGCTCTCACTTTCTCCAATCAAAACACCGTCTATATCGACATAGGAAAGTGGCTTGCTCCAGGTCTTATGAACAAGTCTTGAAGGGTCAGTTTTCCGTACATGTCTCCTCTCGCTGTAACCCTGATCATAAGGCAATGACGTCATCGGAGAGTCTTTAAACATGTTCAAGATCTCCTCTCGAGTGTAAGACAAGTTGTCGTTCCTCTGATAATTATCATCATAGTTCTTAAAATTGTCCTTTATCAAACTTTTTGGAGATTTATTTCTGGTTGTAACAGGGTTCAAAGTCGCGTAAGTTTTAGTATTATTAGCTTCTAAATATTTCGTGAATTGAGCTTCGAAACCGGATGTATTATTGCATACTAATTTGAACGGTAAAGAATTGACGAAGCTGCATTTTGGACTTGAGTTTTTACTCGACCATCGAGACACGGGACTTTCGCATATATTGAATTTTTCAGTTTCACGTACACCGATGTCGTCAAAATCTACATCGGTAATGTCATCAGCGTATTTAACAAAAGGTATTTTCTCAGCTGTTAGATCTACTAAAGGATCATCATTGTCGAAATGTATTTGAGAGGCACGGATTTGTGTGCCATCATCCAATATGTAGACCAAGTCGTTGGCTCCATCATTGGTGTCCAACATTGGATCAAAGTTTTGTGTTAGGTCGTCTGCTTGTAGGTTCTGTTCGACGTTGACAAGGAATTGGTAGACGTTTTCTGATAGAGAGACGGGTTGGTTTCTGGTTATCGAGTTTATGTCTACGTCGTAACCTAGGAGGGTTCTGGAATAGCAAAATGATTGTTGGATAGGTGCAAATGTTATTTGTATGGTGTACATAATTGGGAATATTCTATACAGGGTGAAAACAAATCATACAAAATTTATGGAAATAGTTTTTTGCAATTCTTAACTTTTTTAGTACTCCAACCTGGGTTGGCCCCATAGAAGTTTTTGATCAGTATTAGAAACAGGATCGATAGGCTCCAATAAAAAAAAATTGTGTAATATTGCCATTTTCTTGCTAACTGTATTTTTTTTTTAATCTGTGAATGGGGATCAAAATTTCTCGAAAATTGGCAAAAAATTGCAAATTGCTGCAACGGTTAAGGTAGTTCACCTTACTGCCCCGCCGAAAGTTTTCAACCCGTATACGCAAAGTCAGCTTGAGCTGGTCAGAGAGTTCGGACAAAAAAGCGAATAGACTGACACCGTGTCGACGCGAAGTCAGAACCGAAACGAGACGAACGCCGTTTGCGCTTCAACCACTGTGGTCACTCCTTGTGTCCATGACCGAATTAGATTAATAATATAAGGTAGATATGTATTAAATTTACTACTGCAGCGATCCACATTTATTCGAAATGAACATGAGCACAAAAAAGCCTGAAAAATAAAAATAACTACATAACACGCATTTAATCCCCCGAAGGGTTAGACAGAGATGTTCCTATTAGTACACCCACATTTCGTGTGATATGTTTTTAGTCCCAATATAGTGGGGAGCTAGCCTATTGCCATCAACCGGGCACGTGGCTGTTACTGAAAAATTTATGATAGACACAGACAAAGCGCTCTTTAATAATTAGGCTACCTATAGGATGATAATCTTGGCTGGCTAAGATAGAGAGACCCGACTCTGGAACTAAATGATAGGTAATGTCATATTTCATCGGCTTAGCCTTTTCCGAACTATGTTGAGGTCGGCTTTCAGTCTAACCGGATGCAGCTGAATACAACTATTTTCCAAGGAGCGACTGCCTATCTGGCTTCCAGAACTCAGTTAGAACTGAGTAATACGATACCCCTTGGAAAGACTGGTTGTCAGACTTTCGTGTCACTGACTCCCTGTAACGACTGTCAAAGATCTACAATTTACAGCCGGGACAAACGGCTTAACGTACTTTCCGAGGCGCGGTGCAAAACTAGGCAAGCGAAGCTTAACCAGAAGACCGACTCCGAGCGGCTGTTATTATTAAGCCACAAGGTCTCCCTTGCGATATGTAATACCTACTACAGGGTTTGTAAATTTTCGATACAAGTTGCTTGAAAATGATTGCAGTCTGAGTCTGAGAAATAGGCTCCGATACTTATGACTAGCTTTACCGAAGTTACAGTTCCACCACGCCACTCAATTCATCCTTGCTAGTCAAAGAACTTACCTGGCCCTATCCAGAAACATCTGGAAGTTATCATCTGGTTCTATTCTGAGCGCCACCTCTTCGCCCGTCGCGTTCTCCATGCACAGAACCAAAGGTGCTTGCGCTTCCGTCATGATTGACTTTACTGAAACAAGCAAATCGTACTGTATTCACCAATACACCATGGGTACAACATCAGAAGTCATTACAGGCCAGGGCAGATGAAATGCGTGTACATAATGTGCGCTTGACAATGTGTACAGACATTGGGGCAGTAACCAGTACCAGTAACCAGACACGATAGTTTTAGCATCGGCAATTAGCAATTAAAGGTCGTCGTATGCCTCATCACCAGACCTGCACCAGATCAGCTTAGTCACAAAACTTTGTCATCAACCCAGCGCTTGATTTAAAGCCCTTCTAGCGCGTTGCACCCCATTTCTCGGCGCACATGATATCAACTAGCTAGTGGGAGCAATGAGGGGCAAGCAGTCCCTGTGTTGACCACTATTTTCACTTATATCTAAAATGTAGTATGTGTCTCACATCTTAAAGTCCGTTTTTCAGTAATTGAGGTGTGATGGTGAGGTATGCCACTGCTGAGGTGGTTAATTGTCATCGACTTCATCTAATAAGACTGGGGCAACAATAAGTTGCCAGCACCCGATGCAGTTTTAAATTGCTGATGCTGTCTGCTGACTGAATACTGGTTACAGCGGCCAACTTCAATCGAAATTATTCAAATATGTAAACGATTTAATAATGCACAAATGTGAGCTTGAACACAAATGTACAGTTTTTTTTGTTACTTTGAATGCCCCATGGGACAGCGATCCGACACAATCGGTGAAGCATCAGGGCTCTGGACCAATGGGTACACATGCATTTCGAGGCATGAGGTTGTTACAGTGGTCCAAATAGAAGTTCTTTTCACAAAACTAACCACTTATTCTGGTATAATTTTGTTTTTTTTGGATAAAGTCAACCATAGCAGCAATAAAAATTAAAACTAAAAAATCTTTTTCAAGATTTAGGCTTCGGCTTAAATTAGATCATGTTTTGTAATAAAAAAATTTGTGAATAGTAAGTGTATTAGCATGAAGCAGTTTATTAATGAACTGAAAATTATAAAGAAATCAAGATCAAAAGTTTCCAGTATTATTAAAAAGTGTTCCTAAACTAAGTAGAGTTTTAACTATTTATATCGGGATGATGTAAAATCTCTGGAATGTGCCAAATTGGATCAGGATATTGGTGAACAGGTAGGTACCAAAGTACTAATATTAAAAGGTAAATTTTTATTTTAAAACCAATTTCAGAAATTCAGAATCTTTCATAAAGTGTGAAGAAAATGGTGTATTAAAGTCTAACAAAAGGTTACAATAAGCCAAAACCTATACAAAAGATTGAATTTCTTATCAAACTCCCAATTTCGTAACTAAATAAATTAAAAGTTTCAGGCAGGAAATGAAAATGGGAAATTCAAAAAAATAAAAGTTTTCGTAAAGTAGTTTATTTATTTATCTTTACTCTAAATAATCATTTCCAGCCTAGCCATTAGAAAACCAAAGCGGGATTATGAAAACTGACACTGGCCACCAAATAAAATAAAATTAAACGGCCAGTGACAATTTATTACCGGCACCTATTTTTAACCATTCGGACCACTAAAACGTGATAAAATTGAACCAATACACAGTAAACGAGGAATATCTTACCAGATCTTCTTTTTCCACACAAATATAGCCACTTTCTTAGAACAACTGACACTTCTTTAGAAAAAAAAACAAATGAAACGATATTTTTATCGCCATTTGTGTCAAATTTCAAAACAAAAACACAGAAACATTCTAATACACCATAGACGACAGTGATATTTTTTAATAATTTGACATTTTAGTTTACATTACTGTTTAACATAAAACATTGATGACAACGCAATGAATGCAAAAGTCTATCTATTGTGATTCTAATCAATAGAATCAATGAGAAACTATTAAAAGGCTTTCCTTGTGCATGTTTTGATTATCTCTTCATTAAATTATATCGATAACGATGAAAAATATTGCGTTTATGTTTTACACATACCACTGCACGTCGGAAAAAGCTCCACCTTTACTACGGATAGTAATCGATTTCTTGCCTAATCTCTTGTATCTCAGTCTATCAACTCGCATATTGCGCCTTTTTAATTAAATCGTAAATAAGGATGAATGCAGCTATTATTAGATTAGGCTGATTTTTTTTGTTTATGGAAATGCCCTTTGTGTTGCACTTTGCAGGAGAAGTAATTTGCAAGAAAAGGACAGATACATGCATATTTATTTGTCTTATTGTTTAGTTGTTAACTTTAACTTTATTTTTATCTAGAAATATACTTTACTATGTGATAAACCACATAAGAATCAGGGATTTTTATATTAAATGTTTAAGGCTAACAATATTTATTATCTTAAAAAGACCGGGGTGTGAAAGAGACAGAAATATCTTGATTTGTTGATTGACAAGTGAACTGTCATTCATTCGCAATATGGCCGATAGTTTATCTAAATACGGAACATATTATTAGTGCGCGAATATATAATTTGCTATTCCAATGATAATTTGTTTATATTGATGACTTAGTGAGTGTAGTGACGCGGCATGTTTCCCCTAACTCCACCAGTGGTGAAACGGCTGTTAGGGTGGAAAAAGGGCCCTGAGGGTTCGTCTGCAGCCGAAGATAAATGGTCCGAGAAGGCAGTGAAGAGTTTAGTTAAGAAATTAAAGAAAAGCGGAGCTCTAGAAGAATTAGAAAAGGCGATTTCAAGCCAGAACAGTCATACTAAATGCGTAACAATTCCCAGGTCAGTTCATTATTGATTTATTTTTTTCGTGATAACAATCATTTGGAAATATGACGTTTCCGGTGGCTAATCTTTGCAATGTTTTTGGACCTTATTTTGAAAGAAATAGAAGTGGTTTTCGCCAACCATATTTTTTGCAGAAATTGTTGAGCTAATCAAAGAAAGGTTCGTAAATCTCGTAAAGAAATTGCTGCCGAATTCTGTACCTCGACTTTATATCAAATAAGAATCTAATAAGTCATCACTGCAATTATTTATTAAAAATTTAAAATTCCGCTAAATTAATTTATGAAAGAATATTTTTCCGTGGTCGGGTTATTTCTGTGGATTCTATAGCCCGGCTAAATTCGATGGTCGTTCATTATCATTGACCCGGTAGATCGCGACGACCACCGCATTTTGGTTGCATAATAGCATATAGGACGCAAAATCGGAAAGGTCAAGACACCGTCAAAACAAATCGAATCCTCATGTCAATATGGCGGACATGTTTTGAACATTGCAATTTTTTAATTGCTAAAATTCTGTATCGGTTATAGACAAAACGTGTGTTTTTGTTATATCTGTGTTCAGTGCCCGTTTTGAAGGACATCCGTGTATCCTTTCGTCCTTGAAGGTCAATACGTCACACATACTTCCTCAGTGTTAAGAATTAGTTTTAACATTAATAATTTATGCGAAAATTACGGTTTCTAGGTGTAAATACACGTTTTGTAGAGTTATTTTGTGAGTGTATAGATATTTTGAGTGTCTAAACTCCAATATTATTGATTAAATACTCATTAGTGTTTATAATAAACCTATAGGATTTCAACAACATGGAATCTAGGCAAATGTTATTATCATTAGATTAGACAATGCCTGATGACAATCATCTGGAAGTCTTTTGCCGCCAAATTGATACTCCTAGACATTTTTCTATAAAATAACATTGATTTGTTATGAATAATAAACCTCCAAACAGTGTAGTATTGCATATCAGGTCATATTTATTTTTTTGTTAGGGTAGTATTTAAACGAGCGAACATAAATTCAAATTAAAGGTGTCAAAAATATTGAAAATGGGCTACTGAAATACTAAGTGAGCGACAAACAGTGGGCTAATACTAATGTTTAAAACAGCGACTTGAAAATAGAAATTTGAGTTACTAGTTGTTCAGTACGATTATGTGATAATTCAAGGACTCCTGTAAAAAACTTAAAACAAGGTTATTAATCACTAGATTGTAGATAAGGCGTAGTCGACGAACCCCCGCTGAGCGGGGCTCCTATTTCTGTTTACAGAGTTTAAAGTAACCTAACACGAAGGGGATGGCGGGGTCTTAGTTCGCTCACTTCGCTCGCTCACTAGACCCCGCCATCCCCTTCGAACGTAACCTGTCCGAGTCGGGGTGCCACAAGTCTCTCTCAACATTCGCTTGCTCTTGCTTCCTTAATTCTCCTTGCCGCAATGACCAGATAAATAGTTACTTACTTTGGTACAATAGTCGCCCATTTAGTATATTGGTCGCCAATTAAATTTTTATTCGCCCGATTAATAATTTCCCATAAATAGTTACTTACTTTAGTACAATAGTCGCCCATTTAGTATATTGGTCGCCAATTAAATTTTTATTCGCACGATTAATGATTTCCCATAAATAGTTACTTACTTTGGTACAATAGTCGCCCATTTAGTATATTGGTCGCCAATTAAATTTTTATTCGCCCGATTAATAATTTCCCTTTTTGTTATGACAGTAGTTTTTGTTTTATGATGATAATTCACTTAGTAGATGGGTGAATACCAAAGAGTAGACACGTGCGCCACTTGCGTTTCCCAATGCTTAAGTAGTCTTAGGGGCTTAAGTTAAAAAAAAAACTTATTTTTTGTTAGCAGTTTCAGAATATATTCAGATTCTCATCAGATTATCAGTTATAGAGTTAATATCTTATCCTTCCTGCTTACCTACCCGCTTTCCTGTTTAGTATCTTTGTGCTCTTCTATCTTAATGTAATGTCCTGTTAAGTATTTGGTGTGTACACTGTACATAAATAAATTAATCCATTTACATAGTCACAAGTAGCGTAAGTCGCTTTATATTAAAGTCAGACAATCTGATGGAATCAATTAATTCAGCCTCTAATATTACTGTTTTGCCTGACTGCCTCATTAGTCAAGTGATTACAAGCATTGCAGCTGGGCTGGTCTACCATCACTACTATTATAAATGCAAAAATTTGGATGAATGGACATCTGTAACTCGATCACGACAGAACGGCTGAACGGATCATGATGAAATTTGGCACAGTAATTGATTATAGTCTGGAATATCACAAAAGCTACATCTACTTTCTCCCACATAACCCTTTCAGACATAACAAAATTTCCACTCAATCAAAGTTGCAGGCAACAGCTAGTTCCCGTTAACACTTTAAGTGCCACATGTACAAGTCAATATACACCAGAGTATATCTAGTTATACACCTCGAGTACTCAACTTCAGAGGCCAGTGTATTGGTAAATATACACCGCACTGAAGTTCACATAGTATTTTAGGACCAGGAGAAGGCATTTATGCAAAAAATAAATAGTCATTTCCACAATATTTGCCTCAGAGGTGCCTTGGCGTTGAACGTGTTTAATGCAATTGTCGGGCAAAGCATAGTTGGGTTCTTCCAAACATCTATAGCAGATTCAATATCAGTCTTTTGACAATATTTCTGTGTTTTGGTATAGAATGGTTGTTTTTTACAAGGTGGAAGGGACACCAATGCTAAAACGGTTACCAAATATTCAGTACACCATTCTGAACCCCCCCACAAAGATATTTTTCGTTGGTTATTAAAAAAAAACAGCTGTTTACTATAAGAAATAGTTTTTAACTGAAAATGGCTGCTTTAACTGTGCATTCTATTCATGTTTCTTAATACATTCATATTTACAATTTTTTTTTGACATTTATTAATTTATTCTAAATCAATTGTGTTTTTTACTTTTGATTTGTTAATTTAATTCAATAATGTTTCTAATGTAATTCTTCTGTAATTCTGGCATTGTAGGTTTGAGCAATAATTTATGTGTTTGTATTCTTATATTATTTTATTCTTATATATTTTTTTGGTCTCGGACCTGAAAAAAATGAAATTTATTTATAATATCACATTGGCAATCTAAATCCCAAAGAGTTAGGCAGTGGTGTATCCCTGAGTAAACCCACATTTCTCCAGTTATTTTAAAGACATTCCATTTTTAACCCCCAATGCAAAAAGAGGGGCATAGATATGATAGATCGAGTGTTATATGTTTGACCGCAATGTGTGTGTGTGTGTCTCTGTCTCTGGCACCGTAGCTCTTAAAGAAGTGAACCGATGCAGTTTTTTTTTTATTTGAAAGCTAGTTTCTTGGCGATGGTTCTTAGATACGATTTATCAAAATCGGTGCATCCATTTACTAGATATGGGGGATGAAAGTGGATATGAAAAATCGAATATTTTCAAATATACCCAAGTGGGGTATCAAATGAAAGTGCATGCTGTGTACATTACAATTAGACATGTTTTATCAAAACCGGCTTAGCCATTTTATTGACTATTCAAATGTTTGTACGCTTTTCTTTGTTGCGATGGGGGTTTTTTAATTTTTTTTTTTTTATTCTATAATCTTTTTGTTGTCCCACAGGGTGAAACCTAACGAGAACGTGATAAATGGTCAATACCGGAAGGGATTGCCGCATGTTGTCTACTGCAGGCTGTGGCGCTGGCCGCAGCTACAGGTATGCCTGCACTCCACCCAGTAAAACGCTTTGCTTTATTTTGAATTAAAGGCTGACATAAGAAAACAACATAATTATATTCCGATCAGATGTTTTTTTTTTTTTTCTTATTGGATCTGCAATCAGAATTCACTATAAGCGGATTTGTTGAGTTGCTAAAGTCAAATCAAGTGTGCTTTCCAGTGAAGACATCTACTTCTTTATGTCACTTCATAATTTTACATGAAGTTGGAGTATGTCTTTTCGTTTCAGCTGTTTGACATAGCTTTGTTGGGTCAGTTCGGCTGCAAGCGTATGGGTCATTTGCCAGACGTGTTTGGTACTTTATAGCAGCCTCTTGAATTTCTTCCTTCACGGTGTTCATTTGGAGGTGTTTATGGATCCCGTTGTTGGTGATTAGCCTCGGTGTCATGGATATTGTTCTGAGTAGAACCCTATCAGATTTGCAGTTCAATATGGCAATAAAAAAAATCTTCTGTATAAGTAACTGATTGTTGAGGGACCAGTCTGAAGACTGCTAATACTGTTGATGTGGCAAAGTTCTGGTCAATGCTCATTTAAATAACATAATTTACTACATAGTATAAAACAAAGTCGCTTCCCTCTTAGATCTTTAAAACTACGCAACGGATTTTGAAGCGGTTTTCAGTAATAGATACAGTGATTCAAGAGGAAGGTTTATATATTGCACCCGTGCGAAGCCGGGGTGGGTCGGTAGTTGATAATATGACGAAGAAGTCCAAACAAACAATGGATGGACTGTGTAAATGATGATGTGGCTAGAAAGGAGGTGACTGCTGAGATGACAAGTAATGACGAAGTATGGTAGAAGAAGACATGCTGCGCAGACCACAAATAAATTGGGATAAGCGCAGGAGAATGATGAATGATGATGATATGAAGACTGACTTGTTCTAGCTTTAATAAATATCTCCTTTTATTGCAGAGCCAGCATGAACTAAAGCCAGTGGATCACTGCGAATACTCATACCAGTTGAAAAAGGACGAAGTGTGCATCAACCCTTACCATTATAATAAAATCGACTCGCCTGGTGAGTTTAGATCATTATTTTTTGTACTAACTTGTCTCAAAGTGTTGATGTTACAAACATTTAAATTCACATACACATTCAGCTAGGCCTGGAACAACTACCTGTAGTCTATATAAATATTTGTTCTGTGCGGGAATCGAACCCGCAACACGCAGCACAGTAACCAATCGCTCAGCCACTGCGCCAACCGTGCCGTCAGTTAATAAACAAGTCGACAACAAACAATGATCTCAATGGTCATTGGTTTGCATTGGGACAATTAATTACAGGTACATTAAAATGACCTGCATGTTTAACGATTTATGAATGATAACCTGGGCAATCAGCATTGCTCGTTGTTACCAATCAAGCTAAAGTGCTGACAGGGTAATCTTGATACCAGCCTGGCAGTGGCGAAGGGTCAAAATTGAGTCAGGGGATGCCTAAGAAAAACAATGTGAAATAAATTTCTTTTCGTTGTTTTTTTATGTTTATTTTGGTGTATTAAATGGCTGTACTGTGAAGTGGGACCCACAGATGTGTATGTAATATATTATTTGACTACAGTAGACACCTAGTCACTACGTAGAGTGCTTTGTTCCCGAAGGAAAGCTAAAACACACTTGGGACCACGTTTTATCGTCGGTCGCCTAACCTCGCACCGGTGCAAGACGAAGAGATTGATGAATACGTGTAAACATTAATGTCTCGTTCGAGTGTTTGCGCATTACGCGATCAATTATGATTTCTCTGGAAAAGCTCATGGAGTTGCGATCCTCAGCAGCGAAGGAACTAATAAGAATTTGACGCAAGATTATTCGAGGACAATTTTGTTTCACTGCAGGTATGTTCCGATAAGCTAGAATAAGGAATATTAACCATTACTTGTGTGTTTCAGCGCTCCCACCAATTCTAGTCCCCCGGTGCGGCGACACTGAGGTGCGCGCGCCGCCGCCCTACACCGACTACCACGCGCCGCACCAGACGCACGCGCCGCACCAGACGCACGCGCCGCACCAAACGCACGCGCCCCACCACCAGCAACAAACGCATCAGACGCACCACGATCATTCGGACGCGTGAGTTGAAGCGGTCATGTATTATGGCGTTTAGTTATTTATTTTTTTATCTCAATACAAAATATCTCAAATGTCTCTCCATGTAAAATACTGGTATTCAGCTGCATCCGGTTAGACTGGAAGCCGACCCCAATATAGTTGGGAAAACGCTAGCAGATGATGATGACTTAACCAGTAATAATGACTCAAGGTGATAATTTCAGTTAGCAAAAATGTGCCAAAGGCAATGCAACTAAAGAGCCCAAATTAAAAAATAGAGTCGTTTTTAAGTGTTTTTCATTTAATAAAAATATTATAATTGAAAGAAGACTGAATACTGTGATTGAGATTTTGGAACAGTACTCGATTATTGAAGTTTTCAGGAACATTAATGATAGTATTTAGTCCAAAAAATAATAATTTGTTCAGGTCGTTAAGTATGCTGGTTTTTAATACTCAAAAATAAACTCGCGGGCCTGTGGACGGCGAGTTACGGGCTAGCTCGCCGTCGGGCCGTATGACGGCAGGTCGTGTCGACGGCGCTTTCGTGTTCCACGCGCGCCTCAGAGATGTCAGCAATCAAGTAGGGGTCCGCATGGGCCGATGCCTGCCAGGGCTGCGGGACTGTTCGAAAGAGATACCGTGGCCCTGGAACACAAAGGGCCAAGAAGGAACATAGATGGGTTTTAGTCAGTACAAGTCTGACACTCCCTTCCGCTCCGCCCAGAGTGGGAGGGGGGGGGGAGGTCATTTGATGACTTCTCATACGAAAAAAAAAAAGGCAACAGACAGTTGCTACGTGTAAAATAGTGGTATTTAACTGCAGCCTGTTAGACTTCAATAGTTTTGTTGTAGTTTAAAACAAAATAGTTTGTCATTGTTTTCACTCAGTCCTTCTATAATCTCTTAACTACACCGGGCGAACCTTTTAGTGTAAAAAAAAAAAAACATATTTTATCTTATACATGCCTATTTGCCCGCCTAGCAGCGGTGCCCCAGTGTTGGCAGTGGGTTCGAACTCGGGCAGGCGCATTACTTTGTGTAATTTAGTTCATCACCATTGCTCTCAAAAACGGTGAAGGAAAACATCGTGAGGAAACCGGCATGTCCTAGAATCAAAAATTCGAAGACATGTGACATGTACTAGCTCGTGGCTAAATAATAACAGCCGCTCGGATCGATCTTTAGGTTAAGCCGTGCTTGCCTAGGTTGGTCTGTGTATGGGTGACCACCCATTACATACCGAGTTTCCTCCGTGCCTTGGAAAGCACGTTAAGCCGTTGGTCCCGGGTGTCATTTGTAGATCTTTGACAGTCGTTAGGTAATTTTTAATATTTTATACGCAAACCCTGCGTAGGGAACATAGCTGTTTTTGACATGGAAAGAAAGGAAGGAAGGTCGCAGGTTCAAACCCTGCTCGCACTGGAATTTTTCTTTCCATGTCAAAAACAGTCGTTAGGTAGTCAGTGGGGCCCAAAAAGGCTGACAACCAGTCTTACCATGGGGTATCGTATTACCCAGTACTAACTGGGTTGTGGAGGTCAGATAGGCAGTCGCACCATGTAAAATACTGGTATTCAGCTGCATCCGGTTAGACTGGAAGCAGACTCCAATATAGTTGGGAAAAGGCTAGGCATATGATGAGACATGTACTAACCCGCACTGGGCCCGCGTGGTGGATTATAGCCCATTCCCTCTCATAGAGAGGAGGCCTGTGTCCCAGCAGTGGGAACATTATAGGCTGATTATGCTATGCTTATACATGCCTATTTAGTCCCCAATTTTCGCCATCGGCATAATCCTAAATTATTAAATGAGCAATAATTGTCATCAAGTTCTCGAAAACGGCTCTAAAAGTTTCGATGAAAGTTGCAATATGGGGGATTACGGGAGTAAACAGCGATCTAGCTAGGTTGCCCATATGAGACCTATGATCTGGGACAATTCGTTTTCTCTATTTTCAACCGAGCAAAGCTTGGTCACCCAGGTACTTTTTTAAAAAGTCCGTTTCCTTTGTGTAACTGATCAAAACACAAGTATTGCAAAACTATTACTCATCACTGATAAAACCCAATTAAATATTAGTAATAATAATTTAATCAGTCTATCTATCAGACATATTTATCAAAATCAAAATCAAATCGTTTATTGCTGTATCCATAATGTGCAGTTACAGGTGGTTTATAAAAAAAATAGAAACAATTATGGACCCTGTCGGGCACAGCAATTTTTTTAAATAAGTAGTGGGAGGAACAGCGCTTTATTACTTTTCCTTGTTGTTAAGTTTGAATTATTTTCTATCCTATTAAGTATTTTAAATTTCAATTCATTTACCTATTAAATTAAAATTAAATAATATACAAAAAATATTTACAAAAACCTAAATTAAGACTAAAACTGAGTACTCTACATATAAAGGGTGTAACAAGACCCTTCACGAAGCCGAAAGGCACTTGTTCTCCCCGTCATTGAAATAATTATTTTGTTCTAGACCATACCTGGGAACATTCTAGTTACGGAGATATTGAGGGCTCCAACTTTTTTACAAGTTTTTTTTAAAATGCATGTTTTATAATGTAAGAACTTTAATTGAAACATCTCCACGACCCCCGAACTATTAAAATCCATACATCAGCACAATATTTTGTATGCGTTACACTGAGTCCTACCGTAAAACGTGATTTTTCACTCCAAAAAAAAAGTCATTTCCCAGCAATAATTTTTGCGTAAAGTTACTTAGTTTGATGTACAGAATGCTTGGTTGACGGCTTCGTGAAGGGTCCGTTTACACTCTGTATTCACGACGACTATTGGACCTTAGGGTCAAAGTACTCCTCCGCAATGAAGCCAACGTTATGATTAACAACCAGTTAGTCTAACAGCTGCTCTTTCCAATCGTCTTCCCCAGTATCTGGATTGTGGAGGTCAGATAGGCAGTCACTCCGTGTCAAATTCTGGTATTCAGCTAGGTACATACAGAGAGACTGGATACTGACTGGAACGTGCTAGGCAGATATTACTACTATAATACATGCGAAAGTTTGTGAAGATGGGTGGGTGGAACGATGGCTGTTTGTCACGCAAAAACTACTGAACGATTTTTGGGCATACATGTATAACATGGATTAACATATAGGATACTTTTTATACCTATGTACGATCCTGTGCGACAAATACCGTACTCCATGCGGCCGAAATCGCTGGCATAAGCTAGAATGATATACAGGATGTTTGGTACATCATTTGCCAAATTGAACGGGCCGACAGGAGGGGTCACTTGCTGTCTCTTCAGCCCCAAAGACTCATCCAAGGCCTCACGGTATTGTGACGACAGGCCGTGTCGACGGCGCGTTCGTGTTCCACGCGCGCCTCAAAGAGATTTCATCCACCAAGTGGGGGTCCGCATGGGCCGATGCCTGCCAGGGCTGCGGGACTGTTCGAAAGAGATACCGTGGCCCTGGAACACAAAGGGCAAAGAGTGCCTAGAGTGGGGGGGGGGGGATGGGTTTTAGTCATTACAAGTCTGACACACCCCTCCGCTCCGCCCAGAGTGGGGGGGGGGTGTCATTTGATGATTTCCCACCCGAAAAAACTTTTTTTTTTTTTTTAAACTTGAAATTCGCGTTTTAAACTTGAAACTAAATATAAAAACATGAAATAAAAAAAAACCATGGGTCCACGAATGAGTTCTTGGGGCTGAGGAGACAGCAAATGACCCCTTCTTTCGGCCCGTTCAATTTGGCAAAGGATGCACCAAACACTCTGTATACTCATTGCTGATTAAACCAAAGATAAGTCTGAAGGACAGAAAAACAATTCGTAATATTAGTATCACTCTGTCTAGCAGACATATTACCTGAGTTCTTGTTATTTTAATATTAATTAAGTTTTCAATGTATTGTTGTAGTGTGATGCAGACTGGAGGCGTGGTCGGAGTGGGCGTAGGCGCACACAGCGCCATGTACCTAGAGGCCACGCTGGCCCAGCAGGTGCCAGGCAACACCACTGTGCATGTGTAAGTAAACCATGTCCAATATTGACTCTACCCAAATACTTTTACCATAATTATATCTATATAAGGTCTATCTTTTCATACACGAAATATTTTAAGAGTAACTTCTATAAGTCGTAAAGGCGCCATAGCAACGAAAAAAAAAATTATCTGAGTGATTTTTTTTTTACGAAATTATTATAATTCTAAAATTTTTTGGGAGTTTTTGCATAAAACCTTTACTCCCATATTCTAACAATGATAGTAGGTAAATACGACGTAGTAAACTAGCGTAATGGATGCTTAAAAATAAGGAGCCAGTATTTATTTTGTGGGTCAAGTAATTTTAAGTTTATTGTTATAAAAAAATATACTCAGATTAAAAAAAAATCCCTCGAAATGACTTTGTTATAGCCGTTAGATGATTCCCTGAAAATATTTCGTGTATGAATAGTTAGACCCTATATTATAGTTATTTATTTATTCAGAAATACATTCTAAGCTAACATTTTTTTTTTTTTTTACCAAAACGCTTGAGAGCTAACAATAATCATATTACAATGTCAAATACCATCTTTACCATAATAATTCAAAAAGTAAAATAAAAATTAAATGTCAAGTGGTGTCATACATATCACAAATGAAATAATATAAATAATTCCTAATATGCCAAAATAACACCTACGTGTAATGTAATGTCATGTACATTTCCGGTTAGACTGGAAGCTGACAGAAAAGGTCAAGGTCAAGGTTTTTTTTTTTAATATAAAATCGTTGCCCCACACTAGGAATTTCTCCTGTATCGTGGGTGCGTTTACAAACATTTAAGCTCACATACACAAACAGCCAGACCCGGAACAACCGGGAATCGAACCCGCGACACGAAGCGCAGCAGTCAATCGCTCAGCCACTGCGCCAACCGTGCCGGCGTACGCAAAATACGCGCTTTGGACGTGGAGGTGCAGACCAGCCCGTTATACAACAAAACAGCAGACAGCAGAGCAAGCAATACGGCAAGCCCACAAGCCAAGCAGAAACCAGAATCGGTTTAGAAACCATAACATCATGAAGAGTAGCAAGTGGTTATAAGGACAAGCCTAGCTTTTGGGCTTGTTTGAGAGTACCGCCACTGTATTGTACGACCTATAAGTGTTTACATAGATACCACTCTCTAACAGCAGGTCAAAGACACTTGTACACTATTGTCCTCTACATCTTACAAGGCAGCAGTGGCGAAAGTTCCATACAACTCGATTCCTACCGGATTCCCTTTGAAAAATGGCACAGTCAGTATTCTAAAGACTAATAATATAATCACACTAAAAATATGTACTCCGGCTTACCTCTTACAAAAATTGACCCTTCGCTACTGTAAGGCAGCTATAATAAACCCATACATGTTGTGTCCTCAGGAGCTCGTCAACAGTGGAGACTCCTCCACCGGGCTACATCAGCGAGGACGGCGACCCGATGGACCACAACGACAACATGAGTGAGTTTGTTGACAATTTTTTTTACCTTTTTGTTTTAAAAGAGTTACCAATTCAGTATTTTCAACTCTAAATACTGAAAAATCTACAAATGATGGAACATGGTATAATAATATACTTCGCCTAGTATTCTCTTCCCGTGACAGCTGGGTCACGTGATTGGCCCAAGAATACGTCATCAGTTGCGATGCTGTCGATGTGTTGCCACGGTATATGATTTAGTTATCCGAGCAAAATGCGTTTTTGAACTGAACAAAGCAATTATGAACTAATAATTTAATATTTAAATTAATTTAGTACTAAATAGATGAATCACACGAGTTACTAAATAGTTTAGTTAGTTAGTAATTTATTTTATTTTAATTCACTAAATGAGAGTCCCTAAATTTACTGAAAAGGACAATCAATGGTAACACTTATCGTGACGTAGTCTTGGGCCATCGTGGGAAGAGAATACCAGGCAAAGTATATTATTATACCATGTGACGGAAGATGTCTAATATTCTTATCTATCAGTGGCGAAGGTTCCAAACAACTCGATTCCTACCGGCTTCCCTTTGAAAAATGGCACAGTCAGTATTCCATAGACAAATAATATAATCACATTAAAGATATTATGTACTCCGGTTTACTTCTTACAAAAACTGACCCTTCGCTACTGTAATCTATTATGTCTTCTTACTAAAAAAACATGTAATTATGACATTAATACTTACATGCATTCACTAATACGATACGTCGTTTCTCTGAACTGATTCTATTAATAATAATAGTCATTTATAATAAAAAGAAATCCATATCCAATTATCCAAACTCCATACTAATACTAATATTATAAATCCGAAAGTAAGTTTGTTTGTTTGTTACCTTTTCACGAATAAACCACTGTACCGGTCATCCCGAATTTTTGCATATATGTTGTCAGCGAAAGTTAGTGACAAATAAAATTAAAATAAATTTCAATTGCAATTAATCATTCTTCTCCACCAACTTCTTTCTCCTTCTCTGTCAGTCATCTCATGAATCACCACCTCCTGTTGATTTATGTATTCATTGACTGCTAACCTTTGTTGCAGACCTAACCCGCCTAACCCCATCACCCCCAGGGCTGACCACAGAAGCTGCCCCCGTACTGTACCACGAGCCAGCGTTCTGGTGCAGCATCAGTTACTACGAGCTCAACACGCGCGTGGGAGAGACCTTCCACGCGTCACAGCCCTCCATCACGGTGGATGGGTTCACTGACCCCAGCAACAGTGAGAGGTAACCGACCCCAAAAATAAAATTCCTCCATACCTCCCTACGGTCATAAGTGTCTAATACTATACGCTTGCGCCAGGTCTCGTTAGCCAGAGAGAGCAGGTAACGCCCTTGTCCACTGAGACCACATCTCGGTGCATCCCCACGTCAGCTTCTAGGAAGTGTTCCCTGAGGCTGCATACCTCACAATCGTGCAGGGTCTTAGCATTTAAGAAGCTACGACCCTCGCGCTTCCGTGGGATATACAGTCTCATCACCGACGACCGTGGGTCATACATCCGATTTGCAATTTATTACAATGGTCGCCAACTAGTTGGAGATAATGTCAACCAACGCGTCGGTAACTAAGTACGCCAACATAAGGTCGTATTGCTAAGCCTAGGATTTATTTATTTTCCAGGTTCTGTCTGGGTCTTCTGTCAAACGTGAATAGAAACGAAGTGGTCGAACAAACGCGTCGACACATCGGCAAGGGAGTTAGACTGTATTATATTGGTGGTAAGTTTCACACATACTTTTTATTCACAAGACTGTAAAATAATGAAAGAAAGGAAAATCGCTTTAGTGTCACCTAAAGACGTGCATATAGGGTGACTGGTAATTAGTACTTATAGAAAGTTAAACTTATTTCAACCCATCTAAAGTTGCTAGATCTCTTATCACTATATAATTATATTCCGATGTAACGTCTTTACGCATTAAAATACGACCGCTTCTGAACCACTCAAATTGGAATCCTAATTCTCTAGCTTTGGTTCTTGCTGCGGCGTGGATTTCCTTGTTGGTCGCCGACAGACGCTCCATTACGTAGCTGTCTACACTATCTACGTTCATTTTTTAGGTCCCGCCAATCCAATATGAGAAGAGTTCAATTTGTCCTGACTTTTTTTCTTTTTGAAGTCGATCGAAGCTGCCAAAAATACTTATACACGTGATTGTACTCATGATAACATACAACTTTCCCAAAGAAACAATTTTTTATAGTCATTCACTGCTATCAAAATAACGCGCGCGCGTGCCTGTGACCTATCAGCTGTTAGCTGCGTGACGTCATTCTGTCTCATTACTATCGTACCGTGCAACAGTGAGTAGGCAGCAGTAGCGAACGGTAAATTTTTGTAAGAGGTAAGCCGGAGTACATATCTTTAATGTAATTATAATATTTGTCTATAGAATACTGACTGTGTCATTTTTCAAAGGGAAGCCAGTAGGAATCGAGTTGTATGGTACCTTCGCCACTGGTAGGCAGGGTCACGCGGCGGGTAACAGCTGATAGGTTAAAGGCGCATGCGCGCGCATTTCATGCGGCTTTTGTGTTATGTCAACATAGAAGGAGTATAAAAAAATGTTTCTTTGGAAAAGTTGTTTGTTGTCATGAGTACAATCACCAGTCATCCTATATAAAGAACTTTATATGTAAATTTCCTGTGTAAAACCGTAATACGAGCGTTAGTTTTAGTATTGGGATTGTCGAACTGTGCTATTATGTATTGCAGGCGAGGTGTTCGCGGAGTGCCTGAGCGACTCGTCGATATTCGTGCAGAGTCCCAACTGCAACCAGCGCTACGGCTGGCATCCCGCCACCGTCTGCAAAATACCGCCTGGTGAGTTGTGGTAACACATCATGATGTATGTTTCGAAAGATCAATGTATCACCCAATCAGCCTATTCTATTCTATTCTATTCAGCTCTAGAGTTTTTATTCGCGATTAACCATTAGTTTCGGTCCCAAATTATATTTTGTTCAATGTACATGCTGGCACTGACCTGCAACTTGCAAACAAACGTCAGAGAATTTCGTGGGCTATCCTAGCGCTTTCACCTTATGCTGATCACCGGACGGTGCGCCTCAAGTGGACCTGGACAGGACATCTGGCTAGACGTGGAGATGGCCGAAAGAGCAAGACGACCGAGTGGTGACCAAGGTTAGGCCAAAGAAACCAGGGTCGTCTTAAAGCTCGTTTGGTCGACGATGTCGTTAAAGTCGCGGGAAACACCTGGATGATGGACGCACAGAACCGGGAAGGTTGGCAGAAATAAGGGGAGGTCTACCCAGCAGTGGGTGATTCCGGGCTGATATGATGATGGTCAAGGTCATGCTTATGCTTATTACGTCTGAACTCGTAACAAAGATAACTACATTGCATTTGAAGAAGTCTATAGAGAGAGGCCTTTCTTTTCGGTCGTTCGCATGCGAATTTACGGTTGATGACACCGTACATCTCTAATGACGAAATATCTCTATTTTTCAGGCTGCAATCTAAAAATCTTCAACAACCAAGAGTTCGCGGCGCTGCTGTCGCAGTCAGTGTCGCAAGGCTTCGAGGCGGTGTTCCAGCTGACGCGCATGTGCACCATACGCATGAGCTTCGTCAAGGGCTGGGGCGCAGAGTACAGGTAAATACTAGATGTACTGCAGCACGTACGATTGATGAATATAGCCCCCCCCCCCCGCCGGCCCGCGCGAGGCTCGTCCAGCCGGTACTGTAGCCGCTGCTCACCCTTACCATTTTGCTATGGCTGTGGTCGGTCCGTTTCGTGGCTAACGAATGATTGTATCGCTATACGAAGAATCTTGACAAGAATTTAAAAATATACAGGGTGTAATTACGACGCGAAAACGGTTACCACGTAATCAGTACATCATTCTAAGCAAAAATTTGCTCAGAATGCTGATGAAAAATTTGTATTTGGGGGCAAATAGAAATTTTTCATCGGTAATTGAAAAAAAAAAACAGCTTTTCCATACATTTTGACCGTGTCCATACACTTTTGAAAGGTTGACTGAATACGTGTTGACTGTTTTCGCGTCAGTGTCCTTTCCACCCCCGTATAATAATCTAATAATATTTATTCGGTATGATGTACTGAACACGTGGAATCCGTTCGTGCTATCCCTTGCACCCTGTATTTTTTCCATTCTCATTGTTGGCTACGAATAATCTGTTTTTTGTCCACAGACGTCAAACAGTAACGTCGACACCGTGCTGGATCGAGCTGCACCTGAACGGGCCGCTACAGTGGCTGGACCGAGTGCTCACACAGATGGGCTCGCCGCGCCTGCCCTGCTCCTCTATGTCGTAATGTTATAGGTAAATGATACCTGCCTATTACTGTCCCACTGCTGGGCAAAGACCTCTTATATAGGGTGACTGGTAATTAGTGACCGATTCTTAAACACGTGATTGTACTCATGATAACAAACAACTTTTCCAAAGAAAATAAACTTTTTTTTATACTCATACACTTTTATCCCAATAACATAACAGCCGTATGAGGAGCTCGTGGCTAAATAATAACAGCCGCTCGGGTCGATCATTAGGTTAAGCCGTGCTTGCCTAGGTTGGTCTGTGGATGGGTGACCGCCCATTACATACCGAGTTTCCTCCGTGCCTCGGAAAGCACGTTAAGCCGTTGGTCCCGGCTGTCATTTGTAGATCTTTGACAGTCGTTAGGCAGTCAGTGGCCCAAAAAACCTGACAACCAGTCTTACCAAGGGGTATCGTATTACCCAGTACTAATTGGGTTGTGGAGGTCAGATAGGCAGTCGCTCCATGTAAAATACTGGTATTCAGCTGCATCCGGATAGACTGGAAGCCGACCCCAATATAGTTGGGAAAAGGCTAGGCAGATGATGATGAACATAACAGCCGTATGAAATTCGCGCGCGCGCTCCTGTTTCTCACTGTGCTCTGCCTACCCACTGTTGCACGGTACGCTAGTAATGAGACAGAACGGCGTCACGCGGCTAACAGCTGATAGGTGTCACAGACGAGCTAGCGCGAATTTCATACAGCTGTTGTGTTATTGGGATAAAAATAAACGAGTAGGTATGAAAAAAAAAATGTTTCTTTGGGAATGTTGGTTATCATGAGTATAGTTACGTGTTTAAGTATCGGTCACTTATTACGAGTAACCTATACAGAGAAGGCACGACCATTGATCACCGCTCTAACTCAAGACGGGTTGGCGATTTCAGACTTATATTAATATAAGTCGAGGTTTCCTCACGATCTTATCGTTCATCGGTGTTTGTGATGTTCAAGCTGATCTTAGAAAGTACATTTTGAATTGATAAAGTCACATTACTACTTGCCCGGATTTGAACCCACAACCTTATGCTTGTGAAGAAAGATAATTATTCATAATCAAAATTTTAGTGCATCGCCCTTTTTGCTCTTTTTTTTAATATACATGGTGTAAGTGGCAGACTGATATGGTAAATTCATACTGAGATACAAGAAATTATTTCAGTAACGTTATGGGAATCCAATAAATTTGATTTGTTTTATTTCCTCATACGCAATGTATAGTTACCGTGGCAAAACGCACGTAGCGATCGGCAAGCGCGACGACGAGTTCGATGAACTCTGTAGCGATTTCACGCGTCGATCGTTAGGATATTTCAACATCCATGTTTATTATTTTTTTTATTTTAGCCGTATTATTTACATAAATAGACTGCTGTAGAGATTGTAATTTTACATTGAAATAAATGATTCAAAATAAGGAGCTGAATGCACCCTGTCAATTTGCGGGCAGGGCAGTCCCTTACACCCTGAATGTATAAAAACCTCGTGTCACTATATTCTTCATTTACACACAGTTTGTATGCACATGTGCTTAACATCGCTTTAACATGTTTTTTTGTCTCTTTCAGATGCAAAGAAAAAGCAGAAAGCAAAAAAAGTTATACTCACACAACACAAATGTACAGAGTTAGCTCAAAACAATAAATACCTCCATTTTTGAGTCGTAGGCTTACAATCCTTTCGAATAAGAAGAGAGAAGAATTAACAACGAAAGGATGGTAGTAACGGTGTACCGGAGTTCATAGGTCTTGTTATGTTACTAGTAGATTTTACACGACGTAGGAATTTGAACCTTATTGCTGTAGAGTTTTGTGCAGTCGCGGGACGAAATTGGTGAGTGTTTTTGAGGTCTATTTCTGTTTGCAAATCAAAACAGTGCTTGTTCTGATCCAGTCTGTCCCTTGCCTTCCTCTCCAGCGACGCCGCAGTCGAGCTGAGTACCCCACAAGGGCAGCCCGCGAGCGTGTACTCACGTTGTGCTTCAGTTTTATGCCCTGCAGAACTACCTGGTGGCCTACCATGACGTCTTTAAGCAGGAGTAATTCCAGTGTGGGAAAGAGATGGCGGTAGACAACCTGTATAGCTCTTGTCTCTTTCCCACACTGCAATTACTCATGCTTTGAGACCTCATAGTAACCCCCTTGGTCGGGCCTTAGATTCAACGCACTCCACAGGACTCTAGACTCTAGAGGTTGCACTCCAGAGCAGCCGACAACCTCTTAAGTTGATCTGCGAGAAACCCTTCACAAAAAATGTGGTATGGGCTTTTCAAAACCATGTAAATACCAACAATGGAACAATTATATCGAACAAAAGCAGGATTTTTTTATTTGTATAATTTATTTAATCTCTACTGCTCTTATATATCGTCGGGGATAGTGCAAATCCGCGGAACTAGCATTGGATAATTCCGCGTATCTGAAAAATGTAGCCAATTTCAATTACGCGTTGTCGTAGCGACTAAATTAATTAATTTAATAGATTTCAGTAGCGAAGGTTCCATATAACTCGATTCCTACCGGCTTCCCTTTGAAAACGGGCACAATCAGTGTTCCATAGACAAATAATAAAAACACATTAAAGACTTGTACTCCGGCTTACCTCTTACAAAAATTGACCCTTTGGTACTGATAGATTTATACATAGAACACTTGAATTGTTACTATTCATGTAAAAATGAGGTCAAAAATCGTTGAAATAAAAAGAAATATAAACTTATAACCTTCCCCTGTAAACCTACACGTAGTGCAGATACGCGCACTTTACGTGTGGTAGATTCGCGGATTTACACTATCTCTGACGATATGTGAAGTAAAACTTATTGAAGACACCGGCTAGTCCTAGGAACAAATATTCGCTCGCGTCGCGATTTGACAGGTAGTTTTAAAAGTGTTCAATTATTCATTCCGCGACTGTACATTGTTGTATCGACCAAATATTGAAAGAAAGAAATTATATTATATAAAAGCTGATATCTAAAATATAACTAATCAAATTACCTATAAATAAAGTAAGCCTGCATATTTGTATTTTTAAGATTTATAATGAAACAAAATCTATGAACACGGCTGCCGTCATCACTCGTAATATTTGATAATAAAACGATACATATAAATGTTTTAATAACTAAGAGTTTATTTGCGTAAAGAGTATTCGTTTCCTTAAGAAGAGTTACCTTTTTTGTCGGTAGATGGCGGTAGTGGGATATTATTCAATTTAGATAATACTCATCATTCTCTCAGCCTTCATCTACCCAGCCTTCTCTCAGCTGTGTTGGGGTTGGCTTCCAGTCTAACCAGAGATTAGCAGCGTATTTTAAATACTAACGAGTTTACCAAATTACCTTTATCACATAAATTTTCTGCTAAACTGTAACATAGTTATACACCGTGACTTTTTAGTCGTCTTACAAAGGTCGTCCACTCAATGTACTCGACATTAAATAGCACTAGGCGCGATTTTTTTTATTTTCCATAATAAGTACAAAGAAAAATAATAATAAAAAAATAGAATAAAATTATGAAACATCCTGTTTACGTGTCAAATGGGAGAACTATACCTACCCAGCACTCGAGTCCAGTAGATCATCGCTCGCAGCAGGATGTTTTAACTACGTCATGCGTCAGAATACTGAATAATATTTTTATTTTTTAATTATTAAAATCTCATAAATACCTATTTTTTTCATGAATGTTTAGTATTCATTGTATACATGAAGTGGGCTGCCGTTGTAAGACGACTAAAAAGTCACAGTGTATGTGACGGCACGGTTGGCGCAGTGGCTAAGCGATTGGTTCGATCGCCCCACGGAACAAATATTTGTATGACCTACATGTAGTTGTTCCAGGTCTGGCTGTTTGTTTATGTGAGTTTAAATGTTTGTAAACGCACCCACGCTACAGGAGAAATTCCTAGTGTGGAGCTCCGTTTAAAAAAAAACTATAAATAGGTGATTTTACATATTTGAACTGGGTTATTGATTTAATGTGAGCAAAACTTTATGGATGTGAAGTACTCATAAATATGAGCCACTTTTATTGTGGAACTATACTCCTTTAAAATATTACCGACGTCATCATTGAAAAATTGCCACAACTACTGCATCAAAAGACTAAAAAGAAGGTAGCTCTTCATCCAAGTTCATCCATATGAAAACAACCTAAAAGTTCTAGGCAGGCGCGGTCATGTAACATGGGAGCGAGATGGCACGATAACATATTCACCGTCCTACTCGCACTTTTTATGACCACAACTGCCAAGAGTCTTTTCGAGTATTATATTGCTTTGAAATATCATTCGTATGTTCTATATTATGCAATAAACTTGGTGTATTTGAACAAAAATTCGTTCGTTATTTTGCTAACACAAAATTAACTTCATTTTCTTAAAAATAGGGTATATTTTGTATTGCCGCAATAACGCCAATGTTTTATCAAATACGCCAAGTGTAGTACCAGCATTAAGTTAATATAATTATCACCAAAACGAAAAATGTTTACTCAATTACAAGAAATATTAACTAATTGATTAGTTTCGCCATCGCATTGTGCATTTATCAAGTTTATTTTGTTATGAAAACCGATGTATTGTATACATAGTTGTTTTTTTTATTATTATTCGTCAACTATAGTTGTGTGGTTAATGTGTACTTGTATGTTTTGTGGGAATGGGCGTTCGAGACCCGGGTGGTGAATATTGGGATATACATTTTTGAGTTGTGATCTCTAGTATGAGGGTATTGACAAACGATTGTCTATGATACAGAAGAGGGTAGCCATAGAGACGGATTTTTGATGGTTACATTAAAATCCTGTAACTTCTCGTATTATTCTGTTTTTCGACTAAATAATTACCTATGTTTCAATGTTGTTTATTTAATAATATGTAAAATTAACTAAAATTCTCACAAAACATACGAGAATAAGATAAATAATAATGTAAATACGTTTTGGTTTAATGTTTTTTTTTTTTATTCTTTTTTTCTATAAAATATTATGTAATCGTAGTTTATATCGCAAGTTATTTATCTACAGATTTGTACAATCGTTTCGGTGTATCGCGGACAGATTTGACGATGTTAAAGATAGATTTCTGATTGAAAATGTCGAAATTAAGTGACCAATCAAACTTTATTACAATTCAATTATTTTTTGGTGCTTTTGAATTGTCAAATTTTACATTTATGTAAAAACAAAGTACAATGAGTGTAGACCAGTCTTTGTTTATCATAAACCTCGTACATTTGTTGTTATTCTATTTATATTATTATTTTGAACAACCATTTCTCTTTGGAAATTTGGATCAATTCTAAAATCGCGAAATAAAAGTCTTTTGTGCGTGTTTGTAATAAAAAAAAAAGAAAATTATGGACTTCACTTATATTTCAATAAAAAGAAAAAAACTGGCTAGCTACACTCAACGAGTTTTCACAAGCTAACAAGAAAAAGTGTGTTGCCACACTTATAAAACATTTTAAGGCACATTAATGTTGCACACATAAAAAACGAAGAAATAACAAAACATCTAATTTAATTCTAAATTATTATAAATCAGTGGAATTAATTGCAGTAATTTATAATATTTTAAAGATATCAAAATATATGTTCACATTGTATTGAACAATGCGCATAAATCTACTAAATCTATGGAACAGCTGTGTTTGTCCTCACGGTTAACGAGGTTGGTAACGGGTTACAATAACTAATAAACATCATTTTGTGATATTCAGATGATTTTTAACATAATAACAGCAACATGAATTGACTCACAATAAATGCAGTAATATAAAATGATCTCGTCAGCATCGTCAAATCTGCTCACAATTTAGTTCTAAGAGATACGCGACAGGGATTCGCAAAACACTTGCCCTGGCACGTAGAAAGTAATGGCACATAATATATTTAATATTGACTTTAAAAGCTAAAAGAGAGGTTATTTTCGACATGTTTTAAGATGTACACGTGGCAAAATTGTTTGGTGTGTGGGTGAGTGGCGAAAATTCATAGTACATACAGATGAATAATTTTTTTTCTGTTGAATAACCATACTGTGGTAAAAATGTTAGCCTATCAACAAGGTAGTACCGGGGGCGACCGCCTGGAGTACGCTGGACGTACCTATAAAGTATTGTTACTCGTGGAGACTTTAATTCAATGAAAAACATCTACTGGTCAGGCGCGAGCGTCACAGAGCTGAGATATTGATATAATATATAAAATTGATATATTATATTGATATATAAAAACAGCGCTGTGCTTGAGCTGTACAAGTATACAATAACTAGCTTTTGCTCACGACTTTGCTCACGTTATGTACAGAAATAAACCCACGGGAACGTTTTAAACGTAGCCAATGACACTCTGGGATAATGAAGCTTCCCGTTTGTAAAATAATTTGCGGAATCAGATAGGTAGTTCCAAGATAACCCCCTAAATACAAACTTAGAAACAAAATTTATGTCTACAATATTAGTATAGATGAAATCAGTCTATTACATGTCTGATTTCTGCTCATAAAAACAGCAGTACAGTGAATAAAAATCTTGTCGATTCAAGTGAATTTGATCGTCAGTCGCTTGCATAGCTATCAATTTTGTCGCGTGTACCAAAAGTAATGGAATTTAATATAGATTAGTGGATTGACTGTGAAAGACTGGTGGCTTTGAAAATTAAAATACAAGGTGGAAGGGATACCGACGCTAAAACGGTTACCACGTATTCAGTACACACAGTGAATCATGAAGCTGTACATTTCCAGTATAAGTTGGCCTCGTTTTGTATAGATCTCCTGTACAATGAGAGATCCGCATAAACTGGTTTTGTAAAGCTTGATTGGCTGTCGTGCGTGCATCACCCATCATAGTATTTTTATTGGTAATTTAAAAAAAAAAACTGCGATACCAACGCAGTCAAAATGTATGGAAGTTGTTTTTTTTTTTTTAAATTACCGATTTTAAATGTACGTGGGGTGGATCAGAATGATGTACTGGATACGTGGTAACCGTTTCAGCGTCGGAGTCCTTTCCACTCGTATCATCAAAATGTATTATCATGCTTATGGTCCTCAAAAGGTAAGGCAGAGTTAAACTAAAATTATTAATACGCTTGAAAGACTAAATTGTCCAATATTGAATATTGAATATTGAATAAATCTCCAAAGCCACCGTCATTTCATTAAATAAAGTATAGTGAGAATGTATTATATCTTTAAAATTTTATTATACCTAATTATAGTTTTTTTAATCAGTTACATCGAAATCATGTAATTTAAATATGATTTTATGAATTTATTGTTATGCATCGTGTCTTCCATAAAACAGTCGAAAATAGTATTGCATTACTTGGGACAGAAGGAGTTTTAATCAACGGAGACTTTAGGTACTACAGTATGATTTGTATTAAGCTTTCACGGTTTATAACTACATACTACACTGTCAGGAGCAGCGGTGGTCCAGTGGCGGTCCGACTTACAAACAAAAAGTCGTGGGTTCGAACCCAGGCAGGCGCATTACTTTGTGTAATTTATTTCGATACCACTGCTCTGAAAACGGTGAAGGAAAACATCGGCAACGGCATTTCCTAGAACCAAAAATTCGAGGACCTGTGACATCCACCAACCCGCCTATTCCCTCTCATAGAGAGGAGGCCGTGTGTCCCAGCAGTGGGAACATTATAGGCTGATTATGCTTATGATTCACGTCACTCCGTGCGAGCTATCTTCCGTAATTTTTAATTATTTTCATCCTCACGGATGATATTCCGTAAGCGGCAGTATGATTTGAAATGTGGGTGTACTATTAGGTACACCTCTGCCTAACCCTTCGGGGATTACAGGCGTGGTGTTATGTATTGGGGGTTTTACAAAAGACTGCTACATTGCATGTGTGACAGAGACGACCCTCTAAGCTTAACATTTCCCTTTTTTGTGGTCGCTTGATGCCAATAGGCTCGCTCATAGGGGGCGAGCCACCTGTACTTGGGACTTGAAACATAACGTGCGATCGGAGTGCTTGCGTACACTTCTGCTTTGTCCTTCGGGAATTAAGGGCGAGTTATGTTATGTCATGTCGATTATCTTGTGATGCAATACTTTTTTCGATCATTGTACATTTGTACCAAATACTTATGTCATTGTATCAAATTATTGTTTTAAATAAAAAATACATTCTCAAAGTAAGGGTAAATATCGTGGTACGGTGCTAGTTGGTTGGTTAGATGAGAATAGAAGTGAGATCGCTTCTTGTGACAGACGGACTTACATGCTGTAAGCTCAGTTCTGTATATTACAACACATATTTGGGATTTGTTAGAAAAAGCAGTGGTATTCAACCTGGAGAAAAATAAATAATTTTTGTATGAAAAATGATAAAAAGCGACCATTTTGAAAATGTATGAAAAAAGGCAATTTGATTGTCTATGTTGTCGTCTATAAAAGTCATTTGAGAAAAGGTTGAATATCTCTACAGTCAGTGGTTGAAAACCTATTGTTAATAAAAAAATACAATTATAATTATTTTGTTTAATTTTAAAGTATAATAAACGAAGAAATTAAGTTACATGTTATTTTTAAAGTATATTTCTATTATTTTTGACTTCTTAAAGCGTACACTCTGCGTTTTTTGGTAAAAAAGGATTTAATAAGTGACAAACTGTTGGTTTTTCAACGAATTTGCTTGTTATTTTTCTAAGTTACATAATGATATTAAATAATGCATTGTAACTATATTTTGCAGTTAGAGATTTTAGCGGTGACTGCAAAATTGCGGGCAATTTTTAGTAGTCTTGCATACTTTTAAATTTCTACATTTTAATCTCCGGATAGGAAATATCCATCTCAAAAATAATCTGCCAGGTAAATGAACCATAACTTGTCCGAAGATTGTGAAACAAGCAGAAATATGCTTGATTTAATACGTTACCAGCGTTCGGTTGATGATCGAACTCGCATCAGCTGGATTGTCAGTCTGCCTGCAACCGTTAGGCTATTGAAATTAATAAAAGTAACTGCAAAATATGGTTGCTATGTGTTCAGCGTTGAAATATTTATAAATACTGGCTCTTTTTATTGTAGTTACAATGTTGGTGGTTGTCTATTACATAATGTAGTAGAAAAATGTTTGTATTCTGCACGGTTCATATTACTTTTATGTTTTATCATGATAAAAGCGAGCAGAAAAGACTTGAGAATCGGGAACATTATAACTGTCGCAGTGTGGAAAATTCACTAAACTTTTCATGCTGTAGGTAAATCCGAACACTTTTAATTTACAATGTTGCCCTTTGTAAACATATTTACACAATGGCAACAGTTTTCGTTGTTGCGTATTGTCTTTCTTTCTCTGCACTTTAATTATTTACGAGTTAATTTAAAGATGATGTAGCCATGGTTACATATTTTTTGTTGTATTATGTAATAGAAAACCAACACATATGCCTGTTTCCACCAACAGTAGTCGACATCTAAATGAATGCCTAAATAAAAGCGCTCTATTGCAATTTCAAATTTCGGCTGAGCGCTGTAAGTTGAAATTTCAACAGTTCAGGCATTCAGTGACGGCTGGCAATAGTATATTTAGTTATAAGTTTACGTTATCAGTAGTCTAAGTTGTAACATATTTATATGTTTTCTGTAACAGTGTTCTCTGGCTTCCAGACGTTTCTTTGCGGCGATCTCACTGCGTGGGATGTGTTAGAAATATTATTATATAAAAATAACTACAATAAACATGTGTGGTTTTTTATATCAAAATTGTTTTATTTTTAACCCCCGACGCAAAAAGAGGAGTGTATAAGTGTGAAAAAATAAAAATCGAAATTTTCGAATATACCCAAGTGTGGTATAAAATTAAAGGGCATCTGTTTATTAGAATTAGACATGTTTTATCAAAACCGGCTCAGCCATTTTATTGTCTTTTCAAATGTTTGTTAGCTTTTCTTTGATGGGATGGGGGGTTTTTTAAATTTAATTTACTTTTAAACTTGCTCCATGTGTAACTGACGAAATCTAAGTCTAGAGTAAAGACATCCGCTCTATAATTATTTTAAATCTCTGGTCTAGAGGCTACTCTGCATAAATTGCTGGTGATACGCATTGGTTAGTTGTTACCGCCAAAACTAAGCCACCAAAGTGAGTACAAAGTTCTATAGACCGACCGCTTTAATGAGTCCTCCTCGTTGCCCACCCATCAAAAGCACGTTAAGCGTCCACAAAGTCCTAACAATATCCCACAGGTTATTTGCTTTAAACTTTTGAACGCCATTAGCCGCGTCCAGATTGACCGAGTTCGGCTCGCGAGCCAGATTCGCGCATCACCCCGGAACACAGAGGCGAGCCTCGCGAGGCAGGCCGACCCATGAGAAGTCCCCCAACAGGACATTGCAATTCCTCTGAAATTTTCCGCCAACAGTCTTCGCGCTTACTTTTGTTTATATGGTCAGGTTCTTTCGAGTCCCACAAAATCTTTTTTCACCATATTATTGTATGAGACGGATAGACAGCTCTTGAGAGTTCATGAATAAAACCTACAACAAGCGCTCACGAACCAAACCAGACCGTCCACACCGAACGCACAGCGCACACTGAGGCACTCTTGAGCACCGCTCGTTTACCGACAGCCGACGGCTCGACCGCGAGGCACGCTCGGTCGAGGCAACGGTTGCCCGAGGCAGCCCGAGCCACGTCCACACCGACCGAGGCATTGGCTCGCGAGGCTGCCGCGCGAGCCGTGCTCGGTCGGTCTGGACGCGGCTATTGTCACATATACGTGACAAGAAAGCGCGTGAACTGTACGTTTGGCGTATGAAACGCGCGCGCGCCTGTGACCTATCAGCTGTTAGCCGCGTGACGCCGTTCTGTCTCATTACTATCGTACCGTGCAACAGTGGGTAGGCTAAGCACCCGCGCGGCACGCAATTTCAATACAGCTGTTGTGTTATTGGGATAAAAGTGAATGAGTATAAAAAAAATGTTTCTTTGGGAAAGTTGTTTGTTATCATGAGTATCACGTGTTTAGTTTTCCCCTCGTCGACTTCTAGGAAGTATTCCCTAAGGCTGCATATCTCACGGTTGTGCAGGGTCTTAGCATTTAAGAAGCCACGACCCCCGCACTTCCGCGGGATATACAGTCTCATCACCGACGACCGCGGGTGATGCATTCGATTTGCGGTCAGCAGTGCGCGGACCCTCCTATCCAGGGCATCAAGTTCCGTCTGAGTCCATTTGAGTATGCTGAAAGAATACATCAAAACCGGCATGACCCAACCATTGAAGGCGCGCACCTTGTTTCCACCTGACAAAAGACTGCTTAGTACTTTATTCAGGCGGCCAAAGAAGCGGTCCCTCAATGATTGTTTCATGTCGGCAGTATTGATACCATTAGGTATCAATACTGCCGACATGAAACATTCAAACAAACAGCTTCCGACATTCCCAAATACTTGTAGGTTTCTGTTGAGGAGAGTAATCTAAGGTGTATGAAATCCGAGAGTTGAGTTCCCACGGATTCCATAATCTCCCCTCGCTTCACATGCATGACTGCACATTTGTCCACACCAAATTCTATCCTGATGGCGCTACTGAAAGTTTCCGTTACCTTCAGTAGCTTCATCAGTTGCAAGTTGTTGGGGGCAAAGAGTTTCAGATCATCCATGTAAAGAAGGTGAGATATGACCTGACCACCTCTCCTCAACCGATAGCCTAGACCTGAACCCTCCAACAGTGTGCTGAGAGGGTTCAAGGCTAAACAAAACCACAATGGACTCAGACTATCACCCTGGAATATACCGCGCTTAATCTTTATCGGTTCGCTGTTCCTCTGGATCTGTCGACATCCTGGATAGCGAAGGACCGTTCTCCAGTGCCCCATACATGACATCAGGAAGGTACGCAGAGTTGCATCAACTTTATACAACTCCAGCACCTTCATGAGCCATGTATGAGGCACAGAATCATAGGCCTTCTTGTAATCTATCCAACATGTAGACAGATCCCTTCGGGAGCGGCGAACCTGTTGGCTAATGGCCATATCAATAAGGAGCAGCTCCTTAGTACCGCGGGACCCATTCCTACATCCATTCTGAGAGGCAGACATGATAGAATTACTATCAATATGATGATTGATTTTAGCTCTCAAAATGGATGTAAGAACTTTATAGACCGTTGGTAAACAAGTGATTGGTCTATAATTTTTGGGTTCCGCAGTACTACCTGATTTATGGAGCAGGTGGGTAATTCCTGTCGTCAAGAACTGGGGCAGCGACCCAGACTCTAAGGCTGACTGAAACTGGGATGCCAAGCGAACATGTGATCTCTGGAACCATTTAATCCAGAAGTTGTGCAGTCCATCCGGCCCTGGAGATTTCCAGTTAGGCAACGGACGGACTGCACGAGCTACATCTTGGGGGCTGATGATAATTGCCCCCATTTCAGGTATCGGATCACACGCTCGTTCAACCTCCCGGGTCCAATCACCCTCAGTATGACTGACAGGCACCGACGAGATGTTGCGCCAGAACGAACACATGGCGTCATCATCTGGTAGACGCGTATCAGTCACACCTTGGTCCGGTCGTTCCCAAGCCCTATATACCCACCTTTCATCACTTCGGAATGTGCGATTCTGAGTGTAACGCTCCACTCGCCGCTTGTACCGACGAATACGGCTTGCCCATGCACAGATCTTCTGCTTCAGGAAGTCGATACGCTCTGTGACGCAGGCTAAGTAGTCTCGAAAACTATCATCAGTTCCCGAGAACGCCCGCTTCGAAGCAGATTAACTTGCCGATGATTGCTCTAGCCTCACCGATACGCCGCTCAATCCTGCATTGCCAAGCTGGAACAGCAAATTTTGATCGTGTAGCTCTGTCGTTGTTGGGAAATTTGACGTGAGCTACACGACATGCCGCTACAGCTCCACAGTACAATATTGAGTGGGTATCGGTGAGGTCTTTGCTGCTGTCAAAGCAGTTTGACAGCTGCGAATCTAGAGCACACACCAGCGCCTTGATTTTCTTGTGCATAGGTAAACGAGGTAGACGTGGCCTAAGTTCAGGCGGTGTGGATCGGTACTCCCGGAATGCACCCTCAAAAGCGCTCCTCAATTGTGCGTTGCACTGGGTACTCACGGATACAATTTCGTCATCATCTTCTTCACCATCGTGTTCGGATCGCGGTGGAGCACTGGATACATTTTGTAGCTGTACCGCAATCATTGGCGAAGCAGGTATAACTAGGTTACTCCGTGAATCGAAGCGTAGTCGCTCAAGTACGGTGTCATCCAACATGTGGTTACGCTGGATGACCCGCACTTGATCCGACAGCCGTTGCGCCGACACGCTAACACCTGGCTCAAGCACCTGAAACAGAGAGAGCATCCGACCACGGTACGCAGTCAAGTTGCTTCCCCCCTCAGTAGCCCCATAATATGCGCGCATGACGTTCTCATTAATGGACTGAGTCCATCGCATGCGCGACACATTTCCACCGGCAGCGGGGACCCTGTTCGGGGCCTGTTGGCCTCGAGGTCCCAAGCCCGCTGGTGGCCGTCCTCTTCCTCGTCGTCGTGGTGGTGATGGGGTCGACGGCGGGGAGAAAAACTCGTCACTCGAGCTCGACGCAACTGCAGCGATCGGAGACACAGCACTCACGATTGAGGCGCGTCCCGGCGGCTGCGATTCGGAGCTGAGCGACGAGTCCGGAGATGGTGGGTGTGCCTGATGTTTTGCCCGGCTTCTTGTCAGCATTCATGCATATTTTCAAGTATATTCCAAAAATGTAGGGTCCGGTTTTGTAATATAGGTTTTCTGTTTTTTTTTTTTTATTATTATATACAGGATGTAAGGGTTAACACCGTTGTCACTCAAACCACGGGTAGTTAAATAAATAAAAAAATATAGGACCGAGTTAAAAAAAAACAGAGTAAGTAATTTACGTTAAAAATAAATAATAATAAATTATCCCACACCGTCCGCGAATTCATGGTATGCGCCCGAGTGACGTAATCGTCGCCTGTCCTAACTACCTACAGCTACACAATACTCGTAACATAACCAGTGATGCAACTTTTCCTTTCATACTTTTCCTGGCTTAGAACAGGAAAAAATACCTACCTTAGGTGTTCGCAACACCTAAGGTAGGTATTTTTTCACGGGCTATTTATTTTTTCCTTTCTAACAACCTAGTACTGGAGTAGTAGGAAGGGTAATCAAAATTAACGGTATTACAACTGGTAGTAAGATTGGTAGTAACTGGGGCAACAAAGGGATGTGCTGGCGTCTGTACATATCCCGTTTGTGACATGTGTGCTATGGATGTGTATCGATCGGGTGATACCATGGTGATGGTCTGTAGTACCTATACATATAGTGTGCGAAAATGATAACTACTTACTAAAATAAAAACCAAACAACTGCACTTTTCACTATATTGACAAAACAATGCCACTTCACAAAACACTGACTACACACGAATAATTTTTGTTCCCGGCTCCCATTTATAGCTGAGGCCGCTCCTGACTTTCTGAACGAAGTTAGTTACCTTCGAAGGTTTCTTCACCGTATCCATAGACGTATAATAGACAATATTAGTAGAGGGATCACAACTTAAACTCTCCTCGGACCTCGTTCGAGAAAGATCGGAATAAGTTTCCAACGATGCGGTGGACCTCCTTATTCCTGATCGGGACCTATCAATGCTCTGAACGTTGATCTTGCCATCTTCGGAGACCATGTCGACTCGGTTTTGGGACCTGTGATTGAGGATTGCTGCACAGGTGTGAAATTTCGAGAATTTGTCGTGGACACGATGCTCTAGGTCGATGTGGAGACTTAACTGGCGTCTGGAAAAGAGAAAACGTGCTTATTCTTTTGAAGAAGAAATTATCATCGAAAATGGTAATTCTATGAAGTTCTTTCATTAATCTGCCTAGCCTATCACCTATTATGTCCAGGGATCGGCTTAGCTAAGTACCTACCAGTACTTAACATGGAGCGACTGTCGAAAAAAGGTAGGAAAAAAAACTGCCCTGAATTATTTTTCCTGCAAGTGAATAATATCCACGAAAGTCGAGTAGATTCTTATTTTGCTAGCCAAAAACTTGAGTCTAACCTGTAATTGAAGTTTTCTCCACAAATATGACAAATGACAGGTGATCCATACTGAGCGAGTCTCGTAATCGTCTCAGAATCACCAGACGAGCAGCCTCCTTTCTTCTCAATCTTCCGCGGAAGGTTCACGCAGCTAAAAGTCCTCTTATCCGAAGAATCTGACGACTCAGTCACCGTTTCAGTCTCGGTCTTAGACCGTTGCAAGTTACATTCAGAATACCTATTTTTCTTAATATCCGAAAACATTTGCTCCGGAACGTTTATCTTATCGAAAAACGACACTAATTTCTTTAGTTTGTCTTCTGAGACATCGCATTTCGTTATTTCTGGTTCTGTCTGAGTGTTACAGGCTGTTCGTCTGACGGTTGAAGGGGCTGACATGTGGGCTCCTTCGAGCTTCGAAATGCCGATATGTTCGTTTTCGTGTACAAATTTCTCGTATTGGCTCTCGAACCCTTCGTGGCAGTAGTGACAGACGAACTTCCTCTCAGAGAAGTGGCAGAGGTTCAGGTGGTCGTTGTAGTTGATTATTCCTGAAACGGTAAAGAAAATCGGTTCGAGTTTGATGGACAAGAATCTGCAAACGTACCGTGCAGAACTCCCTTTAGTTAGACTGTTGGAATGAACAGCTTCCATATGCCACAGTCTATTACGAGTATGAGTAAGTAGGTACGAGTTGCTTTCAGAGCACAGAAAATACGCGCTAGTTGTGTCTCGAAACGGCAGTATTTATAAAACCTGTGATGCAGAAAAATGTTTTGGACATAGCTCTTTCACGCACCGCCATTCCAAGCAGTCATTTGTATAATAGTGCGAATAAATGGTGACACGCTTGCCAAAAGTATAACTTACCATAGGAAATCATAAGGCATCCCAAAATAGGACATTGGCGGGGTGTGGTGTCCGCCAAACAGCTCCTCTGCACCGACTGCACGTAGGTCAAGATCACAGGACTATTGAGATCCCTCAGCGCTATCTCCGATTGGATCTTCTTCGGACGGCGCAGTCTACGAAATCGTAGCCCTCTTCGCCGATGCTTCTCATAGTAAGTATCCGAGATATTATTGTCACTGGCAGCGTAAATATGGACATTCGGCAGGACGTAATTCTTGTACGGTCTCTCCGGACGGATCCCGAAGATTCGTTGGAGGAAGCATTGGAATCTTGTCGGTTTCATCCGCGGTCTCTTCTCGTTGACCATAAGGTAGGGCAACGGGCGAGGATTGATTGTCTGGGTGAACTCGCGTTCTTGACGATCACCTTCCGCTGACATGTTTCGTTCTAACATCAAGTTGTCTCTAGAGTCTTGAGTAGCAGCGTACTTGTACTCTTTCGATGTTTGGGACTCCATCTGCGTGGATGTTGAAAGAACCGTCTTGATCTTCAGATCTCTGATAACAGCTGTTGCTATGGAGTCTTTGTCCTCATCTGAGTGAATGGATACGTCTCCGTTTGACTGTTCCGTCGTTCCGGCGCACGCATCCGTCTTCGTGCGACGCGAGCGTTTTTTCCTCTTGCTGGTCGACTTCGCATCGTCCTCTCTCTCATCTGGGCCGTTGGATTCTGGCAGAATCCCGATGACACTGGCATCATAGATTTGAAATAGTTTTTTCAAACATTTATACTTAGCTTTGAGTACCTCATGTTTTTTCTTTGGTACCCATTTATTAGTGGCCTGTTCGCCCTCAGTTTCATTACGTTCAGGTATACTCGTTAGGGTCGGTTGCTTCTTATACATACCGCGATACCAGATGGTCAAACTACAGAAAATTTTGATTACGAGAAAGAAAATAACACTAGCGAAAACTTCGCAATTTCGATGTGGTATCATAACTGTACCGATTTACAGTTATTAAAAATATATTTTTCAAATAATGATGTCTTGTTTCTGTCATGTGCATAGTGTAGTGATATTGAAGCTCTGTGGTGTAGTGACATCTTGCTGATGTCGTAGTGTTCGAAAACGAAAAAGCAATAGAAAAAACTATTTTCTTTTCTAGGAAGATGCACTTCTGTTCAGCCAGCTTTTCAAAATAGGTTGAACTATCTAGGTGTATTTCCACCAGAGATGTGCGAGGTAGCTGGGCGGTGCGAGGATATGTAGTGAGGCTGTGGAACGGTGTGAGCGTTACCACCAGAGATGTGCCAGGCCGCTGAGGAGGACGCGTAGCCTCGCTGTGAAACGGTGCGCAGTTGAGAAGTGCGATTATGTGTAGTGGGCTCGTTTCAGATGCGAGCGGTAACCACACCGTCTAGTAACTGCTATTTGTTCGCTCGCGTCCGTCACTAGCACACATCTCTGCCTTGCAACGTCGCAACACATTCCTCGCACACCTTCTTGTATTGAATGTAGAAAAACCTCGCTCCGCCGAACCGTTTCCACTAGAGCTGCGCTGAGCAAGGCTAGGTAAATGAAGTGATTCTATTGGTTCTTAACAAACACATCCCTCGCTATGCATCCTCGCACATCTCAGGTGGAAACGCAGCCTTATTCTACCTTCTTAGTACTTTTTAATTTCCGAAACCCTGAACATGACCATTGCTAGGGACCCTCAATGGTTCTGGAGCCCGTTAAGCTATCGGTCATGTGCATTAAAATGCCTAAGGCCTCAGGCCAGGACCAGGCTGCGTGTTGGAAACTCCTCCGTACAGACCAATGTTGTTCTGGTTGGTTGCTGTCCGGAGGTTAACGGGTTGCGAGTTCTATATCTAAATCCTAATCTCGCTGATAACTCGGCTAGCGCGCTGTAGGACATTGGTGAAGTAAGGTGTGATACGTAGTTTGTACGTGGAGATGTATATTGGCCCGAAGAGACCCATATTTGTTACAGGTCTTTTCGGGCTCGTAAGTGTGTTGGTCCTTCGAGACGGATACAATACCAAAAGAGCACTTTTCAATACAAACACACCACATCCCTACAACGGATGCGATAAGCGGTTGTTTCTTTTGCTACACAGCAAAAGAAATAAGATTTGCACAACAAAATAAAACCCAAAACTATTACGAAAATCTTTTATTCAGTAAATTATAACAATTGTATAAAATTAAGTAGGCCTATTTTAAATTAAAATAATAATAAATATCACTTTTATTACACGAACGCGTCATCAGGCATCAGTAGACCTGCGAACAAAAATAAAGTTGATTAGAAATTACGATAAGTTAGGAGAACACAGAAACAACGAATGCAGTGTAGTTTCTAGCTACAAGTGGATCAGTGGCTTATGGTTCATTTGGTGCTTGACTTACATTGTATGGAGAAAACAATATAGCAGCATTAGTTCCGATTAACGCCACGGGGCAAAAGATCCATCTACAGACGCCAGCACATCATCACATCTAACTTGAACCTAATGCTTTAGCGATAAAGTTGAAATCTATTAAAGAAATTTGACTGATTGTAGTTGAAATGCTGACGTCTGCACTATATCATCACTTGTAGTTAGAAAGGGGGCGCTCTACGAAATTGTTTCTGGTGTAAGAAAGAAGCTTGATGTTGTGGATTAGGGCTAGAGAATGAAATTGACTGTCTCGTTATTCTAAGCGCTCTTAGAATGACGTTTCAAATAGTATATTTTTTGTAGCGTTTAAGCTCGTATCGGGTCACGCGCGGAATATTTCGAACACGCGCACGCGCTTATTCCGGCGTGTTGTCTCGAACTGGTGGGTTCTGTCAGTAACAATATGTCAGTATTCCTCGCAGCTTGCGCTTATACGAGTTTATAAAGGCGCTAACGCACGCTCGTAAGAGTTGCCCGTGTAGAAAAAGCGTACGCGCCTACACGCGCTACAAAAAACGTGCTTATACGCGCCGAAAATAAGCTAATCTGAAACCGCTCCTATAGGGCTTCGGGTTCAAAACCCTAGGACCCAGGGTGTGAAGTAACTATTTGCTTGACCTAAGGCCTAGGTCAAGCAAACAGTTACCTCATACTGGGTTTTCCATTAGTAGCTTCTCAGTCAGCTGTTAATTAATTTAATTAGATCTAAGTGTAATCACTTTTAGTTATACAATCGCGGTGTTATATTAAACAAGGTGGAATCCCGACATCCACTCACAAATGGTTACCACGTATTCAGCACATCATTCTGAACCCATACCCCGTTCCCAAGTCGTTCCCACTACATACTACTTAGTTTGATGTACAGAACGCTTGGTTAACGGCTTCGTGAAAGGTTCGTTTACACCCTGTATAAAGAGACGGTTTTATCGAGCCTACCTGCTATGCACGCAGTCATGAAACAAATTCCGCACCCTGCGAAGAATGCTCTCACAGCTATCTGTAAACATAAGATTTTTCCAAATAATATCTACCGTTTTTCGTATCGTAACATAAGCAAGGGTATCGTGACAAAGTCGTAGTTTTGAGATTAATTAATATGCGACGTTGCGCTTGCCAGTTGATCCATGTAAAATACTGGTATTCAGATGTCGGTTAGACTGTAAGCAGACCCCAACATAATTTTTAATATTTTTATACGCAAACCCTACGTAGGGAACTACAGCTGTTTTGACATGGAAAGAAAAATTCTAGTGCGAACAGGGTTCGAACCTGCGACCTTCCGATTAAGTACACCGGACGTCTTAACCAATTAGACCATCGCACCCTGCTCGCAGCTCTCGAAATTTTCGTTCCATTAATAACGTCTTACGGTGACGTTAGCGCCATCTATTTAAGAAAGTATCGAACTAACTTAAACCAACACGTTGACATCCGGTGTACTGAATCGGAAGGTCGGAGGTTCAAACCCTGCTCGCACTAGAATTTTTCTTTCCATGTCAAAACAGACCCCAACATAGTTGGGAAAAGGCAGGCAGATGCTGTGGTGCTTTTCATGGTCACAGGGCTTGAAAGGATGCCCAAAGTCACCATATCGCACGTTATACTCCAAGTTATAAGAGCGTATTACATGTATTCTACGCACTGACGTAGCTACCCAGCGTTTGGCCTTAAAATCCAGTCGACATTTCGAAAAAAGGTAACGTAGCTGAAAAGTATCCTGAAGTTAATGGAACTTTAACAGGTTGTTTGGCTAGAACGACTGTCCTAAGTTTTCGACCTCGAAGACCCTGTGCTACTTAGGGGGTTTTTGCTTATAAGTGCGACAAATCAAATCAGCCATTTTGATTGTTCAAGTGATACAAAATCTGGCAGGTCGTAGGATCCTCATTTTTCTATGTAGGATGGGGAATTTTCAACCCTGATCCTCATACCTCCAAAGGTTGACCTTGACGTAATTAAACAGCTACTTGTATGGGAGGCAGTCAGGCAGGCAATCCAGGAGCAGCTGGCCATGTGTCTGCGTGGGGAATACAGGCGTGAAGTTATATTGTATACTTACACTGGACAGAACTTCTCTCTGGTTAGGCGCCATAGCCGCGATGGCTCCTATCATGATGCCGGCTGAGGCGGGGTTCGTGAACCCGCACAGAGAGTACGTCGCTATCAGCTCTGATCTCGGCTGCAAACAAAAACATACATTTTGGTGAGGTTTGTAGTACTAGTCGATACCATAGTAGTAGGTAGTATTATAGTTTTAAAACTAGCTTTTTAATGTCCCAGTAAATGGTGTCCAAAGGTGTAACATGATTACCTCCAAACATCTCAGCTAAGTGACACTTTAGAGTAGTAAATATCTGTGTTTTTTTTGTATTGTTTGCGTGGTCTACGCATATTTTGAGTTTCGTTAGCCGCAACGTTGCAAAAAAGTCAAACACCAAAATGGCAATGGGGTAATGCCAGCTTCAATAGAAAAAAAGTTCAAAACCCTTTTGCCACTTGTTCGAGCTGACCAAGTGTAGCACCAAGCGTCACTCTTAGCTGTGTGGCTTCGACGTTAGTTACTTAGGTAACTCATGAAGCCACATTCAACATAGTGAAAGATCTTCAAGTAAATACTAACCGATAACAGTCCGTCCCTCTTCATCTCCCCCATTCTCTGATAGGCCACGAACTCGTTGACGACTGTCTTCAGGCCGATGAGAGAGCCCACCAGCTCACACTCCTCCCATGGCACTCCTGAAGTTAAAACAAAAATTAATGTTCAGAGCGGTTTTGCAATATTATTGTGTTCACTTATACTGTCAGTTACGGAATATCTTCCGTGAATATCGGGAGCTCTAAATAATGAACAATCACGGAAGATATTCCGTAAGTGACAGTATTAGTTTAGTTGTAAACCGTGAAAGCTTAAAACGGTGATTATTGTGTTCATCATTATCCTAGCCTTTTCGCAACTATGTTGGGGTCGGCTTCCAGTCTAACCGGATGCATCTGAACTTTACCACAAAAAAATTAGTCCCGGTTGTCAGACTTTCGGGCCACTTACTACCTATAACGAAATTAAATGGTGAAAGCGCCAGGGTAGCCCATGAAATTCAAATTTTTAATTGGAAGTTAGGACCAGGTACCGTAAAACGTAATTTTTCACCCCAAAAAAAAAAGTCATTTCCCAGCAATAATTTTTGCGTTAAGTTACTAAGTTTGATGTACAGAATGCTTGGTTGAAGGCTTCGTTAAGGGTCTTGTTACACCCTGTATGATGCTTTGTGCTCGCGACTCGCATCGCGGGCCTTTATTTAATAGTAACTTCTTTCCATTTTCAATGCAGCCAGTAATTTGCTTGCGCGTAGTTTTTAGTGAAAAACAATAAAATGGAATAATAAGAAAATTTGCTACGCCTCAACGGAACAATAAAATCGTATTGCTACAGAGAATGTCACGGTTTACACAGATTACAGATAAAGTATTTAAAAACGTGACATCATGCACTAACAATGAAATGAACTTGTCTTGGTAGTAAAAATACTTAGGACTGTTTTGAAGTTTAACCACTTATACTTTTATTTTTATGTTTACTTTACCTTTTATTTAAAAGAGAACGTGTCGAATTGTAATAGTTTTATGTGCTACGCGAATTATCTTTAAATATGACTTTGCTCACAATATACCTCCATTGTTAATTAGTTAAATATAGGTAAACATCGAGCTTGCCGAAGAATTCTCCGCCGCCGTCCGCCTCTGTACTTTTGTGCTTGAAGTGTTAAATAAATAAATAATTCTTCGGGGAAATCAGAGGTACTGAAGGTATACCCATATTTCCCTCCCAAGATCCTTTAGCCCTATCAAAGAAGAGTGAACCTTTTCTTTTAAATCCTTGCACAATCCAGTCCGCTACAGGTAGTCCGTGTCCCGAAATTCTGATTTTCTGACCACCAGTCTTACCAAGGGACATCGTATTACCCAGAACTAACTGAGTAACCGGGTTGTGGAGGTCAGATAGGCAAGTCGGTCCACGTAAAATACTGGTATTCAGCTGCATCCAGGTTAGACTGGAAGCCGAACTTAACATAATTGGAAAAAGGCTAGGAAGATGATGAACACAATCATATTTCAAAACCACTCTGAACATTAGCTAGCAAGATAATGACTTACACAATGCATTGCATCTATCTTTCTTTGGCCTCCCTCTCCTTGCTTGTCCATCCATCCACATTTATATACATTTTTTCTCTCAGTCACATGAGTTACACACCATGATAAATAGATATTTTGTCCTATCTCCTTTTGGGCAAAGGCCTCCCCCAATTCATTCCAGGAACTCTTGGTTTACAAAGTATTATGTTTGTTTGTGTGTTGTTCTCTTGTAATATTGTTGTTATGATTTTATTGATTTTTTATTATTATTTATTTTCTTTATTTATATTTTTGGGAGTCATCCTGGATAGTAAGTTAAACTGGAGTAGTCATCTAGACAACAAACTAAACAGGGCCTGCATCACCTTTTGGCAATGCAGAAAGATGATAGGTAAGAAGTGGGGCCTATCCCCTAAAATTATACTTTGGTTATATTGCGCGGTGATCCGACCCATGATCACCTACGGGGCAGTAGTCTGGTGGCTCCGCACCAGACTAGCCACGGCCTCCATTGAACTGCAACGCATGCAAAGGCTTGCCTGCATGGCGATTACAGGTTGCATGAGGACTACTCCGACCGCAGCTCTCGAAGCCATGTTGGGCCTCCCACCGCTCCATCTGTTTATACAGCAGGAGGCGACGATGACGGCAGTACGCCTTAATACACTTCAACTTTGGGGTAAGAAAGAAACACAGCACACTGCCGTACTGGAGGGATTCTAAAATGAGTTCCCCCTGGCAAAAGCAACAAACGATCGGATACCCAAACAGTTCGTATTCGACAAAAAATACAAAATCCAACTCCATGAGGACCACCGCTGCGAGGGATTGAGCCCTGCGGAACTACGGATCTTCACAGATGGATCTAAAACAGGTACTGGCACTGGAGCTGGAGTCTTCTCGGAAGATCTCAACATCCATATTGCCACACCACTGGGGGTCCACAACACGGTTTTTCAGGCAGAATGCATGGGCATTTCCCTGGCGGCATCAGCCATCTTAGCCAGGGGGGTTGTGGACCACTCTATTCGTATACTCTCAGACAGCATGGCTGTTCTGTTAACACTAAACAACCACATAGTCAACTCTGGGTTAATACACGAGTGTCATCAACGCCTGAACCAGGTTGGTAATCACAATAATATAACCATCCAATGGATCAAAGGACACAGCGATTCCCGAGGCAATGATGCAGTGGACGAACTCGCTAGAAGGGGATCGAGCATGGCAGCAGTGGGTCCCGAACCCATTGTGCCACTCCCCTTCGGGTACCTACGCATACTGGTAAGGAAACGAACCAGCGAACAACACCACAAGCTGTGGCTGGACCATGGCGAGTGCAGGCAGGCCAAGGAAGCACTTCCTACTATCGATGGCCGCCTCACCAAACGAGCGCTTAGGCTGTCCAAACTACAGCTGCGCACACTTACAGCCGCCATCACTGGACACGGCTCTTTTAATAAACACCTCTTTGTCATAGGAGTCACAGACAGCCCCCTGTGCCGAGCCTGCATGGGGGAAGACGAAAGAGCAGCCCACGTGCTTCAACATTGCCCAGTGGTTGCAACATACAGGGCAAAGTACTTCGGTACCCCAGGTACTCTCCGCGAGATTGTCAGCAACACCAAGGCGCTGCTGGCCTTTCTCGGGGAGTTAGGGTGGATCGAATAGATTTCCCTCCCGCACGCAAAATACGCGCTTTGACGTGGAGTTGCGGACACCAGCCCGCTATACAATACAATACAATACAATACTGGCGGTCAGGGCTCCAGAGAGAGGAACCTCCTAACAATACGAGCCGTGTCCAGGAGTACCGCTTTCTGAATCAAGCCCTTGATCCAGCTGCCTATCGAGAGCCTACTCAGGTATTGGTCGAGGCTCTTTACAATTAAGCCATGGGCTGATACAACTATCGGCACAATAATCGCTGAGTATCCCACATGTCGAAAACCTCGCGAGCCAAGTCAAGATATTTGATTTGCTTATCTTTCTCGGCTTTCACGAGGTTCTCATTATTTATTTAATAGTTTTTTTTTTTTTTTTTTCAAATTTGTTCTATGGATAATTTTTAATCTGAAATAAACGTTTAATATACGTTCGTAACGTTTATTGTTATTTGACGAAAAATGATTGTAATTTTATTTTGTGTACTACTTAGTTATAAACATTATTGTGTGGTGTGTATTTGTCTTTGATTATGTGATCTAAAACTAACATTATTTTTAAGTGTACTTGATGCAAATAAATAAATAAATAATAATAATAAATTTTCAAATGTCTTGTACTTACCCATAACCCAAGACAGAGGAATGAACACCTTTCCAAGAATCCACTCCAAGTTAATATCAGGGTTGCCCAGCATTCCTCCGAAATAGCCCAGCGCTCCGTTGACAAAGGCTATGAAAGCCACGAAGGCTATAATGTTGGCTACGATGTTCAGGATCAAGGCGATGCCGTTGGTGGCGCCTCTGGTGGCCGCGGAGAGAACTGATTGGTCTTCGCTGTGAATGAAAAGAAATGCGTTGATTAGACTAATAGTCGAGTTCAACTAGACAAGACAAAAAGGGTGGAATACTGGTATTCAGCTGCATCCGGTTAGACTGGAAGCCGACCCCAACATAGTTGGGAAAAGGCTAGGCAGATGATGAAAAAGGCTGGAATAAAGTATAGTGGTCGGATTTGAATGGGACTTTTATTTATAGAGTTCCTAGAAGTGTGGAGAAGAAAGTTAAAAAAACACGCACAAAAATACAACCAGATCACAATGTAACGCCACAATATAAATTCGTCGAATTTCAAGTTATTCGTAAGAGAAAAAGAAAAACAAAAAGAAATTCGAAACGAAAAAAAAGTCGTGAGTGGCGATTTTTTTTTTTTACTTTCTTCTCGTCACCTCTAGGAACTGGATGAGTATTTTTTAGCTAATTGCACTCGGTTGTATTTTATTTTAATTTGAGGAAGGTACCTATTCCATACAGGATGGAAGGTACACCGACGCGAAAACGGTTACCACGTATTCAGTACATCATTATGAGCACCCCCACATAGAAATGTTTAAAAAAAAACAGCTGTTCCATACATTTTGAATGTGTAGGTAAGAAACAGCTGATTGTTTTTGAATAACTGATGAATAATTTCTATGTCGCTCAGAATGATACCTAGCTAAGTAGCTAGGTATCATTCTGAGCGACATAGAAATTATTCATCAAACGATCTCGCAAGTGCGAGATCGTTTTTCGTTTAACCGTCCTTCTGATGCTCTGTGTAGATCCCACCTCAGGCATCATCTTAATTTCCCATCCCATAAAACTGAATTCTATTCTAACTCCTTCTCTGTTCACGCAGTACGTTTGTGGAACTCACTTCCGCCTAACATTCGTGACTCTAAAACTTTATTTCTGTTCTAAAAGCAAGTCAAAGAACATTACCTCTCCTCTATATTGTGATAATCTGGATATATATTATAGGTATATATTAACAGTACAAGTATTTATTTTATATGTGTATATTTATATGTATGTTTATTTTATATAGGTATAACTTTGTTTTAAGTTCCAATTTCAATTTTTCTGTTTTGTCTTTCCTACACACTGTGTCTACATTTCTAATCCTACTTTCCTCTCGCAGGTCTGCTGTAAGAGATTTCGCATGAAATAAGCAGTACCTTTGTGCTCTTCTATCTTAATGTTATGTCTTGTTGAGTATTTTGTGTGTACATAAATAAATAAATAAATGATATACTGAATACGTACGTGGTAACCATTTTCGCGTCGGTGTCCCTTCCACCCTGAAGAAGCTATATCGTGTTGTTTTAGTGAAACTACAGCGTATCATTATAGCCTCATCTTTTCAGCCTAGATAATCTCAGTAAGACACATAATATCTTAGAATTTTTGCTTCTAGGACATCATTACGACTTTACCCTTCAAGTTTTTGTAAAATTCGCAACTCCAAATTGTCGTTAACGTTGACTATTTATCGGGAAAAGCCTCGGTGTTGCACTTTGCGGTTACCACTTTCCATCTAGGAGGTGGTCGATCTGTTTTATTTCTTCGCGGCGGTGCTGAAGAGAAACTGACAAACTAAATACACCGTGACTTTTTAGTCGTCTTACAAAAGTCGTCCACTCAATGTACCCGACATAAAATAGCTCCAGACGCGATTTTTTTTTATCTTTCATAACAGGTACAAAGAAAAATAATAATAAAAAATTTGAATAAAATTATGAAACATCCTGTTAATGATGTTTACGTGTCAAACGGGAGAACATTACCTACCCAGCACTCGAGTCCAGTAGATCATCGCTTGCAACAGGGTGTTTTAACTACGTCATGCGTCATGATCCTGAATAATATTTTTATTTTTAAATTATTAAAATCTCATAAATAGGTACCTATTTTTTTATGAATGTTTAGTATTCATTGGATATACGAAGTGGGCTGCCGTTGTAAGACGACTAAAAAGTCACGGTGTATAAGTAAGTATGAATACGCTCACTATCACATAATATAAGCAAGCATATCCACTTTTGGGATAAAGGCTTGCCTTTCTGTGGCAGCGATCGCTCCGTAACTCATCACGCGAGGTTGTTGGGTGGATTACTCTGTCTTATTTTCATTAAAGGATTATTCTTAAAGTTTTATAATTTCCCACTCACCACACCACAGGCTGGATATTATCCACCGTAGTCAGCGACCTCTTCGTCTCAGGCATCAAGAGCTTGGAGTAGCAGATGGCAGCCGGGGCTGACATGACACTGGCTGTCACCAGGTGAGCTGGTTCCGCACCGAAGCCGATGTAGGAGGCCAGGATTGTGCCTGTTGAAGATGAGGGTAGAAGGATTTAAAACGAATCAAGGTTGTTATTGTCGAATGTCGATGCATAGATGACTCTGCCCTACAGTGTAAAGGTAAAAAGGTGAGGTCACGTGAGGTTGTTCCTCAAACGAAGGGATTCTTAAACAATCAATCAAATCAGTTCATTACAAACATGTTGTACAGGGGTTGGAATAATGTTATAAGTATCAAACATGCTGCAAAACAAATAAATTAAATTACAATACCAAACATTTCAAATTATTATTTCCTTTCTTTATATTTCAAATTATTATAATGATTAAAGAATAAGATATGTCAAATCAAAATAAAAACACAGCTTAATATCGGGTCCTGCAAGTTATGTTGTCTGCATGTTACAGTACGCTACTAAAGTTGCTAACTTATCGTCAAATTCTGGACCAATTCAATTTAGATTGCTAACGACACGCTATAGAGAAATAGTTGATTATACAACAAGTGAAAAAAAAGGAATGAGCAAAAGATTCTAGAGTAGAATCCCGAGTGTAGCAAGAGATTCTAGATTAGAATCCTGAGCGGAGCGAGATATACAAGGACCGACATGATTTTTTTTCACGAGTTGTGTACGCATAAAAAACAACTACTCCGCCGTCTTTGCAAGTCCGCCATATTGTATTTAGAATGACGTCACTTAGCTAACCATGCATTGTTATCCTAATTGAACATATGTGCAAAATTTCAGCTAAATCGGAAACCGAGGTCAAATTTTACTTCTATGATTTTTTTACATAGTTTGTTATCAAGTAAACCTAATAAAAGCGTGTAAAAACCACCGGACGTCTAAGGTAACAAAGTCAATTAAGACAACAGTTTACTCCATTGTTTCTAGTCCATTGTTTTCATTCATAATTTACTATAATCATGTTTTCGTTTGACAGCTGTCAACTGTCAAAGTCAATGACAACATTGTGTTACCTTGAAAAGTATAATAACACATTTTTTTAGATTCCATTGCAGATTAAGGACGGGGTCAATTTATGCATACTTTTATTATAATTGCAGCTGTAATCTAAGTTATTTATTTATGAGATATAAAGAGATATGTAGTAAGTATTTTATTATTTGATAACAGAGTGATAAATTAATGTTATTGTGTGTTGATAAAAGTTTTTAATCTTTTCTAGGTATGTATTACGTAGGTAAGGCTAGCAACGAAATTCGTTTGACACTGTTGGTTTTCGACTGCTAATTTCTGAACTGATGGTTAAAACCGGTTGCACCATAATTCGGTTTGCCCGATAACGTTACGGTACGGCTAGTAACGAAATTCGTTTGACACTGTTGTTTTTTCGACTACTGATTTTTCTGAACTGATGGTTAAAACCGGTTGATACCATAATCCGGTTTGCCCGATAACGTTCACTTAATCTATTGTGACAAATACCTGTGTTATCGTATAGGACGATATTCGCAAAGACGAAAGCAAGGTTCTGCAAAACGCGGCCGTAAATTTGATCCAATTATCGATTTTAAGGGCAAAATTCACAGACCAGACTTTAAAAGAAGAAATTCAAGATCATCTTATTTATTATTTATTTATTTAAACTTCATGTACAATAGTGATACATAGGCGGACTTAATGCCACAAGGCATTCTCTACCAGTCAACCTTTGGGTTAAATAAGAAAACATTGTGATAGGGTACAAAATAAATATATAAAAATAACTTCTTGCTATCGAAAATTTATATAGGCACTTATAATGATACTAATACTTATATACAAATAAAATAAACTAATACATATTTTAACAAATACCAAAATTAAAAACGAGAAACCTAATAATAATTATCATGACTCGACTTCTAATAGAGAGAGAGCTATTTATTCTGACTTAAATAGTGGTTACGCACTTTTCTTTTAAAACAGAATTTGCTTTCAGCTTTTTATATATTATTCTTATTTATGTATTAGTTATACCTTTTTTTTCAAATATTTACTAAAAAGTTTATTTATTTATTTTTGTTGAGCTATTTTCTGAACATGTGGTAACCATTTTAGCGTTGGTGTCCTTTCCACCCTCTATGTGTTTACATCTGTATACAGATGTGAACTAGTCCTTACTGTCAAAGTCAATGACAATATTGTGTTACCTTGGAAAGTATAATAATACATATCTACCAATTTGAACATTAAACTCAATTCATCAATCATCATTTAATGTTTTATTTTTTCTTATTTTTATTTTGTTTTCATTTTTTTTTTTATTATTTTATTGATTGATAAAGGTTTCTACATAACATCACGCCTGTAATCCCCGAAGGATTAGGCAGAGGTGTACCCAATAAATAGTACACCCACGTTTCGCCAAGTTATGTTTTAAGACCAATGTAATAGGGGGCGAGCATATTGCCGTCAACAGGGCACAAATCCAGACTCCGTGGCTGCTTCTGAGAAATTCCTGATTGAAAAACCCAATAACACTTTTCCCGACTCAGGAATCGAACCTAGTAGGCAGTCTCAGTTAATATAGGTATCTATACGTTTGAACTTTATGAGTCTATGAGAGTTACTATGCGAGGCAAAGTTAAATTGTGATCTTGGAATCCTGGCCTTGGAAAGAGACAGCTACAAAAAACTTCACATACCGGAAGGTATGTGAAGTTTTACCAACTCGTCTAGTTTTTATTAGAAACCTAAAAATATTGGAGATTATCTTACCCGACACAGTAGCGAATCCAGAAGACATGATGACGTGCAATTCCGAAGGTGTCTGCAGAGCGAGGTACGGCTTCACCAGCAGCACTGACTCTGTCTGCAAAGACAATGAGGGATTATTCTAGATCCTAGATGACCAGGTTAATTTTATAGGTCGTATCTTAAACTCACCATCCCCAAAAACACGTTACCAACAGCGATGACGCTCTCGCATACGGTCGTGCCAGTTGCTGCTCGTAGGACGAGCCCCAACTTCAGACAGAACCACTGCAACGCCCCCCAGTAGAACAGGATCTCTACCAGCATGCTGAAGAAGAATATTACTGGTAGGGTCTGGAAGAGAAGAAGATGGATCAGCAATGTTTATCCTAAGATAACTTTTTGGAAGACGATGAAGATGTCGTTGGGTTTTGGTGATCAATGGTGGATAAGGGCAAGCGAATGATGATTACGCTTAAAATTATAAAGTTTAAAGCCTTCTTCTGTATTCAGAGTATTTATTAAAGGCGAATTAAATATAGTGTTTGCAATTCTGCTCGCCAATTATTCAGAAAGGCATCGTTTTCTCATCTATTCCGCGGTCTACTACTTTTTTTTTTTTTATACATATTGTATTTAAGTACTTTTTCACCACTACCATTGACACAACACATAAAACTGTTTTACATCCGTGACCTCTCTAATCCAGGTCCAGATGAAAACCATCGTCAGGCACTAGTTGCCCGGCATTTTGCTGAACTGGTCCTATTTGGCGCAGCTATGAGGCACACCGTGTTACCTACATTTTTTTTTGTTTAGTTTTAAGTAATATTTTTTTTTTTGTATTAATTTTGTTTTATATTGTGTGCACTTGTGGCATGTACCAAATAAATGTATTTTCTTTCTTCTTTCTTGTTACTACAACCATCTCTATCTTCTAACCAATTTGCCGGCGACGCATCTACGGTTAAAATCTTGTGCGATGCGGGCCCAAAGTTAAGATGGCAATCGGCAGCCATAGCATGAGTCGGTAACAAGATATGGTGCTGCTCATAAAGGTAGGTAGACCTATCATAATACAGGTATTAGAAATAAGAGGTGAGCCAATATTTCCATGAACCAGTGGAGACATTAAAATGCAACTCACACTGAACGCGAAAACTCCTTCAGTCCTCACAAGCAGGTCTCCAAAAGCGAAGGCTGCACCTTCCACACCATAAGACAGGAATGTCGCCACCTGAGGAATTAAATATAACCTATTGACTTGAGGATGAAAAATAAAGAAATCCTATTATAACGAATGGCAAGGCAACTGCCTAAATCTGTAAATCTACGAAATTAAGGTTAGAATTCCTGTGGTCAACAGTCTATGATAGGTATATTACGATGTTTTAAAGCTAATGTTAATCCACCATGGTGCTCCTTGACGTTGTCAAGGGGCATCAAGAAGAATGTCTTTAGATTTCTGTATGCCATCATCAACATCATCCACAGCCGGACTTCATCCCCTGCAGGATCTCTTTTTGAACCCCCTATTTTGTATCCCCTCCAAACCGTGAAAGACCTGTACTTCAATGACAGGTCTTAGAAAGTCGGTTGCAATGGTTTTGAGGTCTACCTTATCAGAGAAGCACTGCAACGCAATCCTCCCAGGTGTCCACCTGATAAATAAGATTCCGAACACGAATTGGATCAGCAGACCTGTGGACACTGACCGCCAGTTCACGCGGCCAGGGTGGGCGGAGAACACGAAACCTGGGGACAAGAGGCATAGCATAATTAGCTTATATGTTCTGCTGGCACACACTTAGTCTAGCATAGAAGATTGTTTCTGCAGGAACGAGTGCTCGTAATCCACCACGTGGGCTCAGTGCAGGTTGGTAGAAGCCACAAGTTTTACTGGGACGTGCTAATTTCCTCACGATGTTTTATGATGGGTTGTTCTCAAACACTGAAGAAAAACATTGTTACGAATTCCTGGTACCAAAAAATTGGAAGACATATGACATCCAAATATCAACCCGCATTGGAACTGCGGGGGGGAAGTGTTTAGGTTCGTTTACACCGGACAAATTGTGGACACGGCTCCGGACACAGGACACCGGATTCTGTCAGATATTTTTTACTGAAGAGTTTGTAAGTGTATGGTGTCTGCTGCCAGTCCAAAATCTGTCCAACGTCTGTCTGCCGTGTGTCGTAGGAACACAGTATTCTTCTAACAGTAAAGGAAATGATTCCACTCACCTAAAAGTAGTATAATGCAGAGCCCAAGCAAAGAGATGAGCCTCTCAGGGTTATGCCGTGCATCCAGGAACAGGTAGAGTGCGATCAGACCCAGGATAACTAGGCAGGCGATCCACCGGAACCACCTGTGAAAGAAAAAATACAGAACTTACTTATGCGATTTTCTGGAGAGATATTTCTCGATGGTATGTAAAGTCAAGTCAGAGGTCCTCCCCCCGCACTGGGCGGAGCGGAAGGGAGTGTAGGGACCCATCCATGTTCCTTCTTTGCCCTTTGTGTTCCAGGGCTGCGGTATCTCTTTCGAACAGTCCCTCAGCCCTGGCAGGCATCGGCCCTTCCCCTTTCTGTGTGCTGACATCTTTTTGAGGCGCGTGTGGAACACGAAAGAGCCCTCGAAGTGGACTGTCGTCATAAGACGGACGCACGGCGAGCTAGGCAATTACTCACCGTACACATGCCCGCGAATTATAACCTTTCATTTTGGCTTTTCTGTAATCGCGTGTCTGAGTGGTAGGTACCTATTTACGAGGTTGATGTAGTATTTTGGTGCTCCATAGAGAGATTTCCAACTAGGTTGGGGTCGGCTTCCAGTCTTACCGGGTACAGCTGAATCATCAGTCTCCCGCCCTTATCCCAATTTGTTTGGGTTCGGCGCAGCATCTCTTCTTCTTCCATACTTTTCTATTACTCGTCATTTCAGTTACCAACTATTTAGCAAACACCACGTCATCTGTCTAGCCTTTTAGCCAACTATGTTAGGGTCGGCTTCCAGTCTAACCGGATGCAGCTGAATACCAGTATTTTACATGGGGCGACTGCCTATCTGACCTCCACAACCCAGTTAGTACTAGGTAATAGGGGTATCGCCCCTTGGTAAGACTGATTGTCAGTCTTTTTGGGCCACTGACTACCTGTAACGACTGTCAAAGATCTACAAATGACAGCCGGGACCAACGGCTTAACGCGCTTTCCGGGGCTCGGAGGAAACTCGGTGCGTAATGGGTGGTCACCCATCCACAGATCAACCTAGGCAAGCGCGGCTTAATCTAAAGATCGATCCGAGCGGCTGTTATTATTTAGCCACGAGCTCCTCACCAACAATTTAGCAATACCGTACTAAAATGTTAAAACTAATCAAATTTTTTTTTTATTACCAGTTATATAGTACTGCATCTATGAGATCGTCAATTGTTCACAATACATCAAATGGACAAATGAATGAAACGTTTACGGTAGCGATTGTCGGCGAACTTCAAAAAAACATTCATTGAATCAGTTTGTTGTTGTATGAGTACAGTAATTACTTGAGTTAATAACGCGGTCACCGATTCTCGTTTACGATTGCGTTTGAGGACTAATGTCCTCAAACGCAATCGTTGAATACTTGTTTTCATGATGTAATTATTTAATGTAGTATTTTTGTAGCAGGTCGTCAATTTTCTCTAAATGGTCAATTTGCTCGGCCTGACCGTTTTAAATTCTAAATAGCCAATTACCCAAGCTAAGTAATGCACACTTTCCTTAATTTAGAAAAAATGACATGTTTACTGCAGCATTTAATATACGGGTCACGTTCAGGTCGGTGGTATAAAGTTTAACAAGAAAGCCGATCCGATAATATTACCCACTAAGTATTGGATATTTATTCCGCTTTCATTGGGTTCATACCGATCATCATGGCAAGTCATAAAGGGTGTACATCATACCATACCTAACTAACTACGCAAAAATGAATGCTGAGAAACGAGTTTTTTTAATGTGGAAAATCACGTTATAAGGTAGCGCTCAATTAAACACACTCAAAATATAGTGCTTGTGAATGCATTGAATAGTACAGGGATCATGGCCGGAGGTGTTTAAAGTTATAATCAATATATTTAATTCATCGAAAAAGATCTAGGCATGGATGCAGCGCCGCCCCCCCGCCCGCAAATAATGCACATTATTACTGCTTTTCCTACATGCGGGAGGAGCGGTTAAAGTCTTGGATTTTCATAAAGTAACGCCTGATTATAGAATCAGGCGTTACTTTATGAAAATCCAAGACTTTAAGATCTTAAGTTACAATATTAAATAACTGGTTTAAAAAAGGAAGTGTGAAAAAGTTTGAACTTTGATCTTCAATATCTCCGCTGCCTATCGGTTTCGGTAAGGGTGTTTTAGCACCTTTTATAGTCAAAAAAAAGAGCCGTTGGTTCACCTCGCATTATGCCAAGCCGACCCGAAAAATTACAGCGAGGATAGACACCGAACGGAGCTCGCCGATCGGCAGGTGCCGACAGAAAGTCCAATATGTTATTGCAACAGTCTACTCACATCATAGTCCACATCTTCCCGCAGAACGCCTCCACTTTACTCCAGACCACCCTCTGGAACCAGGCGGCACAATACCTCTTCACCACCAAAAAGTATACGATGAAGAAGTATATGATGCTGAAGAAGGCGATCAGGCTGCCGAAGCCGTGGCATAGCTCTAAGGGGTCAGTACCTGAAGAAAAAGATTTAGAAGAGTATTAGTAGCTGTAGAGATCCGTAAAAAGGCATTTTCAATATATTTGGGGACAGTAGGTACTTCGACCAAAAAACCGATAGGTATAAATGCTGTTTTATCCCAGAAGTGTTACTCAAGGTGTACCTAATAGTACACCCACATTTCGCCTGTTATGTTTAAGCCCCATGTATTAGGGGGCGAGCCTATTGCCATCAACCGGGCACAAATCCAGACTCCGTGGCTGCTACTGAGAAATTCCTGATGGAAAAAACCCAATAACACTTTGCCCGACGCGGGAATCGAACCCAGGACTTCATGCTCAGCAGTCGCGCATGCGATCACTAGACCAACGAGGCAGTTTTATTTTGAGGAAAGGGTTTGCAGAGGTGTATCGCACCTTCTCTCTTAGCCAGATGAGCTTATTAGCCCAGAACCGAGCAAACGACCAGAATTGGGCTGCTTTCGAAAATAAAATGATACCGCCCGACCGCGATTCGAAGACTCCAAGTTCAATACTATCGCTTACAAGACCGTCTCATCTGCCTAGCCTCTGCTTAACCTTTCCTCAATATGTTGGAGTAGATGTCCAGTCTAGCAGCAGCAAAGCCGGACAGACTCTAGTGGCGAAATCAGTGGTGACGCAGCGGTCTATCATAGGTACATTGCTGCCCAATTTGGGAATTGATTGAACCCAAGAAAGACTTCGAACTCAGCGGTCGCACTTGCGACCCCTAGACCAGACCATGAATGAGACAAACAAATATACTCACTATAAGTAAGCCAATAATACAGGCAGCCGAAGAAGAATCCTAAAACGAGTCCGTTTAAGATGAACACTGAGACCGTCTTCATGACACTGCGGTTGTCTTTGATGAAGTCGTCCGTTGAGCTGCCCACGCGCATCAGGGTGGTCTCCAGCCAACCGGACGGCTCGTAGTCTAGGTATTCGTGGGTTATGATCTGAAATAAAGGATGATATTGGTTAGGGGGTAACACAATGATGCAGATACTGCTAGCCTGAGTCATCCCACTGCTGAGCAAAGGCTTCTCCCCATGACTGCCAGATCTCCATCCAGTGTAAAGGTGGACCAATGGTCGTTGATTTTGTCCAGCTCGTCCCGCTGTCTTCTACGAGGTCTGTCGCGTTGTCTCAAGGCTCCACATAGTGGATATTTTAGCCCGCAGCTCATTTTGGACATGCGGCATAGTCAGTCGTGGACAGCCCAGTCCCAATACAGCTGAGCGGCTTTTTGAGCAATGTCAGTAATTACGTTATTATTATATTATTCTATGGTAGATCGACGCCTAGAATGCTACACTCCATTTGCACGTTGGCAAACTTAATTCATCTATCTCTTTTGTAAGGTGTTTGGATTATTGCAAGTTAATTTAATTTGATCTACAAAGTCTACTTCGTTGAATTTTTGGGTCGACGACCATTGTCGAGAAAAATCTTTTTGTTTCAGCGTGTTAAGATATCTAAACCCATCACGAGCGTGGTAAAAAAGTTTACGACAAGAAGTGCTATCTATGAACAGAGATCTCTGTCAACAGTGCTTCCTGTGTACCGAGATGTCTACAAACAATGTTTTCTATCAACAAAGTTTTCAGCGAAACGTGCTGTCTAGGAATAGAGATTTCTATTAACTTTGCTTTCTATAAGTAGTCATATCGTGCAAGCGTGGTTTGGTTCCACGCTCACCAATTACGGCTGTAAAATTTCTCAAATGCGTTGAGATCCTAATTGTATTTCGATCTATGTTCTTGATTTTGGCGAGTTACGTGAACAGAATGTGTTATTTTTTCAAAATTTTTACCAAGAATAAATAATCTTCTGAAGGGATGTTTAATTATGTAGGTATGTACATAATTAAATCAAATTAAATAAATTAATTAATTACATCCTTTTATGAATAAAAATAGGATAAACTTACGTTTCCATTCTTCCCATTTTTCCGGACATCATCCATTTCCACTTCATTGAACTCTGCTCGCTGTAAAAAGAACGATGATCATAGGTAAAAAAATTTCAAATCAGACACTGAAGTCAAATTTTCTACAAGTAAAAAATAAAATGATGGCTATCAAGCAGTAGGTCCACCTGATGGTCAGTGATAATCATCATCATTATCACTGCCGCCAGAGAGCTGTTAGCCATCCCGCTGTCAGCTGTTATTTCGCTGACTCCCTACCTTTTGAACCTGGAGATAACGCTGCTTGGCAACAAGAATATACAAGGGGAAGAGACATCAACGTACAAACGGTTACCACGTATTCAGTACATCATTCTGAGCACCCCCACATAAAAATTTTCCATAGGTATTTTTTAAAATTTCAGCTGTTTCCTACAAAAGTGCGATACCACGCTCAAAATGTATGGTACAGCTGTTATTTTTAAATTAGGTACCTACGAACAATTTCTATGTAGAATGATGTAATGAATAAGTGGTATTTGTGTTCCTTCCACCGTGTTTAATATGGTGGCATGGTATTTAGCTGACGAGCCTTTTTTCTTTTTTTTAGGATGGGAAATCATCATATGACCCCTCCCGCTCTGGGCGGAGTGGAAGGGAGTGTCTGACTTGTACTGGCTAAAACCCATCCATGTTCCTTCTTTGCCCTTTGTGTTCCAGGGATGCGGTATCTCTTTTGAACAGACCCGCAGCCCTGGCAGGCATCGGCAAATGCGGACCCGTTCCTGGTTGCTGACATCCCTTTGAGGCGCGCGTAGAAAACGAACGCGCCGTCGACACGGCCTGTCGTCATAAGACGGCCGGACAGCGAGCTAGCCCATTACTCACCGTCCACAGGCCCGCGCATAAGGTGGCCGGGAGCCACCACCCCCGACGATCTGACGAGCCTTCACATAGAGCTCTACTCTCGCGTAAACTACTAAACGTTTCGAAAACGCTGATGGTAACTATCCAAATGCAATTCACAGCTAAGCTTTAGAATTAATCACAAATCTGTAATGACTTAATTGTAATTATTATTTAGCAAATAGCACTGTTCAATTTTAATGACTTTTGGATTCCGCGACATACCTATCATTTTACTTTCTAGTTGGTCACGCTGACGATTATGGTGCGAATGCGGTATGAAGGTACAGATGCCAAAAAATGCAGTAAAAAAGGGCGAAATATGCACAGTCTAAATACTATATTTATAATTAGAATTTGCGCTTATTTTCAAAAAATAAATTAATAACATAGAAGTGTTTGTTTGTAATTTCAAAATATCAGCTTTTTACTAAATGGATATAAAAGTATCGGTACTTATAACAAAAAAAATTTTTTTTTTTTTTTTTTCTGTCGGTCTGTCTGTCTGGCCTCTGACTACCTGTAACGACTGTCAAAGATCTACAATTGACAGCCGAGACGAACGGCTTGAAGTGCTTTTAGAGACATGGATTAAACTCGGTATGGAATGGGTGGTCACCCATCCACGGACCAACCTAGGCAAGCGCGGATTAACCTGAAGATTGACCCGAGCGGCTGTTATTATTTCCAATATGGTACCTTGAAATTGACACTGTTTCATAGTTCCTCTTCGTATCAAAATGCAATTTAAAAACACTTAATAACTAAATAATGTATTCTTGTAAAACATTGGAGCAACGAAAGCCTCTAATTGGAATGTATTTTCTTTTTTTCTTTTAATTTATATAGTTTTATCGCCACACTGCACTAATAAAACTGTTACAGGCACAACTACTGCGTAACAAAGTAAAAACTCGAATGAAATATATGTTTATTTTATAGTTTCAATAGTTCTTTTTGTTATTTGAATAATAACGGTATACCTTTGTCAATATGTTCAGCTTGTTGTTTTATAATAAGACAACATGCCGATGGCTGTCAACAAATTATTAAGTCATTGTGCAATGCGTTCGTTAAGGCGAGGTTACCCCGAGCGCCGTATGCATCAATCGCTTACCCCAGCCCCCGCACAGAGAGACGATACGTAACGAATTACGCGGTGCGAAAACGCGCGCGCTTAGCGCACTGGTCATGAGTTCACGAACTCGGATAGGTACTAAGTTGCGTTACAGGGTAGAGCGATGCAGTAAAACAACTTGAATTGATATGTATAAGTTCACTTTGTTTTATTTTTCTAGAAAGTATTGGTTGAAAGTATTGATAGATTAGGAACCTACGTGTTCTATGAACGTGAACCTTAATGACACCCATGACGAAAAAACCGAAAATTTTCGTCGGTGACATCTTGGATTTTCATTTTGTCCTAATTTTTGTTATAAGCTACCCCAAAAACCCCGAAAACGAAACCCATGACAACAAAACCGAAAAAAAGTAAAGCATAATTTTTTTTTAAACCGAATGTCGCGTGGCGTGTAATTTTGAATCATACTCGTATTCATGATCTTAGTGTCAGTCAGATTTTAAATTCACCTTATTCACAAAAATAAATAAGTATACCTTCTTATTTTTAATTTTATCTACTTATTTTAATTGTTAGTAATAAGGTTCACGTTCATAGAACACGTAGGTTCCTAATCTATCAATACTTTCAACCAATACTTTCTAGAAAAATAAAACAAAGTGAACTTATACATATCAATTCAAGTTGTTTTACTGCATCGCTCTACCCTGTAACGCAACTTAGTACCTATCCGAGTTCGTGAAAATGACACCCATGACGACAAAGCTGAAAATTTTAATTGGCGTCATCTTGAATTTTAATTTTGACCTAATTTTCGTTATCAGCGACCCCGAAAACCATGAAAATGACACCCATGACGACAAAGCTGAAAATTTTAATTGGCGTCATCTTGAATTTTAATTTTGACCTAATTTTCTTTATCAGCGACCCCGAAAACCATGAAAATGACACCCATGACGAAAAAACCGAAAATTTTCGTCGGCGCCATCTTGGATTTTCATTTTAACATCATTTTTGTTATCAGCGTCCCCAAAAAGCACGAAAATGACACCCATGACGACAAAACCAAAAACTTTCGTCGGCGCCATCTTGGATTTTCATTTTGTCCTCATTTTCGTTATCAACGACCCCGAAAAGCACGAAAATGACACCTATTATTATTATATATTTAATTCTGAAGTAAAAGGACTCACAAAGTTAGTAACAATATTTTCTTACAACTATGTTAGTAAACTTAACCTACACACTTAAATTAACACTGTCTCACATTATAGATTTATGCGAATCCCTGCTACAAGCTTAACACCGAAGTAGAAAGCTTGCAGCAACGATTCACACACAAACAGTCCAGTCTGCTCGCCACACACTGCAGTATAATGTTGGGGCTGGCCCGCACCCGGCGCATCAGGGAAGCGCATCTTTTTCGCATCGTGGTGTAGAAACAATCGACACGCGCATCAGCAAACATCCCTGATGCGCTACAGAAGCGGAACAGCCCCATCAATACCCGGAACGCGTTATTATATTGAACGCGAAGGGCGCTGTACGATTTTTGAGTGTAATCTACCCACAGGCTGCACGTGTAAAATGTGGTGCAATATGCACGAAATAAGGTTCTTTTTACAACTACAGAACAACGTGCAAACCTGCGAGCTAGCTCTTACCGACAGCGCCCTTCTTTCTCTCTCAATATCATCATCGTCTTTGAGGTCAGCGGTCAAGAGATGTCCCAAGTATTTCACTTTATATACCCTCACAAGCGATATTCCGTTCAACTTGACCGGAGGGATAGGATCAGGACATCGACCACCGGCACCAAAGACCATGACTTCACTTTTAGTGACGTTGTAGACCAATCCATGAAGTAAAGCATATTCTTCATTGATGGTCACCAATCTCCTAAGACCACAAACCGAGGCGCTCAGCAGCACCATATCATCGGCGTAACTAATGTTGTTTACACATACTCCATCAATGTAACAGCCGGCACGCTCTCTGCTGAGCACCTCGATCAGCCCACCCACCTATGACGACAAAACCGAAAATTTTCATTGCCGCCATCTTGAATTTTAATTTTGTCTTCATTTTCGTTATCAGCGACCCCGAAAACCATGAAAATGACACCCATGACGAAAAATCCGAAAATTTTTGTCGACGCCATCTTGGATTTTTATTTTAACCTTATTTTCGTTATTAACGACCCCGAAAAGCACGAAAATGACACCCATGACGACAAAACCAAAAATTTTCGTCGGCGCCATCTTGGATTTTCATTTTGACCTAAGTTTCGATATCAGCGACCCCGAAAACCATGAAAATGACACCCATGACGAAAATATCGAAAATTTTCGTCAGCGCCATCTTCGATTTTCATTTTGACATCATTTTTGTAATCAGCGACCCCGAAAAGCACGAAAATGACACCCATGACGACAAAACCAGAAATTTTCGTCGGCGTCATCTTGTATTTTCATTTTGACCTATTTTTCGTCATGAGCGACCCCGAAAACCATGAAAATGACACCCATGACGAAAAAACCAAAAATATTTGTCGGCGCCGTCTTGGATTTTCATTTTGTCTTCATTTTCGTTATCAGCGACCCCGAAAACCATGAAAATGACACCCATGACGACAAAGCTGAAAATTTTAATTGGCGCCATCTTGAATTTTAATTTTGACCTCAATTTCATTATCAGCGACCCCGAAAACCATGTAAATGACACCCATGACGAAAAAACCAAAAATTTTCGTCGGCGCCATCTTGGATTTTCATTTCGACCTAATTTTTGATATCAGCGACCCCGAAAACCATGAAACTGACACCCATGACGAAAAAACCAAAAATTTTTTGTCGGCGCCATCTTGGATTTTCATTTTGACCTCATTTTTGTTATCAGCGACCCCGAAAAGCACGAAAATGACACCCATGACAAAAAAACCAAAAATTTTCGTCGGCGCCATCTTGGATTTTCATTTTGACCTAAGTTTCGATATCAGCGACCCCGAAAACCATGAAAATGACACCCATGACGAAAAAACCGAAAAAAAAGTAAAGCATAAAATGCAGAGGAAGTAAAATAAAAAAAATTAAAACGATTTTATCTTAAATATGTAAATAAGTCAACTAAATTAAAAAAAACTAGTAGGTACACACGGCGGCACATGAAGCTGTCATGTCCAGTATAAATTGCCCTCGCTTTGTATAGATTTCCTATACAATGAGAGATCCGCATAAACTGGTTTTGTACAGCTTGATCGGCCGTCGTGCGTACAAAATACGATATCGACCACGACCATTACTCATTCTGTCTCGTTCTCCCCTACATACTTTCTTTTTCTGCCCATGTCGAACTCGATAATCTTCGGCTTACCGGGCACCCTACAAAACTTTTTTAGAACTCCTTACAAAAAAAAATTAGTGGAATAAATGTTTTGATTTTAGTAGGCCAGTTACAGGCAGTTTTTCAATTGTCGAAAAAAAGATAATAAAATGAAGCTACAGTCCCATTCAAAAGGCACAATAACTGTGAAAGTACTGTAGTTGCCCATTCCAAAGTTACCGAAATTTATAAATAATATTGCGAAATCATAAATAGCGACTTTTGCTACGACACAATAAAGTTCAATTCAGGCCGTGCAGCGCTAATTACCTACAGTTATATTCTCCTAGAAGCTGCCTCTCTTTCTATTGCGTAACTCTTATCTTCTACCTTCTGACTACGTTCCCTATTAGGTACCTACTGTACTTTTGTGAACAAATGACATTTCAAATAAACCTAGGTTCGGTGTTTACTAAGTATTATTTTTTACAAACCATTTTTGGCTCAGCTCGTAACAGAACTTAGCGGGGGTGGGGTGGCGGGTTCGAAAAATTAGCACACGTCCGACCTCCAACGCGTTCCGCTCGGGACTGAAGCACGCGATGCGAGTAAGAAATGATGAAAACAGCAAATTTTGGAAATGGTTGTTTTGGTTTTTTTAAATATTTAAAATTATGATTGCCGTGTACTGTCACATTTTTTACGACCTTTATAATGGTATAAGTTTTATTGTTAAAAACCTAATATAACTCAAATGATATAATATTAAAAACCATCATTTAGACTTGTCTTTGCGATTTAATTGGATGCAACAAAGTGCAAGTAATCGTGTATCGCTGTGCCGGAATATCTAGATCGAAGTGTGAAATATGTAATATGTTTTTTTCAGAATTTTAATCCGTGCCATATAGGAATAAAACACAATACAAAACGACGTTTATCTGGATAACCTCGCCTTAATAGTTTCCAAGTTTGTAAACAAAAAACAAATAGGTGTTTTTGGGAAAACTACTTTAAAACCCAGACATAAAGTTCAGTTTGTTCAGATATTTTCAATGACAAGTGTGCAAAATAATACCGTATTGATATCGTACTAGTCATCACCATGTGAAAGGTCCCTCAGAGCCAAAGTACGGAATATTATACCAAACGGAACTCAGAACCTTCTATTCTATACAATTATTGTAAGTGAGTTTTACGACAGTATTTCTAATTTGATTGGCCCGCAAATATCCGGCTCGAAGGACCAAAAGATAGGTGAAGCAGGTGTGTTATTAGATTACTGCTACTTCTAGACTATTAGAACAATTTAATATTTAGCACGTCTCACAACGAAAGCCGAGGGCCGAGAGTTTTATGTTTATTTATTTATTTATTTGCATCAGACACAACTATCCATAATTTAGTTAGTAAGTACACTTAAAAATAATGTTAGTTTTAGATCAAATAATCAAAGACAAATACACACCACACAATAATATTATAACTAAGTAGTACACAAAATAAAATTAGAAATCATTTTTCGTCAAATAAAAATATACAATGTAAAAAGTCCGTAATCAAATTTAAAAATAAAATGAGTTAATGTCATTCATTACCCAACCAAACCATTATTATAAAATGAAAATACATTAAAATTCAATACATAATTGAATAAATAAAAATAAATAAATGGAATTGAAATGAATAGAATAATCAATATTAAAAAATTAATTAATCAACATAAAATTATAAACTATTTTAAATTATGTGGTGTTTTACCTTTTTTTGTGGTGTTTTTTTTTATTGTTTGTAAAACGACTTTCAACTCGATCAGAATCAGAATCAGAATCAGAATTTTATTTGCTATGAAAGTAAGTGCAGATTAGGTGTTGTTTGGTGTTGTTTTTGGTAAACTAGGTCATCTAAATCAACTAAATCATCCTATAATGTACCCGCTGCTTGGACCCGGGTCCTCCCAATGAGAGGGAATGGGGTGTAATCCACCACGATCTGGCAGTGTGGGTTAGTGGGTGTTAAATGACCACGAATTTTTTTGTTCATTAGGTTTTTCGCGATGTTTTCCTTCACCGTTTTGAGAGCATCGTCAGTCAATACATTTTTGACGTTTTTTTCATTGTTCTTCTTCTCTTCTTCCTTATCCTGTGGTTAGTGCCTTACCTGGTGTCAGAGTTTTTATGCCGCCCATGGACCTCTGACTTGGCTTTCCATGCCGTCGAGAAATATCTCCCAGGCATGCTGGTTTCCTCACGATGTTTTTTTCATTGTTAAGCTGATAGAATGTCAGTCTATCTAGGCGCTCTCAGTTTTTAAACACATAAATCACAATAATAAATAATTCTTAGAGACAATATGAATTCGCCTTGGACCATTACCTAAGTTGTCATGGTATAAGTAGTAATTAGATGTTCTTGGACGATGTTTACAAGTTAATATATTACTATTGGCTTTAACACAATGACAGTTGCCTTCAGATCAGCACAGCTAATGTTTTATCTGAACAAATAGTAGGTAAAGTCTATTAAAACCTTGTTTCCAATTGGTTTTTAAATGAATTTCAACTGTGTACAGATGTAAATTAAGTTGATTACAGAAATACCAGCACTATTGAAAAAGTTTTAGAAGTTGCGGCAATAACTGAACATACTTTTAAAGTTTTATGCTGTGTGAAATTTATTGTTTTTCAAAACACGAATTTGATTGCATTCGTTAAAACCGACTTTTTGTCGTAAAATAATTAATTGTTTTAATCGTTATTGAAATCGAAATAAGCTTATTTTTATATGACTTCACTTGTTTTTCTAGTATTACCTACTTGTACAATTCATTCAAACAGGACAGCGTTATGCCTCTTTAAAAATATTGTTCTATTTCTATCAATAAAGTACCTACTTAATGGTGCTTTAAATTAGTTAAAAATGCCAGACGCATTTAGTGATTCGTGCCTCGTCCCGGCTGTCATTCTTAGATCTTTGACAGTCGTAACGGATAGTCAGTGCCCTGAAAGTCTGACAACCAGTCTTACCAAGGGGTATCGTATTACCTAATACTGACTGGGTTGTGGAGGTCGGATAGGCGGTCGCTCCTTGTAAAATACTGATATTTAGCAGCATCCGGTTAGACTGGAAACCGACCCGTGGGAAATCATCATTTGATGGTTTCCCACACGAAAAAAAAAGGTATGGTCAAGAACAAAAAAATTATCGCAAAGACAGGGAGAACAAGTGCCTTTCGAATATGTTAAGGGTCTATTTACACCCTTTATATATAATAAAAGTAGTGGTAAAGTGGTGGTGGTGGTGGTGGAGGTGGTGTGGTGGTGTGTAGTTGTGTGTTGTATTGTGTGTATTGTTTGTATGTATGTGTGTGTGTGTGTGTGTGTGTGTGTGTGTGTGTGTGTTTTATTGACTGTAAGGTATATTATCTATGGGCCAAAGTAGCCTGAAAATAAATGGATGTTGATGTTGTTAGGTACATCCTAGAAAGCAAAAAAAAAAAACATTTTTTATCACTTTGTTTTTGTTGATAAAAAATGAAAATTGCTAATAAGTAGCATTTAATCGTTTAACTTAAAATCTAGATCTTATCCTGTTAAGTATGCTAATCACTTTAAAAATGACTTTGTTTTGATTTTGAAAGTTATTCCTTGTTTGTGGAATATGTAGATCAAAAGTAGATTACCTAATCGAATATTGTAATCTGCACGATAATAGTGTTGTTTTTACCTAGTTTTTCTTACAAACTAGGGATTGGAGTTTCCTTTTAGGCGCCTGTGTTAGGAGACTCCACTCTTCCATAACTTATTATCATTAACAAACTTGTGTTTTTTTTTACAATTATTACAGAGAAAAGAAATTAGAAAAAAAAATCAAAATTAACACAAAAGAAATAAAAATAAAAAAAGTGAAAATGCTTGTCACTAAAACGGTGTGTGGGGAATGGTTAAGTGTGAGTGAGTGTATGGGGGGGGGGGGGTGAGTGAGTGTATGATGTTTGCCTATGTAGGGAAAGGGGTGTGTAGGGTGAGTGGATGAGTGAGGGAGTGTTGAGAATTTAAGCGTGGGTTTGAAAAAGGGTGTGTATCTATGTGCTTATTGGCTGTGTGAGTGCATGGGATAGCAAGTGATGTCGGTTTGTGTTTTATTTTAGCAGCGCCTCCGTGTCCTCGTAGGTAAGTGGTTTAATCCAACTAGTAAGTATTTTTTTACATTCAGTGCCTTGTTATGTACATAAATAAAGTCAAGTCAATCTTTAAGTAAAACTTAATGATTGGGGGACCTTTTTTGATTTCTTTTTTCAAGTGAAACTATGCTAATTACTAGAGACTGGTCTCTAGTAATTATCGCACAAGGGCAGAGGCGCTATTCAGGTCGTCAATAGTGCAGGTAAACGGACACCTGCGACACTCCAGCAGGTGCGGCATAGTTTGATCCGGAGCGCCGCACTCGTACTCAGTATGGAAAGCGAAATCGCGTACTAGGAGTACAGAACATCAGTGACGGATGATGACGTTCATGCGCTCCTAGTTCGCGATTCTGCTCATCACATCGGTATGACAAGCGAAATCGCGTTCTAGGAGCACATAACATCAGTGACGGACGATGACGTTCATGCGCTCCTAGTTCGCGATTCTGCTCATCACATCGGTATGACAAGCGAAATCGCGTACTAGGAGCACATAACATCAGTGACGGACGATGACGTTCATGCGCTCCTAGTTCGCGATTCTGCTCAACACATCGGTATGACAAGCGAAATCGCGTACTAGGAGCACATAACATCAGTGACGGACGATGACGTTCATGCGCTCCTAGTTCGCGATTCTGCTCATCACATCGGTATGACAAGCGAAATCGCGTACTAGGAGCACATAACATCAGTGACGGACGATGACGTTCATGCGCTCCTAGTTCGCGATTCTGCTCATCACATCGGTATGACAAGCGAAATCGCGTACTAGGAGCACATAACATCAGTGACGGACGATGACGTTCATGGGCTCCTTGTACGCGATTTTGCTCATCACATCGTCATCGTCATCACATCATTACTGGAGACTGGTCTCTAGTAATTAGCATTATGTGCTTTATTAATTACATTATATACAGACTACAAATAGAACTAAACTAATGATAAAAATAAGACTAAAAGTAAGAAAATATAAAAATCTAAACAACGACGACAAAAGGACACTTAGGCGTCAAAGTACTCCTCCGCATCGCTGTCATCTGGAAACGTGCCCAGAAGACTGGCAGCATTGCCACGCTGAATGGCAATGCTAATTCTTTGGCCAAAGAAAGAGCCAGCCCTCTGGTCACGCGAAGTGTCGACCAGTCGGCGAGAGATTTCCTTAAAAAGGAGACGCGCACTCGGGCCCCATGACCCGAGCGTTTCGACCCCAAACGGCTCAAAACTGTAGTTACCAATAAGGTTACTGTATTTGCGCCGTTTGAGGATCTCAGCAGCCGCAGCAGCAGCGACTGCACAGCCCGCCGTGCTTGAAAGGTGAGATGGCGCAAGGGTGTCGACACAGGTTGCGTCCCACACCAAAGGCCTACCCACCTTCCAAGGCACTAACGTCATGCCGTCTGGTCTCTTGCCATCGTCACGTACCAAGCCGTTTGGTTCTAAAACCGCTGGTACGCCGGCGCTGGCAAGGGCTCGACGAATAATGTCGTTAATGCTGGCGTGCCGTGCAATATATGCAATTTCACATTTGCATATGCATTAAGTGATGAGGCGCTTAGACTAAGTTGGAATTGTTTTCCTGTCCTGTTGTTACATTCCGTGTACTTAGTGTTGAAGAGCCAAATAAATAAATACATTTTATTACACTTACCGAGTCTAGCTTAGCTTCCGGATCGGAGTTATCCATTTTAAAATACTTCTTAATAAATATTGACTAGAACTAATATCACTTGACACTGTTTAAATAAATTAATGTTAAATTGTTACAATGTCTGTTTATAAGTGAACGAAGTCTCTGTGTGTCGCTGGGAAGTATTTTAACTTGGTGTGCACCATTTTATCTGAAAAAGAGAGAAAATAGAGTTAGAAGAAGCAGAAGTGGCTGTATCATCATCTGCCAAGCCTTATCCCAACGATATTGGGGTCGGCTTTCTGTCGAAACGGATGCAGCTGAATACTAGTATTGTACATGGAACGACTGCCTATCTGCCCTCCACAACCCAGTTAGTACTGGGTAATACGATAACCCTTAGTAGGACTGGTTGTCAGACTTTCGGGCCATCGAAAGATTTAATCTTACAACTTTCTGGCTTGAAAGGAACGATGGAGAAGATAAGTGTGCGGACCAGGTGTTTCTTTGTTCGGTTGGTGATATTTTGTATCTCCATTTTTATTAAATTTGTGTCAAAACTTTTTTATTTTATTTTTTAGGCCTTTGCCCAGCAATGGGATGACGCAGGCTAACAGTATCAGTATATAATGACAAGCCGAAGTTATGAAATACAACATTATTTTTAGTACCTATATGCGAAACCTGAATATAGTTTGTTCAGAATATGTAACTGAATCGATTCCAATAATTTTTAACGCATGTTATATTTTGACCCAAAAATATTTAAAAAGGCTACAAGTTGGACACCGAGCGACACTAAGTACCTATCGCAATCATTTAGGTACCTACTGCCAAATTATTGCGCCGCGGAGGCGCCGCGTGGTGACCACGTTTTTGTGCGGACAATCTGGTAACAGAACAAGCTTATAACTTTGTCATTTTCCATGATACTGTTTTGAAATTTTGTACATAGATTCTTTACATAAATATACAAGACACGTGTTTCAGGTTTCGCATATACTAAAACTAATGTTGTATATTCTCAAAAACTTTAATTCTCATTATCTCAAAACAAGATTTTTCGACTTAGTGACTTTTCGCGCTACGGGGACGACGTAAACTTCCTCGACATTACATCCACAATGCACGTACGAATGAGTAAACTATTAACTAACAACAATACTTGATAAAAAGTGATTACGTCCGTCGGCAGTGTCGCACACAATGGATGTACGTAAATCGGTTTCCTGATTTTGTTTCCACGTTTAACGAGCGATACTAACTTTATTTTTTATTGTTGTTCCGTTCTAGGTACCGTGTACACACCAGTAGCGAAGAGTCAATTTTTGTAAGAGGTAAGCCGGAGTACGTATCTTTGGAATACTGTCTATAGAATACTGACTGTGCCATTTTTCAAAGGGAAGCCAGAAGGAATCGAGTTGTATGGAACTTTCGCCACTGATACGTACAGTGCTGTGTTTTGGCGCAGCGTGTGTGTTGCAGGGAGTTAAGTTAGGAGGATTTTACTATCAGGTACACAAGTTGTGAGTAACTAAGTAGGTAATCGAAATGATGTAATTAAACGTTTCTCACAAAAAGGTCAAATACGAAAACTGTCGTGGTTTTAAGTAAGGTAATGTTTCAAATTAATTTTCAGTCAAAAATTACAACCTATTAGAAAAACCATGAAATTGGATCATAACAAACTTCTTTCAGGATTTACACGTTTACTACAAATAAATGTATTTTCTTTATTTTCTATACGGGGTGTAAACAGACCCTGTACATATCCGTCAACCAAGCATTCTGTACATCAAACTAAGTAACTTTACGCAAAAAATATTGCTGGGAAACGACTTTTTTTGCGGTGAAAAATCACGTTTTACGGTAGGACTCGATGGAAAGCACTCAAAGCATTGTGCTGCTGGATGAATTGAATAGTACGGGATTCGTGGAGGTGTGTAAAGTAAAAATCTTACATTAAAAACATGTATTTAAAAAAAAGTTGTGAAAAAGTTAGAACTTTGACCCCCAATATCTCCGTAACTAGAAGGTTCCCAGGTATGGTACATAACAAAAAAAATATCGCAAAGACGGGGAGAACAAGTGCCTTTCGTTTATATTAAGGGTCTATTTACACCCTTTATATATAAAATGGAAAACTGACTGACTGACTGACTGACTGGGTGATATATCAACACACAGCCCAAACCGCTGGTCCTAGAGACATGAAACTTGAAGGGTGTGTTCTTAGTGAAAAGTATCCACTAAGAAAGGATTTTTGGCATCAAATCTATTGGCGTGTAACGCTAACTAGTCATGTATGTACACATGGTGGAAGGACAACGACGCTAAAACGGTTACCAAGGATTCAGTACGTCATTCTGAGCCACATACTGTTAAACCAACGATGGTTTGTGTGGTATCTTTGCGTGTGTGAAATAGCTCTAAGCCATCATCATCATCTGCCATCATCTGCCTAGCCTTTTCCCAACTATGTTGGGGTCGGCTTCCAGTCTAACCGGATGCAGCTGAATACCAGTATTTTACATGGAGCGACTGCCTATCTGACCTCCACAACCCAGTTAGTACTGGGTAATACGGTATTGGTAAGACTGGTTGTCAGACTTTTTGGGCCACTGACTACCTGTAACGACTGTCAAAGATCTACAAATGACACCCGGGACCAACGGCTTAACGTGCTTTCTGAGGCACGGAGTAAACTCGGTATGTAATGGGTGGTCACCCATCCACAGACCAACCTTGGCAAGCACGGCTTAACCTAAACATCGATCCGAGCGGCTGTTATTATTTAGCCACGAGCTCCTCAAATTAAGGGATGTTATATAAGTATTATATAACTTTGTACTTCTTTACTTGGTCGCTATAAAAACTCTTGTCATGTTGTGTTCGTTGAAATAAAAAAAAAGTTTAATAGCTCTAAGTGTTTACTGAATAATAAAACGACGCTTAAGGCACGCGCGCGGCTGTGCCGCGTGGTGACCACGTTTTTGTGCGGACAACTAGATAACAGAACAAGCTTACAACTTTGTGATTTTTCATGATACAGTTTTGGAATTTAGTAAATAGATTCTTTACATAAGAATACTAGTGTAGTACTACACGTGTTTCAGGTTTCGCATATACTAAAACTAATGTTGTATTTCAGTGACATAATCCTGTTAACTAATGACTATTTTCAAACACTCTTCTCAATTACATAACTGCCGTACACACGCTACATTACCTTGTATCTATTGTTTAAAAAACAGTATTAAAACAATAGTATAGTGTTTAGTTATTTCACATAATTATACCCATGACAACAGCATACCAAAAGCAACCTTACTGTTAGCAATATAAAGATCACTGCACTATGACTTTGACGAACTTGCAATTAACGGCAGCAACCTTCTTCCCAACTCAATTGGGCTATCGACACGCTAAGAACAAGAATTGGTCACAGAAAACTGGTAAGGCAGACAACAAAGATCACCACCTGCTACGTTCCTTACATACTCCTTTCGCCTCGTCCACGTTCATACATCTGGTCATACACGCACGCCGGTTGCGAGTACTAAGCACCAGTAGCGAAGGGTCAAATTTTGTAAGAGGTAAGCCGGAATACATTTTTTTTTTTTTACTAAATCGGCCTCCTCTTGACCTCGATCACGCCTGATGGAAAGCTATAGATGAGGTCTATGATGGGACGAGCGTGCCCAGAAACATATCTTTAATAAAAATAGAAAAATCTTAAACGGGGAGTATTTTGTTGACAACCATAAATAGCTTTTGATTTTGATATTGCACGGCTAGACTACCTAATATTATTAGCTCGACATACCTAGTACATAAGTCTACCTACTTGTGCATCTGTTTAACACTCTATCGCTGTAACTGGTCAACGCAAATAACGCGTAATTAAGTAGATATCTACTTGTGGAAGCTTGTAATTAGCAAATGTCCCTACTTATGCATGATACTTAAGATTTTAATTAGTCTGTAAGCTTTCTTTAAAATTAAATAAATAAATATTAATGTGATAATATTAGTACATACGATACCTACCAGAAATTTCAATTGTCGTAAAGGACATTTTGCCGAAAATGAGTTACACATATATTTGGAAACAGCGTCGCGAGCTCTATCGATTGGTATATTTCAAATAATCCTATCTTTGAAAAAAAGTCCCTTACGACCCGGATTTTCAACAGCTCTAGCTCGGTTTTTTTTACTATTTGGGATGTATCGTAAAAATAATTTTCATTATGGAGCGTAAAGTCATGTTTTAATTATGTATGAGGTCGTAATCTTATTTTTGCGTTGAACTTTTTATACGACATTATAAACAATTATATTATTACAAATCAAAAGGTCGTAAAGATGTTATTTTATAATCGAAACCCTTACGACCTAATCTATGCTTTGCTTTATCTTATGTAATTAGGGCGTAAATGTTGTTTGGTTTTTATTGTCCTTTACGACCCTAATTTTAAGAAAAAGTACGTGTGGTTCAAAAGAGGACTTGTCAAAACTCGCAAGGAAGACGGTGGAAAAGTCAGTATCCTACGCACCATGAATGATATACACGGACTAGCTATCAACAAGCAGTAAGTCGGCATGTCATCGCATTCGCAAGTAAACAAAGCATTAATAAATAAAATGGCGAATTCTTTTTGTGATATTAATGAGATTAATGACTGTTTAAATGTTAACGACTTTATAAACTGTACCCCTAACCATCAATTTAACCTATTGTGCATGCATATTAATATTCGATCAATAATAATAAACTTCTCTGCATTAGAACAAATGATCCTTAGCTCAAAAAAATGTATCGATATCATCATTCTAACTGAAAGTAATATATCAGAAAACAATAGTGTTCTGTTTCAAATAAGCGGGTACCGAATGTACACAGCCTTGCGTAAGTCCCGAAGGGGTGGTGGCATTATAGCATATGTGAATAATAAACATAAAAGTAGCCTAATAAATGTAAAAACTATACACTTTGAAAGTTTATTCTGTACTGTCACCACCCAATCGAACTATACTGCGAACCTGTGTGCGGTATATCGACCACCAAGCTCGAGTAAAATTCTATTTATTGACGAACTACAAACTTCACTACAAAAATTCCGTATAAACACAGAATTGTACTTATTAGGAGACACTAACATAGATTTAAAAACGGATAATCCTGTAAGGCATAAATACAATAACATGTTATGTAGTATGGGCCTTCTGTGCGGGATCACTGAACACACCAGAATAGCAATATCTAACGGGAAAATAAGTAAATCTTGTATTGATCATATTTATGCGCGATCCCGTACACAAGACCTATTTACAGCGGCACTCGGTACCACACTGGCTGATCATCGCACTGTGATGCTCGCATGCACCAAAACCACGAAAATTTATGAAATTAGGACTCGTAGCGTCCTCAATGCTAAGCTGTTACTCCCAAAGTACACGAATTTGCACGGATTTAAATAGAAATAGCATCAGATTTTGTTTAAATTTTGAGTTCATAATATAATAACATTTTTGTTACTTTTGTACTAAATATAATTAAAAAAAAACCTTTCATTTCACTTAGTTTTACAACCTATTGTAGGTATTTCTTGACTAGATATTTAGTTTTTTTGTTACTTTAACCCCCTTAGTCTCTGATTAAATTGACTTGTACTACCCATTGATGATCAAGATTAGTCCTTTGCTACACATCTGACTTTATCATAACCAAGTTTTCGAGGCTGTAAAGTACTTTGGTTCAATTTTTGTGGGCTGTAAAGGACACTCATTTTCTTCAATAATTAAGTTTGGTTTATGTTGTTAAATTATAGGGATAGAACACGAAAAAATAGTTGGGGTTTCTTTTGACATCATAAATATAGCACTTTATTTGAAAAAAATATTAGACAAAAACATTTTTTTTTTGTTTTTTGGCTCTAATGTAAATTCGTGTTTTGTCCTTTACGACAATTGAAATTTCCGGTATCGAATTGTCTTTAACGATAATATTATTTGTCTATAGAATACTGAATGTGCCATGTTTCAAAGGGAAGCCAGTAGTATTGTTAGGAACCTTTGCTAAGCAACTGACCTTTCTGAAGAACATCACCAATAATGTCCTTCTAGGGCGTCCCCTCTCAGCGTTGCCACTCACATCTATCTTTTGTTAGTCGCCATTCACTCATCCTCTCTACAAGACCAAACTATTTAAGCATTTTTTTTTTGTTAGCCTGTATTGTCCCACTCCTGGGCAAAAGCGTCCCCCCCATTCCTTCCACTATTCTCGATGTTGCGCTTCTTCTCGCCAATTAACGAGAAAGTCATCCAAGGCGTCCCGCCATCTTCTCCTCGGTCTGCCGCGACCCCGTCTAACTGTCTCAGGGCTCCAGTTTTGTGATATGCGGGCCCACAGCATTTCCGGCATCCGGCAGACATGGCCTGCCCAGTCTCATTTTAGTTTAGCAGCTTCTAAGCATACTTTTTCAATTTTTATCACATTTAGCCACTTTACGAGTTAAAGAGATCACTGTGATGCAAAATTAGAGGCAAAGAACTAGTGCAAGCGCGAGTCGTACAAGTACCGTAGGTAAATACGAATAACTTTTGAATCGGAATTATTTCGGACAAGCAACATCCAAACCAACTGATACATTATATTATAACATAACTTATAATTTATTTATTTAGACAAACTGGTTGTTCATCTCGAACAACAAGTTTGCATCTACGTCCAAATATTTATAGGGGCTTATAGCATTGTGATTTATTTTTTAATAACAACATCCATTCAAAATGAAAACAATAAGGGTCCCGGTAGTTAGGGAACCTGTCTGTGGAGCCCTACGGTGACTTGACCAAAATTTTGTAATTCGAAATATTTTGTTTATATTTTTATACAAAATGTAGAAAAGATAAATAAAGAAAAAAAAACAATAAAATAACTTGAGCTAAAATTAAAACAAGTGTTGCAACACTGTCAGTATTTTGGCACATTACGGATTGACAGCGTCGAGGAGATTTTTGTTGCTATATTTTAGTTTTTCAACGACGATTTACACAACAATTGACAACGATTTTAATATTGAAAATGTTAGTATTTACGTTACCTTTACACTGACCGGTCGAGCTAGTACCTCAGGAGTAATTGAGCAAAGATATTTAAATATTTACGAGCGATAGACGGGACAAGACAAAGAAAATATTAATCCAATACTTGTTACTACTTTGGCCTGTCTAGTGTCATACGGCCGCTTGTCAGGTAGCATTCGTGTGACAAAATAGAAAAAGTTTGAGATCAAAATTTTTGTATGAAAACATTCCCAATGTCCGCTCTATTAAGGCGCAAACCCACCGCTGCTCACGGATAGGCTACGCACGTGTGTTAAGCTTCGTTTTGCAAGAAAATGTTTGTGATTGTGTCCACTGCAAACCACGGACACGCTATGCATCAAATGACGTCAAATGACGTAGGTACAGTAGAGACCATAAGTGCAGTAGCAGTTTCACAAAACGATCGCATCAAAACAAGTCGCACTTACGACCTTTTTCCATAACAAACATTTTGCACACATACACGATCTCGTATATCGCTCTCTTTCATAATTATCTAGTCAGAAAGGGTGCGATATAATGATCATTTGCCTTAGTGACAAGCCTGTCATGTCGCGACGGAGTATTAAGTTAGTGATATTTAATTTCAAACAAACAATTATGTGTCTATCTGGCTTAGCGGTTAACGCTATAGATAAAATGTCTCGCACAGTATAGTCTGCGTACGAACCCAAGTGACAATACACTTTTTGTGTTTTAATTATAAATGATACGTTAGACCCGATGAGATATGTTTTTCTAAATATTAGTTGGAACTTATTATTAACAAAAAAGATGAGGGTGAATGTGAAACAAAATAAACTTCTGGATTGAACAAAGTAGTTAGTTATGACGTTGTTAGTTGGTGAACTTTGTTACGAGCGTTTGTGTTATTATTACGATTAGCGTATTGTTTGATTGTCTTTATTCAAGATGCAAGCTAATATTAGTATTGATGACACGGCAAATATTGTCACATTGCGTAAAAATGGGCTTAATATTTCTCAAATTTCAACTGAAACTGGCTTAAAATGTGTAAGTTATTTTTAAAAATTATAATTATTATGATGATAGTTGTGGTGTGTGATTTTCTTATTATTAAATAAATTGCTAGTTGCAAGTGTGTAATCATATTTTGTTTTTTTTTAGAAATTCTGTTAGCCGTTGGGTAAAGAGGTTTGAGGAAGAAGGTAGTCTGAAGTCCGACTCAGCGACGTTTTATGGTGGAAGAATATGAAACAAATGCTTTCATTCCAACTATAATGTTTGCAGAGCAATTGGATACTACATTACAGACTGTTCGCCATGCAGTCCATGCTGAAGGTTTACATCATCGGAAGCCAGCTAAAAACCATTTTTGACACAAAAACACAGAGAGGAAAGACTACGTTTTGCTCGAGATTATTTAGATTTTAACTGGGAGGTGACTGTATTTTCTGACGAGAAGACTTTCAAGTCTTGCCAAAAGGAAGACTTAATTTATGGCGAAAAATAATAATACTTAATTTAATAAGTAGACCGGGTAACTAAATATTTAGTAATATTAACATACCGTAAATAAAAAAAATAAAAAATTAAGAAATAAATTTTAAATTTAATGATCTTAAATTGGGGTTTAGTTTCAATATTCTTTTCGTCAAGAAAATGAACACTTAAGCTATAACCTCAATACATTCAATGTGACGTTACATAAAAAAAACACGTTCATAAAGTCTAACTCATATATTAGTATTCAATGAACTCTGCTGAATACTGATACCTATAATAAGCGGGTATCAACAATTATTTTTGTGTTATTAGAATATCCTTTCCGTGTTATGTTATTCTTATTATGAATTGACTAAGTGGGTATACAACAAAAAATCTTATGAACGGTGATAAGAGAACTTTTTTTTGCCTAGATAGGAATGTGACGTCACAATTCTCATAAAAGTTTGTTAATTTTATAAATAAATAAAACGAATAAACATTTTTGTTATCATTCAGCATGATTTTTTATTTCCACCTTCCAACACCGAAAATTAATGAGGTTAAATAATAATACAATAACTATCTAATATTTAACTTCTTATACAAAATAAATAATAAGCATGACTACATTATAAATAAACATAAATACCTAACGACTTTCTGCTTAAAATACAAATATTATTAGGGTTTCAAAGAAACAAAAAACAGCCACACATTGTAATAACATGGATTCGAACTTGGACTTCATTGATCGTGAACCCATGCTCAGCCCAAACAGCTACCAACCCATGTTAATACTACGCGAATTTTAACAATGCAATGGTAAGAACAGGTCATCACTATGATGTGTATTCTAAATGCAACAGAAATATAATGCTATTTCGCGTAGTGTGACGACAGTTCATTAGTGTGTGTTATGTGTAGAATGTTGAGACATCACTCATACACGCACACGCACACACACTGCTGTATCGCGCTCGCACAGTTCATAGCAATGTAATCTTTAGCATGGTACTGCACTTTTGAGGTCTACTGTACATGCGTGGCTTGCTCGAATAAGGCGCTCACATAGCTCAACGCTGTCAACGCCATGCACGCTGTGGACGCGGTACACGCTATACACGAATATTAACCCACGACTATGCCGCGGTGGGCCTCACACTCTACAGTTGTGTGTGTGTAGCGTGTACTGCAGTGGAAACCCCACCCAGATTATCAAACAAATTAATCCACGCAGCTAAAATGGGCCGCCTGCCTGTGCACAACGTGCGCCGCGTGGCCGTGCACGCACAGCGTGCAGCGCGATAGGTTTGCGTCTTAAATCTTTTAAATCTCTTTGTAACAGAGAGAGGAGTGTAAGTGATAGGTACATACCGTATGCTATCTGGACACACACTGCATTTTGTGTTGTGATAACAGTAGAGAATCTCGAGATATCACTGAATATTAAATAAGATAACGGGCTGTGTACCTAAATGACGACTCATTAGATCTACCTACGTATGTTAATTTGTAGGTTTTATTGTTGAAGATAAGATTTGTAAACCGGAAAAGCGTTATCATAAGTGTTTATTAAAATGAGCATCATCACTGGCCAGCCTTTTCCAGCTATGGGTGAATTCCCAGTCCAACCGAATGCTGCTGAATACCAATGTGTTCCATGGAGCGACTGCCTAACTGCCTAACAGACCTTCATTACCCAGTAACAGAATAATACGATACCTACCTTGAGAGGACTGGTTGTTGGTCGAGACTTCATTGAGACTTTCAGATTTCTGATAACCCGTAACTACTGTCAAACACCTACAAAATGGCGGACAGGACCACCGAGGCACAAAATGAACTCGGTATGTAAATTATAATGGATGTTCAGTGGTCACCTATCCTCGGAACGATCTCGACATAGAACTCCAGAGAGATTTTTTTTGTTTTTTTTTTTCTGCTGTATCCTACAAAAGTGCAACACCTACACGGTAAAAATGTACGGAACAGCTGTTTATTTTTTAATTTCTGATAAAAAAAAATCTACGTGGGGCAGTTCACAATGATGAACTGAATTCGTAACCGTTTATGTGCCGGTGGACCTTCCGTTCACAATTATCTTGAGGAAGTGAAAGATGAATCGTCACGCAGTGGGTGAGACAGGCGTCGTCGCTGAGGGAGGCTTTGAAAACGCTGGCGTGATGACTCAGAGGTGTTTGTGAGAGATTGGCCGGAGAAAAACCTCACTGAGAGAAGGGTTATGAAGGCAAAACTCAGCCCTGCTGTTGCATTATGGAAGCGCCAGGGTAGCCCGCGAAATTCAAATTTTTTAGGTTTTTTTTCAATTTACAGGTCAGTTTCAGGCTATATGTGATACAAAATATGATTCGCGACCGTAACACTTATGTAATTACAAAATTATAATCATTACAATCATCAATACAAGCCTCTAAGTTCATTTAATCCCATTTAATGACTATTTCATGAAAAAGTCATTCAATGGGATTATTTGAACTTAGGGTTGTATTGATGAGTTTAATGACTATAACTCTGTAAAGCCATATTTGTTACGGTCACGAATCATATCTTAATCAACACACAACCTGACACAGACCTGTAAATTGCAAAAAACGTAAGAAAATTTAAATTTCGCGGGCTACCCTGGCGTTTCCACCTTAACAAGAATTTGTGTGCTAAACTACAACTAAAAAACCCGACTTACGAATAAAATGTAGCCTATGTTACTCGGGTCATAATAACGATACGATTGACACCTTATTCATCAAAATCGGATCAATAGTTTAGGCGCTACGGAGGATCATAGGTAAATACAAACATACATACATACATAGACTGCTAAAATCATAACCCTTCCTTTTGGCTTCGCCGTAGTCGGGTCAAAAACGAAGTGAAAGATAATAATAACGTATGCCAGGGTCATAGTTGGCTATGTGATGAATACAATTAGGTCGTAAATTCCAACATTTATAAAAAAACTAAAAACCGGATTAAACTGGAACTTTTATATCGTTGTGTTTACTTTATCTTCGTTTACTAGTCAAAAACTGTAGTAGAAAAAGTGAAAATACGTATGTTTTTATCTACAAAACCTTGACTAAATACTAAATTGATAATAATTATTAGATATGATTATTGTCAACAAAACGTAAAAAGAATCTAAACATGACGTAAACATTTATTCTTTTGTAAAACAATTGAAACTTGACTTAGGTCATTGTTCTTTGATCGTGGTGTTAAAAAGGTTTCAATAAAAGCTGTTATTTTGAAATCACAAACAGACACTTAAATTTATTGGTATGTAGTATGTATAGATGTATGTATATGTTACGGCTAATAGCCGAGGTGCGTCTAGACCTAGTTTTAGCCGGCAAAACCTAGGTGCGGCCGGTTAAACTTAGATCTTATCCTACTTATCTTCGGATAGAACATGCAACCATTTTGGATGTCATGTACGCTCGCCGGCCGCTGCCGCGCTGCCGCGGTAGCGCTCGCTGCGTACGCTCGACTCGCGCGCGTTTTTTCACAGTTCTAACCTATCTTAACCTAATTCATTTGGTCGGTGTGTCCTAGCAATAAAAAAGATACCTAACTGTTACCGGCCGCACCTAGGATTAGCCGGCTAGAACTAGATGTAGCCGCACTTCGGCTTTTAGCCGTAACATATACATATAATAAAAGAAAATTACCTAAGTATTAACAGGTATTAGGTTTTATCTATATGTTCTTTATCGCGGATAACTTTAATAGCGCATGCAGGATTTCGATTTTAGTCCTTCATCTGCGTCATAGATGGCGCTAGCGTACTTTTTGTCAACTCGATTCTGCCAGCTACAGGATAATATTACGCTCTAACGAACCTTTCAAGCTCATGGGGGTCAGTCCATCATATGATAAGTACATAATCAATAGTTTAAAGGATTAACTTTTATAATTTAAATAGGTTATTATTCTTATAGATACGAACGCCCATATTAAATTGATAACCAATCAGAAAAACGTGAAACGAATCGATAATCAATCGAGTTGTTATCGAATATTTGAAATGTTTGATGAAGTTGTAATCTGCATTTGAGTTTTGTTTTGTTATTTTCCCCTTATAAATTACCTGCTTTAGTATTTAGTTTTGGTAAGTTGGTACCTGAACAAACTGATAAAGCAGGTAATTTAAAACACATTATAATGTGTTTTAAATTACCTGCTTTAGCAGTTTGTTCAGTTTGTTTGGTCGCAGACCAAAAATAAAAATTGTAAGTGTATTGATGATTTTAATGATATTTAGGTTAAGCCGTGCTGTATGAATACCTGTATTTTACATGGAGCGACTGCCTATCTGACCTCCACAACCCCAGGGGATACCCCAGGGGTATCGTATATCCTGGGTTATGCCTATGGCATTAAGTCCGCCTCTGTACTTCTGTGCTTGAAGTGTTAAATAAATAAATAAATAAATACCCCTTGGTAAGACTGGTTGTCAGACTTTTTGGACCAGTGACTACCTAACGACTGTCAAAGATCTACAAATGACAGCCGGGACCAACGGCTTAACGTGCTTTCCGAGGCACGGAGGAAACTCGGTATGTAATCAGTGGTCACCCATACACAGACCAACCTAGGCAAGCACGGCTTAACCTAAAGATCGATCCGAGCGGCTGTTATTATTTAGCCAAGAGCTCCTCGAGGTGGAAGGGACACAGACGCGAAAACGGTTACCACGTATTCAATACATCATTAATCGGACGATTAATAACCTTACAACTAAAACCGATTATCTGCAATTTTTTTGAAAATGAGCTAAAAACACCAATCGATGATCAGTCTGACAACCAGTCTTACCAAGGGGTATCGTATAACCCAGTACTAACTGGGTTGTGGAGGTCAGATAGACAGTCGCTCCATGTAAAATACTGGTATTCAGCTGCATCCGGTTAGACTGGAAGCCGACCCCAATATAGTTGGGAAAAGGCTAGGCAGATGATAGGAAATTTTAAGCTGCGTCTACTGGTAAAACCCGTTTTCTGATACGACGCATAGTTTAGAAGACATTAAAGTGAATACCTATTAAAATGCAATTATTTAAAAAAAAAACTACATAAAAAAACGATTAACCTATACCAATAAACATTTTTAAAATATCATTCAAGTAAAACCACGTTTCCTTTTGTAATTTATTGTTCCTGTTGAAATTTACGAATAAAATTTACCAATGATTACAACTAAAACAAGGACCGTAAGGCAGCTTTGTGAATTTATTGAGGTAAAGTTTATTATCCCACTTAAGTCATTGAATACAATTAAAACTGATTATACTTATTTAAATGTTTTAAACCATATAATTTCACGTAAAATTTTTAAAAATGCTTCACTGCTGCTTGACTACATACTACTTTACACTCGGCTTTCCATTTATTTATAAATTCTATTCGGTATATTCTATCAGCCATCAAGCCCGCCACACTATTCCCAAACCACTGCAACTCCTGAAAGCCTGAATCAACAGTGGCGACCTCCAGAAAAGAGCCGAGACAATGAGGCTCAACCAAGTCCTAGAGAAACAAAACTGTCTTGGATCCCGCAACGAAATTAATCAGAATGGGTTCCCTGCTTGAAATCGAATGGCATGAGTTCACGTGAGATCGAATAACACTTGCTCGAAAACGTTAACTCGATAGTACTTGAAATCGATTAATTATGAGCGCGACAGTTCACTACATCGATGCATCAAAATTTCGAATAACTATAAGCACGAATCAACGGCAGCGCGGAGGCCCATTATCTTGCAACATCATTTATCGACCGACCATTTAATCGATTTACAGAATAGTTGATGAAGATTTGTAATAGCCAAATGAATCATACCCGCAGTAAGCACATAAATCAGTGGCGAATTTACAAGTTTTCAAGGTATAGGCTGTATAGTTTTTGCCGCCCTTGCCTCTACAGTTGTCATGACCTACATTATTTTTACAACCCAACAATTTCGTTGAAATTGCACGTAAAATAATTTTTGGTTCCTTTTTTTACTCCAACTTCAATGAACAAAAAAAAAAAAATTGCAAATACGTTTTTTTTACGTAAGCTGGAATTCCTTCAATCAATCCCATATTTTCTGTATTAGATAAACCCATCAACATAATATTTACACATAAGTACCAGGGACTTGGCTTTCAGATAGTAACTATATTTTTAATTTTCGTGAAACGGTATAGTCGTAATGAATTATTTAATTTGGTTGAAAAATTATTCACTAAATTATTTACTATATTCTAATTAAAATTATATACAAACTATCCAGTTTGCAGCTTCCAACCAGTAGTAGGACTGGCATGTGTGGGCAGAGGGCAGAGGCCGATTACTGGTTGGGTGGCGGTGGACTAGCTGTTTTACTCTAGAATATGTAAGATTGCTACTCGGAATGTGCAATGACAAGTGAGAGGGGAACGTCATCGGCAAAATTTGTTGCAGACTTCTATCTGTAAAACATCAGAAAACCATCATGCCAAAGTCTTTTTGATTTCCATGAGGAAGCAAAAAAAACTTCGGTCCCTAATACATATAAGACATCACTACGTAAGACAAATTGTGAACCGTCATCTACCCCAGTCGGAGCGGAGAATGGAATCGGCGAGAGATGTCATGCGGTGTTCCACAGGGTTCGGTTCTGGGGCCGGCCTTGTGGAACATCGGTTACGACTGGGTGCTGCGCGCCGACCTCCCTACCGGCGTCAGTGTAGTTTGTTACGCTGACGACACGCTGGTACTGGCACAAGGGAGGTCGCACGAGGCGGCGGCCGAAAACATGACACGCGGGGTTGCGATAGTTGTGGAGAGGATCCGGCAATTGGGTCTCGAGGTGGCATTGCACAAGTCCGAGGCCATGTGTTTTCATGGGCCTCGGAATGCGCCACCGTCGGGATCCCTACTGATGGCAGGAGGGGTTTCCATCGGCGTCGGGTCGACGTTGAAGTACCTAGGACTCGTCCTCGACAGCCGGTGGAACTTCGTGGAGCACTTCCGACGTTTGGCTCCCAAACTGGAACGGACAGGGGCTGCCTTCAAGCGGCTCTTGCCCAACCTGAGGGGTCCAAACGCCTCCTGCCGGAAGCTATACGCGGGGGTCGTGCGGTCCATGGCCCTCTACGGGGCCCCGGTGTGGGCGCGTTCTTTGAGGCGGCAAGCCGCCCACTACCTGAACGCGCCCCAAAAGGTGATAGCCATAAGGCTAATCCGGGGGTACCGCACGATCTCCGGCGAGGCGGCTAGCCTCCTTGCCGGATTGCCGCCATGGGATCTGGAGGCGATAGTCCTCGCGCGCCTGCATGAATGGCGCGCGGAAGCACTATGTCGGGGAGAAACTCCGCTGCCGCGACAAATTGCCGCTCAGCGGACATACCTCCGGCGTGATCTCATGGCGACATGGAGAGAGCGACTGTCGCAACCCCGTGCAGGGCACGCCACCATAGTGGCGATAAGTCCCCTCTTTGAGGAGTGGCTAGAGAGGCGCCACGGCGCCCTCACCTACCGCCTGACGCAGGTCCTCACCGGACACGGTTGTTTCGGGAGGTTCCTGCATCGAATCGGGCGGGAGGAAACGCCCGGGTGTTTCCACTGCGAGGATCGTCCGGAGGACACGGTGGAACACACCGTGGAGGTCTGCCCCACTTGGGCGGAGCACCGCCGTGTCCTCACAGCGGCGATTGGCGGCGGCGATCTCTCGCGTCCGGCCTTGGTTCAAGCCATGGTCCGGAGCGAGAGGGAATGGGAAGCCGTCACCTCCTTCTGCGAAGCAGTCATGCTAGTGAAGGAGGTGGCAGGACGTGAGAGGGAAATAACCTCACGTCCCAGCCGCCGCGGGAGACGCCCTGGGCGTCGGGGGTCACGTGGTGGCTTCCGACCACCGTAGGCGCTGGCCTGTGGACGGCGAGTTATGGGCTAGCTCGCCGTCCGGCCGTCTTATGACGACGGGCCGTGTCGACGGCGCGTTCGTGTTCCACGCGCGCCTCAAGGAGATGTCAGCAATCAAGTAGGGGTCCGCATGGGCCGACGCCTGCCGGGGCTGCGGGACTGTTCGAAAGAGATACCGTGGCCCTGGAACATAACGGGCAAAGAAGGAACATGAATGGGTTTTAGTCAGTACAAGTCTGACACTCCCCTCCGCTCCGCCCAGAGTGGGGGGGGTCATTTGATGATTTCCCATCCGGAAAAAAAAAAAAAAAGACAAATTGTGAAAGAGAATATTGTTAAATTAGAATATCTGTCTACTGAACATTAGGCCTGTTGATGTTTTAACCAATTAGGTAAAGATAAGCGTTGTAATTGTGTTCCCCATCTTGGTTTAAGATTGTTTACTTTAAGGGCAGGTGTTGGAAATGTATAAACCAAACAATTAAGGAATGTTCATCATCATCTGCCTAGCCTTTTCCCAACTATGTTGGGGTCGGCTTCCAGTCTAACCGGATGCAGCTGAATACCAGTATTTTACATGGAGCGACTGCCTATCTGACCTCCACAAACCAGTACTGGGTAATACGAAACCCCTTGGTAAGACTGGTTGTCAGACTTTTTGAGCCCCTGACTACCTGTAACGACTGTCAAAGATCTACGAATGACAGCCACCACCCTATTACGTAGGTCATATCAATCGATTTGCGCCCGCGTCACGATCACAACGCGACGTAAAATATATGTACAGTTTCACCACTCACTATAAGGGGCGCTACACACTAACGTTCGTGACGCGGGCGCAAATCGATTGATATGACCTACGTAATAGTGTGATGATGATTATATGATAGGGCAAATAGCAAAGATTTTGTATAAATACTAGCGAATAAGCCGTGGAGGAACTTGTGGCTAAATAAGAACAGCCCCGCGGATCAATCTCCAGGTTAAACGGCGCTTGCCTAGGTTGGTCTGTGGATGAGTGACCGCCCATTACATACCGAGTTTCCTCCGTGCCTCGGAAAGCACGTTAAGCCGACGGTCCCGGCTGTCATTTGTAGATCTTTGACAGTCGTTACAGCTAGTCAGTGGGCCGAAAGTCTGACAACCAGTCGAACCACGGTGTATCGTATTACCCAGTCTAACTGGGTTGTGGAGGTTAGATAGAGCCTCTAGTCTCCGCAGGATAGACATATCACTTATTCTGCAATATAAAATTGGAAAACCATCATTATCATCATCATTTCAGCCGAAAGACGTCCACTGCTGGACATAGGCCTCCCCCAAGTGTCGCCACATTGACCGGTCCCGTGCGACTCGCATCCAGCGGATCTCTGCAACCTTCACCAGGTCATCGGTCCACCTAGTGGGAGGCCTTCCAACGCAACGTCTTCCGGTTCACGGTCGCCACTCCAGAACTATAAACATAACACTCCAAAAAACCATTAAGGGGTAAAAAAACCATCGAATTGTGTGTTAGAAATGTATGGAGCAGCTGGTTCTTGTACGCGGCGGTGACCCCGAGTAATTGTTATTTCTTCCTTGTCTCCTGTAACCGTATCGTGTTGTAAAGTCACCCAATAACTGGGTTATGAAGGACAGAGAGGCAGTCGGTTCATGTAAAAGACTGGTATTAAATGCACTCAGTTACACATCCAGCACAATTCAAACCTAAAGTATTTGTTTTTTTCACGGACTTTTTCTTTTCCCGGATATACGAACTTAACCACACGATTAGATAACACTATTTTTATTGCCAAACATAAATAATAATCGTACATAAGTAAAACAACATTTGCTTTGGGGGTCTAAAAGGATGCTTTTGCGTCATCTTCATTCTCCAGCCCTTATACCAATTTATTTGGGGTCACAGCATGCCTTCTTTTTCCATACTTCTCTATTGCTCGTTATTACATCAGACACCTCCTTTCTTGCCATATCATGCTTTACACAGTCCATCCATCGTTTCTTTGGTCTTCCTCTACTCTTATACCTCTTCGAAAGTTAGAGCTTGCTCGCCTATGATGCAATATAAGTGAGATTTAACCGATTTTAACTGGTTTTGCCATACTCCACCAAAGTGAGGACTAGCTGGTGGATTGAAACGGAACTCAATATTCTCAGTGTGTATTCTCAGCAGTAGACTGCATAAGCGAATGAAAGAGATTGCTTGCGCCTACGTAATTGGTTGCACAATCAAAGTAGAGACCCATCCACATTCATACTCAAATCTTTTCTCACAACATTTTCCTCGTTAGCAGAATTATAATAGGATAATAATGAATACGTTACAATCTGTAAAATGGTCAAAGAAATAGTTAATATTATGAACTGTCACATGATCCATAGTTCCGCTTACGAATTTCATCCTTGACCTCCGCTACGATTGAGTAAACTTACACCCAACAGAACGCAAAACGAATTTATTAAATAACTAAAGTTAGTGCTTACTTTCGTTATAAGAACTCTTGTGCGGATTCCGTCAATGAATAAGCTAGGTAAAGATTTTTATTAAGTACTTAGATATTGTTGTGGCAGGTCTAAACGTGAAACACACGGTCGGGAGTGCGGCAGGTATAACTCCGTGTATTTATATGAACGACAGGAGAAGCTGGTGACTAAATAATAACAGCCACTCGGAACAATCTTCAGGTTAAGCCGCACTTACCTAGGTTGGTCCGGTGATGAGTGACCACCCATTATATTTCGAGTTTCCTCCGTGCCTCGGAAAGCACGTTAAGCCCTTTGTTCCGGCTGTCAATCGTAAATCTTTGATATTATTACAGATAGTCAGTGGCCCGAAAGTGTGACAACCAGTCTTACAAAGGGGTATCGTATTACCTGGTACTAACTGGGTTGTGGAGGTCAGATAAGCAGTTGCTCCATTTAAAGTACTGGTATGCAGCCGTATCCGGTTAGACTGTTAGCCCGACCCCAATATAGTTGGGAAAAGGCTAGGCAGATGATGACAGAGAACTACGGAAGCATTATCGAAAATTCACCCTCAAAAGCGGTTAAATTAGACTGGAAGCCGAACCCAACATAGTTGGGAAAAGGTTAAGCAGATGATGATTTATATGGACGATAACACACAGAGAACCTCCGCGGGTCAGTCGCATCACTGCAGACGCAAGATAAGCACGAAGAAGTCTACTCAATTCATTTTGTTTGTCTTGCATTTGTTTTGCAGTGTACGAACCTCCTGCATTTTCGTTCTCGTAACTAGTAAGTAAACAAGCGAAAGCTAAGCCGTGGGCTGCTGTGAAGTGGCATTTTTAGTCCTGCTAAAACACGCAATGCTTAAGTGCTAATTTTAAATCCTTGGCTGAGTAGGCTCGCCCACTATTACATGGGGCTTTAACATAACTGGCGAAATGTGGGTGTACTATTTGATGATTTCGAAAAAAAAAGCTAATTAAATCGTAGTTTCCTAATAATTGATGGCAAATTGATTTTTCGTTCTATTATTTTATTTCTCCGAAATTGTGAATAACGTCGTTTAATACACGTGGGCATTTGTTACTGCAGTTCTCGGCTCTTTAACAACCTCGCCTGTGGCTCTGGTGTGAATTCCGCCTCGGCTGCAATAACTAAATTTCAGCAGTTGTATCAAAATGTAATAATAAAAATTTACTAACAGACATAGCAAACCTAACCCGCTGGATCTAGAAGAATGAAATAATAGTTTTGAGTTTGTTATTTGTTTTTTTTTCCCGTGAGAAATCTTATCAATCACACTGCTCGTTTTATTCATAATTTAAAAATAAAAGGCCTTTAACTATGAAATTGACGTTTTTTTTCTCTCATTTTGTTCTGTTTGTAACTTTGACGTATTTAGATTTTTCATAATTTCATTTTTATTGGATTAATTGCTAAATTACGTACCTTTTAGAGTTTAAAAACCGTACTAGTAGTTGCATATTACCTCATAGGGTAGTGTGTCAAAACACCTGTTTCAATGTGCCGTCGCATCAGTAATTTCATATTAATCCCTAATACTATCTTATCAAATCCTCGTCCTGCAACAACGTTATGATTTAAAACATTAAATAAGTGCCTACGGAACCCTGAGATCGTTACACGTGTCCGTGTGCATCAATAATAAAATTATTATGCCTACAGTCTTTTCGCAGTTAGTTTATCTACACCGCTTACCTACATCGCTGTCAATTAACACTGACCTGTATGCAGGTAACCATAAAGTTGTTTTAAAATGTAGAAATATTAAGGTCTTTAAAAAGAAATTGTTCCAATTTCTTATAGAAAATTGTTACTAGGTACTCTGTCGCTGAATTTTTAGCTACTACTTTAGCTACTACTTTTTAAATGTTTAATGTCCGCTTGACGTTAATTTATTGTTGTTGTACAACAAATAATAATAATATAATTTATACTTAATCTAAAATGGAATTTATATCAAATAATTGGAATTTAAAACTCATATTTTCATTATATTATTTAATATTTTGTATGCCCAAGTGGCTGATCATGGAACGAACATTATTACTACACCGTGACTTTTTTGTCGTCTTACAAAGGGGGTCCACTCAATGTACCCCATATAACAGGATGTTTCATAATGTATTATTTATTTTTCTTTGTACCTATATAGTTATTAAAAAAAAAATCACGCCTAGAGTTATTATAATCGGTCGCTCGCTCGTCATAATACTGAAAAATATTTTTATTTTTAAATTATTAAAATCTCATAAATACCTATTTTTTTATGAATGTTTAGTAGTCATTGGATACATGAAGTGGGCTGCCGGTGTGTTAAGTGGCGACTAAAAAGTCACGGTGTATAATTATGTAATGTACACCTGCATGTAACCCATTATCACAAATAAAAGATTTGATTTAGGTTATAACTGACAAGTCTGTCAAAATTATAAGGATCTTTATCGGGGTAATACGGTTGATGTTGGACTGTAGGTGTCAGAGCTGATGAAATAATGATAATTAAGGCATTAGACGTGGGTACACGTTGGCTCAGTGCAATTTTCCTGTTCTAAGATATGTTTTAAACATGCACGTTTAGTTAGAGATAATTCCGTTAAGGCATCTTTTTTAATAATAAGGAAAACTTGTGGTTTTTCAAGAATGAAATAGTTGTTTTGTATCGTAAGCAGCTGTTCATACTTTGATATTTTACGGGAAAACTTAGAATAACACTTTAACATCCCGCTGATCATTATGGTTATAAGAAATGCTGTAAGAAAATGTGGTCCGAAAATTGTACCTACTAACTGAACGGTTCCCGTTGGGACTTTTACCTACGTAAGTAGTTTTGTAAAAATCACCTAACCTAAGCTCAGGAACAGTTCATCATCTGCCTGGCCTTTTCCCAACTATATTAGGGTCGGCTTCCAGACTAACCGGATGCAGCTGAATACCAGTATTTTACATGGAGCGACTGCCTATCTGACCTCCACAACCCAGTTAGTACTGGGTAATACGATACCCCTTGGTAAGACTGGTTGTCAAACTTTTTGGGCCATTGACTACCTAACGACTGTCAAAGATCTACAAATGACACCCGGGACCAACGGCTTAACGTGTTTTCCGAGGTATGGAGGAAACTCGGTATGCAATGGGCGGTCACCCATCCACAGACCAACCTAGGCAAGCACGGCTTAACCGAAAGATCGATCCGGCCGGCTGTTATTATTTAGCCACGAGCTCCTCAACAGGAACAGTTCCAACTTGGTAATTCCATAATTTCGACCGCACAGTTCTATTCTAAGAAAGATGTTTCAGACTTCAACAACTTACTTTGACTGCTCCACCCCTTGGCCACGACCTACAATTTCAAGCCGTATGGCGCGTCTTGGGTCAGCGGAAAAAACAAATGACAGAACTTCTTCAAACTTCTTCATTATATAGAATGTATGTTGTAGACAAGGAACATGATGAACATCGACTTATGTCATACATCTGTGCCTACTTTAAAGAAACTGTTTAAATGTAATTAGAAAAATAATTAAGTTTAATTCTGTTTGGCTTACCTTACCTTCCTTAACTTACGTAATAGTATCGATACTGACGTTGTTTTCTTTTCTTTTTTTTTTTTATTTGTATTTTTAATCAGTTCTTCTTTTTTTTTTTCATTGCTTAATTAGATATTTAGGCGCATAATACAGTGCATGTAGTGCTCTTCTTTAAGTAATGGGGCACATAGACTTAAGTTTGCAATGTTTTACTTTATTATATGTAATAGTGTACTCATTGTTGAAGAGCCAAATAAAATAAATAAATAAATAAACTGTGTCGCAAACTCACTTACAATTCCGCGAGGGCCAAAAAGATGATTCTGACGACAACTTCTAGCTTGTATCTGATCTGATTCACTGATTTGAAGGTGATTTCTTACTGACATTTTAACAAAGTGACCTCAACACGTCAGCGTAGTTTTAAAGTTATTTTTTCCTTATCGCTTTGGTTACTAAGTTATTAGCGAGTTTACCTGGTTTTTTTATATTTATTAGGTCTTAGTCACTAGATAAAAATAAAAGTTTTTCCCCAAACCAAACAAAGCTAGAATTTGCAAAATGTTTTTACTGCTAGTCTACTAACCCAATTTCAATGAAAGCCAATACCTAAAAGACGACTGTACTGTTATTCTTTGACTGACTGTTGCCTGCATTAGTGGTCGCGTTACTCGAAATATGTAGGCAGCAGCTGATATTTTTGTCCCGATTTCATGGTAGGTCCCTTAGCAAAAGTTGTTTATTTTCATAAGTATTACACGGCCTTAGTATTGAGAACGTTCAAAAAATCACTCTGGATAACGGGTGTAGAAACACCCATAACAAAGCAGAGGGGCACTTGTTCTTTCCGTCATTGCGAAATTTGTTTTGTTATGGACCATAGCTGGGAACGTCTTGGGCCCAAATTATTCTCACTTTAAAAAAAAAATACTAGTTTAAAATGTTATTCATAATCATAATCAGCCTATTAATGCCATAAGAGGGAATGGGCTATAATCCACCACGCGGGCCCAGTCCGGGTTGGTAGATGTCACATGTCTGCGAATTTTTGGTTCTAGGACATGCCGGTTTCCGCACGATGTTTTCCTTCACCGTTTTGAGAGCAGTGGTGATGAAATAACTTACACAAAGTAATGTGCCTAGCTGAGTTCGAACCCACGACTTATTGCTCGTAAGTCGGGGTCTCCACCACTGGGCCACCCCTGCTCTACTAATGTTACTAATATGTTATTACTTTACTTTAAATACCACCATCCATGACCCCTGCACTATACAATGTACCCATCAGAACAATGTTTTAAGTACGTTACATTGAGTGCTACCGTAATTCGTGATTTTTCATCCCAAAAAAATAATTCGTTTCCCAGCGTTTTTTGCGTAGAGTTACTTAGTTTGATATACAGAATGTTTTGTTGACGGCTTCGTGAAGGCTCCGTTTACACCTTGTAAAATAAAGCAGAATAGTTTTGAAATACTAAAAAGATTTTTTTTACCAAAAACTCGTGTTTCTTTACATGTTTAGAAACAAAAATGCAAACACATATTCATTCACACTTGTAGAATTATTATCTTTCCTAACAGTGTCCCTAATTGATTATCGACGATTAAGTAAGTAGGCATTTGTAATCAATAATTATGAGAGGGAAACACTCTTGAAATGCCTCGTCAATTGCATGGTAAGTATCATTAGTAGGTATACTGGACGTGCAGCATTTGCATATTATGACTGTTTTTGAAAAAATCAATGCATATTTTAGCTAAAATCAGCATATATCGTACTTATTTGAGCGTGTTTTATTTAAACTGAATCTAACTGGAATAAATGCAAAAAAGTGCCAGAGGATGCAAAAAGGCATCCAAATTCAAATAGTTCCCATCGACTGGATGTAGAACGAATGCTTTCAAGTTATAAAAATATTTTAATCAATAGAAGGCTCAGTCTTACTACTAATAATTAGGAACCGACGCGATATCGGGCGAGACACAATTACTTTTTAATTGTGTCAATAATTATGGTATACACAAGTTTTAAACGACAACAAAAAACATCTCGTCAAAAATAGTAATTAAACAAAAACCATTATTTTGTAGGAGTTTTTCAATTTTTTTTTGCATATTTTGTTGCTTATTTCGATAATTTATGATGCATATTTCGATGATTTTATGTTGCATTATAATCCGGTCTACTAGTCACTAGGAACTCATGAGTTTATAAATCAGAAATTACTGAAGGTGTGTCTTAAGTACTTGAGTTAAGTGTATTCTATTTTCTACCTATCTAATCATCAGATAGAATACCTATTAGAATGTAATGGGTACCTATCTATGGTGTAAAAAGGCCCTTAACGAAGCCAAAAGTCACTTGTTCTGTGTGGTGTGTACTTTTCTGGAAATTACCTGGAAACCTTCTAGTTACGGAGATATTGGAGGTTTGGAAGAAAAAAAAGTAGTTTTCAATTTCTTTATCAGCGACCCCGAAAACCACGGAAACGACACCCATGACGGAAAAATCTAAAATTTTCCTCGGCGCCATCTTGGCCTTTCATTTTGACAGACACTGAAAAAACACCCATTCAAATTAAGAATAAAAGAACAGTGATCCTAACTATTTTCTTCAACTCAATCCACCTTCAAGTAATAACAGGCATGATGTTATGTTTATTCCACAGAGTAAACCTCAATGGCTGTAAGGTCGCGCAAAAAACTAGTCGCGCTAGTGTTCATGCGTGCAAAAGTCCGTTCCCGCAAAGGTCCATTTGCGCAAGTGTCCTTCGCGTAAATGTCTTTCGCGCAAGTACCACCATCCAGTAGCTTAGTCACAGGATATTATTTTTCATTTTCAGCATTTTCTTCATGATGTAGATTAATAGGCTAACACCGACAGGTTACCGACCCCACATCGGTCTAAACATTAAACACACAATGCTGCCAACACGCAATTTCAAAAACCTTTGCGAAATCGTTCCATAAATTTTGTTTTCATATTAATAGTAAAAATTATACCTAAGGTTAGTAAACCAATTTTTATAAATGGTGATGTATTTCGATAACAGTTTTATGCTATTGAGTTAGCTTGAATTTTTTTTTTCATTGCGAATGTACGATTTATTTGATAGTTTAAATGATTCCTATTAATACAGGTGTTTTCACTTATTGTCGTATTGTCGGCGTCACCCTGTATGTCTCCCGAAGACAGGTGTATTAGGTTACCGATAAAACGGGGTGAATAGGACCGCAGGGGTGAATAGAGACAAATTTTGAAAGGGATTTTAACGTTGAATTAATTTGATTATGTTATCAAAAAGTACTCTGTTTTATTTACTTAGTTATTCTTAATTATTTAGAGACCTTGTTAGCAACATAACATATTAATCTATTCACTCCTGCGGTCCTATTCACCCCGTTTTACGGTACCACATTTTCCGCAACCTAAAAACGACCTTATTGCTACGAAGATAACAATCACTGAGATGACGCTGGATGAATAGTCGATATCGGTTCAGTTGCCAAAAAAACTGTAATTTTGACAGCGATGCTTTGGCGGAGGAGCTTGTGGCTAAATATTAACAGCCACTCGGGTTGATCTTCAGGTTAAGCCATGCTTGCCTAGGTTGGTCCATGGATGGGTGATCACCGAGTACATACTGAGTTTCCATTAAGCCGTTGGTCCCGGCTGATAATCGTAAATCTTCAATTGATATCGTTACAGATAGTGACCCGAAAGTCTGACAATCAGACTTACCAAGAGGTATCGTATTACCCAGTATTAACTGGGTTGTGGAGGTCAGATAGGCAGTCGCTCCATGTAAAATACGGGTATTCAGCTACATCCGGTTAGACTTGAAACCGACCCCAACATAGTTGGGAAAGGGCTGGGCAAATGATGAGATTCTTTGGAAGAGGTAACATGACTGTAGGTACTCACATACTTATTTTATTGACCTAATAAGATGTAGATTATTTTTTGTATTAACTTCAAGCCTAAGTACCTATGTAGATTAATTGGTTATCGTAATCTTATAAATTCGCGTGAGTTGAATAAATTAGTAATTTTTAAATCCATGCTTACAAGATATGAATATGTAATAAAACCTTATCTTATTAAAGAACCATTGAGAATATTCTTATTCTATACACATCCTTAAATGCTGGCTCTTATCGCACTATCATTTGGTTCAGAATGCAGTATATTTTACACTCGTGAATTTTTTTCATTTATTTATGCTGGTGTTTTATTTCCACAGACAACTTTAAACTAAGTCCAACGTAGCTTTTCAATTCCCATAGTCGGCCGTGGTGATTGTTTTTTTTTTAATCTCAGCAAAGAGGAGCGTGCCTTAAAAGGCCTAAATATTTTACGAATATTTATAAAATTACTTGCTGTTATCAATAAATTAACATTTATTCGTGTTCTAAATTTAAACATATACTGACTTTTCTATTTTTAGTGTTCCGTAGTCAACAAGTAAAGGAACCCTTAGACTTAGACTCTTAGTACTAGAAAGCTGTAATTTGGCATGAATATACAAATTAGTTACGCCGACAAAGTGGTAAAATAAAATCTCGAAAAGTATTTTTTTTTGGGGAATTCCTGTACACGTAAAGTGGGGATTGCTTTTTTCTTGCGTACCTCATTGTGTGGTTGTCGTTGGTTGTCTTTAAAAAATATTACGAGTTTCCTCAAATAATTTTTAGATTAAGGGATTCGTTTATGAAATATTAAGCTTTAAAGTGGTAATTTTTGTTAGACTCAAGTGTCCCCCCCCCCCTCTACCAGCTAAACGGTTGTGTTTGGGTGTGTGAAAAAATTCACGGTTATAGTATATATAACTAAATTAAAAGGAAAACTATCACAGCTTGGCAGGTTTTACATGTTTACGAGTAATAGTAATAATGTGGCGATACTTGGGCCTATGTCCAGCAGTGGACGTATTTCGGCTAAAATGATGATGATGATGAGTAATAATCGACCAACTTATAAAATGTACTTAGATAACATATTTTCCTAAACATAATGTATGGGGGCACAGGTTTTTCAACTGCAAATGTAAGTTTGATTTTTGTCATTAAAATGCAACTACGGAACCCTACATTGTGCGTAGCCCGACACGTGCTTGGCCGGTTTTTAATATTAGGCTGTTTTGTGGGTTTATAAACCTTTACTTATCCTTCAACCTGCAAAGGCAAAGCGCGGGAAAAAGCAAATTAAATCATAGTTTTCTAACAATTTTAACAAAAATACCTTTCGTTCTACTAATTTCATTTCTTCATAACTAGATTGAAAAAGGCGACATAATACCACGCCTGTAATCGGCGAAGAGATAGGCAGAGGTATGCATATCTAGTACATCCACATTTCGCAGGTTATGTTTTTTAAGCTCTATGTAGTAGAGAGCAAACCTTTTGCCATCAACCGGGTCCTTTTGAGTCTTTTTGGTGTTTTTGGGTCCTTTTGGGGCCGGGGTTTTTATGAATGGTTGGAAAGGTTTAATCAGACTTTTAATTTATTTTTCAAACAAAATCTGGAGTAACTATTATTTGGAGTACTAAGAAAGAATAATATACTATATCTTTCACGTAAGTTTTCGGATGACAGCGATGTGGAGGAGTACTTAGACGCCTGAGCGCCCTGTTGTTTATTTAGTTAGTTAGTTTATTTTATATAAATTATAGTACTTTTTTTTGGAAATTATGTAACTAGTAGGTTTAAATATTCTATAAGTAGAAAACAGCTGTGGAGAGCAGCGGTGGCCCAGTGGTGGCGGCTCCGACTTACGAACAGTCCGCATTACTTAGTGTAATTTATTTCATTACCACTGCTCTCAAAAACTGTGAAGGAAAACATCGTGAGGAAACCGGCATGTCCTAGAACCAAAAATTCGAAGATATGTGACATCTGCCAAACCGCACTGCGCCCGCGTGGTGGATTGTAGCCCGTTCCCTCTCATAGAGAGGAGGCCGTGTGTCCCAACAGTGGGAACATTATAGGCTGATTATGCTAAGCAGAAAATAAGCTAGGTAACATCATCAGAAACTATGTATAAGAATTAATTTTTATCTGCAACTATCCAGGTTCACACTTTTGGACACAATTTCACTTAATAGTTTTTCTTTCTTTGAAAGTCCAGTGGCCCAAAAAGTCTGACAATCAGTCTTACCAAGGGGTATCGTATTACCTAGTACTAACTGGGTTATGGAGGTCAGATAGGCAGTCGCTCCATGTAAAATATTGGTATTCAGCTGCATCCGGTTAGACTGGAAGCCGACCCTAACATAGTTGGGATAAGGCTAGACAGATGATTAGCTTTTCTTAGGTAACTAATTAATAAAAAATAAATTAAAGTGAAACAAGTACCTATTAAAACTTTTAAAATATTTTAGACGAAACGACACTGATTTTGCAACTTTACTACGTGTTTACTTAGTATCTCGCTTATATATTAAAAATACGTAATAGCTTGGTCACTCTCTTGCACTATAACTAACATTTAACTGTGTTTAAATCCTTCCTTACCTTTAATACATAACAGAAACACTCAAACTACACTATTATGTGAACAAAAAATGAATTTAAGAAAATAAAACAAAAATAAATGCACCTCTTTAAAAAAAAAAACAATTCAAATAACAATTCTTGCCGCACTTTAATTTAAAAAGTATTTGACACACGTTAAGTCTATGGAAAAGATGGCGGACGCGTCCGTTTCGCGCCAATCGCTCGGACACACTGTTTAACATTTTGCAACGAGTCGGAGAAACGTTTTCAATTTGTATACAGAGTTAGTTGATTTCGCGCGTCAATAAAGATTAAACAAAGCATAATAATTTTTTGTTTAATCTTTGTTATTATTAAATAACTGAATCCTGTACCTGCCTTATCAATAGCTATCTTAACGACTTTTGCTTTACAACTTTTTGCCGCATTTTGCAGAATCAACATGAAATACTCCTTTTTATTGCACGATCACAGGCCTGTAACATCCTGTGGATTAAACAGAGGTGTAAATACAATACAGTAAACCCACATTTCGCCACTTATGTTTAAGTCGAATAAAGGTAATTTAACATATAAAGCGAACCTATTCCCATCAAAAACAACGAAAACAAATCTAGACTGGCTTTATTGCTACTAGAATAGATTTATTGCATTGCTACTAAGAAATCCCTGATGGAAAAACTCAAGAACTCTTTGCCCAACCTGAAATCAAACCAAAGACCTCACGCTCAGAAGTCCCGCTTGCCAAGTCAGTCCTATTTGCATATTAATTACTTTAAAACGGCCATTTAATCATTAATTTCACAAACAAAAGAATATCTGTTTAGCATTTTCATGCTTTAGAATCGCTCTGATTTGTGAGGTAAAAAGAATCTTAGTAATTTTAACCATCGGATAAGGCCAGCCCCATTAATAATAAGTAGAATTAAAGCCATTTCATTCAGCTTGTAATTTAACTGTCCCCAATTCAGGAAAAAACTTAATCGAGCACTGAGAAATATGAACGAACATTGCTCATCAACACTTAGGTACTAATTGACCACTTAATCTAGGTTTTTCAAGACGTTTCATTGAGACTGTGACCTTGGCTTATCCGATTCACTTTGAAATTTGTTACATTACATCGTTCTTTTATCGATATAGCCCACAAAGTACTCAAGCTGATTTTTTTTTGGCACATGCTCGCCACAGCATTCCCAAAGCACTGGAACTCCTGAAAGCCAGAAAAGCGCTGAGAAAATGAAGCTCGATGAAGTCCCAGAGAAACAATTTAACTGTCTTGGATCCCGCAACGAAATTAATCAGAACAGAATAGCGGAGGAGTAGGAACTAAGAAGAAAATGATTTCCATTTCCGTCCATATCAACAGGAGACAGAACAGAGCAAGGTTGATATGCTCAAAGGGACGTTTGCAACGGGGTTAAGCCTAGTTACCTAGCAGCACGGATGAAAATTGTTAATAATATTAATGGGTCCTTATAAATTTGATTCCACTAATAGATATGGCAAAATGCTTAAAGACACGGAAATTTGTTCTAGTTTCGAAAAGGTCCGTATAGTAAATAAATCCGAACGAAGCCTGTACACTATCCAACATAATATTGCGTTAATTCTCCCATAAAATAAATAAATAAATGATGTTATATAAAAATGAGGCAGATTTGTCTTTAGTCCGCGTCAAGCAAAGCGAACTAGACACTGTAGCTATGTACGAGTAAACACCAGCGCGACACCTATTCACAAACGCTTCGATCCGATTTCGATTCAGTCGTATATCTATCTCGCTTGCTTTCGGAATGCCAAAAAAAATTAGACATACTACTTGTCGAATCAAAATCGAATCGAAGCGTTTGTGAATACGGGGGCAGATTTAAACGTCGGTAATTACTGTGAACGAAACATATCTCGTGTATGATATCATTGCTCCCATAAGATATGATGCACCGTTACTTTGTATTCATAGTCAGATGTAGAACATTGACAATAAGGCGAGGTAACAAGCTTGAAGGAATATAATTTTGAACCAGCCGTCTCGGCTCCGTAACATAACTTGTATCAGATACTACGAACTGATCTAAACCCTTAGACCTTACAAGACTAGATAAAGTTTGAGGCTTTCAAAACATGGCCTCCTGAAAATAAAAATAAGTACGGCATGACTACGCTACGGCGAATGACGTGCTTATTACGATAACAAATTAAATTCTCAACACACGCGTTGGTTCATGTACTGTTATGACATCTGTCAACATAGTAACAAAACAATAATCTCTGTTACGTTTTCAATAATAAAAACATTATTATTATTTTATTACACATATTGTTTTGCTACTTGTCTTTCTTAGACAAATAAGGCGTGTTACTGGAATACTTGACATCTGCAAGGGAGGCGTCGAAGATGCGTTGTTCTAGAGCCAGGGCTTTAATGTCTCAGCGTCATAAGGGCCAGAGAAAATGTAAAATACTGGTATTCAGAGGCATTCGATTAGACTGGAAGCCGATAAGGCCGACGGCCTTTTCAGCCACTTAGGACAAGGTTAGGCAGATGATGAAGGGCAGGATAAAATCTCATGTGCCTGTAATCAATGATACTTGCATATCCGGAAAATACACAATTTATTTTGCATACAAGTGAACAATATACATCATGTCTGTAATCCCCGAAGAGGAGTACCTTGTAGTACACCCACATTTCGTCAGTTATGTTTAAGTCCTTTATAATAGGAGACGAGTGTGAAGTATGTTTTTGGAAAATCAACTTGATATACCTAACAGGATCGCGACACAATCCGGCTCGAAGGACCAAAGTTTCCGTTGTGTTTGTTTTTGTTTGAGGGATAATTTTTCACAGAAACTACGTGTATTCTTTACAGTCGTTAAATTTACACTAAATTAACCGCTTCAACATCATCATCATCCTACAGCAGTCCACTGCAGGACCTAGGCTTCCTCAATCGCACGCCACTCAACTCGATTCTCGGCAACTTTCATCCAGTTGCTACCACAAAATTTCATTGAAATCGGTTGGTTAGTTTCGGAGATTAACGTGTACGAACATAGTGTCTCGTGATTTTTAAAGATTTAGACATGTATCTTGTGTCTTGTGTTCCTAAGTCCTGACAAAGATCGATACGTTCCAAGTGTTGACATCAGTAACACGGAAACTTGTTGTTTTCTACGGTGTATGTTTATCAAATAAGACAAGTAAGAAAAGACGGTACATTGTTTTATCCGGATCGAATGACATAACAGTGAGATGAGACAAGTAGGTGTCATTTCAATACATTTACTGTTGTGTAAACAGTTACTTGATGCCACCTGCGTCAATATTTAACTGTAGTTTATGTTATACGAATATAAGGTCTAACTATTCATACACGAAATATTTTCAGGGAATCGTCTAACGGCTATACAATAACAAAGCCATTTCAAGGGATTTTTTTTTTATCTGAGTATATTTTTTTTATAAAAAATAAATAATTTAAAATTACTTGACCCACAAAATAAATACTGGCTTCTTATTTTTAAGCATCCATTACGCTAGTTTACTACGTCGTATTTACCTACTGTCATTGTTAGAATATGGGAGTAAAGGTTTTATGCAAAAAGTCTCAAAAAATTTTAGAATTATAATAACTTCGTTAAAAAGAACACTCAGAAAATTTTTTTTTTCGTTGCTTTGGCGACTTTACGACTTATAGAAGTTACTCTTAAAATATTCCGTGAATGAAAAGATAGACCTTATACAGGGTGTGGCGTAAGTAGTGGTCCACCGTTCAGGATTCGATGAACCAGATAATTAACTATAACAATTAAAAATTTTAACCATTTTTACCCAAGGGTTACGAAAATATTTCGTAATAACGCAGTAAAGTTTAAAATAGTAGTTTAATGAAAATCTTCTTTTCTTCAATTAAAATTGAATATATTTTTGATAAATAATAGGATCTGTTATAGTAATACCATTTTGAAATCGGTATTTAGTAGGCATATTATTAAATAAATTGGCACTGACAGTGTAGTACGTTTTTTTACAAAAATCGCCCTTGAACTTCGATGGTATGTAAAAATTAGGGTTAAAATTAGAGAAGAACCAACGTTTTCTTCCAAAAAGCTAAATTTACATAAATAATCATTATTTATCATGATAGCTCTAGTATTCAGCAGTAATTAGCAGAAATCAAAATGAAAAAATAATGGTTTTTGTTGAAACTACAAACAAATTTGTAATAAAAGGTAGAAATTTCGTAAATAAAAGACAGAAAGGAAATATTTTCGTAACCCTTGGGTAAAAATGGTTAAAATTTTTAATTGTTATAGTTAATTATCTAGTTCATCGAATCCTGAACGGTGGACCACTACTTACGCCACACCCTGTATATTTATGTTTTAAGGTCGCAGCTAGATTTAAAACGTGATAACCTTAAAACTAGGCCACCTGCAGGTATACCCTACAATTTCGTCAATGGTGTTCTGACATGTCCGCTTTTTGCTCGGAGTTTTTCGGCCAAAGTTGGGTATGCTAGCCACTTGAGAGCACATGATAGAGCAGCACACCAAAGCTCTCGACAACCTCTCTAGAAAGCCATCGAATGCAGTTGCTGTGGCCGAAATCGGCTAGATGGCATCATCATCATGTTATACAGTTTCATTTCTTGGATACTTGTTAACTTATTATTTGATGAATGAGTTAGAAGAAGGACTTGGCGCCAAATAAAGCGATAACGACATTGGTGTACAGATTACCAAGGAAATGAGTGTGCTTCGGCAATAATCGTGTAGTTATCTTTGGAATTGTAAAAAACCTATTAGGTATAGATGTGTTACAACCACGGAAGGACTTGGTAATGTAATGGTAATGCCCCCAAGAGTCTGGCGGCGTTGCCGCGATATAAGGCAACGCTTAGCCTCTGGCCTAGGTAAAAGCCAGCCCTTGAGTCACGGGAACGTCAACTAAGCGTTTTGAAATTTCCTTGAAAAGGCTGAGAGCACTCGGACGGTGTTAGAGTTCCAACCCCAAACGGCTCGAAAATATAGTTAATTATAGCATAGTGTAGGTCAGTTCCGTTTAATTGTAGATTAGTCTACAGACAGTCTTTATTACCTCTCTAACCTTCTTTGGATAAGATTATAAGTCTATAATCGAAATTTGTCACGGAGAAAGTGCAAATGTCTCAATAAGGAGAGAAAACGGCCGTACATATCCGTTTTATGTTACATTCACTAGTATTGAGTAGCTGTTTGTGTACTTATGTGAGTTTAAATGTTTGTAAACACACCTACGATACAGGAGAAATTCCTAGGTAACTTAAAAAATCTTTTGGTGTAAGAATTACAAATGCGAATGAATGGAATGCGAATGAATGGAATGCGATTGGCTGCCCTAAATATTGCGGGTTTGTATACCGCACGTAACAATTATTTGTATGGCCTGCAGGTAGTTGTCCCAGGTCTGGCTGTTTCGCAGACGCCAGACGCCCGTACACGTGATATCGGAGGAGACGTCTGCGGGATCCCGACGAAGAAGCCGCGCTGTATGAGGTGTACCGTGCGGCGAAGGAGGCTCTGTGGCTGGCCATCGGCGAGTCGAAGGCGCGCTCCAGAGAGGAGCTGCTGGCGACGCTAGGGGATCCGTAGGGGCGCCCTTACCGCACGGTCCGAGGGAAACTTCGGCCGTGGGCCCCTCCGCTAACGGAAGGTCTCGAGCCCCAGTTTCTGGAGCAAGTGGTCACGGCTCTCTTCCCTGAGAGAGCCGAGTACGAGCCACCGCCGATGGCTCTGCCCACAGCTGCAGAGTCGGAAGAAGAAGAGGAGAGCGAAACCGTCCGTAGTGACACAGGCGGAAATGAGCGTGGCCGTGATGCGACTCCGAGCAAAAAACACTGCTTCGGGGTCGACGGAGTGCATGGTCGCGCTCTAGTCCTAGCCCTGAAGGAGCTGGAGCCCCCACTGAGGGGACTCTTTTCGGCGTGCCTTGAGCGGGGTCAGTTTCCTAGCAGGTGGAAGACTGATCGACTGGTCCTGCTCAGGAAGGCGGGGCGCCCAGCGGATTCGTCGTCGGCTTATCGGCCCATAGTGTTGCTGGACGAGGCGGGCACGATGCTCGAGCGTGTAATCGCAGATCGTCTCGTCAGCCACTTGTGTACAGAGGGGCCGAACCTGAACGACAGCCAGTTTGGCTTCCGGCGTGGGCACTCTACCATCATGAGGGTGTGCGTTCAACACCCTGCCCTGGGGTTGCATTAAGGAGGCCCTGCGTTATCATCGGGTGCCTTCCTACCTCCGCAACATTGTGGGGGCTTATCTGTCTGGACGGTGTGACCTACATGGGACGCGACGGCACGGGCCGTCGCGAGATGTCGTGCGGTGTTCCGCAGGGCTCGGTTCTAGGCCCACCCCTTTGGAACATCGGATACGACTGGGTTTTGCGGTGCGAGCTCCCGCCGGGTGTGGACCTGACGTGTTATGCGGACAACACGCTGGTCACCGCTCGGGGGAGCTCGTACAGGGAGGCAGCGTTGCTGGCTACGGCTGCGGTCTCACAGGTGGTGAGCCGCATACGACGCCTGGGGCTAGTAGTGGCCCTCAACAAGTCGGAGGCCGTTGCTTTTCATGGACCCCGACGGGCGCCGCCGTTGGGATCACACATTGTGGTCAGTGGGGTCCGGATCGCTGTCGAGTCAACCATGAAGTACTTAGGATTGGTGCTCGACAGCCGTTGGGACTTCGGCCCCCACTTTCAGCGGCTGGTTCCCAAGTTGATGGGCGCGGCGGGCGCGCTGTCAACGCTGCTTTCCAATCTGGGGGGCCCGAGCACCGCCTGTAGGCGGTTGTACGTGGGGATCGTGCGATCGATGGCCCTTTACGGGGCCCCGATTTGGGCGACAGACCTGACGGCCCGCCCTATCACGGTTCTGCGAAGACCGCAGAGAGCGATGGCCGTCAGGGTCATTCGGGGTTATCGCACGATCTCCTACGAGGCGGCTTGCGTACTGGCCGGATCCCCGCCGTGGGACCTGGAGGCGAAGACCCTCGCGACACTGCACCAGTGGCGCGAGGTTGCCAATGATTGGGGCGAGAGGCTGGTGCAGCGACAGATCACGCTGTACCGGTCTCAGCTCCGACAGGTCATGGTGGCGGAATGGCGGGGGAGGCTAGAGCTCCCTACCGCCGGCCTCGACACAGTCGAGGCGATCCGGCCAGTACTCGACGACTGGCTCGGGAGGAAGCACGGCTCCCTGACGTTCCGGGCGACGCAGGTGCTCTCGGGGCACGGCTGCTTCGGGAAGTACCTGTGTCACATGAGCAGGGAGCCGGATGCCCGGTGCCATCACTGCGTCCACTGTCTGGAGGACACGGCGCGGCATACGCTGGCCGAGTGCGCCGCGTAGGATGAGCCGCGCTGTGCGCTCGTTACGGAGGTAGGAGGAGACCTGTCGCTGCCAACCGTAGTTCGTTCGAAGGTCGGCAGCGCAGAGTCCTGGGACGCGGTGATGTCCTTCTGCGAAACCGTCATGTTGCAGAAGAAGGCTGCGGAAAGGGAGAGGGAGATGACGAGCTCCCGCCCCTCCCGCAGCAGACGCACCGGGTGTCAACACCCTCTTCCGGCCCCCCTAAATAGGTCCAGGGGCGAGGGATTCGGGGACATCCGTCGCCCCCGATCATACTGGACCCGAGACGGCGGCGCGTAGTGTTCCACGCGCGCCTCTCTCAGACGTAACGGGGGGAGTCTTACACCTCACTCCCCCCCGGGACGAGACCCGCAGGTCAGGCGGGCCGGCACTAGTCTGGGGCAGCGGAAGTCGCATCAGATCCCGTTGCCCCCCGACGCAAGTGTGCGAGGGAACACCGGTGTGGTTTTAGTCAGTACGAGTCTGACAGACCCCTCCGCTCTCCCCAGGGCGGAGGACATCCATTGAGGATTTCCACATAGAGAAAAAAAAAAAAAAAGGTCTCTCTGTTTGTGTATCTGAGTTTAAATATTTGTAAACGCGTCCACGGTCCAGGAGAAATTACTAGTGAGGAAAAACTGTTTTTTAAAAGAAGAGGATATTAATGGGGTTTAAGTAACTCTTAAACACTTTCAATTTTCTTAAAAGCTATGACTATGAATGTGGAAGGCTATAAGAGTAGAGGAAGACCATAGACACGATGGATGGACTGTGTGAAGGCTGATATGGCTAGAAAGAAGGTGACTCCTGAGATGACAAGTAATAGAGAAGTATGGAAGAAGAAGACATGCAAATAAATTGGAATAAGGGCATGACAATGAATGACTTTAGCGCGGTTACCAAATTGTTTTAACTAACTTGTTATTTTATTAACACGGGGATTCCTAAGTCGCGAAGTGACAGGCAGTCAGTGGCCCGAAAGTCTAATAACCAGTCTTACCAAGGGGTATCGTATTATATTACCCAGTACTAACTGGGTTGTGGAGGTCAGATAGGCAGTCGCTCCATGAAAAATACTGGTAATCAGCTGGATCCGGTTAGACTGGAAGCCGACCCCAACATAGTTGGAAAAAGGCTGGGCAGATGATGTGTACGCGGATACGCTTCTACTTTGATATCTCGCACGTGCGCCTAGCGAATATATATAAAACGGCATAAAATTTGGGGTAAACTAATCCGAAATATCGTCATTTACTTATCTAATAATATAATCTATATATGACTAACGAGGAGGTTAGGAACAAAAAGTGCATGTTTGTTTGTTTTTTTCAAGAAAAATGAGAATTACTTTTATATTTGTTTATATTTTAAGATACTTGGTTAATGTATACAATACTCCCAAAATTAAAATACCTATATAAATGATTTACAGTTTAGAAGTTATAGACATATCACGTTTTGACCCATACAACTGCGCCATGTTTGTTTTTTTCAAGAAAAATGAGAATTACTTTTATATTTGTTTATATTTTAAGATACTTGGTTAATGTATACAATACTCCCAAAATTAAAATATATAAATGATTTACAGTTTAGAAGTTATAGACATATCACGTTTGACCCATACAACTGCGCCATGTTTGTTTTTTTTCAAGAAAAATGAGAATTACTTTTATATTTGTTTATATTTTAAGATACTTGGTTAATGTATACAATACTCCCAAAATTAAAATATATAAATGATTTACAGTTCAGAAGTAATAGACATATCACGTTTTGACCCATACAACTGCTAATTATGATTATATAACTCTGCCAAATTATCGGCTCGGATACTAGTTATTTTAAATGCATAATTATCATTCGAAAATACAATAAAAATGATATGAAGAAATAAAAACAAGTACAGTTTCATTGTAAATTTAACACTTTTTGAACCGAAGCGAAGGTAGAATTAATACTTATTTAATAATAAATTTAATACTGATTTTATATAAATTATCACTTTTTGTACCAAACTCGATATTTTATCATTTTATTACTGGCATTTTCACACGTTTTGATACGAAAACATGCCAAGAGTGGATAGAAACAAAACTGGAGAAAAAAATATATAGAAAAATAGCGAGTTATCACTTTTTAAGGTGCCGTACTCGAGGGGTAAGCAACGGCACCCTATTACTAAGCCTCATCTGTCCGTCTGTCTATCAGCGGGCTGTATCTCATGATCCGTAATATGTAGACAGTTGAAATTTTCACAGTAAATGTATTTCTGTTGTCCTTATAACAACAAATATTAAAAATAAATTAAAAATTAAAGGGGGCTCCCGGCTACGATGGTACGGAACCCTACATGCGCGAGTCCCACTCGCATTTGGCAGATTTTTGTTCCCAACCTCCTCAAATATTATCAGTACATACCTACCTCGCTTAGTGACAGATTAGCTATCGACTAAGATTACTCAGGTACTAATAAATTATAATGTTCTTAAGATATCTAATGTCCATTTGTGTTTCACAGTAGATTACTTGGTAATCTATCTATGCTCAAGGATAGGAGGGTGTTGACTGATAATTTCTTTATTTATTGGGAAAAGTAACAGCTAATGACAAGGTATGGTTAGTTTTAGTGGAAATAAGGTCAATTATTCGTCTCCACTGATAATACCTACATATGAATAACAATCGGTTAACTAAACATACTATATAGCTCCCGATATTTATGTAATGAACGGCATCACTTGCATAGGCATCTACGCTTCTACACCATTTTTTTGTTTGTAATGAATAATCTCAAAAGTAAGAAGTTGTAGTACAAACTGAATTTTATGTGTGGATATTTTTGGCGACTAAAAGCCGACGGTGGTTACAGCTGGTTCGAGGTGGCGCAGGAGAAGAGCATCTGGAAGGATATGGGGTAGGCCTTTGCCCAGCAGTGGGACATACCAGTCCTATAAAAAAAAAAGCCGGCGACTAAAGTCAGCCAAGTGTATAAGTGCTAGAGTAATTTTTAATCATTGCCGGTAAACCGGTATAGATGAAATAACATAATATCCCGCCTCTAATCCCCGAAGAGTTAGGCAGAGGTATACCTCCACACCACAGATATAGATAGCTAAATCTGTGCTCCACACTGATAAAATTAAAACAAAGTTTATTTAATAAATGATTTTAATAACATAACATCTATATGGAATGTATAGTGCTCACAGTACAGGAAACATTGTTAACACGTAAAATAATTTCAACATGATGATTCTATGATTTTTAAATCCACAATTATCTTGGTAATCATAAGATTCTTTCAATAATTATATACTAAAATAATTAAATAGATATGCAATATATTGCTTTTTATAATTATTTCAAATGAAACCACAGCAGAGATTTGTTAATATTATGTCGTATTGGATACGACAACGGATTAAAATCCGATATTTTGTCTTTGTAGTTTCTTGCACTATACGACAAACGATTATTTTTACGACATTGCGTTTATAACATGGCGTACACGTTTAATATCTTTGTAACATTTACATAGCACAATTATGACACAATTTTTTTATGACATTGCGTAGTATACGCCGTCACGGCTTTCATGACAAATTGGTTCTACTTTTATACATTTTTCTTGTGCTTACGCACATTTTCCAATAGCATTTTTTCCCTGAGAGCCAAGACAAAGTGACTATCAGCGATAACGATGATGGGAACGTCAAAAATGTGTTGGATTGACATAAGGTGCTGAAAAGTTTAGGTTAAACCTGTCGAAAGTCTTTGCAGAAATACAAACGCTTGGAAAGGTCCCTGCCACTTGTCTATGCTCTGTCTCAAGTTTTTCGAAGCAGTACATTAACAGCAGATAAACTACCCTTTTTAAATATCCGAAACTCGGAAGTTATCATAAGTTTTTAATGTACATGTTTTAAACAAATATTTATTTTGAGGCTAAACTTACGGCACTGTTTTTGTAGCGGCTAGCAAGATAGGCTGTTACATAGTGAATATTATTATGTACTATTTTGCAGTAAATATTCAAAAAACGTTAGGATAGCTCATCAATATTCATAATCGTTTTTTTTTTTAATTTTTCATTTATAATTATTTTGTTCCTTTATTTCAGTTTTTAAATTACACTGATATAGTTTTCAACGAATTATACATATAACATTTTCAATAAATTGACGAATTAAGTACATTTGTATATTTTGAATATATTTGGAATGCATTTATAAACTCGAATAATTTCAACTTGAGCACCTAATAAATATAATTATATATACAACACAACATATATATTTCTCTATTTTTAATACATTAAGTACAACAAGGAGTAGTAATTCATAAATATCACACCACTACACTTTTAATAAGGAATACGACAAAATTTATATAAAGAAGAAAAAACTGATTAACGTATGTCCTAAATGCATAACACATAAATAAATAAATAATAAAGATTACATACAAAATACTGATTTATAAAATTCTCTAAATAAGTACTTAGTGCCTGCTTTTGCGTAATAACGTACTATTTCAAATACTACGGTATTTCTATTATTTAATATCTATTTTAAACATAATACCAGCTGTCATCAACACCAATAAATTTATACTATAAACGATTAATATGATACGACAAATATGAACGTTCATTAACATCAGGCTACAACTTCGAATATAATTTAACGTGCAGCAAATGACACTTCGGCTGCTCACAATTAAACGACACTATCTTCAAATCGACGACAATGGCTAACGATAGGCGGCATCGTTTGCGAAGGTCATCGACATGAAGTATCGTTCATCTGTGGCCCACCTTATTGGCCAACAACGAATATGATATTATCTCATGTGAGATATCATTTAATACAAAACATACAGACGATTTCTAGTCAGTTTCGAATGACGTTTAATAGTCTAGCAGCCAATTTGAACATTTATTAAAAAACTGCGTAGTATTATATTGATTAAAAGTTTCAAGAAACGACAAGGACAAAAGATCTATTCATTCATGTTACTGATTTATGATGTTTGGCTTCCGTATTTAATCTAACCAATCAATAAAAGCCATTAGTCATGATTAGCTTGACGGGGCTAGCCCGCGGGTCCTTTTAGACTTTAAATTCAGCAGTTAAGCCATGCCGAATGAAAAGATTGGTAGCATAAAAGTTTGTATATCTGGGCTTTTCATATTCAACGAGAATTGTTTTTCAGTACATGTTCGAACCAGCGGTTATAATAATAAATATATAGTGTAGCTTCGAAAGCACCTAGCGCAAATGGTAACACTGTTTTATAATAACTACATTAAATATTATCTAATTATATTCTCTATTATTTATTGAGTCCACATATTTTTTTTTGAAAAAGTTGCAAGAACATTTTCAAGGTGTACTGTAGGTATGTACATCTCTGCTTAACTCTTCGGGGATTACAGGAGTATTGTTATATTGTTTTTTTTAAAGGCGTATAACTTGGATTCTGAAGTGATATTTGCAATATCAAGTAATGCAGATTCTACTAAAATATATAAAGGTTTTAATTTAAATACTTACTTACTACTTTTGCAACTTTTCCAAAATCAACTATAATTTTTCTATACAACAATACTCTAATAAACTTTATTTGCTACAATAACATTAAATTAAATATAATGGAATGACACTAAACGCTTGTCAACAAAGCTGCTGCAGCATTTTTTTATTTAATTGTTTCATATTTTCAGCAAATACAGCGCTTTTTTGGACAAATCGACCAGTCACCACAATTTTACCACATTTAATATATCAACATTTTATATACATATAAGGAATCTATTCACGACCAACACATAGATTATTTTAAGCATGATATACGTAAGGTTCAATTTCGGCAGTGCGAATATTCAATATACTATTCTATCTTAAATTTTGCAAACAGCGCCTGTGTTGCCATTTTCACTCTAATGGATCGAATAGATAGATGCCTTTATGCCACAGCTGCATGAGCTTAAAGCAATACAGATTACATCTTTAACAACGTTTATAAACAACACTAATAGCTTGTTTGAGTACAATTTATTTTCCTTAATCATCTGCAAAGCCTATTCCCGACTTGGTTGGGGTCCAATCTAACCAGATGCAACTGGATACCAGTATTTTACATGGAGTGACTGTCTATATTATTATGACCTCCGCAACTTGGTTGCTGGTTAACACGATACCCCTTGTTAAGGTTGGGTTTTCTTAATGTTCGGTTGAATCATTGTTAATTTATGTGGTAGTAAAATTAGAGGTTGATTGAAAATCATTTAAAACAAATGTGGTGGCCAACAGTGTTGAACAATTTGAACTAATCAGTATAAATAATAATAAAACTGAGTTTTTTATCATAAAAATTATAAACCTTAATTTAAAACAAACTAACTTCGTTGATTTCAAACTTAATTTATATAGGAATAGCTGAGATAGAAATAGAAGGGTTTCTTGACCTGAAAAATATAGTAAGCCAACTTACAATAAATTTAAATATTAGAATGACTAAAGAATCGTTGTTTACTTTATCAAAAGGAAGACTTATTAATGGAAGCTGCTGATTAATGACTTATTTGGCAAACACAAGGAAAACACTTTTAAAAACTTTCATAATTTTTAAGTATGCGAAGTCTCTTCCATTTAAAGTTTTGATAAACCAAATTCTACTTTTTTTTATTTGTGTATGAAATATAATGACAGGAATGTTCCTTTTACGTTTTAAGAATAACAAAGTGATAATAATATGATCACTACATATTTTCTTAGGAACTGAAAAGAGGAAGCTAACCAAGGGAATATACAAAAGTAAAAAGAGTTTTTTCTTTCTTGTTACATTTCAGCACACAAAAACTCAGAAGTCAATAGAAATCAACTTAAGAAGTCCTAAACTAACTAACTACTTATTATATTATTCCTGCGGTTGCTAATATCTCTTTAAGCCATAATGAATTCTAGTAATTCGTGATTTGGTCTAATTTTAAATAAGATATAAACAATTTAATTTGTATAGTTGATCACCGATCGCTTTACGACAAATGATTAATAAGGTTAATGCATTGTAGTATTTAATACGACAAGATTGCAAAAAGACAAAATATTTTGTCGTCAGCGATCGGCGATCACACTTTTTTGTATTGAAATATCGTATATGTAAAAAAATATTTTAAATAAATGCATACATTCAATTTGAATACACTTTTTTTAAGTATAAACATAAATAATTGTATAATAAGGAACCCGTGAAAAAAATTATCAGAATCATATTAACAGAAATAAAAAGCAATAATAATTTATGTAGGAATGTAAGTGTAACTCGTGTATAATAATTATAATAATATATTTTAACACCAATTAATAAGAATAAAATAATGGCACCATATTGAACGTTATTTCGTATGGCAATAAAAATGTAGGAACGAAAAAAGTTGAGCTAATTGGAAGTATAAAAGGCAAGCTATGATTCCAAAAGGTTATGTCCATTGTCACGAAAATAATTATCACAATTATGTTTACATACTTGTCAGTAATAGCAACACAACAACAACCTTATTGCTAGTTGCATAAAGCTTATTGTGGTTTGTGGTTTTGAAAACGGTACAAGGGTAGAGGCAATATAATAATTAAAAAAAAAACACAAAAACTTTCGTTAATTTAAAAAACTAAAACCTAAATGGACACATACCTTTTTAAACATTATAATAAAATGTGAAACTAATGTAAATCTATTATTATGGTGTTATTAAAACTATTATTTTTAACAAATTCTTGCTGTTAGACCGTTTTTTACATTTACAAATAATAACAGCTATTGTTTTAAAGTTATTTTTCTTATGGTCTTTTCCGGTCTACTCGGTCTTCTAGTGAAAAGACCGAGGTCTTTCTAAGAATACCAACTAGTATATTGTTTGAACATATTTACCTTCTTATTTCTACGGTCTTTTAAATATATTATGTCTTTTCTTAGCTATGAACTAAATCTGTATAAAATAATAATAAACATTGTTGACACAAGCTTCAGCCACGGTCTTCTCATGGTCTACTCATTCTTACCAGTAGACCAGAACTAAAAAGTTCATAAATAAAATAATAACAACTAAAGGCTTGTCTTTCACCTTATTCCGACGTTAATTTCGTTTGGTCTACTTGGTCTTCTTATATTTTAGTGAGTAGACCTTCCAGTTCTAGCACTTCGGGTAGCTCTACGGCTTCCAGACGTATAGATGATGGGTTGAAGGGGAATTGCACCGAGAATATCATCTTTGAGTCCATTAGAAGGTTTTGCTGTAATAAAAATTAAAAAAAACTGATTAGTTATAGTCAAATTAACAGTATTAAAAACATTATTCTGTTTTAAAGGAGTCATTTCATCATCATTCTTCTGCCCTTATCCCAATTTATTTGTGGTCGACGCAGCATGTCTTCTTCTTCCATACTTCTCTATTACTCGTCATCTCAGCAGTCACCTCCTTTCTAGCCATATCATCCTTCACACAGTCCATCCATCGTTTCTTTAGTATTCCTCTACTCTTATAGCCATCTACATTCATACTCAACATTTTCTTCATCCCTCCGCATCACATATCCACCACATCATCAGTCATTTCGTAATAAAAAATAAAAATGTCGGCCAGAAAAAATATACTCGTCTATTTCTGCTATGTGGTAACAAGGTTAGAACTGAAATCCATCGATTTAATAATTATTTCTGTCTTTAAACGAATGGCCAAAATATTGTTGGCAAAAAAGGAGCCTAGATGTGCTATTCCAGACTATAATCTATCTCTGCGCCAAATTTCATCCAGAGCCGTTCAGCCGTTCTGGCGTGATTGAGTAACAAACATCAATCCATCCATCCAAACTTTCGCATTTTTAATAGTAGTAAGATTACAGTATTGAAGGGATATCTCACCGGTTCCTTGTCAGGATTGGTGCCAGCCTTCTCCAGCATCTTCTTCTGTATTTCGTGGATGAACTCGCGCGTCACCTTCACCTCATACTCCTCGGCTGGCGTATACATGTTTAAGATCTAGAGGACAACACAACAGAATGAGTATTAATATTAAATGTTTATTTTTAAATGTTTATTTCAATTACAATGGGCATTTAGATACATATTATTGGAGGTCACCTTTTAAGCAAGGAATTGCTTGTATTAGGAGACTCCGCACCTCCACTTATCATTTTTTATGTAATTGAAATGTAGACAATGTAAACATGCAAGACTAAAAATAAAAGGGGCAACTTAAAATTATACAAACAGCTCTGCATATGAATGAGCGTTATGCAGAAAAAGGCCAGATCGCGCGTGTACGTGTGGTATGTGTGTCACGAGTGAGTGTGTATGAGTGTGTGAGTGAGTATGGGTGTGAGTGTGAACATTGAATAGTGAGGTTGTGTGGTGTATGAGTTATAATAAACAACGCTTAGTTCACTTATCCCAATTAATATCACAAGATACTTCCAACCCGAGACCATCCATGGGATCGAGACCTATGCAGGTGAGACCAGTATAGGAAGGTGTAAGCGTGGGTTCAAAAGTAGGTTGTCGGTTGCCGGTTGCCGGTTGTAGTATGAGTTATTGGATTATAATTTTAGCAGTGATAGCCTAGTGGTGTGACAGTTGGACTGCCAAGTCATACGTCTCGAGTTCGAACCCAAGGCACGCACTTCTGATTTTTCAGATTCATGTGCGTATTGTATAATTATCACTTGCTTCGGTGAAGGAAAACATCGTGTAGAAACCAGCATGCTTGAGAGATCATTCTCGACGGCATGTAAATCCAAGTCAGAGGCCCATGGGCGGCAAAAAATCTCTAACACCAAGTTAGGCACTAACCACACGATAAGGAAAAAATAATTATTTTATTTGAATGAGAAACCGATGGGTTTGGGTTTTGATGGGTTTTGAGAGGAATGATGGGTTTTTATTTTTTTTTTGTCAATTTCTTCGTCCAATTCTATACTATATGCCAAAAACTATACAAGATGGAAAGGACATCGACGCACAAACGCTTACAATGTATTCAGTACCGTTGTGCTCCCCATCATAACGATTTTTACTTTTTGTTTTTTTTTTCTGCTCTGGACGAAGCGGAAGGGAGTGTCAGACTTGTACTGACTAAAACCCACCCATGTTCCTTCTTAGCCCTTTGTGTTCCAGGGCCGCGGTATCTGTTTCGAAGTCCAAACCTGAGAACCTTCCAGTTACGGAAATATTGGACGTCAAAGTTCGAACTTCTTTACTGTGTAGCGGTCTATAGAAGACACCGCTCTCCAAATTTCAACTGTGTGGTGCCAACAGCCTCAGAGTAAAATGGCTGCGACATACAGACGGACAGACAAATGGACAGGACGTATCTATAAGGGTTTCGTTTTTTGCCATTTGGCTTGTGAACCCTAATAATGAAAATTACCTTTTTTGGAAGTCGATATTTTTGCGTAAAGTTACTTAGTTTGAGGCTCAGAATGCTTGGTTGAAGGCTTCGTGAAGGGTCAAAGGGATCCATAGAACACAGCATGTATTGAGTTCTGTTTGATCCCAAGGCCGTCAAATGTTTGTACTAGTTGAAAGCCTTACCTTGCACACTTGCATCGCGTTGAGGTTGGCGCACATATCTACGGTGCTCTGCACGTCTTGCATCGACTTGCGCGCTTGTAACAGCTGTACGGCTTGCGTTATCGGTTTCAGGACGCCTAAGATTTCTTCCACCTAGAACAAAATATTTAAAAAAATTGTTTATTTTTTTAAAGTTAGATTGACACGTGTAATCTATTGTTATTCAAGGCATAAATAATCACTTTTATCAACAAACTCTTTCATTAGATACCCATATCATAGGAATGCAAAAAAAATAACTAGTCCGCCATGTTTGGGAGTCCGCCATATTGGATTTAGAATGACGTCACTTAGCTAGCCATGCATTGTCATTCAAACTAAACGTGTATGCAAAATTTCAGCTCAATCGGAAACCGAGAATTCATTCATTCATTTTCCAAAGGTTGACTTCTAAGATTTTTTTACAGTTACAGGAGAAGGTAATAAAAGCGTGTTTTAGTTGATTCTCATGCTTATATTATTTAATCGATTTTCGAATTGACTTGCTCAAAACCTTTATATTATCATTGAACAAGGTACTTACACTCTTCTGGCCATACTCAGCGAGATGCTCCTTGATCCAGGTCTCGAGATGCGAGATGTTGTATCTGATCTGCAGCCCCTTGGCCCAACAGCACAGGTCCTTCCGGAGGAGCAGCTGATTCAAGCTGTACGCGCAGATGTAGTAGAATAGCTGGAAGAGAAGGAAAAATCTTTAATTTCGTGTGAACATTATGGATATAGGTATAAAGATGTTCTTCTAAATATGGGAGTGACCACGTCTACGCGGACGAGCTCGAGTCGATCGGAAAGCTTTTTCTCTATCTAGTAAAAGCGAAAAGACACCGCTAACTTCATTGCCGTTCGGACGACCCGACTCAAAATCACAAAGAACTAAATGCGTTGAAATACAGCTTAAACCGATTCCGCTTATATAGGGTCTAACTTTATACACGAAATATTTTCAGAGAATCATCTAACGGCTATAACAAAGCCATTTCAAGGGATTTTTTTTATCTGAGTATTTTTTTTTTTTAAATAAATAATTTAAAATTACTTGACCCACAAAATAAATACTGGCTCCTTATTTTTAAGCATCCATTACGCTAGTTTACTACGTCGTATTTACCTACTGTCATTGTTAGAATATGGGAGTAAGGGTTTTATGCAAAAAATCTCAAAATTTTTAGAATTATAATAATATTGTAAAAAAAAACCACTCAGTAAATTTTTTCGTTGGTATGGCGACTTTACGACTTATAGAAGTTACTCTTAAAATATTTCGTGTATGAAAAGATAGATCTTATATATGTGTGGTCATCCATGAAGAAGATGGTATTTTTAAACTTAATAGTCAGATGTGTTGCTGGGAAGTTTGCGCAGCCACTTCGGTCGATGTTCAAAGTGGCGCATGCCAAGGTCGGTCCGTAGATTAGCGACCATCTATTACATACCGAGTTTCCTTTATGGATTGGAAAGCTCGTTAAGCCGTTAGTCCTTGGCTGTCTTATGTTGACCTTTGACAGTCAAAAGTCTGACAACCAGTCTTACCAAGGGATAGTAACTGGGTTTGTTGAGGACAGATAGGCAGTCGCCCCATGTAAAATATTGGTTTTCAGCTGCATCCGGTTAAACTGGAAGCCGACCCCAACATAGTTGGGAAAAGGCGTATATCTGCGAAAGGTTACCTGTTTAAATATCATGAGCCGGAGCGGCTGGTCGACGGCGAAGGTGTGCAGATGGTCGTGTGTGGCCGTGAGCTCCAGCTTCAGGCGGTGCGGGCCCGCGCCGGCCTGCGGAGGGCGCGCGGCCGGGCCCGACAGCCCGCTGATCTCCTCGTGCTCCAGGATCGCGGGCACTATCAGGCGCTCCAGTTGCCGCTCTAGGAGGTGGATTAGACCTGTGGAGGGGTTTTGATGTTCAAATTATTGCAGGTGTTGGCAAGAAAAATATAAAGGTAAGTTTTGAAATTTATTTTTGTTAGATAAACAATGGTTTTATGACTTATACAGTCAAGTTTCGTCCATTTTCAAATTTGCTCCTTTATCAAGTCAAGATAGAATACTTTTGAAGCTACGGAGAGGAGTCAATGAAAATTTTTAACTAGCTGTTGACCGTGGCTTCACCCGCTTGAAGTTCGGTAACTGTCCCACAGGATCACAGTACCGGGATAAGAAGTGTTCTATATGTTCAAGGTTTTAAACTATCTATGTGCGAAATTTGATCCAAACCCGTTCAGTAGTTTTCGCGTGAAAGAGTAACAAACATCCATGCATCCAACTTCACAAACTTTCGCATTTATAATATTAGTAAAAAATAAGAAAACTTAATAGCAAAGGTTGAAATAGCATACAGCTTTGTCTATTGTCGAATTCACAACAAACTCATCCAAACAACAAAGTATTAGAGAGATATTTGCGAGGAGGCTAACTTACAGCATGCACCCTTTTTTGATGACGGTCGTATTTTATAATACCTAACAACTATGTTTTGAGAAAGATGTGACATCAAACAATTGTATTTCTTAGTTCATTCCTCAATCTCGCAAAAACGGATCTACGTGATTTTGAACATAGAAATATTTATGGACCGGAGAGACACATAGTAGGTTACTTGTTGATCTGGTGAAGGTCACGGGAATTTACTAGATGTGAGAAGTTAAGGCTTATTTTGACTGGGTTTCTTACCCTGGTATATCCAGACAGCGATGTCGCTCAACACCTGCCGGTACTCCGACAGGTCGAAGATGCGCAGACACTGCTGGTTCTGACGTGGGGTGTTCGCTGATTGGTAGATTGTGTCGCCGCTGTATTGCCGGAGGTTGTTTAGGAGTCTGCAAGAAGAGATTAGAAAAATGTTGCGAATATACTGACTTAAATCTTTCAAATTGGGCTGTTGATTCTGGTCACCAGATTGGCGCCTTTTATATTGACTTCAGAAAGGCCTTCGATAAAGTATACCACAAATTTTGTTCTTATAAGTTCCGTGCCTATAGACTCACAGATAGCTTTGCTTGAAAGGATGATTTAATATTTAGCAGATAGATGTTTCTTTGTTGTTGTTAACCATTATCAGTCTAACGTAAATAATATCTCTTTTGGCGTGCCACAAGGCTTACATATGGGGCCAATTTTGTTTATCTTTTTTATTTTTGATATATTTTGCCTTCAGGACGAGAGAAAACAGGTGTTTCAATGTCCTAGTCCTTGTTATTGTCCCTTTGTTCAAATATGACCCAGACTGATGCGTCTGATATCAGTGTAATAGAAAATCTACAGTCTATTTCAAAAATATCTGACGAAAGAACAAACTTTCTTATGCAATCACTAAAGTAAAACATTTATGTAGAACTTTAGAGTTTTTTGAATAATATTCACCATTCGCCTGCCCTTATCCTAATTGATTTGGGGTCCGCGCAGCATTGAATAACATTATGAAGTTTTTTTAAAAAAAAAACTTGATGAAAATTAAGGTTAAAAAATTTAACTAAAAAATGAAAGACATCTTTGAGGTACTTAAAATTAAAATAAGGATTTCGGGTTTTACGTTAAATCAAAGTACTTAATTTGTAAGAATCACTCACACATTGGCTTCCACAGTTTACCTTTTTTGGTCCATTGTTTACATTTTCATGAAAAACTTTTGTAAGAAAATTTAGGATAAAAATGATTTTATTTTACGTTACGTGTTTTGTTAGAACTTACCTAAGCATATTAGCGAGCCACAACGCGTTATACTCGACGCTTTCCGCGCGTTTCTTCAGCGTTTTCTTGACGGCTGTCCTGACCGCCTTCATGAGCTGATGCATCTTAGGCTCGTCGTCTACGTGATCCATATGACGAAGCATCATGAAGAGAATGTATGCGGGTAGTCCGGGCAGGAGTGTTACTGCAGTTTTGGGTTTTATGTCTGTGGGAATAGAGGCGAATATTGGTTAGTATATGGATTTATAATCACATATAAGAATCAAGTTCTGAACAGCAAGCTCAAAGTTATACATGAAAAAGTTCAAATTTCAATGCAACCAGTTTGCCTTTGTTGATTTCGGCCTGAGGATTGATGCTCAACCATTTCATACCGAGGTCCATGCGGTATCGGCTGTCTCTGTCATACGTCGACAGTCGTGACGAGTTAGAAGCCGAAAGTCTGTCATCTAGTCTTACCAAGGGATATCGTATTACACGGTTCAGAGCACAGGACCACGTGACCCTGTGCTTCTCGCATCCTGATTGCAGCTGATTTCTATATTTGACATGGAGCAACAGCCTATCTGACCTCCACCCACAACTTAATCAAGCGAAGCTTGAGGGTGGCTTAGCTCCAGCAATAGATGTCTTTCAGCTGATATGACCATTGTGATGACTACAGGTTAGACTAGAAGCGGATCCAACATAGTTGGGATAACGCTAGGCACTTGGTAGGTGATGATAACTTACTGAAGGTAAGTTTCTTGGCAACGAGTTCCTCGTCGTCCTGTATCTTGCATCAGTAATCTTGAATTGACGTCATTTATGATGTTATTGACGTCATTATTATCATCTGCTTAGCGTTTTTCCAACTATGTTAGGGTCGACTTCCAGTCTAACCGGATGCAGCTGTATACCAGTATTTTACATACACTCCATGTAAAATACTGGTATTCAGCTGCATATGCTGCCTATCTGACCTCCGATGACGTCATAAAGTCATCATCGTCATGTCGTCGTACTGATGTCATATCTGACCTTATTAGCGTCATTTTATGGACACCATGGGTACGTTATGAGTTTGCGAACTATTTCTATCATTACGTATATCTTACCGGAGATTAGTTTCTTGATAATGAGTCCCTCGTCCTGTATCTTGTACTCGAACATGCCGAGGTATTCTCGCTCCTTCTTGCGTGTTACGGCCGCCATTTCTAATGTCATTGATGCGTTTGCAGGTGCTGTTGAGTCTGTGGAGAAATAATAAAGACTCTTTTTTAATAAAAATCAACTGCCGCTTGTGAGAAGAATCATCATTTGAGAACGGCTCGACCGATTTGGCTGTTTCGTTTTCCGTTTTTTATCAGGACAAGGTTTGTATGACGGAAGGCTAGGTTGTATGAAGATGTATGCGCACGGTAAGTAACGGCAACCGAGTGTCCCCTCGGTAAGGTCGACGGTTGGGTGGGGCGTTACGATGACGCAGAACCGTATGACGCGAACACACGGCGCGATGTGATTATGCGGAACAGATAGTTTTCACCCAACCTTTTCGTAAGCGTTAAGTTTAGCTTTTTGAATTCATAACGTAACTATAAAAAATCACCACAAATCGCTAAATGCAGTTAGACATGTCTAAACCATAATTCTATCTTCAAAAGATTGAGAAAAAGAAACTGCGTCAAATACGTTTGTTTTTTCTGTTTTGTGGTTCAAGATTTAGTGTGTATTTACCATTATTATCAAGTATATCGTTGACATCTTCGATGCCGACTTCCTTCAGTTTGTTGACCAGCAGTCTTATCTGATTCTTGTACCGGCGACAGCTTTCCGATAGTTTGTCCACGCGCTCCTGTTGAAAAAATAAAAATTTGGTTCAATATACGCACGGTGTAAGAGTGAAAATGCTAAGAGCTTGTACAGAAAGTCGGCAACGTCGCAAATAGCTGTCAAATATTTAAATGTTTTAATTAATTTGGCAATATGAATGTATGGAAATAAGAAATATGGCTAACTAGTGAACTAGAATATTAATAATAAATTGCAATTAAAACACTGAATTTGATGTTGTAACCGTTTTAGGTGTAAAAAAGGCATTAGGAAAGTTTCCAAATACTTTTTTTTACATCTAAAGATCAATACTTTAGTTCACTAGTTAGTCTTATTCATATTTCTATTTTTTACAGTAATATTGCCAAATTAATCAAAACGGCGAAATATTTGACAGCTATTTGCGACGTTGCCCACTTTCTGTACAAGCACTCTTAAGCTAGTTTCATACAAATTACCCTCCAACATAGCGGGCACATTTTACATTTTCGAACAGCCTCTTGCACTACGTAGTCGAAAAAATTAACCCCAATGTGCTTAAAATTTCCAACCCTTTACTTATACAACATTACTTTTAGTATATGCGAAACCTGAAACACGTGTCTAGTATTTTTATGTAAAGAATCTATGTACAAACTTTCAAAACTGTATCATGAAAAATCACAAAGTTATAAGCTTGTTCTGTTACCTGGTTGTCCACATAAAAACGTGGTCACCACGCAGTGCGTCGCGGGCGCCTCCGGCGTCGTCTTCAGCTCATTGATAATAATAATTTGGCAGTAGGTAACTAAATTATTGCGATAGGTACTTAATCTCGCTCGTTGCCGACTTGTAACTTTTTTTAAATATTTTTAGGACAAAATATAACATGATTTAAAAATTATTGAAATCGATTCAGTTACTAATTCTGAACAAACTGTATTCAGGTTGCACATATACTAAAAATAATGCTGTATATCATGAAAAGTTGATGGATGCATCCTGATCTCTTGGGTAATCAGCTCTGCTGTCAACTAGCAGTCAAGGTAGAACTTTGAGGAGTGCTTTATATCTTCTTTTTGTTTGACAGGATGTAGGAGTTATTTTACTACAAACACTTTTTTAAGCTTTCACGGTTTTCAACTAAACTTATACTGTCACTTACGGGATATCTTCCGTGATTGAACCTGGTGATACTGTGAGTGTGTTTTGCCGTGATTTAGTGTCGAGTTCCAGGAGTGCGCGTAGAAGAAGACAAAGAAAGAGGGTAGTTAGATTTGTCTGCTCTTAACAATTTATTTTCCATCCACCCGCATTCTCCGGTCAACCCGCGATCATGGCGCTTGCAACAGCGTCGAAATATCGGGAGCTCAAAATAATGAACAATCACGTAAGACATCCCGTAAGTGGCAGTATAAGTATATTTTACTACATATACCAAAAGCTAGTATTTACCTGTAGCGCCAAGCTCTCAGCCGCCAGTCTGATGATTTCATTCTGTGCAAACTCTTGAGTTTTGTTCTTTGGTTCCGCGCTCAAGTCAGTACTGAGTAATCTACAACAAGGAATTATCTATTAGTAATTATATCTTTATCAATGTGTAACTATAAGTTAATCCAATAATAACTGAACTTTTTATTATGTGTATATTTGATAGTCCAGACGATGAAGAAAATAGCCCATTTGTAGATGTAGTTTGCTATGGAGAAGAATTATTTTGATTGCCCTTTATACACCGTGACTTTTTAGTCGTCTTACAAAGGTCGTCCACTAAATGTATCCGATATAAAATAGCTCTAGGCGCGATTTTTTTATATCTTCCATTATAGATACCAAGAAATATAAAAATAAAAAATTAGAATAAAATTACGTGTCAAACGGGAGAACAATACCTACCCAGCACTCGAGTCCAGTAGATCATCGCTCGCAACAGGGTGTTTTAACTGCGTCATGCGTCATAATACTGAATAATATTTTTATTTTTAAATTATTAAAATCTCATAAATACCTATTTTTTTTTATGAATGTTTAGTATTCATTGGATACATGAAGTGGGCTGCCGTTGTAAGACGACTAAACAGTCACGGTGTATTTAAAATAATGTTAGTGTCATAGTTAAAATACATTCATTTATTGTTGTTAGGTCTAGACTACCAGTAGGTAATAATATTATAAAACATGCATTGTGGATAGCACCCTTTCAAAACAAGAACATTCAGAAAAAGATATTAATATTTTTGATTCGCGCTTATCTTTTGAAAATATAATATCAGGCACCCTATTCTGTGTTCATACTTGTAGAATCTTCTGTCCATAATACACGACTCTTTTTGGTTAACGTTTCTTATATACAAAATAGTCATCGTCTGCCTAGACTTTTCCAAACTATGTTGGGGTCGACTTCCAGTCTAACCGGATGCAGCTGAATATAGTATTTTACGTGGAGCAACTGCCTATCTGACCTCCACAACCCAGTTAGTACTGGCTATTACGATACCCATTGGTAAGACTGGTTGTCAGAGTTTCGGGCCACTGACGACTGTCACGTCAAAGATCTATAAATGACAGCCGGGACCAAAGGCGAAAAAAAGGGGTATTTCAATTTGATAAGTGGTATTCCCCGTTTTTCTTGACTTACGAACGAGTAAGTCGTGGGTTCGAACCCAGGAAGGCGCATTACTTTCTGTAATTGATTTCATCACCACTGCTATCAAAAACGGTGAAGGGAAACATCGTGAGGAAACCGGCATGTCCTAGAACCAAAAATTCGAAGACATGTGACGTCTACCAACCCGCACTGGCCCCGCGTGGTGGATTATAGCCCATTCCCTCACATAGAGAGGAGGCCTGTGTCCCAGCAGTGGGAACATTAAGGCTGATAATGCTAAACCATATAACGGCAAATAGATCTGATCTCTCACAAAAGCAACTAATCATGGTAATTTTATGTAAAATCAGACAAATTAATTGTTTACCAACTTGACTATGTCAATTGGTCGTGTTATTAGCCATTTCATATCGCTGAAAAAGAATTATTGTTACATGGAGTTATCGTGATCGTGATTGCGGAGAATTCAAGTTGGTATACATTAAATTTCCTTGACTTGATAGCGACAAAAGTTTTGAATAACTATGCTTAAGAGAACTTGTACAGAAAGTGGGCAACGTCGCAAATAGCTGTCAAATATTTACCTGTTTTAATTAATTTGGCAATATTACTGTATGGAAATAAGAAATATGGGCAACTAGTGAACTAAAGTATTGATTATGAAATGCAATAATTAATATCGTAACACCGAATATTTCGTTTTAGATGTAAAAAAAGTATTTGGAAACTTTCCAAATGCTTTTTTTACAACTAAGTTACAGCATCAAATTCAGTGTTTTAATTGCAATTCATTATTGATGTTCTAGTTCACTAGTTAGCCATATTTCTTATCTTGTATTTTCAAATATTTACCTGTTTTAATTAATTTGGCAATATTACTGTATGGAAATATGAAATATGGCTAACTAGTGAACTAGAACATCAATAATGAATTGCAATTAAAACACTGAATTTGATGCTGTAACCGTTTTAGTTGTAAAAAAAGCATTTGGAAAGTTTCCAAATACTTTTTTTTAAAAGCATTTGGAAAGTTTCCAAATACTTTTTTTTACATCTAAAACGAAATATTCGGTGTTACGATATTAATTATTGCATTTCATAATCAATACTTTAGTTCACTAGTTGCCCATATTTCTTATTTCCATACAGTAATATTGCCAAATTAATCAAAACAGCGAAATATTTGACAGCTATTTGCGACGTTGCCCACTTTCTGTACAAGCGCTCTAAGGTGAAAGTTCCAGGGTAGCCCGCGAAATTCAAATTTTCTTACGTTTTTGCAATTTGCATGGCACTGTCAGGTTATATGTTGATAAAAATATGATTCGCGACCGTAACAAAATATGGCTTTACTGAGATATAATAATTAAAATCATCAACTGACTATTTCATGAAAAGCTCATTCAATGGGATTAAATGAGTTTTTTTGTTGATTAAATGAGGGTTGTATTAATGATTTTTTCGCTTCTGTCTTATTTTCTCCGTGGAGCTGAACCAAAATAAAAAAATAATGAGGATGAAACAACAATACGAATGAAAATGAAGCTACCAACTTGAATAACAAAAAATACATTTATTTGAATAACATAAAATAAAAAATATACTCTTTAAACTTAAACATAACGGTTATAAAGGTCAAATTAGTAACTTATCAACTAAAAACATATGATTTTTAAAACGGTCAATGTCAAATGTACTAAAACTTGGGTGCAAGTGCATGTAATATACTTCGTCGAGTCGTTATAGCAATGTCTTCGGAATTCAACTTGGATATTTGTGTAATCTTCGCCACTGAAATTTAGATTTTATAACTAGTGACTAAACTTCAAATCAGAATCTCAGATAATTATCAGGTTTTGGTAAAACAAACTCAAAAACAAAGTTAAAATGCAATTGTTAATGTAAATAATACAATACCAATTTTAGATTCCAGATGTTAAATGTTTAAAATGATAATACAAAAATCAACCTAACTTTAAAAACCTAAGGTCTGAATTCAAGTACACATAGATAGTGGATACTGCTGGTTGAATCAGTCCTGTTTCAGTAACCCGCAAGATTCTTAATAAACTTGGGAATAAATGTAAACTAAAATTATGTGTATAACTGAAGATGAGGTAATGTCAACTAAATAGTGACGCTGTTTTCGATATGCGCCCACTCAACTTGATGATAAAGTTCCCTAACATAGTTCTGTTCAAACTTTATGACGGCTCGGAAGTTAGCTGCGAGTGACGGCCGCGCTGATACCTAAAATCGTGTTCTGCGCAGCTTTACGTTCGATGTTCCGAGCCGCCATAAAGTTTGAACCGTTATACCTGCGCAGACTAGTATCTACCAGTGGCGAAGGTTCCATACAACTCGATTCCTACTGGCTTCCCTTTGAAAAATGGCACAGTCAGTATTCTATAGACTAATAATATAATCATACTAAAGATAATGTACTCCGGCTGTAGCTTGGACCCTGTTCCCGATACCGGTGGGCTACAATTTTTTTTTATATTTTTAATGTTTTTTTTTTTCAAAGGAATATTTAAAAAAGTAAATGATGTTAAGAATAAAATAAATAAAGGAAATAATGTACTCCGGCTTACCACTTACAAAAATTGACCCTTCGCTACTGGTAGCAGCACAGTATTTAAACATTTACTAGACTCACACTCACAACAGGTACATTATTTACAGAAATAAACTCCTAATATAATAAAAGAGTACTCACTTCTGATATTTCTCATTCTCTTCTCTCAATTTCTCGATCTCAGATTTCGATTTGGATATGTGTTCCGAATAGAATTTTTTCTCTGCTATTAATTCTTCTTGCAGTTGTCTGTTAAGAAAAAGAGATGAATATAATATTAAGAGCGCTTGTACAGAAAGTGGGCAACGTCGCAAATAGCTGTCAAATATTTACCTGTTTTAATTAATTTGGCAATGTTAATGTATAGAAATAAGAAATAAGGCTAACTAGTGAACTAGAATATTAATAATGAATTGCAATTAAAACACTGAATTTGATGTTGTAAGCGTTTGAGGTGTAAAAAAGGCATTTGGAATACTTTTTTTACATCTAAAACTAAATATTCGGTGTTACGATATTACGATATTAATTATTGTATTTTATAATCAAAAAAAACAAAATCAAAATATTTTATTTCACACAGGCCTAGATGGGCACTTATAAAACGTCGACAAAAAGGTGCACGGTTCGGGTTGGGCGTTTCCTATGGAGAAGAACCGGCAAGAAACTCCATGGTTACTCTTATCAATACTTTAGTTCACTAGTTAGCCATATTTCTTATTTCCATACAGTAATATTGCCAAATTAATCAAAACAGCGAAATATTTGACAGCTATTTGCGACGTTGCCCACTTTCTGTACAAGCCGTCTTAACACACAACATAACCAGTATTGGCAATGCCAGTTGGTTAAACGGCTTAACGTGCTTTCCGAGGCGCGTCCTTAATAGAAACGCACCGTTCGATTTTGAAAGCTCAAAAAGGCGGTAAGAGTTCAAAATCCAATGTACAACAATATCTAGGCGGGCTTCAGGGTATTTAGTCTTACCTATTAATTCCCTTCTGAGCTTCATAAGCCGTCGCCAGTTCCCCATCTTCATTGATGATGTCGACGTCCGATCCGTAGTTCGATGTGGCGAGCGACTTCAAGTTCACCGTCTGTTGAAATAGAGTTCAAAATTGAATATTAGTATACGGGAAGATTAAGAAGAGTTAGTAGGATATATTTTGGTACGGGGAGCTACTTTGAGTGTAATACTGGCGTTTCTGATGTAGTCAGCGACTTTAAGTTCAACGTCTTTTGGAATAGAATTCAAAATTGAATGTAGGTTTATTAACGTTTTGAGTTAGTAGATTATTTAGCATATAGGACTGACGACTTACTACTTTGAGCATAGTACTTGTATTTGTGATATTAGTAGTTAAATAATCTATTATTTGCAAATTATTTACAAGTTAGAATACGGTGAGTCTATTAGTAATGTAATTTTAGGTGTTTTTTTTTTCTAAAATTCTAAATAACTGGTATCTTAGGTAAGATAATTCTAAATGCTAAAATAAAATAATTTCTAAAACATAACATTAAAGTAAAATGAGGTTTATTAAAAAAAAAAATTAAGTGCACAGTAAAAATAATTATATCTCAAAAAAAAAAATAGTGGTTGACACTAAACTAATTTAAACAAGCAAGTAAAACAATTTAAGTTTTTTTTTAATTAACATCTACCAAATAAATGTATAAAAAAATATGTACCATGCAATGACAGCCACAGAAGGCATGGAAAAAGAAAAAAAAAATAAAAATAATAAAAAATATTTGAAAAACGTAATTATAATGTATATTTAAGAAAGAACGAAAATAATAATAAAAATAATCTTTGACTTTAAACATTAAGACAATTTAAAAAAAAAGACCTTTCTTGACTCCTAATTATAATCAAGTAAAAAAAAAAACATTTTTTCACGAAAAGGCTAAATAATAATAAAAAGAAGGGTTAACTAAAAATTCTAAACAAGCATTTGATTATACAGGGTGAAAGCGACACCGACGGAAAACCGGTAACCACGTATTCAGTACGTCATTCTGAACCCTACACATATAATTTTTTCACTGGCATTAAACAAAAAGTTGGCCGTCACGACACGCTCCGCAGATGTGAAACATTTATGTTTATATTAGAATTCATCTATCTATAATATAAAAATGAATCGCAAAATGTGTTGGTAAGCGCATAACTCAACAACGCCTGGACCAACGTGGTCAATTTTTTTTTTTTAAATGTTCGTTGGAGTTCAAGGATGGTTTTTACGGCGAGAAAAATTCGAATAATTGCCGGAAAAACCCTTAAAACAGCCATTTTTTCTTTCCTATACAAACGTTTTCTAACAAAAACGTAGTCAATTTGAGCTTTATTGCTATTGTATAAAGTTCATATTAAATTTCTTTCGTTTTACTATCGGCACGCGACATAAATCTTCTATAATATAAAAATGAATCCATGAATTTGTTGCTAAGCGCAAATCTCGAGAGCAGCTGAACCCATTTCGCTAATTCTATTTTTATTCTGTTTGCTACTGTCAGGAGAAGGTTCTTAGGTAGGTAGGTAGTAGGTAGGTAGTAGGTAGGTAGTAGGTAGGTAGTAGGTAGGTAGTAGGTAGGTAGTAGGTAGGTAGTAGGTAGGTAGTAGGTAGGTAGTAGGTAGGTAGTAGGTAGGTAGTAGGTAGGTAGTAGGTAGGTAGTAGGTAGGTAGTAGGTAGGTAGTAGGTAGGTAGTAGGTAGGTAGTAGGTAGGTAGTAGGTAGGTAGTAGGTAGGTAGTAGGTAGGTAGTAGGTAGGTAGTAGGTAGGTAGTAGGTAGGTAGTAGGTAGGTAGTAGGTAGGTAGTAGGTAGGTAGTAGGTAGGTAGTAGGTAGGTAGTAGGTAGGTAGTAGGTAGGTAGGTAGTAGGTAGGTAGCAGGAATGTAGTAGGAAAAAGGTGCATTGCAACGCATGCCGGGAATAGCTAGTAATTAATAAAAAACCTTTAGCGAAATATAGAGTAAAATAAAGAATAAATAAATAGTTGTTTTAATTATAATGATAAAAGAGACGTTATTTTGATTTTTATTTACTCACAACAATCGTTCCAAAACAAACTTTATTCTAATGGGAAAAAGTTGATTTTACGTGGCATAGAGGAGGCAGCACATTATGACAGCGTGATTCCATCTTCCGTCACGGCATACGAGTCGGTATTACCGCCTAGGCGCGCATATAGATGTTTCACATCAAATATCAACTGTTTCCTACAAAAGTGCAATACCTACACGATGACAATGTATTATTTGAGCGTTGGTGTCACTTCCAGCCTAAATTATAAGACATTGATCTCTACAGTCGTTTCGATTACTCACAACGTTTTTCAGAGCTTGGAACCACGGTTTCTGTTTTGCATGAAGAAAAACACGTTTATTTAGATACAAAATTTGTAATCGACTTTCCCAAAAGGAGGGTAGCCCGCCACACTATTCCCAAACCACTGTAACTCCTGAAAGTCAGAATCAACAGTGGCGACCACCAGAAAAGCGCCGAGACAATGAAGCTCGACGATGTCCCAGAGAAACAATTTAACTGTCTTGGATCCCGCAACGAAATTAATCAGAAAAGTATACCGGAGGAGTAGGAAAACCATAATTTCCATTTCCCTCCATATCAGCAGCAGCAGATATGGAGGGAAGCTGGTCAATAGGCACCAGTAGCGAAGGGTCAATTTTTGTAAGAGGTAAGCCGGAGTACATATCTTTAATGTGATTATATTATTTGTCTATAGAATACTGACTGTGCCATTTTTCAAAGGGAAGCCGGTAGGAATCGAGTTATATGGAACCTTCGCCACTGATAGGCACAAAGAGACGTTTACAATTGGGATAAGCCCAATAATTTCAAAAGGATGGTAATATTTTTTAGGTTTCCGAACAAATAAAAATCGGACCTTTATTCTTGTCATTGTATGGCAACTAAGCGAAGGTCCACGGATAGTCCAGAGCACAAATATACATATATCTAGATAACGCAAAAGCACCTACGTCCCGGCTTAAGCATTTTATGCTTAACGTGGCTACTGTCGCAGCAAGCTAATTTGTTTAAAACAACAACGTTACAGTTCAAGAACTTAATTCAAGACATTTAAAGAACAAAAACGTTAATCTGTTTTGTGCAATAACTTGTTTGTATAGTAACTAAATAGCGCTTATGACGTCATAGGAGGTAGTCATAAAATGGCAGGCTTAGTTTTCACATGGATCGTGATACTTGCGTTATCTTGGAATATCTACATAAGGGGTGGAAGGCACTAAGCGCATGCTTGGAGAGAGGCCAGTTTCCGCTTCGTTGGAAGACGGGGAAGCTGGTCCTCATCCGGAAACCAGGGCGCCCTGCGGACTCTCCGTCCGCATACCGGCCCATCGTGTTGCTCGACGAGGTGGGCAAGCTCTTCGAAAGAGTCATTGCCAACCGCCTTGCCGGGCACCTTGCGGGGATGGGGCCGGATCTTGCGGAACACCAGTTTGGTTTCCGCAAGGGGCGCTCTACGGTGGACGCCATCATGCGCGTGAGAGCCCTCACGACGGGGGACGCGGTGTCCCGGGGCGGGGTCGTCTTGGCGGTGTCTCTTGACATCGCCAACGCCTTCAACTCCATGCCCTGGAGCTGCATTGGGGAGGCACTCCGGTATCACCGGGTGCCAACCTACCTTCGTCGTGTGGTCGGGGACTACTTGACGGATAGGGCCGTGATCTACCCTGGTCAGAGCGGAGAATGGAACCGGCGAGAGATGTCGTGCGGTGTTCCACAGGGATCGGTTCTAGGACCGGCCCTGTGGAACATCGGTTACGACTGGGTGCTGCGCGCCGACCTCCCTACCGGCGTCAGCGTAGTTTGCTACGCTGACGACACGCTGGTACTGGCACAAGGGAGGTCGCACGAGGCGGCGGCCGAAAACATGACACGCGGGGTTGCGATAGTCGTGGATAGGATCCGGCAATTGGGTCTCGAGGTGGCATTGCACAAGTCCGAGGCCATGTGTTTTCATGGGCCTCGGAATGCGCCACCGTCGGGATCCCTACTGACGGCGGGAGGGGTTTCCATCGGCGTCGGGTCGACGTTGAAGTACCTAGGACTCGTCCTCGACAGCCGGTGGAACTTCGTGGAGCACTTCCGACGTTTGGCTCCCAAACTGGAACGGACAGGGGCTGCCTTCAAGCGGCTCTTGCCCAACCTGAGGGGTCCAAACGCCTCCTGCCGGAGGCTATACGCGGGGGTCGTGCGGTCCATGGCCCTTTACGGGGCCCCGGTGTGGGCGCGTTCTTTAAGGCGGCAAGCCGCCCACTACCTGAACGCGCCCCAAAAGGTGATAGCCATAAGGCTAATCCGGGGGTACCGCACGATCTCCGGCGAGGCGGCTAGCCTCCTTGCCGGATTGCCGCCATGGGATCTGGAGGCGATAGTCCTCGCGCGCCTGCATGAATGGCGCGCGGAGGCACTACGTCGGGGGGAAACCCCGCTGCCGCGGCAAATTGCCGCTCAGCGGACAGACCTCCGGCGTGATATCATGGCGACATGGAGAGAGCGACTGTTGCAACCCCGTGCAGGGCACGCTACCATAGTGGCGATAAGTCCCCTCTTTGAGGAGTGGCTAGAGAGGCGCCACGGCGCCCTCACCTACCACCTGACGCAGATCCTCACCGGACACGGTTGTTTCGGGAGGTTCTTGCACCGAATCGGGCGGGAGGAAACGCCCGGGTGTTTCCACTGCGAGGATCGCCCGGAGGACACGGTGGAGCACACCGTAGAGGTCTGCCCCGCTTGGGCGGAGCACCGCCGTGTCCTTGTAGCGGCGATTGGCGGCGGCGATCTCTCGCGTCCGGCCCTGGTTCAAGCCATGGTCCGGAACGAGAGGGAATGGGAAGCCGTCACCTCCTTCTGTAAAGCAGTCATGCTAGTGAAGGAGGTGGCGGGACGTGAGAGGGAAAGAACCTCACGTCCCAGCCGCCGCGGGAGACGCCCTGGGCGTCGGGGGTCACGTGGTGGCTCCCGGCCACCGTAGGCGCGGGCCTGTGGACGGCGAGTTATGGGCTAGCTCGCCGTCCGGCCGTCTTATGACGACAGGCCGTGTCGACGGCGCGTTCGTGTTCCACGCGCGCCTCAAAGAGATGTCAGCAACCGAGTAGGGGTCCGCATGGGCCGATGCCTGCCAGAGCTGCGGGATTGTTCGAAAGAGACACCGTGGCCCTGGAACACAAAGGGCAAAGAAGGAACATGGATGGGTTTTAGTCAGTACAAGTCTGACACTCCCTTCCGCTCCGCCCAGAGTGGGGGGGGTCATTTGATGATTTCCCATCCAAAAAAAAAAAAAAAAAAAAAAAAAAAAAAAAAAAAAAAAAAAAAAAAAAAAAAAAAGGGGTGGAAGGCACACCGACACGAGAACGGTTACCACGTATTCAGTATATAATTCTGAGCCCCCTACATAGAAAATTTTTAACGGTAATTAAAAAAAAAAACAACTGTTCCATACATTTTGACCGTGAAAGTTTTGTAGGAAACAGCTGTTTTTTTTTTACTAACTGATGAAAGATTTCTATACACCGTGATTTTTTAGTTGTCTTACTAAGGTCGTCCACTCAATGTACCCGACATAAAATAGCTCTAGGCGCGATTTCTTTTTATCTTCCATAATAGGTACAAAGAAAAATAATAATAAAAAATTTGAATAAAGTTATGAAACATCCTGTTAATGATGTTTACGTGTCAAACGGGAGAGCATTACCTACCCAGCACTCGAGTTCAGTAGATCATCGCTCGCAACAGGATGTTTTAACTACGTCATGGGTCATAATACTGAATAATATTTTTATTTTTAAGTTATTAAAATCTCATAAATACCTATTTCTTTTTTCTTGAATGTTAAGTATTCATTGAATACATGATTACTATTTATGACATTGTATCGAATTTCAAATTATCACTCGTATTTCAAATTACTTAATGTTTTTTTAGGCTGTGGTCTTGTTTCGATTGATATTACTTTTTTGGTACATAGATTGCTATTGCAGTACTTTGATATCATCTTTAAAACCATGAAAGCTATAGTTTGTTTATAAATTGACATAAACGCCCAAGATTTTAACCGTTTTCATTTGGCAATTTGAGGATCTGCCCATTGCTGCTAAGAATACTATATGGTGGGCATTTTGAACCGTTGTAAGACGACTAAAAAGTCACGGTGTATAGGGGAACTCAGAATGATGTACTGAATACGTAACCGTTCTCGCGTCGGTGTCCCTTCCACCCCGTATATTTGTGGTCCAAAGACTTCGCAGATGAGTTGCCATGCAAGAGAAATCTCTCATATGACTCTGATCTTATTGTCACTGGTAACAGGCTGTTGGCAACCGGTTGATGGCAATGGCTAACCTTCTATTACTTTATTTAACCGGTGAAATGTGTGTGCAATGTGTGGGTACATTTCTCTCTAACCCTTCGTAATGGTTGATTTAACATAACTTGTAAAATGTGGGTCACATCAAGTTATACATAACCAGTATAACCTGACCTCGCTTTGTATGAGCTTCCCGTTCAATGAGAGAATAGTTTAATTTGGTTTTGTATAGCTTGATTGGTCGTCGTGCGTACTTTATACCTCTGTCAATTCCTTTACACATTAGGCGCGATATTATGAACGTAAATCCTAAATAATATTATAAATGTGAAATTGAGTTTTTTTTATTTGTGGTCACGTTTTTATGAGGAGCTCTTGGCTAAATAATAACAGCCGCTCGGGACGATCTTAAGGTTAAAACCACCGATAATCCTAATTTTGCATTTACATTGTCAGGTGTACAGAAACGGACCTTAGGTACCTTTCATCATCATCATCGTCATCTGCCTAGCCTTTTCCCAACTATGTTGGGGTCGGCTTCCAGTCTAACCGGATGCAGCTGAATACCAGTATTTTACATGGAGCGACTGCCTATCTGACCTCCACAACCCAGTTAGTACTGAGTAATACGATACCCCTTGGTAGAACTGATTGCCAGACTTTTTGGGCCACTGACTACCTATAACGACTGTCAAAGATCTACAAATGACACACCTTTCATCCCGAATAAAAGTACTTTACCCGAAGAAAACAACAATAACGTTCTTATGATAATAGATGGCGCCACGTGTCTTTCGAATCATGATTGAATTATATTATAAGATTACAAGCAAAGTAAAATCCGAATTGATTATCAAATTATAAATTAACGCGAACGCAGCCGCGGGCAAACGTTAGTAATTTTTAAACTTCCGTACCTCTTTTTGACAATAGTAGTAGTTACTTCTGTGTACTGGTTGATCTATGTACAGCTGCTTAGACATTTTCACTCCGGTCAATGGTAAAGTCATTTTGGCAGTATTTCACACTTGGCACTTTAACACTTGGGGCCTGTCTCACTATATCTGGAAATGTACCAGTTACCTTATCATGTAGGTAAATGGTTTAATACACTTTTTCCATTTTTTAAATTTTACTGGTAGATACATACATTCTTTAATTCTTTTATATTTTATTTATTTGAGAGTAAATGAAATATAAAATAACTATAAAATTCTATCGATTCGTATTCTAAAAAAACTCAACCATTTATGCAAAGGTGGGTCAGCTAATTACTATAACACACTGTACGTAAACTTAGACAATATCAGCACATCACTTAGAGAACCAAAAATGTGTAATCTTGACACTTTGTTAAACTATTAGAAAGGTGATAACTTAATTATTACTAACACAAATCACTTATTGAAGTTTAAAGAGCATTCTTGAACACTAAATAGAAAATATTCTGGCCATAGAGTAGTTTTCCCGCCACTAGAAATATTTTACAAACAAACACGTTAAATCATCTAAAAAACCGTAAAATTTTAAAAAAAGAACAATTTCAAACTATCACTAGTTGTCATGTACGTTTTTAACGACAAAATATCGCGGCAAAAGTTTTTTCTTACAATAACACTTTTAGTAAACATGAAAATAAGACACGGTGTTATGACAGTCTTTCAAAATAAACACCGCGTTTTGTATTTCCGCTCGTTACAAAGAAATGTGTCAGTTTTGATCCAAACAAATACACAATGTTACGAAAAGGTAAAATATTTGGGATTTAAACTAGTTTTATTATTCGGCTGTGTCTGTTCATTCAGTATTTTGTATCATCACCGAAAAGTTAATTCAGGTTGGTTAGTTTTGTTAACAATTTATTTTTTTTGCACGGAACCCTAATCCTTTTTCAAAAAGTACTTTAGTTACTCCTTAAAACATCAGCTATCTGCCAGTAAAAGTTCACTCAAAATCGATTGATTAACTGAACAAGCAGACAGACGAACAGTCAGACAGACAAAACTTAAAAAAATGTTTTTTTGTTACAAGTAGGTACCCTACTTACTTTCATAAGGATTCAGTAAAAAACTGTTTTTAATAAGTTACAACACCTCAATTTTATTAATTCCTCCTAAACGGCTTGACTGATTTTGATGATTATTTTTGTGAGTTTATCGAGTCACCTCGATGGTTCTTAGCTACTAGACGAACAAGACTGTCAGAAGAACTAGTTAAGTAATAAGAGCGGAACGTTCAGACAGATAAAGTTACATTTTATATATATGGATATTTCTGTGACACGAGCAAACACCTTTGATATTGTTATCACGCCTTATCACAGATTTGCGGGTGACAGCCAGGATACATTTTTAGATAAGAACGTCCAAAGTGACGTAGGTATACATAGCCTGTATTTTTTAAATAAAGTAATATGTCATTCTGATCGAAAGCAGAACTAAAACTTTTTGAAAATGACCAAGAAATTTTCTATTAGAGATCGGTCAAGAGTGGCCCATCATCATCATCATCATAATCATCATCATTCACAGCCCGACTACATCCACTGCTGGGTGGCCTCGCTTTGTTTGTGCCAAGCTATTATTTATTTTAGAGACAGCTAGATATTCCCGTGATGGCAACAATATCGTCTGCCCATCTCTTCGCATGATAAAAGAGTTGCCCCATTTATAAAAAAGGCGTTTTCAGTACCTCTGAATAAGTGCAGGTTAAGGTATCTTTAAATATATGTCGGATATGTCAGGATTTACTCCTCTCCTCATTTTTTCTCTCCTCTTTTTTTGAGGAACTCGTGGCTAAATAATAACAGCCGCTCGGATCGATCTTTAGGTTAAGCCGTGCTTGCCTAGGTTGGTCTGTGAATGGGTGACCACCCATTACATACCGAGTTTCCTCCGTGCCTCGGAAAGCACGTTAAGCCGTTGGTCCCGGGTGTCATTTGTAGATCTTTGACAGTCGTTAGGTAGTCAGTGGCCTAAAAAGTCTGACAACCAGTCTTACCAAGGGGTATCGTATTACCCAGTACTAACTGGGTTGTGGAGGTCAGATAGGCAGTCGCTCCATGTAAAATACTGGTATTCAGCTGCATCCGGTTAGACTGGAAGCCGACCCCAACATAATTGGGAAAAGGCTAGGCAGATGATGATGTCAGGATTTACTCCGTTAGGCTTGTACATCATGTGGACAGACGATGGGTTTCGTGCTATGAAAACACACTCGGTGCGATACACTATTTCTAGCAAACTAATAAATTAATTGAGATTACAACTTAACACAATAACACGGGGCACAATGAATCGGGTACAGTTCCAAAACGTCTCAACTTTGCCGCGATCAGACATTGAATGTCGCCCTGGCCTCGAGCTGAACATCAGGGCTCTGTAGAAACACGCTGTGGTGTGGGTAGACTGGTAAGTAGGTAGCGTCAAGTCACCAGTGCCCACTGGCGCGTTTGCCGATTCTTTTTATGTCCGTACTAACGACCGGATCCGACATATAACATAGCTTAAATATTACGTCTGTAAACCCCGTAGGATCGGGCAGCATATTTCGCCAGTTGTGTAAAAGTCTCATGTAATAGGATGTGAGCCTAATACCATCAACCGGGCACAAGACCAGACTAATAAACGCGCTTGTTTTCTCCAAAGGAGTAAGCAGAAGTGTGTAAAAAACTCACGTTTTTATAGTTAGACTTTCTCGCGAGTCTATTACCAATGCAAAGTCAGACTCAGGGCTAACCCTCAGAAGAACCTCATCACACTTTGTCGACCCTGAATTAAACCCAAGACCTCATAGTTTGGCATCCATACGTTTCTTCTCGGGTGACCACTGAAAACCAGCGGTGTAATGAGAGCCCCTCATAGCACAGCATCATGCTGAGGGTAACTTGCTTGTCGCAATCACGACGTGCAAGTTGTCAACTTATTTTGTTCCGTCCAGGAGTAATTCCAGTGTGGGAAAGAGATGGCGCTAGACGACCTGTATAGCTCTGTCTCTTTGGAATACACACTGGAATTACTCATGCTTTAAGATGTCATAGTAACTCCCCTGTTGTGTTTATAAATATTTGTTATGCTTTGTATGTTTATTGTTTTTTTTGTCATTTTGTTTGCACGTCATGTCCTTACGACAAATAAATATTTTTTCAAAACATCTTCCACTGGATTACGGAACATTTTCCGTGATTTTCAATTATTCAGAGCTCCCGATATTTCGACGCTATTGCAAGGGCCATAATTTTTTTTTTTGGATTGGAAATCATCAAATGACCCACCGCTCTGGGCGGAGCGGAAGGGAGTGTCAGACTTGTACTGACTAAAACCCATCCATGTTCCTTCTTTGCCCTTTGTGTTCCAGGGCCACGGTATCTCTTTCGAACAGTCCCGCAGCCCTGGCAGACATCGGCCCATGCGGACCCCTACTTATTTGCTGACATCTCTTTGAGGCGCGCGTGGAACACTCGCGCGCCGTCGACACGGCCTGTCGTCATAAGACGGCCGGACGGCGAGCTAGCCCATAACTCGCCGTCCACAGGCACACGCCTACGGTGGCCGTTCTGACCAGAGCTTCCAACAGCATCGAAATATCGAGAGCTCACCATAACTGATAATCATGGAAGATATCCCGTAAGTGACAGTTTAAGTTCAGTTATGTACCGTGAAAGCTTTTAACAAATATTTTTTTTTCTTTAAGGTCAATAGTCGCGCGTGCGAGCACTAGACACACCATTCATTCAGGATATTTTTTTTTTTTTAAATTGTGTTGAACTTAATTATAGTTTAGTTACCTAAAACTACTGCTTTGTAACGGTACCATCTGAATATGGATTGAAAGAGACTGGACCCCACAACACAGGGAATCTTAGTGTGGGGTTCAGGGCTTTATCTACGTTTGTAAACATAATGAGACAATATTTTTTTTTTTTTTTTATAATTACTATAGTACTTGGATACATACCTGATTCGTGAGTACACTCTTCAATTGAACGCACTCGTCTCTTCTTCTGTCCAGTTCTTTCTGCATCACGTTCATTTGTTCTATAAGATAAAATAACAAACATTTTAACATATCGGGTAAAATAACGGTAAGGGTGAATTAATATGTTACAATCCAACATGGTCTTTTAAGAAACAAGTATAACTAAGTAAATGAAGACATGAAATGTGGCAGTATGAAGGACACATTGTTCGCGGAACGGATGGCCGATGTGGCCGAAAAGTTCTGGAGTGGCGACCGCGAACCCGAAGACGTTCCGATGGAAGGCCTCCCACTAGGTGGACCGTGTTATGTTTTTCCCATAAAATTTGGCACTTTCGATCAACTCCTTATTAATTTCCTCTTCTTCTGCGCAGGAGTATCCGAACAAGAGCAGCGCGACATGTTCACGATCCTGTCCACTATCCTGCACCTCGGCAACGTGGATCTGAGCGCGGAAGACACCGACGCGCCGGAAGACGTGGACAGTGATGCTGGCGCTTGTAACAGCATGGTCAGCCTGTTCCCACTGCTGGGACACCGGCCTGCTCCCCTCTTGTTCTTTGACTCAAATAATACCCGACCAGTAGTAGTTTAAAGCCACCTGGTGAAGCTTCCAGGGATCCGCTGGATGCGAGTCGCACGGGACCGGTCAATGTGGCGACACTTGGGGGAGGCCTATGTCCAGCAGTGGACGTCTTTCGGTTGAAATGATGTTGATGACGATAATAAAGTAAATTAAATAGAGTGCTTTTTGGTAACAGGAATATGAACGCAGGTGCGTTCCTATTCACCTCGTTTGACATCATCATCATCATTCTCTTGCCCTTATCCCAATTCATTTGGGGTCGGCGCAGCATGTCTTCTTCTTCCATACTTCTCTATTACTCGTCATCTCGCCAGACACCTCCTTTCTTGCCATATCATTCTTTACACAGTCCAACCATCGTTTCTTTGGTCTTCCTCTACTCATATACCCATTCACATTCATACTCAAAACTTTCCTCACAACATTTCCCTCATTCCTCCGCATCACATGCCCATACCACGACAACCGATTACCACACAACTTTTCAGTCACCGGCGCCACTTTTAAACTTCCTCTTATATACTCATTTCTTATTTTATCCATTCGCGTAACACCACACATCCCCCTTAGCATTCTCATCTCCGCCACATGCAAATGCCTTTCATTCATCCCTTTTGTGGCCCAACATTCTGATCCATACAAGACAGCAGGTCTAACCATTGTTTTATAAATCTTCCCCTTAAGTTTAAGGGGAATGCGGGAGTCGCAGATTGTTCCCGTGACCTGCCGCCATTTCATCCATCCCGTGTTAATTCTGTGCTTTACACTACGATCTATTTCGCCATCGCTTTGCACGAGTGAACCGAGATACCGAAAGTCGGAGCAGACAGGAAGAAACGCGCCATTTAGCGCTATGGCTCCAGAACTGGAGAGACCGCCGAAATCGCAGAACATGTATTCCGTTTTAGTTCTGCTGATTTTCAAGCCAACATTCTCCAGCTTCTGTTGCCATTTCTCCAATCTGCTCTGGATCTCAGATCCATCTTCACCGACAAGAACAATGTCATCGGCAAACAGCATGCACCAGGGTGCCTCTTCCTGTATGTCCGACGTCAAAGCGTCCATAATCAACAGGAAGAGGTAAGGACTTAAAGCCGACCCTTGATGCAAGCCTACAGCCACATTGAACTCATCGGTGTTGCCAGCAGCTGACCGGACGTAGGTACAAGATTGACTGTACATAGCACGAATTAACTCTACATACTTCCCTGGTATACCTTTCTCTTTCAAGGCCCACCACAACACATCCCGAGGTACCCTATCATACGCTTTCTCTAGATCAATGAACACCATGTGCAAGTTTTTGTGTGCACGTCTATACTTCTCGCACAATTGGCGGAGTGCAAAAGTGGCGTCCATTGTTCCTCGACCTGGCATAAACCCAAACTGATTTTGGGTAATCTCACTCTCCTCTCGCAATCTTTTCTCTATCACTTTCTCCCATACTTTCATACTATGTGACATGAGCTTTATCCCCCGATAGTTGTTGCAGTCTTGCACATCACCTTTATTCTTGAAGATGGGCACTAGCGAACTATTGCACCATTCTTGTGGGATCGCTCCTTCATACAACAACTTATTGAAGAATAAAGTCAGCCACATACATCCGTCTTCTTTTAAGCACTTCCATACTTCTACTGGTATTTCATCAGGGCCCATGGCCTTTCCATTTTTCATACTTTGAACTGCTTTCCTCACTTCATCCATGCTAATTTGCCTCACCAAACCCATATTTACTTGTACCTCGTTAAGCACACCGCTCCATTCATTCTCTTCATTCATTAGCTTTTCAAAATAACCCTTCCATCTCCTTTTTATTTCATCATCTTTAGATAAAACCTTACCAGCGCCGTCTTTCATACACTTTATATGATTCATATCTCTCGTTCTCCTTTCTCTTTCTTTTGTAATCCGGTAGAGCTCCTTCTGGCCTCTAGGACTGTCCAGTGAGTCATATAACTTCTCCTGTGCCTTAGCCTTGGAAACTGCTACCGCCTTTTTTGCCTTTCTCTTCCATTCTTTATAGATCCTCTTCTTTTCTTCTTTCAAACTGTCGTTCTCGTTTGCTACACCCTGCCATTCTTTAAACGCAACCTTTTTCTCTTTCAGATTCTTTTGCACCTCTTCATTCCACCACCATGTATCCTTGTCTATCATACCTTTCCCTTTGGATTCTCCAAAAACATCTTTTGCTACTCTCCTTATACAATCTGCCATCTCTTTCCAACATTCATTTACAGATTTTCCTTCCATATTCTTCATTTCAATCATCTTATCTACTACTTGACTCTTAAACATACTTGTACATTCTTCATTTTCAATCATACGCCATCTGGTTTTGGGTGGGGGCCGTTCTTTGTTTCTACTGGCCGAGACACTGACTTTGACCTCCATTATGACCAATCTGTGTTGGGAGACTAAGTCTTCGCTTGGCAGCACTTTACAGTTTTTGACGTATTTAAGACTGTCCCGCTTGACCAGGAAAAAGTCTATTTGCGTCGCGTGGTGGCCACTTTTGTACGTAATGAGATGTTCGTCTCTTTTTTTAAACCATGTATTTGTTATTGCCAGGTCGAAGGCAGACGCAGCTTGAAGTAGTGCCTCGCCGTCATTGTTACGGTCTCCATACCCCCAGCCACCATGCACTCTCTCATACCCATCCTTCATTCTTCCTACATGCCCGTTGAAATCACCCCCCACATACACTTCTTCACTCTCTTGCACATCCAACATCACTCGATCAAAGTCTTCCCAGAACTTCTCTTTTACGCTGTCCTCACTTCCTGACTGGGGTGCATACACACTAACTATATTTAGCACCAAACTATCCAGAATTACTTTTACAGCTATCACTCTATCGCTCACTCTTTTAACATCCACCACACATTCTTTCAACTCCCCATCTAAAACTATTCCCACACCATTTCGCTTGCCATCACTGCCACAATAATAAAACTTATATCCTTCTCCAATTTCTCTTGCCTTCTCACCCTTCCACTTAGTCTCTTGCAGACACGCTATTTTTATCCGTCGCCTTTTTAGAACATCTGCTAACTCTCTTCCTCTTCCAGTCATCGTACCGACATTCCAGCTCGCACACCTCATTCTTACATCTCTTACTCTCCGAGCTTGCGTCTTACGTCGCACCCGCCCGTTCTGGTGCGACAACCCTTGTCCACTTTCCGGAGGGGCCGGGTGCTGCCCCTGCGCGTCGCCTGCGGGGTACGCCCTAGCCCTAACGTTATTTCCATTTTTACTTATCAACATACTGCTTTGGGTTTTGGCAGAGATTTTATGACCGGCCGCCTGCCTGACGTCAACCCTCCTTGGGAATGCTATTGTGCATATCTTCATAAATTATTGTAAATATGCTATGTTTTCCATTAGTCGCCTCTTACGACACCCGCTGGATGAGATGGGGTGGTGGTATTCTTTGAGTCCGGCACACCACACGGACTTTCACCTCGTTTGACAATTATAAGAATTTAGGGCCTCAGGTTCGATCAAGATTATACCTTGGTTTGGTCATTTTTTTTTCTGCTATTTGATGTAAAGAGAGAAGCGATAGGGTAGCCCGCGAAATTCAAGTTTTCTGATCCCATTGAATGAATATTTCATGAAAAGTCATTCAATGTGACGATATGTGACGTGTGTGTGTCGAGCAGTAAGTCGTGGGTTCGAACCCAGGCAGGCGCATTACTTTGTGTAATTTATTTCATCACCACTGCTCTCAAAACGGTGAAGAAAAACATCGTGAGGAAACCGGCATGTCCTAGAACCTAAAATTCGAAGTAAATAATAACAGCCGCTCGGATCGATCTTTAGGTTAAGCCGTGCTTGCCTAGGTTGGTCTGTGGATGGGTGACCACCCATTACATACCGAGTTTCCTCCGTGCCTCGGAAAGCACGTTAAGCCGTTGGTCCCGGGTGTCATTTGTAGATCTTTGACAGTCGTTAGGTAGTCAGTGGCCAAAAAAGTCTGACAACCAGTCTTACCAAGGGGTATCGTATTACCCAGTACTAACTGGGTTGTGGAGGTCAGATAGGCAGTCGCTCCATGTAAAGTACTGGTATTCAGCTGCATCCGGTTAGACTGGAAGCAGACCCCAACATAGTTGGGAAAATGTTAGGCAGATGATGATGACAACCTGAGAATGACCTACAAATCGCAAAAAACGTAAGAAAATTTGAATTTCGTGGGCTTTCCTGGCGCTTACACCTTAAGTGAACACCGATACCAGACACATCGTAGAGGCGTTGCCAAGCCAGAGACAAAGCTCAACTTTCTCAGTAACACAGAATACAGATCTTTAATGAGTTATAGCGGAAACCGACTTATGCCACTTACTTACTTAACCCACAAAATAAACACTGGCTCCGTATTTTTGAACATCCATTACGCTAGTTTACTACGTCGTATTACATTGTTACCTATTGTCATTGTTAGAATGTGGGAGTAAAAAGCCTCAACAAAAATTTAAACCATAAAAATTTCGTAAAAAAAAAACACTCAGTTAATTTTTTTTTCGTTGCTATGGCGACTTTAGGACTTACAGAAGTTACTCTTAAAATATTTCGTGTATGAAAAGATAGACCTTATATTAAAGATTGATGACACAGCTAGAAAAAGGGTAATGACTGAGATGAACATTTACAGAAAAGTTTGGAAGAAGAAGACATGCAGCGCTGATCACCAACAAACTGGGATAAGCAGCAATGTCAATGATAAAGCTTCGCTTTATCAGCTAGTGGTAATTCTTACCTATAACTTCCTTGGAAACCAGCATGGTGTCTCCAGCTGCCCGCAGCCTCTCCAGGTGTTCTCGAAGCTTCTTGTTCTCAATCTCCAGCTCCTCCAGCTTGTAGCGGTCTATGTTCGGGTTCGTAGGCGGTGAAGAGTGGCGGTCTGGTGGAGAAAATAAATAAAATTAGTTATTTATGGATAGCATAATACATATTAGTATTATTTTATTTTATTTGATTTTATTTAATTAGGGAACCAACAGCGATCCATAAAATTATTTTACAAAATATACGTGTTCCAGTTAATATGGCCAATTATAGGTTTCCCTGTGTAACTGGGATATTTGTATAAATGCGAACGGACTGATGCCAGATATTTCAAAATAAACAAAAAATAGCAATATAATACAAAATCAAATTACATTAGGTTAAATTAAGATTACAATTTTGAAAAATATAAAACAAAAAAAAGGTGGAATAATAAAAGATATTAGAACAAGAAAAAGAAAGAAGAAGAGATTACAAATGCAAAAGAAGCTGCTTGGCTGTATGTTGCCATTTAACAATTTTAGAGGGTGCATTCCGAGTAATATTTTTTGCGTAGAGTTACTTAGTTTGATGGCTTCGTGAAGGGTCCGTTTACATAAATATTGTATATCGCTGTTATGATGAATTTCTTTAATATTACTTAATGAAAATTTTTATATCGCTCTGTGTTGCTCTAAAAAAAATGATTTTAATTGCTATAACTAATATAGTTACACTAAATATTTAGTTTTAGGTGCAAAATAAACACCTGACGAAAGTTTTCAAATGGTTTTTTTTACGTCTAAAACTGTTATAACACCTTTCCAAGTGTTATTATTGCAATACTTAATCAATATCTTAGTGCAACAAGAGCGAGATTTCATAATTTCATTCAGTAATATAATAACATAACATCACACCTGTTATCCCCGAAGGCATAGGCAGAGGGATACTTTAATAGTACACCCATATTTCGGCAGTTATGTTTAAAGTCCCCTGTAATAGGGGGCGAGTCTATTGTCATCAACCAGGCATAAATCCAGACTCCGTGGCTGCTACTGAGAAATTCCTGTTGGAAAAACCCAATAACAGTGCCTGACCTGGGAATCGAACCCAGGACCTCATGCTCAGCTGACGCGCTTGCGACCACTACACCAACGAGGCTGTCAGTAACATTGATTAAATAACAGCGAAATATTTGATAGCTATTGGCAACGTTGCCAAATTTGAGAATGCACACTCTTAGCGGCTGAACGGATTTGAAAAGTGGTACACGGGTACACCATGACCAGTGTATACAGGGTGTAAACAGACCCTTCACATAACCGTCAACCAAGCATTCTGTACATCAAACCAAGTAACTTTACGCAAAAAATATTGCTGGGAAAAGACTTTTTTTTTGGGGTGAAAAATCACGTTTTACGGTAGGACTCGATGGAAAGCACTCATAGCATTGTGCTGATGAATGGATTGAATAGTACGAGGGTCGTGGAGGTGTGTAAACTAAAAATCTTACATTAAAAAAAGAATTTAAAAAAAAAAAACTCGTGACTAAGTTGGAACTTTGACCCGCAATATCTCAGTAACTAGAAGGTTCGAAGATATGGTCTAGAACAAAAAAATGATTGCAAAGACGGGGAGAACAAGTGCCTTTCGGCTACGTTAAGGGTCTATTTACACCCTTTAATTTCAGACACCCACACGAGCGGAGCCGCGAGCAAAACCTATGTAGCTTATAACCCACCGATGGGACACAAGCCTCCTCTCTGTGAGAGGATATTAACAGATAACAATGATTAATATTGCAATAAATATTTATCACTGTATTTAGTCTTTTATCAGTAAATCGTGTTAACGGTTCATCGAACTTAACAATAATAAATCAAATCACATGAGATGACATTTCATCATCTGCCTGACCTCCACAACCCAGTCAGTATTGGGTAATACGATACACCTTGGTAAGACTGGTTGTCAGACTTGCGGGCCACTAACTGTAACGACTGTCAAAGATCTACAAATGACAGCCGGGACCGACGGTTTAACGTGCTTTCCGAAGCACAGAGGAAACTCGATAGGTAATGGGTGGTCACCCATCCACGGACAGACCTAGGCAAGCACGGCTTAACCTTGAAGATCAACCCGTACGGCTGTTATTATTTAGCCAAGAGCATCACATGATATTTGTCATCAGAATATAATCAGTTGAGTTTCAGGACTGCATGGGATGCTGTGAGAGACATTAACGTTTAATTACTTCGGAAATCCCAATTAAAGAAATATTTACTTTATGACAATGTAAGTTAAGTTGATTTTAGACCAACTGAAAATTTCATCAAAGCCGAAATTGCAGCGCAAACTGAACTTTGTCCCTAATCGCAACTAGACCCCAATCTTTTTAAGTCGCGAGTTAATAGGCTTCTTTTGGGTTAGCTCGTTCCATCGTCGACCTCATCTCTGTCCTCATGACAAGATTGAGGTCAAGAATAGGCCCATTTAATATTAAAAAAACCACGGTCTTTTTTTTTCGGAAGACATTTCAATCTCAATTTGATGATGACAACATAATACTGTCTTTGTTGTCGAACAGTTGGGTAAAAATAAGTTAAAACTTACTCATAATCCTCTCCTCGAGGTCCGTAGCCCTCTTCTGTGTGCGCGACAGTTCACTCTGAAGCGCTGATATCCTGTTCCTCATGCGTAGTACCAGACCCGCATCCGCCACCTATGGAGAGACATTACAAAATTGATTGTATGTTTCACAACATGCCAGAGCCTGCCAGGGCTGCGGGACTGTTCGAAAGAGATACCGTGGCCCTGGAACACAAAGGGCAAAGAAGGAACATGGATGGGTTTTAGTCAGTACAAGTCTGACACTCCCTTCCGCTCCACCCAGAGTGGGGAGAGGGTCATTTGATGATTTCCCATCCGAAAAAAATAAATAAAAGGGGCCGATAATAAATATTTCGACCACAGACATTCTCGTATAGCTCGTGCAGACATGATAGAGAAAGATACAAGAGGCTATAAATAAGTACTAACCGGTTGTGTTGGTCCATTGTGTGAGCCTGCCGACCAGTTAACAGCCTCCAGGGCTGGTCGAGTGCTCTCTACCGATCTGACCGAACCGTAGCCATAGTCCTAGAGAAATGAAAATAATAGGATAATTTACATTATAGTTTGTTAGCAAATGAGAACGCATTCATTTTATAATATTCTTCTGTTGGCCTTATTGTTTATTTAATTATATTGTGTTGGCAACATTTTTTTCTTGTTCTGTGCCAAAGGTTCAAATAAAACGTTAATTGCAATTTTCCAAGTTCTACAGTAATTTTATAGATTTCATCCCCAAATATCAACATAGTTTAGAGCAAAAACAAACGTTTAGGATTTATAGACAAAATAATTTGAAGGATAAAAAGTTAGACACGTTTTCACGAACACTGGAAATGAATGCCTAAGTAAAAGCGCTCTGTTGGAGTCGTAACAACAATGCAGTACTACTTATTTAGGCGTTCATTTAAGTGTTGATTAGTGTTAGATAAAACGTAAATAAATACGTTTAATTTCGAAATTTCGAAAATACATTTGATGTTATCTGTCGTTATAAAAAAAGATAACTAATTAATTGATTCTACAAAAAATGAAAGTACTTTAGAATGACTACCCGCTTGTTATTAGAAGCCGAACTATTTTCAACTGGTTTAGCGAAAACTTCTTTTTACCCGACTACGGCAAAGTCAAAAGGAAGGGTTATGGTTTTTTTTTTCTTCTTTTTTTTATTTAACGTTGCCCCAAACTAGGAATTTCTCCTGTATCGTGGTTGCGTTTACAAACATTTAAACTCACATACACAACAGCCAGACCCGGAACAACTACCTGTAGATCATACAAATATATGTTCCATGCGGGGATCGAACCCGCGACACGCAGCGCAGCAGTCAATCGCTCAGCCACTGCGCCAACCGTGCCGTCAAACAGTAACAATAATGTAAGTACCCTTAACGAAGCCGAATAGCACTTGTTCTCTCCCTCATTGTCATGACTTTTTGTTCTGGATTTTTTTGGTTTATCGGATATCCTTCTAGTTACGAAAACATTGGAGTATCGGAGAAATTAGATAGTTATGTTTTGACATTGAAAGAAAAATTCTAGTGCGAGCAGGGTTTGAACCTGCGACCTTCCGATTCAGTACACCGGATGTCTTAACCAATTAGACCATCACCAATAAGACATCCGGTGTACTGAATCGGAAGGTCGCAGGTTCAAACCCTGCTCGCACTAGAATTTTTCTTTCCATTTCAAAACAGCTGTAGTTCCCTACGCAGGGTTTGCGTATAAAAATATTAAAAATTAGATAGTTATGTTTGCAATAGCTTACATCTTCCACTGTAGTTTCTTGTTGAGAGTTGTTGCTGGCATCTGATAGCGATCTCCTGTGCTCCTTCGGTGCTGGCTTACTGTAACCAAAAGCAATTTGTAAATAACTAGTAATAGGCATCAGTGGCGAAGGTACTATACAACTCGATTCCTACCGGCTTCCTTTTTAAAATTTATACAGTCAGTATTTTATAGACAAATAATATAATCATAATAAAGATATGTACTCCGGCTTAACTCTTACAAAAATTGGCCCTTCGCTACTGATAGAAATTGACTAAACGTAACGGCTTGGTTATGGTATAATAATATACTTTGTCCGGTATTCTCTTCTCACGCTGGCCCAAGACTACGTCACGATAAGTGTTACCATTGATTGTCAGTAAATTTAGGGATTCTCATTTAGTGAATGAAAATAAAATAAATTACTAACTAGCTTAACTATTTAGTAACTGGTGTGATTCATCTATTTAGTTTTAAATTAATTTACATATTGAATTATTAATTCATAATTGCTTTGTTTAGCTGTATCCGGTTAGACTGGAAGCCGACCCCAATATAGTTGGGAAAAGGCTAGGCAGATGATGATGAATTGCTTTGTTAAGTTTAAAAATACATTTTGCTCGGGTAATTCAATCACACACCGAGGCAACACATGGACAGCATCGCAACTGATGACGTATTCTTGGGCCAATCACGTGACGACGGCGAATCACGAACTGTCCGCATGGCCGAAAACCGTCTAGCATGGAGAGCGTTGGTGGAAAAAGCAACGACCTGATGTGGTCACGACCCTCAGTCATGAGGAAACGAGGAAGAAGAAGCAGTCAACTCACCTCTGTAAAGAGTCGATCCTCTCCTGCAACTCGTACTGCGCTGACAACAACTTCTGTCGACTCTGTCGCTCTGCTTCTAGTTCAGCGTTCAACGCCTTCTTCTCTTGTTCGTGTTGTTTGTCGCGCTCTGCGGAAAAAAGAATAGTTTTTCAGTATGATCCAGGAAATATAACCGCTTCATCAAGGTCTACGGCAGCGGGCAGACGTAAGAATTGGAAAGAATGGAGGCAGGCCTTTGCCTAACAGTGGGACATCACGGGCTGATGTAATAATTGTTATCCAGGGTCGGAATTGCTAAGAGAGGGTATCCAAAGCGTTCGCAAGAGGAATATGCTTTGTTTAGGTCTCTTCAGTTGGAAATTTATATGATGGTGAAATGGACTGCCAGGGCTGCGGGACTGTTTGAAAGAGATACCGTGGCCCTGGAACACAAAGGGCAAAGAAGGAACATGGATGGGTTCTAGTCAGTATAAGTCTGACACTCTCTTCCGCTCCACCCAGAGTAGGGGGGAGGGAGACATTTGATTTCCCATTCGAAAAAAAAAATTGTGAAATGGCGCAGTTATGACAGGTGGATTAAGGCTGTCACCAAATAGCGTTTAAGAACTGAGAAAAGAAACGTGGGCCGTCCCGCGGCGAGATGGGCTGACGAGATGGTTCCTAACCTGGATGAGGCTGGCACAGGACCGTGGAGATTGACACGAGAAAAGAGAGGCCTATACTCAGCAGTGGGTGAGTTCAGGCTGTGGTTGATGAATATGATGAACTAGGGCAGCTACTTTTAACAACCTTGTCTAATTAAAAAGTCTTAGGGATTTTAACCAAGGAAATAACTTATGAATATATTATGCACAGGCACTTTTAGCAGGTATGGATTATTTTGAAAAAAAAAACTGCATTATTCACAAATAGTAGGTCTTTCCAATGATAAGATTCGTCATCGCGTCTGTCGAGTTTCGCTAGCTAATTTAATTTGCATTCTCTTTTGGAAGATTGGTTTATAGTTTTCCGTGACTTGTTCTATTGTTAAAGCTGTTAACTAGAGATATAACAAAACATCACGGCTGTAATCCCCGAAGGATTAGGTAGAGGTGTACCTAATAGTACACCTACATTTCGCCAGTTACAGGGGCGAACCTATTGCCATCAACCGGGCACAAATTCAGACTCCGTGGCTGCTACTGAGAAATTCCTGATGGTAAATCCAATAACTACTTTACCCGACCCGGGAATCGAACCCAGGACCTCATGCTCAGCAGTCGCGCTTGCGACCACTCGACCAACGAGGAACTCATGCAAGAGAATCCACAAATACAGGGTGTAAACGGAGGGTCCGTTTACACCCTGTATCACGAAGCCGTCAACCAAGCATTATGTACATCAAACTAAGTAACCCCACGCAAAAATGATTGCTGGGAAACGACTTTTTTTTTTCGGGGTGAAAAATCACGTTTTACGGTAAAACTCAATGTAACGCACTCAAAACTTGGTGCTGATGGATGCTTTGAATAGTAATGGGACATGAAGGTAATTAAAGTAAAACGTTAAAAAGGTTGGGAATTTGGCCTCCAATATTTCCGTAACTAGAAGGTTCCCAGGTATGGTCCACACCAAAAAAAATATTGCAATGACGAGGAGAACAAGTGCCTTTCGGCTTCGTAAAGGATGTTTTGACACCCTTTTTTTTTCGGATGGGAAATCATCAAATGATCCCCCCACTCTGGGCGGGGCGGAAGGGAGTGTCAGACTTGTACTGACTAAAACCCATCAATGTTCCTTCTTTGCCCTTTGTGTTCCAGGGCCACGGTATCTCTTTCGAACAGTCCCGCAGCTGTTTTGACACCCTTTATGGCTAAACAAAAACAAAATCCGGCCAACATTTGTAATACCTTTCCACAACTGCGCTCGACTTTTGAATTCCTGCGACCACTCCACCAGGGCACTTTCATAGCCGTTAGTACTCTCATATTGTTTATTTGGCACGTCCCTAATCACTTCTGACACCAACATTGTGGTTTCTTATTGTTATAACATTTCATACACAAGTTCTATTTATTTTTGATGGTTGCTCACTTTAGGTCATGTGCGTGCATGACCAGATAATATATGAACGTGGTGGACGCGGAAGAAGTGTGTAAGGATACTGTTCAGTACGGTCTTGTCTACCCCCATGGAAGACGGCGTGAGTTTAAGAATTTAGTTGGTTGCTTTTGGTGTGTAGGTGACTTAAGTTTTTTTACACGCCATGCATACTTTTGATATCTGATAGACAATTATAATTAAATATTTCTCTCTTCGCGGTTTTTTGGACGTTTACGTGAAGTCGGTAGCAAGAAAAGAAATAAAATCGAATGATTTTTGACATTAAAGTCATTTTGCAATTTGTTTTGTGTTTTGGCAGTCGTTTGTTTCTTTTAGGCCCAATTTATCGCTAAAAACAGCCCTTTACAAACTTTCAATTATGCTGTGATAGCGAAATAGTGTAAACAACACCATAGCAACTTCATATCATAACATCACGCCTGTAATCCCCGAAGAGTTAGGCTGAGGTGTACCTAATAGTACACCCACATTTCGCCAGTCATATTTAAGTCCCATATGGAGCGATCAACTGGGCTCAAACCCAATCTTCAAAAAACTTCACCAAATATACCAGTATGTGTATTTTTTGTCACATTACGAATACATAACAATCACTTTATTCCATTACAAAACTGCACTTATTTCACTCTGAAATCATCATCTGCTCAGTATTTTTCCGAGATCGGCTTCCAGTCTAACCGGATGCAGTGACGGATACCAGTATTTTACATAGAGCGACTGACTATCTGACCGCCACAACCCAGTTAGTACTGGGTAATACGATACCCCTTGGTACGTCTGGTTGTTGGATTTCCGAGAAAAAAAAGAAACACGTATATTTTTGCGCAAATATAAAACTAAATATTTGCCAACACGGCTGTTTCGAAATCGATGGAACATGGAAGTAATTAATACTTTCGTTATCACTAATTTGTTATCAACGGTTATCTAACTGAATGTTTGGCTTTATCAATACATTTATCAAAAATTGTTACAGGATCGTAAATAAAAATGTTTTTGGAGGTCTTTGTGTCCTTTACAAGATCCTGTTGAAAATATAAATATTTTTCAATGTCTTTGATTTTTGGAAAATGTTTTATTACTTGCAGTTTTAATAATACAGGGTTAATGTAAGTTAGATAGCGAAACTTTACAGATATCAATATGTCATATCATCATCTGCCAAGCCTTTTCCCAACTATGTTGGGGTCGGCTTCCAGACTAACCGGATGCAGCTGAATACCAGTATTTTTCATGGAGCGACTGCCTATCGGACCTCCACAACCCAGTACTGAGTAATACGATACCCCTTGGCAAAACTGGTTGTCAGACTTTTAGGCTATTGACTACCTGTCAAAGATCTACAAATGATAGCCGGGACAAACGGCTTAACGTGCTTTCCGAGGCACGGAGGAAACTTGGTATGTATTTGGTGGTCACCTATCGACGGGCCAAAAAAAATCTCTTAGACTTCAAGTCATCCAAATAAAACATTTTCACGTTTTTTTTTTCATGCGTTTTGCTAAGTAATTAATTCGACCTTGGATATGTTTAGGAAAGTATAGCTTAATCGTGTCTCTCAAAAACAAGAAAGTTAATCGTTTTTCATTGTTTATGTTCCTAATATCTAATAATTAATCAATTCTTGAATTACTTTGTCGGACAAGAGCGCGTCACACTCATTATCGTAAAAAAAACTTGACAAGATAAAGTTTGGCTACATGCATTTTAAAATGATTAATTAGTTCAAGGTGATAATAACAATGTTATTGGAAATGAGCTGTTTTTTGTTGAATGTGTTATTATTGAGTAAACTCAAAATGAGATCCTGACTCCTGACATACAGGTACACCTAGATCAGGAGTCAGAGGTTTCAAACAAGTTTCTGTAACAATGTCAATAAAGAATTTGAATCTGACGGTTAAACTAAGTAGGTAGAAAGGTATCGTATCAAGATTTTGTTTTCCTTCATTGGCCGCTTTGTGGGCTCGAATAATAAAGTCAACAAAGGTATCGTAGCTGTGATATTGTTACAATGTCTAATGAGTGTAAAAGTACGCATAACGAAGCCGAACAGCACTTGTTCTCCCCGTCATGTCATTGCGATGGGAAGCCGTCACCTCCTTCTGCGAAGCAGTCATGCTAGTGAAGGAGGTGGCGGGACGTGAGAGGGAAAGAACCTCACGTCCCAGTCGCCGCGGGAGACGCCCTGGGCGTCGGGGGTCACGTGGTGGCTCCCGGCCACCGTAGGCGCGGGCCTGTGGACGGCGAGTTACGGGCTGGCTCGCCGTCCGGCCGTCTTATGACGACAGGCCGTGTCGACGGGGCGTTCGTGTTCCACGTGCGCCTCAAAGAGATGTCAGCAAATAAGTAGGGATCCGCATGGGCCGATGCCTGCCACGGCTGCGGGACTGTTCGAAAGAGATACCGTGGCCCTGGAACACAAAGGGCAAAGAAGGAACATGGATGGGTTTTAGTCAGTACAAGTCTGACACTCCCTTCCGCTCCGCCCAGAGTGGGGGGGGGTCATTTGATGATTTCCCATCAGAAAAAAAAAAAGCAATGTCATTGCGATAATTTTATTGTTCTAGAGTAGACCATACTTGGTTCAAAGTTCCTACTGTATCCCAATTTTTTTATTTTATATTTAAAATTTTTAATGTTATAACATTACTTTGAATACCTCCACGGCCCCCGTACTATTTAATGCGTCCATCAGCACAATGTTTTTGAGTCCTACTGTAAAACGTAATTTTTCACCCCACAAAGTTGTTTCCCAGTAATATTTTTTACGTAAAGTTACATTTAGATGTACAGAATGCTTGGCCTGCCGGCATCGTGAAGGGTCCGTTTACACCTTGTATGTACTCGTACAAGTGTGTATAAAACAGGTATTGACTAACAAAACAAACTCACCTTCAATGGCCAGGTCATAATGCTCCTTCATACTCTTCAACTCATTCGCCAGCTTCTCGCTCTCTCCTTCCCACGAAACTCTATTCTTCTCATACTCCTCTTTCAACGTCTTCTTCTCTAATACCAGCAGTTTGTTGCTATCCTTTTCTTTCACCAGCTCTTCTTGCAGAGAGGTGATTAGATCGTTCTTGCTGAATATGTCCACTTTGAGTGTTTTTGCTTCTATTTCCACTAATTTCAGGAGTTCTAGTTTTGCCCTGTGGAAGAGAGGTTCTTTGTTAATAATGTTACAAATAGACAGGTTTTGGGATGAAGATCTTAATGCTAACTGTACATGTCATGATTCTGTAGCGGCTCTACAAAAATTACTACAGCAACATTGATAAAAAAGAACTTCAGCGCCATCTATGACACAAATGAAGAACTAAAATCACATTCCTAAATCGCGCAGTTAAAGTTATCCGCGACTGAAGACTATACAGGGTGTAAATAGACCCTTAACATAACCGAAAGGCACTTGTTCTCCCCGTCACTGCGATAATTTTTTGTTCTAGACCATACCTGGGAACCTTCTAGTTACGGAGATACAGGGGGTCAAAGTTCCAACTTTTTCTCATTTTTTTTTTAATTTAAGATTTTTATTTTAAACACCTCCACGACCCCCATACTATTCAATCGATCCATCAGCACAATGTTTTGAGTGCGTTACATTGAGTCCTACCGTAAAACGTGATTATTCATCCCAAAAAAAAAGTCGTTTCCCAGCAATAATTTTTGACTTAGTTTGATGTACAGAATGCTTGGTTGACTTCGTAAAGGGTTCGTTTACACCCTGTATAAAAAAACCCGACAACAACTGTCGCGCAGTAGCCCACCAGACATAACAACCGTCTGCTCCGAGGATCCTCCCTTTTCTATGGAGGATGAAGAACTTTACAACCTGTTCTCCATACCCCTAAAGTTCAACTTCAAATGTTCGGTATTGTTAACGCATCGTTACATAACTTAGAATAGTACATGAAATCTCTATTGCATAACATCACGCCTGTAATCCCGAAAGGTTTTGTCAGAGGTGTCCCATACTTCTATAGTACTCACATAGTCCTCAGCTCCGTTTGAGGTAATAGGGGTCGAACCTATTGCCATCAACCGGGCAAAAATCTAGACTCTGTAGCTGCTACTGAGCAATTCCTGAAGAAAAAACAAAATAACACAGCCCGACCTGGGAATCGAACCGAGAACCTCTTGCTCAGCAGTAGTACTTCCGACAACTAGACTAACGAAGCAGCCTCGAAGGTAACTCACTTCAAATCCACAATTTGCGCCAGCAGCGGCTCGATGCTCTTATTCTTCTCCATCGAGTCTCCCAGCCTCTGTTGCAGGCTGATGATCTTGTTCTCCAGACCCTTGTTGAGGGTCTTCACGTGGTCCAGGCTGCGGGCTTCGATGCGCAGGCGCTTGTATTGACGGCGGGCGAGGAAGCGGCGGATCTGTGGAGAATAGTGTAATAGGTGTGAAATATAGTAAAATTTGCTCTTTATCCAACTATGGCTAAGCCCAAAAGGAGATTATCATCATCTTTAGCCTACAGCAGTCCACTGCTGGACATAGACGTCTTCAATCGCACGCCACTCAACTCGATTCTCGGCTACTCTCATCCAGTTGCTACCAGCTACCCTGCGAAAATCGTCGCTCCACGCTCGCCTGAGGGCGTCCCACCTTACGCTTGTCGATTCGCGGTCTCCACTCAAGAACACGTCTACCCCAACGGCCATCGGTTCTACGGCTAATATGGCCGGCTCATTGCCACTTCAGCTTACTTATTCTGTGAGCTATGTGGACAACACGGAGGTTATGGTTTTAGCTATATTTTAGTAGTTTGATAAATGATTCTCATTTCAAGACAAGGGTTTATGAAAACTGTTTCTCGTTTACTAGTATTTGAGCTTATTTAAAACGCTGATGGATCCCATAGAACAGAAACAGTTTCAGTTTTCATTTTTACTGAAATATAGTTGGAACTTTTCCACGAATAAATAAATAGCTTGAAGTATTTCTTTGATTGAAAACCGCATAGCGTTTTCGCTTCGTGCTACGCGTTTAGCTACGGCGTAGTACATTCTGTGTTACGGCGTAACTATATCCGCGACGGCGTACCTCAACCTGAGACTGTAGTATCCATAAAATTCAAATTATTTTAGAAAGTTTTTAATTGATTTTTAGGATTCCGTACCCGAAAGGTAACCAACGGAAACCTATTACTAAGCCTCCGCTGTCCTTCTGTCCGTCTGTGTGTCACCGGGCTGTATCGCATGATAGGTAACAGGTAGACAGTTAAAATTTTAACAGAATGTGTATTTCTGTTTCCCCTATAACAACAAACAATAAAATGAAAGAAGGCTCCCCTACTACGATCCCGATACCGAACCCTTCATGCGCGAGTCCGACTCGCACTTGGTCGGTTTTTTACGTCTTCGATTACACACAAATATAAAAAAATAAACTTGCAGAGTACATAACTAATTCCTTCTTTTAGCGAAGTCGGTTAATAAAATAATATAAATTATACTTACAGAAGCTTGCGCAATGACAATCTGTCTCCTCAGCCTCTTTGCGCGTTTGCGTGAGAGGTAGCCACGCGCGTAACGTTGTATGGTGACGACCTGAAACCAAACTAAATACTAAGTGAAACCAGGCTTATTCATTGGTATTTTCTCACTCAGTCCTTTAAGTAGACCGTTATGCACACGCGGCACATTAAGCTGATACCCGTCCTCCCACTCCCAGCATCACGTTTTTTATTATCGAAAAGATCAGAAAGAATAAAATCCGCTTTAACAAAAAAATATCGTTTTCTTTTATTTAGAAATTGATCGGATTTTTTAGATAAAAATAGCTTGTTCGGGATTTTAAATCAATATTTTAAAAAAAATATATTTTACACGTCACACATTAAACCACTTTTTTACGTCTACGAAAAATGCGCGTGATCGTCACATTATCGAAAATCGTGATTAATCGCGACTTTTTTTGATACCTTGCCCCCTGTTCGAACCTCACGTGATGAAAAGAACGACTTTTTCAAAGTGATTTTATATCGGACCCTGCATCGGTGTCAAAATCCCAGCGATCTTTGCAAATGCAGCAACAACCTTACCCTTATTTGACATTCGTTACGGGTTTTTTGCGACAAGCCCGCCACACTATTCCCAAACCACTGCAACTCATATGCGCTAGAATCAACAGTGGCGACCACCAGAAAAGCGCCGAGACAATGAAGCTCGACGATGTCCCAGAGAAACAGTCTTGGATCCCGCAACGAAATTAATCAGAAAAGTATAGCGGAGGAGAAGGGAAGCCATAATTTCCACTTCCTTCCATATCAGCAGGAGACAGGATAAAACAAGGCCAATAGGATGGCAACCAATCGTTTATCGTTTAAAAAAGGTTGGCGAGTACATTCAGAAAAAGCTGGCAGTTTCGTCACAACGTTAATGTTTTCTTCATTGTTTGTCTTTTTATTTTAGTATATCCGTGTAAATTTCTATATATTTTGATATATTTTTATATATCCTTGTAGTTTATCTTTGTAATAAATTATTTTTCTCTGCATCACCCAAAGGTTGACTGGTAGAAAATGCCTATGGCATTAAGTCCGCCTCTGTACTTAGTGCTTGAAGTGTTAAATAAATAAATAGGCAGAAAGGGACGTTTACAACTAGCATAAGCCCAGTAGCGTCCACGGATAAATATTATCATTAAATAGCTTTTACCCGCGGCTTCCTTCATCCTCCTTTTTAACCCTTCGGGGGAAGAATTATCAAAAACGCTGAGACACGTATAAATTAATTTTCAATCGTCAGCCTAAACACATAATTTGAAGCTCCTAACTTCAAAACTGACGGACTTTCATGTAAACTTTGATCCCCTATATTACCGCTTTAGGGGTGGAATTCCCAAAAATCCTTTCTTAGTGCATAGTTACTCTTCACTAAGAACACACCCTTCAAGTTTCATGTCTCTAGGACCAGCGGTTTGGGCTGTGTGTTGATATATCACCCAGTCAGTCAGTCAGTCAGTTTACCATTTTATATACAAAGGGTGTAAATAGACCCTTAACATAAACGAAAGGCACTTGTTCTCCCCGTCACTGCGATCATTTTTTTGTTCTAGACCAAACCTGGGAACCTTCTAGTTACGGAGATATTGGGGGTCAAAGTTCCAAATTTTTCACAAGTTTTTTTTTTAAATACATGTTTTTAATGTAAGATTTTTACTTTACACACCTCCAGGACCCTTGTACTATTCAATCCATTCATCAGCACAATGCTATGAGTGCTTTCCATCGAGTCCTACCGTAAAACGTGATTTTTCACCCCATATTCTTTACAGGTTATCACAAGCCCAAAATTCTGATAACCAGTCTTGTAACTGGGTTGTGGAGGTCAGATAGACAGTCGCTCCATTAGAGATACTAGTATTCAGCTGCACCCGTTTAGACTGGGATCCCACTTCAACATATTTAGGAAAAGGCTAGGCAGATGATGTGGACTCACCGCTTTGACCTTCCTCCGATCTCTATACAGGTTCCTGGCCATGTAACCTCTAGCATGGGCCTGTAGACCGATGGCTAGGCGACGAAGCCTCTGGTACTTGAGTCTTGCTAGCCAGCTTCGGACGTTGCGCTGGATCTTGATGGCGGCGCGTTTGCGACGGATCTCTTGGGCTCGTCTGTTGGGAGAAAAGGGCTTTTAGGTAGGAGAACAGTTTTATGACAAACAAGCTGTTGCCCGCGACCTTTGTTAAATTTAATATTATAAAAATATTACTTTCCTATTTGAATCGGATTTTGGTAGAAATGTCAAGGGATTTATTTTTTTCACGAAATTCTAATTCTTTTTCAAAAATTAAAGTAGCCTAAGTTAGTCCTTACAACATTAGCTAACTACCAGTAAAACTGCTCGTCAAAATCGGTCCAGCTGTTTCGGAAATTAGCCGGAACTAACAGACAGTCAGACAGACAATAATGAAAAAAAAATGCTTTTTTGTTATAAGTACCGTAATTACTTTCATATGCATTCAGTGAACAGCTGTTATTTTTAAATTACAAACAGACACTACTAAAAGTTTATTTATTTGTATAGGTAATCATTTTGAGGGTAACTTTAAGACTTAAACTGATTTAGGGGTCTTATAAAATATTGATGCTTCTTCAACTTGAGTGGCAATTTAAATTTTATTATTTTATTATTTTTTATTTTTTTTATTTATTAATAATCATGTACATTAAACATAGAAATTTGAACTGTGATCCCCAAACTAGACGTTAGTCTGTATCTTGGATAACATCATCATCTGCCTAGCCTTTTCCCAACTATGTTGGGGTCGGCTTCCAGTCTAACCGGATGCAGCTGAATACCAGTATTTTACATGGAGCGACTGCCTATCTGACCTCCACAACCCAGTTAGTACTGGGTAATACGATACCCCTTGGTAAGACTGGTTGTCAGACTTTTTGGGCCACTGACTACCTATAACGACTGTCAAAGATCTGTAGATCTGTATCTTGGATAACATAAGAATCTTAAATTACACTCGTTCATTTTTAAACACTGTTTTAAGCTTTTACGGTTTACAACTAAACTTATACTGTCACTTACGGGAGCTCAAAATAATGAACAATCACGGAAGATATCTGTAAGTGACAGTATTAGTTTCGTTCATTTTTGCTCTAAATGCATTGTAGTTCTTCGTATTTTATTTTGCAATTGGTAAAACTGATCGCTGTTCTATGGTGTGCCACAAAACGCAATATTTCCAAACCTGGAAAATCAGCAGGAAAGTTTGACCACAAGTCTTACCAAGGGGTATCGTGTTACCCAGTTAGGGTTGTGGAGGTCAGATAGGCAGTCTCTCCATGTAAAATACTGGTATTCAGCTGCATTCGATTAGACTGGAAGCCGACCCCAACATAGTTTGTGAAACGCTCTTTTGTATTTTGGTTTTTTGCGTCATGTTTTTTTTTTAAATAGCCTGTATGGAATTGGTGGAGGCCTATGCCCAGCAGTGGGACGGCCACTGCTAGGCAAAGACCTCCCCCAATTCCTTCCACAAGCTCTTCCCGTGCCGCCTCAAACCAGTCCTCGCGGTACGCGTCCAGATCGTCTCGCCACCTCTTTCTAGACCGACCTCAGCGGCGCCGTCCGTCTTCCGGCAACCATCGTGTGGAGACTTGCCCAGCGGTCAACGTAACCCACACAATCCCATTTTAGCCTAGTTAGTGCAAAGAATTGTAATTTCCTTCTTCCTCTCTTACCTCCTAGCCAGGAATCCTCTGGCGCGAGCCTGCAGCGCCCTCAAGGCGGACATGATCCTCAAATACTTGCGGCGCGCGATGAAACGGCGCACACAACTCTGTACGCGGACGCAGTACTCGCGCTGCATGTCCGCGCGGATTTTTTCCAAGTAGGCCACCTGAGCGGAGAGAAAAATTTTAAGAACTCGAAACTTACAGTTCAAATGCCATTTTTATGCTGATTTGGACGGTAAAGCGGTGGATGGTTAAAAACAAAGGGTAGATCACTTATACTGACCGGAAAATTCATGCCTATTGACAACTGAAACAGCCAAATGTCATGACAGAACTTGATTTTTCTGAATTGACGTAAGGTTTTAATTGCAATGATTGCGGGGCGCACGTGAAACGGAATAAATATGTATTGTTGTTTAAAGTTGAGGTTTCAAACCTAGTTTGTATCATAAATAGGACGATATTTCTTCGTTTTCATTTTTCCACAGTTTTAACTAGCTCAATTTGATAGATGACAACGTGATATATTTTATCGTATTACCCAGCACTAACTATAGAGCGACCGCTTTAATGAGCCCTCCGCTTTGCACCATCAAAGGCACATTAAGCGTCCACAATAGGCCAAACAATATCCCACAGGTTATTTGCTTTAAAATCACCATGAGCCACGTAGGTATTACGTAACAACTTTTTTTTTTTTTTAAGTCTTTGCCACACTCTAGAAATTTCTCCTGTATCGTGGTTGCGTTTAGAAACATTTAAGCTGGCATACACAAACAGCAAGACCCGGAACAACTACCTGTAGGCCATACAAATATTTGTTCCGTGCGGGAATCGAACCCGCGACACGAAGCGCAGCAGTCAATCGCTCAGCCACTGCGCCAACCGTGCCGTCGATATTTATAGGTATTACGATACTAATTGAACCAATACGTGATCAACCTTCAAAGTATTTGAAATTGATACCTTCGCGAGGACTTATTAAAGCTGTCAGTCTATAGATTGTGGAATATAAGTTTTTAAACGGACATGCACTCGGAACAATCGACAAAATGACATATTTCTTTTGTTGATCTGTCATTTTGTCGATTCTTCCGTCGACAAACGCGTTTCTATGGTGGTCATGGTTCGCGTGTTGCCCCCGTAGCATGCCCACCGTAGACAAGGATTTATTTGACGGAAGAATCGATAAAATGACAGATCAACACATCAGCAAAAACATTAGTCATTGTGTCGACACAATCTGTCATTTTGTCGATTCTTCGTCAAAGAAATCCTTGTCTACGGTGGTCATTTTACGGGGGCAGGTCACGAAAGAGGGTAGACCGATTAGCCTGCTCATAAACACCCACCCGCAATAACTTCAGTCTATCCGTGATCATGGTGCTTGCAACACCGAAATATCGGGAACTCAACGAAAACAGTAAACATGGTAAATATCCCGTTTCTAGTGTTAATGATAGGTTGTGGACGTCAGACAGGCAATCGCTCCATGTAAAATACTGGTATTTACCTGCATCAGGTTAGACTGGAATCCGACCCCAATATAGTTGGGAAAAGGCAGGCAGATGATGATGAGCTAACTAGGTGGTTACCTGTCCAGCTCTGAAGAATATCTTGGTGGCTCCGAACTGGTACTTGTCGGGGTCCTTGACGTGTCGCGCGAGGATGCGGCCGCACGTCGCCTTTATGTTGCCGCGGTCTATCTCTTTGTATAAGCATAGGAGGCGGTACCTGGTGGAAAAATAGGTATATTAACGGCTATATCTTCTTTCTGAAATACTGTAAGGGGCTTCACGAAGTCGTCAACCAAGCATTCTGTACATCAAATTAAGTAACTCTAAGCAAAAATTATTATTTACTCATTTAAACTTCATGTACAATAGTGGTACATAGGCGGACTTAATGCCACAAGGCATTCTCTACCAGTCAACCTTTGGGTTAAATAAGAAAACATTGTGATAGGGTACAAAATAAATATATAAAAAATAACAAATAATAATATAATATAATATTATTATAATATAATATTATTATAATATAATATTATTATAATATAATATTATCATAATATAATATTATTATAATATATTATATTGTTGGGAAACGGCTTTTTTTTTTGGGTGAAAAATCACGTTTTACGGTAGGATTCAATGTAACGCACACAAAATAATGTGCTGATGGATGCATTAAATAGTAGGGGAATCGTAGAAGTATTAAATGTAAAGTTATAACATTAAAAACTAGTATTTATACAAAAAAAAAAGTTGGCTACCAATATCTAAGTAACTAGAACAAATGGTATATGGTCTAGAACAAAAAAAAATGCAATAAAAGGAAACACAAGTGCCTTTCGTCTTCGCTAAGGGTATTTTGCACCCATAATACGTTCTGATGACGAGTAATAGAGAAGTATGGAAGAAGAAGACATGCTGCGCCGACCCTGAATGAATTGAGATAAGGGCAAGAGAACGATGATATATAAGGTCTATCTTTTCATATACGAAATATTTTAAGAGTAACTTCTATAAGTCGTAAAGTCGCCATAGCAACGAAAAAAAAAATACTGCGTGTTTTTTTTTACGAAATTTTTAAAATTCTAAAATTTTTTGAGACTTTTTGCATAAAACCTTTACTCCCATATTCTAACAATGACAGTAGGTAAATACGACGTAGTAAACTAGCGTAATGGATGCTTAAAAATAAGGAGCCAGTATTTATTTTGTGGGACAAGTAATTTTAAATTATTTATTTTTTATAAAAAAATATACTCAGATAAAAAAAATCCCTTGAAATGACTTTGTTATAGCCGTTAGATGATTCCCTGAAAATATTTCGTGTATGAATAGTTAGACATTATATGTCCTGTGCATAGCAACCCACATGACGAAACGAGATAAATGTGGCCATTGTTCGCGGAGACGTGCACCGACTGCGCACACGCGACGATGCGCAAGCGGTGCTCGTCTCTGGTGCGCAGAGTGCGGGGCAGCGCCAACACCGGTCTGGCGATGATCGCTAACAGACTGGATTGCCCTTATATCAGGCAATGCTGTAGCAGACATATTGTTACCTTGTGACTGTTCGTTTTTGTCTGTGCTTATTATCCTGTCTGTATCCTTTTATGTATGTGTTTGTGTACGAGTCTTGTTACTTGAATTGAACTAATTTTTATATTTTTTTTTTTTACTGACCAAAAAACGAAAGAAAACTGTATTCGACTCAGATTTATGAGACTTATTTATTCGGCACACTACATTAGCGTCGTGTAGCAGAGGCTTATAAATCTGTTTCTGCCCTTAACCTTTTGACAGCCACAGTCACATATACGTGACAAACGAGCGCGAGACCTGTACGCCAAACGACACAAATATGTGACACAATGGTAGGTGAAATTGTGGCTTGGCGTGGAGGGCACGTGCATGCGTTTATGCTCTGGTGGTCAAAAGGTTATAGCCGGAATTGTGCCGTTGCGCAAAAGGGATGGAGCTATTCATTTCGTATAGCTCTATCTTGCTCACGCACGAAGAAATAAGTCTTTGATTGTAAGACAGCTGATCGAATGTTATTTATCATCGGCTGAGTTATTTTTTACAGATCCCAAGTCATTAATAATATTATTCTTGAACTGCTCTTCATACAAAATTATCACTTTACTAGCTGTTGCCTGCGACTTCGTTCGTGTGGATTTTGTTTTCAGTGTAAGTGAGAAAAAAAAGGATCCTACGTGCTATTCCAGACTATAATCGATCTCTGTGCCAAATTTCATCCAGATCCGTTCTGATTCATTGATTGCGTGATTGAGTAACAAACATCCATCCATTCAAATTTTCACATTTATAATATTAGTATAGATTCTCTTACCTAAAGAAGAAATCTTGGTAGAGCCATCTAGATGGGAATCCAGCGGCTGATATCCTGATTGTCTCCAATACTCCACATGCTCTGTAACACATTAAGGAATAAGTATACTTATACATAGAACACAGTGCAGGGTCATTTCTTTTTTTTTTCGGGGTCAACTTTTGCGAAATGGTCACTAAACTTGTAGGCATAGGGTTATTTTTCTTATAACGCCATGTCTCTTCTGTCATACTGTCACTTTTGTCATACTGTAATTTTTTGTTATAATGTCACTTTTGTCATACTGTAATTTTTTGTTATAATGTCACTTTTGTCATACTGTCATTTTTTGTTATAATGTCACTTTTGTCATACTGTCATTTTTTGTTATAATGTCACTTTTGTCATACTGTCATTTTTTGTTATAATGTCACTTTTGTCATACTGTCATTTTTTGTTATAATGTCACTTTTGTCATACTGTAATTTTTTGTTATAATGTCACTTTTGTCATACTGTCATTTTTTGTTATAATGTCACTTTTGTCATACTGTCATTTTTTGTTATAATGTCACTTTTGTCATACTGTCATTTTTTGTTATAATGTCACTTTTGTCATACTGTCATTTTTTGTTATAATGTCACTTTTGTCATACTGTCATTTTTTGTTATAATGTCACTTTTGTCAGTGTCACTTTTTTCATACTGCTATTTTTGTTATAATGTCCTTTTGTCATAGTGCCATTTTTGTTACAGTGTCACTTTTGTCATACTGTCATTTTTTGTTATAATGACACTTTTGTCATACTGTCATTTTTTGTTATAATGTCACTTTTGTCATACTGTCATTTTTTGTTATAATGTCACTTTTGTCATACTGTCATTTTTTGTTATAATGTCACTTTTGTCATACTGTCATTTTTTGTTATAATGTCACTTTTGTCATACTGTCATTTTTTGTTATAATGTCACTTTTGTCATACTGTAATTTTTTGTTATAATGTCACTTTTGTCATACTGTCATTTTTTGTTATAATGTCACTTTTGTCATACTGTCATTTTTTGTTATAATGTCACTTTTGTCATACTGTCATTTTTTGTTATAATGTCACTTTTGTCATACTGTCATTTTTTGTTATAATGTCACTTTTGTCATACTGTCATTTTTTGTTATAATGTCACTTTTGTCAGTGTCACTTTTTTCATACTGCTATTTTTGTTATAATGTCCTTTTGTCATAGTGCCATTTTTGTTACAGTGTCACTTTTGTTATACTGTTATTTTTGTCAGTGTCATTTTTAATTTTAGTGTGACTTTTGTCAGTGCCATTTTTGTTGTGTCACTTTTGTCATAGTGCCTTTTTTGTTATAGTGTCAATTTTATCATACTGCCACTTTAGTAAAAGTGTCAATTTTATCATACTGCCACTTTAGTAAAAGTGTCATTTTAGTTATTTATTTATTAAACACTTCATGCACAAAGTACAGAGGCGGACTTAACGCCATAGGCATTTTCTACCAGTAGAGTGAGTGTAGTTATACTGACACTTTTGTGATAATGTCACTTGTCATATTATGGTCACTTTGTCAAAACGAATCTAATGCCGTAATCATAACGTCATTGTAGTCAAATGTGTCACAGTTTTGACGTCACATTTGTCACCTGAGCTGGTTGACGGCTCTGGCGCTGTCGAACATGAACGGCTCCTTGGTATCGTTAGGCTTGATGCAGCGCACGTAGTGAGGGGTCGTGGCTGACAGAGTGGACATTAAAGCTGACAGTGACTGTCGGAACTGGGAGCCGACTGTGTGCTTCTGGCCGGAGGTGCGGCGGGGGGGTTGCTGCGGACAAAGAGGAGGGTAGTTAGTTTGAAGTTATATTGCTGGGAGCAAGATACTGCCAACAAGGCAATGATAATAATCATTTAGCCAACGGACAGTTGAGGTTGTTCACAAAAGTTCAGCACAGTGAAGCGATAAAATTGAATAGAATATTTGTTGGGAAAAAGCTACTCGGCTAAGCACGAAAGGAATTCTACCGAGCTGACCCGGACATGGTTCTGAAATAAATCATGTCCGGTTCGGTTTTTTTGTTTAACACAAGCAGTCCAATCGAGGGTGTCGACACAAACATGTATGAGGCAACCTTTACATAATTATCAGCACGGTTGGCGCAGTGGCTGAGCGCTTGGCTGCTGCATTGCGTGACGCGGGTTTGATTCCCGCAACTAACAAATATTTGAATGACCTACAGGTAGTTGTTCCGGGTCTGGCTGTTTGTAAATATATGTGAGTTTAATTAAATGTTTGTAGGCGCACCCACGATACAGAAGAAATTCTTAGTTACTTACTGGGAAACTTTAAAAAAAAAACACTTAAAAATTTTATTGATACACTCGAGTTAAGTCAATATAGCCAGCTGGCTACTATAAGCAACCTTGCTGCCTTGCTGCAATCTTGCCTTGCTAATAAAATCAACTTAGCTAACCTTACCAATATTATCTCGCTATCCGTATAACACCAATGCTGCATCTATGCGTCATAATATCCTCTTTACTGATCTACTCACCGTCAAGCTAGTGAGCGGCACGGAGGGCGTGGTCCTCCTCTTAGAAGGCGGCGGGAGGGTGGCGGACGCGGACAGCTCCACCGTCCTGTCAGCGAACATGGTGTGGATCAGACGACAGCTGGTCGCGCTCTTGATGCACTCCAGCTGCTCCTCTGACACTGTGTCGCGGTTCTTCTCCAGGAAGCCTCCTGACTGGTACTCTACGTTGTCCGCGAAATGCTTGATTATAAAGGCTGGAAGGAAAGAAGAGTTATTAAAAATTTATTTGGTGGAGACGCTTTGAAGTAGTTGAAAACGTCAGGGTAGCCCGCGAAATTCAAATTTTTCTTACGGTTTGCAATTTGCAGGTCAGTGTCAGGTTGGCTGGCGTCGCTGTCACCTCTACAGCCAAGTGTCACTCTACGGCCAAGTTCTACTCACAGCTCAAGTGTTACTCGCCTTCATGAAGTGCTGGTAGCTGGCACACGATTAGTCCAGCTTGGCCACGGAGCAGCGTCGCTGTCACCTCTACAGCCAAGTGTAACTCCACAGCCAAGTGTTACTCACCAGCGTTCCCGAACCTCGGCTTCATGAAATGCTGGTAGCTGGCACAAGATTGGTGCAGCTTGGCTACGAATCCAGCGTCACTGCCGCCGGGCACCCGGCACTGTTCGTCTAGGAGCGCCAGGACTCCTAGTCGGTCTTCTATGAGGTCGATGCAGGGCTGGTTGTCGTAGAATTCTATCATCTTCCAGGAGATTTCTTCCTGTGGAAAGAAAATGAGGAGCTCAAAAGATATATGTCCAAAATTTCTTAATAATTGTTGCGTTTCGCTTTCGACAGATGTTATTGATAAGCAGAGTCGAGTTTTTCTTCTAAATTTAACCGCTTTTGAGGGTGAATTTTCGATAATGTTTCCTTAGTGCTCTATCATCATCTGCCTAGCCTTTTCCCATATTGGGGCCGGCTTCCAGTCTAACCGGATGCAGCTGAATACCAGTATTTTACATGGAGCGATTGCCTATCTGACCTCCACAACCCAGTTACTACTGGGTAATACGATACCCCTTGGTAAGACTGGTTATCAGACTTTTTGGGCGACTACCTGTAACAACTGTCAAAGATCTACAATTGACAGCCGGGACCAACGGCTTAACGTGCTTTCCGAGGCACGGAGGAAACTTGGTATGTAATGGGTGGTCACCCATCCACAGACCAACCTAGGCAAGCACGGCTTAACCTAAAGATCGATCCGAGCGGCCGTTATTATTTAGCCACGAGCTCCGTATTGATCTGTAATTTATGGTATTCTTGCTTTCACTCAGCAGGTTAGCTTGAGAGTTTGTTCCGCCACTTTATCTTCTCAGCAAAATGACTACGAAGTGGCGAAGAGCGGGCATTTTGGGGAACATTTTGATGTCAATAACACCACTCTTTATTGGTCGGGGGTTAAAAAGTGCAAAATATCAGCGTAATTTGAATAAAATTAATTTCGATTTTGAATGCTTGTTCTTCTCCATAGAGATCTACGTTAGGGAATGGGCAACTACAGTACTTTCACAGTTTTTTTTAACTTGTGACTGGGACTGTAGCTACATTTCATTGTTGTCTTTGTTTCGACAGTTCAAAAGTGCCTGTAACTGGAAATAAATGCTTTGATTTGATTTGAATGAATTTGAGAAATCGATCAGTATGAACTTACTTTGATATACTCGTCCTGCTCTAACTTAAAGACATGTGAGTTGAACTGTTGCTGAAGCTTCTCATTCGCGTAGTTGATACAGAACTGTTCGAAGGAGTTGATCTCGAACGTCTCGAAACCGTAGATGTCGAGGACACCTGTAGACAATGAATAAAATGTAAGAAAAACTGGTCAAGTGCGAGTCGGATTCGCGCATTGGTTCAGTACCCGAAGGATAACCAACGGGACCGTATTACTAAGCCTCCGCTGTCCGTCTGTCTGTCAGCGGGTTGTATCTCATGATCCGTAATAAGTAGACAGTTGAAATTATTACAGAATGTGTATTATTTCTGTGGCCGCTATAACAACAAATAATACATTCAAAATTAAAGGGGACTCCCCAACTACGATGATTAGGGAAGTCCCCTTTCATTTTCTTGAGGATCCTCCCATTTTTATGGGGGATGAAGAACTTTACACCCTGTTCTCCATACCCCCAAACCGACACTACCTGTACCTATACTTGTATAGGGTTGTGCTAATGCAGCCTCTGGGTCAGTTGCTCACCAATAAAGTGTTTCTTAGCATGTCCGGTGTCGAGCGCCCTGTTGACGGCGTGTACGAGCCACGCGAACAGCTCGCCGTACATTCGCTTGGCGAGCGCGTCGCGGGCGAATTGTGCTCTTTGGACGTCCATGCGGGACACTATTACCTGGAGAAATAAAACGAAAATTGTAGTTTAATCGCGAATATCGCAACTCGAAACTAAACGCAATCTCTTCAATTCTCCAGCGCTGCTAGCTCAAGCTTCTAGAAGAGTCTATAATTATACATGGATATTTTGGCGTGTGGAATTAATCGAAACTCAGGCCGCCATCTAGTTTCCTTTCTTTCGATTTCCTCTCAAAAAAATTGACACAACAAAATGTCTAAAAGAGGACGTGGTGGTTCCGCGGGAGCGAAGTTCCGTATCTCCTTGGGTCTCCCAGTAGGAGCCGTCATCATCTGCGCAGACAAACAGGAGCAAAGAACCTGTATGTGATCGCCGTGCAGGGTATCAAGGGTAAAAAGGTAATTCCGGCAGTGGTGACAACGGAAACTATTCAGAAGGCAGAAATAAAAGGCTCCGCCATCACTGGATCTGTCGCGAAGGAGTGCGCAGATTTGTGGCCCCGTATCGCGTCCAATACTAGCTCTATAGCTTGAGTTAATATACGGTTTAGTTTCTTAATTATAATTTCCACTGCCAATTTCATGTTTCCCAAGAGCGCCTTCCTGTCTATATCATTTAATCGACAATAGATCCACGTGGCTGTAGAAGCTGAGTTTAAAATAAAACAAGTTTAAGGTGGGTAGCCCGCGAAATTCAAAATTTTCTTTCTTACAACCTGTTGTATGTTGCTTTTTTCATGAAACAGACATTCAATGGGATTAAATGAACTTAGAGGGTTGTATAAATGATTTTAATAGTTTTAATTTGATGGCACGGTTGGCTCAGTGGCTGAGCGATTGACTGCTGCGCTTCGTGTCGCGGGTTCGATCCCCGCACGGAACATATATTTGTATGGCCTACAGGTAGTTGTTCCGGGTCTGGCTGTTTGTGTATGTGAATTTAAATGTTTGTAAATGCACCCACGATACAGGAGTAATTCCTAGTGTGAACTACATAATATGTGTTACAGTCGCAATCATATTTTGGTCAAAATACAGCTGACCTGCAAATTGAAAAAAAAAAACGTTAGAAAATTTGAATTTCGCGGGCAACCCTGGCGCTTTCATCTTAAATCAAGCGGGCACGTGATTCTGTCAAATATGAAAGTTTGTATGTTTGTATGCTATGATAGTTACTCCTTGACGCTGAAACAGCTGGACGTATTTGGTTGAAACTTCGTAAACTGATTTGACTATGACCTGGATCAACGTACAGTCTTTTTATTTTGTTCTACATTTTTTGTGTAGTAAGCAACGACTTATTGTCGGGCCTACGCTGTCCCCCCATACTTAAGTACAAATGCTGTATCCATGATAATTGTAATAACAAATGATTTGAAAAGAGTAACCATGGAGTTTCTTGCCGGTTCTTCTCCATAGGAAACGACCAACCCGAACCGTGCACCTTTTTGTCGACGTTTTATAAGTGCCCATCGAGGCCTATGTAAAATAAAATATTTTGATTTTGATTTTGACTAAAATCGAATTGAATGAGAACAAACCGCGGCAAAAGTGATACAGTACAAATATAACTTCGGGTTTTTATCGCCTAAGATGCAAAACTAAATAAATTATGAAACTTCACCAAACAGTAACAATAATTACCTCATGTGCGGACGCTATTCTTCTATGTGTCAACCAGCGAGACAGCTCAGCCTTAGGTATGCCGAGCAGCGAACACACGATCGAGAGATGTTTGTCGTCCTGCGAAACGATAACAGTTATTATTTTCAAAAAAACTTTTGTTGCCAAGAATATTAAAAGTCTGGCTAGACTTAAGGCGAGGTTACCCCGAGCGCCGTATGCATCAATCGCTTACCCCAGCCCCCGCACGGAGAGACGATACGTAACAAATTACGCGGCGCGAAAACGCGCGCGCTTAGCGCACTGGTCATGAGTTCACGAACTCGGATAGGTACTAAGTTGCGTTACAGGGTAGAGCGATGCAGTAAAACAACTTGAATTGATATGTATAAGTTCACTTTGTTTTATTTTTATAGAAAGTATTGGTTATAGATAGATTAGGAACCTACGTATTCTATGAACGTGAACCTAATTACTAACAATTAAAATAAGTAGATATAATTAAAAATAAGAAGGTATACTTATTTATTTTTGTGAATAAGGTGAATTTAAAATCTGACTGACACTAAGATCGTGAATACGAGTATGATTCAAAATTACACGCCACGCGCCATTCGGTTTTAAAAAAAAATATGCTTTACTTTTTTTTCAGTTTTGTTGTCATGGGTTTTGTTTTCGTGGTTTTTGGGGCCGCTGATAACTAAAATTAGGTCAAAATGAAAATCCAAGATGGCGGCGACGTAAAATTTTCGATTTTTTCTTCATGAGTGTCATTGTCGTGGTTTTTGGGGTCGCTGATAACTAAAATTAGGTCAAAATGAAAATCCAAGATGGCAGCGACGTAAAATTTTCGTTTTTTTCTTCATGAGTGTCATTTTCGTGGTTTTTGTGGTCGCTAATAACGAATCTGAGGTCAAAATGAAAATTCAAGTTGGCGCCGACGAAAATTTTCGGTATTTTCATGGGTGTCATTTTCATGGTTTTCGTGGTCGCTGATAACGAAAATAAGGTCAAAATTAAAATTTAAGATGGTGCCAAGTGCCAATGAAAATTATAGCTTTGTCGTCATGGGTGTCATTTTCGTGCTTTTCGGGGTCGCTGATAACGAAAATGAGTACAAAATGAAAATCCATGATGCTGCCGACTAAAATTTTCTGTTTTTTCGTCATGGGTGTCATTTTCATGGTTTTCGGGGTCACTAATAACGAAAATAAGGTCAAAATTAAAATTCAAGATAGCGCCAATTAAAATCTTGGATTTTCAGCTTTATCGTCATGGGTGTCATTTTCATGGTTTTCGGGGTCGCTGATAACGAAAATTAGGTCAAAATGAAAATTCGATAGCACCAAAAATTTTTTTTTGTTTTTTCGTCATGGGTATCATTTTCATGGTTTTCGGGGATAACGAAAATAAGTTCAAAATAAACATAGAAACAAAAAAAAAAAATATTTTGTCAGCGACCCCAAAAACCATGAAAATGACACCCATGACGAAAAAACCGAAAATTTTGGTCGGTGACATCTTGGATTTTCATTTTGTCCTCATTTTCGTTATCAGCGACCCCGAAAACCATGAAAATGATACCCATGACGAAAAAACCGAAAATTTTCGTCGATGCCATCTTGGATTAACAATGTAACATCATTTTTGTTATCAGCGACCCCGAAAAGCACGAAAATGACACCCATGACGACAAAACCAAAAATTTTCATTGGTACCATCTTGAATTAACAATGTAACATCATTTTCGTTATCAGTGACCCCGAAAACCATGAAAATGACACCCATGACGAAAAAACCGAAAATTTTGGTCGGCGCCATCTTGGATTTTCATTTTAACCTTATTTTCGTTATTAACGACCCCGAAAAGCACGAAAATGACACCCATGACGACAAAACCAAAAAATTTCGTCGGCGCCATCTTGGATTTTCATTTTGTCCTCATTTTCGTTATCAGCGACCCCGAAAACCATGAAAATGACACCCATGACAAAAAAATCAAAAAAATTTTGTCGGCGCCATCTTGGATTTTCATTTTAACCTCATTTTCGTTATCAGCGACCCTAAAAACAACGAAACCGACACCCATGACGAAAAAAACCGAAAATTTTCGTCGGCGCCATCTTGGATTTTCATTTTGACCTAAGTTTCGATATCAGCGACCCCGAAAACCATGAAAATGACACCCATGACGAAAAAACCGAAAATTTTGGTCGGCGCCATCTTGGATTTTCATTTTAACATCATTTTTGTTATCAGCGACCCCGAAAAGCACGAAAATGACACCCATGACGACAAAACCAAAAATTTTCGTCGGCGCCTTCTTAGATTTTCATTTTGACCTAATTTTCGTTATCAGCGACCCCGAAAACCATGAAAATGACACCCATGACGAAAAACCGAAAAAAAAGTAAAGAATAAAATGCAGAGGAAGTAAAATAAAAAAAAATAAAATGATATTATCTTAAATATGTAAATAAGTCAACTAAATAAAAAAAACTAGTAGGTACACACGGCGGCACATGAAGCTGTCATTTCCAGTATAAATTGCCCTCGGTTTGTATAGATTTCCTATACAATGAGAGATCCGCATAAACTGGTTTTTGTTCAGCTTGATCGGCCGTCGTGCGTACAAAATACGTTATCGACCACGACCATTACTCATTCTGGCTCGTTCTCCCCTACATACTTTCTTTTTCTGCCCTTGTCGAACTCGATAATCTTCGGCTTACCGGGCTCCCTACAAAACTTTTTTAGAACTCCTTACAAAAAAAAAATTGTGGAATAAATGTTTTGATTTTAGTAGGCCAGTTACAGGCAGTTTTTGAATTGTCGAAAAAAAGATAATAAAATGAAGCTACAGTCCCATTCAAAAGGCATAATAACTGTGAAAGTACTGAAGTTGCCCATTCCAAAGTTACCGAAATTTATAAATAATATTGCGAAATCATAAATAGCGACTTTTGCAACGACACAATAATGTTCAATACAGGCCGCGCAGCGCTAATTACCTACAGTTATATTCTTCTAAAAGCTGCCTCTCTTTCTATTGCGTAACTCTTATCTTCTACCTTCTGACTACGTTCCCTATTAGGTACTTACTGTACTTTTGTGAACAAATGACATTTCAAATAAACCTAGGCTCGGTGTTTACTAAGTATTATTTTTTACAAACTATTTTTGGCTCAGCTCGTAACAGAACTTAGCGGGGGTGGGGTGGCGGGTTCGAAAAATTGGCACACGTCCGACCTCCAACGCGTTCCGCTCGGGACTGAAGCACGCGATGCGAGTAAGAAATGATGAAAACAGCAAATTTTGGAAATGGTTGTTTAAGTTTTTTTAAGTATTTAAAATTATGATTGCCGTGTACTGTCACATTTTTTACGACCTTTATAATGGTATAAGTTTTATTATTAAAAACCTAATAAAACTCAAATGATATAATATTAAAAACCATCATTTAGACTTGTCTTTGCGATTTAATTGGATGCAACAAAGTGCAAGTAATCGTGTATCGCTTTGCCGGAATATCTAGATCGAAGTGTGAAATATGTAATATGTTTTTTTCAGTTTTGTCTGCCTGTTTTTCTATCTGTATGTTTGTACGCGCATCACGTAAAAACGCAGATTTAAGGCGAGGTTATCCAGATAAACGTCGTTTTGTATTGTGCTTTATTCCTATATAGCACGGATTTAAATTCTGAAAAAAATATATTACATATTTCACACTTCGATCTAGATATTTCGGCACAGCGATACACGATAACTTGCACTTTGTTGCATCCAATTAAATCGCAAAGACAAGTCTAAATTGATGGTTTTTAATATTACTTCTTTTGAGTTATATTAGGTTTTTAACAATAAAACTTATACCATTATAAAGGTCGTAAAAAATGTGACAGTACACGGCGATCATAATTTGAAATATTAAAAAAACCTATACCACCATTTCCAAAATTTGCTGTTTTCATCATTTCATACTCGCATCGCGTGCTTCAGTCACGAGCGGAACGCGTTGGAGGTCGGACGTGTGCCAATTTTTCGAACCCGCCACCCCACCCCCGCTAAGTTCTGTTACGAACTGAGCCAAAAATAGTTTGTAAAAAATAATACTTAGTAAACACCGAGCCTAGGTTTATTTGAAATGTCATTTGTTCACAAAAGTACAGTAGGTACCTAATAGGGAACGTAGTCAGAAGGTATAAGATAAGAGTTACGCATTAGAAAGAGAGGCAGCTTCTAGGAGAATATAACTGTAGATAATTAGCGCTTCGCGGCCTGAATTGAACTTTATTGTGTCGTTGCAAAAGTCGCTATTTATGATTTCGCAATATTATTTATAAATTTCGGTAACTTTGGAATGGACAACTACAGTACTTTCACAGTTATTATGCCTTTTGAATGGGACTGTAGCTTCATTTTATTATCTTTTTTTCGACAATTCAAAACTGCCTGTAACTGGCCTACTAAAATCAAAACATTTATTCCAATAATTTTTTTTTGTAAGGAGTTCTAAAATAGTATTGTAGGGAGCCCGGTAAGCCGAAGATTATCGATTTCGACATGGGCAGAAAAAGAAAGTATGTAGGGGAGAACGAGATAGAATGAGTAATGGTCGATATCGTATTTTGTACGCACGACGACCGATCAAGGTGTAAAAACCAGTTTATGCCGATCTCTCATTGTATAGGAAATCTATACAAAGCGAGCCCAATTTATACTGGAAAAGACAGCTTCATGTGCCGCCGTGTGTACCTAATAGTTTTTTTTATTTTGTTGACTTATTTACATATAAAAGATAAAATCACTTTAATTTTTTTTATTTAACTTCCTCTGCATTTTATGCTTTACCATTTTCGGTTTTTTCGTCATGGGTGTCATTTTCAAGGTTTTCGGGGTCACTGATAACGAAAATTAGGTCAAAATGAAAATCCAAGATGGCGCCGACGAAAATTTTCGGTTTTGTCGTCATGGGTGTCATTTTCGTGCTTTTCGGGGTCGTTAATAACGAAAATGAGGTCAAAATGAAAATCCAAGATGGCGCCGACGAAAATTTTCGGTTTTGTCGTCATGGGTGTCATTTTCGTGCTTTTCGGGGTCGTTAATAACGAAAATGAGGTCAAAATGAAAATCCAAGATGGCGCCGACGAAAATTTTCGGTTTTTTCGTCATGGGTGTCATTTTCATGGTTTTCTGGGTCGCTGATAACGAAAATTAGGTCAAAATTCAAAATGGCGCCAATGAAAATTTTCGGTTTAGTCGCCATGGGTGTCATTTTCATGGTTTTCGGGGCCGCTGATAACAAAAATGAGGACAAAATGAAAATCCAAGGTGGCGCCGACAAAAAATTTTGGTTTTGTCGTCATGGGTGTCATTTTCATGGTTTTCAGGGTCGCTGATAACGAAAATGAGGTCAAAATTAAAATTCAAGATGGCGCCAATTAAAATTTTCGGTTTTGTCATCATGGGTGTCGTTTTCATGGTTTTCGGGGCCGCTGATAACGAAAATGAGGACAAAATGAAAATCCAAGATGGCGCCAATGAAAATTTTCGGTTTTGTCGTCATGGGTGTCATTTTCATGGTTTTCGGGGCCGCTGATAACGAAAATGAGGACAAAATGAAAATCCAAGATGGCGCCAACAATTTTTTTTGGTTTTTTCGTCATGAGTGTCATTTTCATGGTTTTCGGGGTCGCTGATAACGAAAATGAGGACAAAATTAAAATTCAAGATGGCGCCAATAAAAATTTTCAGTTTTGTCGTCGTGGGGGTTATTTTCGTGCTTTTCGGGGTCGCTGATAACAAAAATGAGGCCAAAATGAAAATCCAATATGGCGCCGACGAAAATTTTCGGGATTTTTCGTCATGGGTGTCGGTTTCGTTGTTTTTAGGGTCGCTGATAACGAAAATGAGGACAAAATGAAAATCCAAGATGGCGCCGACGAAAATTTTCGGGTTTTTTTCGTCATGGGTGTCATTTTCATGGTTTATCAGCGACACCGAAAACCATGAAAAAGATACACCCACGACGAAAAATCCAAAAATTTTCGTCGGCAGCGTCATGGATTTTCATTTTGTACTCATTTTCGTTATCAGCGACCCCGAAAACCACGAAAATGACACCCATGACGACAAAGCTAAAATTTTCATTGGCGCCATCTTGGATTTTCATTTTGGCCTAATTTTAGTTATCAGCGACCCCAAAAACCACGAGAACGAAACCCATGACAACAAAACCGAAAAAAAAGTGAAGCATAAATTTTTTTAAAACCGAATGGCGCGTGGCGTGTAGTTTTGAATCATATCCGTATTCATGATCTTAGTGTCAGTCAGATTTTAAATTCACCTTATTCACAAAAATAAATAAGTATACCTTCTTATTTTTAATAATATCTACTTATTTTAATTGTTAGTAATTAGGTTCACGTTCATAGAATACGTAGGTTCCTAATCTATCTATAACCAATACTTTTTATAAAAATAAAACAAAGTGAACTTTTACATATCAATTCAAGTTGTTTTACTGCATCACTCTACCCTGTAACGCAACTTAGTACCTACCCGAGTTCGTGAACTCATGATCAGTGCGCTAAGCGCCCGCGTTTTCGAGCCGCGTAATTTGTTACGTATCGCCTCTCCGTGCGGGGGCTGGGGTAAGCGATTGATGCATAAGGCGCTCGGCGTAACCTCGACTTAAACGCAGTTTTCACCGTTCTACTGCTAGATGCTTAACTTGCATAGGCAACATTTTATCACAGCAAAAACTCTTTTTTTTCGTACGAAGTCGAATAAACATTAGCTAGTATTGGAATAAACATTTTCGAAAAATGTTTATTCAAAAGAGAACATTTTCGAAAAATAGTGTTACAGCCAAATTAGACCGATTTTAGAGAAATTTCCAATTATCTTTTTTTTTTAAAGACATTTCGAAAAGTTCTGTGTCAAGTTTTTAGATTTATGTATTCTGCTTATGTGTACGAAGCTTCATTAAAATCGGTTCAGTCATTTCGAAAAAAAATCATTTGAAAGTTTGTATGAAATGCCGTAAGACGTTAACGCTCTTAAACAGACTACCGTTTCAAATCAACTGCCTCTCACAGAGAGTCTGCAGGTGGCTTAATCATCATCATCATCATTTCAGCCGAAAGACGTCCACTGCTGGACATAGGCCTCCCCCAAGTATCGCCACATTGACCGGTCCCGTGCGTCTCGCATCCAGCTGATCCCTGCAACCTTCACCAGGTGGCTTTAAACTACTACTGGTCGGGTATTATTTGAGTCAAAGAAGAAGAGGGGAGCAGGCCGGTGTCCCAGCAGTGGGAACAGGCTGACCATGCTGTTACTCACTGTAGCGATATAAGCCCCATCATCACTGTCCACGTCTTCCGGCGCGTCGGTGTCTTCCGCGCTCAGCTCTACGTTGCCGAGGTGCAGGATAGTGGATAGGATCGTGAACATGTCGCGCTGCTCTTGTTCGGATACTCCTGCGCAGAAGAGGAAATGAATAAGTTGGTCGAAAATGCCAAATTTTATGGGAAAAACATAACATAACACCACGCCTGTAACCTCCGAAGAGTTAGGCAGAGGTGCACTTAAAAGTACACCCACATTTCGCCAGTTATGTTTTAAGTCCCATGTAATAGGGGGCGAGCCTATTACCATCAACCGGGTACAAATCCATTCTCCTTGGGAATCAGTTTTTTTTCATACCCTAAAATCTTGATATTTCTTACCTAATGTGATGAGAGCAGATCTCGTCTCATTAAAAGTCTTGAGATCATCAACACCGTCTATATTTGGACTGCCGCCTTGGTTCAAATAGTGGAACGATTCTTGATGATCTGTAAAAAATCAAACAGGATTATTAGTCGACTTCGTCTTACCAATTTGTAGTTTTAATACTGGGTGTTTTTTTTTCATTCAGGCTGGTTATGCAGGGTGGAAAGAACATCGACGTACAAACAACGTTACTACGTATTCAGGGGTGTATCCCACTATTTCTATTAAGAAAGAAAGAAAGAAAGAAAGAATACATATTTATTTGGCCCATGCCACAAGTGCACACAACAAACACTAAAAAAATATAAATTAAATTTATACAATTAAAATGTTAAAACAAAACAACAAAAAAATAAAGGAGATAATATTGTGTGTCTCACGGCTGCGCCAAATAGGCCCAGTTCAGCAAACTGCCGAGCAGATAGTGCCCGACGCTGGTTTTCAACTGGACCTGAGATGGTGGTATTAGGTATTTCATCATCATCTGCCTAGCCTTTTCCCAAGTATATTGGGGTCGGCTTCCAGTCTAACCAGTTGCAGCTGAATACCAGTATTTTACATGGAGCGACTGCCTATCTGACCTCCACAACCCAGTTAGTACTAAACCCCCTGGGTTATACGATACCCCTTGGCAAGACTGGTTGTCAGACTTTTTGGGCCACTGACTACCTAACGACTGTCAAACATCTACAAATGACAGCCGGGACCAACGGCTTAACGTGCTTTCCGAGGCACGGAGGAAGCTCGGTATGTAATGGGTGGTCACCCATCCATAGACCAACCTAGGCAAGCACGGCTTAACCTAAAGATCTATCCGAGCGGCTGTTATTATTTAGCCACGAGCTCCTCTTGTCGCAATAGAAATAATGGGATATAATTTGTAAATAACGCTGGTCCCACTTTTTCTATTTTGTATTTCCATGGAAATAGTGGGATACACCCGTATTCAGTACATCCTGCCGACTACCCTCGCCCCCCTAATTTTATTACCGATGATAATTTTCTATATGGACATTTTTCATCGAATATTAATCTAATACTGTTTTTGACATGGAAAGAAAAATTCTAGAGCGAGCAGGGTTGTGTTGGGTTGTGGGTTGGTTGGGTTGTGGTCTAATTGGTTAAGACATCCGGTGTACTGAATCGGAAGGTCGCAGGTTCAAACCCTGCTCGCATTAGAATTTTTCTTTCCATGTCATAAACAGCAATAGTTCCCTACGCTGGGTTTGCGTATAAAAAAATATTAAAAATTAATCTAATAATTACGAAAATTAATCGTTTATGCGCCGTTGTCCTTTCCACCCAATATACAGGTTGTTGTTTTCACACGATGATATTTTTATACAGGGTGGTTTATTTTTTTTTATGCTTACCTAGATGTAATTCAGGCATCTGCTTAGCCGCAGCGCACAGCTGGTAGAACACATGATAATTCCTCTCCCCTGAACTCTGGTACACGACGCGAGACTTCTCCAGCAAGTAGGTGCGCATGCTCGCGCCGGATATCCGGTACACGTTGTCGAAATGAATCTCTATGAACTTGCCGAAACGGGACGAGTTGTCGTTTCGGGTTGTTTTTGCGTTGCCTATTGCCTGGGGAAGAAAAAAAATGCTGTAATTGTGGTACTTATGCTTGGTTGATAAATAAATAAATAAATTCAATTTATTTCAGGTCGGAGACCCACATAAAAATCAAAAATAGACGAAAATACAAATACAAACACATAAATTATAGCTAAAACCTAAATATCAGAATTACATTACATTAAATTAGAAACATTACTGAATTAAATTAAAAAGTCAAATATAAAATACACAACCGATTCAGAATAAATTAAAAAAATGTCAAAATAAATTATCATATTATTAAAACATTAATTAATATCGCTTGATGAATCGGTTGCCGTGGTATGGGCCATGTGATGCGGAGGAATGAGGAAAATCTCGTGAGGAAAGTTTTGAGTATGAATGTGGATGGGTATATGAGTAGAGGAAGACCAAAGAAACGATGGATGGACTGTGAGAAGGATGATATTGCAAGAAAGGAGGTGTCTGGCGAGATGACGAGTAATAGAGAAGTATGGAAGAAGAAGACATGCTGCGCCGACCCTGAATGAATTGAGATAAGGGCAAGATAATGATGATGTTTGTTTGGTTGATGAGATATTCTCTTGCGAAGCCGTAAAAACTATGCCCCCCTCTAATTTTTAATGCAAGAGGAGGATAATACTGAAAAAAATGTAATCTTGTAGAACTCTTAGAAAGAACTTTTAACGAAAATTTGTTTGAAAAAGATTAAATTTTTCGTTTTTGAGATATGGAACTTTGTCGTGAAACTGTAGAAAATGCTTTGCTTTTTGTTAACAAAAACAAAAAAAAATACTATTGAGTTTAAGGTATGTAATTTAAATCCTGTTTATTTTGTTTCCTGTTTACGGATTTCTTTTATGTGTTAAGACTAGTTCTAGTTGTCGAAGCGCGACTGCTGAGCATGAGGTCCTGAGTGCAAGTCCCGGGCCGGGCAGTGTTATTGAGTTTTTCCATCAGGAATTTCTAAGTAGCAGCCACGGAGTCTGGATTTGGGCTCAGTTGACCGCAATATGGGGCCAATATGGTAATATACATGGGACTTAAAATATAACTGGCGAAATGTGGGTGTACTATCAGGTACACCTCTGCGTGATGATATATTATTATTTATTTATTTAAACTTCATGTACAATAGTGATACATAGGCGGACTTAATGCCACAAGGCATTCTCTACCAGTCAACCTTTGGGTTAAATAAGAAAACATTGTGATAGGGTACTAAATATTTATCTAAAAAATAACTTCTTGTTATCGAAAATTTAAATAGGCACTTATAATGACACTAATACTTATTTACAAATAAAATAAACTAATACATATTTTAACAAATACCAAAATTAAAAACGAGAAACCTAATAATAATTACCATGACTCGACTTCTAATAGAGAGAGAGCTGTAGTGTGTGTAGTGAGTGTTATTGTTATTAAAACTAGCTTACCTCCATAATAGGACTGGACGCGAGCACCTTCTTCTCGACCTGTGTTTCGCTCGCGTTGCCTCCAACTGCTGCGAAGTATCGCATCGCGTATTTGGCTGATACCGTCTTACCGGCGCCGGATTCGCCACTCACTGAGGGATAAGAATAAGTTTTAGTTTTTATTTGTTATGAAGATTTTACAAATAACTGTCATCATCTGCCTAGCCTTTTCCCAACTATGTTGGGGTCGGCTTCCGGTCTAACCGGATGCAGCTGAATACCAGTAATTTACATGGAGCGACTGCCTATCTGACCTCCACAACCCAGTTAATACTGGGTAATACGATACCCCTTGGAAAGACTGGTTGTCAGACTTTTCGGGCCACTGACTACCTAACGACTGTCAAAGATCTACAAATGACACCCGGGACCAACGGCTTAACGTGCTTTCCGAGGCACGGAGGAAACTCGGTAAGTAATGGGTGGTCACCCATCCACAGACCAACCTAGGCAAGCACGGCTTAACCTAAAGATCGACCCGAGCGGTTGTTATTATTTAGCCACGAGCTCCTCCATTTTACAAATAACTGTCGTTGCTCAAAAAGCCGCTAAGCTGAAGTGTGACTGGGCTTGTCTGACGTATGCCCTACGAGTTGTGGGCCGAAATAACCACGATGTGGAGCCTTGACACAGTCAGAATGCTACGCGGTAGACCTCGCAGGAGATGGCCATCGCCTGCCTGGTTCTGTCCAGCTCGTCCCGAGGAGCTGGACAGAATCAACGACCAGCGGTCTTCATTGGCCCTGCATCGAAGGATGAAGTCATAGGGAGAGGCCTTTCCCTAGGAGTGGGATGAATCAGGTTAACTGTAGCAGTAACGGAGATCTTACGAGGACAGACCACTGACAGCAAAAATAGTTTTTTTTTCCAAAAGCCAAAGGCTAATAAATAAACACAAGTTTGCAGAAATCGTAAATTATTTACTGACTTCTATATACGCACGGCGGCCAACCAAGCTATGCAACACCAAATTAAGCTGATCTCTCATCGTACTGGAAGCTCATACAAAGCGAGATCAAGTTATACTGGTTATGTGGAGTTTGATGTGCTGCCGTGTTTACGTCATTTATTTTTAAACTCGAAAATGTGGATTTTGCCTTTATTTCATAGTAGGTAGAAAATACGGACGGAATTGTTAAAATTCAAAATATCCGGATTATTTTGTTTTTTTTATAAACGTTGCCCCACACCAGGAATTTCTCCTGTATCGTAGGTGCGTTTACAAACATATAAATCCACATAAACAAACAGCCAGACCTGGAACAACTACCTGTAGGCCATACAAATATTTGTTCCGTGCGGGAATCGAACCCGCCACACGAAGCGCAGTCAATCGCACAGCCACTGCGCCAACCGTGCCGTCATAGTACACGGAAAAACTCAAAAAGAAATTCATAATAAAACGCATTTAAACAGGAAGGAAGCAATATATAAGAATCTTGTATTCATTCTGTTTTCATTTATTATATGATCTAAAAATAGCAGAAGAAAGGGGAAGGCGACGTAAATAATGATTTTAACGTTATTAGGAAACACTTAAATATTATCAATTGTGAATTACCCAAGGGTAATTCTAATACATAATACAGGCTGTAAGGGACAGCTCTCCACAAACTGACAGGGTGCATTCAGCTCCTTCTTCTTCTTAGCGTGTCGATGGCAAATTTTTATTATATATGTTTGGCCTAAAATTCAGCTCCTTATTTTGAATCATATTCCACCGGAATTTTCTTCCGGAAAATTGTCATTTTTTATAATTTTTTCAGTTACTATTCCTTTATTTCAATGTTAAATTACATTCCCTATACGCAGCACTCCATTTATGTAAATAATACGGCTAAAATCAAAAACCAACAATGGATGTTGAAATACTCTAACGAACGACGCGTGAAATCAGCTGTTCACTTCCTGCCTGCCTTCCTGGGTTCATCGAACTCGTCGTCGCGCTTGCCGTTCGCTACGTGCTTTTTGCCACTGTAACGACACACTGCGCATGAGGAAATAAAACAAATCAAATTTATTGGATTCCCATAACATTGCTGAAATAATTTCTTGTACCGGTCATCTTAGTATGATATACTGAATTCACCCCATCAGTTTGTGGAGGGCTGTCCTTTACACCCTGTATAGTCCAATGACTGTCTGTAAGGGATCGACTTGTGCGATAAAACCGCCCATTGGACACTAGTTTTTGAAAAAAAATCAATACAACTCACCAATAATACTTTGATCCCTCCTCTCCCTCTCTAGCTTGGTGTACGCCTCCTCTGACACGGCGAATATGTGCGGATCCAAGTCACCCATCGCCTGACCGCGGTATGCCATTATAGTTTCATCACCTGGTAAAAAAAATTAAAGGACATTTCGATTACCGAACAGATATAATTGGGTTCCATCAAAATCAAAATATTTTATAGCACGTAGGCCTAGATGAGCACTTATAAAACGTTGAAAAAAGGTGCACGGTTCGGGTTGGTCATTTCCTATGGAGAAGAACCGGTAAGAAACTCCATGGTGACTCTTTTCAAATCATTTGGTGATAAAATTCTGGAGTTTGGAGTACAGTTACTTGTTTTCATGTGTTCATTTACCAAAAAAAAAAAAGCATTTTCTCATAGATATTAAAATATTGACAGAACATTTTTTCTTTTTTATGTTTTAATTCGTCATTTATTTTTTATTTTGTATCTTTTTTTTATTCTGTGTACTTGATGAACTGACGTCAAATAAACTTTATTCTTTCTTTCTTATTTGAAGAGTCAGTTCTATACCAAGCAGAGGACGTCTTTCGGTCGAAATGAAGATGTTGATTCAAATCGCCACGGTTAATTTTAATTACTTTATTTTTAAATTGTTGATTTAATATTTTACTCTGGACGCTCTTGATGTGAACGTCTTTCTACATCGTTCTCACATATATGTATAATCTCAACATGACGGATGTAACCACGATTTTGTATAAAAGAGTGTCCATGGAGTCTCTTGCCCATTCTTCTCCATAGAGATCTACGCTTTGGAATGTGCAACTACAGTACTTTCTCAAGTTATTATGTCTTGTGACTGTGACTGTAGCTTCGCTTTTTTTTGCTTTTTTGACATTCAAAAGTAAGGGTTTGATTGAAATAAATGCTTTGCAGTTTGAGTTTGACATACTGTCTAATTTATAAAATAAGTTAAGAGCGTTAACGTCTTATGGCATTTCATACAAACTATCGAGTGATTTTTTTTCGCAATGACAGAACCGATTTTAATGAAACTTCGTACTAAAAATAGTGTTACAGCTAAATTAGATCGATTTTAGATTTTCCATAGAAACAGAAACTTCCAATTAAGTACCTTTTTTTTTTAAAAAAAAAGACTTTTCGAAAATTTACTCTGTCAAGTTTTTAGACTTATGTACCCTGGCTATGCGTACGAAGTTTCATTAATATCGGTTCAGTCATTTCGAAAAAAAAATCACTTGAAAGTTTGTATGAAATGCCGTAAGACATTAACGCTTTTAACATAAAAAGATTTTGCACCACATCATATTTTTTCAATCAACAATTGAAGAGGCAATCATAATTTGTGGGCTTATTTAGATCAGTACTTTTCGCTTATATCTCGACTTCAGGGATTATAGGCTGTTTATGTATTTTTATACATACATATAAACTCACGCCTTTTTCCTATAGGGGTAAGCAGAAATCAAAGAACACCATTTTTTTTTTTCGGATGGGAAATCGTCACCACACCCCCACTCTGGGCGGAGCGAAAGGAAGTGTCAGACTTGTACTGACTAAAACCCATCCATGTTCCTTCTTTGCCCTTTGTGTTCCAGGGCCACGGTATCTCTTTCGAACAGTCCCGCAGCCCTGGCAGGCATCGGCCCATGCGGACCCCTACTTGGTTGCTGATATCTCTTTAAGCGCGCGCGGAACACGAACGCGCCGTCGACACGGCCTGTCGTCATAAGACGGCCGGACAACACCACCTGCTACGTTCCTTACATACTCCTTTCGCCTCGTCCACATTCATACATCTGATCATACACGCACGCCGGTTGCGAGTACTACGCACCTGATCTTTCTGAAGAACCTCACTGAAAAAGTCACTGTACGTCCTTCTAGGGAGTCCCCTCCCTACCAGTAGCGAGGGGTCAATTTTTGTAAGAAGTAAGCCTGAGTACCGTAAAACGGGGTTAATAGGACCGCAGGGGTGATTAGAGACAAATTTTGAAAGGGATTTTAACGTTGAATTAATATGTTATGTTGCTAACAAGGTGTCTAAATAATTAAGTATAACTAAGTCAATAAAACAGAGTACTTTTTGATAACATAATCAAATTAATTCAACGTTAAAATCCCGTCAAGTTTTTGTCTCTATTCACCCACACCTTTAATGTTATTATATTATTTGTCTATGGAATACTGACTGTGCCATTTTTCAAAGGGAAGCCGGTAGGAATCGAGTTATATGGAGCCTTCGCCACTGCTCGCTATGTATTTTCAATTAGGACAATTAAAACTTACCGTAAATTGGTAAATCGTAGTAAGGATTGATGGCGACCAGCACGATGCCGCAGTAAGTGTAGATGGCGTTGCGGTCGCAGAATCTGAGAACAAAATTACATTTTAGTAAAAAATAAGTTATGGAATTGTGCGTTACTTTGTGGAAATCTATGATATTAAAATTTGTATGTATGTATTGTAATTTATTTTATTTGTATCTAAATAGTAATGTTTTGTTTTTAAAGTGAAACTTTTATTACATCGTCTCAAATTTTTTGGTCTGTGTATCGCATGTCGCGTGACGGTCGGCCGCGGAGTAGGGATAAAGTGAAAGGCGAACGAAAAATTATAAATCGCAACAGTATTGTAAGGTCTGGATAGCATGTTGTAGTAAATATCGCACTTCCTGCATATTTATGTGGGTGGAAGGGCAGCGATGCAAACTGCATCGAGCCAGGATCTAGTTCTGTGGAATTAAACAAATTAATAATTTTACATAACATAGATATCGCGTCTACGGAGGGTCAGGCAAAGGTGTACCAAATAGTACACCCACGTTTCGCCAGTCATCTTTAAGTCCCATGTATAGGGGGCGGGCCTATTGCCATCAACCGGACACCAATTCAACTCCGTGGTTGATACTGAGAAATTCCTGATGAAAAACCCAATAACACTTTAGCCGACCTGGGGAATCGAACCCAGGACCTCATGCTCAGCAGTCGTGCTTGCGACCGCTAGACCAACGAGGCAGTCATAATTTTACAAAACTTTAATAAATATCATATCTTCAAACAAATTCGTTAAAGTGTAGACATGGAATCAAACCCCATCAATATCATGCTCCTGCGCATCCCAAAGAATTTGAGGTCGGCGCGCATGACTCGGACTCAAACCCCATATCTCTTTAAAATACTACATATTCACAAGGTCAAATCAGAAGTTATAATCACAAACAACTTTGAACTCTATGCTCACGGACAAAAGAGAGATTTCGCTAAAAATCAACAATTATTTATATACGAACAGTGACTGTATGACTCAATGTTTGGACAAATGGCACGTACTTATGAGATTATGAATATTACGGAATCTTTTCAATATGTGTGAAATTCTTGACCAGTTTCAGAAAATAATGCTTTTTCGAAATCAGCAAAATGTCCTTTAGTTTTATGGACAAAAAATATATATAACATGACATAACATCACGCCTGTCACCCGCGAATGGTTAGGCAGAGGTCTACCTAATAGTTCACCCACATTTCGCCAGTTATGTTTAAGTCTCATGTAATAGGGGGCGAGCAGATTGCCATCAACCGTGCACAAATTCAGACTCCGTGGCTGCTACTGAGAAACTCCTGATGGACAAACCCAATAACACTTTGCCCGACCCGGAAATCGTACCCAGGACTCAATCGCGCTTGCGATCGACCAACGAAGCAGCAAAAAGTATAATAAGGAGGTATCCATCAAATGCTTTGGAGACAAAGAGTCAAGCAGCTTGTGAGTAAGCCATCACAGCAGCACGGGTCGATCTTAACAGCTAAGCAACGCTGGCCGAGGTAAAGCCGAAGATGATATAACAAGACTCCTCCATGCCTCAGAAAACATGTTATAAAGGGTGTAGATATACCCTTAACATAACCGAAAGGCACTTGTTCTCCCTGTCTTTGCGATCATTTTTTAGTTCTAGACCATACTTGGGAACCTTCTAGTTACGGAGGTATTGGAGGTCAAAGTTCCAACTTTTTCTTAAGTTTTTTTTTTAAATACCTATTTTTACTGTACACACCTCCACGACCGACGTACTTTTCAATACATCCATCAGCACAATGCTTTGAGAGCTTTCCATCGGGTCCTACCGTAAAACGTGATTTTTCACCCCAAAAAAAAAAGTCGATTCCCAGCAATAATTTTTGCGTAAAGTTACTTAGTTTGATGTACAGAATGCTTGGTTGACGGATATGTGAAGGGTCTGTTTACACCCTGTATGTTAGGGGTTCGGTTTCCGCACTTAGTCCTATTGCACGTGAGCCATGGCGGCCGTTATTCTAACCAGCCCACCTCTCTCTAGAAGCATATCAATCTTCCCGGTCTTCTCAGGACATCCGCAAGGGATCTTGGTGTTTCAAGAGTTTCCAGAAAACACGTTAACCCGTTAACCGCCGATTGTACGAAGCTGTTATTTGCACCCTGTTACCCAATAACTAAGTTGTGAGGGTCAGATAGGTAGCTGCTCCATGAAAGATAGCATTGGCATTCAACTCCATTTGGTAAGATCAGAGACCGATTAATGGGGTTAAAAGTTCACCGGTTAGACATTTAACCTATATGTTTAATTAACCATTATACGGGTTAACCCTTATAGTATATGGGTTAATCATTTAAATATTGCTGATTAACCAGTATGAAAGAGACAAAGCACCGAGCGCGCGCTATCTCCGTCACTTTCTTCCAAATTGTTATGTACATAAATAAACTCTGTGTCTAGACCGGTTATTATAAGCTGATTAACCTTATAATACGGGTTAACTTCTACTCTAGGGCTTTTCACCTCATGATCTGCCTGGTATTTGTTACCAACTATATTGGGGTCGGCTTCCAGTCTAACCGGATGCAGCTGAATACCAGTATTTTATCTCCACAACCCTATTAATACTGGGTAATACGATACCCCTTGGTAAGACTGGTTGTCAGACTTTCGGGCCACTGACTACCTGTAACGACGCTCAAGGGTCTACAAATAACAGCCGGGATCAAAGGCTTAACGTGCTTTCCGAGGCACGGAGGAAACTCGCTATTTAATGGGTGGTCACCCATCCACGGACCAACCTAGACAACCGCAGCTTAACCTGAAGATCGACCCCGAGCAGCTGTTTTTATTTAGCCACGAGCTCTTTTAGGGTTTTTCACCTAAACCGATTAACCCCCCAAAACCTACACGTGTAACCCCTTTGGTCCCTGGATAAAACTGAAGCCGACCCCTACATATCTGGAAAAAGACTAGGCAGCTGATGATGATTTGCACGAACGGGTTGAATGCAACAGCTAGGTTCAAAGACCACAATCGCATGACAAGTTAACCCCAGTTGACTCTAAGTAATAAAAGTATATTTTATAGCGTATTAGAAACAAATATAAATGTCGTCAAACGTCTTCAATGATCATTTATTGTACGATTGAGTTGTTGAAGTATTTTATAATATCAATTCTAACCTTTTACAGTTCTATCATTCCATCATCATTTGCCTGCCTTTTTTTATCTATTTTGGGGTCGCCTTCCAGTCTAACCGAATGCAGCTTAATACCAGTATTTTATTTGAAGCGACTGCCTCTCTGACCTCCACAACCCAGTAAGTACTGAGTAATACGATACCCCTGGGGAAGACTGTTTTTTTTTTAATTTGAGACTATGCCGCCACACTATTCCCAAACCACTGCAACCTGAAAGCCAGAAACAACAGTGACGACCACCAGACTGGAAGACTAGTTGTCAGACTTTCGGGCCACTGACTACCTGTGACGACTGTCAAAGATCTGTAAATTACAGCCGGGACCAACGGGTGGTGGGTTGTCACCCATTCACAGACCATCCTAGGCAAGTACAGCTTAACCTGAAGATTTATCCGAGGAGCTGTCATTATTTAGCCACGAGTTCCTTTTACAGTTCCATCATTGTCTCATGAATAAAAAGTTTCTTATAGTATTGCGGGGTATTTTACGGAAATCTCTCGCTATTAAACATAATCTTAAAAATCATTCCGTTTCTTCTAGGCATCTTTGGTATAGTGGTCGCTAAGCATGAGGACCTGGGTTCTATTCCCAGGTCAGGCAATTTGTTATTAGGATTTTCAATCGAAAAAGAAATTCTCTACAGCAACTTAAAGTCGGGATATGTGCCGCATTGACAGCAATAGGCTCAATCCCTTGGTAGACTCAGCGTAGACAGAACGGAGCGCAGCGGAGAGGATTTTATTAACGCACTTGAAAATAAACTTTAAAATTGTTACAATAAAGTGCATAAATGCACAAAAAAAAGAAATGAAAATGTAAATGGTTGACTGGTAGAAAATGCCTATGGAATTAATTCCGCCTCTGTACTTTTGTGCTTGAAGTGTTAAATAAATAAATTAATAAATGCTTGAACCTGACAAAAAATACTCGCGCGTCCTCGAGAATATGCGCGATCTGTAAAGAAAATGCCCGAGACCGCGCGGGGATTATTCCTCTCTGTCTGCGCTGACCCTTACATGGAACTTAACTTGTTTTTACCCGACTGCAGCGAAGCCCAAAAGGAGGGTTATGTGTTTGACCTGAATGTATGGATGTGGGTATGTTTTTATGTCCGTTTCTATTTTACCTCGTAACTCCTAAACGGATGAACGGATTTGGATACATTATACGTCGTTAGATTCGTCGTGGTAGCGCGAGTGTCACTGGCTACATTGAAATAAAAAAAACATAGAAAAATCATCAAATGACCCGTCCTCTGGGCGAAGCGGAAGGGAGTGTCAGACTTGTACTGACTAAAACCCATCCATGTTCCTTCTTTGCCCTTTGTGTTCCAGGGCCACGGTATCTCTTTCGAACAGTCCCGCAGATGCTTCCCCCTTGGTTCCTGGGCCGATGTCATAAGACCCTCGACATTAGTACTACATTCCTACAATAATAATCGTGGCACAGATATCACGTACATACAATAAACTATTGTATCATTGTAGAAATACAAACCTTATCAATCGTTATCTATAACATGATTCATGATTTCGTCATGACTTTAGCATGGAGTATATAGTACGGAAACGAATGGGTTTATCATTAAACTGGGCACGAGTTGGGTTATCCTGAACCGAAGAGGAAATCCCCTTTTATGGGGGCGGTCATTTTTTTGTAATATCTCGAAAAATATCATTTGCACACACATTAGATCACGCCCTAATCCCCGAAGCGTTAGGCACAGGTGTATTAAATAGTACACTCACATTTCGCCCAGATAAGTTTAAGTCCCATATAATAGAAGACGATGGTTGACTGGTAGAAAATGCCTATGGCATTAAGTCCGCCTCTGTACTTTGTGCTTGAAGTGTTAAATAAATAATAGGGGGCGAGTCGATTGCCATCAATCGGGCACAAATCCAGACTGCGTAGCTGCTGAGAAATTTCCGATGGAAAAAACCCAATAACACTTTGCCTGACCTGGAAATCGAACCCAGGAATCATGCTCAGCAGCACTAGACCAACGGCGCAGTCATATCATTGGCGTTTTGACTAAATACCAGTTCGACAATGGGCCGTCCCACACAATCTGACGATACGCGGTCTGCAGGACTTGTCTGCTCCATGGACCATCGGTCCTTGGACTGACATGGCCGATCCACTGCCACTGCAACTTGCTTACTCTGCAAGCTATGTCGGTATTATATAACGTGCTGGTGTCCGCAATTCCACGTCCTAAGAGCGTATTTTGCATACGGATGGTAATATCATTCGATCTACCCCAGTTCCCCGAGAAAGGCCAGCAACTCCTTGGTGTTACTAACAATCTCGCGTAGAGTTACTGAATTAGTTTGCCCTGTGTGAGGCAACCTATGAGCAGAAGCTATTTCGGTAACTCCAGTTCCTTTCAGAATAATTTTATCTTAGCCTTAGAAACTCCGACCGCAGCCTGCTGCAATAGCACTCTGAGAGACTTCGAATTTGTCGACGATCCCGAACGCCGTCAATACGCTTTGTAACTGCCGGCGCACCCGCTCTCGTTGTGACGAGTAAATATGGCAGCAATACCGATACAAACGTGGTAGCCGCCGCTGCCACCGGTGCAGCTGCTCCGCGCCAGCCCTGCGCTGCACCGCTCTGTATGTTAGTCGGCGGGTCAGAGCGGGCCAGCGCTCAAATTTCTTGTGGCGAGATTTATATGATTTTTGCTATTATACCTCGCGAGGGCCCGACATCATCCCGCGTTGCTGCTGACCAGCGTTTGATTTCTTAAGTGGAGAAGCCTTAAGTGGTTACGTAGTGCATCGTAACTCATAAGCAGGTCCTACAGGTTTTGAAGATGATGACCGATTCTTATTATAGTAGTTGTGTTTTAGCATGGCAATAGCGGTCATTGCCCTTTCCCTGATATCTTTTTACACGAACTGAAACCATAAACCGTGTAAACTTATCGTTTCTTTTTTTAATATTCAGGATCACAATCAATGTCAATTCAGGGGCTATTAACAGGTTTGTATACGTTTTTTAAAAGAAGAGATTCATTTAATGTATGTGGTTCAATGACCGCTATTGCCATGCTAAAACGCAACTACTACAGTATAGTATGTCGACAAGAATGTTCACTCACCTAACTCTAAGGTTATGTAGCACGGCTGGCTCGTGCAGATACGATAGCGATGTGAGGTCGTTCTGCCCGATGAGCAGCGAGGGGTTCCGGAGAGGCGGCATCTTGCCCTCATCCTTGATCTGATGGAGAATATATAACGTTATAATTACAACTGTTTCTTACACAAAGGTATGCAGAAGTATAAATTAGGTACAGTCCAATTCCGCTCGTCAAAAGTTCGGGTGGGTACGTTCGATTAGGGTTACATTCAGCTCGTACCGATTAGAAAATTCTCTTCAGCGTCTTCCATCACTGTTCGTGTCGTGGTTGCTCTGTACAATGCTGGCTAAGCCGAGCGCCTTTGTCCTGAACGATTGAACATGTGTAAACGCGCTTGGGCTACTGGGCAAACCAAACCCTAAGGTTTGCGCTTCATCTAGCAGAGGAGCATCTATCAAAAGAGCGTGCTGCCGAGACCATTGTCTAATGCTGCCGGTGCGATAGCACCTCCGCTCTATCAAATAACGGTTCTGAGCGATGGAACCAAATGTAGAAGTTTTTCTTGAAACTATACTTATTTATTTACTTCTAATTTCCCGCGCAATATTGGATTTTCAACTCTCAACTTGACGCCTAGAGATGAAGATCCAGTGCGCAGTAAAAAAGGCCGCGATAAAAAATTAAATGCCCGTGTAAACATGGTCCTACATGGGCAACACCATTGTAAAATCAGCCGAAAAGACTCTTTACGAAATAACACGTTTAAAAGAAAAATAAACATCAATTTGACAGTTTGCCGGTCAAATCTTGTCAAAACAATCAAATCGTCAAAAATACCGTGTTTTCAGAAAATATCTTTTAATTTTGTTGCTCGTAAAAGTAATCTACGAAACTAAATACAATACCTGTGAACTATGTCTTTGTTCTGCCTGTCCCATTTGGTAGCAGAATTCGATCACCGCAGATATTGGTTCATTTATTTTTGAATTTGAAAACAATCGGTCTCCTACAGTGATTACTTGACGTTTTAGTTCTTATTATTTCATTATATCCATGGTTGACGACTAATATTGACAGTTAAAATTTTTGACAGACGCACGAAATAGCGCTTGTACCAAGGCACGAAATATTTGAATGTATAGTGTCTCTAAAGCCATTATTCATTTTCTTCCATGAAGATTTTAAGTTGAAGATAAATGAGATGCGATATGAGGAATGTATAAACCAATTTCTATTTTTTTGCGAGTTTTGTAAAGCTCTGGGTCATAGTGTCATCAGCTTTTAAGCCCTTCGGCCACGGCGGCACAATTGCAACGTGCGACAGAACCGATGCAAGCGCGCATCAACATAACTACGGTATCGATGCAAACGCCCGATTTTGTGTATAGATGCTGAGTCACGTCCGCGCGACAGCATCACTATAGCGATACAGAATCGTAGTTCCAGTAGACGGAGGCATAAAGCCAGGGACAGCATTGCGCCAGGGGGTCTACTCTCCAAGTCCGTCAACGAAGATACGGGCCCGTCCGAAAGTAGCTCGACACTTCGAAACGAACACTACTCTCTATTATTTTCGGACTCACCAGTCTTGGAAACACATCGGGAGTCAGGACAACTGTCCTATCATTATGTCAATTTTAGTTCTGGCCCCTAATTAATCATAGCATCCAAAGGAGTGTTCTCCATCAAGTACTGTCCTAAATTCGAAGTGGTACGGAGTAGGAAACGCCCGAGACCTCGACTGAAAGTACGGGTTTCGTGCTCACAGGGTAGACCTCCTGTATCACAGCTGTTCTGCGTTTGCATCGCTGCAGTCGCGGTAGGCGAGGTCCCTTGGGACACTATGAGAAGCAAGGAAAGTATTGCGATGATGGCAAAATGGCGGAATTAAAGATCCTTCCGACACAGTGTGAGTGCGGTGCTTCCGACCAGACGATGTCCTACTTTCTAGAATGTCCGACGTGTCCCAACACCTGCACTTTAGAGGACCTAAGAGACGCCACGAAGGCCACAATTAACGTGGCCGCATAGTTTGCCCAAGAAGTTTAACTTTTTGAACGCCAGAGCATAAACGAACGTGCGTACCCTCCACGCCATGCCACAATTTCAATATTTTGTCACATATTTGTGTCGTTTGTCGTACAGGGCACGTGCTTGTCACGTATATGTGACAATGGCGGTCAAAAGGTTAAACACGTACCATCGATACGAAAGAAGAAGAACAACTCGAAGATTCATTTAGCAAGGATTTTTCTAAACTACCACCGTTTCATACCATAAAGTTTTTTTTTTTTTCACTCAATTCAGTTTCTACCTTAAATAAAAACTATGATTACTTACCTTTATCTGCCGAATCTCTCCAGACTGGTCTATCTTGGCGATGAGGACGCCTGACCGGTAGTCTGAAGTCACCACGGCGCTCTCCCATACTTTCTCCGGATGCTCCACCCATATTCGGGCGCCCTGGTACATAAAACAAGGTTACGTGTTAAAAATTGTCGGATAAAATAAGTAAAGGACTTGATGGATGGATTGTTTGAAAGATGGTATGGCTGAAAAGGGAGTGAAACTGATGGAATGTTAAAAAAATATTAATATCATATCATCACGCCAGTAATCCCCGAAGGGTTAGGCAGTGTTGTACCTAATAGTACACCCACATTTCGCCAGCTATGTTAAAGTCCCATGTGATAGGGGGCGAGCCTATTGCCATCAACCGGGCACAGATCCAGAGGCTCCGTGGCTGCTATCGAGAAATTCCCAATAACACTTTACCCGACTCGGGAATCGAACCCAGGACCTCATGCTCAGCAGTCGACCAACGAGGCAGTCATAAAAATATTGTTGACTAGAAAAATCATTATATTAGGGGCAAGTCTTCATCATCGTCCTGCTCTTGTTTTATTCTTCCATTCTCCCCTGTCAAACATCACGGTATCATTTACTCCTTAGGAGAAAGTATGACTGAAATTAATAACAAGCTAAACAGTGTGATCAGTCTCTTTTTACCCGACTACGGCGAAGTCAAAAGGATGGGTTATGATTTTAGCAGTCTATGTATGTATTTGTATGTTCCTCCGTAACATCTAAAATCCGAATTCGATGAATAAAGGTGTCAATCGATTCGTTACTATGGCCCGGTAACTAGGCTGAGACAGCCATATATATGATCCACTACGCGATACCAGCGCGTGTTGCTTGGTTTCAGCGTGTCTTCGAATTTTCGGATCAGTATTGTCCTAGAAGCCTGTGTCTTCACGATCTTCCAGTTACTGGGATCTATGACATCCCCAGGTAAGACTGATTGTCAGACTTTCAAGTTTCAGATCCCCATAACAACATAGCTAGATTTTGTTTAGTCTGACGAAAAAATTGACCTTCATTAAGAATTGTGACTTCATTAGTCACAATTCCTAAATAAAAATATTAGCAAATGCATTAAATGTACGGTCTTAGGTAGGTATTTATTTAAGAATGTATGACATCATAAAATCAAACATTGTTCAAGTTTTTGTGAGTGCCTGTGTCAATGAAAATAGAAACTTAAGTTTATGATCATAAGACTGAAGTTGCAATAATTTAACGGTATAACTAAATTCAATATGTTTTCAAGTATGTTTTGTGTATGTTTGTTTGTGTATGTATTCTTGCTATAACCTGGTATCCAATACAAAACTAAGTAAACATTAGATTCATGTTTTGATATCAAATTCAATAAAATTTAATTCTATCTACTATCTTTTATTAAACACTAGCTGTTGCAAGCGACCTTCGTCGGCGTGAAATTATTATAAAATAAAATATTTCACTGTTTGAATCGGACTTTTAACATTTTCATCAGGTTTTATTTTTTTTGCACGGAACCCTAAACCTTTTTCTAAAATAAAATTAGCATAAGTTACTCCTTATAACATCCACTATCTGCCAGTCAAAGTCGGTACAGCCGTTTCAGAGATTAGCCGGAACAGACAAAAATAAAAAAAATATGTTATTATAACTAGAAAACGGGATATTTACCATGTTTATTGTTTTCTTTGAGTTAACAATAAACATGGTAAATATCCCGTCTTCTAGTTATAATAATTTTAGTGACTATGAAAGTTTAAAATCTAATATGTTATAAGTATTGTATATATTACAATATGCATTCAGAAAAAGCTGTTATGTTGAAACTACAACAGACACATTAATTTTATTTGTCTGTATGTAGAGAAGATGTAAAAATCAAGTTTCAACGTAAATAATTCTGCATAGTAAAAAAAAAAAAAATTAAAGAATTGCATAACCACTGTCTCTGCCTTTTATTCATTAGACCTCTAATGGTTGTATCTTAATTGAGAAGAAAAAACAACTCTGTTAGCTCAATTAAGAATGACCTAAATACGAAATCAAACATATTGCATAATGTTATACTTCACTCGCTAGAATATAATAATTATGTAAGTCATCTACCTCGTCGGTCTAGTGATCAAGCGCGACTGCTGAACATGAGACCCTGAGCTCGATCCCGGATCAGTCAAAGTATTATACAGGGTTATTTGTAAAACATCAACAACCTCGCAGGAGTAAATTACTAACATCATAAACAACAACATTTGTTCTATGGCTTTTCCGAAAACAGACAAAAAAAAACGATTTTTCATACAAAACTCGATCAGGTGTTCGGACATATGTATGGAGAGTTGATTTTTTTTTGTCTGTTTTCGGAAAAGTCGTAGAACAAATGTTGTTGTTTATGATGTTAGTTATTTACTCCTGCGAGGTTGTTGGTGTTTTACAAATAACCCTGTATATGTTTTCTATGATTTAATTTCCATGATTTATGGCTATAGGGTAGCTCCCTATTATATGGGACTTAAGCATAACTGACGAAATGTGGGTGTAATATTAGGTAGACCTCTGCCTAACCATGGAGTTTCTTAACAGTTCTTCTCCATAGGAAACGACCAACCCAAACCGTGCACCTTTTTGTCGATGTTTTATGTTTTTATAAGTGCCCATCTAGGCCTATGTGAAATAAAATATTTTGAAACCCTTTGGGGATCACAGGTGTTATGTTGTGTTTACAACAAATTAACAGAGACCTAGAACTAAAATTTCACCAGCTCACTCCCGCTCATGGAGAGACAGCCTGCATACCAGCAGCGAAAACATTTTAGTCCCCTCAATACTACTCTGCTTCAATAGTTCTAGTGCCTCCTATGTGCATAGAAGTCAATAGATTAATTATGACCGACAACCTGCCTTATTTGTGTGCACAGTGAGTGGTAGCAGTTAGCTGACCCACCTTTGCATAAATGGTTGAGATTTTTTAGAAAAAGAATCAATAGAATTTTAAATTTCTTTTATATTTTATGTACTTTGCTCAAATAAACAAAATACAAAAGAATTATAATATTCTATCGATTCGTTTTCTAAATATACAAAGGTGGGTGAGCTAATTGCTGTCACTCACTGTACATAAGTAAGAATATGGTTTGTTAAAACAAAATTGTCTACAAAATTATGTAGTTTATTTCAAGTTGGGTTCATTGTTGACCTACTTAGAAAGGCTTGTACTGCATTTTAAGTTGTTTACCACACAAAAAATGCATGTTTGCATGCTTGTGTTTACAATTTATTTTATTGAAAGTAATATTTTGTGTGATTGCAGGTTAGTGCTAGTTCTAAAGATCCAATATTAATTTAAGACGACCAATAGGTGACCTAATAATGTAAACCAATTTTGTTTTAATGTTTCTAGGCTAATGGATAACACTACCTACATAAGCATGACAAACGAAAGAAAAATATGTCACCAATAAACAAATACCGCAATTAAAAGACATATTTTTGTCATCAAGATAACGCTACATGCATTGAGACAGGTGATAAGTTAATTTAATAACATATTACAAGATAACAATCATTTTAAAATTGTAGCAATTTGGTAATGTTATGTTATAAATGTAGTTCATGCTTCATACTCAGTGAGCGCTTAAATACTGTATAATTTTGATTTATAAATAATTCATGAGCATAAAAAATTCACTTACTAGATAGCAAAAGTGATTAAGTATGGTAATTTATTATACAGTTCCAACATAATTATTGTTGGAAACCATATTGATTTCCGATAAATCGTAAAAAAAAAACAATTCTGGAAAGCTGAATGAAAGAATGGCCAGTGTTAGGTTTGTTTAATGTTTTTGAAAATGGAACAGTAGGGCGAACTGCAACATGACGTCATCCCGGAACTTACGATATTCCTTGACACGCGAAATATTTATAAATGTTGCAAAAATTAGCGTTCGCTGAGTAAACGAATGAAAATGACGTCCTCTTCAATAAATAGTGTGAAGAAGGTCAATCGTAAACACTCCCTAATTCCGATATCAATTAATTAATACAATTGATCTAAAAAGTGTTTAAAGAGGTGGCTGTATAAATAAATGCATGGGTCGATTAAAGTTTAATCAACTTGCATTCTAAATTCGAAATAGATCGACCACAAAAAACAAAAATACAATCAAATACATTTCACTTAAAATTTTACCTTCGTGTATAGCTCCTTGGTAGTCATTTTGATGTTTTTTATAATCCTTGATTAAATGAATAAATAATTTATATTATCTCATTATTTCACCACGAGTTCAGAACTTAAATAATCCATTTTAATAAAGTAAGGTAGATTCGAAATACGATTTTTCCGAATGCAAAACGTCACTGCAATGTTATTGACATTTTATTTTCAGTGTTATCAGTTTTTTATCACAATCACGTAAAAATTAATGCACAAAACTGTTTGATTATTCACTCATCTCACTGTGGGAGTATTTCATGATTTCTACTAGGAAGTGATTCTTATTGGAATCTAGTTGTACGACAAAAACATTTGACAACAATACAAATCGAAAGTTACGCTTATCTTTAGAGTTCCCACGGTCGGGGCTGCCATGATAAAATATGCGTATTTAGGACAAATCTACGGTTCATTACAAGCAGAGTTTTGAACGGAATCGATCGATTTCTTAACACATAAGGGAAAATTCAACAGAAGGTTTTTGTAATCTTTTCGAACACTGTGACGATTTTTAAGTCCTACTAACGGGTATTCTTATTCCTTTTCACGGGCAATCAACCATGTATGCGGTGGGGTTCGGTAAGCTGTTTTGTGTCAATTCCAACCTTTTCCCATTTGTACAGTCAACAACACATCAAAGCTTCATCAAAATAACAATTTGTCATTGATATATTATAAAAGTACCTATCTTGGTAACACAAAGTGGGGAGGTGTTGTGTGTTGTTTTAAGCGCATCTTAGACATGGCTATACTTTGTATTTTAATTATTAACCCATACAATAATAACAAATAATATTTTCTAAGTTAGGTTAGGCAAGGTGACAGTACCTGAATACACTACTGCTCACTGGTTTATAATTAAGGAGGATGCGCGAAGGTAGCCCGCGAAATTCAAATTTTCTTACAATTTGCAGGACAATTTGAATTTCGTGGACTACCCTGGCACTTCCACCTTAAGTTAGTAGTGATTGCATGTGGATAGATTTTCTAAGTGTTGTCTAAACCTATGATCCTGCTCATCTCTTCTTACTTTTTACCTCTTTTCTAAGAGATTGGGAGGAGGTACCGAACAGAGGTAATTTTACTATGACGAAGTAAATAAAAGTATAAAGTAATTTAAAAGCATTTATTTCTACATTTTAAGTCATAATTTCCCAGCCTTTATGATAGATAAATGACTAAAACAATAATAAATCGTTATTTTAATTTAAATAATGGCGAAAGCATCAGTGTTGCAATGCTCGTTACAAAAATTTCCTACAAATTAACATTAGTCTACCGCAGTCCAAATATCCGAATGCTATTGTCGTTGCATTTTGTGCTTAATATTAATATTTCACTTGTTTTCGGGAGAAGGGAACCACGCCTGGCACGCTTCCGTGGCGATCTCGCATAAGGCAGTGAAAGTCTTGCCACGTTGGTCGTATTCTGTGGAAGAAGTAGATTTTATGTGGTAATAATATATTCGCTAGGTTCAAAGATTCTCAGTTCATTACCAGAGACCGAAAACTAAAGTATAACTAAATATACATGATTACATGTATAGTCGCAAATACACCAAGTTACCACAAACTGTCAAATTTCTCCAAATGATTTAAACTATAAAACGTTGACAGCTAAAAATATTCAAAAATTTGACAGTTAGTGGTAAGTTGAAGCGCTGGCGACTGTACTATTAGTTTGATCTTAAGCTGACTTTTGGCACTCATAGGTGACATAACGTATTTGATGACATGGCTTAATGTATTGTACCCATAAAAATACCTTTAACAGCGTCTCCATTCTAAAGAGTAGCTTGAGTGTTCGACATCAGGAGACCTGTTTCACAACGTTAACGTTACCACGTTTACTACTACATAAAATTCCCGTTAACTTGGCAGACACATTTTATATGAATTCTGTTCCTTTTTCATTTACTCTGTGAACAGTGGCTATTCGAACATCGCGAAACATCCCCTTACTGTTACCACAATTCGCAGGTAATAATAACTTACCTGTAGGTCCCCTCTTGCCAAACATGATGCCGTTCATGGGTGCGTTCTTGTAGTTGGCTTCGCTGACTTCAGCTAGAGAGAGGAGCACCGCCACCAAGCAGACGACACCAATGGTGAAACGCATCATGTCTCCGGACATCTGACACAGAAAGTAAAATGAGTTTTCTATTTGAATTTATATTATCAAAAAGGAAGCAAAAGAATCAACCCAGTGTCCGGGCAACCCTATTGCGAAACACACTTCTTATCGCATTCTGAAAGATTTTAAGGAATTCGTAATACATGGCTTTGTATGTTTGAAAAAAAGTCTGATCCACAACGAAAAAAACCACAATAAATGTTGTTGAATTAAGTGAGTTTCTGTAATGCAAACTCCTCTAAAATTGTAGCTGGAGTTACGCTTTTAAAAAACTACCAGGCTAGGATACAATAAAAAATAAATCTTAAAAAAAAGATCTGGGATGAAAACTTTAAATAAAGATAAAAATAAGATTTTTCTTTCATGTGATTCCTTTATGGGACTTCAAAAAATACACCCACCATTATTAATATGAACATGAATGCGTGGTCGGTGTACTAAGATCATTCATTGCATTTTATGTTTATTTTTGAATGATGATCAACGATTATTTTTATTTTAGAGCCAAGAAAACCCGACTGATGAAAATATGTGATAATAAAACACACAAAACCCAAAGAAGGAAAAATTACCTTGTATTGAGCGAAGTATTTCTTGTTGGGAACACTGAAGCGGTTGGATGTCAACTGATGCTGTGAGACCATTTCCCCGCCAATTTATACTCTGAAATGGAAATATGGCGGCGGTCCACCCAATTATTGGATTACTGGATACTGACCGCATATTGACTGAGATTCCCGAGTATTCTCAAAGGATTATAACTTCGTTAGTGCATAAGATTAGTTGTTGGAATAGAGTGATGAGGGCGGCCATATTGGATTCCTTATACATCGCTGAGGGGTGGACAGAGAGCTTATTCCATGTTTTATTGAAACCTTAGTTTATGCCATTCAAAAATGATTTCTGACTTATTTCAGGAGAATTATACTAGTTCTACTTGAAAGAGGAAACTATTCGGCTAAGAAAATCTGTTTTGTTACTCTCATGGATCAGTGACATCGAGCCAAAACATTGCCCATAGATGTACCAGCCCATCCAAATGTTTTTCAGCAAGCATCTATATAGAAAGAATACGAAAACTTGATCGCTGAGTAGGTGTGGGCATGATGAAAAATGGTGGATAAATAACATTTGAACTTATTCAATATGATGGGTGCAAAAAGATTGCACATAGCGTAGATGAGTATGTTGAGGTATAAGTGTGGATATTGTGGTGTGACAAGAATGGATAACGTACAAGAATGAGTATCTTAGAGGAAGTTTGAAAGTTGCGCCAGTTAAAGGAAAGTTGGAAGGGAATGTACTGTCTTGGTATGGACATGTGATGAGGAGGGAAGAATCGCATGTGACTAATATAGTAATGAATATAAATGTTGATGGATGGAGAGGGAGAGGAAGACCAAGGAAACGATGGATGGATTGTGTGAGGAAAGGTGTAAATGATTGCGTGAAAAAATTAATAAAGTAAAGTTAAGGTTTTATTGTATTCCCGAAGAGGGAGGGATTCTAGCTGCTACAAGACCTTTTGGAAAGCTCAATAACACTGACGAATCCGGAGCTCGATGGCAGAATGATATTTGTGTAATACACTTTCCTCTCCCGCATTCCCCTTAAACTCAAGGGGAAGATTTACACAGCGGCGATTGGCGGCGGCGATCTCTCGCGTCCGGCCTTGGTTCAAGCCATGGTCCGGAGCGAGAGGGAATGGGAAGCCGTCACCTCCTTCTGCGAAGCAGTCATGCTAGTGAAGGAGGTGGCAGGACGTGAGAGGGAAAGAACCTCACGTCCCAGCCGCCGCGGGAGACGCTCTGGGCGTCGGGGGTCACGTGGTGGCTTCCGACCACCGTAGGCGCTGGCCTGTGGACGGCGAGTTATGGGCTAGCTCGCCGTCCGGCCGTTTTATGACGACGGGCCGTGTCGACGGCGCGTTCGTGTTCCACGCGCGCCTCAAAGAGATGTCAGCAATCAAGCAGGGGTCCGCATGGGCCAACGCCTGCCGGGGCTGCGGGACTGTTCGAAAGAGATACCGTGGCCCTGGAACATAACGGGCAAAGAAGGAACATGGATGGGTTTTAGTCAGTACAAGTCTGACACTCCCCTCCGCTCCGCCCAGAGTGGGGGGGGTCATTTGATGATTTCCCATCCGGAAAAAAAAAAAAAAAGGGGAAGATTTATAAAACCATGGTTGTACGTGCTGTCTTGTATGGATCAGAAAGTTGGGCCACAAAAGGGATGAATGAAAGCAATAATTACATGTGTCTGAGACGAGCATGCTAAGGGGGATGTGTGGTGTAACGCGAAAGGAAAAAAATAAGGAATGAGTACTAACGTAGCCTGGATGTGGCGCCGGTGACTGAAAAGTTGTGTGGTATGGACATGTGATACAGAGGAATGAGGAAAATGTCGTGAGGAAAGTTTACAAGAGTAGAAGTTTACAAGAGTAGAGGAAGACCAAAGAAACGATGGATGGACTGTGTGAAGGAAGATATGGCTAGAAAGTAGGTGACTGCTGAGATGACGAGTAATAAAGTAGTATGGAAGAAGAAGACATGCTGCGCAGACCCCAAATTAATTGGGATGAGAGTAAGACGATGATTATGGCAATTGCAAAAGCCATTCAGTTCAGTTTGAAAGTTAAACAATATTAATTTACGTTGTTGAGCGGACGAATTTTTCAATTTTAAAGCGCTATACTTCCACATTTATTTTGAGAACCGCCAGTCTGTGGAATTCACTGACGGCTTTTCTATTTCTCGATCATTATATTATAATCTAGATCTCTTCAAAGTTCGATTAAATCGGTTTCTTATAAGCAAGCGTGCTCCACCTTCGGCCGCACCATCGCTTCACATCAGGCGTGTTGCAGCCAAATGTAACCCTATGTATATCGTGTAAAGAAAAAATATGGATTAGGAGTGTTCTTTAGAATTCTTCAGATTGCGACTGAACATTTATTGATCACAATTGGGGCACTGGACACAACGCACAGCATCATTCGCTTTACGACTATGCCAACTTGACAGTTTTACTTATTAAACTTTGCCTGCTTGGTTAGTCTAGTGGTCGCAAACGCAACTGCTGAGCATGAGGTCCTGGGTTCGATTCCCAGGTCGGGCAAAATGTTATTGAGTTTTCCATCACGAACTTCTCAGTAACAGCCACGGAAGCCGGAATCGTGTCCGGTTAATGGCTCCGTTTAATAGGGTGGCCCCCTATTACATGGGACTTCAACATAAATGGTGAAATATGGGTTTATTATTAGGTACATCTCTGCCTAACCCTTCAGGGATTATGTTAAATCTCGTCCTTGCTTTTCCTTTTCACCTAGACAAGTTTTGCATAATATTATCAATAGAAAACAGTTGTTTTGATAAATAGATTACTACTGTCTGATCGATAACTTAATCAAATCCAAAGCAGATTGGACAAGTAACTAACTAAAATTATTTAACCCATATTTTTCTAACACGATTTGCTTTCATTATGCTCGCAATAATAGCTTCGTCTGGGAGCAAAATTGCAGTATATTGTTTGTTAACGTGATTAGGAGGGTAGTTGTGGTATAAAAGGGGTAAGAAACTAGGCTGATGCATCAGTTGGTCTTCAACTCTTCAGTCTTCAAGAACTCTCGAGTTTGTTATCAAGTAAGTTTTATTTTACGTCGTATGCACAAGTTCGCGGTGTAAACGTAACGTAAATACGCCGATTTTAAAATTAAAAATACTCGTTTCACGTATAATATTTATAAGAATCTATTGAATCTATCAATCAATCATTTTATCATCAGGCAACTAAGGCCCATAGATAAAAATACACAAAATAATAAACTAATTCTTATAAAAAACCTTATTCAACTAAAGACTAGACACGAATCGTTGACGGCGTCGTGTTTTGCTGCGTGGTGTCGCGTAACCGTCCTCGGAATCGTCGATATACGACACCTTTCGGCCAAAAGTCCTCTTTCAAGAAGGTCTGCAGACTCCTGGTCTGTGGTCTGATCTATGAATGATACTGATTGTTTTATATTTTTATACGCAAACGGTTTGCATTGAACAGCTGTATTTCCCTACGCAGGGTTTGCGGCAAACCCTGCGTAGGGAAATACAGCTGTTCAACCCTGCTCGCACTCGAATTTTTCTTTCCATATCAAAACAGCGATACTGATTGTGCTTGTTGCACACAATCTCCATCCACTACTCTAACCTAACTTTTATAGGCAGCTTCCTGACAGAATCCTTCTGATTAGAAAACATTTTTGTTTGTAGCTTGGTTGGTGGTCGTGAAGTTCGACTGCTGAGCGAGAGGTCCTGGGTTTGATTTCCATGTCGGGCATTGTTATTGGGTTTCCCACCTCAGGCTGGACTAGTATACTCGGTTGATGGAAATTATAGGCTCACGCGCATATTACCTATATGGGACTGAGAAGATTCTACTGACTGTTGGAGATCCAATAAATAAATAACTGGCGAATTGTGGGTGGTAAACTTTCGAGGATTACGGGCGTCTTCTTCAACTTCTTTAATTTATAAGCAGTTCTTCTTTTCCAGATATAATCACAACGATGCGTTTCATCATAGCTCTGTGCCTCTTCGCCATCGTCTTGTGCATTCACAATGCTGAGGCCACGTACAGGAAGCCCCCTTTCAACGGTTCTATCTTCGGTAAACGAGGTGTTGTTGGTAAGTTTTCGTTATCATTAGGGGGATATACGGTTTCTGAAAAGCTAAGCAGGTTGCTGGGGAGTTTGTTCCGCCACTTCTGCTCTCCAGCCAAACTGCGGAAGTGGTAATCAAGGCATTAAAATTAGCTTCTATAACAAAATTGAATGCGTATGTTACAAAGAATCCTGTCTGCCCAATTAACTAACCGTCGAGGAGTTTTCTCGTGAGGGGACGATCCTGGCTGCAGGTTCAATTCATGAATGTCATAAAAACTGTATTTTCACCAGAACCAATGGTATGTGCAAAATTTCAGCTAAATCGGTTGGTAGGAACTTATTTGAAATCTAGTTGCAAGATTTGATCAATACTTTGGTACAAACTAAATAACTATGTAGGTAAAAAGGCGAGAATTGGATTTTCTTACATTATACCTGATTTTGACAGCGCCATTTGCAAAAGGGGAAAATATAAATTTACAAACAGTATTTAGATTTTAAATATAAACTTTACTAATCATTGATATCCTATTTCTCTTTCTCTGTTTCAGAAAACGACTCAACAGGCAGAGCATTGTCGGCATTATGCGAGATTGCCGCCGAAACCTGCCAGGCGTGGTACCAAACTTTAGAAAATAAGTGAATTAATGTCTCACTCCTCCGATAACAACCGACTTATATTTAAATACAGCCTTTTATGATGTGATAATAATGTTCTTATATAAAATATTTAGTCAGAAACTTATGTAATCATAAATAATTTCATCTTTGACTTCGGTTTGTTTCCTTGTTTCCCTCCAAAAATAATGATACCCTTGAAGAAAAAATCTACAATAAATGCACGTTACGTCTACAGTTCTTTTGCAGCAAAGTGATCTTTATTCAAGTGAAAGTAAAGTTGCTTTCGCAGGTAACATAATTATGAAAGGACTATAGACGAGTGACTGGCAACATGGTAACCTTCAGCAGGCCTAGCGTAGAACGGGGCGTCAAAACAATAAGACACCAGGAAGCACTGGTTTTGTTACCGCTAACATGAGGCCTTGCATGGGGCTTAACGTAACATTGAAAGATCCAGAATTAAAAATAATAAAACATAACATCACGCCTGTAGTCCCCGAAGGGCTAATAGTACTGCCACATTTAGCCAGTTATTCTTAAGTCCCATGTAATAGGGGGCGAGCCTATTGCCATCAACCAAGCTCAAATTCACACTCCGTGGCTGCTACTGAGAAATTACCGATGGAAAAACCGAAAAGCACTTGGCCCGACCCAAGAATCGAATCCAGGATTTCTGCTAAGCAGTCGCGCTTGCGACCACTAAACCAACGAGACAGACATCAATACGTCATAGTGAATTAAAAATAAATCTTATGATAACAATGTAAACGAGTCCTAGCCCTTATAATATAGTCACAGAGCAAGTTTGGCCACTCAACAACGTGAGACTTGGTCAGAACGCTGTTAATTGCCTCTGGGACATTGAGATTTCATCGTGTATGTACACGGATTACGGCTTAATGGTCTCCTAAACTAACAGCGGTCGGACGCATAATAGACAAAATTTTCCCATCTAATGGACTCTAACTTGAGTAAATTGTCCATTAGAAGGAAGAGGATTAAAGTTTCTACATATATAGTTCCTATATTGATACGTGAAGAGATGCACTCTTGAAGTATCTTGATAACCAAAGGTTATCTGCACCTTTTTATAAATACCGACGGTTTACATAATAGAATTGCAGTTTTCATTAGCAATAGATACTAAGAAATACGTTAAACAATCTAAATAATCTTTTAAGGACTGACAAATGAATTGATTGACGACACGCTAAGAAAAGGAAAAATATATTTCAGTTGGTAAAATATTGATTGTGAAGTCGGCAAAAATGAATGAGCAAACTCAGTTTTATCAAGTGACAATCTACGTTACCCGTCGTTATAAGATAAAGAACAAATGGTACTAGATTTGGTATACCAACATACTAAATAAAAGGTGGTCTTGGCCCAGAACTTGATTACCATGGGGTCAATAAAATACGTCATGAAAAAGATTTTCCGTGCATCTACATGAAACGGAATGTAAGTGCGTTCTAAATTACAAAATGATGAGAAATTGACGTTTGAATTATACACCATCTGTGGACGCCAGACGTCAAAACATTTGATTCTTTCATTGGTTGTTAGTCATCGCACCAATAAGAATACTCGAATAAGGTTAACAACCACGTTTTAATTACGAAAACAAATCTTAATCTGTCTAATGGCTGCTACATTTTTGCGATTTACGTGTGTGACAAAATAAAATACAACTGGTATTAAACCAATTAAAGAAGATTTACTGTGTGTTGACCGAGTATCAGACGTGAGAGTTTAAGAAAACAGTTCGTCTACGAGAGAAATTGACGACTAAATCCGAAGTCCATTTCGAAGGTAAATCGAAGATTATTTTATTTATTATTTTACGCGTATTTTCGCAAAAATCTGTATAATTCCGGCTTGTTCGGGGAAAAGAGATGTTACCGGTGTACTTATTTGTAAGTTTGACCTCTTATTACGTGAAAAACGTCATGATTTAGGTGTTAGCAAGTGAGCTAACGTAAAAGGCATGATTATCAGTTTTTTGTCAACAAGGCGCCTTAATTGACAAGCAGGACTATTATCTTTAATGTAGTAAAATTGTCGTCACGTAATTAGCGTTGTTTTATGTTCTAGGGACTGAATTTCCAACATTTTAAAGAAAAACCAACGTCAAGTTTTTATCAGTAGTTTTTCGACTTACTATCTCGATCTGTCGTGATTATATATACTACGCAAATAAGATCTAAGTATCATGCACTCCTAATTTATTCTTCTACAATGCGTTGGACAAGTTATACGTGTTCTGCTATCTTGTTTGTTTAATTTATAAATAGAACTAATAAGAAAAAAAAAATTGTTATCATCATGTTAAGTCTTAGAACTCTCAAAAGAGTTTTTATGCTGCATTTAGTTGTCAAATAAGCATCAGTATCTCTAATAATCTACCCTAGGCTTAGATAATAAAAATCATCAACTAGTCTGAATGATGAAACTTTTATATTACCTATCTTTATTATGAATTTTGATGACCAATATTTATAACAATACTTTTGGTGGTGTGGGTTGTCATCAAATGAAATGTATGAAAAAAAAAAGAAACAATAATCATTCTACCACACCTATGTACTTTTGTGGCTTTCGTAGATGGTCTTGACTTTGACTATCATTCAAGGTCAAATCTTTGTTTACTTCATCTGTTGTCGGGCAAAGCACATCACTACTTTCTAAACTTGAAATTGAAACGCTATACCTATACCCAGAAAATAAAACAAATTGTAAATACAATTTTTAAAATATGTCATAAAATTGTTAATAACTATGTTACATAATAAATAACTAATATATGAATTTTAAGAAACCATACACAAATAATTCAAGTAATTAATAATTGCATAAAAATATACTTCCGGAATTTTAACAAAAATAAAAGTGAACTATTCATACTATTTTATTTTTGGTTTTACATTTTTTTAGTTTTTTTGTTTCATGTGAAACTCAGTTCAAATGCAGTGTGTGTCATGAATAGTGTTGTTCTTTGTTTATTTTTCAGTAATTACTGAAGAAAGCAAGATTAAGAGAAGACCTTGGAAATTAGTGGGAATTATGACATCTTAAACAAACAGGACAAGCAACCTTATTTACAGCAGAAACTGGCAATACTAGAATGACATAAGACTAGCACTTGTTTGAAATTTTATTGTATAGTGCAACTATGTCAGAGATAACAGAACCCCCATTGAAAAAAGCCAAGATGGCGGATACCATAGACAACTTTATACAAAAAATCATGCTTTCCAAAAAGAACCTTCAAGCCATCGTAAGTGATGAATTTGTCAAGCCAATTGCATTCACTAAAGTTTACGTTGGTCTAGTGAAAAATGTGAAGGAATTATCGAAAATCATTACTGTTTTAAATGACAAAATACCTCTAAAAGAACTGCAGCATCTTAAAAGAGCTCGGAAAAAGGAGGTTTTACTATGCCCTGTACGGTATTTGAACTCCATAACCCAAGAATCAATCCAGGAGTATGTTGAAGAAAAGGTTTATGAGCTGAAAGACTCTTTTGAATATTTTAAAATAATGGGTTTACCATCACTGCCTCCTAAATTAAAAAAGCAACATACGGAATACAGTAGAGTCTGGTCATGTAACTTCCACCCTAACGAGTACTTGGAAAAATTATGTGGAAGTGAATTCTTTAAGGAAGCTGAGCTTATGAAGCATCGCTGTTACATGGGCATTGCATTTGAAGTTGCAAGATATTATTTAAGTGAAACAAACAGTAATTTGGAACTTTCAGATATTATACTCAGAAATATCAATGCTACTGTTGTGGTAGATCCAACCATCTGCTCAGTTGTAGCCATATCTTTTGATAACAGAGAAACTCATCCCATACAGCATTCTGCCATGCTGGCCATAGACAATGTAGCAAAAACTCAAAATGGCGGCGCTTGGAACACAACTGTCAACAAAGACCCGTGTTTACCAGGAATAGACAACAATCTGCTTCTGTATTTAAGAAATAAATTCTCAAATGTCAAATTTCGCGCCAGAAATTACTTGTCGAAGGAGGTTTTGGATGAAAACAGAATGAGTGCTTCCGATAGTCCATATTTATGTACTGGGTACTATATTTATATGATAAGGGAGCCATGTATTATGTGTTCAATGGGTTTGGTACATGCCAGGACTAACAGGGTGTTCTTTTGCTACAAGAACAATCACCAAGGCGCTCTAAGCTCAAAAACAAAGTTACACTGTGTGCCATCATTGAACCATCATTTTGAAGTGTTTACAGACTTTTTATAGATCATTAGACGTTTTGTCTACTTGTTTATTAAAATGTGAATTGAATTATTCCTATCAATAAAATTTATTTTGACAAGAACTTTTTTTTCAAGATCTAGGTATTTAAAATATCTGGTAGGCAGGATAACTGCCTCGCCATTTATCGGGGGAGCAAAGACAGGCAAAAATAATGTTGCCAGTAATTTAGCGAAAGTGCTGCCAATTTTATTTAATGGAGAACATTTACAGAAAACCTTTGAGACCTACAGTTATAATGGACCATTTATTAGACTTATTTTTAAACCATTGTTTTTTTAATCATCATCGAATCTATGGTAATTAAAATACTTATGAATCATTTGATGGCTTCGTTGGTCTACTTAGCCGTCGCAGTGTGCTACTGTTGAGCATGAGGTCCTGGGTTCGACTCCCAAGTCAGGCAAAGTTATTATGTTTTACGTTCAGAAATTATTAAACAGTAGGAGCCTTTTTTATAATTTTTTTTCGGATGGGTAATCATCAAATGACCCCCCCCCCCCCCCCCCACTTTGGGCGGAGCGGAAGGGAGTGTCAGACTTGTACTGACTAAAACCCATCCATGTTCCTTCTTTGCCCTTTGTGTTCCAGGGCCACGGTATCTCTTTCGAACAGTCCCGCAGCCCTGGAACAGTAGGAGCCTGGAGTTGACTTCTAAATTTATACCCTGTTCATGACATACACTCTTGCCTGAAGCACGGGTCTTCACGAGTGGTGTAGCTAGCGCATCCTATCAAAAGACACAAATCTGCTACGAATCTTGCTGTCTAACTAATCTTTCGACCATCAGGTTTTCTTGAATAGGTCGTACTGAAATCCCGGAAAATAGTAGACAGACTAATTAAAAGCCTTTAAGAGGAAATGCGGGTGGTCTTTTCTCCATAAAAACGCTCTCGCCTGTTTTCTTTCTGGTTTATGACTTTAAAGCAATGTTTTTTTAAAGTAAAATAAATATCAACTTCTTCTATGTCCCTATGTTTTCCTTTTTGATGATACATAATCTTTATAAGCACTAGAACCTTTACAAAATGCTCAAAATTGCCTATTTAGACCGCTGTCAACAGAGGCCTAGTGTACAAATTTGACAACTATTAATGAAAAAAGAAAAACATAAGGACACAGGATAAACCCGTTTTATTCAGTTTATGAAATATTTTTAAATTGGTTAAATATTGGAGGACGAAACAGTCGAGAGCCAAACCTCGAATTATCACTTTTTACTTAGGCTATTCAGTCGGATCTGCAGTTGTCCTTAACGCATCAATGTCGAAATCGCGCTCGCAGTGCGACAGCGATAGTATCTTCAAGTACCTAATTTTCAAAAGTTTCTCCGACCGCATTTCCTGTTAATTAAATTACCGAGTGTCTTAGAATAAGTTTTACGCTAAAAGTAGGGTCCACCAGCGGCTTCACAAGTTCTTGTCTCATACGATGCTATACGCTAAAGGTATTAATGTAGAATTTCATCAAAACCCATTCAGTAGTTATTGCGTGAAAGAGTAACAAATATATGGATGTAGGTACGATATCCATCCTCACAAACTTTCGCGTTTCCAATAAAAGTAAGATAAGAAACTCACTCTGACAACCAGTCTTACCAAGTACTATAGACCCAGTATTATCGAGTCCTTCGAACCGGATCAACCCTCCCCGCGGTGATCCATGCATATGTGAGGCGCCGACAAATGAGTCCTCCGCCTTAAGTGTCCACAAAGTCCTAACAATATCCCACACTCCAAAATCACAGGTTATTTGCTTTAAAATAAAATAACCATAATCCACGTAGGATTTGATTACGATACTAATTGAACCAATACGAGATCAACCTTCTCATTCAGGACCCATTAAAGCGGTCGGTCTATAACTGGGTTGTAGAGGTCAGATAGGCAGTCGCTCCATGTAAAATAGTGGTATTCAGGTGCATTTGGCCCACCCCAACAATGTTGGGAAAAGACTAGGCAGTTGATGATGAAGAAACTCACGCGGTTGAAGGCGCAGGCTGGAGCTAGTAAAATATACTTTTCATGCACTTAGGTAAACTCTCTTCCTCTAATCGTATGACTGTGGATGGGTATAAGAGTAGAGGACCCCAAAGAAACGATGAATGGACTGTGTGAAGAATGATATGGCACGAAAGGAGGTGTCTGATAAGATGACGAGTAATAGAGTAGTATGGAAGAAGAGATCAGACATGCTACGCCGACCCCAAATGAATTGGGACAATGGCAAGAGAATGATAATGAAGTAAACCGTCCCTGCTGGAAACTGTACCTATCAACTCCAATAATAATAAGCTGGCCTTGAGTTCTAGCTTAAATAATTACATAATAGGTAGGTACCTACAGCGACAGAATGGCGTAGATTCGCTTACGCAGATCGGAGTGTCTACTCTACATTGATTAAATGGTTTGGATGTTAGAAAATTTTTCTGGAGAAGGCATTTAAACTACTTGTTTGTCGTGGTATGGGCATGTGATGCGGAGGAATAAGGAAACTGTCGAGAGGAAAGATTTGAGTATGAATGTGGATGGGTATAAGAGTAGAAAAGACCAAAGAAATGATGGATGGATGATATATGCAAGAAAGGAGATGTCTGATGAGATAACAAGTAATAGAGAAGTATGGAAGAAGCAGACATGCTGAGTCGACCACAAATAAATTGGGATAAGGGAAGGATAATACTGATTGTGGTTTAAAAACTGTTCTACTCCTAGGCCGGACTCTTAGGACCATTGCCACTTTGGAAGACTAAAAGTAGTCACTTTATGTTAGTAAAAATATTGCTATCAGCTTGGTTTTACTAACAGCACGCGTAGCATGACCACCGTAGAAACGGGTTTTGTCGACGGAAGAATCGACAAAATGGCAGATTTCTTTTGTCGATTGTTTCGTCGATGAATAGATGTACGAGTCTTAATTTATCAAACTTGATATGTTAAGCGTGTGCTAAACGTGTGATTTCAGCACACAAACGCTGAAGTTTCGTTTTAACTTGTATGCCTTCTTGAGCAGCCACCAGGATGTAGTCAGCCCCACGGCGTGAGCTTATAGGGAAGGAGGACAGGGTATAAAGTTCTTCATCCTTCTAGGAGGATCCTCCGACCAGACGGGTGTTGTCTGGTGGCCTATTGCCCGACTTGTTGTCGGGTTTTTTAGATAGTCGCGGCTAACTGAGTGCGATTCAGAATATGATGTTAGTTCCTTTGTGAAATAGATGGCGCTGTAGAATTTTTTTGTACTATGCTGTTCTAAAATAGTGTTTAACAAGTGCTTATGAAAATATTACCTTATTTTAATTGCAATATTTTATATATCTGTCCGTACTAAAGATATATATGCAAGGTACAACGGTAATAGAACATAGGCATCTATGTTCTATTATGTTATGTAATGTAATCCTACCACTTTTATGGTATTGTATTGACATGATCTTTTATGTTACTCATTCATGTAATTCTATACTATTATTGCAACATCTAATCATGCGTGCTAGAAGTGATATAAAGGTACTCTTTTGTTTTTTGATGCCATCAACGTTACATCGTTCTGGGGGGACTTTTGGGACCGGGACCGCGGTCCCGAATTCCACCTATAAATGCAATAATTATTTTTGAGTAGTATTTTGGGACCACAAGAAATAAGAAGTTAAAGTACAGTTAACAAAAAAGCAACAATGAAGACATCCGAAAGGAAGCCAAAAGACTTAAGTGGCAGTGGGCTGCGGGCACATTGCTCGCAGAACGGATAGCCGATGGGGTCGAAAAGTTCTGGAGTGGCGACCGCGAACCAGAAGACGTTGCGTTAGAAGGCCTCCCACTAGGTGGACCGATGCCCTGGTGAAGGTTGCGGGGATCCGCTAGATGCGAGACGCACAGGGCCGGTCCTCAGCTCCTCGGCTGGGTCCCGGTCTCACGGTCCACTTGAGGCAGGTCTATGTGCAGCAGTGGAAGATTTTTTTTATTTTTTTCTTTTATTATGATGTTGATGAATTCTAATAGACACCTGCCATTTTTGAAATAAAATAAATATTTTACCGTTTTATAAAAATACTTTTATTAGTATAACTTCTAAATCTTTTGGTTGACAGTACTTTCCCAAGACATATCTTTGTTTATTTTATTTGTGATCCCAAAATACTACTCAAAAATAATTATTGCATTTATAGGTGGAATTCGGGACCGCGGTCCCGGTCCCAAAAGCCCCCCGATCCGTTTTGGGATCCACCAGCCCGCGTAGCATGACCACCGTAGACAAGGATTTCTTTGACGGAAGAATCGACAAAATGACAGATTGTGTCGACACAATGACAGTTTTCTTTGAACTATCTGTCATTTTGTCGATTCTTCCGTCAAAGAAATCCTTGTCTACAGTGGCCATGCTATGGGGGCTGGTATTAATCCTCCCTCAATATACTTTCCTTAAAGGACAGATCCCTTGTAGGATCTCTTTGCCGTCAGTCTGTCAAGACCCTTTTTTGACGATCGAAGGCTTCTTCGGCAGCTGCAGTTCACAGTGCGCATGGCCACTCAGTCAAACTCGCCCAAAAATGATTGCTATTTTACCAAGTGCGCGTATGAGAAACCGAGATGCAAAAATAATTCTTGACGAAATTTTTTTTATCAGTCCGCAGAAAAAGGCTTGTACAAAAAAACTAGTTCAGTACATCTTTCCAAAATAAAGTTATTTGAACTTATTGATAAACAAACTATACTTTGTGGTAAATTATTTTGAAGTTTTCATAAGCCTTTTTTTTTCTTGCCTGCGTGTATTTGCAATCAGCCTATGAGCAAATCCGTTCTGTGATACTGGCATGCGGAGTGGCTTGGCATATCTCCGTTTGTATTACCTATTCTGCGTAATTTCCTCAGTATTCAGTTTTTCCTATATTCTTTTGCGTATTTTTCTCTAAATTGATTTATTGAACTGGCATCTTATTGAGCCATCAAATCCCAAGTTCTTAACAGTCCCATCACAAGCCTAAACAATAATTGTATTATGTGGTATACTACAACTAAAAAACCCGACTACTGAAAAAAAAGTAGCCTATGCCATAATAACGAATCGATTGACACCTTATTCATCAAAATCGAATGAATAGTTTAGGCGCTACGGAGGGACATACGTAAATACAAACATACATACATACATAGACTGCTAAAATCATAGCCCTTCCTTTTGGCTTCGCCGTAGTCGGCTAAATCAATTTAAACCATTTTTAAACTGTACCAAATAATGTGACCACAAGGTTCATTGGGTATGTTTCCAATTGTGATTCCCCCTCACAACATCAACGGCCGGCCACTGCAATCCAGACACTTGCCGGATTTGTACGCAACTCTTGCGCATGCATTTGGGTACTGAGGTTTTTGTTTTGTGAAAAAAGTTTTTCGTTAAAAAGTTGGCAGGTAATAGAGGGTTTTAAAAATGGCCGTTTTTCTCTGCGTCTGTCGTTAGGATGACGCCTTTTGGTGAGTTTTTTTCTTTTATTGTTTTTTGGCGTTAACTTATTTTGGGGTTATGCTTAAGCAATTTATTATGTTTGGTTGACATGCATATTGCATTGCCTACTTAGATAAAGAATAATCTAGCGTTTATTCTTCCCACTATTGAAGATTTGGTAACACACGTTACTGTAGTGTGTAGTTTTAATATTGAATAAAGATACTTACCTAATCAATAAAACATCTAAAGACAAGTATGTATAAGAATCCGACATTTTTATTTACAAAAAAACAATTTACAAGAAAATTTTGACATTAAAAAAGAATAGACAATGAGTTTTTAAGTAAAACTTTCTTAATTTCAACTGTAGCTTGGTAAGATAACAGTGAAAATAATAGCCTTAACAACACGAAAAAAACATTAAATGTTTAAAAAATGCCTGAAAAATATCTTCCAGAAAAAAGAACCGTATCCAGTCGGCAAAAACTGGTTCATACTGAATTCTATTACAATAAATCTTGCTTTCAAGTACCTTAAACGGAGCGTAGTTGGTGGCTTCCGCACATGTAGACCGTGTATCTTATTACGTCTGAACAAGGTACGTTTTTGATTGGCATTCGTTAAATTAAAAGTGCTGTCTTCCCTTCACGTGGACAATAAATTAATGCTAGGTATGTGGCACATGTTTATGTGGAAATGTGACAGTTAAAGAAAATAGAGTTTTAAAAAAGCAAAAAGAAAATGGCGCCGGTCAGCTGTCAGTTTTTGCGCAATTTTTGCAATGACGTAATCATTTATTGGATGAAAATGCGGTTTTAAAAAAGCAAAAAAAAAATGGTGCCGCGCCGGTTAGATAACAGTTTTGGCGCCATTTTCGCAATGTTTGACGTAAACATTTATTGGAGGTTCTTCTTTCATACGAGAAAAGCGGGAACTGTCTGTTCTCACTGAAGGAAAATATCTTGAGGAAACTGTCATGTCCTAGAACTAAAAATTCGTATACGTGTGTCATCCATCAACCCGAACTGGTGTGTGTGTGTCCGGTAATGGCCAACTAACTCTGAAAGCGAGGAGGCCTTTGTCCCAGCAGTGGGAAGGACAAAAGAATACGACGTATTCAGTACATCATTCCGACCCTCCCCTCCCCCGCCCACCACATAGAAAATTTTCACCGGAAAGAAAATTGGCTGTTCCATTAATTTTGACCGTGCAGGTATTGCACTTTTGTAGGTGAAAAATTCTATGAAAATGATAAACTCATACCTTTTTAATATCGTTGGTCTACCTAGCTAAGTGGCGTACCGCGTTAGACTTGCCAGGGACTCTCTGTGGGGATCTCAAATCTCAACTAATCAGCTTTTTAAATATCAGAAAAGCTGTTGTGATAACCTGACCAAAAGAACAGCAGCAGTCTGTTTAGTGTTTACATATGTCTACTACGCCCTAAGTGGGACTGAGTCTTGGACTCCAATCAACAGTGTTTTCAGAATTTTCATTAAATTAGTAAATCCTCAACAGCTCGTAACGTGACTGATGTCCGATTATCAGCAATAAACTCGCTCCCCGCATCATCCTTCTAACAATTCTAGCAAAATTACTTGCGGACCTAGCTCTTAGCGTGATATTATCGGATGTAAAGCCCCTTTACTTTAGAATATGGTCGATCATGCTTCAAGAGACACAGGATCATGTTACATCGTAGTCCGTCTGTTATCTAGGCAGGCACACAGCTACTTTAAACACTAGATAATTCCTGTTACGATAAGCGATGCTTTAAGGCCTATTAGTTAATGGCCTTGAAGCATCGCTATCGCCTACTTTTTTGACGTGACATCCGAAGTCCGCGGAGGTTACTCATAGCTTGCCATTATTCGCAAAACTACTGACAATGACAATAACTAAAGCTACTGCAATAAATGTTTGCAAAATTAATATGCAAAGCGCATGTTCGCGGCAAGTACCCTCTTTTACGATAATTACCGAAACCGGGAGTTGTTGTCCATATACAATATCTTGGAAAGCGTTAACTGGGTCCTGAAACTCACCTGAAAACCTCATGTCAATTCACTCAATTTATGTGATTGGTTGCTGTTCTTTTGGTTAAGCAATCACAACAGCTTTTCTGATATTTAGAAAAACTGATAATCTGAGATTTGAGATCCCCAAGGTCCCTGGCAAGTTTAGCGCGGGACGCCACTTAGCTAAGTAGACCAACGACCTTAAAAGGTGGCTAGGACATACTGGATGAAGAAAATGGAGATCAGAGTGTTATGGCACAGCTTGGGAGAGGCCAACGTCCAGAAGGGTACCAGAGATGATTGATTTAGAGTCCACACGCTAAGCCAGTCGCTTTTGCGACCACTAGAGCGACGAGGCAGTCCTATTGTGCTATTACTTGGCCAAACCAGATTGAACTCGCAATGATAGATCGCTGCGGAGTTCAAGGCTAATTAGGAGGGATCCTGTTGTTCATCCTATCAGCTTAGATACGTGAGAAGTGTATCAATTTCAAGTTTGTAAGAACTATACTATGGGAGGAGCTCGTGGCTAAATAATAACAGCCGCTCGTATCGATCTTTAGATTAAGCCGTGCTTGCCTAGGTTGGTCTGTGGATGGGTGACCACCCATTACATACCGAGTTTCCTCCGTGCCTCGGAAAGCACTTTAAGCCGTTAGTCCCGGCTGTCACTTGTAGATCTTTGACAGTCGTTAGGTAGTAAGTGGCCTAAAAATCTGACAACCAGTCTTACCAAGGGGTATCGTTTTACTCAGTACTAACTGGGTTGTGGTGGTCAGACAGGCAGTCGCTTCATGTAAAATACTGGTATTCAGCTGTATCCGGTTAGACTGGAAGCCGACCCCAATATAGTTGGGAAAAGGCTAGGCAGATGATGAAGAACTATGCTTTGGGGGAGGCCAATGATGAAATGATGATGAAGAACTATGCTTGCAAATAATGTAGGTAAAATATTACACAATTTTAACGGCATGGTGTCAGTGGCTGATCGATTAACTGCTGCGCTCGCTTCTTATCGAGACTTCGATCCCCGCACGAAACAAATATTTATATGTCCTACAGATTGTTGTTCCGGGTCTGGCTGTTTGTGTATGTGAGTTAAATGTTTGTAAACGCATCCACGATACAGGAGAAATTCCTAGTGTGGGGCAAGATTTATAAAAAAGAAAAAACGTCTGTGGTCTTTACACTATGCGCCATATTGCAAATTAAAATCTTTAAAAAAATTTCTTACGTAAGTATCATATCATAGTTGACAATGCATTCAGATTTATTTATTTGCGTTCCACAATTCTAGCTACAAAAGGTTTTATAAGGCTTATAGGCTATGAGCAATTATGAACCCTATTAGGGCACAACAGCACACACATTCATTCGTTGTATGTGCTTCTCGAATCAATGACTCAGAATATGTCGAAACTAATTATCATCGACACCAAGAAGAATTGGCCCGACCAGTACGCCTGGACAGCTTTGTAGTTTACCTCATTCAAGTCCTAGTGCAATTAGAGGCCTTAAACCCAGAAGTCAAGACATAATAGGTTGTAAAAAAACCTTAGTTTTTGTGTGACAATTCTAAATATGCCATTTCTTCTATTACAGATAAATCAGCGCCACTTTGCTGACGTCAACGGTGCTTGCACATAGAAGCAGAGATAGAAAACGCCACGTGCCAGAGCGAGATAGCGACACTTCCACGGCTCCGTAGTTTCATAGAACATTAATGGAAAATATTGGTATCAACTCTATCGCACGTGTAATGAAGATCAATTTTGCTGTCTTCAAGATATTATACTGATTATTGGAGATATTTTTGAAGAACGGCCATTTGTCGTTAATGGTAAGTAAACATTTTTAATCATCTGGTCAAAGGGAGGGATCAAGAGGGGGGAAACCTAGTACAAGGTGTTAACGGACCCTTCACGAAGCCGTCAACCAAACATTCTGTACACCAAACTTAAAGTAACTCTACTCAAAAATTATTGCTGCGAAACGACTTTTTTTTTTGGGTTGAGAAATCAGGTTTACGGTAGGACTCAATGTAACGCACTCAAAACATTGTGCTGATGGACGCATTGAATAGTACGGGGGTCGTAGAGGTATTTAAAGGAAAGTTATAACATTAAAAACTTGTGTAAAAGTTGCAACTTCGACCTACAATATCTCCGGAACTGGGAGGTTTCAGGGATGGTCCAGAACGAAAACATGATCGTAATGACGGGGAGAACTAGTGCCTTTCGGCTTCGTTAAGGGTCAACACACCCTTTAGGCGTCATGCAGGGTAATGAATGATGGCGGATCCCTTACATCGTACTTTTAAGTCGCTTAGTAGGACCACGAATCATGACGAATGATAATTATTGATTAATTTAGTCAAACAGACAAACAATATGGTCGGAAACTTCCATAATTTGTTATCTTCGTTTTATGAGGCTGTATTAATTTGGCAAATGATTTTTACAGTTGTTATTGTGTTTATTTAGGCCTCCGATAATAGCTTCTGATACAGATTTTCTTCAACTATAGCCACCAGTAGCGAAGGGTCAATTTTTGTAAGAGGTAAGCCGGAGTACATATCTTTAATGAGATGATATTATTTGTCTATAGACTACTGACTGTGCCATGTTTCAAAGGGAAGCCAGTAGGAATCGAGTTGTATTGAAACTTCGCCACTGATAGCAACAGCTTTCAGTCACCTTACTAAGCTAGCTGTCAAATAAATTCCGCAGGTAACGGTCTAGGAGCATTTTGTTCAGTGTTCCAATGATCCCTTACATCGTGTGGGTGTACATGCTGTCAAAACCATGTTTTTTTAGCGAGCCTTGCAGCTAATTCGCTGGTAAGTTCTGGGGCGAAACTTAAGAATGAAAAGGATGTGATTGGCTATTAAAAAAAGAAGGAGAGCAAAGAAAAGTTGGATGGTTTTTTAGGGTTCCGTAGTCAACAAGGAACCGTTATAGTTTCGCCATGTCCATCTGTGTCTGTACGCAGCTGAGCTCTAAGACTCTCATTACAAGAAAGCTGTAATTTGGCATGAATATACAGATAAGTTACGCTGACAAAGTGTTAATATAAAATCTCGAAAAGTATTTTTTTAGAGTATCTCCTGTACACGTAAATTGGGGATTGATGGGCAACTACGGAACCCTACATTATGCGTGGCTCGACACGCACTTGGCCGTTTTTTTATAATGGATGAGACCGCCACACTACACCCAAACCACTCCTGAAAGCCATAATGTACAGTGACGACTATCAGAAAAGCATCGAGACAATGAGGCTTGGATGGATTGTGTGAAGAATGATAAGGCTGGAGATGAAATGGGCACGGATTTACAGCTAATATCTACAGAGAGAAAAGAAGCACTCTGCATCGACCCAAAATTGCAGGAGGATAATAATCATGATTTTAGTAAAAAGTAAACTACGAATTTCTTAACAAAACATTCTTTGAAATGGATTTAGAACTTAATTCGCGAATAAGTTTAATACTTCGCGTCCCATCAACGCGAAATCGGGCGAGACACAAAATTAATTTTTAATTGTGTCTATAATTACGGTATACGAGTGGTCGCCATTTTGGAATTTGTTGTTAGTTCTTCATTTTTGACACAGATGGCGCTGTATTACTTTTTGTGCTATGTTGCTGTACTGCCGCTACACTACTGTGCGAAATACCGTCACTATCATTGAACAGTAATCCTCAATACCCCTGACCTCATGCTAACCTAGTACCTGCCATCGAAACCTCACCTTCCACCATTGACCAGGCTCACCCATCATTGTCCATTGAATCATTGAACACCATGCCCTTGGAACAGACACCATGATGATGTCACCACCATCGTGAGTACAAACACGTGTCGTTCAATTGGCTACAGATCTTTATCTGTGTAAATAGTTTGATTGAGTGTGTTTGTGTGAGTGATTACGTGACTGATGATTACTGGCTAAGCTAGGTATTTATAATGGATGTAAAAGTACCCTTAACGAAGCCGAAAGGTACTTTTTCTCCTCGTAATTGTGATTTTTTTTTTGTTCAAACCATACCTAAGAACCTTCTAGACCTTCAAAGTTCCAATTTTTTAACAAGTTTTATTTAATTTTTTTTTTTTTTTTTTGTTGGCAAATGCCTCCTCCATTCCTTTCCAACTCTCCCGGTGTTTTGCCTTCTTTGGCCAAGTTTTTAATGTTATATCTTTCTTTTCTTTTTTTTTTTTTTTACTGTCTGTAATAAATAAGCTTTTTACTGAATGCGTATGAAAATATATACGCCACTTATAAAAAACATTTTTTTAAAATTTTTTGTCGATCTGTTTATTCCGGCTGATCGCCGAAAGAGCTGCACCGATTTTGACGAGACTTTTACTAGCAGATAACTGATGTTATAAGGAGTAAATATGGAAACTTTTATTTTAGAATAAGAATTTAGGTTCCGTGCAAAAAAAAAAAAATCTAATTCATAGCGAAGTAATATTTTTTTATAATAATTTCACGCGAACAAACGTTCCTGGCAAAAGCTAGTATAAAATAAAAAAAAATTACGAAATGTACGTCCGTTCGCAAGCTTTAAAAATTCGCAACACACCACTCACGCTCTTTAATTGTCTCCAATAAGTATCAATTAAAATGATTGTGTTCTCGATGTACGCTGCTTGATTACTTCTGATTGTGTTTAATTGTCTGTCTGTCCCCTCAAGCTTGGTGGCTTGAAGATATTTGGATTAGCGAAAACGTTTTTAGAGGTTAATTATAGAAGGTTGGGGGATAGAGGTGGCGTGGAGTTGAATTCGCCTTATTTGTTTTGTAAATTTCTTATTTTTCTTGCGGTTTCATTTTTATTCTCAAAATCGAGGTAAAACTGGGCGACTGTTTGTGCCTCGTTGGTCTAGTAGTCGCAAGCGCGATAGCTGAACATGAGGTTCTGAGTTCGATTCCCGGGTCGGGCAAAGTGTTATTGGGTTTTTCGATCAGGAATTTCTCAGTAGCAGCCACAGAGTCTGAATCTGTGGTCGGTTGATGGCAATAGGCTGGCGCGTTCGTGTTCCACGCGCGCCTCAAAGAGATGTCAGCAATCAAGTAGGGGTCCGCATGGGCCGATGCCTGCCAGGGCTGCGGGACTGTTCGAAAGAGATACCGTGGCCCTGGAACACAAAGGTTGCCCTTTAGAAGGAACATGGATGGGTTTTAGTCAGTACAAGTCTGACACTCCCCTCCGCTCCGCCCAGAGTGGGGGGGGGGGGTCATTTGAAGATTTCCCATCCGGAAAAATAAAAAAAAATGGCAATAGGCTCGCCCCCTATAACATGACTGGCGAAATGTGGGTGTACTATTATGAACACCTCTGCCTAACCCTTGGGGAATTACAGGCGTGATGTTATGTATGTAAGGACCACTCTACTATAGGATGTGTCTGCTGTGACAATAATCCGGCTTAGTGTGTGGCCAAATGGCCGCGCCCATTATTTGCTTTAATTAGGAAATGCGAAACCAATTTGATAGGCATAAAACATTAGGTACCTGGAACATAAAGGCTGTCCCATTTACGCAAGATTTGAATTTAATAGAAAACACAATTTTTTATTTTTTTATTATAGTTTTATTTTTGAATCTCCTTACAGACGCCAGCACATCAACCTGCTACAATCTCTCAAATTTCTTCCATAGATTTTCTTCTTCATCGCTAAAGCATTAGGTTCAAGGCTGATTGGGATAATTTGACAGTTTCAGGTAGCTTGATGTGCTGGTGCCTGTACAAAGAATAGGGTTTTGTATGGAATATCACATTTTGCAAATAGCCACAATGCTCCATAAGGCTGAGGCCAAACGAGCGTAATTTTATGAGCTTTGAGTTGCGTAAAATGAGTCGCGGAATTCACGCTGCATTCGGTTTCATACTACAGTCTTTAAATATTCTGATATTAAATAATGTAAAAAACATTTAAAAATATAAAAAATAGTAGCCCACCAGCTTCGGGAACAGGATCCGAGCTACCGGTGGTCAGCGAAGTCGAAGCGAGTCCGCTGTGCACGCATGGTTGTTGTAGGCTTGTTGGCATAGACCTTTCACTTCAAATAACCTCATAAAAAGAAATCTAGTGGTGTTGAATCACATGATCTAGGAGGCCAACTATGATCACCGAAACAGAACAGTACACGACCAAGAAATGCCTCATGCAGTAATTGAACTGTTTCACGGGCTGTATGGCGTTTTTCCCGCGTATAGTACTCCATTTCACTAACCATAAACTGTCAGCTGTCAATCTGTTTTTTTTATTATGTTGCCAACCCTTAACCGTAAAAATAGCGGAAAATTCAAATCTTTCTTAAATTTTGGGACACCCGATATAACTTGGCATAAAATGGCGGCGCTTAAGAAGGCAAATATTAAAAATTATGTCAGAACTAATGAGGAATGTCTTGAAGAAAGTTTTGACTACTAGAATAACGAAAACCTGAGATGACGGATGACAGAATACATGTTGCGATTAATAAGGATGAGAAAACAATACTTACTGCTCAAGCTTTCCTATTAATTTATATTACACATAGTACAGTTCTAAAGTCTAGCTTTTCCAATACATTACATTGTAATAAATGGCGGCAATTGAATTGTTTATTACTCGTGTGTCGTGGCCGCCATCTTGAATTTAAAATGGCCGTTATTATTGGCTGCTTTTGGCGGGACAATGACTTGAAGAAATATTGCAGATGGTTTGAATCAAAAATTGTAACAGATGTATGACCGTGGGTTAAGCAAAAGAAGCGTGTAACGATCGTATCAGATGGGGTTCTGTTGTTTTGTAGAAATGCGTGAGTTTATGTATGTTGACGCTAATATACGTTAACAAGTCAGTCAGTATTGAGCATGAGGTCCTGGGTTCGATTCCCGGGTCAGCCAAGTATAATTGAGTTTTTCCATCAGGAATTTTTTCAGTAGCAGCCACGGAGTCTAGATTTGTGCCCGGTTGATGGCAATAAGCTCACCTCCTATAAACATAACTGGCGAAATGTGTGGATATTTGGGTAGACCTCTACCTATCGCTTCAGGGATAACAAGTGTGATGTTATGTTATGTAACAAAAAATAGTCAGAATACTGACTATTCTGACTATTTTTTGTTAAAAACATTAGTATAAAGATGTTTGTTCCGTCGTAAAATAGACGAATTAATGGGTATATGCGCGTGCGCATTGAGCTTGTTTTAATACGCCATTTTTCCTACATTGTTTTCTTCCAGTGCAGAGAAAGTATTATTCTTTCAGTTTATTGCCTTTTATACTAATCTCGCAGAAAAGAAACTATCTAGATAGGTAACATTATGTGAAGAAGTGCCCGGGTTCAAAGTTGACGAGGGTCACATAAACAGTCCAATCCGTTTCGACACTCCTAACAGCAATCACGCAGCAATTTTAAAAGAGTAACATGTAATGTATGGAACCCCTTTCAATACATATACCCAACTCCATCTTGACCCGACGATTGTATGACCCTGCGCAAGCCAAGTGGACCCAATTCCCGACATCCACACCACGTCCTCGTTCTTTGCCACGATTGGCCAGAGAATTAATGACAATATTGCGTACTTATTCGTTTGACCGTCTTCGTACGAACCGTCAATTTAGCAATAGACGCTCACAGTCTTAACGTCCGCGCCCGCCGGCCGCCCGCGATAATTTGATTTGAATTTCGAAAAAAATACGAACTAATTTCCGTTGCGCGTGATTTTAATTTAACAATTTCGAGTTTTTTTGTTTTCAAAATGGTGGATTGACATGATATTTTTGAAGGACTGGGACGGTCGTGGGCATAGATCGTATATGTGTTTCGCCAATATGGCTTTGTAACAAAAATTGTGACAAACTATTTGGACCCCCTTTGAATGTTATATTTCTTTCTGTGTTGTTAAGGACTCGATATAAAGGTGAGAAAATGTGGATTTATTGTGTTTTTTTTAACGTGTGACAGAGGTTTTATTTTCTTTGAGGTATTTCTTTTATTTACTGTCATTTTAACAGGTTTAATTACCTTAATTTATTTGCTTTATATACTACTACTAATCGTCGTTCTCTTGCCCTTATCCAAATTCATTTGGGGTCGGCGCAGCATGTCATCTTCTTCCATACTTCTCTATTACTCGTCATCTCATCAGACACCTCCTTTCGTGCCATATCATTCTTCACACAGTCCATCCATCGCTTCTTTGGTCTTCCTCTACTCTTATACCCATCCAGAGTTATATTCAAAACTTTCCTTACGACATTTTCCTCATTCCTCCGCATCACATGCCCATACCACGACAACCGATTACTACACAACTTTTCAGTCACCGGCGCCACTTTCAGACTTCCTCTTATGTTTTCATTTCTTATTTCATCAATCCGCGTAACACCATACAAACTACTACTAATCTGAAAATTAATTTAAATTTAATTCACTAAAGCCCAAGGTCGTTCTTCGTCTAATTCTTCATTTCCACTAAATTTCCTGCGAACTAAAACTTGACTTTAGCTTTTAATTAATATGACATTATAATAAGTAAAAAATGGCCACCCTGCGCAAGCGCTTCTTGTTGAAAAATATCTGAAATAATCAATGACAGTTTCCGTGTGACAGTTCACAGACTCTGTCTTACCAAACCCACTTTCCGATTGATCTACAGGCTGAAGTAAAAAGTCACTGTAGTACCTAAATTACCTAGTAGTAAAGGCCCCATTTGAATAGACTTTTTTCGGGGACGTATAACCTACTACTGTCCACAGTCACCTTCAAGCAATTTTAGAACTTCAGCAACTATCGACATTGATTAATTTGCCTTTATTTTCATCGTGATAATTACGACAATTAATTATCATTGTTATACATCATCATCATCATCGTTTTTTCATTGTTATTTTTTTATTCTTTTTGTTTTATTGTTATTATTTTTTATTGTCCTAAGATTTTTGGCGTATTTACAAACGAGTAACACCAAAATAGATAATCACACCCACCATCTATTATGTGCTACGCAAAACATATGATTTTAATCAAAACACTAATTTTTCGCAAGTTTCAATGAATCAACAACCAAAACAACTAAAACTTCTGAGAAGGCAATTAACTGAGTGTGCTGTCAATTAAATAATTAGGACCATTTCAAAGGAAATCTCCATGACGTTTCGTTCGGCCCTCAAGACTGGTGCTCAAAGCCTTTTAGGTATGTCAGGTTTTTTAAAATAATACTGAACTGACTACATATATCGATTGCTTATCCTAATGTAGTTAATAAAGTAATATGTTTATAATTATACACCGTGACTTTTTAGTCGTCTTACAACGGCAGCCCAATTCATGTATCCAATAAATACTATACATTCATAAAAAAAAAATAGGAAATGAGATTTTAATAATTTAAAAATAAAAATATTATTTAGTATTATGACGCATGGCGTAGTTAAAACACCCTGTTGCGAGCGATGATCTACTGGACTCGAGTGCTGGGTAGGTATATGTTCTCTCGTTTGACACAAACATCATTAACAGGGGGTTTCATAATTTTATTCTAAATTTTTTATTATTATTTTTCTTTGTAACTATTATGGTAGATCGCGCCTAGAGCTAATTTATGTCAGTGGACGACCTTTGTAATACGACTAAAAAGTCACGGTGTATTTATACAGACTTACAATAACACAAGTTTTCACCATATTTATCTCTCCCTCACACACATATACACAGCCACATAGACGTATGTAAATAGGCCACATCTTAGTTACATTAGATAGTTATATTAGTTAGTTAGGCGAGGACGCTGGCCTGGCACCCTAAACACAAGTTAAATCTTACATTGGGTGCCAGAGCCCATCGAAAACATTCTGTTCCCTAGTTGTAACGCTGCATAGTGCTTAGATAAGTGTTTCTTGTACAATTATTTAAGGTAATAAAATATTTTTATTTTTTTACTGGTAGAAATATTTCTGAGGCATTGTTTTGCGAATCTTCTTCCATGTTTGTCTCGCTCAGGACAAAAATAAATGATTAAATTAATATCATCGTTCTCTTACCCTTATCCCAATTCATTTGGGGTCGACGCAGCATGTCTTCTTCTTCCATACTTCTCTATTACTAGTCATCTCATCAGACACCTCCTTTCGTGCCATATCATCCACCGTTTCTTTGGTCTTCCTCTACACTTATACCCATTTACATTCATACTCAAAACTTTCTTCACGACATTTTCCTCATTCCTCCGCATCACATGCCCATTCCACGACAACCGATGACCACACAACTTTTCAGTCACCGGCACCACTTTCAGACTTCATCTTATGTGCTCATTTCTTATTTTATCCATTCGCGTAACACCACACATCCCCCTTAGCATTCTCATCTCCGCCACATGCAAATGCCTTTCATTTATCCCTTTTGTGGCCCAACATTCTGATCCATACGAGACAGCAGGTCTAACCGTTGTTTTATAAATCTTCCCCTTAAGTTTAAGGGGAATGCGGGAGTCGCAGATTGTTGTTAATTTTTATGACCTGCCGCCATTTCATCCATACCGTGTTAATTCTGTGCTTTACACTACGATCTATTTCACCATCGCTTTGCACGAGTGAACCGAGAAACGTTTGCACGAGTGAAACGTTTTTTTTAAATTAATCTTTATTTATTTAGAGGCCTTTACCAGTGAAATGATTAAATTAAAACAAAATTAAATAAAAAGAAAACAACATTTTTTTTTTTTAATAAGACTTACATTAGACTAAATTACTACACACAGCATGGTGCTATAACATTAAAAAATATGTCACAGCGCTGTCAAGAGCTTCATGTGGAAGCGCCAGGGTAGCCCGCGAAATTTAAATTTTCTTACGTTTTTTACAATTTGCAGGTCAGTGTCAAGTTGAATGTTGATTAAGATATGAGTCGTGACCGTTTCAAAAATGGTTTTACAGAGTTACAGTCATTAAACTCATCAATACAACCCTCTAAGTTTATATAATCCCATTTAATGACAATTTCATGAAAAAGTCATTCATTAATATTTTTATAATAATAATACCACGCAGACGCAGATCGCGTTCAACAGTTATTTACTAAATAAACTCATTGAATGTTGACAGTGTAAGATGCATCTTATTTACGCATAACGCAGATGCACCAATTATTAGATTCGAACCTTCGACTCTCCCAATAAATTAATTATTCAGACAGAGCTTCAATGGAACTGTCATTGACAATCGTCAACAATTGCGTTGCGCACAAATGGTGGTTCAATGTGACAGCATTTTTATGAGTACCTACTGATAATCAGTGTCCTTTCAAGAGCTGTTTCTGCGAAAATCATTGCAACGAATTTCGTTTTTTTTTATAATGCCAATAAACACAATTTTCTTTTTTTTTTTGCACAGACGTTTGTTGTCTCTCGGCACCGCCATTTTCGCATCACGTGGCTCTCAATTGTCGCGCTCATAGCATTGCAAGTAGAATTGATGTCCAAGGCCTTCCCGTGTAAAACTAAGTGAATAATTTAGGTCTAGACTCGTAGACCCTAGGACAGGTAGTAGTTATGATTGTTTTTTTTTTTTTTTTTTTATGTTATTTCAATGACATGCCACTTATTTGTTTGACATTATTGTTTTTTTTTTATTTTTTATTACTTTGACCATGTTGACATTTTTATTATTTTTTTTCTATTTTATATAATTCCAATGACATGCCGCTTATTTTAAATTTATAATATTTTGTAAACCAACTGCATGCTTGCATGCCCATGTGACGGCAAAATGTGGAAAACCTTATTATAAAAAAAAAAAAAAAACATCTATACATGTACCTATTACCCATGTTTGCAAAGAAATAAAATGATGATGATGAATATTGTTGGTAATGGTCGGTTTTGTGATGAGTAAAGGTTTAGATTAAAACGTCAGGGTGGCTCATAACCATAAGCATAATCAGCCTATTAATGTTCCCACTGCTTGGACGCAGGCCTCCTCTCAATGAGAGGGAATGGGCTATAATCCACCACGCGGGCCCAGTGCGGGTAGGCGTCGTAAAAAAAAAAAATATTGTCGTAAACACGTATGTAGTTACAGAATTACAACAATTAAAATTATTAATACAAACCTCTTAAGTTCATGTAACCCCATTCAATAACTATTTCAGAAAAAAAGACATTTAATGGGGTTAAATGAACTTAGAGGGTTAATTCTGTAATTACATACGTGTTAGTTGCACGACTCATTTTTCATCAACATACAACCTGACACTGACCTGCAAATTGCAAAAAACGCAAGAAAATTTGAAACCCTCTAAGTGCATGTAACCCCATTCAATAACTATTTCAGAAAAAAAGACATTCAATGGGGTTAAATGAACTTAGAGGGTTAATTCTGTAATTACATACGTGTTAGTTGCACGACTCATTTTTCATCAACATACAACCTGACACTGACCTGCAAATTGCAAAAAACGCAAGAAAAAGTGCATGTAACCCCATTCAACTATGTCATGAAAAAGGCATTCAATGGGGTTAAATGAACTTAGGGGGTTGTATTGATGATTTTAATTATGTAATTCTGTAACTACATATGTGTTAGTTGCGCGACTCATTTTTCATCAACATAAAACTTGACACTGACCTGCAAATTGCAAAAAACTGCAAAGTAAAATTGAATTTCGCGGGCTACCCTGAAGCTTCCACCTTAACTATGTTTTAACTAAAGATAAAGATTTATTTCTCACCACAATACATAGGTACATTATTAGGTTTCGTGAACAATACATACGTTTTTTGTAGGAGACTGGTGCCTAAGCTAGACGAAAAGCCTGTATTTCAGGACACCAGGTCTCCACCCCTTCGGAAGCACATTTAAACAGGATTATGCACTGGTACACAAATTAATGCAGTAAATAATATTGAGCAAGAAAAAATAAAGGATAACTACTACTAGAGTGGATTGTTATTTGCGAAGTTTTGAAACTAAATGCGATGTCCCAAAATTAAAAGGAATCAAATAAAAATGTTTTTAAAGAAAGTTTTAAGTTCTGAGCCAACGTTTCTTGAGGTTATTCGTTGCCGAATTCGGTATTTATATAAAATCTAAGCATGTCTTAAAGAGGAGAGCAGCGGTGGCCCAGTGGTGGCGGCCCTCACTTACGAACAGTAAGTCGTGGGTACGAACCCAGGCAGGCGCATTACTTTGTGTAATTTATTTCATCACCACTGCTCTCAAAACGGTGTAAGAAAACATCGTGAGGAAACTGGCATGTCCTAGAGCCAAAAATGGTCTAGAACAAAAAAATGATCGCAATGACGGATAAACAAGAACCTTCGGCTTCGTTAAGGGCCTTTATGCCTAAAAAGTGGCTCGTTATTGATATTACCAAGATGGACGATGTCTCAAAGGAACAAACAAAATGACTCTCTTAACAAAAAATAATAACAAATCGTTCTTCTCTTATTTCCAGGAGCCGTAGTACACCGCCCCCCAGGCTTAAAGCTACGAAGAATCGAGAGGTTCACCAGTTCTCCCCTTTACCACATGGAGCCGCCCGCGAATCCAGCACATCAGACCCGCAGCCATTTCAGCACAAACTTCCCCGGCCTACCCCACATAGACTACCACCCCACCAGCTCGAACAGAAACATGCCCATGAAAATAGAGAACGAACTACTCCAAAGTCACCGCCAAAGAGAAACTACAGGGATCAAAAAATTATACAACTCATTCTTCGTTTTATTTTAACGTGTTAATCATTCTGCATAAATCATTCATTCATTCTCATTCATCATTCAAAGACTTTAGTGTTGGCATGGCAATTTTGTGATGGAATTTTATCCAGAAGAAAAGGACTATAGTATGCATGACTGCAGGAAAGAGGATAGCTATACTTGGGAGTCTAGTAGTGTGAGGTTAGCTTTGGTCGGGAGGGAAGAGGAACTCGGGATGTACTTGGAGGAACGGGAGCGGGCAGGGAAGCGGAAGTGGCAGGGGGAGGGCAAGATGATGCGGAGGGATGAAAGCGAGGAGAAGGAGCAGCGGAAGGTCCCGCCTAAGAAGATTATGGGTGAGTGTCTTTTTTGTGTTATTTTGGGGGTCTTTCGTACCCTGCTTTATGGTGCTCTTCCCAAAGGCGACTACAACGTCATCGTTATCGCATCATAATGACAAACCGCTGTGAATCGGTTTGTTTCTATGGATCTCTACGAGGTGAAAACGGACCCTTCACAAAGCAGTCAGCCATGAATTCTGTATACGCAAAAATTATTGATGGAAAACGACTTTTTTTTGGGTCACGGTTTACGGTAGAACTCAATGTAACGCACCTAAAGCATTGTGTGATGGATGCATTGAAGAAATACAGGGATCTTGGAGGTGTTTAAAGTAAAGATATAAACATTTAAAACTAGTATTTTCATAAAACCTTGTGAAAAAGTTATAACTTTGACCTCCAATATTTTAGGAACTGGAAGGTTCCCAGGTATGGTCCAGAACAAAAAAAATATCGCAATGACGGGGAGAACAAGTGCCTTTCGGCTTCGTGTAGGGTCTTTTTACACCCATTATGAAAAAGATGCCATAATGGCGTTGTGGTCGGCTTCAGAAGAGCATCTCTTTAGATTACTATTACCTGGTTAACAATTTGCGGCCTCCTCCCAGGTAAGGTTTTTAGAAAACCACATTGAATTTTGAACCAAATTAATAAGGTTAAAATATTAATTGACAATATAAGTTGACAGCTTTAGTACCTTCCCGTGATAATAGATGGAGCCACTATTAATGATTAAGTATGAAAATATGTATCTAATCGTATTTAAACGTTATTCTTGAATTCTATGACAACGGCGCGGGCCTGTGAGTAGGGGCCTAGCTCGTCTTCCGTCCGTCTTATGACGACAGGCCGTGTCGAAGGCGCGTTCGTGTTCCACGCGCAGTGTTCCTCGCCTTAAAGAGATGTCAGCAACCAGGAAGGGGCCCCTTCCTGGTTGCTGACATCATCAAGGGCCGATGCCTCCCGGGGCTGCGGGACTGTTCGAAAGAGATACCGCGGCCCTGGAACACAAAGGACAAAGAAATACAAAGAACATGAATAGGTTTTAGTCAGTACAAGTCTGACACCGCCCTTCCGCTCCGCCCAGAGCGGGAGGTGTCATTTGATGATTTCTCATCCGACATAAAATAAAAATAAAATATAGGTTTAAATTGGCATTGACAAAAATATTGTAGACAACTTTAGTACTATCCCGTGATAATAGATGGAGCCACAAGTAGTGATTAAGGATGAAATTATGTACCTAATCGTATTACAACGTTATTCTTGGATTCTACGGCATAAATTCTACTTAAAAGTATACAACATTCCGGATTGATAACACACATACACATCTCTCTCTGTTTCTTGTTACACCTCTCTTCATCTATCCAGTAACTTGGTTGTGGAAATCGTCAGGTAAGCAGTCGCTCGGCGTAAAATACAGCTGCCTCCGGCTGGACTGAAATGTTCGTAGAAAAGTAGCTCTTCAAAGTCCGAGTGAATCGGTTTCTTCTAAGCAAGCGTGCTCCACACTCGGCCGCGTCATTGCTTCATATCAGGCGAATAGCGGTAAAACTCAAGGCTATTTAAACATAAAAAAGACTGGAAGCCGACCCCAACATGATTGGAAAAAGGCAAGGCAGACAATCATGAATGCTTTCTATACTAACATTATAAAGAGGTATTTTTTTTTGTAAGTTTGTATGTAGAGGGGATAACCTTCGGACTCAACGATCCAATTCTTTCACTAACAGAAAGCTACATTATTCTACCTAAAACTATAATGCGAAAGTAAGTATGTTTGTTTGTTACCTTTTCACGCGTAAACCACTGCACCGAACATCCTGACATTTAGCATATACGTTGTCAGGACAGAAACGGACATAGGGTACCTTTCATCCCGAACAAAAGTAAAGTTCTCGAGGAAAAAAACTATAACGTTCTTATGATAATAGATGGCGCCACGTGTCTTTCGAATCATGATTGAGTTATATTATTACAAGCAGAGTACAAAACGAATTGATTGTCAAATTCAAAATTAACGCGAGAGGCCGCGGAAAAAAGCTATAAATTATATTTATATCATGCATATTAGCCGGACTACCACAATTTTTGCGGCCAAAGTCGCGGGTAAAGTGCTAGGTAGTAAATAAAGGTATTAGTAACCAAAGCATCGTAGAAGGAGGCTTTTTTTTTTTTTCGGATGGGAAATCATAAATGACCCCCCCACTCTGGGCGGAGCGGAAGGGAGTGTCAGACTTGTACTGACTAAAACCCATCCATGTTCCTTCTTTGCCCTTTGTGTTCCAGGGCCACGGTATCTCTTTCGAACAGTCCCGCAGCCCTGGCAGGCATCGGCCCATGCGGACCCCTACGTGGTTGCTAACATCTCTTTGAGGCGCGCGTGGAACACGAACGGGCCGTCGACACGGCCTGTCGTCATAAGACGGCCGGACGGCGAGCTAGCCCATAACTCGCCGTCCACAGGCCCGCGCCTACGGTGGCCGGGAGCCACCACGTATAAGAAGGTGGCTTCATTGTTAAGTATGAGCTCATCCAATAAAATGTAAATATTTTCTCTGTGTCAAAATATAACGTAACTAATATCAACTTCATTATTTAACGAGAAGCGATTTTTGTTGATACAAGTCTGCCAATCAGAGATGAGTTTACATTGATTATGTTTTTCGTAGATAGGACAGCGTGGTCTAGGAATTATGCCTACTTTACCTACATGTTCTTTGCGACGCTGGATTTTTGTTTTAAATGATGCTATTTTGGCCCAATACTTTACATTATAACGATTCGCCGATTTCATAAATAAGATGGTTTTGCAACACTATTGAAGGTCAAATTAAATAATGTAGTGAAAAGTATATGACGTATATCAAGACTTGATTAACGGAAAAAATATTGACATGTTTGGCGATCTGTGATTTGACTATTAAACGGAAGGCACTCATTGAATTCCAGTCATGTATGATATTTTTGCAGCCAATAAGTATACTGAGATGTTTTGGCGCCAGAGAATTATCTTTCTGCAATCCACGTAGATATCAGTCAAAAATATGTGTTCTTACATTAAATTATTATCTTAATTAGCGAAGATGACCCCTCATTATCATTATGATGACATAAATGTATTGTCATAGTAAATGGTCAAAGAGAATATTGACATAACAGACTACCTACCTGCTAAGGAGGAGCTCGTGGCTAAATAATAACAGCGGCTCGGATCGATCTTTAGGTTAAGCCGTGCTTGCCTAGGTTGGTCTGTGGATGGGTGACCTCACATTACATACCGAGTTTCCTCCGTGCCTTGGAAAGCACGTTAAGCCGTTGGTCCCGGCTGTCATTTGTAGATCTTTGACAGCCGTTTCAGGTAGTCAGTGGTCCAAAAAGTCTGACAACCAATCTTATCAAGGGATATCGTATTATCCAGTACCAACTGGGTTGTGGAGGTCAGATAGGTAGGCGTCCCATGTAAAATACTGGTATACAGCTGCATCCGGTTAGACTGGAAGCCGACCCCACCATAGTAGGGAAAAGGCTATGCAGATGATGATGATGATGAGACTACCTACCTGCTAAAAGAAACATGGTAAAAGTCACAGCGCGAAGAATTGCTAAACTTAAGAGGCAGAGAGCAGGGCACGTTGCTCGCAGAAGGGATGACTGATGTGGCTGAAAGGTTCTGAAGAGGTGACCACATACCATTAGACACACCGTTGGAAGGTCTCCCACAAGGTGGATTCATGTCCTGGTTAAAGCTTCGGGAATCCACCGGAATCCTCTGGATGCGAGGAGAACAGGACCAGGAGACACTTCGGGGCGTCCTTTCCGACCAGCGGTCGAAGTTTTTAGGGTAACTTGTAATGATGTCGTACGATTGATATGATGATATTTTATTTTATTTTATTGTGTTTGGGTGGCTTACAGCTAGCAATACAAAAATTAATAGCGAAGCAAACAACGGCAAGCCATTTACAAGCCTCCACAGTTAGCAATAAACTATTGTTGCACAAAGTAATAATTAAGCAAAATATCAGTAACTAAGGCACCAAGTAACAAAGAATAGAAACTTAAAATTAAGTTAAATACCTACACAAGCAGGCACGCAGGCGTAACCACTATTAAAATTCGTCATTAACAGCACAGCTTTTAGACAAGGCAGTACTAATTGTAGCTAAGCTGCTTGCAAACAAATCGATTGATGGGTGTTCGTTCATTACAACTAGGTTAAATGCTTTGATTGAGCGATGCAAAAAAGAATTGCTACGGTAAATTGTGCGAGCGTAAGGAGCACGAAGAAGATTTCTCAAGCGAGAATGCCGAGGTGGAACATTCAAGGACAGCATAGAAAGAAGGTCAGGACATTCAATCTTTGATTGTGCTATTTTCACTAGGAACCGTATGTCAGATATATTACGTCGAGTTACAAGTGGAAGTAAGTGGATTCTAACGCATCGTTCCTTGTAACTCAGATAAGAGATTTTAAATTTGTAACCTAAGTATCTCGTGAATTTCCTTTGTATTCGTTCCAATCTGTCCGAATGCACGGTATAATTCGGATTCCAAATTTGGCTAGCATATTCGAGGTGACTACGGACGTAAGCACAATACAAAATTTTTTGTGTCCTATTTTGTACATAAGACGAGAACCATCTGTATAGGTCGCCCCAAGTAGAAAAGCTTCCTCAGCAGAATGTCATGATCGATTCTGTCAAACGCCTTGCTATAGTCGGTGTAGATTGCATCAACCTGGGATCCATTATCCATATGCTCAGTAATAAAATCTGTGAACAGGACCAGGTTGGATACTGCAGACCTTCCCTTCAGAAACCCGTGTTGTTGAGGACTCAGGCTAGAAACCACACTGCTGTACAACTGATTATAGACTATGCGCTCCAATACTTTAGCTAGTATACAAAGTTTTGAGATAGGTCTATAATTTTCTATTTTATCTTTAGCCCCCTTTTTATGGATGGGTGATATAAAAGCTGATTTCCAAACAGAAGGAACAATGCCTTCAGATATTGACCTTTTAAATAAAAGTGATACAGGTAAAGCTAGTTCCTCAGCGCACTTAACTATAAACACAGCAGGCAAAGCATCAGGGCCGGCAGATTTGGTTAAGTCAAGAGATTTTAAATATTTATGAACAGTCAGTAAGTCAATTTCAATTGTACCTAAGTCACAATTAGAAGCACACCCAGTCGAGTCACAGTTGGGACTTGCAAGAGAAGCGTCAAGGAAGGTTGTTTGAAAGTAATTAGCAAAAAGTTCACAAATTCCTTCTCCCGAGTCACTTCTACTGTCACCATATGACATACTCGACGGGAAATTGCTGTTTATGCGTTTGTTTTTGATATATGACCAGAAGAGTTTTGGGCTAGTGCCTAAAGCGGACTCGATTTTAGACATGTAGGCCTTATAACAAAGATGTTCAATATCATTGGCTCTATCACGAAGTAATTGATATGATAAGCGATCAGAAATATTACCGTAGACTTTAAATTTCCTATAGTGTTTAAACTTTTCTTTAAGTATCTTAATGAGCGCCGAGTTATACCAAGGTGGATATTTAAAGAGTTTACACAGACGTTGAGGGACATTTGGATATTTGGTGAACGTAATTAATATAATGGTGTAAAAAAGACCCTTAACGACGCCGAAAGGCACTTGTTCTCCCCGTCAATGCGTTTTCTTTTCTGGACTTTACATAGCTACCTCATAGTTCAGAAATATTTGAGGTCAAAGTTACAACTTTTTCAGAAGTTCATTTTTAAATGCTTATTTTTAATTAGCCTATTCTGTCCCACTGCTGGGCAAAGGCCTCCCCATTCCTTTCCAACTCTCTCGGTGTTTTGCCTTCTCCGGCCAATCAGTGAAGAACGAGTTCAATTCGTCGATTCTAAATGCTTTTAACACCCCAAAAAAAGTCTTTCCTAGCCAACATTTTTGCGTGAAGTTACTTAGTATGATGTACATTATACTTTACTGACAATGAAGATATCGCACTAGCGCGTGTAAATTGTTATAAGGTATTGTACAATTGTCGTAATTTAAGTACTTCAAGCGCAATAGCTATCTCTTTCTGTATCATACATTCCGTATTATCTATCGCAGTCGTAACAACGCAACGATATTTGAACGCCGCTCAGTATGAACATAGCGTATCTTCTATAGAATATCATTGTTTCTTGATGGCTTCGCGAAGGGTCCGTTTACAGCTTGTATATGGACAGGATAAACAAATTTTAAACATCACGTCCAATAGTTTCACAGAGTCAAACCCATTTTAGGCAGAATACTCTACCATCTTATAAAATTAATCTTTGGCCATTACTGATAATACACCAATGACGAGTTATGAATTTATTGTAATACATACACAAAACAGTGGCTTACTACGCGTCGCGAAAGAGAAACGTGTCTGCGATTTTTTTTGCCGCAACTCTTAAAAGTGCTGTGTGTTGTGAAAGTCGCATAGTTGAAAAAAAAACAGTGTATTTTTAAAAACATTAATGGTGTGTGTAGAACTGGAATTGGAAAAGAAATTAATGGTATCTTAAGACGGAATCATTCATTATTTTAGTTGGAAGGTTTCATAATAATAGTTTATTATTTCACTACACTTTTTGCTTAAGAATAAAATCTGCTTGGAATTTTGATATTCTAATGCTTAGAACTGTCATACAAAGAAATGATCGGCATTAACCACTAGTATTAGAAACGCATTGTTGACTGCCTCGTTGGTCTAGTGTTCGCAAGCGCGATTGCTGAGCATGAGGTCCTGGGTTTTTCCATGAGGAATTTCTTAGTAGCAGCCACGGAGTCTGGATTCGTGCCCGATTGATGGCAATAGGCTCGCCCCCTATTACATGGGACTTAAACATAACTGGCGAAATGTGGGTGTCCTATGACGTTCACCTCTGCTTAACTCGGGGATTACAAGCGTGATGTCACTAGTCTTCATGCAAAGTTGCGATGAGCAATTGCAAATTGACACTTGTAGAATAGATTTAGAGGCCTAAGGCCAAGATCTTTAAACATTACTTAGATTGTGCTTCCACTGTTTGCATTTGCAGTTTGACAGTTGTGCGACAGCGACAGGAACAACATTAATCCAATATACGTGCTAAGGTACTGTTAGCCTGTACCATTCCATAGCTGGGCAAAGGCCTCTCCCCATGACTTCCAAATTCTTCGATCCAGGGACAATGTGGACCACTGGTTGTTGGTTTTGTCCAGCTTGTCCCGCCATCTCGTGCAAGGTCGTTATTTTCGCCCACGGCTCGTCCGGCATACGGCAGACATGGCCAGACCACGTGCTAAGTGTCGTTTATAAATCTCAAAGCGAGTTCCTTCAAAAATGTTTTCCTGCTCTGTTATGCAATTGTGAAGGGATTAATTTCAGATCAGAAATATTACTCAAAATTGATCTTCTAGGTCAAAAGTTTAAACATTGGTTAAGATTGGATCTTACTTAGGGCTATCAAAAGTTCACTATTCCTGAAGGCGTCCTTGTGCGTCTGCGCCAGGATCGTCTATCCTGGGTTATCGAAAGTGGTTTGTCAACATAATTGAAACAACACAATCTCCTTGGAGACATCTTCATTCTCTTGCCCTTATACCAATTTATTTGGGGTCGAGCCAGCATGACTTCTTCCATACTTCTCTATTATTCGTCATCTCCTTTCTAGCCATAACATCCTTCATACCGTCCATCTATCATTTCTTTGGTCTTCTTCTACTCTTATAGCCGTCTACATTCATATTCAAAATTTTCCTCACTACATTTTCCTCATTCCTACGCAGCACATGTCCACGATTACCACACAACTTTACAGTCACCGGCGCCACTTTCAGACTTCCTCTAATGTACTCATTTCTTGGGTCATACATGGGTCACTTCGGTTTTGCGTCCCAACTGGCTTTTCTACGTCTTCATAACTTATCAGCCGTTGTAATTTGCCTTTCATTTTGAGTTTTTTGTTGATATGCAGTCTTCATCCAGTTTCTTCTGGCCTCTTTAATAAGATAGTCTGTCCACCTAGTCGGTGGTCATCTCACATTCCTCCGTCTCGTCCGTGGTCTCCACACCAGCACTTTCTTCACTCACTACGGCATATATAGCCCTCCCATTTCCTCTTTCTTTTTGCTATCACTTTTGCTGTCTTCGTCCATTCCTCTCTATTAATCATTATCTCAGTAGTCCCCAGCTTTGTAGCTATAATATAGTCTTTTACACATTAATCTAATTCTTCTTTGGTTTTCCCCTGCTCCTATAGCCTACCTTAGACATTCATAAACAAAACTTTCCTTATGATATCTGCATCACATCCGCAACCACTGACGCCAGTTTCCACTACAAGTATTATTAATTTCCTCTCTTTTCACGTTGTAATCAGTGAGCTCTTCTACTTCACAAGTCCTTAATTAATGTAAATGATAAATATTTTTCTCCAAATGTTGTCACGAATCGTTATGATTTTCTAGTTCTTATCCGTAACCTCATAAACTTTATACCTCAATTTTTTATCTGTACAAACGTCTTGTTGCTATGTGGATGATGTCATGCTACATTGTTGATAATAAAATACAATCTTCTTCTTCGTCGGTCCCTCAATACTGAGGATCGGGACCACATCGACGCATCTTCAATTCTTTGTGTGTGGAATAAAAAACAATATTCCTAAATTAGTGCTTTATCCGATTCATCATCATTAACCATTATGAAAGCCATTGCATCGCATAAACTAGCTCCAAGTAAAATACTGGTATTCAGCTGCACTTGGTTGAACTGGAAGCCGTACCCAATATAGTTGAGAAAAGGCTAGGCAAATGAAGTTGCGTGTAAGTTTGTCATACTCTGTCGAGTATAGAACTCTTCTATTTTCTGAAATGCTTCCTTGCTCTGTGCGAGTCTTGAACTTGGTTATTTTGAAGATCGTCTACAAACCCACCCCGCAATCTCCTCTCCTGGCAAACATTTTGTTAGGCCTCCACCTGCCATCACCACGTCCAGCCAAATTTCCTGCCTTCAAATCTAGTCATTTAGATTTTCAAGTTAATCAGCACACTGATCTAGTTATTCGCCCTTCTTTCTGTTCTCCTATTTAACAGACTGGATTCTGTCAGTTCAGGATCGGCTTCCAGTCTAACCAGATGCAACTGAATGCCAGTATTCTACATGAAGTTTCTTCTGTCTGACACTGCGATCACTAAGCCAGCAAAAAAGGAAACAATTCTCAATTTGTCGAAATCTTTTTTGTAATTTTGGAGTAACCCATGATTGGTTCTAACCCTTCGTATTGTATATCGGGTTGGTGCCCATAACTCCACGTCCAAAACTTGTTCTGCACACGGGTGGTAAAACTGATCATTCTATCCACCCCAGCTCACCAAGAAAGGACAGCAACATCTTAGTGTTTCTAACGGTCTCCTAACAAGTTAACATTAAGACGTAGGTAACTAAGTAGTAACTAGGTATCTTAAGTCATCACCAATTAGTGCAGTAATTGATTAGTTAATCACCTAAAAGGCTATTATCATAACCTGTTTTCTGTGGATACGTTTATCTGTTGTCTCGGCTTTTATTGGTTTTTAATACCTATACATTTCGATAATTGTTTTATGGATTGCCCGATAAAGTGATCTTATTGATCCGGAGACCAGATTCAAATATTACCTCAGTTTTTTAATTAGTTTACCAATCATATGGATACATGTCGTCGTCGTTTAGGCGTATGTCTTCATGCACCACAGCGCAAAAGGCTGTTGGGTTAGTTTAAAGTTTTATGTCGATCCCTCTCCCTCATCGGAAGCATTCGTCTGCAATGTAACAGTTCAGATGCATTTGTTTCTGTACAAAATCGAATCTGGCAAATGCGCCTATAGGGATCGCCAGTACATTGCACCGGCGTCCCAACTTTATCACGCCATGGTTCATCATTTGGGCGCCTTTTCCCGACTAAGTTGGGGTCGGCTTCCAGTAAAACCCGCTTCCACTTTTACTTATTACGCTCTTCTGTTGAGTCGTTTTACTAACACCATGAGCATTGCCTTCTGCATCTCGTTGACGATGAGTGGTCGTTAGTATGATTGCAAAGCGTTGACCCCTTAGTTGGTCCCCGTGGAATCAAGTGTTATTTGGTTCATCTTTTAGCAAATTCTCTGTTCCTGCCTTGAATCTGAATTTTTGTTTAGTTAGCCAATACATTCGTAACTCAATCTTATTAAATTGGTCTCTTTACTAGGTGGAAGCGCCAGGGTAGCCCGCGAAATTCAAATTTTCTGACGTTTTTGAAATTTGCAGGTCAGTGTCAGGTTGTATGTTGATCAAAATATGATTCGCAACCGTTACACTCTGTATTCTACTATTTCATGAAAAAGTCATTCAATGGAATTAAATGAAATTAGAGGGTTGTATTGATGATTTTGATGATTATAACTCTGTAAAGCCAATTTGTCACTATCGTCATCATCATCCACAGCCCGAACTCACCCACTGCTGGGTATAAGCCTCTCTTTTCTTGTGCCAATCTCCACGGTCCTGTGCCAGACTCATCCAGGTTTTTCCCCCGATGGCAACTATATCGTCTACCCATCTCGTCGCCGGACGACGCACGTTTCTTTCGCCAGTTCTTGAACGCCATTCGGTGACAACCTTAGTCCACCTGTCATAACTATCGCAAATCATATTTTTTTGACGTGCAATTGCAAAAAAAATGTAAGAAAATTTGAATTCCGCGGGCTACCTTAGGACATCCCCTTACCTAGCAAATTTGTGCTGACAACTCTGTCTTTTCCTATATAGGTTGATTCTTCTAGATTTTTAACAGCTCTCATAATCCCATTATCCTCATCAATAAGCAGATAGGAAAACTAATTACTTTCGAACTCTGACCTCGCGCGTGTCCGTCTGTTAGTACTGAAAATGTTGGTAATAACGATCAGATACCAGGTGACCTTACGGCCTTAGACCGGGCATACTGGATGCGGAGCGATTTTATACTTTATAGGTTAATGTAGATAAGGTCTGTAATGGACGTGTTGTAATTTGCTGTCACGCGAGTGTTCCCTGAACGATCTGTAGTGGAGCTAGATTATCTGGCTTTTAATCGTGACTGAAACCTAGGAGTATGTCCCACCCGGAATGGCACATGTGGAAAGCATTCAATCGATTGTACACCTATGTAGACCGCTGCAAGCACAATCTAGCGAAATGGGTACCTATTCTTGATACCAATGTGGTACTCCTGCCGAAACCATGTCCCATAATGTTGAAGTGTTCTGACACCTGCCAGTCTCTTTGAAACACAGAATTTGAAGGGCCTCGTGGCTAAATTATAACCACCGCACAGGTCCTTGTTCAGGTTTAAACGCTTGGCGAGGTTGGATAGAAGCCCGTCTGACATCCAGTCTTTCCAAGGAATATCGTGTTATCCAATAACCGGGTTGTGAAGTTCACACAGGCTCCATGTATAGTACTGGTATTCAGCTGCATCCGGTTAGCTTGGAAACCGAGCAGTGCAAAAGGCTTCGCAGATAATGATGCACATTAAGATTCTGCCTAAGTGGCAAGTTTTTTTATTATTGCTATCCATATCCAAGGGCTAGTGTGGTGCGAGCCTGTGGACGGTGAGTAATGGAGTAGCTCGCCGTCCGTCCGTCTTATGACGGCAGGCCGTTTCGACGGCGCGTTCGTGTTCCATGCGCGCCTCAAAGAGATGTCAACAAACAGGAAGGGGTCCGCAAGGGCCGATGCCTACCGGGGTTGCGGGACTGTTCGAAAGAGATACCGCGGCCCTGAAACACAAAGAGCTAGGAAGGAACATGTATGGGTTTTAATCAGTACAAGTCTGACACTCCCTTCCCAGAGCGGGAAGGATCATTTGATGATTTCCCATCCTGGTTGGTTTAGCCGTTAGCGTATCTGGTCGATCGATCTTCAATTTGTCGTTGAACAACATGAGTACTACCATTTAAAACATCGGTTTACATAGGATAGTGCTAATATCCGTGACGTGTGAGTCTATGACAAATGTGACAATTTGTACAATAAAATGAACAAACATTTGCGTCTTTTGTTGTACATATTTGTTTTGAGTGATTCTAGTCTTTCTTGCTGTCGTTTGGTTCCTATTTGATTATGAGCCGTGCGCCATAGCATTTCATGTCGGCAAAATAACGAGCTCCCGTATTTAATTCCTTTAAGGGACAATTTTTTAAAGTTCCTTACCTTCGTTACATAAGGAACTTTTTTGCAAAATTTCGTGCTTCGAGATCCAGCCGTTTAGTCTGTGCGTTGTCTCAGAGTCGAAAAGTAACTTTAAGGTTTTTATTAACTAGCAGATGGTCGATCGTCAGGTCCAACGTGCTTGCCTAGGTCGGTCCGAGGATGGGTGACCACTCATTACATACCGAGTTTCCACCGTGTCTCGGAACACGTTAAGCCGTTGTCTGTCGTTACAGGTAGTCAGTGGCTAAAGTCTGACAACCGATCGTATCAAGGGATATCGTATTACCCAGTACTAACTGGGTTGTGGAGGTCAGATAGGCAGTCGCTCCATGTAAAGTGCTGGTCCGAGCTGCATCCGGTTAGACTGGAAGTGGACCCCAACATTTTAGGGAAAAGCCTAGTCAGATGATGATTAACTAGCAGATGCTAAGTTATGCTGATCTAGCTCGTTTGTGTCGTAGTCGACTGCTAAGCGTGGGTCTAGGGTTCGATCCTCGTGTGAGATTATTGGCTTTTTCGATCAAGCACCCTAGTTAGCCCGGAGTCTCCTAATAGATACCGTTTTTTGAAAAGTTGTATAAGGATCTTTTGACGTTCAAGAGCGTTAATTTCATACAAACTTTGAAGTTCTTTTTTTCGAAGTGACTGAACCGACTTTAATGAAACTTCGTACACATAAGCAGGATACATAGTTCTAAAAGTTATCAGATAACATTTTCGATAAATAGTGTTACAGCTAAATTAGACCGATTTTAGATTTTCAATAGAAACAGGAATTTCCAATTATCTTTTTTTTAAAAAAGACATTTCGAAAATGTTCTCTGATAACTTTTTAGACCTACATATGCTCCTGCGTATGAAGTTTCATTAAAATCGGTTCAGTCATTTCGAAAAAAAAAAGGACTTGAAAGTTTGTATGAAATGTCGTAAGTCATAAACGCTTTTAAATGGTATTTCATAATCGTCAATTTATGAATCGACGTCTTCCTAAGAATTCCATTCTTATTTAAGAGTTTTCGTACACAATTCATATTATTATATCACGTTCAATTATCGCTTGTGACGTGACATCTAGTTATCTAAATAAAACATGCTTCATTATTTGTATAATTTCGTATCTGTCGCATTTGTTATGTCTTGTTCGCGTCCCATAAAAGTGTTATAGCAATTTCAACACTCAGCTCTGCCTAGAGAATTGAAATTCCAACAGTGCAAAAATATTTGGGCGTAAGTTTAGGTGTCACTTAGCTTTTAATTGCGAGGGTCTTATAAAAATGGTGTTATCTTCTTGACTTTACTAAATACTAATTGGCAAATAGTCGCACTGTTAAAGATTCCGTTACGAAAAACACTTTTATCTTAGCTATGATTCCTGCCCTCCGGTCCTTTCACAGCTTATTTAACCTCTGATTTTCTATCACTGTCTTAGTAACAATGATCTTTATTTTCGTTGCGATTAAGGTTGCATTTGAGTTGCTTCCACAGACAAGTCTATCAATATGCTAAGTGATCGTTAGTGTCTTTACAATAGGTTTGCTGTGTGGTTGTTGCTTGCAGAGAAAATATAACGGTGAATGTGTTAGTTGTTTTAGTACGTGATCAATTTTGTGTTCAGGCCTTCTGTCTTCGATCTAGTGGCTGTACTTTCATTCAAGCCTAAAAGCTTGGCTTGCCCTTTTAGCCTTCTCCTCTTCAAGATTTTTCTGTCTGCTTGCCTTATAGGCTTGCCGTATTATCCGCTCTTAGACACGCCACTGCTTCAATCATGTTTCGGGAATGACTTATCACCATTCTGCTGCCTTTATCCCAATTTATTTTTGGGGTCAGCTCTACATGTCTTGTCGGAGTGTGATTTATTTGTCTCGGAAGGGTAGACGTATGTTGTGGATGTTTGTTTTTCTGTGATAAGATGAATGCAAGATAATTTGTTCTGTGAGAGGATGCATGAAAGATTACTTTTTCTTGTTTTTTTACCTATTTTATTTAATATCTATCCTTCCTTATTAAGGATGATTTCCACCAAACGGCTCGCATCGTATCGGATCGATATGTTATGATATGATGCGACCCTTACGATCGGGTCCGTACCATCACTTGCGAACATATACGTTTCAGCGCCTAGTTAAATAGTTCCATTTCACCCGATCGTATACGGCGACAGTCGAACGGAGCCGATCGTGTGTCGCAGCATACTTGCGGCTACGAACGCGTGTCGCGGTAGACACCCGTGTTCAAGCTTCTGTGCGCGTCTTGGTAATATAGACTTTAAACATTGTGTACACGATTTAATGTCGTTTAAAGGTTGTAAAATCCGTTCCGATCCGATGCGATGCGAGCCGTTTAGTGAAAATCATCCTTTATTGGTAATATGTTTCTTTTAATCTGTGTTTTGTCTGTGCAGTAGCTTGGATTTATCTGTTATATTGTACGTTATAATTAAATGAATAAATAAATGTCGTCTTTTTCCATACTTCTCTATTACTCGTCATCTTAGCAGTCACCTACTTTCTAGCCATATCATCTTTCTCAAAGTCCGTCCATTGTTTCTTTGGGCTTACGTGTTTTATTATTTCGGAGCTTTTTTTAGTGAATTTGGAAATTTAGATCGAAACATATCTTGCTTCGCCAAAGAAAGCCTGCCAAATTGATGAAAAATCTTGCCTAATGCCGCACATATTCTTGCGAATTTCTATTCTTTTATCGTTTGAAACGCCATTTTCTTGATTCTATGAAGTCATTTAATTTCTCTTGCACGCTTACTAATGTGCAATTCTGCAAATGTATCACGCGTAGACCTTACATTATAATCGGCACGTATTATCGCGAAATTATTTGTTTATTAACTCAAACTTACAGTAACTAATTGATCTGAGGTCGTTACGTAATAAATTCTTAAAACAGTAATATCTAGCAAAAAGTGTAGTGAATATACAGTATCATTACATTAGACTACTTTATTCAAGGTCATAATTAAATTGCTAGCGAAACTGCAGAGACTTCTTAAGGAGTCTCGTTCGATAGCTAAACACAATAAAACGAAAAAAAAAAAAGAATTTCGAAACTCGTGAGGTTTTTGGCTTGTTGCCTTTAAATATCGATACCCATCAAGGCTGTCTAGTTTCGCTAAGTAATTTTATGTGTACTTGTACAAAGCACAGTGTTCACTTACAAGTCTTTTTGTGCTTATGTACAATCAACCTTGAACCTAATGCTTTAGAGATAGAGTTGAAAATCTATTAAACAAATTTGATAGATTGTAATACCTTGATGTGCTGGCGTCTGTACAAAAGAATACTTGAAAGTGGACATTTATCAAATAACATTTTGTGTACAGCAGTGATCGTTTACGAGCTACTAAAATTATTGTAAAAGAGAACTATCAAAAGCGTTAAAATGTTGCCAAGTATGAATCCCGACCAAAAGTTTAACAAGTGAAGCGAAAACAGAACAATATATAAAAAAGTGAAGTGCTATAAAATTTCCTTCAATAAAATGACACTCGAACATTTTCGAAGCGCCACAAAATATCATCGAAATATTATAGTCAGCCAATCGAGCACATGGACGTTTAAATGTGTGTTTTGTAACTGGTACTTCTGACAGTGACAGAAAAAAACAAATCTAGGCTGTGATATTCCATCAAATAGTGTTCAAAATTCACATAAAACTACATCCGACACTACCGCCTTCTGTTATTCGAAATGACAAACTGATTATTTGAAAACAGCTCCATTAGTGTTACCCCAAAACTTTCGAGAGTGGAACTCATTGAGGTGCCATCTAGCGAAAAGTTGCTGAACTGCTAATAGGCTAGTGGCGCCATCTCTTGGTGTGAGACGTCAAGCTGTCGTCAGCCATGGTTGAGGATACGACGCCGCAGCAGGACCGGGTTTCCGCTGCTGCGGTGCTGCAGTTCGCTGCAAGAGAAGCGAGGGAGGGAAGAAGATTCACGGAGTTTGGAGCTCACGCTTTTGCGAGCATCACTTATAATGCTTACGGTACTTTTTGCTTCCTTTCTTACTTTCTACTTTTAAACAGCTCATTATTATCATACAGCGGAAAGATGTCCACAGGATACAAGGCTCATAGCTCGTTACATCAACTGGTCTTGTGCTTCTAGCGTCCACCGGATTTCTGCTACCTAACTATTTTATAATAAGGAGAAGCTATTGGAATAGTCTTTGCTGGTTTTACTCGAACCCTATGCTCCAATCTTCAGTAACTAGCTGTTGTCTTAGCTTCCGCGTTTATATTTTGTCATTGGAAACTACCAAAATTTTTTTTTGGCGCCCAACAGTATTATTGAATCTTTTATGAAATAAGATCAAATTAATATATCTATATCTCGGGCTGACACCAGCCCGTTATACAATACAATACAATACAATATTATATCTTTTACAGAATATGATATTTACTTGTGGCCAAGACACATTCACACTTTGGTATAGTCACATTTTGGTTAAAGAAGGCGTAGGTCACACCAATGATCTTTTCTATGAAAAGATCACTTAAACTTCGAAATAAAACAAATGAAAGGTCTAGTGAAAATTGCTGAAATTATTTTAGCCAGGCAGACTAATTCGTCATTTCTATTTCGACTACTGCCTGCTGACTATATTCCTGTCTTTTAGGCACATTTGAGAATATTCTACTCCAGTTTTGAACTTAATGCATCATATTACTTTGCCATATCGTCCCAATTAAGCAGTTAAATTTAATATTTTTAAGAAATAAGTCGTAATAATAAGAGTGCCGCTTAACTCTTTCCATTCGTTAGCACTTTAATTGAAGTCCATTAACCTACTTAATATAATCATTTCGTTTGCTCCAAAAGTTCAACGATCGAATGTAGGTAGCAACAAGCAAAGTTTAAATGTTCTCTAGTGGTACTTTTAGTGGCAGAATGGCACTTATCTGTAGTTTATGTAATTGTGACTCGGCACCAGTGCCTACAAAGATAGTGTCTGTAGGAATTTTCCATTATTACAAGTACCAGGTCAGATATTAAAAAAATATTCTGAGCAATGAAATCATCTTGTTATTTTGCATCTTACTTGTTTTGTAAATTGTAATAATTTGGGAGTTTGCCACGAAATTCCAAGCCTATGTCGGGCCTATTCTATGGTTTTAGAGAGCTTCCTAGATTACCATATGCTGGACTAGACTAGCTTCTTAGAAAAAACTTTCAGGAATGTGACCACAGCTTAAAAAAGTCCGTCAGTCATTTAAATGTGAGTGATTCTATCCTCAGACGACCACCTCGGACACTAGTCTGCATAGTCCTTACATTATCTGATCAAGACAATGTTTTGACTTTATAAAAGAGACTGTAACCTTTGAGTTTCTTCTCAGAGTAAACGGATTGCAAATACGTCAGTTTTTGCAACGGATTGCAAAGACTGACGTCATCATGTGTTTCAATTTTTTTATGTGTAAAAGTGTGTGTTGAAACCAATTTATAGAATAAACATAATTTATCATAAGGCTTTATTAATTACTTACTCTTGGCATTGAAGTTGGGCGGTAACCAGTTGATCTTACTGCCAACCAATAAAAACGGAGTAAAATGTTCTTGCCACTCTCAATAATCTCCAAGAAATTACATAACAACGCAACACCACCAAAAATATCATCATTCAAAACGAACTAAATTAATTAATTTCAAACAGACAGATACCCGAAGTAGTTACAACTAGTTCAGTACTCCGACTCGGTCAAAGTGTAGCTGATAAGATGGCAAGAGTGTTGGATTGTTTAACGTATGTTTCAATGGCTTTATTGATATTTTAACGTGGGCTAGAACTTGGAATGAGGCTTGTTACAAGATATTTTACTATTATAGACTTTAGGGTTAACGCAAACTGACATTCCAGCAGCGATAAATAAATACGGATAAATCAAAAATGTGTGGGACTGAGCTGTCGAAAAGCTTATGTAGTGCAGTTGTTAAAAGTTGTTGAGATTTGCAGAAATTCGAAACGTTTTGAAGCGATTCCCGCTTGTTTTTGCCTTCTGGGGCCCCAAAATGGTCGCTTTAGCAGAATCATAATAGGATAATAATATGAATAACGTTAAAATTCTTAAAATGATCCCAGACGCAGTTAATATTATATATTATCACTTTGATACCATTTTACGAATTGTAACGTAATTAATATCATTATAAGCGGCTATTTTAGACCCCCCGGTTTACGGTAAAGCTATAGAAATAGACGCCACGAGAACAGTTTAGGACTGACTTTGCAATGCATCAACTGTAGTGTACCCTAGTAGCTCTTACAAGAGAAGCACCGCAAGTAATGGAATCAATCGTTACTTTGCGGAAATTCATAACATAACGGACTATGAACAATGTTTAGTGTTAATTCCGCGATAAACATTCAAGCTTGGATGCAGGATGCAACAACGCCCGCAAAAATATGCACATGCAGAAAAAAGTAATTGGCATGCCATACACCGAAACCAATTTTTGAGTATCGGTAAAAATATTTTCGATAATTTTTAACAAAAATTAAGAAACAAATTGCTGTTGTGCGTGATGGATCGAAGAATTAGCGGCTAAGCTACTGTCGAAATTGCTTAAAACACAATTTCTTATTAAATTGTTTTCTTGTGTGATGATGATGATGATGATATTCTAATCATAATCATCATCATTTTAGCCGAAAGACGTCCACTGCTGGCATAGGCCTCCCCCAACTGTCGCCACATTGACCGGTCCCGTGCGACTCGCATCCAGCGGATCCCTGCAACCTTCACCAGGTCATCGGTCCACCTAGTGGGAGGCCTTCCAACGCAACGTCTTCCGGTTCGAATCTTCGTCTCTTTAGAATATAGAAAGACAATAATTACAATCTAGATTAAATGGTTATTTTTTAACAAACTGAATTACTTGTTAGTTGAAGTTTATTTTTGGACATGTTTGGCATGAATCATTGTGAATCTGGTTTACCTGAAAATCGATTTAAAAATAAGTTTTTGGGATTGTTATCAAAAATTACGCAATCCGTACCATTATGTTATTTACCAATAAGACCCAAAATTCTGTCTTCCAAAGATAACAAACGTCCAGTAAGAGTAAACAAGAACTATCGGAGGTCAATAAGTCAACTATATCGAACTAATTCATTCTGGATACGACGGCGTTTCATCAAGCTTACACGTACTCTTGTTATTGTTATTTTTGTTTAACTGATAACAATATGGAACTGGAGGTCTTCAATGGGATGGTTGACATATCTTTTCCTTTCAATACACGAAATAGTAATAATTACCAACAGATATAAAGCCGAGTTTTTTTAGAAACTAAAGCCGCATTTTATTGGCCGCAAAGCGAAAGCTCTTGCTGTATGTGTATGCTTTAAAAAAAAACTACTAAACATGTTAAGCATCGTATTTATTTTATTTCTAATAGCTCCATCTGTTATCTAAGAGAAGGTACTCAAAACGATGTATTTTATTATTGGAATAAAAGTTGTAAAAACAGACTGTACATAAAAGTGCTTAGCTGCACTTCAATGGACATTTCCCAGTAAATAAGAGCCTTATCTGGATTCGGCAAGGACCATGCTATGGTAATAATCACATTTGTCTCATATTCACCAACTTGGGTGCCGATCCTCGACCCAAACTGGAACTTTTATTTAAAACATGTAACTCATAACCTTTTATTTTCTTCCAGCTGCCTTGAGCGACATGGGTGGCAGCGGCACCAGCTCCTCGTCATCCCACATGTCTCCCGGCTGGCAAGTCAACGACCTCGATCTCGACTTGCCCGGCGAGCTGTCTATGAAGTGAGTATCACTAAAACTTGAATTTACTTAGTTTAGTGCAGCGCCTGTTATTCAAACTTTTTGCAATGGGTTCTCGGTGTTGGTCCGATATAGTTCAAGTAATACAGCGCCATCTGTATTTGAATCCGTCAAATTATGGATAAGTGGTCTTGTACCGTAACGAATCGCTATTGTTACTGCAGTCACTTTCAGTTTAGTCAGTTTCATTGATGCAAGATTCTTGAATAATAAATAGCATCTCATTTATTTTTCCTACCAAACAGTATTGCTGTGTAACTAGGCAATGCCTTGGACACAAAAACTTATACCTTACCCAAAAAAAATAGAAAGAACCTTTACTGACAGTCTCGCGTATTTTAACACAGCGCCATCTCTTATCGAACCCTCAAAAAACTCACCGTGTAGTACTTTTTCTCACCGTAGCGAGGCGCTGCTGTCGCTGCCATCATTGGCTGTGTTCAAGCAAGAGGCACTTTCGCCGAATGGTGGAGGCGCCGTCCTTTCCTCGCCGCGACGGACTTGGCCTCCGCGAAGACCTGATGAAAGACAGGTAAACAAGCAGATGAAATATGCAGGGTTTAATTTGAATCATTGGCATTCTTCAAATAGGTGTAAGTACTAATCCATATGAACAATTGAACATATTTGACCAAGTTCAACTAAGGAGTATGAATTGATTAGCAAATTGACAACAAACTTTAGTTGTATTTAAATTTGAATTACAACTGTTATTCTTTGTCAGTTATTTGAATCAAAAATAACAAGGCAGATGCACGCAAACGGTAATTACAAAAAGGCCAATCATTTCAATTACACCCTGTATCAATGTTTTTTTTTTTGTAGTATGTTTATTTTTTTTGTAGCTTGCCTTGCGTTTGTTACTTTGTTTCTCCAAAGGTCCACAAATCCATAAACCTCATGCTTATGTTTGCATGAATGTCTGGCGTCTATACAGATGCATTTCTATACTTCTTTTTCGTTGTTGATGACGAATATTTCTATTAAAATTTTCTTTTGTGTTACGAATCTTGAATATCTTTAGATAAGTCATGTAATTGTATCTTCTTCTTTGTAATAAAGGCATACTTATTCTAGCGTGCATGTAACACACTTTTGTAAGGTAAGTAAGGTAAGATCAGACTAACTCATTATAAAAATTGTGTACATTTCATGCAAATTAAGTGTAGCAACTGTACTGCAAACACAACTGTCTCACTTTTACACACAACTTTTTCGCACAATAACATCGTATCATTCTGTCTTCAAAATACTTTTGTCCTTTCTCATCTAAACCTCGTGCAATTGAGATCTTGCCACGTCTACTACGTGCAAATAAATCGTTAATTCTTCCTTCAGCACTTGTTGGTTTCTCATCTACTCTTCATCCAAAATAAATTTCATTCTATCCCCGACCCTAAGTGCCTACTTCTTCTTGCAAAAGAAGTATTTTCACTTACATTCGTGCATCATTCTTCCGTCAGCACAATTATTTCATTTCTCATGTGCTTTTCGTGCAAATTTAATCATTTTTTATCCGACCTAGTTGATAACCGCCTACATTTCCTTTGACCTTTCATCGCGTACACTTTTGTGTATCATAATCCCGACTACTGATAGACCTTGGTTTTCTTTCTAATTCTCAGATCAGCGCGGAATATACAGAGATACAGCCGGGACATGCTGTTACTGACAGGGATTTCAAGAATTTATGGGAGGTGGATATTTTATCTTCTTCAAGCTGATGTCTTGTCTTTTTGCTAGAACTTAACTAAACCCTCTGTTCCGTCTTTCGTTTCACCACTTAATCCAAAATCTAAATGCTACCTCTTTAAATTCACTATGGCTTCCACGCCTATCTAATTCACATTTGTTAAATAATTTTCTAATTTTATACTACACGGGTTTAAACCCCCCTATAATATTAAAGTTTCTTATATCTGCTTGCATTATTGCCTTAACAGACAGTAATAGTTCTTCTCTATGTTTTTAAAATCATCATTTTTTTTCGTCTATTATTTTTCACTGTAATGTGCATTTTTTTAAGACAAAAATTTCCAGCGACGAACCGTCTTGTCATGCCTATTTGTCATTATTTTTCCATTCAGTAGCGTTATCATTAATGTTTACGTTCGCTGATATTATGGCTAGGAGAAAAAACCTAATTAACCGCATGTTTTTTTAAAAACAAGATGTTCACAGAATTTAAGTTTAATTTGTAATTTGATGATTAAATGTTAAAAAGTGCAAAAGATTAGACCACTATTGGAAATTTACACCACTAAGAAAAAAATGTTTCTTTGTATAAGTTCAGAGTACTCGACAAACGATATTTTAATTCAATATTACTGGGGGGCTTAAATGGCCGCTGTACCAGAATCATAATAGGAAAATAATATAAATTACGTTACAATTTGTAAAATGCCCAGTAACAATTCATTAGATTTCAAAATCAAAAATATAGCATTTATTTCAAGTAGAACAGTTACAGGCACTTTTGAATTGTCGCAACAAAGATTAACTGCGTCTGTGACCATTTTAAGAAATTTATTAAAATCCTATTATGATTCTGCTAAAGCGGCCATTTTAGGGCCCCTGACTCAATGTGCAACCAAATCCAAGCTGATCTGAGAATGAATTCAAAAATTCCAATTAATTAAAAACACCACACTTTAACGGAAGTTGTTAGCATAAAACTTAATATTTTTCTTTAAACCTACATTTCTTAGTTGCTAGGCAACGATCTTCCCAAAAGATATGTCATTGTTTTCTGGCCCATTTAAAAATACAATTCTGAAAGCGCCTGCAACTGCAAACCACACCGGTTCAAACGGCAATTTCACACAATTGACTACCTCGTTGGTCTAGGTTGCAAGCGCGACTGCTGAGCATGAGGGCCTAGGTTCGATTACCGGTTCAGGCAAAGTGTTATTGGGTTTTTCCATCAGGAATTTCTCAGTAGCAGCCACGGATTCTGAATTTGTGCCCGATTGATAGCAATAGCCGCCTATTCAATGGGACTTAAACATAACTGGCAAAATGTGGGTGTTCTATTAGGTACACCTCAGCCTAAACCTAGTCTGTTATACCGATTGTACGGCTTTATAAATGAGGTTGCCTTCGGAATTGTACCTTTGACCACTGCCCATCACTCCCTATTTAAAATCTTATCCCGCCAATTTTCAAAACTCTATAAAACTCAAGTACATTTCAAAATCACCTACATTGTCATACTCTTTCTTCTTACACAGATTACCAGCATGGTGGTCGATGGCAATCGCGATGCCATGGAAGAGGGCAGTTGCGAGCAGTCGCCTCCACACAATGGGACCATGATGGTGCAGCATGGTAAGTGGCGCCATCTGTTATATGTATCTAGAAATGAAAGTGTGAAATAGTTCTGATGTTTGCTGGTAGATGGCGTTAAAGGTTCTAGATGTTGCTAGTAAAGTGAACAAAATGTAGTTTGGTCTCTCTTCGTATGATCAATGAAACTAATTGGATAATTGCGGATAATAAGTATTATTTAATTAAAAGTATCAAAAAACCCGACTACAAATTGTGTTATGTACCTATATGCAAATAGATTTGTAATCTCCTTTTAATTTCCTCCAACTTGATAGCCTACTCGATAAGTTTGGTTTAAAAAAAATATTTAACGTCTTACAATTTAGCGCCAAAAAGTCGCCATCTTATTTTTTTTTAAACACCTATTTAAGGACACTTGGGTTTTTGAGACGAATCTAATGATACCTTAATCGTCGAAATCCATCCAGCCATTTGGAACATACGAGGTATCAAAAAAAAACTAAGTAACATACAACATACGCGCGAAAAACATAACCCTTCCTTGGCAGTCGGGTAAGAAATGTCACAACTATTTTATTAAATGTATGCATTTGCATATCCTGTTACGACTCATTATTACGCGACAGTTTTCTACATCAAACGGTTAAGAAAAAGATTTCTGAGTAATAAAAAGGCCTGTGCTATGGGTTATTTATTTATTTAATTAAGGTTCACCAACAGTTGTTACAGATATACAGATAGGAGCATAAAGTAATTGTGTCTTAAATCTAACTGCACAACCAATTACAGGCAGACACCACATGCAAAATGCTCTTTTAATTTTGAATTTAATTTTAGAGACTTAATGTACTTAAATTATAAATAATTATAAAAAAAAATAAAAACTAATACTAATAAAGGAAACAAAAAACAAAAAATTAAATACTAATATTTCAACTCACATTTGCCAGTTATTTTGATGATATCTATTTAATTTTGTTTTAATCGTAGGCAGCCCTGAAAGCATGCAGTGCCAGCCGACCATGCCCCCTGGAACGATGATACCTATGACCGGGTATCACTCGCCGAATGCACAAGAAAACAAGAGTGAGTACCCACGTTTTTACATAACATAACATCACGCCTGTACTCCCCGAAGGGTTAGCCAGACGTGTACCTAATAGTACACCCACATTTAGCCAGTTATGTTTAAGTCCCATGTAATAAGGAACGAGGCTGTGGGTGTTCCTGAGAAATTCCTGATGGAAAAACCCAATAACAATTTGCCCGACCTGGGTATCGAACCCAGGACCTCATGCTCAGTAGTCGCGCTTGCGACTACTAGACAGTCTCAACCCCCCACACCTTTTTTATGTGAATGGCATCTCGCAGTACAACCTAGGAGGTTGTCGACTGCTTAACCGGCCTATCCTGTGGGTGCCTTGAGTGTAAGGCCTCCAGCCAGGGGCAAGAAAGACTACACGCTCGCGGGCACCCCTTCCGGGGTACCTCGGCTTAGGGCATCGCTCGGGAGGGCAGCAAAGGGACAGGCTGGATCTGAGTGGGAGTCCCACCCACCCACGGCTTTTTTAAACTATACACCGTGACTTTTTAGTCGTCTTACAAAGGTCGTCCACTCAATGTACCCGACATAAAATAGCTCTAGGCGCGATTTTTTTTTTATGTTCCGTAATAGGTACAAAGAAAAATAATAATATTTTTTTTTTAATAAAATTATAAAACATCCTGTTAGATCATCGCTCGCAACAGGGTGTTTTAACTACGTCATGCGTCATAATACTGAATTATATTTTTATTTTTAAATTATTAAAATCTCATAAATACCTTTTTTTTTATGAATATTTAGTATTCATTGGATGCATGAAGTGGGCTGCCGTTGTAAGACGACTAAAAAGTCACGGTGCATAGGCTTGCATTTGGCCGTAACTAGCCTGTATTTTTTAATTCTGACATTGTTAAGTAATCTAATTAATTCATTTATTTACAGACGCTGGCTTGCTGATGTGTTCTCCAGTGGGCTCACTGGATGGATTCCTGCACTCCCCCATACAGACACGCTCTGAGCCCAGCTTTAAGGATGATACCAGGTAAGGATACCGTCTGCACTCCAACCAAACTTATTAGGGGTCGTCGTTTAATCACGTGAGGTTCGAAAAGGAGGGGTAAAAAAATAAATAAAATAGTGAAAGTTTCCAAATAATGTAGCTAATTTTAGACCTTATTATCTTCTCAACAGATTCCAATACGTCCTAGCAGCAGCCACATCCATAGCCACCAAACAGAACGAAGAGACCCTGACCTACCTCAACCAGGGCCAGCCGTACGAGATCAAACTCAAGAAGTTGGGAGACCTGTCGCATTACAAGGGGAAAATTCTCAAGGTAAACATAGCATTACATCGAGATCGGTGAAATTACCCCAGGATAACATAACTACTACTTATCATCATCTGCCTAGCCTTTTCCCAACTATGTTGGGGTCGGCTTCCAGTCTAACCGCATGCAGCTGAAAACCAGTATTTTACATGGAGCGACTGCCGTCTGACCTCCACAACCCAGTTAGTACTGGGTAATACGATACCCCTTGGTTAAACTGGTTGTCAGACTTTTTGAGCCACTGACTACCTAACGACTGTCAAAGATCTACAAACGACAGCCGGGACCAACGGCTAAACGTGCGTTCCGAGGCACGGAGGAAACTCGGTATGCAATGGGTGGTCACCCATCCACAGACCAACCTAGGCAAGCAGGGCTTAACCAAAGATTGACCCGAGCGGCCGTTATTATTTAGCCACGAGCTCCTCCAACAACAACATAACACACACATCTACTACTGAGAAATAAAAACATTTTACCAAAAGAAAATAACCAAAGTCAAAGTCAAAGCATTTATTTCAATTAGACCATCACAGACACTTTTGAATGTCAAAAAATCAAAAAGAAGCGAAGCTACAGTCACAGTCACAAGGCATATTAACTTGAGAATGTACTGTAGTTGCACATTCCAAAGCGTAGATCTCTATGGAGAAGAATGGGCAAGAAACTCCATGAACATTCTTTTACCTTTTACTTTAACCGATTTGCTTGTTTCATTGACTTTATTACCACCGACTTCCAAAAGTAAAGTTATTATCATTAACACTAGAAACGGGACCGGGATGTTAGTGACCATGAGAGTTTAAAATCATATACAACATTAGTTTTAGTATATGCGAAACCTGAAACACGTGTCTAGTATTTTTATGTAAAGAATCTATGTACAAAATTTCAAAACTGTATCATGAAAAATCACAAACTTATAAGCTTGTTTTGTTTTCTGGTTGTCTGCAAAAAAACGTGATCACCCCACAGTGCGCTCCTCCAGCGACGTCTTGAGCTCATTCATATATATATATATATAATAATAATAATTTGGCAGTAGGTACCTAAATAATTGCAATAGGTACTTAGTGTCTCTCGGTGTCCAATTTGTAGAGTTTTTTAAATATTTTTGGGACAAAATATAACATGGTTTAAATATTATTGGAATCGATTCAGTTACTTATTCTGAAGAAACTATATTCAGGTTTCGCATATACTAAAAATAATGTTGTATAGTAAATTTATTTTTACCTTTTTTAGTGTTTCTTTTGTAAGTCTAGTATTCTTTTTTTTTTGTCAATAAGGCATTGAATCGTGCGAACATGCCGAACGACCGAATTTGTGACTAAAAAGTCCGATTAAAAAAAAAATCTAAGTGTATAATACAAAACAAAATACACGTGAGGGACTGTCCGAAAGAGATACCGTGGGCCTGGAACACAAAGGGCAAAGAAGGAACATGGATGGGTTTTAGTCAGTACAAGTCTGACACTCCCTTCCGCTCCGCCAAGAGTGGGGGGGTCATTTGATGATTTCCCATCCGAAAAAAAAAAAAAAAGGGAGAGGTAGCCTAGCATCTCACAACGTGTCATTGTTAAATTGGAGAGGTGGTTTTAAAACGCCTTAAAAGCCTTTAATGACGTGCAATAAAGGACGACTCCTTGCTAGCAAAAAAATAGTGGGTAAGTATGATTTCAATTAATTTCATTTTAAATTATTCTATTTTCCCACAGAGCGTGATCAAGATCTGCTTCCACGAGCGTCGGCTGCAGTACATGGAGCGGGAGCAGATCGCACAGTGGCACAACGAGAGGCCTGGGGAGAGGATTGTGGAGGTAATGTCAAGCCATCCTCATTGGTAGTTCTTACTATTTGAGAAATGTGAACACTAGCCAACTTATGCCACTAATGTACGAGAACTCCGTCATTTGTCTTTCACCTCACGTAAAAGACTTGGGTCTATACATTGACAGCAGTTTAAGTTGGAATAAACACGTGGCTCAGGTGAGTCAGAAAGTCACGTTCTCACTGCGGTCTCTCTATAGATTCAAGCATTTCCTCCCATCTAGCACCAAACTCACGTTGGTCCAGTCACTTGTGCTCCCCATCATCGACTATGCTGATGTTTGTTATTCTGATCTTTCCCAAGAACTTCTAAATAAATTGGATCGTCTTCTCAACAATTGTATTCGCTTTGTTTTTGGCCTTCGCAAATACGATCACGTTTCTTCCTTCCGTTCTCAGCTTAAATGGTTGCCTATCCGACTCAGGAGATCCCTCAGATCTCTCTGCATGCTCTTCACGATTATGAACGATCAATGTGCTCCTGATTACCTAAAAACTTATTTCAAAGTGTTGGGCAGTTCTCACAGTCATAACCTTCGAGCTTCCAAGAATCTACTTCTCCAAATTCCTTCACACCGCACTGGATTTATGACAAATTCTTACGCTATCTCTACTATAAAGCTCTGGAACGCGCTACCTTTTGGCATTAAAAAAGCTGAAAGCAAATTCAGTTTTAAAAGAAAAGTGCGTAACCACTATTTAAGTCAGAATAAATAGCTCTCTCTCTATTAGAAGTCGAGTCATGATAATTATTATTAGGTTTCTCGTTTTTAATTTTAGTATTTGTTAAAATATGTATTAGTTTATTTTATTTGTATATAAGTATTAGTATCATTATAAGTGCCTATATAAATTTTCGATAGCAAGAAGTTATTTTTATATATTTATTTTGTACCCTATCACAATGTTTTCTTATTTAACCCAAAGGTTGAATGGTAGAGAATGCCTTGTGGCATTAAGTCCGCCTATGTATCACTATTGTACATGAAGTTTAAATAAATAAATAAATAATGTACTGTTAATTCAACAATAAATATTAAGAGGAGCTTCCCGGTCCGTCTATCGTCAACGCGAGCATGGTCGAAAAGCTTGTTGTTTCATCCAGAGCCACAGCGGCGATCTTTTTTCAACTCCTCCGTCTCAGGGGGCCACGACCCCGCACGACTCGTCTCCCGCGCACCTCATACCGCCTAACGAAAAATAGTGTTCGAAAATTTCATAAACTTGTTCCAGGAAATACGTGTTTTTGAATAAGGCTTACAAGTTTCTGAAATAAATATTAGTCATTTAGAATCTCCATTACATGTGCAAGGTTTCTATCACGATGTTTTCTTTACTTTTACAATTTATGAGTGCATTATGAACGGCCAAAGTTTAGGTAAAATATGTGCAAAACAGCAGATTTTTGGAGGCTTATACTGAATTTTGTTTCTCCAAATTTTTATTTTTTACTTTGATAGAAACCTAGAGTGCACAAGATACCTATCAGTTAAAAAAAAATCTAAGATAGATGTGTTACAACGGCATAATCACGTACGAGCGTTTTTATGAAGTATGACGGGTTGGCCGCTCTTAAAGTATTGCTGTCTCTTACTAACAGACAAAGGTAAAAATTCTTAAAATGATTTGTTACTGGATAACTTGGTTTTTTGTTATTAATTCCACCTAAAAAAAATAGTCGCTTTATTTGAGTGAATGTTCTTGGTTATTTCATTTCCCGTTTGCACGAGATTGACAAAATGACATAGAAATGAACTATCATCCGCTTCTTTCATTTCAGTGAATTTATTCGATAACTCGGTAAGCGAGTGAAACACGTCTAGTGACCAAAATTCAACTTCATTAGATCGGTCTACTTCAATTGAAAGATACTAAAATAAACACAAAATATAAAAGGGTCTGATATCTGTGAAATCGTGTTTAGATAGGAATTCATTTGATTCCATTATTTATTTATTATTTATTTAACACTTCAAGCACAAAAGTACAGAGGCGAGAATGCTATGGCATTAAGTCCGCCTCTGTACTTTTTGCTTTTTTTTGGGTGACGCAGAGACAAGCAGTGGTAGGTGTATATCTGAAAATAATTTTAAATAATACTAAGATTAACTACAAGGATATATAAAATACTATAAATATATATCAAAATTTAGATTAATGTAAATAGACATTTACACGAAAATAGTAAAATAAAAAACGTTACGTTACGTTATCAGCTAACTGTCTTATTTATAGAAAGTAAGAACTGAGTCCTCCACGAAGGAGATGGCGGGGCTAACTTGATGTCTTCCTTGAGAATTGGAAAGAAGTAGCACAGAATCGTGACCGTTAGAAGGAGTGGAGGGAGGCCTTTGTCCAGCAGTGGGACAAAATGGGCTAGCTATAATAATAAAAAAGAACTTTTAAAATCCAAACTTATAAAACTTCTCTATATTCAGGTGGACGTCCCTCTCTCATACGGCGTGATCCGCGTGGAACAGCCGGCCTGTCTGAACGCGCTGCACGTCTACTGGGATCCCACCAAAGATGTCGGCGTTTATATCAAGGTAAGTCATTATTAACTACTTTTTTCTTATATGTGAACATCTATACAGGGTGTAAGAGACACCTCTACACAAACTGATGTAGTGAATTCAGTAGATCATGCTAAGATGACCGGCACAAGAAATTATTTCAGGAATGTTATGGGAATCCAATAAATTTGATTTGTTTTATTTCTTCATACACAATGTATCGTTACCGTGGCAAAACGCACGTAGCGAACGGCAAGCGCAACGACGAGTTCGATGAATTCTGTAGCTAGGCACGAAGTGAACAACTGATTTCACGCGTCGTTCGTTAGAGTAGTTCAATATCCATTGTTGGATTTTTGTTTTTAGGCATATTATTTACATAAATGGGGTGCTGCTTACAGGGAATGTAATTTTATACCGAAATAAACTGTCAGTTTGAGAAGGGCTGTCCCTTACACCCTGTATATCTTGCAATGTTTCTCAGGAATACAAAAGGGTTACGTTAGTATTGCTGGCACACCCATTCCAGTTTCAAAACTTCCCTTTTCTGGTTCCCAGGTGAACTGCATATCAACAGAGTTCACAGCCAAGAAGCATGGCGGTGAGAAAGGCGTCCCATTCCGTATACAAGTGGAGACTTACCTCGCCAGCGACGAACACACGCGGTTGCATGCCGCTGCCTGTCAGATTAAGGTAAATTCTATTCTATTTCTTAAAGAATAAAGTCACTTTTTATAGTCGTATGAGTGCAAGGAGCGTGGCGGTGAGGAAGGCGCCTTGTTGCGTAAAACGTCAGAAAGGCCTTATAAGTATCCCAAGGAAACATACTATTGGGATAAGAAGTATCTTATGTCCTCAACCAGGTGATATTCCTTGCCAAAATATCATTGAAATCAAATTCAGCAGTTACGATGTGAAAAGGTTAGGAGTTATAGTTCGGTTCAGAGTTTATGGCGGCTCGGAAGTTAGCTGCAAGTGACGGTCTGCGCAGATATAACGATTCAAACTTTATGGCGGCTCGGAAAATCTAACGTAAAGCTGCGTAGAACACAATTTTAGTTATCAGCGAAGCGCAGAGGAGGCATCGTCTTGACTGTGTAATACGCAGACCGCCACTCGCAGCTAACTTCCGAGCCGCCATAAAGTTTGAACCGAACTACACATTCGCATTTTTAATAAAAAAACATGGATTATAAGGTATATATAGTGAAATAAATGGCAGTAGAATAGGGTATTAGTAGGATAGACTTCATTGCAAGATAACTTCCTTCTTTTGGTGTCTTTTAAAAAATACATCATTTACCTCGCACCGATTCGGACGACACGACTCGACACCGCATCGGATTTTTTTTTGCATTGATCGAATTGCGTGTACTGGTCGCCTCAAGCCGATTCTGTTTCGTTAAGTATGGTCACTTCCTGAAAACTAACCCTCCCTGGGTTAGTTAGGGAATGAAAATTTATTTGGAAGTTCGTAATTTTAGTCGATACGAAATCCCATTGGCCGCAAAGCTGAACAAATGAAATTTTTTTAACCATTTTACTTGCCCTCAGGTCTTCAAACTAAAAGGCGCGGACAGGAAACACAAACAGGATCGAGAGAAGGTCATGAGAAGACCTCGCACTGACCTGGAGAAGTACCAGCCGGGGTGTGAAGCTACTGTTCTCACTACGGTATGGAACTTTCTTCTTCTTGCTCTTGTCCCATGTTACTTGGGGTCGGCGAATTGCCGATGAAAAATTTCTATGTGCGGGAGTTCAGAATGATGTACTGGATAAGTGGTAACCTTTTGTGCTTCGGTCTCCCTTCTGCCCTGGATTTATCACTGAAAATCACCCCAATACTCTCCGTAGGGATAAGCAGAGGTCTGAGATGATAGGCAGTGGCGGAGTTACAAATTTTCAAGGTATAGGCTGTACAGTTTTTGCCGCCCTTGCCTCTACAATTGTCATGTCCTACATTATTTTTACAATCCAACAATTTCTTTGAAATTGCACGTAAAATAATTTTTGGGTATATTACCGATTACTGTTTGGGGGGCGGCGAACTAGATGTTTTACTCTAGAATATGGAGATTGCTACTCGGAATGTGCAATGACAAGTGAGAGGGGAACGTCATCGGCAAAATTTGTTGCAGACTTCTATCTGTAAAACATCAGAAAACCGTCATGTTAAAATCTTTTTGATTACTATGAGGTAGAAAAAAAAAAAAAAACGGGCCCCAAATTTGCTGCCCCAAAAATCTACCGCCCTAGGCTCAAGCCTACTCAGCCTGCTGGTAAATCCGCCACTGATCATAGGAACCCTCAACTCAATTTGAAATGAAAGCACATCCTCCTATAGGTGATCCTATTAATTTTCACTGCTACTACTCTACATCCCTGCTTACCGCCAGAGAATACAGGCTGGATGTTAAGTATTAATATAAGACTTATGTAGGTGCTCGGTTTGACATTTAAAATTGATGTTGTGTTTTTTGTTGACAGCTGTCAAACGACGCTTTAATGCCGCCGCCATCTTTAGTCACCACGTCACCTCCCTATTCTCCTGATCTATGGTAAGTAATAGTGATGTAGTTGGTTTCATTTTTTACATTTTTATAAAATTATAACTGTAAAGTAGGAGTATGATTGTATATGCTGTTTAGCGTCTTCGATCGTTGAAAATAGATTCACCAAAACCTTACTTATTTTCTTTTATATGGATTTATTTATTATACTTTATGCAGCAGGAGTAAGCTAACTATGCAAACTTTGGACCGTCTTAAAAAAAAAGTGTTTTTTGTTATCTTCGAATCGGATGGACCGACTTCCACGGTACTTTTACTGGCAGATAGCTGATGTTATAAGAACTAACTTAAAAAAGGTTTAGGGTTCCGTACACAATAATTAAAACCCATGAAATTGTTCCGATCCAATTAGGGAAGCAATATCGTTATAATAATTTCACGCAGACCAAGGTCGCGAGCTATAGCTGGCCTTTAAGTACATATATGAAAACGCGTGTAATATTCCAAGAACAGTGTTATGTATTGTTAAACGACGGGATATCAATGACTTATGCGTCGTGGATATCAATTTCTCTCAATTGCCAAGACAACTGATATTTATTCTATTAATTACTACACGCATATGTTTTTCCCAGAATTATTGTCTAGCATTATAAGTCTATGATGTTCTCTGCCAGGATACGAGCCTCCTATTTGTGAGGGGAAGTGGACCAAAATCTAAAGGGTGTAAATAGACCCTTAACGAAGCCGAAAGACACTTGTTCCCCCCGTCCTTGTGATCATTTTTTTGTTTTGGACCATTCCTGGGAACCTTCTAGTTACGGAGATATTTGAGGTCAAAGTTCCAATTGTTTTACAAGTTATGTTTTAAATACTAGTTTATAAGGTTATAAATTGATTGCTTTAATTACCTCAATGGCCTGTTTACTATTCAAAGCATCCATCATCACAATGTTTTAAGTGCGTTACATTGAGTTTTACCGTAAAACGTGATTTATTCAACGCAAAAAAGAAGTCGTTTCCCAGCAATAATTTTTGCGTATGGTTACTTAGTTTGATGTACAGAATGCTTGGTTGACGGCTTCGTAAAGGGTTCGTTTACCCCTGTATGTTCGATACCTGGAAAAAATCTAGGGAAATAGTACCAGTTGGTTCGAAAGTATTTTTTTTTTTATTGGCCTGGTGTGTCCCACTGCTGGGCAAAGGCCTCCCTCATATCCTTCCAGGTACTCTTCTCCTGCACCACCTCGAACCAGGATAGTAATTAATAGTTATAAACCGTAAATCTCTTCTTACTTCACGAAGCCGTCAACCAAGCATTCTGTACATCAAACCAAGCAACTCTACCTAAAAATTATTGCTGGTATACGACTTTTTTTTGGAGTCAAAAATCACGGTAGGGTTTTATGTAACTCCCTTAAAACAGTATGCTGATAGATGCATTGAATAGTACCAGGCTCAAATATTTAAAGTATAGTTATAACATCAACAACTTTTATTTGCAAGAAAACTTGTGAAAAAGTTGGAACTTTGACCTTCCAGATATTTTATTTTTTATTTTTTTATAATGAATGGGCTTACTCTTGACCTCAATCTAGTCCAAGAGAACAGAGTTGAGGTCGACGATGGAACGAGCTAACCCAAAAGAAACCTCGCGACTTAAATAGATTGGGGTCATATGAACTTGGGAACACCGACGCAGGCAGGGAATTCCACTCCTTGGCTGTTCGTATAATAAATGATGCAGCAAAGCGCTTCGTGCGAATATGTGGAACATCGACAAGGTATGGGTGATAACCTGCAGTACGTCTGGACTCCCGAGGGTAGAAGGGAGATGGTGGAATGAGCTCGTGGAGCTCTTGGGCACACTCACCGAAGTAAAATCTGTAAAAGACCGACAAACATGCAACTTTGCGCCAGTGGGCAAGGCTATGAAGCCTGGGGCTGCAATTTCTTTAATAGATTTTCAACTTTATTTCGAAACCTTAAGGTTGAAAATCTATTAAAGAAATTTGACATCGTTATGACTTAACGACCGATTTTTGTCGCTATCTATGTCGAGACTGCAGCCCCTGGGGCTGCAGTCTTTACTTCGAAACATCAACTTTATTTCGAAACTCCCCTGGGGCTGCAGTCTTTACTTCGAAACATCAACTTTATTTCGAAACATTAAGGTTGAAAATCTATTAAAGAAATTTAACATCGTTATGACTTAACGACCGATTTTTGTCGCTATCTATGTCGAGACTGCAGCCCCTGGTATCAATTAGCTTATCGTAACCAGAACCGTCCCAGGTATGGTCCAGAACAAAAAAAAAATGACAATGACGGGGAGAACAAGTGCCTTTCGACTTCGTGAAGGTTCTTTTTACACCCATTATTATGTAATGGGTCATAATATAACAATTTAATACTTATGGAAGGATAAGCCTAGACTCACTCACTGACTGATCATATCGCAGCCAGCCCAGCTACTTTGGGTCAGAGCAACACGTTTTTTCTTCCAATCTCCTCTGTCAACCGTCACGCTATCATTTACTTTATCTCTCATATCATTTCTCACACAATCCGTCCATCGTTTCTTTGGTCTTCCTCTCCCTCTCCATACATCAACGTTTATACAACATGTAACATAATTAACGCACATCCTGAAATTAGTTTGTTCAGAATCGTTTACTGAATCGATTTCTATAATTTTTTTCCCAAAAATAATTAAAACTACGTAAATTACAGTAAAAACTCGTTAACTCGTTTCGAACTCGAGCGAATACCTACTAGGCTAACAAGACCCTTATACCTACGTGTGCGACTGTCTGCGTTCGTGGATTTGTACTGTGACCACAACATTCTTCCGGAATTAGTATAACTAAATCATTCAATAATCAATGCTCACATATGTTTAACTAAAAATTCAGTGTATGTATTATGATTATAACATAATATTCTAATTGGGGTGTCTGAGGGTGTGCGTTAATTACGTTACACGTTGTATTCATCACTCTTTTATTCACATGCGATTCGTCCCTCCTCATCACATGTCCGTACTAAGACAGTCGATTCCCTTTACACTTTTCTGTAACTGGCAGAACTTTTAAACTTCCTCTAATATACTCGTTCCTTACCTTATTCATTCTTGCACACTGTCCTAATAAAAATCCTCGCGGCACTTATTTCTTTGGAAACCCAGAACCCATTATTCGTATTCAACGAATGAAATCAACTCGTAATGCGTCTTCGCGCATAACTTCCTAATAAGACACAGGCCTAAGAATCGATTCGTTTTCGGAACTATAAAATACGAAAGAGATTAAATAGATGACAACACAATTTGACCCCTAACTCAAAGTGTCAAGCATGCAATTCATAAAATCGCCGTCACATGTCTATGAATTTAGAACAATAAATAACAATTGGTATCAAGTGAGACAATTTCTGGGACAATACCATGGAGCTAATGATTTAACCAGATGATACCTTAATCAGTTACAATGTACGCACGACGGCCAATCAAGCTATGCAAAACCAGTTTATGCGGATCTCTCATTGTATAGGAAATCTATGACTGGGACTTTACAGATCCATGTGCCGCTGTGTGTACCAACATGTTTCTAAAATCTTGATCTAGTCTAGGATTGGTTTCTATCTAAGTATATTTACAAAAAAAAAAAAAATTGAAGTGTCTAATATCAAAATTACAGCATTTTACTGAATGCATATGAAAATATATTCAATTTTTGTCTGTCGTCTGTTTGTTCCGGCTAATCTCTGAAACAGCTGGACCGATTTTGACGGGACTTTTACTGGCAGATAGCTGATGTTATAAGGTTTAACTAAGGCTATGTCACTATGCCACAAGTGTATGTTTGTGTCTTCTCTCAGGTTGTATTAACAGTCACTCCTTGTAAAATACTAGTTCGGCTTCCAGTCCAAACCAAATGCTCAGCAGCATTTGGTTAAACTGGAAGCCGACCCCAACATAGTTGGGAAAAGGCTGGGCAGATAAGGGTTTCTTTGCAATTTCGTTATCATATGTTTTTTACGATGTTTTGAGATTAGCAACAAAATCTAGGGCATATGTCTTATCGGCGTAATGTTAGCAAACTATCCTTCACCTAAATACTGAAATCGATGACAAGCATTTTCTAGCTCTTTTTATCACATTATGTATGATCAAAACTCAAATTGCCGATGTAGGTCACACGGCTGCCAAGCTCAAATGGAACTGGGCTGGCCACATCAGTCGCATGCCGGAGGAGCTATGGGCTAAAGTTACCACACAATGGGTTCCAAACAGCAGCAAACGGCAACGCGGCAGGCCCAGAAGGAGATGGCGGGACGAACTCGACTCCTTCCACAAGGAATGGCGAGTAACAGTATCGGATAGGGACTAGTGGAACGATAGAAGGAAGGCCTTTGCCCTGCATTGGGACACAAATAGCTGATAATAAAACTGATATTTTAAAACTGTATCGTTGGTTTAGTAGTCGCAAGCGCGACTGCTGAGGTGAGGTCCTGGGTTCGATTCCCGGGTCGGGCAAAGTGTTATCGGAAATTTTCTCAGTAGCAGCCGGAGTTTCTGCCCAGTTGATGGCAATGGGCTCTCCCCCTAATGCATGGGACTTAAACATAACTGGAGAAATGTGGGTGTACTATTAGGTACACTTCTGCCTAACCCTTCGGGGATTACAGGCATGATGCTATGTTATGTTTTATGTCATAAGTCAACACCTTTCTAGCCATGTATACACACGGAAAAAAATAATACATGTGCAATACAAATGCACACAGAATTGAATTCGCCTTCGGACAACGAGCTGAAGTTGTATGACCTCTGTATGGATATGTGCAGTTAAGTTTAATATAATTGAAGCTAGGCTGTTACCTGGAATGACTATGACCGCAATTTATGGAACAATATACTGTTTTCTTGCATTTTTAGGGTTCTGTACCTCAGTCGGCAAAAACGGAACAATTATAGAATCACTTTGTTGTCCCTCTGTGTGTTCGTCTGTCAGGACCCTTTTTCTCAGGACCGCGCTGAAATTAATATCAAATACTCAAAAGATAAGATAAAGATATTTTATTTTGCAAATACGGGTGCAAGTCAAGGTGTTACATAATTTAAATACAGAAACAGCCATATTTTGCCAATTACAAGGCATGCAAAAGTATAGGGTTTAGGTACAATTAAAATATACATTTACTAACGACTGCTCAGGGCTGCTACCGCTTAGAGCAGTGAAAAAATCAAACTTGTAAGTTAACGCGATCAAAGGATATGATTGTTTAAGTCGCATATTTTGAGTTGTCACAACGGAATCAAAACCTATCCTGTTGACCTGGAACCATGAAATTTGGCAAGAAGCAAAGTCTTACAGAACATGCAAAGGAAAAATCAGAAAACTGTAAATTTGTAATTTAATAACAAAATACTTACAAATTTATACGGAAACCTCGGTGCGCGAGTCCAACTCGCACTTGGCGGGTTTTATATTTTTTTATTTAATTTATTTATTCAAAATCTGTAATACCAGTAACATATAAAAAGTCTGCCAAACTGCAAGACAGTTTGTCGACAGTTGTTCGCATTTCACAATAACGATTAAAACAAATTTCGTTTTTTTTTTTTATAAAATAACTAAAATAAATAATTATAAAAGTGAATTTACAGATAGGACATTCTCACATTTTCCACCCATAGATGCTATATGCAAAAATTTATTCAGACATTTTACCAGTATTAATAAGATGATATCAAAGTATTGTCAGTATTGTTTTGTTTTGTTGTATTGTCTCTCCGTCTTCCTGTAATCCGTCCAAAGGTTGTCTTGAAAACACCCAATTGTGACATGTTTTCTTTTATGAATATTACTTGTATGGTGTACATTACTTAAGAATATTCTATTCTGATGTCAGAGTCAGGGTATGTGAGTAATTTCTTATAGTAAAAACATATCATTACGATTGTAATCCCTGAAGTGTTAGGCAGGAGTGTACCTTTATCCACAATTCGCCAGTTATGTCGTAGGGGAGCTTATTACCATTGACAGGATATAAAACCGACTCCGTGTTACTGACAAATTCTTGATGGAAAAACCTTAAAACACTTTGCCCCACCCAATTTAAGGACCTCATTTTAGTAGCAGGTAGTGCTTGTGACTACTTTTTTTTTAACCAGTTAGTGTAAGGAGGTCTCTGGCGAGATGACGAGTAATAGAGAAGTATGGAAGAAGAAGACATGCTGCGCCGAACCCAAATTAATTGGGATAAGGGCACGAGAATGATGAGTGTCCCACTGCTGAGCAAAGGCGTCCCCTTTCGTCTTCCAAACCGCTCTATCTTGTGCAATCTCTAGCCATGTTCAAACAAGATCAGATCGTCACACCGCCTTCGCCGCGGTCTACCTCGGCGGCGATTTTCTCCATCAGGTATCCAGTGAGTGACGATCCGTGTCGACCTCTCCGTGTGCATTCGTGCTAGTTAGCTAGCGTAGCTGTTTTTCTCCAACATCTGCAAGCTGAGTTATGAGGAGCTCGTGGCTAAATAATAACAGCCGCTCGGGTCGATCTTTAGGTTAAGCCGTGCTTGCCTAGGTTGGTCTGTGGATGGGTGACCGCCCATTACATACCGAGTTTCCTCCGTGCCGCGGAAAGCACGTTACGCCGTTGGCCCCGGCTGTCATTTGTAGATCTTTGACAGTTGTTAGGGAGTCAGTAGCTGAAAAAGTCTGACAACCAGACTTACCAAGGGGTATCGTATTACCGAGTACTAACTGGGGTCAGATAGGCAGTCGCTCCATGTAAAATACTAGTATTCAGCAGCATTCGGTTAGACTGGAAGCCGACCCCAATATAGTTGGGAAAAGGCTAGGCAGATGATGATCTGCAAGCTGAGTTATGGAGCGCAGGGCGGTGTTTGTGACTACTAGACAAATATTAAATTTTTACTACAATTAAACTTTTAATAAGTCAAAGAACATGTTTTAAAGTTTTCTTAACACTTCAGTAACAATAAACTCGTTAATTTAAATCAGTTCGTTTAGTTTCAATTTAAATGAGACATTTCAGTCATATATTAACTTCAGAGTTTCTTCATATTTTGTACAATATGCTAAATTGGGCCTAATTGGAAATGATGTGTGGAAAAATCTTTTTGTTCCGTAAATGCATGTGTCTAATTGAGAGTGTGATTATTACTTTATTTTGTCTGGAGATTTCTTTGCAAAGAATCCGAAGTAAAAAATTATACGCAATATATAAGGTCTATCTTTTCATACACGAAATATTTTAAGGGTATCATTTAAGCTATCACCAATTTAATTAGTTTTGTGTTTCTTAAATAATAGGGTTTGTCCTCAAAATAGTAGATCTATCACCAAAATGTAGTCACCAAACAATGCAAAATCAGTTCCACAATAAATCACCTAAAATCCTGAGATATAAGGTCTAGTACCAAATAAACTAACCTAACCTAACCTAACCTGTTTGGTGACTACATTTTGGTGACAGATCTACTATTTTGAGGACAAACCCTATTATTTAAGAAACACAAAACTAATTAAATTGGTGATAGCTTAAATGATACCCCATTGGGAAATTTGATTCATGTAATGCAATATAATTTTATTGGTTATCGATCTCTTATTTTACACATATATTAACATTAATTTGATAATTCATACCTGGGAACAATTTTTGTTTATCTGAGAACGAAAATATTTCGTGGCGATAGATCTATTTATTAGGTGATACAACTTGATGACAAATATAAATTTTGGTGATAGAAAATATAGTTTCCATATTTTAAGAGTAACTTCTATAAGTCGTAAAGTTGCCATAGCAACGAAAAAAAAATATCTGAGTGTTTTTGTTTTTACGAAATTATATAATTCTAAAAATTTTTGAGACTTTTTGAATAAAATATTTAGTCCCTATTCGAACAATGACTGTCAGTAAATACGACGTAGTAAAGTAGCGTAATGAATGGACAAAAATAAGGAGCCCGTTTTTATTTTGTGGATCAAGTACTTAATTTTAAGTTTATTTATTTTTATAAAAATATTCTTAGATAAAAAAATAATCCCTTGAAATGGCTTCGGTATAGCCGTTAGATGATTCTCTGAAAATATTTCGTGTATGAATAGTTAGACCTTATATTGTGCAAGGATCTTTTACCCGTGGCCAAAATTGGAACCAACGAAATTTCACAAAAACGTTCTTTGGCAATGTCATTCAAGTGCCAAAGCAAGCTTGAAGCCCTTTATTTTAATTAAACAGTGTCCGTAAGTCGTCCAAAAACTTAAAAAATACGAACTTAAGCAAAAACCGCAAAAAAATAAATATCGACATCGCAACATCACTAGCGATACAAAAATAACACTACGTTTAATTCCGTCCGGTGCACGTTAATTCAATCCTATCCCTATTAGGTACAATTAGTATGCTGATCGTACAATTCCGGACAATTTTATTGCCTCCCTTGATGTTTCATGCCATAGTATAAAAAGTTATCTAGTAAACCAGCCATAGTGCAGCATGGTTCTTTTTGCGTTTAAAATGACATTTAAAAGAGGGCGCTGTTGGAAAACTGAAATTTTCTGTTTTGAAAAAACAATATGGCGTAGTTAGTTCAGACTATGGCCACGCGCTAAAAGAACGATGACCAATATAGGCCCTGTTTTGTGACATCAAAACTGATTCCAGCCATTTTTTTCTAAGTTGAAGTAAAATATTACTTGTCCCATATTACTTGGGGTCGAAACCACACGTAATTTTTTGAGCATTTACTCCAAAAGAGTGAAAGCGCCAGGGTAGCCCGCGAAATTCAAATTTTCTTAAGTTTTTTTTCAATTCGCAGGATTATAATTCTGTAAATACATGCGTATTACGATAAAAAAATATGATTTATGGCAAATCATATTTTTTTCAAAATACAGCCCGACAATAACTAGCAAGTTACAAAAAACGTAGGAAAAATTTGAATTTCGCGGTCTACCCTGGCGCTTCCATCCATATATTCTTTGGCTTTTTATGTACATTTGTTCCTAGTTGAAATACTGTATTGTTAATACCTACTAATATGTTATATGGTTATGTTTTGCTTGACTAGCCGACGACACTTGCATAGCAATTGGTTTTCCTAGCATGTCACGTGAAGTAACATGTCTTTGTAGTTTACTAGCGTGGCGTGTTGTTATGATGAAGATTTTTTATTTATGTTTTACGTAAGATACAGTTGCAGTTGCACGCAATATGTTTGATGGGATAATAACGGGTTTCGATTATTTTTATTAGTTGCTGTATTGTCGCTGTATTTTTGTTTAAGCATTGTAGTTTCCACTTATGATCGTCAATTCGAAATGTTTCGTGTATCAGTAGACAGCTTGGCGCCTGACTTTTATGTACCACAGTTGTAGTTGATAGTTACTTGGAGTATGTTTACCCTAGCCCTTTTGGGATTGATGCTATCATAGATACCTTCAAAGTTACTTTCGCTATTCTACATTACCTCCACCAAAGTTTAATAAAATTGGCTTATGAGCGTATTTAATCATATAGCACAACGATTGGGTTGCAAAATTCGAACTCATGACCCGCATTTCCCCAGTCCAATGCTCTTGCACCAGAGAAAAACCGCTTTTGAAGTCGTTTTCTTCCTCCCGAATATTGACTTACATCAGATCCTAGCCTAATTTGTAGTCCTATTCGCCCGAGTCAAAAATTCCTTCGTCTAAAAATACCGCATCCATCCTAGCTCTTATAAAAGGTCACTCCCTTCATACAAAGCATCAAAACTCAATATATCACCAGACTATATAATTGAACGTTACACAATCGACCTGGCACGTCCATTCATCCTGCATCAAGACGAATCTGAAGCAGTTAGCGACCCCATTACTGTAGTCAGTAGGGTTGCCAACTGTACTCTAATACGTATAGAGTATTTGTACTCTACTTCGAGAGTACACTAAAATGCTTTTTTATATTGACTGAATTTGAACTGGAAGAGAAAAACGTGGCTTCATTGAAATTAATCAAAATTGAGCTTGTCATCAATTTAAAGAATTAGAATGCGTTGGTAAAATTATTCAAAAGAAAAGACATAGTTGCGGTTCCACAAAAAGTACAAAAAATAGGTACTTTTTTATAATAATACTTATTTTGCAACTGAAATTATCATCATCAGCAGCCTTGTATCACCCAATGTTGAGTTCAAGCCTTCTTTCTTTGTGCCATTCTTCCCTACTCTGCGCGAGCCTCAAATACTACCCGCGATTTCATCTACCTGTCTGGCTGTTGTTCTGCCAACACTTCCTCTACCGTCTCTCAGTAACCATTCAGTGAGGGCTCTATTCCATCTGCCATCACCATTACCACTAAAATTAGAAGTAACAATTTTATTTCTTCTAAAAATGTTGACAACCCTACATTTTAGTAAATTGTACCCGACTATATTTAGAACGGAATAGATGTTAGCGAGACTTGTAACTCGTTTCGACTGGATTTATAAGGATGTAATGATATTGTAAGCGGAGTGTATTTGTAACCTGTCACTTTGGAAACCTTTGACTTGGAATTTGTGGAATCTTAGATGTATTTTGAAAGTCTTCTAGTTTTTGAGAATAAAAAAGATGTATAGAATAGAATCTTTGGACTTGGACCCTATGTTTTTTGACTACATATCTAGCCTTTCCATCTTCATGTTTGCCATATTATGAATATGAAAAAGTACCTATTTAGTTCTGGTTAGATCTGAAGCAAAAAAAATTGTCTTAGTCTACGCAATGCTCCAATGCAATCTTCAATGCAGTATCTAATGTTAAAGACGCTGCAGTTTGCACAAGTGTCCTTGTCAATTCTAATTCTTTCTCCTTTCCGCATAAAATGCTCAGAACATGACAAAAGTCTGAACGTTCCTACCATTTTACCCATAAATGTCAAACGTCAATGCACTTGCCAGCGATTTAATCTCATTCCTCCCATGGCCATTAAGAACATATGCAATACAATTCAGTTTCTGCATAGCACTATATATCTGTCCTCTTCTAACGCTCTGATTGGTAAGCTCTCAGCTGTAGTAACCTATTTAGAATACAGGGTCTGTTCAGGTCGTTGACTTTCATGGTTTGTAGTTTACGCAATACCGGTGTTCTACTTGTTTGCGATGCTGATATCATGTAGTTTTCGTTTTGTTTTTGGCGTTACTGAAAATAGTATTTTGAAAGCAAAACTATTGAGCAAGCGCGGGTGGAAAGACCAGAGAATCGATGGAACGGCTGTGTGAAAGATGATATGGCTAATAGAGAAGTATGGAGGAAGAAGACATCCTGCGCCGACCCTAAATAAATTGAGATAAGGGCAGCAGTATGATAGTGATTAGAAAACCGTTACGCACTTGAGACAGTCATCATGCATGTCATGTCAATCAAGTTTTTTCATTCGATTTTGATTCTCAAAAACTATACAGACTATTGGTTATCTACATCTAAACATGATAAAACGGCTGGAAAGGAAATGACAGCTGAGATGGCGAATTAAAGACTAATAGAGAAGATTAAGATGACAATGAAAAGGCATTAATAGAAGCTGTCTATTGTTAACTTCTTCAAGCCTTCCCATCATCTGCCTAGCCTTTTCCCAATTATTTTTTGGTCGGCTTCCAGTCTAATCGGATGCAGCTGAATACCAGTATTTTACGTGGAGCGACTGCTTAGCTGAGCTCCACAACCCAGTTAGTTCTGGGTAATACGATACCCTTTGGTAAGACTGGTTGTCAGACTTTCTGGCCACTGACTACTACCTGTAACGACTGTCAAAGATCTACAAATGTCAGCCGGGACCAACGGCTTCTTCAAGCCTTCTAATAGTCGCAAAATACGGCACCATATCCTTCTTTGAAAATTCACAATAGCATGTATCCATCCACGTTTCCTTAAAATACTCATTCGTTGAAATCGCTGCTTTCATACTAAAGTGTTGTTTTCGCATACGCAATAAAAAACGTATTGTGATAAAAAAGCGCTGTAATGTAACAGTTGTTTTTACTCCGAGGTTTAAAAACTGCTATTTCTTATTGGAAATCTGCCATTTCAGAGTTTGTTATTTTTCGAATAAGAAATTGCATTGTTTCTTCGTAAATATTTTAACGATCTTGTTTTCACAGCGCGTTTGTTTGGGCTTTAATGAGTGCTTAACTTTTATTGTAAAGTAATTTTCAGACCTCCATTTTATAATCTTTTTGATAAAACGGTTGTTTTGAAAAAGTAAGGAATTATAAGGGAAAGGGTAGGGGGGTTTCTAAGGGTTCTAGGGGGGTTTATTCTAGGGGGGTAGGGATTCTAATTTTTTCTATTCTTTTTTTTCTTTATTTTTTTTTTCTATTCTATTCTATTCTTTCTTTCTTTTTCTATTCTAGTTTTTTTTTTTTTTTTTTATTCTTCTCAGTTTGTTTCCAATTAAGGTAGGTAGTCTAAAGTACGGTAAGAGATATACCATTATTATTGTACCTATGTTAAACAAATCAATGAATGATTTGTGACTTATATCATACCTACTGCTTATTGTAAGTACTTATATATAAAACTTAAACGTAGTGTAATGCCATGTATTGTGTAATACATCAATAGAACTAAAATAACACAAAAACTTTGGCATGGCCGATAGCGACTATACTGCCAATGTCAAGTTTAGACTACAGCGTAGTGCAAAAAAGTAGTAGGTAAAAAAATACTGACTTTTACTTTACTTACGGGATATGTGTATGTGTGTGTGTGTTATGTACCTTCCGTAATAATGAAAAATCACGAAAAATATCCCGTAAGTGACAGTAAAAGTTTAGTTGTAAACCGTGAAAGCTTAAAACAGTGATTGACTTTTATTTTTTCTATCTTATTAAACATACTATTAGGTACTACGTTCCACAATACCAGACCATCTAATAAACTGATTACCCTCATATACACACCACTTCTAAACGCGTAAATTAGTTTTCCCCACAAAGTCGTGTGAAGGTGGCACTAACCAGAATTAACCAACCCCGCAGCGGTTATTGCGAGCACCCCTCGCATTGTTCATTTTATTAGACACGCTAATAACGTAACAATATTATTGATAGATAATGTACTGAAATATCTATCAAAGTCCGGTGTCCCCAATCTGTCCATACAGCACGCGTAGCATGACCACCGTAGAAATTTGTTTTGATGAATCGACAAAATGACAGATTTCTTTTGTTTATCTGATTTTGTCGATTCTTCCATCGACAAAACACGTTTCTACAGTGGTCATGCTACGCGTAATGTTTTGTACTAATGCTGCCTATCAACTGTCTTTACTTTACAGAGTCAAATTAAATTAATTAGCGAAACTCTAAAATTCGCTAATTTGAGACTACTAACACTAGTCTGAATTCCAACTAATTGCCTCTTTAACTAGTTTAACCAACAACAGTCAACTACGGTCCATTCACAGTTATTATAGTTATTATGCCTGTGGCTGGACAGTAGGTAGCTTATTTTTGACTATGCAAAAGTGCCTGTCACGGGTCAATTTGAAATAAATGCTTTGAGCTGAGTTGAACCTTAGTACCCTTAGTATTTTTCTGTTCCTTATTATTTTCTGTATGTTTGAGTTCGGAGGCAACTTCAACTGCAAATCGCTTACTTTCAGCTCGCTTTTAAATGCGTAACCGATTAGTTTTTGTCTCATAAAGTCGTGTGAAGGTGGCGCTAACCAGAATGAACTAAACCAACCCAGCAGCGGTTATAGCGAGCACCCCTCGCATTCTTGATTGTGTGTGTGACGTGGACTGCTGTTGTTAGTTTTGTTTTACTATTAAATTGTATCGACATGGAGATAAGACTAATTGCTTTGGTGGGTTCCTAATGGGGACTTCTAGAGTGAACTCTATATTTAGGAATTTGATAGGTTATACCGTAGCTGGAATCTTGAAAAAAAAAACCCGTTTGTGTCCCACTGCTGAGCAAAGGCTTTCTCCTTCCAAACTTATCTGTCCTGTGCGATACCTGGCCATGTTCGGCCTGAAAAAAAAATACTCGCTAAAAAAAACTCGTCAATATGTACTTCTTAGAAAAAATAATGTTTTGTTTTTGGTAACGAAACAAAATTTAGGCTCGCTTGCACCAAAATTCACTAAATTCGCTTAGAGCTAAACGAATTTTATTCCTCGTTCTGTTTCTGTCAATAGTTTGAAGATGACGTAGATTGAAAGCCTTATAAGAAAGAAAGGATCTGAAACGACGACGACATTGCGACAGTTCGACACAGAAATACTTAAAAACATAAATTCCAATAATAGAAACAAACAGCATCATCGTATAAAACAACAATTAACCAGTTTAATCTGAATTTGAATCCAGCAAAAACACTACATACAAAAAAGAACAATAACAGTAATAAAACAACGTAAAACCGAACCGTGAAGCGATTATTTCCCGCTGTTCCGCAGTTATTTATCGCCGCTCACGGTTGTGGTGTCAATACTACGACGGAAGAAATTGTCGACAGAGACGACGTTGTCTTAGGTCTGGTACGGTATCTCTAAATAGTAAGTAGTGCTGCACGTTATTATTTATTGGAGTTTAGCTATTTTCCTGGACCTCGTCTGTATTTTTTATGGAAATATTTAGGATGAAAATTACCTTGTCTTTATCATGATCACAGGCTGCCTTTTTGTCAAATGTCATCATTACCACCTTCCATGCCTTTTTCGCATTTTGGTTTTCTTTTCGACTCCCGCCCTCGATTAACTTCATCATTGTCCTGATGTGCATTTTCTCCCATCTTTATCGTCTCCCATGTTCCCAAATTAAAGTCTTGTTATGTGATACAAAGAAGGGACAATATAGTGCCGGAAATCGTTAGAAGAAAGTCTTTTGACAGATAAAAAGATTAAAGATCTAGACGAAGAAGCTTTACAGCGATCAATGCCAGGATTGCGGATAGTAATATTTTGTGTATAACCGCCCCTGGTACCGATCAAAGATGTTTTGTGCCACAAAGTGTTTCAGTTAGTCTAAAACGTAGATTTTTGCCACACTTTAGGTGCTATCGAACCAAAAACGATTCGTTATTATATTTGTTAGCTTGGGTCTTACCTGTTAAAACAAATGTGTGTGTTAAAGAATAATAAATAAATAAATAAATACTACGAAATGATATCAAAGCGCTATCAGGAATTTATCAATAGGAAGGTTTAGTTTATTTGTTTATCAACAGAATAACACAGAAACGACTTATCGGATTGATATGAGCTCTACCTATCAAATATTGTGCCTTGAATGAACGTTGCACTAGAAAACCCATATTCCAATAAACTCACGGCGGCACATCAAGCTGTACATCCAGTATAACTTGGCCACACTTTGTATAGATTTCCTATACAATAAGAGATCCACATAAATTGGTTTTGTATAGCTTGATTGGCCGTTGTGCGTACAGGTATTTCACAGATATTTTATCGTTTGCTATTAAGTTGGCTAATCTGAATATGATATACAGTGGCTCATTCAAACCTCATATGACAGCACAAACCTCAGATAAGCCGAATTTAATGATTACACAGCTCTTTTACAATATTTTTGAATGGTGCATCCATTCAAAAATATTGAGATATTATCTCTGATAGCGGTATCTTGACATTAACTCTGCCTTCGAACGAGCGAACCGTAGAAATAAAAATAATTATTTTCTTTAAGGTACATAATGAGTTAGGCATAGCATTATAGCATAATCAGCCTATATCGTTCGCACTGCTGGGACACAGGCCTCTTTCCTGTGAAAGGGAGTTTATCACGATCCTCCACACAGGCCGAGTGAAATGATTAACGATACTCGCACAGTCAACAGCAACACATTTTATTACTATTGCACTAAAATGTGTTGCTGTATTTTATCTTTATTATAAAAGAGATAAAATTTGAAAGATTTTTGTACCCACAACAACGCTGTTTCCATGCCGGTGCATTGTTCGTTTAGTCTATAATACCCATCGTTCAATTGATATTTATATTACGACTCCTACGGAAATGTCTACAAATGACAGTGCTCCCTTAAAAATTAACTTTGAAGTAGGTATTGAAATTATCGTAAAATCACACCTAAAATCCCCATAGTAGCCTAGTAAAGACAGCAATGAGATGTTTTAATAACGATTGTTTAAACATTTTAGATCACATCACTAAAAGCCCAACAGCAAAAACCGGAAAAAGAATCGAATAGGTACTGTGCCTACTTAAAATACTCCTAGTTTACCATGAATCATGCCCACTTACCAAATTTTAATTAAATTTAAGGGGCACTCTTGATTCCAACGATATGGTAAACAGAATACTCAACCGTTCAGCTATTTTTAGTTCATTTATTGTGTTGTTATTCAGTGGTTTGAATAACGACACGCTTCAAAATAAAGCCTCAGTAATCATTACATGACTGTACAGCAACAGGATCATGCTAATTTTAGATTATAACATAGCTCTTAATAACGTCTAATAGTACTTGGAAACGAGAGCTAAACAAACTCGAGTTGCAAAAACCGGATTGCATGAGTTAGCAATAAATTGACACACAATTGGGCGAAATCGAATAAAGCATTTATTGTATCCGGTTCATTGCCGATCTGACTTAGTTTTAATTTAATAGCACTTAACGGTAGTGTTTATTTAAAAATATGTCAAATTCTGCTCTCATTATAACGAGGCCATCATAAAACCTTCATGAAATTAAAAAAGAAAAAGATAGTATGTAAAACAATTGTCATAGCTTTAAAAATAAAACGAAAAAAAATTAAACGGTTTGATATAAACATACGTGTCACAGCACTAGCCCGGCGAGCGCACGATGCACCGACCCGAGCCGGCCGCAGCCTCTCCGAACCGATTCCAACCGGTTTTGATCCAATCGAGGTGCGCGCCTCACTCACGACCAATCAGCGGCCATTACGCCCAGTCGCTCGCGCTTCGTCGTCTGTCACGTACTAGTTTTGTTTCTATTCATATTTATTTTTCCGCTGTGTTCCGCTGATATATCGTTGATTTTTTCACTGGAAGCCATCAAACCGGTGTTATCCCGTGTGCATTAACGCATTGCCTAAACGATCATCGCCATTCGCGTATCACTTTCTGCGGGCAGTTGACTGTACAAATATGTTGGACAAGTAAAAAGGTGCTACGAATTGTTAAAGGACTTTACAGCCTAGTGTTGTGGTGTACATAGTGCGAATATAATCGTGACAAATGGTTGTTGAAGCGAGCTGCAGGCTAGCTATGGTGGTTGCACGCGGGCGGGCATATCGCGTTGGATCTGGTGCATTCATTTTCTTCAACCTTACGAGGCAGGATTATAGCTGACGAGAAATATGCTCGTCCTCGAGCAAAGACTGAGTGCGAGGCACCTAGGGCGTGGGGTTGTGCTCAGTGCTCGACTAGTGCATGGCGTTGAGGCCCAAGGATGGCGGATGAAATTCTCGCTCTTAAAGGCGGAGGTCGAGATCGAAGCTGACCCGGCGACGTATAGAGAACTCGCAAGGAGGCTGAATGCAGCGAATGTTCATGTGAGACCCGCACGCCGCCCGAGATTGGTGTAAATATACTTTTTAAATATGTTTTTGTTGCTATAAGTATACTGTAGGCTATTTTCTTAATTCCAAATAGATTTTTTTCATTTGTGAGTTGAGGACTCACTCGAAAAATAATCGCTTCAATAGTGGGTTTTGAGGAAGAAACAAAATATTTTGGCAGTATCTTAAAGACACTGAGAAAATATATCCTGAATTGTGAAGATAGGCAGTCCCTCCTTGTAAAATACTGGAATTTAGTTGCAATCCAGTAAGACTGAGCTATCATAGTTGATAAAAGCTTGATAGATGATGATCGCACAGCCGCTTTATAAATTTGGTAACGCTGGAGAGTTCAGTGAATAAACTGAAATACTTTAGCAGTCTATTGCCTTGGTTGTCCAACATTTGTGTTGTTTATTCACCATATCTGCCTAAAACCAGTAACTTGTCAATTTAGGAACTGGTTTTTAACTGACTTCCAAAAGGAGGAGGTTATCAATTCGTCTTAAGTTAACAGTATGATCATAATTTAAAGCTAACAATTGCTGAATTCAGGGTATGTTAGTATATCTTGACCTTGAAAATATTTGTGAAACAAAATTGACAAAGTGAAAAAACATCCAAACTGTTTCCCCTGAAAGGTGAGGCAGAGATGTAGAGCTATGGTACACCCACATTTCGCCAGTTATGTTTCAAGTCCCATGTAATTAGGGGAGAGCCTATTGCCATCAACTGCACATCAAATCTAGACTCCATGGCTGCTACTGAGAAATTCCCAATGCAAAACCTAATATTTATTTATTTATTTATTTAAACTTCATGTACAATAGTGATACATAGGCGGACTTAATGCCACAAGGCATTCTCTACCAGTCAACCTTTGGGTTAAATAAGAAAACATTGTGATAGGGTACAAAATAAATATATAAAAATAACTTCTTGCTATCGAAAATTTATATAGGCACTTATAATGATACTAATACTTATATACAAATAAAATAAACTAATACATATTTTAACAAATACCAAAATTAAAAACGAGAAACCTAATAATAATTACCATGACTCGACTTCTAATAGAGAGAGAGCTATTTATTCTGACTTACTTAGGGCTATTATTAATATCCATTTGCCCGACCCGGGAATCTAACCCACGACCTCATGCTCAGCAGTCACACTTGCAACCAGTACACCAATGAGGTAGTCATGATGAATATTGGATGTTGTAGTGGATCTTTATGTTGTATTGAATAGAAATTAAGACTATTTCAATTCGTCTTCACAAATTATAATTAATTAATTATTTATTCAGCATAAATCCACATGGAATATTACTTAGTTCTTTAATTTATTAATTTAATTACGGCACTCCAACAACTTATTCACTAATATATTTTTTGGGTAATGTCACAATTAAACTTAAAGTTTAGGGTGAATATGTCACTTACATAATTATGTGCACGGCACTTACATAGGTATTTCAAGTTTTATAATATTACATAGAGTACAAATAGGCTAAAAAAATGCTTAAATACATGAAAATAAAAAATAAAGAAAAGAAATAACTAAATCTATTTAGTGGCATAATCAATGACATAAATAAGTAAGTAAGTAAGTAAGTTTAATCATTTAATTTCAGATTTTATAGAAAAACTTGTGCATTTGAAATCTTTACATAATAGCAATTCTGTAAACCATTCTCAATTTTCTGTCCAAACGTGCTTGCGAAAAGTTATGTTAATTACAAATACAATTCAATAATTTAACATAACAACAATTAAATAATTGACCAAATTCTTTCAATGAATTAACCATTAGTTTCAGTGAGTCATCTTCAAATCAATATAAGCATGACTATACTCAACAGTACGAGTACTCAAGTCTTCTAATAGGTGAAATATTTATATGTTTGCATAACTTGACAAGAACAGCTGCTTTTTTTTATAATTTTTGCATGGTTGGTCACATAGTATCTACATTTAGTTAGAGCTCTATGAAATTAAATCAAATAATTTATTTCTTTGCAAACGTGAATATATTACATAGGAGCCTTATAGTATTCTGTACCCAAAGGAGAAACAATGGGACCCTATTAATAAGAACCGGCTGTCTGTCCACCTGTCAGCATCATGATCTGTAATAAGTAGACAGTTGAAATTTTCACAGAATGTGTATTTTTGTTGCAGCTATAACTAAAAATATTAAAAATGAAAGGGGATTTCCCTACTATGATACCACGGAACCCTATTTGATTAATACTAATGCAAAATGTTCTTTATGTGCCTCTTGCGATAAAATTCACTTATAAGGCAAATATTTTCCTGGACCTGCCAAGTGTAGTGCCTCCATTACAGATATAGAGGGCTGCATCCCAGCAAAGGGAATGGTATGATGCTGATTATTCTATTCCTGACTGGGATTAAACCCACAATCAACAACTTTTAGTTAGGACTGTTACCACATTACTGCTCTTAAAACAATTCAGCAAAATATCTACGCATCTTCTTGACAATGTACCAAATACTAATTTGACCTACATCTTTTGATTTGACCCTTGAGTTCAATCTATTTGACCTTTTTATATCAGCTATGTTTCTGGACTATTGTTGTGAACTACGCATCTAAAGCTCTAGTATTTGCTTTTGGTATGTTGAGTAATGGCTTCCTACCTAACCTAACCATTGTATTGTATATTAGGCTTATATTTATAACTCCACATTCAAAGCTCGTATTCGCGTACCTTCATCATTCTCCATCTCTTATCCCAATTTATTTGGGGTCAGCGCGGCAAGTCTTCTGCTTTCATACTCCCCTATTAGGCCTCACCTCATGAATTTCACTCCTTTCTAGTAATTTTATCATTCACACAGACCATCTATTGTTTCTTTGGTTGTTCCTCATATAAAATTTTGCACTTTTAATATGAAACTACTCGCTTTTGGCCGTAGCAGTGTAGAGGTCGGACATAATCCCAAGTAACATAATACTAGGATATAAACTGGGATGTGGAGGTCAGATAGGCAGTTGCTCCATGTAAAATCTGGTATTCAGCTGCATCTGGTTGTTGGGAAGCCAACAAGTTGCCATACTTAAGCAAATACTATGGAGTATTTGAAGGTGAAAAAATAACACTTATGTATAATCAGATAAAATATATCAACAACATTGCATAGTATATCCCTTGATGCTTTTATTAGATAACGAAGATAGCATTTCTATATCCAAGTACTTCCTTGTACAATGTTATTATTATCAGAAGTTCGAAGTGATAATTATCGGGATAATTACACCTTGACGATCATTTACTTGATAATTATCATGGTCATTATCTTACAAAAAAAAAACCTTGATAATTAACTTGATAATAAAAAAAAAAACATAATTTATTTGCGATTTGCCGCTTTCGCACGTATCCAAACGCGTTCAGTGTCAACTTTAAAAAAAAACGGTCACAAAAATTGTGTTTAATCAACCAACAATTTTTTTTGTGCATTCGTGTTTAGTTTTTTACTGTACCACTACCGAAATGCCGAGAAATAAAGACCCTGTTTGGACTAAATTCGAGTGCGATAGAAAGAAAAATAGCGGTTTGTGGGCAAGATGCCGAAAGTGTAAAAAGGAAATGCAGGGCATCCTGAATCGTCTGAAGAAGCATTCAAGCATTTGTAATGCGCCAACACAAGCTACTTCTGTGTCTGAACGTCGACTTTGGACGCCAAGTTCGGGGGTACAAATCAAAAGAGAATAGTAATTATAAATGTCTTTCTTTACATGATAATTTAGTAATTATATTATTATTGGTAAGTCGAAAAATAAAGAGGTCAAGTTATGAATCAGTATGTATAATATCTGAGATCTATCCGATAATTGATATGGCAAGGAAGGAGGTGTCTGGCGAGATGACGAGTAATAGAGAAGTATGGAAGAAGAAGACATGCTGCGCCGACCCGATGATCGACGAGAGAATGATGATCTATCCGATAATTAATCACATAATCCCGAAAAGTTAGGCAGAGATGTAGGTACTTAATAGTAGTTAGTAATAGGGGGCGAGCCTATTGCCATCAACCGGGCAAAAATACGAACTCCGTATCTGCTACTGAGAAATCCCTGTTGGAAAAGTTCAGTAACAATTTGCCCGACCTGGGAATCCAACCCAGGATCTCTCGCTCAGCAGTCATGCTTTCGATCACTAGACCAACGAGGCAGTCGATAATTATGATCTTCTTGAAAATTTCGAACCCTGATCAGAGGTGATGCGCACATGTTCTTGTCGGCAAGATTTGAAAGTCGGTTGCCGGTATTAGATGCTTCGGCATTTAATATCGATGATTGCCGAAATGCTATTGCTTCGGTTCGGTTTTGTCATCACCACCTGGAGGCCAGGGTCCAGTACTACTCACTTGCAATGTGTATGGTGGGATTGCACATGTGCTCTTTGAGACGGGGCAGTCTGCCAAACCAATTGGAAGCCATTTAGACCAAAGATTTCATCAAGATTCACCTGACTGAGTCAAAAGATGTTTCCGTCTTACAGGAAAGCTGTAGTATGAGCTAGTAACGTTTAAAAATCCCTAGAGCAAGCACATGCCATCTCGGCTGCCATTTGTAGATTTTTAACAGTTGTCTCAGGTAGTCAGTGTCCCGAAAACCTGACAGCCGGTCATACCAAGGGGTATTGTATTACCCAGTGCTGACTGGATTGTGGAGGTCAGATAGGCAGTCGCTCCATATAAAATAAAGCTACATCCAGTTAGACTGGAAGGCGACCCCAATATAGTTGGGAAAAGGCTAGGCAGATGATGATGAGAAGCACATACCAATATGAAGTTTTATGCCGATCTTTAAAGAACACCACAACCGAACAACTATTTTAGGTTCTTATCACTACTCATAACATTAGATAACACATATATGTATAAGTACCTAATCTGCGTAGGCTATTTCCTGAATTAAATCGTATTTGTATTGCGCACTATCTGTAAGTGCTTTTATCCTTAAAATAATGTATGGTGGGTAAATACTCCATTGGTTGTTCTCACTGCTGGGACGGTCTCCTCTCTGAGGGGGTCATTCTAGTGGAGTGGTTCACAACTATAATCCACCACGCAAGACCGGTGCATATTCGTGGACGTCTTCGAATTTTTTTTTTTTTTTTTTTTGTTATCCTTGACTGTCACTGTCTGACACTCCTGGGCAAAGGCATCCCCCCCACTCATTCCTTCTCGCCAATTAACGAGAAAGCCATCCAAGTCGTCCCGCCATCTTGTTCTCGGTTTGCCGTGACCTCATCTAGCTGTCTCAGAGCTTCCGCTTTGCGATATTCGGGCCAACAGCTTTGCGGATTGTACTATTTGAATATATTTTATAACATCCTACAGGATTCTTGTAAGGTTTTGGTGAATTTATGTCTTTGAAAGATGCTGAAAAAAAAAATGATTTGATTCTACGCTAATTTTAATAGAATGTACAAAATACTAAACCTGTTTGTTTTTTGTTACAGTGTGGCCCCCAAGATTGCAAGCCCAATAGTGGTCAACAAGCCCGTTTTACCACATAATGGTGAATATAATTATATTCTTACCTAGAACAAGCCAAACTTATTTACAGTACTGACTATTGCTGTGCAGGTGGTGAGGTGACTATACACTGGTCGGGTATTATTTGAGTACAACGACATGCAAAGCTTCCCACTAGGTGGACCGATGGCCTGGTGAAGGTTGCAGGGAGCCGCAAGATGCGAGTCGCACGGGACCGGTTAATGTGGCGACACTTGGGGGAGGCCTATGTCCAGCAGTGGACGTCTTTCGGCTGAAATGATGATGATGACATGCAGAGAAGTAGAAGCCTAAGTTAGCGCATGCGCAACCGGTTTTCGTATGCCCTAGCCAAAATATTGTCACCCATCTATGGTGCGACCTCGGCAAGTGTAGCTTTACCTTGAGTCTATACGTGTGGTTATTATTATCTAGCCAGGAGACTCTAAGAAAGAACAATGGCAAACTGAATAAACTAAAATTAGTTCTTGTCTCCTCCATATTTGTTTCTAAAAATAAGATGGTTTCTTTTTAACTGACTTCAAAAAAAGGAGACGGACAAGAATTTTCTGTGCTTTTTTTTTTCTGCATGCTATGCCCATCGTATCGCTGATAACTGGGCCGTTCAGGGTTGCACCTCATCTAGCAGCACGAATTCGCGGGAATGCTATCGCATGCGGCACCATCTACGATGCGTTCGGTAGCACGCTGTGTTTCTCGCTGTAGCAAATGATGACGGTTCTGAGGACAGGCATGAAAAATGCGATTCCGTGCTGCTAGATGCGTCTGAACGTCTGAAATCCTCGAAGGGTTAGGCAGAGGTGTACCTAATAGTACACCCACATTTCGCCAGTTATGTTTAAGTCCCATGTAATAGGGGGCGAGTCTATTGCCATCAACCGGGCACAAATCCAAACTCCGTGGCTGCTACTGAGAAATTTCTGTTGGAAAAACCCAATAACACTTTGCCCGACCCGGGAAACGAACCTACTAACCTTTATTCATAATTAATTTTGTTGTTTCAGCAATCCTTGCCTCCAACAATCAAATGAAGCCGTCGTATTGCCAAGAGTGAGTACTTTTTACTATTTTTATACCAGCTTTATTTTTCCAAACTAGCTTATGCCGGCGGCTTCGCCCGCGATAATTGTCCCAAGGGTTCGTACTACCGGGACAAAAAGTATCCTATGTGTTAATCCAGGTTATAATCTATCTCTGTGCCAATTTTCATTCAAATTTGATCAGGAGTTTTTGCGTAAAAAAGAAACAAACCTCCTAACATCCTCACAAACTTTCGCATTTATATTATTAGTAGGACAGCTTGTCCTATTAAAAAATAACAAATAAAACTGCTGTTTCCTACAAAAGTGCAATACCTACACGATCAAAATGTATGGAACAGCTGTTTTTTTTTAAATAACCGATTAAAAATTTCTGTGGGGCTCAGAATGGCGTACTGAATACGTGGTAACCGTTTTCGCGACAGCGTCCCTTCCACCTTTGTAAACTTTTAGCTGGTTTACAACCGCCAAAATAACCAAGTCCACTTTCGACACACCAAGCAAAGAAAAACTCAAATGTAAATAAAAACAATTCAGAGATAGTATAAGTCGGTCAGCGAGAAGGCCGTTCGCGAAAAACATAAATATAGAATTTGGCAGCATCCGTGATTCTTGCACTGTTTATATTGTCAGAGGCGTTAGAGATTCTGCATAAACACAGAGTTAGATCATGTTATTGCTAGCAATTCTTTTATTTTGTTTTCTGGTAGATGATTCATCCGAGGATACGAGGAGCTCGTGGCTAAATAATAACAGCCGCTCGGATCGAGCCGTGCTTGCCTAGGATGGTGTGTGGATGGGCGACCACACATTACATACTGAGATTCCAACGTGCCTCGGTAAGCACGTTAAGGCGTTGGTCCCGGCTGTATTTGTAGACACTATTACACCATTCGATAGTGTCGCTAATAGGTATCAAATTCTGGGAAGTAATGACATACGGCACTGTACATATATTTCTTCTATAGATGCTACGCTACTAGAGGAGCTCGTGGCTAAATAATGAGTAGTAATAGTCGCTGGGATCGATCTTTGGTCTGTGGATGGGTGACCACCCATTACATACCGAGTTTCCTCTGTGCCTCGGAAAGCACGTTAAGCCGTTGGTCCCGGGTGTCATTTGTAGATCCTTGACAGTCGTTACAGGTAGTCAAGTGGCTCGAAAAGTCTGACAACCAGTCTTACCAAGGGGTATCGTATTACCCAGTACTAACTGGGTTGTGGAGGTCAGATAGGCAGTCGCTCCATGTAAAATACGGGTATTCAACTGCATCCGGTTAGACTGGAAGCCGACCCCAACATAGTTGGGAAAAGGCTAGGCAGATGATGATGATGATTCACCCGAGGATACGAAGTCTTCTGCCTGTATTACAAATGCAATACGTAGGTCGTACCAATCTGAGATGTCTTAGGGCCCAGGGGTCTTCCTTTAATCACGTGAGGTATCTAACAGGGTAGGAGGGGGTCAGAAAAAATCGTGATGGCTGGGGGTCATGTGAGACTCGAAACAATTTGTTGTGTCGTGTATTGTATGTCATGTGGGTACTCGTAAAAAACTAATTATGTGTGTAATAATAAATATAACAGTCTTGATCAAAACTGCGCATCATTCACTTCAACGTGTATTTTATTTAAGGATAATGGATTGCAAACTTGAGTAAGCGAATTTCTGTCTAAAAAGGTTTCAGCCTATTTTTATTAATAATAACCCCCAAGTGTAATCGTGTGTCGTTTGTGTCCAGGACTAACGACGTGAAGGTGAACTCGCCGCCGTGCCACTCACCCGGCGCGATACTGCCCGACCTGCCACAACCTGCCGAGGATCCTGAAAAGGTAACATATTATAAATAAAATGCCTTTTATTTCCTTAAAAACATGCTACAATTATTTTGAGTTTAGATAACAGTTTTCCTTAAAAACTAAATAAATAGAAATATAGCTAACGCTCAATGTTGCTCGTTTGTTTATAATATAGTATATGAGGTTTTTTTTTCCAATCAGCAACTTCTTTGTTCAATTAGGAAACCCTCTCAGGTGAAGGCCTCTTCCAAGGATTGCCAATTCTCACGGTCTTGGGCTATCTGTTTCCATTGCGACCCAGCTATTTCCCTAATATCTTCCTCCCATCGCGCTTGGGGTCTACCTTTATGACGCTTGCCCGCTGGTCCCTGCCATGATGTTACAGTATTAGTCCATCTGTGATCTTTGAGTCGCGCTACATGTCTATATTAGAGGTAACATATTATTGCCATTAAAAATCTATTTTATTACCCAAGGAAGGTTTATGTTTTTCGCGCGTACCTTTTTTTTTTTTTTTCGGATGGGAAATCATCAAATGACCCCCCCCCCCCCCCACTCTGGGCGGAGCGGAAGGGAGTGTCAGACTTGTACTGACTAAAACCCATCCATGTTCCTTCTTTGCCCTTTGTGTTCCAGGGCCACGGTATCTCTTTCGAACAGTCCCGCAGCCCTGGTTCGCGCGTACCTTATTTGTTCATTTGTTTATTTTTGGAAATTTCTTTATTACCTCGGTATGTTCCAAAAGGCTGGATGGATTTCGACGATGAAGGTATCATTAGACAGGAGTTTAAAAAAAAAAACAAAATGGCGGATTTTTGGCGCTAAATTCGTATATCGTTTTTTTTTTTTTCAACCAATCCTATCGAGTAGGGTATCAAAATGAAGGAAATTAGGCTGCGACTATTAAGGCTACTGGTGAGCCCTTCGATTCGGTCAAACAGTCATATTAGGGTTTTCTATCAGGAATTTCCCAGAAGCTGGATTTATGATCGGGTAATGGCATTAGGATCGAGCCCGTCTCAAACATATAAACTGGCGAAATCTGGGTGTAGCTGAGGCACACATCTGCCTAATCTTTTGGAGATAACAGGCGTGATCTCAGAGACCTCCAAGATAAATTAAGAATAGAAGAGATATGAGGATAAAATTTTGTTTTATTCCTACAGAACTCGGGGCTGTCGAAGGAGGCGACGTCATCGGAGACCCAAGCGTGGTTGGCGCGACAACGCTTCGCCCACCACGCCGCTACATTCACCAACTTCTCAGGCGCTGATCTGCTAAGGTAACCCCCTTATTTCCTTGTTTTTATCAGTCAGAAATAATAAATTCTGACTAGCAGATAGCTGCAGTTATAAGGAGTAACTTAGACTACTTTTAATATGGAAAAAGGATTAGGGTTCCGTGCAAAACAATGAAAACCCTTGAAATTGTTAACAAAATTCGATTCAAATAGGGAAGTAATCTACATTTATATATGTGTCACCGTGTTTGTGGTCGCACTCCTCCGAAACGGCTCGACCAATTTTTATGATTTTTTTTTTTATGTATATTTGGTAGGTATGAGAATAGGTCGTAAATTACGACCTATTCTCATCAAAATATATTACGACTCGTAATATATTTTACAACGCTAGGAGATTAGGGCGCGAGCGAAGCCGCGGGCAACAGCTAGTACTTTTTAATCATCATCATCTGCCTAGCCTTTTTCCCAACTATGTTGGGGTCGGCTTTCAGTCTAACCGGATGCAGCTGAATACCAGTATTTTACATGGAGCGACTGCCTATCTGACCAGCTAGTACTTTTTAATATTTTTTGTAATTTCTCAAAGTCGAGTCTTTTTAATCTGTTTATGAAGTAATTAACCTATTTCCATTTCTACATAGGTTGTCTCGCGATGACATCATCCAGATCTGTGGCCTGGCGGACGGCATTCGTCTATTCAACGCTCTGCATGCCAAGTAAGTATTCACAATAAACAAGTAAATAACAAAATAAAGAGCAGCGGTGGCGCAGTGGTGGCGGCCCCGACTGACAAGTAGTAAGTTGTGGGTTCGAACCCAGGCAGGCGCATTACTTTGTGTAATTTATTTCATCGTCACTGCTCTGAAAACGGTGAAGGAAAACATCGTGAGAGGAGGCCAAGTGTCCCAGCAGTGGGAATATTAGAGGCTGATTATGCTAAGTAAATAACATTGTTAGCCTTACTCTTCCCCACTGACATTCATAAAGTGCGGAAAATATTGAAAATTGGTCTAGTGGTCGCAAGCGTGGCTGAGCATGAGGTCCTGGGTTCGATTCCCAGGTCGGGCAGTGTTATTGGGTTTTTCCTAATTTCTAAGTAGCAGCCACGGAGCCTGTATTTGTGCCCGGTTGATCGCAATAGGCTAGCCCCCAATTACATGGGACTTAAACATAACTGGCGAAATGTGGGGGTACTATTAGGTACACCTCTGCTTAACCCTGCGGGGATTACAGGCGTGATGTTATGTTAATAGATGACGAGTAATACAGAAATATGGAAGAAGAATACATACTGCGCGAGCGCAAATAGCTTTACAATGTAACTGATAAATCAACACACATAATGATTGCACATTTCTAATTGAGTGACACGTACTTAAGCGCCAATTTGGAGCAGTTCCAATCCAACCCAAAATAGATTATCTATCTGATATTAGTTTAAAACTAAATGTGTCTAAATCGAGCCGTTTTTTTGGAGGAAGTTAATGCTCTGCCAAAATACTTGATAATTAGTGTCTAGATAAGTAGATATAAACTATCACGGGAGAATGGAAGAAAAAGACGTGTTACGCCGACAGTACGTGACATGGGACAAGCGAAGGAACATGGTTATTAGAAAAGGGTTTGACGCAGAATGTGCACTTCGCAAAATGTGCACTTCACTTATCGTGCTAAAAATATATTTTTTATGGGTAGTATTTAAACGAGCGAACATAAATTCAAATTAAAGGTGTCAAAAATATTGAAAATGGGCTACTGAAATACTAAGTGAGCGACAAACAGTGGGCTAATACTAATGTTTAAAACAGCGACTTGAAAATAGAAATTTGAGTTACTAGTTGTTCAGTACGATTATGTGATAATTCAAGGACTCCTGTAAAAAACTTAAAACAAGGTTATTAATCACTAGATTGTAGATAAGGCGTAGTCGACGGACCCCCGCTGAGCGGGGCTCCTATTTCTGTTTACAGAGTTTAAAGTAACCTAACACGAAGGGGATGGCGGGGTCTTAGTTCGCTCACTTCGCTCGCTCACTAGACCCCGCCATCCCCTTCGAACCTAACCTGTCCGAGTCGGGGTGCCACAAGTCTCTCTCAGCATTCGCTCGCTCTTGCTTCCTTAATTCTCCTTGCCGCAATGACCAGATAAATAGTTACTTACTTTGGTACAATAGTCGCCCATTTAGTATATTGGTCGCCAATTAAATTTTTATTCGCCCGATTAATAATTTCCCTTTTTTTATTATGTTGCACGATTTTTAGCACGGTCAAACGGTTTTTATTTCGACCCACTGTGATAAAATTCACACTCATTTTGTGTAGTGCTCATTTTGAGAAGTGCACATTCTGCGTCAAACCCTTAGAAAATACCAGGGACCGATTAGTCAGGTCCAAAGTCCTTTAGAACAGGGACTGACCCATCATATATGAGTTAACTTTTTAAACGGAACGGTTGGCGCAGTGGCTGAGCGATTGACTGCTGCGCTTCGTGTCGCGGGTTCCATCCCCGCACGGAAAAAATATTTGTATAGCCTACAGGTAGCTGTTCCGGGTCTGGCTTTGTTTGTGTATGTGAGTTTAAATGTTTGTAAACGCACCCACGATTCAGGAGAAATTCCTAGTGTGGGACAACGTTTTTTTTTTTAAAAAGAAAAAGAAGAAAGAAATATTGCTGATTAACCAGAATGAAAGAGACAAAGTACCGAGCCCTGGCTAACTACGTCACTTTCTTGCATATTTTTTATGTACAAGAACGAACTCTGTATGTGGACCGGTTATTATAAGCTAATTAACCTTATAACACGGCTTAACCTTTACTCTAGGGCTTTTCATCTGCGGGCCTGTGGACGGCGAGTTATGGGCTAGCTCGCCGTCCGGCTGTCTTATGAAGACAGGCCGTGTCGACGGCGCGTTCGTGTTCCACGCGCGCCTCAAAGAGATGTCTGCAACCACGTAGGGGTCCGCATGGGCCGATGCCTGCCAGGGCTGCGGGACTGTTCGAAAGAGACACCGTGGCCCTGGAACACAAAGGGCAAAGAAGGAACATGGATGGGTTTTAGTCAGTACAAGTCTGACACTCCCTTCCGCTCCGCCCAGAGTGGGGGGGGGGGGGGGTAATTTGATGATTTCCCATCCAAAAAAAAAAGGGCATCTAACCCTAATAACCCTTCTACGGGTAACCCTTTCGGTCCATGCTGACCATGTTTTACTTTTTCCAGACGCATCGAGCCAAAACTCACCGTGTACGTCTGTCCTGCCGGCAGCAACATATACAGCGCGCTATATCTGCACGCTTGCAGAGCGCACGAACTGCTGCATAAGCTGAACACACTTGTGCATGCTTCTAAGGTAAATATGGCACTATTATAAGCCTATATTCCTTGAAGGTATAGGCAGAAATGCCATGGTGAAGTTGGTAAATGGAAACAATGGGGTTGTGTTGTCCAAATCTATCCCCTAATGTGACCAATGAGGTCAAGCTATTTTGAAATAATAGTGGTCACAATCGCGACTGCTGAGCATGAGGCCCTGTGTTCGATTCCCGGGTCGGGCAAATTGTTATTGGGGGTTTTCCAGTACATAGGACTTCATAACTGGGAAAATGTGGGTGTGTACTATTAGGTACAGCTCTGCCTAACCCTTCGGGGATTACAGGCGTGATGTTTATGCAAATGATTTTGAAACAGATCATAGGTATGTCGGGTTGTCAGTATTTATTCCGTTAGGCTCGTACATCATATGGGCAGAAGATGGGTTTTCGTGCAATGAAAATACACTGGGTGCGATACACTGTTTATAATAAACTAACAAACATTTATTATAACACGTGGCACAGAGAATCGGGTACAGCTCCAGGACGTCTCAACTCCGCTGCGATCAGACATTGAATGTCGACCTCGCGTCGAGCTGTAAACATCAAGGCTCTGTAGAAGTATGCTGTGGTGTGGGTAGACCTGTAAGTAGGTCGCGTGATGTCACCACTGGCGTACTTGCGATTCATTACAAGTCCGTACCAATGACCGGATCCAGAAAAAGGCCACTTGGCAAAAATCAACTGAAACATTGAATTCAGCGAAGGTATATGCCAAACTCAGTGTGCCGTTTATACTGGTTGAATGAAAACCGATTAAAATGATCCAAATGCCGCGGCGCCTCACTGATAAATATTAACTAGCGACCCGCCCTGGCTTCGAACGGGTGCAATATACACCGTGACTTTTTAGTCGTCTTACAAAGGTGGGACCACTCAATGTACCCGACATAAAATAGCTCTAGGCGCGATTTTTTTTTTACTTATCATAATAGGTACAAAGAAATAAATAATACATTAGCATAAAATTATGAAACATCCTGATAATGATGTTTACGTGTCAAACGGGAGAACATATCTACCCAGCGCTCGAGTCCAGTAGATCATCGCTCGCAACTGAGTGTTTTAACTACGTCATGCGTCATAATACTGAATAATATTTTTATTTTTAAATTATGAAAATCTCATAAATACCATTTTTATTTTTATGAATGTTTAGTAGTCATTGGATTCATGAAGTGGGCTGCCTTTGTAAGACTACTAAAAAGTCACGATTAAACCTTCCTCTTGAATCACTCTATCTATTAAAAAAAACGCATCAAAATCAGTTGTGTAGTTTTAAAGATCTAAGTATACATAGGGACAGACAGTCAGCGGGAAGCGACTTTGTTTTATACTATGTAGTGATAAGTGATAAGCCAGTAATATCAATGAATAAAAATAACAATTCAACAAATAATTCACTCATAGATAAAGACATCTTGATAAGTAGTTTAATTTGATAATGTCCAAATAATCAACATTATCGTAAAGTATGATGGATAGATACCTTTTGCCATTCATACACACACAGGCTAATCCATACCATACTAATATTATAATTATTTGAAATTAACTGTCTGTTGATTACCTTTTACGTCTAAACCAACCGTCATGAAAATTGGCAGATAGGTAGCGTAGTATCTACAGGGTGTAAACGAACCCTTCACGAAGCCGTCAACCATTCTTTCCATCAAACTAAGTAACCCTACGCAAAAAATATTGCTGGGAAACGACATTTTATTTTGGGGTGAAATATCCCGTTTTACGGTAAAACTCAATGTAACGCACTCAAAACATTGCGATGATGGATGCATTGAATAGTAAACGAGTCATGAAGGTATTTAAATTAAATTTATAACCTTACAAAGTAGTATTTAAAAAAAAACTAGTGAAAATGTTGGAACTTTGACATCGAATATCTCCGTAATTAGAAGGTTCCCAGGTATGATCCAGAACAAAAAAAATGATCGCAATGACGAGGAGAACAACTGCCTTTCGGCTTAGTTAAGTACAGTGCCGTATCTCATTACGTCCCAGAATTTAGTACCTATTAGCGATACTATCGAATGGTGTAACAGTGTTTTTTTTTTTTTTCAAAGTCAGCTGGTTCTATTCCTGGCAGTTTAATCAAAATCGGGCCCGAGACTCCTTTTGAGTATTTTTCGCTATTCCAAATCCCAAACTGAGGTAGTTTCGGATTTGGCCATCCATGCCCACTTGAAAATTCACTCTGTATATCAAATTTTTCTTTCAAACAAACCGCAAGTACCTTACATGTGGGCTAACCTGTTGTCATTAGCAAGGGACTGTAGCGGCTCTACAAAGAGTACCACAGCAACATAATCCACAAATACTGGAATCGTTGGGATTGCTTGTTCCAAGCAGGACGCTACGGTTAGGACCGAGGGAGGGGCCTTTTAAGGTTCCGGCAACCCGTACAAACTTATTAAAGTTTGCGCCTGTATTGTGTGCATTAAGAATGCTTAATAGTGTATCTCGGCGATTGGACATATTTTCTTGCTCTTTGGCGGAATTCCAGAGGGTGGCACTTGGTATGTTGTCTGCTGTTTATAACTTGTGCCTCTACCCAGTCCCGTTACTTAGGACTGGATTTTTGCAATTTATGACAATTTTGTTAGCTTGGGTCTTACCTGTTAAAACAAATGTGTGTGTTAAGGAATAATAAATAAATAAATAAATAAATAAACATAGAACAAAATGTAATACAGCGCCATCTATGACACAGACGATGAACTAAACATCGAAATACGCCTAAATCCTACATCGTGCAGGTAAAGTTATCCGCGACTTAAGACAACAAGAACCCGAAAACAACTGTCGCGAAGTAGCCTACCAGACATAACACCCGTCTGGTCGGGAGGAGCCTCCCTTTTCTATGGGGGATGAAGAAATTTACACCATGTTCTTCATACCCCCAAATGAAATAATCTAGACTTGGGACCACAACCGATTTTTTTATGGTGTAGAAACCGAATACTATTTTTCCACGAGCATTCAACATCTCCGGAATTCACTAACTTACCATTATTCTTTTGTCTACAGGAATGCGAGACAGTTCTAGTTTCGGGCCCGAACGGCGCTCGCGTTCGTCTTACGGACGACCTCGTCCGACACATGCCGGACAACTCCACCTACAGGCTTGAGAGAGTTGATGACTGCAGTGCATTACTTCTATGCGCTACCAATAATAACTAGGACCATGGTTAAATAGATAGTAAACAATTGTCGAACCGCCTGTCTGTGGAAATAACTGCCAGCTTCTGTTCTCTGATCATTATAATCTGGATCTATTCAAAGTTCGAGTGAATCGGTTTCTTCTAGGCAAGCGTGATCTACCCTAGGCCGCGTCATCGCTTCACATCAGGCAAGACAGGCAGGAATAATTCAGAATTGTTATAAAATACACCAAAAAATAAGATATTTTTGCGTAGTTCATATGGCCATGGCATAATTTCGCATGCTGGGCGGGTCATATAGTAGAAAAAATAATATGTTACCGATAGACAAAAAGGTGACTAGTTATAAAAAAATGAGATTATTTACAAAATATAAGTTCCTTGGAAGGAATTTAAAATCAGGAGATGAAATGTGGACGTAAGACTTTTACCTGTATTGTATGTTGACAATCTCTGTAAATTGTCTATTATTGTAATAACTTTTATAGCAGTTACTTGGGCGTTTAAGTTGCACACTTCGATGGCTAACTAAGACGTGGAGATACTGAGTAATTTCCGGCAATATCATTCTTGTGTAGAAATTGCCAATAATTGCTCGATTTTAGTTGCCAATAAGCGCGCACCAAGAGGTTTCTCTTGTGATTATCCTAAATCAGCCTATTCACTTTGCTAGCAATTTACGACAGCGGTCTACTTGTTAGTTAGTGAATAGGTATAGGTAGGTTACTTTAGACTTGCCTAAGCTGATTTCAAGGAATTGATAAAAAATATGGTTTGTGAAACAAGTTCAATATGGAACTCGTAGATATAAAATTAGATTGATGGATGGAATAAAAAGGATAGATGTTTTGAATGCAGGGGCCATGGAGTATTTCTTGTCATCAACCTTCACCTCATTTATCATTCTTACTCAAAATAGATTATGTAGCCAGTACCTGACCATAATTATGGCCCTTCCAGTTTTACGAAAATTTCGGTTTCGATAATTTGCGACTGTGAAACTAGATATGTCGTATTTTATGTCTGGGTATTGTATATCTTATAAATGTATAGTTTTTAAGATATTATGTATAGTTTTTCACCAAACTATGCTTAGTTATAAATACTCTATATGTTAGGTAAGTATTTTTACAATAATGTAAACAAATGACTGGAAAATTGAAATGTCTTTGGGGATCATCGAGCCTGTTGATGGATTTTCAACTTTTAGCACTGAGTTGGAACTTGATAATCCAACACACGCCCACTGTCTATTACAGCGTTTTTAAATTTCCAATGTCGAAATATCAAATCAAAAAACAAAAAATATTCAATATTGTTGTAAAGGACAACCCAAATGGCAATATTGTTGCAAGTACAATGTAACTAAAATTTATCTTTTATATAAATTCGTTTACATCATTATAAAACTGATTAAGTTAATAATCCCGTATTATAAATTAGTATAATAAGCTGGCGACTGACCTGTATCCTATCTGACCTCCACAACCCAGGTTACCCATCCACGGACCGACCTCGGCATGAGTTGCTTAACTTTGAAAAATACTGGTCAGTCGCTGGTTTTAAAATGCCTTGGGTTATGTGTTGATTATTGTTAAGTAGTGTGCGAGACCTAGAACACCTATTTAAATAACATCTTCAACTCAAATGTTGCCATATTCTAAAATATGCTAAAAAAATCGCCAGGTCTCGCGACAAAATGGATGTCATAAAATAAAGGCAGCTACACACCATATTATGTTAATTTACTTTAATTCGGTTGTTATGTAATCACAGATTATAATATTGTTATTTAGGTAATGTCTAATATAGCGCCTCTCGGCGACATGCATGTTAATTATAAATAAATGATATTTTTTTATTTCAAATAAGTTTCAAGTTTCGAATCTACACGCAATTTAATTTTAATTACCCTTAAGGGTAAAATTCGTAAAGGGACAATAAACGGCACTAGACACATTTCAGCTTTGTCTCTGAAATAGCAACGCATTGCAGGTGTTCACTATTAGTATTGCTACATACTGACTGCATATTTGCCAACCAAGAAACCTATTTGTTTTGGGTTAAATTTACATTACCCTTTCTAAGGGTAAAACACATTAAACTTTGGATTAGTATATACATAGTTTTCAGACGAGAGTATTCAATCTTATTATTAATTGGTGCCGATTCTTGAAGCTTACATCACCATAATTTCATGCCTATATCCCAAGAAAGAAAAAGAGACATTGACAACAAGAAATGTTCTAGACGCGAGCACAATTTACGACTCGGAAACCTGATTCGTTAGCAGTTATACAGGGTGTAACATTATAAAGACCTCGTGTGGTGTTTCAGATTATGAAACTGAACAATTTTGTTCTATGTATTTTTTTTTTGTTTTTAACGATACGTACCGGTAAAACGGGGTGAATAGAGACAAATTTTGAAAGGGATTTTAACGTTGAATTAATTTGATTATGTTATCAAAAAGTACTCTGTTTTATTTACTTAGCTATACTTAATTATTTAGAGACCTTGTTAGCAACATAACATATTAATTCGACGTTAAAATCCCTTTCAAAATTTGTCTCTATTCACCCCTGCGGTCCTATTCACCCCGTTTTACGGTATCGATCAGCTGGTCGCGTCAAAGACAAAAGTCCAAATATTTTTGGTGTGAAATTCAAGAACTCGTAGAACAAAAGTTGTTCAGTTTCATGGTCCGAGAGACCGCACGGGGGGTCTTGCGTTTATGGTAAATTTTGTATATGAATACTATTATTAACATACATACTATGCAATGCAATGCAATGCAATGCAATGCACTTTTCCTACCTACTTCCTCCTTATACTTTTTACTACTCTACCCTAAGTACTTAGCATCCTACCTACCCTACTCTACCTATCCCACCTACCTACCTACCTCGTTTGAATAAACAACACCTTGAATTTATGCTAGCCTAGTATTTTGTTCGCCTAAAAGACGATTTTAGTCAATATTTTTTTAAATTCGGGAATACCATATTTGAGTTATTGGATCATCCGGGATTAAAAGTATCCAGAATATGAAGCTATTTTGATACCAAATTTCATCCAAATCCGATGAGCCGTTTGAGCGTGAAGAAGTAACAAACTTACATACACACATACAAACTTTCGCCTCTATAATATTAGTGTGATTATCACAACTTGAAACTTATTTTAAAAAAATGGTGCCTTAAGAAGTGCCTGAACACGACCTCTGAGGTTCGCGCTGTTGCTTTACGGAGTATTATCTTATAGTATATTTTATAAGGTTTTATTACTAAAAAATATAGTGTTGGAATAAGATATTATGTTGCATGATTTAGGTAAGTCAATGTATGAAGTATATTATAGTCAATAAATGTATAAAAGACGCATTTTTGAGTTTAACTTTGTTACATCTACCTCATTAGCATCGAGTCGCTATGTAGGGCACGGAGCTGACGAACATATACACCGTGACTTTTTAGTCGTCTTACAAAGGTCGTCCGCTCAATGTACCCGACATAAAATAGCTCTAGGCGCGATTTTTCTTTTTATCATCCATAATAGGTACAAAGAAAAATAATAAAAAAATTTGAATAAAATTATGAAACATCAAGTTAATGATGTTTACGTGTCAAACGGCACAACATATCTACCCAGCGCTCGAGTCCAGTAGATCATCGCTCGCAACAGAGTGTTTTAACAACGTCATGTGTCATAGTACTGAATAATATTTTAAAATTATTAAAATCTCATAAATACCTATTTTTTTATCATTTTTTAATATTCATTGGATACATGAAGTGGGCTGCCGTTGTAAGACGACTAAAAAGTCACGGTGTATTTTACCTCCCAACTCGATAGCAACCTCAGCCTCAGAGCTGGTCTAGAAGGAACATTCGCAGCGGATCATTTTGCATGAGCTCATACGTGTAAATGTACCCTCACGGATCGGACAGGTTTTTTATAACATTGAATAGCTTAGCCGTGAACTGCTGTGAAGCGACGCTTTAACTCTCTCGTCGATTGAGATACGGTACGCCTGTGTAGCTGCACTAAGTGTGCTAAATGTACCCAAGAGCAGGCCACGCTTTTGTATAGATAGGGGGAAGAAGTCAAATAAAACCATAAAAATTGCTTATAAAATTTATTAAATATTACAAAAGGCACTGTAACTTAATACTGGTCCTATATAATATATAGCGTTTATTTGTGATGGTTAAGATATAACAGTTAGTTCAACAAACAATGCAGTTATTGCTAACACCTATTATAACAGGCTAACATCTGAAGCGACATAAACATATTTAGAAAAATATACAGTTTATTTATTGAGAAAATAATTTAAATGGTGTATCTTGATTTTCCCTTAAGAGGTCTACATTTACCCCACTATAGGGGCCTAATATTACCCCCAATATAAGTCTAGTTTTACCCCACGAGTAAGTATTACCCAATCAGCGAATTATGTTTACCCCATATGAGGCTACTTAAACCCATAACAGGGCTATTTATACCCCGATTATGAACAAAAAAAACTAAGGGTCAACTCCGACCCCAGCTAGGATTGAAATTGACCCTGTCAAGAGCTTACTAATACCCCAACCGATATTTAACTTGACCCCAGTCTGACTACAAGAAAAAACTATTGACTATGTTTATTTGCTAATTCAAGTGTATATTTTTCAATAATCTCAATGATTTTACATATAAGGTCTAACTATTCATACACGAAATATTTTCAGAGAATCATCTAACGGCTCTAACGAAGCCATTTCAAGGGATTTTTTTATATCCAAGTAAATTAAAAAAAAAAACTTCGACCTTAAAATAAATACTGGTTCCTTATTTTAAACATCCATTACGCTAGTTTACTATGTCGTATTTACCTATTGTCATTGTTAGAATTGGGAATAAAGGTTTTATGCAAAAAGTCTCAAAAAATTTTAGAATTAAGTATAATAATTTCGTAAACACAAACACACTCAGATATTTTTTTTTCGTTGTTATGGCAACTTTACGCCTTATAGAAGTTACTCTTAAAATATTTCGTGTATGAAAAGATAGACCTTATATTTAGATATTTTAATCAGTTCTTATTCTGTAATCCCAAACCTGCTTCTTAATTATTGTCATAAAAAAGTTAATATGGAATGTTATATATAAAACAGTGCCTATATTATGCAGGTGTTTACATCTTGTGTCATAAGAATTTTTATTTTAACTCGTAATATATTTTAAAAACTAGAAAGGTGTATTTACAAGCTTCGGACCTGCCCTTCAGGGGGTAACCAGGTACTTTTAATGTTACTTCTTAGCAATGTTATAACAATAAATCATGTTTTTTTAGTATCTGACATAGTTCTAGGTATGTTAAGATTATGTTCGGTCCGAAAAAAAAATTTTTTTTTTAGTTACACATTTTTTTTTTAACTTAAAATTTTTTTTTCCTTTATTAATTTTTCTTTTTGTTAGGAAAAATGCCCGATACATACTTACACAGTAAAATATAAATACTTAATAAAAAAAGCAATGCCTTCATCGGCAAATCGAGCCACACCTTCTGTCATAAGAAATTGGCAAAGTATTTTTGCCTAAAATAAAAATGAGAAAAACAATTTTCATACAAAATGAATGAATTTTCAATGTCTCTGTGAAGTTCAACATTTTATGGATAAAATGTTTTACAGTAAAATATCGGAATGATCTTAATAAAAGCATCGTTTCATAAAGAAAATAAAATGGAATAGGCGTTAAAAGCTACAGTATACAACAAAACAGAATTTGTTCGCTAAAATATTTTAATTTAAAAGTAAAAATAAATATTTTAAAATTGCTAAAATTTAGGCCTAAGACTTAGCCAGAATTAAAAATGAAAAAGCAAGTAAGTAGTTTAAATACTTTTTTTAATATCAAGTTTTTAATGTTATTTTATTTCTAAATTATATAAAACTTAAGGCCTCTATACTATACAGTACAATAGTGCAGCCTTTCGCAGATTTATTATTTCAATTCAGTCATAATTAGACAAAAATATTCATGCACGTCGAAAATCGAAATTATATCATAATTGATATGAAAATTAAAAAAGGAGTTTTTTTTATTTGCGCCACCCTTTAAAAAGAATTGTTGAGTATGATTTTGATTTAATGTAATAAACTTTTTAAGAGGTGGTGCGAATATTCCCTCGTTTTATATTTATTTAAATCTTAATATTATAAATAATTTTCGCGAAAAGTAAATTTTATTTGCTTATTATTTATACATAATAATCTTTACATAATGTAATGCTAGTGGCAATTTATAAAAAGCTAAAATTCTTATGATTTTGCTGCGCAAAACTTATGAAAATTTCACGTGTTTCCAAAAATTTTTACGTTAAAAAATTGGTCCAGCCATTGGTTATAATATTTTGCATAGTCGACAAAAAGTTTGTTAACATGGAATAATTATTATAATAATCCTGTAGATTATGGTGTAGAAATTAAGGTTAGGTTAAAGATATAAAAGTGCCAAAAAACCTACTTTTTTTAGTAAAAAAAATATTACTTTTAAATACAAAAGTTCGTAAAATTCGTGAATATGATAGTACTAAAGGCACATACATTTTTATTACTTTTTTCCCTTAGATTTATACAAAGCCAAACCTTACAGTTTTATTGCAATATATTTTTTAAACATAATTTACGGTTTTCAACGACTATATGGAATTGAATGGGGAAGTATTTTGTAGCATATGGTTGCTATGATTCTGTCAGTCACATATGTTCAAGATAAATGGTTAACCAAACTATATTTAAGAAGTAAGTGGTTGACGAATAACCACAGCATTACAAGGATGGTTCACCGAAAACAACCTTTTACTATAAAATTTATGCTCAACCACTACTTATTTAAAGAATTGTTTACTAAACCACCCTATGCTGTTATTCTGCGTGATGTTAGGTGGATAACGTAAAAGTTATCTATATTGTTTTAAATCATTGTGAAAATATTACTATTTTAGTTATTTAATAAACGAAAAGAAAAAAGTGATGCTGGGTAGATCTATACTGCATGAATTGGGTTACCCAGCATTCAATCTATCTTTATACCTGTAACAGCAACCTAACAACCACACACTACAAAGCCACCAACCATCAGCTACTATCGCACAACCAATATACTCCGACCCGTTGCTTCAAGGGCAATCAGTTGTCGTAGTGTGGTACTGAGTTTGACGGCGTCAGTTCCACGTAGTTCGCTGGCAGCATCCCGGTGCGGCCCGTGCGGAGAACCTGGCCGGTCATCCAGCCGGAGTCGATTGAGGTCACGTTTGAGATCAGATCGCCTTCGCGGAATGATACCTGAAAAGGATAATAAATAGTATGGAGTAAATATATCTTTTCTTTCATGCATACAGGGTGCAAAGGACATCGACATAGAAACGGCGTATTCAGTACATTCCGAAGCATTTTCATAGGGTTTTTTATTTGGCAATATTTTTGATTTTTGTTCTTTTTTTTATTTTTGGTTTTTATATGGGTCTTGGACCTGAAATAAATGGAATTTAGTTTTTAATATACACAATGGCTTGGCTTTGGTTGTTTACATGATAAATATCCTGTTTCTAGTGTTAATGATAATATTAGTAGTTTTTAAAATATAATATAAAAAAGACAGCTGATCCATTTTGACCGTGTATGTGACACTTTTGTAGGAAACAACAGATTTTTTTTTATTGCCTAAAATTTATGTGAAAATATGTTAATATATTCAGAACAATGATCTACTAAATACGTGATAATCGTTTGTGCGTCGATGTACCTTGCACCTTGTATACAAATCGACCAATAACATTCTCACTACTGGTCATTTTACCCCCAAGGGTGGGGATACGACAAACCTCCACTTACACGAGGTTTGCCATCTCCACCACGCGAGCCCAGTGCGGATTGGTGAATGCCAAGTCTTCCTTCACCGTTTTGAAAGCAGTGGTGGTGAAATAATTTACACAATGTGGGGCTGCTTGCCCGTGTTCGAACCCACCTTGGCCAGCTTTTGCTGATCTTTTAAAGTGGGCAAGACCAGCTTTCATCGAGTAGTTTGCTTGTATCACGTTAATATCTATACTAATATTATAAAGCTGATGAGTTTGTTTGTTTGGTTGAACGCGCTAATCTCAGGAACTGCTGGTTCGATTTGAAAAATTGTTTTAGTGTTGATTAGCCCATTTATCGAGGAAGGTTATAGTGTATAAAATCTCACGTAGATGAAGGTCGCAGGCAAGAGCTAGTTTGCAATAAATGGACTTACCTCATCGCTGTCGCTCGCTTCGTAGTCATACATGGCAACGTATACCCGCTGGAATTAGAAAAAAAAAACATTTAGAATAAAGTATACAAATTTTTGACCAGATAAGTTAGCAATAGCGAATTCAATCAATTAGTCAATTTTTGTAAGAGGTAAGCCGGAGTACATATCTTTAATGTGATGGCACAGTCAGTATTCTATAGACAAATAATATATTATTTGTCTATAGAATACTGACTGTGCCATTTTTAAAGGGAAGCCGGTAGGAATCGCGTTGTATTGAACCTTCGCCACTGTAAGTTAGTCTGAAATTAATTATAAGTGCTCAGAAAGACAATCCCACACAACATAGGTATGACTGGTAGATACGATCTCTACAAAGCTAAAGTGTTTTAAAATTTCTTTTTTTTTTTGACATTACATAGGTTTGCGATTGACCGCAACTCGCCTGGGCCTCAAGTCTGCTATTACAATTGTATCAGAATGGTCTTTCATTGATTTTATAATTGTTGATTTTGACAAGTTTGGTAATCTATAATATAAAAATGAATCCCTGAATTTGTTGCTAAGCGCAAATCTCGAGAGCAGCTGAACCGGTTTCGCTAATTCTTTTTTTGTTCTGTTTGTTACTGTCAGGAGAAGGTTCTTAGGTGGGTAGTAGGTGGGTAGTAGGTGGGTAGTAGGTGGGTAGTAGGAGGGTAGTAGGTGGGTAGTAGGTGGGTAGTAGGTGGGTAGTAGGAGGGTAGTAGGTGGGTAGTAGGTGGGTAGTAGGTGGGTAGTAGGTGGGTAGTAGGAGGGTAGTAGGTGGGTAGTAGGTGGGTAGTAGGTGGGTAGTAGGAGGGTAGTAGGTGGGTAGTAGGTGGGTAGTAGGTGGGTAGTAGGAGGGTAGTAGGTGGGTAGTAGGTGGGTAGTAGGTGGGTAGTAGGTGGGTAGTAGGTGGGTAGTAGGTGGGTAGTAGGAGGGTAGTAGGTGGGTAGTAGGTGGGTAGTAGGTGGGTAGTAGGAGGGTAGTAGGTGGGTAGTAGGTGGGTAGTAGGTGGGTAGTAGGAGGGTAGTAGGTGGGTAGTAGGTGGGTAGTAGGTGGGTAGTAGGAGGGTAGTAGGTGGGTAGTAGGTGGGTAGTAGGTGGGTAGTAGGAGGGTAGTAGGTGGGTAGTAGGTGGGTAGTAGGTGGGTAGTAGGAGGGTAGTAGGTGGGTAGTAGGTGGGTAGTAGGTGGGTAGTAGGAGGGTAGTAGGTGGGTAGTAGGTGGGTAGTAGGTGGGTAGTAGGTGGGTAGTAGGTGGGTAGTAGGTGGGTAGTAGGAGGGTAGTAGGTAGGTAGGTAGTAGGAAAAGGTGCATTGCAACAGCTAGTCTACTAATATAATGGCGTCATTATGACTTTCCAATGGCCAACCACTGACACTCCGTTGAAAGAAATGGCATAGAATGGTAATCTGATAAATAATATGTAAAAATATGTATAATTGAAATCTTTCATGAATAAATGTTCTTTAGTAGTAGTTTTCGAAAATCATTTCTACTAACGGGTTTTATAGTAATGGCAATACGACAATGTCATTATAACACAATTCTATTACGAGACCATTGATCGACCATTATGAATTTAGCAGATTACGAATTTTTAGCAAAATGACAATGGGATCGTGTTGGAATAGCGAATTTATAAAAATAGCTGACTTGGGCCCCTGATGTGAAGCGATGACGCGCTCTTGAAGAAACCGATTCACTCGAAATTTGAAGAGATCTAGATCATAATGATCGGGAAACAGTGAAGCAGGCAGTGCATTCGACAGACTGGCGGTTCGCACAATAAATGAACTTCGACCATTATAACGGTGACGTTTCGCCGTATCTCTGCTCGTCCGATGATAGAATGGGGATGAGGGAATTTGATATGTAATTAGTCAATTTAGACTGCGGTTCCACCAGATATGTGCGAAGAGCTGAAGATGCGTAGTGAGAGATTTATGGGGAACTATCAGTGGCGAAGGTTCCATATAACTCGATTCCTACCGGCTTTCCGTTTACAAATGGCACAGTCAGTATTCTATAGACAAATAATATAATCACATTAAAGATATGTACTCCGGCTTACCTCTTACAAAAATTGACCCTTCGCTACTGGAAACTAACCAATAATACATACAGGGTGTAAACAGACCCTTCACGAAGCCGTCAACCAAGCATTCTGTACATCAAACTAAGTAACTTTACGCAAAAATTATTGCTGGGAAACGACTTTTTTTTTGGGGTGAAAAATCACGTTTTACGGTAGGACTCGATGGAACGCACTCAAAGCATTGTGCTGATGGATGGATTGAATAATACCGGTCGTGGAGGTGTTTAAAGTCAAACACCTCCAAAAATCTTACATTAAAAACAAGTATTTAAAAAAAAACTTGTGCAAAAGTTCTAACTTTGACCCCCAATATCTCCGTAACTAGAAGGTTCCCAGGTATGGTCTAAAACAAAAAAAATATCGCAGTGACGGGGAGAACAAGTGCCTTTCGGTTATGTTAAGGGTCTATTTACATCCTTTATAGCTTAATTTTCAGTTTGAGTTAAGCTCGCTATGTGTATATGAGTTTTACTCAAATTCTTCGCGCATCGCTGGTGCAAACGCAGCCTTACAGTCTGGTACTGTCTCTTACGTTCTGGCTATTACCTGATTCTGACTATGATGGTTGGCAGTCTGTCTGGGCAGCTCGTTGGCGAGAGGATCCAGGTCTGTCACGCGACCGATCTGACGGGACTGTTGCTGCTGATGCACAGGTTGTTGGTGAGAACCTGGGGGAATAGCGTAAAGATATTAGGTCCCGTACTGTTTTAATGTAAGTTCTGTAAGAAGGAACCAAGGAGATTCTATATGATTCTCTTTGATTGCTTCTGACCAAAGTTTATTTCATAGACCTAACTGACTCCAGCCTACCCTGAATAGGGTTATCATTGAAGCTGACTAAAAGTTGGAAAACATAAAAGTGACGACATTTTACCTTTTATTTTCATACCATAAACATAACATCACGCCTGTAATCCTCGAGGGGTTAGGCAGAGGTGCACCTACCTGAGAGGTGTACACCCACATTTCGCCAGTTATGTTTAAGTACTACATGGGACTTAAACATAACTGGCGGCGGGGGCGATCCTATTGCCATCAACCGGGCATAGATCCAGACTCCGTGGCTGCTACCGAGAAATTCCTGATGGAAAAACTCAATAACATGTTGTCCGACCCGGGAATCGGACCCAGAACCTCATGCCCAGCAGTCCCGCTTGCGACTACTAGACGAACGAGGCAGTCTTGTATTTTCAATCTCTAAATAAATCTCATAAACTTAAGAAGGCCGGATAGGGGGCAGACATCCGGATGGCTTGTAACCCTGGGGGTCGTGAACCTTATTGACCCCCATAGACTTTTTGTTGTATCACAAAGACATTTACGACACAAAGTTGTTGTAAAGCATGAAGTGCTGAGAAACTTCGCAATTTCCACACAAGCGTTATTTTAAAAAACATTCCCAAAACCAAGACATAATAGTAGGTAAGTGAACACAAAAAGTAATGAATAACACTGAATGAGTGAAGATTTGACTGAAAACATAAAATAAGGAAATCAAAATATATTTTGTAGGGTATTTGACTATTTTTTCATGAAAACGTTAGACATAGTATGTCAAAAGATTTAAATAATTAGATTTGCTCTCACTATGTACTTATGACGCGCGAAAAGTGTCGATTCTGAGATTGACACTGAACTTACTTACACACTACTCACTTACTTACTTACTTTTCTTTTCCTTTGATTGTTGATTTCAAACATCCCGTTCTTGCCGCATTTGCGAAATATGCTGGATGGAAGAAACATCGAAACACGGGCGGTCACCACGTGTTCAGTACATCATTTTGAAATTTTTCATCGGTAATTAATTAATAAAAAATCTGCTGTTGTCTACTAAAGTGGGATACACCTGCACGCCCACCGTCAAAATGTATGGAGCAGCTGTTTTTTTTTTAAATTACTAAATCTATGTGATATTGGAATGTTGTACTGAATACGTGGTAACGCGTCGATGTCTCTTCCATTCCGTATTGTATCGTAAGAAACACGACAGCTCACATTAGGCACATGCTGGACATGGCGTTTCCATGGCAGCCAGCAGCATTTTGTGTATCAGAGGCGACAGAACGCGACCACGAATAGTAAAGTCGTAGACCAAATCTAACGATTTAAGCCTTTTTTTTTTCCGGATGGGTAATCATCAAATGACCCCCCCACTCTGGGCGGAGCGGAAGAGAGTGTCAGACTTGTACTGACTAAAACCCATCCATGTTCCTTCTTTGCCCTTTGTGTTCCAGGGCCACGGTATCTCTTTCGAACAGTCCCGCAGCCCTGGCAGGCATCGGCCCATGCGGACCCCTACTTATTTGCTGACATCTCTTTGAGGCGCGCGTGGAACACTCGCGCGCCGTCGACACGGCCTGTCGTCATAAGACGGCCGGACGGCGAGCTGGCCCATAACTCGCCGTCCACAGGCCCGCGCCTACGGTGGCCGGGAGCCACCACGTGACCCCCAACGCCCAGGGCGTCTCCCGCGGCGGCTGGGACGTGAGGTTCTTTCCCTCTCACGTCCCGCCACCTCCTTCACTAGCATGACTACGATTTAAGCCTTCGGGTCAATACATACGAGAAAAAAAAAGTTAACATAATTTAATAAAAAAATAGTCAAAAAAAAACACTATTTCTCAACAAACCTCTTTTCCCATCACTAGTGCTATTATAAATAAGCGTAGCCGACGCCCTCTGCGTGTTAGGAGGCGCCCTAGGTCCATCACTAATCGGGTCATAATCTTGAATCCTTCCAATCTTCTGTTGTTGGGCTTGCTGCGACTGATTCTGTGGTTGAGCCGGGTAATTCTGGTACTGGGGGTAATATTGTCCCTGATATTCTTGATATTGAGGGTAATATTCTTCTTTAGGCTTATAGTATTGTTCCTGGTACTGTCTGTTGTGCCCTGACGGTTGGTGGGGCGGCTGCTGCGGTTGATGGGCCACAGATTGCTGTTGTTGGTGCACCACGGGCTGTTGTTGGGGTGGTGGGGGGTGGTACTGGGTTGATGGCGTCTGGTAATGGTTCTTGGGTGGCAGATTCGGTGGTGGCACGTTTGGAGCCAGCATTTCTGTTGCGTAGTTGTCGATTTGTTGGTGATAGTTGTCCGATGGTAGCTCTAAGTGGGGGAGGATGTATTAGAAACATATGAGTGGGGTTCGGAAAAATAACATTGGTTTTTTTATTATTATTTTTTCTCATTTGTCTCTGCTAATTGCAAAGGCATTGGAATAGGTAGTGTGTTCGCCTAAATTTCAAGGAAGATCGTTACATGTGGATTCTTTCTTCTAAAATCTCGGATAAAACTGTTTTATTAGAAGGAATTATTATCCTTAAGTTACTTATGGTAGGGCAGGGCTCAGATAATTTTACAGCAAGCATATTCAGCATGAAAACTTGATAGCTGAGTAGGACAAGAATGTTAAAACTATACTATGAATAGTTTCAGACCAGGAGCCCTTAGAGCAGGGCCCCACTTTCAGTTTCCAAAAAGGGGCTAAATAACTAACAACAGGCTGTTCAGCAACATTGATTTTAATGTCATCGTACGAGACCTGAACCAAAAAGACTTAAACAGGCAAAACTTCTCGAAGATAATGCGGCTTTTCACTAAATCTGAAGAACCAGATTTTCATCTATATTAACATTATAAAGAGGTAAAATTTGTTTGTAAGTTTTTATGTAGAATCTCCGAAACTAATGATCGAATTCTAAAAACTCTTTCACTGGCAGAAAGCTACATTATTCGTGGGTGCTATCAACTATAAATTACATTTATATCATGCAAATTAGCCGTGCTAACACAACTTTTGCGGACGAACTCGCGGGCTAAGTGCTAGTGTTAAATACGCTTGCTGAAAAACCGTCTGGGCGCCGTTTCCATTACGTCCCTGAAGTATAGGTAATGATACTCTACCAATTCTGATCTGATCATTAGTCTAGAGATTGCATACTGTCGAGCATAAGATAGTATAGGTTTGATACCCGGGTTCGGGTTCCGTATAAACTTGTTAACTGCTCCAAGCGGTAGCAGAAATTCATATCAAATACTCAGGGTATTTGATATAAATTTCAGCTTGATACCTCCACGCGTTGCTGAGAAAAAGGATCTCGACAGACGGACAGCAAAGTTATCCTGGAAAAGTTCCGTTTTTGCCGACTGCAACTGAGGTGCGGAACTTAAAAAATCGGTTAGGGGTTTATATTTCTCCATGGTGAACAAATGATTCCTATGTATATGAATTATTATTGTTTGGTAGTCATGAATGAATTATGGATATCTACCGCATTCATATAGCTTATCCTTTCGGCTGAAAACAGATTATAATGGCTTTACTTCATTGTTTTAGTTATTTAGTGTTTTTTTTTTCCTTCACATAATTTGTAACTAACTATTTTCTTGGAACAGGAAAATAGTTTTGCTAGTACTTTTCCTCAACTAGTAAATTACTAGTAACAATAGGGTAATGGAAATTTATCGTCTTGTATTACTTCGTTAAATTTCCTGTAATCTACCACTACTCGCCACTTTTTATTAATTTAAGACTAATACAGGGTGTAGTCATATGAAAGTATATGCTGCAGACCATCAAACTGAACCACTTTCTCATTGGGTCCAAAATCGTAAATGCGAAAAAATTATCAGCTGTCCCATACATTTGGGTCGAGTAGGTATTGAAATTTTTTATGGGACAGCTGATATTTTTTTCGCATTTACGATTTTGGACCCATGGAGGAAGTTGTTCAGTTTGATGGTCTGCAGCATATCCTTTCATATGAAAGGACCTTTCTGTTACACCCTGTATAATTACAGAAATGTAACTTTACGTCTTCATGCACTGAATTTGTAGGCACTAGGCAGATGACATAGATCATACCATATTTCACCTGTTATGATATTAATGGCCTTTAGATGAGGAGCCTCGTGTCATCAACCAGGTATTTCCATGTAATCAAGAATTTTATAACATAACATAATATCACGCATGTAATCCTCGAAGGGTAAAGCAGAGTGTAACTAATAGTTCACACACATTTCGCCAGTTATGTTTAAGTTCCATGTATAGGGGGTGAACCTATTGCCATCAATCGGGCACAAATCTAGACTTCATGGCTGCTAATGTCAAAAACCTTTCGCAACCCGGTAATCGAACCACTGACGTCATGCTCAGCAGTAGTTGTTGCAACCACTAGTCCATCAGTCAATTATGAGTATGTAAAATGTAGATTTAAATCTTTTCCAATGTAAATGTTATTTTTCCGATTAAAACGACATAATGAAAGTTAGCAACATATGGTCAAAAACCTTATGATTGTACATAAAACCACATTGAGACGATTATGACTGTGCGACATGATATGTGTCTTTTTGATCAGCTAAAATCCGTTAGAGCAAGACTATAATAATCATTTTTACTAAGAAAACATCGTGAGGAAACCAGTATGCCTGAGAGATATTTCTCAACGGCATGTAAAACCAAGTCAAGAGGTCCATGGGCGGCATGAAAACTCTGACACCAGGTTAGGCACTAACCACACGACAAAGAAAGATGACTAGGTACAACAATAGACCGACCGCTTTAATGAGTCCTCCGCCTTGCCCCATCAAAGGCACATTAAGCGTCCTCAAAGTCCTAACAATATCCCACAGGTTATTTGCTTTAAAATAACCGTAATCCACGTAGGTATTACGATACTAATTGAAACAGTACGTGATCAATCTTCAAAATATTCCATTTAAATTGATTCCTTCCCGAGGACTCATTAAAGCGGTCGGTCTATAATGCGTTGCAGTAGCTGACCTATCTGTCCCTATTCATCTTTGTAAGAGGTCTCTGAGTGCCCAACTAGTATTTCGAGACATCTACAAGCGGTTGGTAGACTCTTCTGGTGACCAGAGGACTGGCCTATTTGTTGTAATGCTGCCAGCCTTCTGGGCACTTTCCCCGTTGACAGCAATGCGGACGAACTTGTAATTATTTTATGTTTTTGATACAAGTACAACCAGCACATCAAGTTAACACAAACTGTCAAATTTCTCCGAATGATTTTAAACCATAAAATGTTGATGGTTAAGTTCAAAATCGAATGAGGAAATTTTTTTAATTAATTGTTTAATTTTTTTAATTGAGGAAACTTGATGCGCTGACGACTGTACATATTTATTATTATTTTAGGTCTGTACAGATACTTAATAATGTAAATATTGTAAAATAAATTACAGTACTGAAGGCTATTTATTGTTACTTTTGACTAACTGAAAATTACTTCTAATAATAACTTGTTTTTCCTTGTATCTCATTCCAAATAACAGAATGATATAGGAACTTAAATACGAATTAGTCTTGCTCTAACGGTTATAACTGTGTTGATCAATGTAGATTGATTTTTAATATGCTCAGAATGAATCTGGATAATCCTAATTACTTATTAATGAGATAATGTGTTTACGATGTTCTATAAGTCATTAAAAGAGTTGATCGGGACTTAAAACAACGTTAAAATATTAAGTGGTATAGAATCTTTATTTTTTTAAAGACAAGCATACTTAAATAATGTCATATGACATAACATTACTATGGCGGACAAGAGGTTTTTTTTCCTATTTTCTAAAATATACAGGGTGAAAGGGACAGCGACGCTAAAACGATTTCCACGTATTCAGTACATTTTTCTGAGCCCCCTCTACATAGAAATTTTTCATCGGTAAGTAAAAAAAAAACTATGTGGGGGTTCAAAATGATGTACTGAAACCGTAGTAACCATTTTAGCGTCGGTATTCTATCCACCCTGTATATTTGTATGGGGCATATACACCGTGACTTTTTAGTCGTCTTGCAAAGGTGGTCTACTCAATGTACCCGACATAAAATAGCTCTAGGCGCGATTAGTTTTTTTTTACCTACAAAATATAGGTACAAAGAAAAATAAATAATATATTAGAAAAAAATTATGATACATCCTGTTAATGATTTTTAAGTGTCAAATAGGAGAACATACCTACCCAGCGCTCGAGTCCAGTATATCGTCGCTCGCAACAGGGTGTTTTAACTACGTCATGCGTCATAATACTGAATATATTTTTATTTTTAAATTATTAAAATCTCATAAATACCAATTTTTTTTTTATGAATGTTTAGTATTCATTGGATACATGAAGTGGACTGCCGTTGTAAGACGACTAAAAAGTCACGGTGTATAGTGATTCTTATCACGCTTGAGCTTCCCAAAGGGGGAACGCAGAGGTGTGGATTACATCATTAGTTCGCTAGTTATAGTTCCCACGTAATAGGAAAACAAATCTATTGACATGAAATCATCATCTGCCTAGCCTTTTCCCAACTATGTTGGGGTTGGCTTCCAGTCTAACCGGATGCAGCTGAATACCAGTATTTTACGTGGAGCGACTGCCTGATAGACCTCCACAACCCAGTTAGTACTCGGTAATACGATTGGTAAGACTAGTTGTCAGACTTTTTGGGCCACTGACTATCTTTAACGACTGTCAAAGATCTACAGATGACAGCCGGGACTAACGGCTTAACGTGCTTTCCGAGACACGGAGGAAACTCGCTATGTAATGGGTGGTCACCCATCCACAGACCAACCTTGGCAAGCACAGCTTAACCTAAGCATCGACCCGAGCGGCTGTTATTATATGCCCACGAGCTCCTGACATGAAATACCAATGATTATTGAAAAAATATCCAGATTCAATCCAAAACATAAAGTGCAAATATACCCAAACAACATCAAAACCAACATAAATAAAAGCGTATACCAACATTTGTCACCAACATTGGTAACCAACTCACCAACAATTTCTCCATTCTCATTGATCTGCCGCTGCTTCTCCATTTGAGCCTTCTTCTCCAATTCTCCGTGGTAGGCCACGTTGCTTATAATTTTCGTGTTGGCTTTGATCCTGAGGGTTTCGGGGTCGTCTGCGACCTGCAAGTAAGATTTGTACTGGATTGAAGGTTATACCTGTGTCTTTGTGATTGCAACTGACCTTCACGAGTTGCAATTATAGGAAAGCTTATGTTAATAATGTTAATATGCTGTTTTTGGGAATCACAGTATTATGTTAACTTATTTATTTAAGAAAAAAGTTAATGCTGCTGGAAAATCCTACTAATATTATACTAATTCTACTAATATTAAAATGTGAAAGTTTATGAGGATGGATGTTTGTTACTCTTTCACGCAAAAACTACTGACCGGATTTCGATTAAATTTGGCACACAGATAGTTTATAAAATGGATTAACACACATAATATTTTTATCCCGGTAGTACGATCCCGATTGCATAAGCTAATAATAAATAATACCTTGACTACACAAACGGTGGGGACTATTTTAATGTCTGTGGACACTAAATAAAGTGCCGTGATCCCGAAGAGAAGCCGGCAGGAACCGGCTTCTTAGACGCCTTCGGGTCTGATGTCTAGGATATTGTCAAAATATTCTGGCATTTCTTCCACAAAATTCAGTAATCAAGAATTGAAGTGGAAATTGAGAGAAAAAAGAAGGGTAGCGTGAATAACTCACGAACGAATATTGTTCGAAAGAATTTACCTTTTTCTTTGCTGTTATAGTTTGACCATTTTTGTAACATTTATGGGCAATCGTCGCTAACCATCTCTCCCATACATCCTCCGTCATCTGTCATCTGTTTTCACTCCATACCTTTTTGTGTGTGTGTGTGTGTGTGTGTGAATATCCCTGGAGCAAGCGGAGGGTTATGCCGGAATTTAACCGACTAAAAACCCATTGTTTCTAAACTGCCAAGTGACAGGGGCCCGGGATATACAAGTACATTTATTTATTTATTTAACACTTCATGCACAAAGTACCGGGGACGGACTTAATGCCATAGGCATTTTCTACCAGTCAACCCCCCGACACATTCACGCCCCCGACTGGTATAAGCCTGCCATTTCCGTCGGACCCCATCACCAAGTGCAGCCAGCGACCGCACGTTCTCCATGAAGCGCCTCTTTGGGCCTGTTCACTCTCTACCTAACCATGACATCTAACAATTCATCTATTTAAAAAAAAATATAATTAATATTTTTTTTTTTTCTTTCTTTATTTTTCTTTTATCTACAGTCACGAGCAATAAATACAATATGTAAACACTAAACAACTTTTAAAAGTGTTTTTCTCCTACTGTTCTGATTAAAATTTCATATTGTTACGAACGAACGAACACAGGATCTTTTTCATAAAAATACGAATTTTGGAATTCGTATTTTTATGAAAAAGATCCTGTCTCCAAGTTATAATCGTTATTTCTCACGAAAATTGCTTTTAAATTTAGGAAAGTATACACATATTGATGCTCGTGACTGTACATACCATGCCTTTATGATTTTCCCTTCAAGTCATTCTTTCTCTTCAATTTGGAAGCACAAACATCCAAGTGTGCTTCTCTGGTGTAACTGTACATACCTGTGTGAATTTCCCCTTGCTCTTCTCGAAGTCGGCGTGATACTTGACGTTGCTCTGTATCTTCGTGTTCTCGGCTATTCGTTTGAGTTCGGGCGTCTCCGCCATCGTCGTGTGCTTCGCTTTCGGTACATGTCTGGAAATATTTAATGGCAGTCTTTAATATGATGGAAGTTTTGTGTATTAAGCAGATCATCATCTCTCTAGCCTTTTCCCAATTATGGTGGCTTGGTCAGCTTCCAAGCTACCTAGATGCAGTTGAATACTTTATATGGAGGGACTGCCTATGTGACGTCCACAACCCAGTTAGTACTGGGTAATACGATTCCTTTTATAAGACTGGTAGTCAGACTTTCGGGGCACTGACACTGGTAGTCAGTAGCCGTAGACTGGAAGCCGACCTTAACTTAGTTAGGAAAACTCCTAACTAAGTTAAGGTCGGCTTCCAGTCTAACCGGATGCAGCTGAATACCAGTATTTTGCATGGAGCGACTGCCTATCTGACCTCCACAACCCAGTCAGTACTGGGTAATACGATACCCTTTGGTAAGTCTGTTTGTCAGACTTTCAGGCCACTGACTACCTGTAACGACTGTCAAAGATCTACAAATGACAGCCGGGACCAACGGCTTAACGTGCTTTCCGAGGCACGTTGGAAACTCGGTATGTAATGGGTGGTCACCTATTAACAGACCAACCTAGGCAAGCGCGGTTTAACCTGAATATTGATCTGAGCGGCTGTTATTATCGGTCGCTGACATTTAAATTGAACTATTGAATACTTGCGACTGTAGAATATATTTTAGTTATAGTTTACTTATAATTAGTATCAGAAATAATACTACTGCGCTTAAATGTACACTTTTTGTAATACTTTTTAAATAAATTATTCTTATTCTTCTTCTTATTAATTTGTGGTAAGCAAAAAGGTGACTTTTGACTTTGCAATGAGTAGTTTTCCTAGTCTAGTGACTAATATGAGGAATATGAAGACAGTTGAGGAAAACTTATGGCTTATGTCCAGCATATGACGTCATTCGGTTGATAATTTTATGATGAACAGAAAATCGATGAAGGCTACAAAAGTACAATTATTTTTAAGTTTTATTTTCACGGAAGAAAATGTCTTTTTTTTTCTTTTTAAATGATAGAATCTAGTTAATAAATAGCCAAATAGGTAGTTCGTTAGCAATTTTACGATAGGTATTTCTAGTCTTTGTTTTCTGTAGTATTAAAAACAGAACCCGCATGTTTTTTTGAGATATTACTAAATTGCTTAGGAAAATTACCTCGTTAGTCTAGTCACAGGTCGAGTGGTCGCAAGCGCAACTGCTGAGCATGAGGTCCTGGGTTCAATTCCCAGGTCGGGTAAAATGTTATTGGATTTTTCCATCAAGAATTTCGCAGTAGAAGCCGGAGTCTGGATTTTTGCCCGGTTGAGTGCAATTGGCTGGCACACTAGTACATAGGACTTAAATATAACTGGCGAAATGTGAGTGTACTATTAAGTACACCTCTGCCTAACCCTTCGGAGATTAAAGGCGTGATGTTATGTCATGGTTAGGAAAACTAGACTTTACTCTTTTCATTTCAAACAAAAAACCCTAGTTATAAAAATTCCATCTCATATTTTTACCCGACTACGGCGAAACTAAAAGGATGGGTTATGATTCTAGCAATCTAGGTGTGTATGTTTCTTATTTACATAATGAGTTCCTCCGTAGCGCCTAAAACTATTCATCCGATTTTCATGATTAAGGTGTCAATCGATTCGTTATTATGGCCCGGGTAACATAGGCTACATATTAAACGACTTCAACAATAGGAGGAGTCCATTTTACCTTGTAAACCCCGAATTTAATTGGAGCGTGATTTTTCAGTAGTCGTAATTTCTAGTTGCAGTATACCAAACAAATTCTTGTTATTTTCTTTTAATTAAAACGATCCATAGAACGTTATTGACAGTTCGTGGTTAAGTATATCAAAACTATTTGCCGTCAAGCGTAAAATTCGCGACGTTGACAAAAAAAGTCAACAGTTTCCGCGATCTAAGCAGTAAAAGTGTGAATAATTTCTGATGAACAACTTTCATTCGGTGTGACAACGTCACGCACTGATTTTTTAGAGCGATTGACAGTATTTTTTTATTGATAAAATAATTTATTAAAGATCGTAATTTCTATCTGCTACGGGCTGGATATGGAGAACTGGGCTGGTCACGTCTGCCGCATGTCAGAGGAGCAATGGGCAAAAATTACCACTCAGTGGATACCAAACAGCAGGAAACGACAACGTGGCAGGATCAGGAGATGGCGGGATGAGCTGGACTCTTTCGCAAAGGATTGGCCTACAATCGCACTAGACCGCGAAATGTGGAAGGAGGGAAGGGGGGCCTTTGCCCTGCAGTGGGACAATATAGGCTTATAATAATATATGTTACGGCTAATAGCCGAAGTGCGGCTACACCTAGTTTTAGCCGGGTACAACTAGGTGCAGTCGGTTAAACTTAGATGTATCCTACTTATCCTCGGTTAGAACATGCAACCAATTCGGATGTAGTGCTTGCCGGCCGCTGCCGCGTCTTCGCTCGTTGCGCTCGCTCGGCTCGCGCGCGTTTGTTCACAGTTCTAACCTAACCTAATCCATTTGGTCGGTGTGTCCTAGCAATAAAAAGGATACACAACCATTACCGGCCGCACATAGGTATAGCCGGCTAGAACTAGGTGCAACCTTACATCGGCTTTTAGCCGTTACTTATACAACATTATTTTTAGTATATGCGAAACCTGAATAATGTAGTTTGTTCAGAATAAGTAACTGAATCGATTCCAATAATTTTTAAACCATGTTATATTTTGTCCCAAAAATATTTAAAAAAGGCTACAAGTTGGATACCGAGCGACACTAAGTATCTATCGCAATCATTTAGGTATCTACTGCCAAATTATTATTATCAATGAGTTCAAGACGACGCTGGAGGCGCGCGCTGCGTGGTGACCACGTTTTTGTGCGGTCAGCCAAGTAACAGAACAAGCTTATAACTGAGTGATTTTTCATGATACAGTTTTGAAATTGTGTACATAGATTCTTTACATAAAAATACTAGACACGTGTTTCAGGTTTCGCATATACTAAAACTAATGTTGTATATTATTATGTATCTTTTAATTTTCAATTCTTACGAAAATCATAGTATGGACCGGACTGTGGTAGGTGTGGATGTATGGTAATGCTATGCTTCTAAAGTTCGGCATATCCTTTTGAAGATCAGACACAACTCACAACACAACATATCACAAGCAACGTACCATAATGTATTCATGTTTGATTACGTATCAACAATACTATGCTAATACGGTATGTTAATATGCGTAATGTTTTGTAATATGCATTTCGCACGCAAGTTGGGTAAGGTCAGGGACTTTTGCGCGATAATTATGAATTTAATTTACGCTTTCTCTATTTATTTAAGGTTATTGCGATTTACGAAACCTCTTTTTATGACCCTAAAGGGTACATTTAATTTATTAAGTAAACTAACTACATTCATTATTAATTAAAAACTATTAAATAACCCAAAATAAATAAACTAACAACAAACTATAAAAGGGCATCAAAAAACTCTTCCTTAACACTGTCAGCTGGTAATGTGCCCAAGAGACTGGCGGCGTTGCCACGTTGTATGGCAACACTTAGCCTCTGGCCAAAGTAAAAAGGCTACGAGCACTCGGACCCCACCGCCCTAGAGTTTCAAGGCTTTGCTTAGCTTGATATACATAATGCTTGGTTGACGGCTTCGTTAAGGGTCTTGTTACATAGGGGGTCCTATGTTGACAGTAACGCCCCCAGGCCCAGCCGTGGTTACCAAGGCGCCTTTGTGCTATGCCTTGTCCTAGTCTCAAACAACTGTAGTCGAACAGCATGTCTTCTTTCATGCATCTCTATCAGCCGTCTTCTTCCCCTGGCTAGCCATATATATACTACTATTTAAATAGGATTTTGTTAAAAATTTCTAGGGTTTTCATTTTTTTTTGGACGGAACCCTAATCCCTTTTCTAAAATATAAGTCCTAAGTTACTCTTTATAACATCGGCTATCGACCAGTAAAAGTTCCGTCAAAATCGGTCCACCCGATTCGGAGATTAGCCGGAACATCATCATCATTCTCTTGCCCTTATCCCAATTTATTTGGGGTCGGCGCAGCATGTCTTCTTCTTCCATACTTCTCTATTACTTGGCATCTCATCAGACACCTCCTTTCGTGCCATATCATTTTTCACACAGTCCAACCATCGTTTCTTTGGTCTTCCTCTGCTCATATACCCATCCACATTCATATTCAAAACTTTCCTCACAACATTTTCCTCATTCCTCCGCATCACATGCCCATACCACGACAATTGAATTAGCCGAGATTAGCCGGAACAAACAAACCACAAAATATACTTTAATCTGACTTATAAACACGATTAAGGAAAATTTCGTAAGGAAGCAATTGTATGAAAGTTAAGGATATTTGCAAATAATGGACATTTCCTTTGATTTACAACACAAAATTACCCACATTGCTGTATTATATCCTTATCGGCCTATCAGTGACATAGTAATGCAGCATTGATGTAGTGCATTTTGTTATCTTATCGGCAACTTTGTTTGGTATATTTTTTTCTATTCAAGGGTAAGATTAACTAACCACGTGTTTAACCGGCTTGTAAAAAATGGAGATTCTGTAGTGGTGGTGGTGATACTTTTTATTTTTTTTCGGATAGGAAATCATCAAATAACCCCCCCACTCTGGGCGGAGCGGAAGGGAGTGTCAGACTTGTACTGACTAAAACCCGTCCATGTTCCTTCTTTGCCCTTTGTGTTCCAGGGCCACGGTATCTCTTTCGAACAGTCCCGCAGCCCTGGACAATATGATACTTTACTTTTAAGAATAAGACAAGATAAGTCAAGATACAATTAGAATGATTTATTAAGCTAACACAACATTTATTGTTTGTGTGCATAAAAAGGAGCTCGTGGCTAAATAATTCCAGCTGCGTGGATTAATCTACAGATTAAGCCGCGCTTGCCTGGGTTAGTCTATGGATGGGTGACAACCCATTACATACCGAGTTTCCTCCGTCATTTGTAAATCTTTGAAAGTCGCTACGGGTAGTCAGTGGCCCCAAGTCTGACAACCAGTCTTACTAAGGGGTATCGTATCACCCAGTACAAACTGGGTTGTGAAGATCAGAGGTATTCAGTTGCATCCGGTTAGACTGACTAGACTAAGGCAGATGATGATAAAATAATCTTACTATTATTATGTAAGTTCCCGTATTTCTTGTTTCCAGACTGATTTATGGCGTCCGTTATTTTAAATAAATGCAGATACATCTCTCAGCTGTTATAGACAGCCGCCCCATGTAAAATACTGGCATTCAGTTGTAATTGGTTAAAAAAGGTAAGGCAGATGACGTGAAGTTAGTTTTGTTCAGTTATTTCTCTCTAAAATCGATCTTATGCCTCATCATCATCAACCAGTTTTCTAAAGGATAATGCCCATAAAAGTACAACCCCCATACATCCATCCATTGCTATTGAGCGATAAATTATATATTTTTGGAAAGGTTGTTTCTATTGGAACTACTTTTCCTACGGCGAGTTTTTTAAATTCGTTGTCGGTTCGGAGTTAAAGATCATTCATCCAGCCTCAGGTCGCAGACATGAGGCTGGTTTCTGCCTAACCGGACCATACATATATATCCGGTGGATGCCTTGAGTGTAAGGCCTCTAGCCAGGGGCATCTAACTATCTTTGCCTATAACTCCGAACGGACAACGAATTCAAAAATGCCGCCAAAGTAAATACTGACCTATTCAAAATTATCTATCTAATGATATATCTATTGTTGCTATTGAGGGATTGTCCCAAAAAGTGCATTGTCCTTTCTTATAGTTTCTTCATTAGGAGACATATGTTATGTAATAGGTATGGGAATAAGGCCAAGGTCTGTACTAGCTAACTTCTACTATATCCCACCATTGATGACATACTTACGTAATAAATGCAGAATTGCAGGCCTCATAACAGACCAAGTATGGAAAAACGTATCGATACCGGAGCTGTTGTTTTTTTTTATTTTTTCTATAAAGTAAATAAATTTACTTTTATTGTGCCGTTGGTCCCGGTTGTCATTGCCCGAAAGTCTGACAACGAGTCTTGGTAAGACTGACAACTTTTTTGGGGTCAGCTTCCAATCTACCCGGATGCAGCTGAATACCAGTATTTTACATGGAGCGACTGCCTATTTGACGTCAACAACCCAGTTAGTACTGGGTAATGCTATACCCCTTGGTAAGACTGGTTGTCAGACTTTCGGCCCACTGACTACCTGTAACGACTGTCAAGGATCTACAAATGACAGCCAAGACCAACGGTTTAACGTGTTTTCCGAGGCACGGAGGAAACTCAATATGTAATGGGTGGTCACCCATCCACAGATCAACCTAGGCAAGTGCGGGTTAACATGAAGATTGATACGAGCGCCTGTTATAGTTTAGCCACGAGCTGTTTTTTAGGGACTATGGAATTGCTGATGGAAAATTAAGCGCTACTCTGAGCGACCTGGAAGTAGAACCCAGCACTCCATGCAGCAATGGTGCTTGTCATCACTGGATCAACGAGGTTTTTGCATAGCGTAGAAAAGAGTATCTTTAAAGTATCGGTAACTAGCTTTTGCCAGAAGCTTTGCTCGCGTAATAATATAATTCAATCATGATTCGAAAGACATGTGGCGCCATCTATTACCATAAGAACGTTATTGTCGTTTTCCTCGGGAACAGTACTTTTTAAGGATGAAAGCTATCCTATGTCGGTTTCTGTACACCTGACAACGTATATGCAAAATTTTAGGATAATCAGTTCAGTGGTTTAGGCGTGAAAAGGTAACAAACAAACAAACTTACTTTCGCATTTATAATATTAGTTACTTTTTGTATCGATAATACTACTTTTACACCATATTCCTACTCACAGCAACCGTAGTGGGATAAAATATGCGTCTCGTTGCATAATTACTAACGAGTTGTTGACCAGTCAGTCATTTACATAGAAATCAGTCCGTTTTGACGTAATATACGTAACGAACATGTTTGTCTCTGTAGTCTGTATATTACGCATCGTTATGTCACTGAGTTGAAGATTATTGTTATTTTTAATTTGAGGAAATTATTGATTATTGTTTCCTTTAATTGTTAGTATTAGCATAGCATAGCAGCAACCTATAATGTTCCCACTGCTGGGACACAGGCCTCCTCTCTATGAGAGGGAATGGGCTATAATCCACCACGCGGGCCAAGTGTGGGTTGGTATTGTTATTATTGATTTGATCGAATTGACTGAAAAGTTGTGTGGTAATCGGTTGTCGTGGTATGGGCATGTGATGCGGAGGAATGAGGAAAATGTTGTGAGGAAAGTTTTGAGTATGAACGTGGATGGGTATATGAGTAGAGGAAGACCAAAGAAACGATGGATGGACTGTGTAAAGAGTGATATGGCAAGAAAGGAGGTGTCTGGCGAGATGACAAATAAAAGAGAAGTATGGAAGAAGAAGACATGCTGCGCCGACCCCAAATGAATTGGGATAAGGGCAAGAGAATGATGATGATGATGATTTGATTGAATTATTTATTGATTATTAATTATTATTGTTTATTTATTGATTTTTGTTATTATTTATCTGTTGGTCTGGTGGCAGGGCACATTGCTCGCAGAACGGATGGCCGATGGGGCCGGAAAGTTCTGGAGTGGCGACCGCGAACTGGAAGACGTTGCGTTGGAAGGCCTCCCACTAGGTGGACCGATGAACTGGTGACGGTGCAGGGATCCGCTGGATGAGAGTCGCAAGGGACCGGTCGATGTGAAAACGAGCTAGCTTTCAATGTTCCACTAGTCCCATCATCTCTCTTTCTTCTGCCTAGCCTTTCCCAACTATGTTGGGGTCGGCTTTCAGTCTACCAGTATTTTAGATGGAGCTGCTGCTTATCCGCCCTCCTGGTAATAAGATACCCGTTGGTAAGACTGTTTGTCTGACTTTCAGGCCATTATCTACCTGTAACGTCTGTCAAAGATCTACAAATGACAGCCGGGACCAACGGCTTAACGTGCTTTCCGAGGCACGGAAGAAGCTCGGTATGGGTGGTCACGCATCCACTAACCAATGTAGGCACGCGCGGCTTAACCTGAAGATTGATCCGAGCGGCTGATTATCTAGCCATTATCTCTTCCACAAGAGCTTCCAGTAGGTCCCATTTCAGGGTAACGGCGGGTGGCTTGGTCTCCTTTTTCCACACAATTCTGTCCTGTTGTTGTGTCTTTTCGTGAGGAGTGAAGGTAGTCCAGGCCTGTCACTACCACTGAACGACACAAGGTTTAAAGGATTATTTATAAGCTGAGGCAGCCTTATCCACGTTGAACAAGTAAATGCGATTAGAAATTACGTTCGCAGTTAAATGCGCTTCAATATGACATTGAATTATGTGACATTGGTCTCTTCAGAGAAACCTCGACCATCCACTGGTGACTGCTACGTACTGTCTTCAAGGTATTATACTCGTACTCGGCCTGAAGTATTCGAACCCTGTTTTAAGCTTTCACGGTTTACAACTAAACTTATACTGTCACTTACGGGATATCTTTAGTTTTAAGTAAGCTCAAAAGTAGCTGCCGGCATCGTAATAAGGACTCCACAAAACCTGGTGATACTGTGAATGCGTTTTGCCGTGACTTAGTGTCGAGTTCCAGTAGTGCGCGTAGCAAAAGACAAAGAAAGAGGGTAGATAGTTTTGTCTGCTCTTAACAATTTATTTTCCATCCACCGGCATTTTCCAGTCAACCCGCGATCATGGCGAAATATCAGGAGCTAAAATAATGAACAATCACGGAAGATATCCTGTAAGTGACAGTATAACTGAAGTATTCGGGCAATGAAAAGAGCTATTCTTGAAGTTTGCAATACGATCATCGAGACTCCACTGACGACCGTTGGAGCAGGCGTTTTCTTAATGTAGACTGCGAATCGACAAACGCAGTTTAGTACTTGGACGTACATGCTCTTATACATCGACTAGATAGCGTCAAAGAGGTACTTATCATAGAGGGGTTAAGGATCGCCTTAACTCTTCTGGTCTAATGATCGAGCTCAAGAGAAGTCTACATCCAACAGTGGCCAAAAAAACCGCGAGCAACAGGAAGGACCACCAATTATTTTCGACCACTTCTTCAAATATTTTCATTAATCTCTGTGTATATTTCTCAAAACGAACTCTTTACCATTGTAGTCGCATGATTCACACAAAGCGCATTGTAGCGTAACAACTATGTTGTGAGTAAGCATGTAATTGCTATGAGTAACGACACATAAATAAAGACACTGGTTTTGCCGTCAGACTTGATGAGAATCGGCGGGTTGTCTAGGAATTTGATGAAGAAAACTAGTATCATCTCTTCTCTTCTTCCGAGATCTGTTTTCCTGGGTTGAATTTGCGTAGGTTATGGAAGTATATAGTACTATCGGATGGCCGATGGGTGTCGTATCGAAGACGTTGCGTTGGAAGGCCTCCCACTGGGTGGACCGATGACCTGGTGAAGATTGCAGGGATTCGCTGGATGCGAGTCGCACGGGACCGGTAAATATGGCGACACTTGGGGGAGGCCTATGTCCAGCAGTGGACGTCTTTTGGCTGAAATGATGATGATGGAAGTAAATGAAGCAACAACCGCAAACCGAAGCGACAAAGCAGGCTTTAAGGGAAAACCTCATCCCGCAGCACGGAATCGCACTTTTTCATGGTCCTATCCATTCTGTCGTTCAGAACAGTCATTTGCTAGAGCGAAAAACAGCGAGATCGCTATCACACGCGGCATCATCGACAAGGCGATCGGCAGCACGCTGTGGAGCATAATAAAGAGCGCCAGATGCTTGCTCCTTACTGCCAGATGAGAATCAACCCTAACGCTATGACTGACAGCAGCGACACGACCGATTTATAGATCGAAACCAATCGTGTTAATTTCCATAAAAGATGGGAAGTGCCGAAATGGCAATAGGAGAGTGTGATGAAAAAATCAGAATGCACTGGACATACTCAAGTGTTCATCAGTCGAAGTGGAACATATTTTTATGACAGGAACTTAAGACGTCACATATTTTTTAGGGGAGTTGATCGCCTTAGATTATTTTTTCATCCTGAAACATTTACCACCAGCATAACTTGTTCCTAAATAGTAAATAACTAAAGTGTACAGAAACCAATGATATTATAAAGAAAGATACGCTACCTTCATACTGAGCGGCGATTAAATATTGTTGCGTCGTTGTTACGACTGCGATAGATAATACGGAACGTATGATACAGAAAGAGATAGCAATTGCGCTTGAAGTACTTAAATTACGACAATTGTCTGAATTTGTCTGCAACAATTTGCGCGCCCTAGTGCAATTTCTACCTCTTGTTATTTATAATATCATTGACCGAAACGTATCCGTTCTTGAAAGTATTATATGTTATATTATATGTTGTTTTTCAGACGACAGGCATTCTTGTGACGTTATTCAGTGATTCATTCATCCAAGTTTCGACCGGTCGTATTGTTCATGCGAGTCATCTATAAAATATTGTTATAGTATTCGCTCAGTAAGCTATATTGGCAATGGCATCTTCTTTCAAATTACTTGTTTAACTAATTAGAGCGAACCTATTTTGCAGCAAAACGTACTCTAGTGTTCGATTCCCGACCAGGCAATGTATTGCTGGGTTTGACCCGGTTAATAGCAAATAGGCTCGACCTTATTACATGGGAGTTAAACAACTGTCTGATTGCCTCCTTGGTCGAGTGGTCGCAATCGCGACTGCTGAGCATGAGGTCCTGGGTGTGTTTCCCAGGTCGGGTAAAGTGTTATTGGGTTTTTCCATCAGGAATTTCTCGGGCACTGATTCGTGCTCAATTGATGGCAATAGGTTCGCCTCCTATTACATGGGACTTTAACAAAACAGGCGAAATGTGGGTGTACTATTAGGTACACCTCTGGAGATTACAAGTGTCATGTTTTATGTTTAAACAAACGCCGAAATTTGGGAGAACCTGATCTGTAGATCCCTCTGACTTTACCTACGGGGATTACAGGCGTGGTGCCATGTTTTGTGTTACTTACACAGTTACTAAGTGAAACTTAATCCACTAACATCTTGATTACTGGCAAATATACAGGGTGGAAAGGACACCAACGCGAAAACGGTTACCACATATTCAGTACGTCATTCTGAGCCCTTGTCCTAATTTTTCATTGGTTATTCAAAAAGAAATCTGCTGTTTTCTATAATGGTGCAATACCTACACGGTCAAAATTTATGGAACAGCTGTTTTTTTTTAATAAGCGATGAATAATTTCGATTTTAGGCGCTGCTGGCCTTTCTCGGGGAGTTAGGGTGGATCGAATAGATTTCCCACCCGCACGCAAAATACGCGCTTTGACGTGGAGTTGCGGAAACCAGCCCGTTATACAATACAATAATAATTTCGATGTGGGGGAGGCTCAGAATGATCAAATCAAATATGTTTATTTGTCAGAATATGGTACAATTAGATGTTACAATATTGGTTCCAGCATATCCTGCCATAATATGGCGTACAAATATTTAAAAAAAAAAACAAACCTTATAACAGAAGATGTACTGAATACGTGTCGACCGTTTTTTCGCCGGTGTCAGTCCCACCCCGTATTTGACACAGCATTACGTATTCTCATAGGGCGAACCTCAATTTCCTCAGACCACACCCTTTCACCATTAAATAATTGTACTAACACCACGCAAGTCGGTTAAATTAAAAGTTATTAATAAACGTGTTTGCAACCTTGACCTTATGTGTACTGAGCGTGTTTTGAATGGGCTGGTCAGCCAACTATTAACATTAGGTAATAGGACGAATTTACATAATTATTGTTGGGTCGAAAGTGAAACTGTTTGGTGACTGTTTTATGTTTGACTAGCTGTTGCGCGCGACCTATGTACGCGTGAATTTTTATAGCCTATAACTTTCCTCGATAAATGGGCTATCCAGCACTAAAAGAATTTTTCAAATCGAACCAGTAGTTCCTGAGATTAGCGCGTTCAACCAAACAAACAAACTCTTCAGCTTTATAATATTAAAGTATAGATTGGAATTTGTAAGTTTTAATTTGTTACTATGATGTAACCATGGATGGCATGGAGTTATTTGCCGGTTCTTCTCCATAGATAATATTAAAGTTAAAAAAACACGCTTTAAAGTGAAGTAATTTTATTTCTCGTATTCTTCTCAGCAAACCCGTTCATTTGATACACATATCATGGGAATGCATAAAAAATAGCTAGTCAGCCGTATTGGATTTAGAATGACGTCACTTAGCTAACCATGCATTGTCATCCAAACTAAACATGTATGCAAAACAGCTCAATCGGAAATCGGGTCAAAATTTTTCCAAGATTTTTTTTACATACAACCCGAATTGATTCTAAAATCTAAATTAACGCGAGCGACGCCGCGGGCAAAAGCTAGTCATAAATTACTTAGTACATTTGCAAATATGATTCGATTTATTCGATTTTTTGCAATTGTGACGTTTAAGAGCATAAGAATGCTAGCATTATTATTTACTAGCGACCCGCCCCGGCTTCGCACGGGTGCAATATATACATATAAACCTACCTCTTGAATCACTCTATCTATTTTAAAAAAAACCGCATCAAAATCCGTTGCGTAGTTTTAAAGATCTAAGCATACATAGGGACAGACAGAAAGGAAGCGACTTTGTTTTATACTATGTAGTGATACTGCATAAGCAGTAAAAATGAATGAAAATACTTACGATTCACAGTATGGGAGTTTGCCATATCCTTTGTAGGTACGCATGTTGAGTGTCATGCCGCATTCCTGGCATTTGAAACACCCCTTGTGCCACACCTGTGAAGGAGAAAAAAAAACAATAAATGCACATGAAGGAGAAAAAAAACAATAAATACAAATACCTACTAGATAACTTCCCAACCCTACGAGGATTAGGGGTCGTCCATTAATCACGCGATGTTTTTTAGAAACTTTTTAACCCCCCCTTCCCCCATGGTGAGGTTTTAGACTACCTCTCTCCCTATCTTTCTTATCTCCTTATCTTTAAAAAATTCAGAATATTAACAGGTATAATCTAATTTAATTCTGGAAAATTAAGCACTTGCACCGTGATACAAATGTCAAGGTCACGCACTGATTTTCAGTTTAGAAATCGCGCGTTCAAAAAAAAAATACACATGATATCACACTACAAAGTGATATTTCGTATTTTTTTTTTCCGAACCGACTCCCCCGCTTTCGAGCCTCACGTGATTAATGGACGACCCCTAACAGTCGTGTGATGAAACTGATCACAAAACTATTTCGGTGACCGTTGATGCAGATGAGTTTTGTAAGTGTAGACCCTGAATCGGCAAGCAGAGCGTGGGACGCGCAGGTGGACCGATGTCCTTATACAATAAATGGGTGCGGAAGGTGAAAAAACCCAATAAAATCAATTGGATATGGGCAAGAGGATGATGTTGATTGCAAGGCCCTTTCCAGCATGGTTTCCAGGCTGATATTTTGAACTCGAGCTTTTTGGACCAACAGCAGTGGTATCAACTCGATTTGTGAAATGTAGGTCGTGGTTTACAGATAATTTATGTAATTGATTTCATCACCACTGCTCAAAAAACGTCGTAGGAATGAAAACGTAAGAAAATCAGTGGATTATAAAGAGAAGGTCTGGTACTATTTAGCATAAAAAAATTGCTGATCAGAATCGTACAGGTGTCATGGGAGTTATTTAAAGTATTTTAGTATAAAGAAAAACCTGTGAAAAGTGGGAACTTGGATCTCCAATATCTCCGTAACTAGAAGGTTCCCAGGTATAGTAGTCCAGAAAAAAAAGATCGCTATAACGCGAGAACAAGTGCCTTTCGGCTTCTTTAGGAGTCTTTTTACACCAATTACAAGCTGTCTGATTATGCTATTATGAGCTTTGTCGTCCTGTAATCCAACTCTAACACACTTTCCTTAACTGTAGTCTAATATTAATAAAATAGTCTGCCAACAGTCTACAAGTGTCAAGTACCCTCTTGTACATTAATTGTTAAGCAATTTTCCTCAATTGATACGTATGTAATTTACTTGACTTCACGTGTTACTGCTGCGTACTACTCGTTCAATTAAATTATCATAAGTGAGAAGCTGGTCAATCACCTAGGGTGTTAGTAGTGGAACAGTTGGTATGCCTTGAGACGATATGACGTTGTTATTGTCGATAATGGTGTTGGAAAGGTCAAAAATGCATTGGATTAACATGTCACCGCTACTCAAAAGCTTAAGTTAAGTGTGTTGGGGCCAACATGACCAGAGATCGCACAGGATAGAGAGGTATGGAAGGACAAAGGAGAGGCCTTTGTCCACCATATAGACTAGCAAAACAAAAAGTTATCAAGAGTCGTGGTAAAAACGCTTTGACTTCGAAACCGATGGCCAATTATCTAGGTCCTCAGTATGGCTTTGAAAGAAGAGCTACGAAAGTTTTTATTCTTTGATAGGGTGGCCTGAATTCCCCGCCTTCTTGGAACAGGTGATGATACAACTAGAGAAAGAGAGTAAGACAAGAGCGTGTCCGGTAAAAAAATGTTTTTCGTATTTGATGGAACTAATTGTGAAGTTCCTCTATTGGCATTAGAAGAATAAGTAGCCATCCAAAAATTTTATAGTCGATTTCTTTGGTGTGTAAAACAAGATGGCGCTGGCGTTTTCCAACTAACTAGCTCCCGGAAGACTCCCGAAAATAAACTGCAGAGAAACTAAGTCAAAATTCTTTTAGTCTTTGAATGGCATTGTCAGGAGAGCGCTGTTGGTGAACATTCGTGAAGAAACAACTTCCAACCATGGCCACACGACTATGATAAATCATGCAGCACTGTAAAGGCCGTGGTCTCTTCAAAGTCCAGAGTCAGACATTATAGTCAATCATTCGTATGCCTAAACCAACCAAATTCGCGCCGTTGACACATTGTTTAATTAAAATAACAGCCATGCATTTTTTGGATAAAACAAACACTATCATATCAGTCACATCACATTTAAAATATTGAGCCACAGCCCCACAGTCCATCGGGCATTGCGCAAGCGACGTTTTCGCAAACGTTGGCCCACTTCACACCGTATAATACAACAATTAGGTAACAATACACAGTATTCTGCGTCGATTAGCGCTTGTGGATGCGACGGCTATACAATGTTTGAAGCTGACGATATTTTTTTGGTATTGATAGATTTTTTTAGCGATGGGAATTGGCCTTCGTAGTTATGGAGGAGTTGGAGGCTTGCGCGAAGTTGAATCTTTTTAGTGATTCTCCAAATTCAGAAGGGACTATCCGAACAAACTTATTGTGTGTTTTGTTGAGGAAAGTTGGCGAAATAAAAAACCAACCCAGCAATACATAAAATGTCATGCAATTGATTGAACGATCTCTGGATCTCTACTGCACAATTGCATATCAAATTCGCCTCATCTCTTACCAACTATCATAAGGTTGCCTTCCAGTTTAACTAGACGCATGCCTTCAAATACCATATTTCACGATATTTTGGTCCCTCTAGTCAGAAATCGATTTAGCAATATGTCCTCTAGTTCTTTTACGCAACCCTTCCTAACTAAGAAGATCATTGAACAACTTTTGAAGGACTCATCCACTTAGACCTTTCCTTTTGGAGTCGAATGAATTTTATGAATGGTAAACCATCTGGCGGTTGTGGCACCTTCACGCCGTATAATAAAACAATTTGCTAACAATACGCATGCATTCCGTGGCGATTAGACCATACAATGTTCGGTGCAGTTCGAATACATTTTCAGTGGACAGTCAAAGTCATGTTAGTAAAATTGTATTCACTGCAAAATCGTCCGTAAATATCTGATTTTTGAACAACATTGGTGCTTACTAATATCAGGCGATTCTAGGCTTTCTTGGACACAAGCAAGGTTTTAGATGGTGTAAGAAGATTCCTGGTGGATAGACACACCATTTTCATAGATTTTATCAGCACCGATAGTGAATGGTCAGGTTTTAGATTAGTAGACTAATATCAATTACTAATCTTATCAATACGATTAGTGGTCACGGTCGCCTTCTTATTGGACATATTGTATTGTGTATCGAGCTGGTATCCGTAAAACCACGAGTTAGCGCGCGCGTATTTTTCATGTAAAGAAGAACAGAAAAAGGCTACTGCCCAACCTTTTAACGGATTACATCTTTGGTGATGACCAAAGGATCTTGTAAGACATCTAAGGAGACATGTGTTTTGTTATCTTTTACGACCCACGGAAACATTGGTGTTTCCTAATGAGTACTTTGCCAAAAACGGATTGCTTGACCAAGCCTGTATGGAAAGCACTTAACCGATTGCGCACCGTAGTAGACCGCTGTATCCACAATTTGGCAAAATGAGGAATTAAAGATCCTTTCGACACACATTGAATGCGGTGCTTCCGACCAGACGATGTCCCACTTGCTGGAGTGTCTGAAGAATGCCAACTCTTGCATTTTGAAGGACCTAAAAGCCACAGAAGCCGCGATTAACGTGGTCACATACTGGCCCCAGAAATTTAAACATGTCGCACCATCGACATGAAGGGAGAAGATCCAGGCCTGGCAATCAATCGGCTCAGCTTATTGCAGTTTTCTGCTGGCCAAGGCTTCTCCCAAGCTGCACCACAACACCTGGCCTGTAGTCATTGTCGAATAGAGACATTCACGTCCACTTGGTCACGACAAAGCACACACAACCTTAGGTAAACAGTATTTTTATCCTGACCCAGTTAATACGAAAACAGACAATAGTTAACAACATAATACCACGGGCAGAATAAAATGGAGCGCTATATGAGTCATGGTTTATAAATAGTTTGTTGCAGACTTTGTCATAAATGGTTGGTAAGATTTTGTAGGATTTGGAGACATTTAAGCCGACAGGATAAGATTTTTGGATTGTTAAAAAGAAGACGAGTGGACCTCAGCACAAAAATCGTGCTAATATGCTATAAGGGCTATGTTTGGGCTTCAAATGATCGAAACCTGTAAACCGTTTTTCCAGGACTACAAAATTTTAACTCTCCCAAGCCTATCTATGTGGTCATCTAATCTATGAGATTATCTATAAGGTCTCAGTATTTGTTAAGATCAATAAAAGGTTATTTACATTAGCATCAGTAGTGAATAATAGGCAACAACGTAACGCACTTCGCCTGTGTCCGCAGAACATATGCCGCTGTAATGCACAAAAGTGTGTTTCACATGGCTCTTGTAATTTTCAATAAATTACCTAAAGAAATAAGGGCAATGAATACTGTGATTTGATTTGACCTAATAATAGCATCTGTCAAAGTTATTATGAAGTCCGCTTCGTAGACAGTCAAAGGCGTCTCTCTTTCTTTTCACTCCGAGCGGCGTGCGGCATTGCCTTTTTTGACAACCGAAAATAATTGCATTTAGACAGGGACGACAGTCACTGAAAGAACGGGTCCTTTGTTTGAGTAGACTGCTCATTTGCTTACCTTTAAATATTCTCCCGACGTCACCTTTAAGAACACTCAAATATTCATCCCAAAACATATTCGAAGTGACAAAATCAGCTTTCGGCCCAAGCTTTTTAGCTTACTGGACATGGGCCTCTCCCAAGTTGCGCCATAACACCCGAATTTACGCCAACCGAATTCATTCGGTCAACACCACGCGTGCCGACGAAACTAATTCTAAAGCAGGCAGTTAAATTAATAATAGCCCTGAAAATAAATGGACCGCTTAATATAATATGAGTCAGCCATCGCAAATAACTCGAAATGTAAACATTGGCGTTTCCGTTCAAGCGAGATTATGGATAATTTTGGCTTCGTTATGCAATGTTACGAAGTATGTCTTATGTGAGCTGAATTTTAAGAAGGAGTTTCAAATTGTTTTGTAGTTTTGCTATACAGTGATTTCCGGTTATTGATCGGTTCCTGTCGAGGTATTGGCATGTGATCTGTAGAATAAATTGCTTAACATAATATAACTTTGTGCTTGTATTTCCCGAAGAAGCAGACATTTTCTCTGGGCATCCTCAATTCGCCAGTTGAAGATGTCATGAGGAAAGTTCTTAGCATAAATATGGATAGAGACGAGTATAAAAGTAGAGGAATAATATGGGTGGACTGCGTGCAAGATAAATAGAAAGGTGTCGACTACTAAGACCAATAGAGAAGTATCTTCTTCTTTCTTTTCAGTGTGATTAGTTCCTAAACTGGTGTCAGTTTTTATGCCGCCCATGGGCCTCTGACTTAGCTTTACATGCCGTCTAAAAATATCTCTCAGGCATGCTGGTTTCCTCACGATGTTTTCCTTCACCGAAACAAGTCATAATTATACAATACGCACATGAGAAGTATGAAAAGCGGGCATGCTGCGCCGATCCCAAATAAAATAGGAGAACGAGGATGATGATCATCATTTCGCCTGTTATGTTTGCCTAACCTGGTGTCTATAAAAATCCGGACCTATATTTGGCATAGAAATAGTACGTAATCTTATCTGTTAGGCTTTGATACTGGCGATTTATGGATAAGCAGATAGCCATTGCTCTTTAATGCTAATGACATGTTGCGATAAACAAATCGATTACCCGCACGCAACATACGCGCGCTTTGGACATGAAGTTGCGGACACCAGCGCGATGTCAATACAACCAAATTGGTTCCTTTTCAGTGCATTAACCTTAGTTTTTTGCGGTCTAAAGCATGGTTTTCTATTACGGGTAAACTAGCAGTCATAATTATGGGATCATACTGAGAATTTAAAAGATATCTGGTTATTAAGGGTCTTCTAACATTTATTACTTGGGAGTCAAGTCAAGTCAGAGGTCCACGAGCGGCACAAAAACTCTCGACACCAGGTTAGGCACTAACCACACGATCAAGAAGAAAGACTTGGGAGTCACCAGTTTTAACACTACGATGGGTAGATTGGGTAGCCAAGTGGTGCCTACTGTCTATCTACGAATTTCTACTGTTCTAAGCGGCAACGGGTATTAGTAGTTATTAAAACTAGGTAGAAATGACATAGGAAATGTCCATATTGCGCCAGCGTTCATTATCGTGACATGTTAGCGGTGCCATTCGAGGCACACTGACATGGGGGTTACCTCATACATTCTGTCATACTATGAATCATTACCGTAACTGTGGTGTGTTCATGGGTATAATTAGATGGTGAAAATCATCGGTAGTTTTTTTAGCAATGTGTTTAACGATAGGTAATCCATGGTAAAATTGGTATGCCGTTGCTTTCGGTGACATCTTTGACGATCATTATGGGTAAGTCAGAAGCACGAAAGTCTGAAAACCAGTCTTACTTAAGACTGGACGCTGACCCTAACCAGTTTGTATTGATGATAAGAATAATGAAAAAAAAAAGTGTACTGCCTTCTGGTTGCAAACATCGAAAGTAAGGGCACTTTTTCAGTAGGTACCTAGGTTAGGTCATAAGGTTCAAAATACGCAAGCGTAACTAAAATGCTATATAAGCATGCTATGAGTCTTCTAATTCGTCTTTTACATGCACCAAAGCAATTCTGGTGTAGGTAAGAACAAAAAAAGATGCTGGTGGAATACCTCTTCCTTTTTTAGAAGTCGGTTAAAAATAGGAGTGTACAGATTTCTGTGCCCCAGTTTACTTGCCCTAGATTTAGGACTAACTAACTTTCCATTTCCTCTTGGGATCGTGTTTCTTTTTAATTATGACACTTACTGAGCGCCGACTGTCGGCTTTAGTGTGGAGGCTTGGGCTATTTATTATGTTCAACAGAAATCCATTTTACCTTCTAAACTTCCCATGACAAACACTGGCTTTAATTATGATATGGGCTCATATCAGGGTGTAACAGAATAAACGCAAGACCTCTCATGTGGTGACTATTCGGTGGCGGTTCTATGAATTTTGGAAATTCATACCTTTCTTTTGATCGCGTCAATTCCTATACATTTGGGTCAAGTAGCTATTGAAATTTAGTATGGGACATTTTTTCCCATTTACGATATTGTACCCATGGAGGAAGTTGTTCAGTTTGATGGTCTGCAGCATATCCTTTCATATGATAAGACTATACCCTTTCTGTTACACCCTGTATACAACAGTTAACGGGGCTAAATGAAAATTGCTAGAAGATGGGATCAGGACTACCTCGCTGACTGACTTATTACTTTACCACGGCAAGAGTATAATACCAAACAGAAAGAAAGGGAACCTTGCTAAGCAGACTTATTGGTGATCGCATACCATGAGAACTGAATGCTATTTTATAATGTCTCTTGGCCAAAATACTTAGCACAATCAATTGCTACTTGGTGGGATGGAGAGGTTCCAGCAACGCGAGCCCTGTGCGGGTTGGTATATGTCACATCATACTGGTTTCCCCACGATGTTTATTTTTATTGTCACTTCATCGTCTTGGGAGACACACAAAAAAACTTGTAGCACACAACATTCTAACTCATCTCATCTTCCTAGCCTTTTCCCGACAATGTTGGGGTCAGTTTCCAGTCTAACCGGATGCAGCTGAGTACCAGTATTTTACATGGAGCGACTGCCTATCTGACATCCACAACCCAGTTACTACTGTAATACGATGCCCCTTGGTAAGACTGGTTGTCGGACTTTCGGGCCACTGACTACCTGTATCGACTGTCAAAGATCTACAAATGACAGCCGGACTCAAGGCATCGAGGCACGAGGGAAACTAGGTATGTAATGGGTAGTCACCCATCCACGGTCCAACCTAGGCAGGCACGGCTTAACCTAAAGATACACCCGAGCGGCTGTTATTATTTAGCCACGAGCTCCTCTACATTCTAAATGTATCCTTATATCAATCAACCAGCTACACCAAAGCGTTGGTGTCCCTCTGACGTCATCAATTCATGAGTAGTACCCGCATAGCATACAGGCAGGGTTTAAGAGCGATCATCCTGCGCAATTTGAACGTCGGACCGAGGTAAATGGGTCAATTTACTGTACTTGACCGTTGGACAGCTAACTAGGTATTACAGATCCTATTGTTGTCTAAGTAGCCTATTAATAACTAGGTTAGTGTTTGTGAGCGAAGAAATCTGTGGTTATGAAGTTCCTATCGAGTCCGCAGTAGGCCGTCAATTGAATTGGATACTCTGGTTTAGGTGATTTTTTTATGGAAGGTAGTTTAAAAAGTCACTCTTTAAAGCTAATATTTATAATTGAAGAGTTTATCAACGATCGAATTTAATAGATTACGGGTGAAGCGCCAGGGCAGCGAAATTCAATCTTTCTTAAGTTTTTGTCAATTTGCAGGTCAGTGTTAGGTTGTAAGTTAATGACTATAATTCTGTTAATACATGCGTGTTACGGTCGCGAATCATATTTTAACTTTTTGAACGCCATTGTCACATATACGTGACAAGCAAGCGCGTGCCCTGTACGCTAAACGACACAAATATGTGACAAAATAGTAGGTGAAATTGTGGCTTGGCGTGGAAGGCACGCGCGTGCGTTAATGCTCTGGCGGTCAAAAGGTTAATCAACATACAACTTGACCCAGACCTGATTTTTTTTTGCAATTTTAAGAAAAAATTAATTTCGAGGTCTATCCTGGCGCTGACCCCCTAAACAGGCTGGACGTACCTTACGTCCGAAAGTTATATAGAACGCATTCAAAATGGGATTTTCAATTCATAAGAAATATAATTAGCTTTTTAATGTCTCTTCCTTGGCTTAGCTGCCAAGTAAGGGCTGCATCAGACCACCGACAATCCACGTAAACTTGTACAGTCCACTTTTATTTTATTTTTTTATTACAAAATGGGCGTGCTCTTGTCTTCGACCACGCCTCATGGAAAGCGATGGATGAGATGATTATCCTTTCCTAATAACCTTACTGACTGACTAAAGTCTTTACACCATACGATGTTACTCTCGCATCGACACAAAAGAAATAGAATCCAGGCTAAGATGACATTAATAATTTTCTATACCACATAACAGCTATAAGTAACAACATAATTTGACCCCATTTCCATCCGAGCAGCGTTCAATTGAACAGTTTACTTAGATTCCGAGATAAAAGTAACTAACTGTAACTGTCGAGCGCACTGTATAAGGTTAAGGTAAACTTCGGTTAAGGTGAACGGCTGGTTATGAATTGAATGATAGAATTTATGATGGTCAATAAGTGAATTTAAATAGTGTATTTTCAGTGGTAAGCTTGTTTACAGTCGAAATGGTAGGCCGAAAATTTCATAGCCTAAATCGAAAAGTTAGGAATGAATATTTTTATTCAGCTGTAAGTTCTAGGTTTTTCTTCTTTGGTGTAAGAAGTTTAGTTTCTGATAGCCTAGTGATGTGACCATCGGACTGCCAAGTCATAGGTCTCGAGTACGAACCCAAGACACGGACCTCTGATTTTTCGGATTCATGTGCGTATTGTATAATTATCACTTGCTTCGGTGAAGGAAACATCGTGAGGAAACCAGCATGCCTGAGAGATATTTCTCGACGGCATGTAAAGCCAAGTCAGAGGCCCATGGGCGGCATAAAAACTCTAAACACCAGGTTAGGCACTAACCACACGACAGAAATACCAAAAGGCGACAGAATATTTTAAAGAAAATCGTGGAGCTCTAGTATAGTCGACTAAAGTCACAATTAAAAATTCTATGTGAGTAAAAGCGCCTTTAAAATCATTCTTAAATTGATTTCGTACATTAAAATGCAACTTAAAACGGTTTCGACATTAATTTTCTAACAAAGAAACATAAACGGCAGTTAACATTGTACATTGTTAAACAGCTTGCAACTTGAACAGCTGATTCATGATTCTTTTATTTTCAATTCAATAGGGATACAAGTCAGACGAATCCGACATCTGGGTGTCATATAACTGCATATTAGCATCAGGATACCGAATTATAAATGTAGTGGTAACATGAAAGTTAGCTGTTTTTCGGTTATTATATAATTTTATTATTCGACGTGTGCTTGAGTGGAGACCGAGTATAGGCATGCGTAAGGACGCCCTCAGGCTCGGTGGAGCGACCATTTTCGGAGGGTGGCAGGTAGCAACTGGACGAGAGTTGCAGAAAATCGAGTTGAGTGGCAGTGGACTACCGCAGGGTGTAGGCTAATGATATAATTTTATTTATAACTGGGTTATGGAGGTCGGATAGGCAGTCCGCTCCAAGCTCTGGTATTCAGCTGCATCCAATTAGGCTGGAAACCGACCCCAACATATTTGGATAAGACTAGGTGAATGAGGATAATTGCAAAGATTTGGACAAGAAGTAACAATTGAAAGAGCAACAATAAACCCGTATTTGAATGTCATACTAACGTCAGTTAACCAAAGATTAGCATTGTGCAACCGGCGCTTAACTTCAGGCGCCACGAACGGGTCACAGTTATGCTTTACTTGCTACTTTCTATGTTATGACGACCATCTGCAACGCTTTATTAGCTCGCACAGCTAAGATTGAACAGAACTGTTAAAGACGAGTTTCGTCAATGAAACTCAATGCGATCAGCACAGTCAAGTGCATTTAAGTCACTTAGAATATTGACACTGACAGCTCCGCATTTCCACAGCCCAGTTATAGTATGACCACTTAAACTGAGGTGGCGTTGCTTATCATGAAAATTTTCATCGATATGTCAAACTTGGTACAGTAGAGACCATAAGTGCAGTAGCAGTTTCACAAAACGATCGCATCAAAACAAGTCGCACTTACGACCTTTTTCCATAACAAACATTTTGCACACATACACGATCTCGTATATCGCTCTCTTTTATAATTATCTAGTCAGAAAGAGTGCGATATAATGATCATTTGCCTTAGTGACAAGCCTGTCGTGTCGCGACGGAGTATTAAGTTAGTGATATTTAATTTCAAATAAACAATTATGTGTCTATCTGGCTTAGCGGTTAACGCTATAGATAAAATGTCTCGCAAAGTATAGTCTGCGTTCGAAACCAAGTGACATTACACTTTTTGTGTTTTAATTATAAATGATACGTTAGACCCGATGATGTTTTTCTAAATATTAGTTGGAACTTATTATTAACAAAAAAGATGAAGGTGAATGTGAAACAAAATAAACTTCTGGATTGAACAAAGTAGTTAGTTATGACGTTGTTAGTTGGTGAACTTTGTTACGAGCGTTTGTGTTATTATTACGATTAGCGTATTGTTTGATTGTCTTTATTCAAGATGCAAGCTAATATTAGTATTGATGACAGGGCAAATATTGTCACTTTGCGTAAAAATGGGCTTAATATTTCTCAAATTTCAACTGAAACTGGCTTAAAATGTGTAAGTTATTTTTAAAAATTATAATTATTATGATGATAGTTGTGGTGTGTGATTTTCTTCTTATTAAATAAATTGCTAGTTGCAAGTGTGTAATCATATTTTGTTTTTTTTAGAAATTCTGTTAGCCGTTGGGTAAAGACGTTTGAGAAAGAATGTAGTCTGAAGAGTCGTCTAAGAAGTGAAAGGCCGCCGCTTATTAACCCGACTCAGCGACGTTTAATGGTGGAAGAATATGAAACAAATGGTTTCATTCCAACTATAATGTTTGCAGAGCAATTGGATACTACATTACAGACTGTTCGCCATGTAGTCCATGCTGAAGGTTTACATCATCGGAAGCCAGCTAAAAACCATTTTTGACACAAAAACACAGGGAGGAAAGACTACGTTTTGCTCGAGATTATTTACATTTTAACTGGGAGGTGACTGTATTTTCTGACGAGAAGACTTTCAAGTCTTGCCAAAAGGAAGACTTAATTTATGGCGAAAAAATAATAATACTTAATTTAATAAGTAGACCGGGTAACTAAATATTTAGTAATATTAACATAACCGTAAATAAAAAAAAAAAAATTAAGAAATAAATTTTAAATTTAATGATCTTAAATTTGGGTTTAGTTTCAATATTCTTTTCGTCAAGAAAATGAACACTTAAGCTATAACCTCAATACATTCAATGTGACGTTACATTAAAAAAACACGTTCATAAAGTCTAACTCATATATTACTATTCAATTAACTCTGCTGAATACTGATACCTATAATAAGCGGGTATCAACAATTATATTTGTGTTATTAGAATATCCTTTCCGTGTTATGTTATTCTTATTATGAATTGACTAAGTGGGTATACAACAAAAAATCTTACGAACGGTGATAAGAGAACTTTTTTTTGCCTAGATAGGAATGTGACGTCACATTCTCATAAAAGTTTGTTAATTTTATAAATAAATAAAACGAATAAACATTTTTGTTATCATTCAGCATGATTTTTTAATTTCCACCTTCCAACACCGAAAACATAAAATAAAAATCAATTAATGAGGTTAAATAATAATACAATAACTATCTAATATTTAACTTCTTATAAAAAATAAATAATAAACATGACTATATTATAAATAAACATAAATACCTAACGACTTTCTGCTTAAAATACAAATATAATTAAGGTTTCAAAGAAACAAAAAACAGCCACACATTGTAATAACATGGATTCGAACTTGGACTTCATTGATCGTGAACCCATGCTCAGCCCAAACAGCTACCAACCCATGTTAATACTGCGCGAATTTTAACAATGCAATGGTAAGAACAGGTCATCACTATGATGTGTATTCTAAATGCAACAGAAATCTAATGCTATTTCGCGTAGTGTGACGACAGTTCATTAGTGTGTGTTATGTGTAGAATGTTGAGACATCACTCATACACGCACACGCACACACACTGCTGTATCGCGCTCGCACAGTTCATAGCAATGTAATCTTTAGCATGGTACTGCACTTTTGAGGTCTACTGTACATTAATTTTAGTTCTGATTTTTCCCGTGTGCACAGATAAGTTGTTTGAAGTGTACTAGCAAGTATAGCCACGTTTAGCAGTGATATTGCAGAAAAATCCTTGGTTCGTGGTAGTGCACTCTAGGCGTTTAGCCCCTATACCAGCCTTATCATCTACTCTTGCACCGCCATGAGTGTTAACCGGGGTTTATAACAAGGTCAGCTAAACAAAAGATTATCTACCACAGTGCAACCGGCGCTTAACCTCAGCCGCCGACTCACGGGTCGCATTTATGCTTTACTTGCTACTTTCTATACTGTGACGACCATCTGTACATTATGTAGCTGGGTTTATGACTGTTGTTCAAGACTTATAAGGACTTGTTTAGCTGGGAATAAGGTCATGTTCCTTTCGATGTCAAAGAGTTAACGTAATGTGAAGGTTATGAAATATTTTTCTTAGTTATCAATGACAGCAATGTGGAGGAGCTCGTGGCTCAATAAAAACAGCCGCTCGGGTTAAGCCGTGCTTGCCAAGATGGGTGACCACCCATTACATGCCGAGTTTCCTGTGCCTCGGAAAGCACGTTGAGCCGTAATTGGTCCCGGCTGTCATTTGTAGATCTTTGACAGTACAGGTAATCAGTGGCCCAAAGGTCTGACACCCAGTCTTACCAAGGGGTGTCGTATTACCCAGTACTAACTGGATTGTGGAGGTCAGATAGGCAGTCGCTTCATGTAAAATGCTGGTATTCAGCTGCATTAATTTAAGACTGGAAGCCGACCCCAACATAGTTGGGAAAAGGCTAAGCAGATGATGATTATCAAAATGACGGCAATGTGTAATAGCCTATTGCTTTGAAGATGAAGTCTTACAGTGGATCATCAAAGGAGATGGTCATAACCACAACGCTAAATAACGCTTGGTAAGGGGATTGGTGATTACAATTTGTTGTTTGTTTCACAAAAAGGGCGCTTTGGCTAACTAAACTACAGCTGCGTACAGCTACAGCCGCCACCAATGGACACGGCTCTTTTAACAAACACCTCTTTGTCATAGGAGTCACGGACAGCCCCCTGTGCCGAGCCTGCATGAAGGCAGACGAGAAAGCAGGCCATATGCTTCTGCACTGCCCCGACGTTGCATCATATAAGGCAAAAGACTTCTGGCCTTTCTCGGGGAGCTGGGGTGGATCGAATAATTTCCCCACGCAAAATACGCGCCTTGGACGTGGAGTTGCGGACACCAGCCCGTTATACAATACAATACAAATGTATCGTGTACCGGCGAAAACCCTGGTGATGATGGGAATGTTTTGCTAGTATTTAATACAGGATCGAATAGTTCTTCGCGTTATCGAACATTGTCAATGTAAGGAGAGTGTTTGATTTCGTAAACATTTTGTCAGGAGTCAAAAAACCAAAATCTTTCACCGACACGTTTGAAATCCCATCCAATGCTACTTACACAAATTCTTTCAAACGTCGTGAAGATACAATTATAACAAAGAACTGCGCAGTGACCGCAAGACATAGTGGTCTGAATTGAATTATTAAATCAATAATAGTGTTTGTAGGCGCGCCCGATGACATGGAGGATACCATGAGTTGATCATAACGGCGGATATGTCTCGTTCGAATCGAGAATGACAATAAAATTAAGATACGAGAAAATATAACGAAGACAATTTAATGAATATTTTGGGTTCTAAGGGGAAGTTGGTGTGCGGGACTGTTCGAAAGAGATACCGTGGCCCTGGAACACAAAGGGCAAAGAAGGAACATGGATGGGTTTTAGTCAGTACAAGTCTGACACTCCCTTCCGCTCCGCCCAGAGTGGGGAGGGTCATTTGATGATTTCCCATCCGTAAAAAAAAAAACGGGGAAGTTGGTGTTAGAACACTTCTTGGTTTAAATCAATTGATTTAATCAAACGAAAACTTATTAATACAGGATGAATATGTGTGCTTATGAAGTGAAGGTTTCATCCATGAAACAACAAAAAAAACAGTCTTTGATTAGCCATAAATACAGATTATCCACACATCTACTAGGTCTACAACCAGGCAAGGTAGTCAGACAGTCAACATCTTCTTACCCTTATCCCATGTTACTTGGAGTCGGCGCAACACGTTCTTTTCTTCCATTCTCCTTTGTCAATCGTCTCGCTATCATTTACTCCTTTTTCTTCTATATCATTCTTCACACAATCCATCCATCGTTTCCTTGGTCTTCCTCTCCCTCTCCACCTATCAAAATTCTTGCGAGGTGGAAATAGTATAACTGTACCCATGGCGCTTGCAACAGCGTCGAAATATCGGGAGCTCACAATAATTAATAATCACGGAAGACATCCCGTAAGTGACAGTATAAGATTAGTTTTAAACCGTGCAAGCTTAAAGGAGAGTATAACTCTGTGTCAGTAAAAATGAAAAAAAAAAACTGTTAATCAACATGAAAAAGAACATGGCATTTTGATGACGACTTCGTTAAATGTGTTCCATTTAAAAGTTTTTTTTTTTGTTTTAAACAGGTGCCTAACAGTAGCAAAGGGTCAATTTTTGTAAGAGGTAAGCTGGAGTACATATTATCTTTAATGTGAGTATGTTATTTGTTTAAAGAATACTGACTGTGCAATTTTTCAAAGGGAAAGCCGGTAAGAATCGAGTTCTATGGAACCTTCGCCACTGGTGCCTAATGTTAGTAAAAACAGGCTGTTAATTTTTGTGTACTTGATTGACTGATTATTAACCACGACTTTTTCATTCCTGTGTATAACAAAACTTCCTCCATGTCCTACAAAACATCCGCGAATCGTCACCTTACTACCGTCATTCCGTCACGGTTCTAAACATGGGCACAATGACTCTTGTCGCTTCAACGCTCACCAATGTTGACATACTATGTTACTAAGCTGGGTATAAATCAGCGGATTTATCTCTGTCTGATATGGTTGGTTGATGGGAAAATGTGGCTGAGAGTATTCTCAAATAGAGCTACTTTCAGGATACAATAGTGACGACATTCTTTGCGTTAGTTTTAACTTTCAAAATTTCACAAGCGCCAAATTAATTTCTAAACGAGGCGATGCTCATCCAGCCTAGTCTTTCCCAATTCTGTTGGGGTTGGCTTCCAGTCTAACAGGATGCAGCTGAATACCAGTATTTTACGTGGAGTGGCTCCCTATCTTGACGCCCACAAACTAGTTCGTGCGTAATAAACGTCGCGATGCTTTTTTCGAAAAACTCTATTAGCTGGAAGTAGTGGGAACATCTGCAAAATTGTCTTCACACAAACCTAGTATTGTGTGAAGACAATTTTGCAGATTTGTATAGTGGCTATTCGTGGCATGCATTTCGGAACCAATCTGGTGGAGAAGATCTGAAAGAAGAAGAAGTGCCTTGGAAGAGAGGTAGATCATCAACGCTCACAAAATGTTGTCATACTACGTTACTCAGCTCGGTATAAATTAGCGGATTATGTCTGGTGTCTGATATGGTGGTATGTTGAGAGGATGTGGTTACTGGTTGAAAATGTTCCACTTATTTTGGAGCAACTGTCTTTATAGGATCCATATAAAAATCTCGGCACAGGCCCCAGTTTCTAGATAGTTTAGAGTATGTGATCAATGGGGTTCGACCAAAATGTTGAACCTCCGTCCTATATCTAGGATAATATCCTATTATGATGATAAAAACATCATATTATGATGTTTTTTACCTTCATTTTTAATCGAATTAGGTATCACCCTAATTGCGTTACACACTTTTCTATGACAATTCCAACACATTGTTTAAAAAAATCTGCTCGAGAAGATAAAAAACGTAATTAATGTTATTGATATATCAAAATGAATAGCATTGAGAATGCGAGTGTGTTACGCACGGCAAGATGTTTTTCCATTTCGTTATACCAATTTAAAAACAGTCCGAACACATAGTTTTGAACGATAATCCAAACAGGCACGTTCTAAAATAGCTAAGAACGACCCCATCACCCTTAGATAAAGATTAATTGACACCACTCCCCTCGGTATTGCAACTGTTCATTGTCAAAAGTTTGGGGGAGGCATATGCTCAATAGGAGAGCGTTTGATTTGGATAGGGACAGAAATCGGCACGGAAAACATAGGGAATAGCCCCATTTTATACTTTTACGACGAATGTGGCAAATGTGACTCAATTCCATGGAATCGATGAATTGGCGAATGAGTGGAAAATATGCGGAAGAGGTTTTAAATGTGGTAAGTGGTAGTGGTTCCAAGCCACAGGGGTTCAATATGAACGGCAGGTAACGTAGTAGACCATGTCAGTTCATTGCAGATTTATTTATTGAATAGTTTAAGCTAAAGAGATTCAAAAGGCTTATAAAGCGAACATGGGGTATATTTTCATCCAAAAATTTGATCCTGAACGTTTTCGATTTTGACACACGGGCGTATGACAGTAGGCAGACCGACTTGTTTCTTCGTCTTGTCCTGTTTATCGCTCGTAAAATATTAGAATGTCTTTCGTTTAAGCAGAAAAATGTACAGAGGTAGACATTTGATTATACCACTAAGACAAAAATATTGTGGTTCGCCTTTGTTTTCTACTGGCCGTGCACCACAGCAGTTAAAACTTTGCGGAATTGCTTTCATTTTAAAAAAAATGGAGCTCTCGCGTACAAAAGGATTATAGATACTTGAATGAAAATTTATCAGTATTTTTTTTTATAGCATTTATTTTGTCCCACTGCTGGGGAAAGGCCAGCCCTTTCTCCCTCCAAACCTCTGTTTTGTGTAATTTCTAGCCACGCTTGCCCCGCGAACATGATCAGATCGTCACACCACGGTCGCGGGTCGACGTCGTCAGCGATGTCCACCCTCAGTAGTCCACGAGTGACGATCTTTGCCCACTTCTCCGGTCGCATCCGTGCGACATGGCCGACCCACTCCCGCTTTAGCTTGGCTGTTTTAACTCCAACATCAGCTACTTGAGTTATCAGTATAATTATGCAATAATATTCCAGAAATAGTCCCCCTATACTGAGTGTTATCGCAATTTACATAATATTCTTATCATTCGACCTTGCTAGTTGCTATGTCCACAATGGCGGTAAACAGTTTTTACGAAAGCTGTGAAACGTGGACTAGTTATTTCACGAATCTCGGTTTTTCTGCTCTATTTATTGGAGAATTTCAATTTTATGCGTGATATTGAAATGAGTGTCTGGCGTATTTACTGGTTTTGGCAAAACCTGTTTGTTACTAGAAATTCCTTTTCATTCATCAGAGACGAAAAAATGTATTTACATTTTCATCGTCATCAAGACAGGAAAATACGCAATTTTTTATATTGACATACTTCTTAAAACATCATGACTGTGATTTCCGAAGAGTTACGAGGTTAGAGGTGTACGGTACCTTAAGAACATCCAGATTTTGCCAGGTATGTTTAAATCTTATTTTAAAGGGAGGCAAGCATATTGCCATTAGCCGGGCCAAACTAATGAAAAAATCATGATTGAAAAAAAAATAAATGAGCAAGACCTTTTCAGATTTTTGACGAAGAAATTTCAAAGAAAAGTAATTAAAAACCTAGACTGTCTTGAAACAAATCTATGTTTTGGTTACCCTATTCGATGATAAACACGCAAAACATGTAATCAGTGTTCAAAGTAATAAAAAAACGTAATGCAAACCTCACATTGTTTCTTAATTGGCAAATAACAAACGATTATGACCCACAGCACAATAGATTAAGAATTTCTTCACATCTCTTCGCACTAACGAATCAAAATGGCTGAACCAATCCTAATGTTTTTAAAGTTAAGACATTTTTAACAGCGGCTGTATTGAAAATGTCAGCTTAAACTTATTTCAAAATACATTGCAGTGTAATTACTATTGTTTTACGGAACATTAAGACTAAAAAAGCAATGGACACAGTCTTCTGAAATATTTTTTCGACACTACATTTGTAAGTTGCGTTAGTACAAGATTTTCAGTTAAGTTTTATGAATGATTTCGACACGTATTTTAGTTTTTATGTTACGTATGCTGTGTAATGGATCTCAATGAACCGGCGTAACTCGTAATATCCATTGAAAATTGCCAATTTTTGTTGTCTAAAGGATGATTTCCACCAAACGACTCGCATCGCATCGCATCGGAACGGATTTTACAATCTTTAAACGATATTAAATCGTGTACACAGTATTTAAAGTCTATATTACCAAACCGCGCACAGCAACTTGACCACAACTTTACGTAGCCGAAAGTATGCTGCGACACGCGATCGGCCCCGTTCGCCTCTCGTCGTATACGATCGGATAAATTGAAACTATTTGACTAGGCGCAGAAACGGATATTTTCGCAAGTGACGGTACGGAGTCGATCGTATCCTTTCCGATCCGATGTGATGCGAGCCGTTTGGTGTAAATCATCCTTAAGACTTCTACGTCAATACAACAATAGTTACAGATATACACTGTATTTATATCACAGATGGAATATAAATACAGTGTATAATACTCAATTATCTACCGTGCATCTGTAGATTGCAAAGCAAATTACAGTAATTTACCTTCAGTCTGGTTTTTGTGTCTTATAAGTACGTCATGAAACTTAAGAAAGAAGACCCAGGAATGCAGGACTTTTCATCCCACAAGTGCATTTCTTAGGCCTGGCGTGCTAATAACAGAAATTTGTCGAGAAATTTTGAGTATGACTGTCGATAGCTAAAAGCCAAACCTAAAAACGATGGATGGAATCTGACAAAGATGATAATGACTAGAAAATAAGTATGAAATTCCTGAGATGACTACTAACAGAGAAGTATGGAAGAAGACACGTCAATCCCAAATTAATTGGGATATGATGAAGACGGAGTCCCACTTGGGCGTCAAGTACGTATGATGCTAGGCCGGCCGGTATTATAAGATTGCCAGGTGTCCGAATTTGGACGGGCTATCTTGATATTTACGACCTACGGGTCGAACACGTCAACATTTAAAGAATATAAATGCATTCCAAGATAGCTTTTAGTGCGCTTCTTTAATCCGAAATTGAGCTACTTTTAGATTTACGAAAGCAACTTTCGCTTCCTAAAAGTTATGTCAAAGTCGTAACAGACAAAAATGGCGGCTAATTACCGCCATTTTCTACGTCATAATGTGTCTATGGTCTGTAAAGGTGCACTTTCACGCTTTATTTGTTTACAATGTTGCGATAAATGTTTTAATAGCTGGTTACTTAACACCGTATCGTTATTATTCATTGATACCTTATTATGTTGTGAGCTGAGCAAATAAGGTATCGGAAATCGGATATGACAGCGTTTTGTTTGACAAGTAAGGTTCATAGTTGTAGGGAACGTGGACAAAGTAGGTGTTACGATCAAACGATAGTTTGTTTACAGTTTTTGTGCCCGATAAAGGAAGAGACGAATCTAATTTTGACCGTGGGGTGGCAAAGAGGTAAACTTTCGGTACTTTTTATTTATTGGCTCTTGAAGGCTTTGTTTAGACAAATATTTTGCTGTGACAAAGTGATCATAAAGGACTAATTAAATACGTACACACATCAATCTACATAACCAATATAACCTGACCTAGCTTTGTATGAGCTTGAGAGGTCAGCTTAGTTTGGTTTTGCATAGCTTGGTCGTCGTGCGTACAAGCTTGAACACAAACTCCCACAAAAAAACATCATGAATTCTTCAGTAAAAAAAGTTTTCAACGCAATTTTGCTACAATTATTCTGAGCAATGGAATAGAACATCGATTGCGCGTTTTTGGCAATATCGTGTGAATTAGGAAATCACGTCGGTGCTATAAAAAACCCACGTAAACATCACGTACCTACAGATATCTACTGCGTAGAAGTTATAGAACTGTAGAGATAATTAACATACCCGTACTTTCTTATCAACAAAGCAAGCATTTGAATATTACAACACAACATTGCCTGACACGAACAAAACACATGATTACAAGTTGCATGACTGAATACCAATCACTATACCTAGTCGTACAATTTGGTATGGTATGACGTAACCATTCAATGTAAAAACGAAAGCGAGTGTACAAGGTAGTCGCGAATTTGGAGTAATAAACAACTGGTTCCGTGGTGTAGTGGTTATCACATCTGCTTTACACGCAGAAGGCCGCCAGTTCGATCCTGGCCGGAATCATATCTTTTTGTGACTTTAATATTTGGGTAAATTATAATTTTGTAACCATTATTGCGTTTATAAATGTATTTTGAGCAGAAATCAGTTTTTATAAAAAAAAAAAATTAAGTTCTTTATATTTCTCATTTGACTTAACTTTCGATTTTAAACTAGGTTCTTTTTTTTCTTATCAGTTCAACGCAATTTAACAAGTGAAAGTTATCTAACAGGGCTTATCCACATACTGCAAAATTACAAAAAAATAAAAAATAATCAAATAATCTGATAAAAATACTTTATAAATGGGATATTTCTTGCTACATTTATATTTTTTGACACAGAAATATCATAAACCCATTAAAACCTACTTATAAGATACAATAGAGTAGTAAATAAACTGTACCTTATTAATTTATCACACACTGTGAGCTTGTAAACTAGAACTAGATTAAATTCCCAAATTTTTTGATTTTTCCCATATTATTATAATTTTAATAACTCATTTATTTTTCATACCTAAAGTCTTGGTGATAAATTAATCATAAAAATTAAAATTCTTATTTAATTTTAATCTTTAAAACATACAAAAGTTTTGGTCCGTGTTGCGTTGTTGTGAAGTGTTGCTAATAAAAGTACATAAAAAATAAAAGTTGGACTCTTACGAACAGAGGACATAGAGGTGGTTTATGTAGGCAGAAAGTACAGTACACCAGGTGCAACTATCCTTACAATACATACTTCTCTCGCCTCGCCATACTCCGGTTGCGAGTACTATGCATTTTTCATACTAAGCAGAACATTATTCCATTAACTGAGATAAGAGTACTAAAAATAACAGAAATCATAAATAAGTTGTTAAGACTATTAACAATTCATGGTAACCAGAGTATATTGAAGATTTATCCTTCTACAAGTAACATCATGACAAAAATGGATTTATTATAGTTTTACCTCATGGATTACCCATAAATATAAGATTATAATGACCTAACTATGACGGTAGTATGGCTTTACCTCATGATTTATTAACTTTAATAAGGATAGTTAGTAATAAACTCCATGTATGGTAAACGGAACGAAACTACATTGTCATATTTCCATGTGCCTTTAAAAAAAAGGTCATAAAATTAAATTAAACTGCATTTATTGTCAAACATATCTAGCACAAAACAAACAAAAAAAAATCCATTACTGGAACATAAACCGGAATTGGGTCTGGGATGTCAAACAGGCTTTAAATATTGTAAGTATGGCATGGGAAGAAGCTGTTTCCCAGTAACTAGATTCAGCATAACTATTCAGAAATGCTTAAATTCGATTCAGAAAGTCGTATATCTATTTCACTCGCTTTCATATGCCAAAAAAATTTAGACATGCGACTTCGAATCAAAATCGAATCATTTGTGAATATCTATGCTGCAGGCCACATCGGCGGTCCCTCAATGTATAATACTGGTATTAAGCTGCATCTGTTAGACTGGAAATTATAAAATTAGGAAAAGGTGAGGTTGATAATATAAAAATCTCCTGACTATGGAATGTTTAGTGAAGTTAAAAAGACCTCATGGAAAATATATGGATTTCAAACTAGATATTGAAATTAGCACATTCTTTGTTTGTAAAATACCTAAGTTTTTGTGTTGGCGGAACTTGAAAATCCATAAAAGTGCATGTTTTATAGACTGGTCCATTTATTAACTGCCTACGCAATTATCTTTCTTAAATACTGATATTGAAGATGAAAAGTTTTAGAAGCTCAACTCTTTTGATTTCTGTAGTATTTATTAGCTTTAACCTGCGATTTTGCCATGTGGAGATCCGAAATTGTTCCACCGGAATGAATTACTGGGATACAAAGAATCCATCGTCCTAAGTGATGGTCTATATCATGACAGTCATGGTCAGTAGACGCTCAAAATTTCTACTTAGAGATGGGTTTGATACTTCGTGCCTGCTTCAGCACCCGCTCAAGCTTTTCACTCTAGTTAAAGCTTCGACAGAGATCCGGACAAAGATATTATTCATGCACCAAAAGTTTACAAAGTTCCTCATTTGTTCCACGTCACTATGTCGGATTTTGAAGAAATTTTGGTACAAGTATGTACCACAATTTCCTCAAAATCTGTTCATCCCTACCAGCATTAAGGTGTGAAAAGGTAATGGACATTTTATATTATAAAAATAATCAAAAGACAATAGACAGCACAAATTGTCTGGATACATGGCATTGTGTTTTTAATAAAAGAATTTCACCATTTTATAGTTATATTGTGACAAAATTCCTGCTAAATGGTTCTCTATATAAATACCTATATTCAAAACAGTACAGGTGTTCCAAACATGCACCCCAAACTTATTCATGTCAATAATAATTGAGACAAGAATGTCTACATAAAGGTTTAAACTTCCATCAAAGTTAGTCAAAAACTGTTTTGCCCTGGAAAAATCACTTTTCATGACATTCAAAAGATTTTTAATCTAATCTTCGAGACTTAAGTACATATTATTATATGCTCACATTTTTAAAGATAAAGTAATAGGCAAGCAATACAATAGTTAGAGTGTTTATTGTCACAAATTTGCGAGAATATAATCGCAAATTTTATCTCGTCTCATTAACTAACTGGCAAAGGAATTTAACTCCATTCTTCCAAGAGTTATCATTTGAATACAATCGATGCAATAATGTGACACAAGGTCGCGTATTGCCTAAGACAACTCAACTTAGGTAAAAAGGTCGATGCAAGTACAGATGTGGTATTATAAAGTGCTCACAATGATATCAGCAGCAATTTATATAATTTAATGAGTCACGCGTCCGGCTGTATGAATTGATGTGCCCGGCACACGACAATAGTTACGAAAAAGTTAGTCCGTTGAATTGAATTTAGAACACCGAAAATTAAATACAATGAGCAGCTTACAAATCGGCATTTCTATCGCAATTCTCGTAAAAATATGCAGTAAAAAGTCAACCGGTTTGTAATAGCTTTTAAAAGGAATACAAGTGAAAATTACCTTGTCCAAACATTTCAATTCCTCAGTCGGATAAACTGTTTTCTCACACCTTGCGCAAGTTTTATTCATGATGAATGTTTTAACACAAAAACACAATAAATATAATAAAGCACTGATATTTCACAGAGCAACACGCGTTTTCACGATTCACAAACAAAGTTCAAAACTCGGTATTGTAAGAAAACACTCAAGAGCACGATTTTCGTAGCATCTCCGTACGCGCATGCCAAAAAAATGACAAATGGCGGCGGTTGGGGTGGCCAACCTTATAAAATTTTCTACCATGAAAAAAACCAGTAAAAATGTTGCCACATAGTCATTTGCAACATATGAATGTCACCACAACTACCTTCAAATAAAATAAATATATTTTATTATTTACCGTGTGTGTAATAACGCAGGAATAAGATTTCTACTAAGAAATCAAATAGCTAAAGAAATCGCATGGATCACAAATCTATGTAATTAAAACAAAAGAAAATAAATAAGATAATAAATTAACTACGCACATCGGCACTTCTCCTTTTGGAGCACTGCCAGCGCTTCATGGAACAACTGTTTCGACGTTTGTATCATATCAGTCAAGTGTTTGTAATCGTACTGTTTTTCTTCCTCCAACATTTTTAGTTTATCCTCTAGAATTTTTAATTTCTCTTCAGTCAACTCTAGTCTGTATTTCAAATCTTCTCTATCAAGCAGTTCTTCGACTGGAGAATCGGAACTTGTAGAATCACTACGCTTATCACCACTCGCTTCAGTGGAAGACCTTTTAACCACCATTGAGGATCCATTATTAATATCGAAACTATGCTCCTTTACGATCGAAACCTTTGAAATCCTGGAGCCTTTTCTGGAATCTCTCAGCGACCTTATTTCGTCTTCCAAACATGATATTTTTCGGTCGCTTCGCCTTTTCTTTTCTTTCAGTTTCCTGTGGTTGAGTTCTAGTTCATCCCATTTGTGTCTTTCTGCATCTAATCTCAAATTTAAAACCACTACTAGTTCCGCCAGATTTTTTATTTCGTTGTCTGTTGCAGTCTTCATTGGAGTGAAGAATATGCTTTGAAGAGAGCATTCTTCATATCTCAAAAGCTGGGCTCTTAGTTCTTCGATTTTAGTTGCCTTTTCAGTAGCCTGTTTTCGTAAAGCGTCAATTTTAGCAGCAGTGTTTTGTGTTAGTTTTTGGTATTCACCGATTTCGACGTTCATCTTATTCATTTTCGCTGTGTTTTCTTTCAGGATATCCTGATAATAAAGCTCTGCTGTCTTGATTTGATTCTGAAAGCGAATAAACGAAATACTGAGTTAAGTAGGTACTTAGACAGGTCACCTACATACTCGCTTTAACATTCGACAAACATTTTGGGCAAAATGAAAGTTGATGCTTTCTAAAGTACTTTGCTTATTTTCATAAATTGAAAACAGGCCTGTCTGCCATTTCATCTCATTCTCAAACCTGTTATATTGCGGAGATATAAACGAAAGTCAGAACAAATTCACTAATGGCGCCATCAGTACAACTTTGACAGCTTTTTTTTTGGAAACGTGACGCTTTGGAATTTTTACTCACCCTTTGTTCATTAATCAGCAAGTCATCATGGCTGCTCTTCTCAACAAAAGTGTACATCTTCTGTCTAATCGTAGTTGCATCGCATTCCAAATTTCTAATCCTGCATCTCGCACCTTCTAGCTTTCTCTTAAGGTCATGATTTTGTTCTTTAAGGCTTTCCATCTCCTTCATTGCTTGGTCTACCTCCTTCTTTCTTTTAAGTTCTATTTCTCGAATAACCTGTGGGAGTGAGGTACATAATCTAGCAAAATTCTCTATTTGTATCAAAACTATTTGATAAACTTGATATACATAGAGATTATCCTCAAATAACACAAGACAAGCCCCATATTAAATTTACAAACGCTATTTCTGAGACTTTGATTCGGGTAGTCTATGTCTATGCGCTCAATTTCGTTATGTCAAAGAAGACAGATTAAGACTTTCTGAATCGACATTCCCGACCGAGCGTTTGTGAATACGGGGTAAGAAAAATAATCTAACTGTAACAATAAGGTTTGCTATAAGTGAACCCATTTCTGGGTTAACCTTGCCTTTTACATAAGCTATTATACCTTACCCAATAAAAATAACAATAAATTATAATATGTAGAAGGAAAGAAAGGAGGCATTAGTCTTGCCCTGGGACTTTCTGAAGTCTAATTACAACAATAAAACAGCAGAAAAAAACATTTTAAGTTATTCGAAACAAACTATCTCAATACCATACCTGACTTGGATCCTTCCTCTTGTCAGGCATGTGCGAGTCTGACAGCTGTTTTCCATTCAATTTATTCTCAAGATCACTAACTTTAGCTTGCAGTAACACAATCTGTTGGGCCCTGCCTTTCCAACCAGCCACATCATTCTGTAACTCCTTGATACTCGTAAACTTATCCCCTAACTCCATTTGAAGAATCTTCGTAGCCATCAGAATTTCATTTTTTAGCTCCAGATTCCTATTCTTACTATCGTAAAGCTTTTTGTTAACTGTCGATAATTTGTTATTGAGCTCTTTTAATTCATCAGGGCTGGCGTCTATAGGTTCGTCTTTGCACAAGCAAATGTCAAGTTTCGCATGTTCTTTGTTCAAGATATCAAGCTGCATAACTTTTTGTTCTAAAGCTGCGTTCTTAGTCTTATAACTCTCTATTTCGGCCACCAAGTGGCGGTTCTGCTTGCAGAGATCAGTGATCTTTGCGCTGATAATGCCAGCTGATTTTGAGGATATGGCTGGGCCAGTACCAGAAATTATGTCACGTATTCGTTGGTTCAGATCAGCTATGGTTTTGCTCAGCTCTTTCGCATTTTGGTCTTTCAAGAACACACATTTGCGTAGCTCGTTGTTGTCACAAGTCATTATCTGAAATTATGTGATAAATGTAGAATTACTTGGCACCTACCAGTATAACAACAAAAGTATCTAAGAACTACTTTAAAGCCTGAAACAATGAGATAGTGATTTTAATGAGAATAATGAGTAAACTGATTACTGCCTCGCATCGTTGGTCTAGTAATCGCAAGCGCGACTGCTGAGCATGAGCTGAGCAGGTCCAGGGTTTGATTCCCAAGTCGGGCAATGTCTTGTATGGTTTTTGCATCAGGAATTTCTCAGTAGCTGCTACGGAAGATTTGTGTCTGGTTGATGGCAATAGGCTCATCCTCTATTACAACATCACTGGAACGAAATGTTGGTGTTATTAGGTACACCTCGCTTTAAACGATAAGACCGCCCATTGTGTAACCCTATTGATAAGTTCTACAGGATAGAAGGTACAGCCAAGCGAAAACGGTTCAATGTACTCAGTACATCATTGTAAACCCCCCCCCCCCCTTCGGTCAATACAATACCTACACGGTCAAAGTGTATGGAACACCTGATTAAAAAAAATAACGATGAAAAATTTCGATGTGGGGAGGTTTACGTGGTAACCGTCTTCGTGTCGATGTCTCTTTCAGCCTGTATATTGTAATACCCGTAATTTGTATGGTTTACATAATAAAGAAAGTGCCTAACCCTTCGGGTGTTAAAGGAGTGACGTTATGTTATGATTATAAATAACAACGTTGCTGCCCTAGAATGTAGTTTTCTTGAAACCCTGAGAATTATTTGTTGAATCAGTAGAATTTTGAAAAATTATATTTAAAATTTCATCATCTGCTTAGCCTTTTCCGAACTATGTTGGAGTCGGCTTCCAGTCTAACCAGATGCAGCGGAATACTAGTATTTTACATGGAGTGACTGCCTACCTGCCATGGACAACCCAGTTAGTACTGGGTAATACGATACCCCTTGGTAAGACTGGTTCTGGTTTTCAGACTTTTAGGGCCACTGACTACTTGTAACGACTGTCGAAAATCTACAGATGACGGCCGGGACCAACAATGGCTTACCGTGTTTTCCGAGGCACGGAGGAAACTCGTTATGTAATGGGCGGTCACCCGTCCACAGACCAACCTAGGCAAGCACGGCTTAACCTAAAGATCGACCCGAGCGGCTGTTATTATTTAGCCATGAGCTCCTATTTTCAAAATTCTACTGATCCAACAAATTGTACATGAAGAATTATTTGTTGGATCAAAATCTTCATGTACAATTTAGTATATAAGTAGACTAAATGCCACAAGGTATTGTGTACCAATCCACCTTACCATCCAACCGTGCCAACTTATTTAGGTGAAACGTGTCGTACCTAATTTTTACGTTATAAACATAACTTTTACCTACTTTAAGTTGTTCAAGCAAATGAGCGTTCAGTTCTGGTGGGTACAAACTATCACCGGGCTCAGGTTTCTCTAAAGCAGCCAGCATTTTGAGTTTCATCTCGTCCGTTTCGTCAATTTTTGCCGCTAAATCTGCATTTTTCTCTTCCTTCTCGCTCGGTTTAGAACGCGTAGATTTTGATTTATCCGTCATTGTTTTTATTTTTTCTGTTGTATTTAAAATGTAAATAAAATATCAGCATTCCCTTTGAGTAATGAAAACTGACTGACATAATGAGTCAAATATTGTTCGAGCTTTAAAATTTATTGGATGCCTCTTTTGTACAGTATTCAGACCTCCTTTGTTGGTTTTCCTGTTCATGTACATCTCACGTAGATCGAGGATAGGATTTCATACACAAGCAACGTGGATGAAACATTTTTTTTTTGTTAGCATATGGAGTTATCTGTATCTTGGTACGCTAATGCATTGGCGTTATAGCTGTTGAGGTGTTATTTATATAATTTTAAATAAATAAAAAATATTATGAGGACTACGAAGTTTACAGTCACGATCTCTATTATGCATTATGTAAAACGATTTCTACTTTGAGATAAGACCTATTTCTTAATAGTATGGTTTCCAAATGAAATTCGGAGACGTACGAAGGTCTTCGGTATTGGAAATCTCAAATCACGTTATGGAACTCAAATGGAGTCGGGAAAGACACCTTAGACATCTAGCAAGGCGTGGTGATGGCAGGCGCAGTCACTGAGAGGCGTCTGAGGACAGGAAAGAGAAGTGTTGGTCATCCGGTAGCAAGATGGTCAGACGACATTGTTGCCATTGTGGGAATATCCTAATGAGGCTGGCACAAGAACGTGAAGCTTGACACAAAGAAAGAGAGGCCTATAATACCCAGCCGTGCATTAAGTCGGTCTGTGGATGATGATGATGATTTTCAGTTTTCTACAATACTATGTTCCTTAAAACGTTAATGAATACTGTAGGAGAAAATCACTATCAAAAGTTGGGACGGATTTACTTATAAGTCCTCGTGACTGTACACACGATACAAATCTTGTGACCGGTCATCGAGTTCTAAACGCCCCATGTGAAACAAGAAACGATTTCATTTGCAATCGTGCAATCATTTCAGCAATCCCTCTATAGCTAGCAAGCATTGCAAGCAACTGAATTCAAATATCGTTTATTCTCATTACGTGTAACAGGGTAGTGGGAGACGACAACACCGCCAACATAACGAAAGTAACTGTCAATGTCAGATGAAATCAGCTAGCTGTCAAAAAAGTGACAGCAGAGACGATTGATTTTTGTCGCAGTATTCGTGTTTTTATTAAATTAAAATTGTATAAGTGCATTTCAGTGGAAGTTCTGGTAGTCTTCATGGACGTTTAAGACTGCGGAAGCTTTTGAAACCTTTTTATCGGTTGCTAAGAGTACTAGGCAGGTAATAAATTGATTTGTCCTTGGGTTGCAGGCAGATGATCCTCAAAAGCCATGTCTTATCATATTGTTGTACTAACAAAACATCTTCACGGTACATTTGTGTGCTATTTATGCTGTTACCTAACGTACCTATGTAAAATTTGTTTGGTCACATGATTTTGTCTAATAAGAATCTAGCAGATGACAAGTTGAATGGAAAAATAATTGTTTACTATCTGCCCTCTTGAGTGCTGTATCGGACTATAAATTGCATCTAAATATAATATTACAGAAATCTCTTATCAGTACTAACTTCTTTTGAGATAATTATAACTCTGTATTATTATTTTTTCAATTTATCATTCCTGCTGGATACCATGTTCCTAGATTTCTCCACATTACATTTGGAGTTCTTTCTTTCTACCCCTTTTGGCTGTCAAAATCAGAGAGAGTGGCTGATTTAGTAAAATTTTTAATTTTGTGTTGAATAGCACAAAAAAATGCTTGAAAGATCTATTCAACAAAATTGAACAAATTTCTAGAATGTTATTCTTAATTTGTAATATTTCCCAATTACTTGTGAAAAATAGAGCCTTTCTTTTCATCTAATTTAGACTTTATCCAACAAAGGGGAAATAGTCAAAGATTTTGAATGTTACATCATAAAAGAGTACTTATTCTATATTTTCATATCACTTCTCTTGTCAGCACCTATTTTGAGATTATGCTTGTATCAAATCAGTTTATTACATCTACTGCTGTAAATAGCTCACAAGTAATTGGGACAACTGAAAAATGTGGGGGGTGTGGGTATCTGTGGCTTCTAAAGATCACTGCTAAAGGCCTCTCCCATATCCTTCCAGGTACTCTTATCCTGCGCCACCTCGAACCAGCCTTGTGTTGACACCTTTGCCCAGCGGTCGTTGTCCATTCGGCTCACGTGACCCACCCAATTCCATTTCAGCCTGGCAGCCTTTTTACCTATGTCTGTGATCCCTGTTTTTGAGCACATCGCTGTGCTTATCAGTTCCGTATCTTATCAGCTCTCTTTACACCCAGAATGCTGCGCTCTATTGCTCTTTGGCAGACTCCAAACTCCAGGTGTTTTATACTGTAAAGACATTACTAAGCTAAAACTCATTTCTCCCCAGCCATGCCCGGCACAAACCTCATAGTACCCGTCGTGCTATGGGGCAAGCACGCCCCAACCCACTGCGTGTCCTCCGTCTACCTCTCCCGGGACCAGAAGACGCTCGTCACAGGCTGTTATGATGGACAGATCTGCATATGGCAGGTGGATCCGGATAGCTTGAAGATGACACCGCGCTGTTTGCTTGTGGGTCATACTGCACCGGTTACATGTTTGTCCAGGGCTTCGATTATTCAGGTGGGTTTTTGCAACTGTTCCTATTGAAGAAATTTGTTTTGTTTCATATTTTACACTTGTATAAATAAGTAAACAAGATAAAAGTCAATTAGAAATTGTATAATTATTAACATACGCACTTTGACGTGGAATTGTGGACACCAGCCCGTTATACAATACGTTACTAACATTAATAGTTCACATAAATTCAAATCAATATGAACTATACAGAAGTGTAATTTTAGTTGGTTTCCGAATGACTGAGTACTTTTGAAAAACAAAAATGTTTCAAAGTTATCTATTATAATATGTTAATTCAGATATATAGATATCATAAGATCCATTTATTAAAATTAATTTCCAAATATCACTAAATTTTTGTTTCTAAACAAAGCCTTTTTTTCATAGTAATTATAATTGATTTTATTTCTCATTTCAGGACAATAACTTCATAGTGTCATCATCAGAAGCCGGTGAGATGTGCACTTGGGATCTAGTTGATGGCAAATGCAGGGAGAGTGTCAAACTGTCGCAGATACATACTAATATACAGGTTAGTAGCATTTTATGGCTTTTTACATGGTTAAAAGTGTTTTTTTGACAACAATACTGGAAAAATTACGGGCAAACTGGTTAAAGGAATCATGAGCTTTACAATCAGGAAGTCTAAAAATGCATTTTTTGCTAAAGACTTGGAATAAGACCAACATTTTTGCCAAAGTATACCACCCTGCATTATTGATGTCTGTATATCTGATTTTAAGCACTAAGTAAATGATGAATCAATCAATCATTTTAATGTCAGGCAACTGAGGCCCATAAATAAAATACACAAGATAATCTTAAACAATAATAAACTAATACATATTTGCATAATCACTATTTAAGTCAGAATAAATAGCTCTCTATTAGAAGTCGAGTCATGGTAATTATTATTAGGTTTCTCGTTTTTAATTTTGGTATTTGTTAAAATATGTATTACTTTATTTTATTTGTATATTAGTATTAGTTCCTTTATTTATTTTTATACATATTAAATACATTTTTAAATATTCTAATATAAAACAATATAAAAAAAACATTTAAAAATAGAAAAAATAGTGGTCCGCCGGTATCGGGAGCAGGGTCCAAGCTACCGGTGGTTAGGGCTCCAGAGACAGGAACCTCCTCACAATGCGAGCCGTATCGAGGAGTACTGCCTTCTGAATCAGGCCCTTGATCCAACCGCCTAAGGAGAGCCTCGAAAGATGGTCGTCGAGGCTCTTGGCTATAAGGCCATTAGCCGTCACGACGATCGGCACAATGATAGCCGTTAGTATTAGTATCATTATAAGTGCCTATATAAATTTTCGATAGCAAGAAGTTACTTTTATTTTGTACCCTATCACAATGTTTTCTTATTTAACCCAAAGGTTGACTGGTAGAGAATGCCTTGTGGCATTAAGTCCGCCTATGTATCACTATTGTACATGAAGTTTAAATAAATAATAATAAATAAATATTTAAAAACCTTATTAAAACAATGACTATACACGTAATGTTGACGGTGGGCGTCGTGTTTCGCTGCGTGGTGTCGCGTAACCGTCTTCGGAAACGTCGATATACGACACCTTTCGGCCAAAAGTCCTCTTTCAGGCAGGTCAAAAAAGAAAAGAAGGCAGGTGAATGAATGATTTTTTTTTTGTCAACCTCCTATGTCCCACTGCTGGGCAAAGGCCTCCCCCATATCCTTCCAGGTGCTCTTCTCCTGCGCCACCTCGAACCAGCCTTCGTGATGCGCGTCTAAATCATCTCGCCACCGTTTTTTGGGCCGGCCTCGGCGGCACTGTCCTTCCTCAGGCACCCATCGTGTTGAGACCTTTGTCCAGCGGCCGTTATTCATGCGGGTCACGTGACCCACCCAATCCCATTTCAGCCTTTTTTTTTTTTTCGGATGGTAAATCATCAAATGTCCCCCCCACTCTGGGCGGAGTGGAAGGGAGTGTCAGACTTGTACTGACTAAAACCCGTCCATGTTCCTTCTTTGCCCTTTGTGTTCCAGGGCCACGGTATCTCTTTCGAACAGTCCCGCAGCATCCCATTTCAGCCTAGCAGCCTTTTTGCCTACGTCTGTGATCCCAGTTTTTGAGCATGCATGAATGATATAAGTGTAAGATCAAAGGTAATCATAATGTTCTGCCTACACCTTTGACAAAAACAGGTGTGATAAATAATTGTTTCCTATTACTTTCAGGCATATCACATGTGCAACAGTGAAGATCTGCGTCTGTTCTGCAACGGTTACTATGCGGAGATTCTGATTATGGACCCATTCTCGCTAGAAATCCTGTTTTCTCTCAGTTCTAAGATGAATCCTGACTGGATTTCTGCTTTACATGTGAGTATACCATGTTACAGAGATACATGATAAAGAGTTTACAAATTTTGTTATTTACTTTCCAGCTAAATTTAAAAAAAAAAGTATAATCTTGCGAAACTGAGAAAGCCTATCAAGAGATTTCCTAATCTTGCATTAATCTTTATTACCGCGAAGGCTGGTTCGAGGAGGCACGAGAAAAGAGCACATGGAAGGAATTGAGGGAGGCCTTTGCCCAGCAGTGGGACAGTAAAGGCAATAAGAAAAAAAAAAAACTTGCATTGTTCTACATATTATTTATTTGTTGGTAGTGGTACTACATGAACTGATGATCCTCAGTATCAGCATTTTGCTCAGTATTAACATATTTCTCTGCTCAATTTTACCAAAACCTGTTCACATTTGTTGCGTCAAATGGTAATATAGAGCCCACACAATTAATTTTCATTTTCCTTGTTATAATTAATATTACTCAAAAAATTTTTTTATCAGCCTTTTCTGTCCCATTTCATAAGCATAAGCATAAACAGCCTATTAATGTTCCCACTGCTGGGACGCAGGCCTCCTCTCCATGAGAGGGAATGGGCTATAATCCGCCACCCGGGCCCTGTGCGGGTTGGTAGACGTCACAAGTCTTCGAATTTTTGGTTCTAAGACATGCCGGCTTCCTCACGATGTTTTCCTTCACCGTTTTGATAGCAGTGGTGATGAAATAACTTACACAAAGTAATGCGCCTGGCTGGGTTCGAACCCACGACTTACTGCTCGTAAGTCGGGGTCTCCACCACTGGGCCACCGCTGCTGTCCCACTGCTGGTCATAGGCCTCCACAATGGCTGTGACTCTACTCAATGATAGATAATTAATATTATTTTGTAAATTTTCAGGTTCTCCGTCCTTCTTCAAGAAAAGATGATGTTGTGTTAGCTATTTCTATAACTGGAACTGTCAAGGTAAGCATAAAAACTATACAAATAAATAAAATTGAAGTGTCTGTTTGTAATATCAAATTAACAGCTTTTTACTGAATGCATTTGAAAATATATACTTTTAAATTTTTGTCTACCTGTTTGTTCCGGCTAATTTCCGAAACGGCTGGACCGATTTTGATTTTTACTGGCAGATAGCTGATGTTGTAATGTTTAAATTAGGCTACTTTTATTTTAGAAAAATAATTAGAGTTCCGTGCAAAAAAATAAAACCCTTGAAATTGTTAACAAAATCCGATTCAAACGGCTAATCTACGAAACGGCTGGACCGATTTTGACGGGACTTTTACTGGGAGATAGCTGATGTTCGAAAATTTATTTGTTTAAGAAAAAAAAAAACCTTTGATATTTTGTATGCCTTTTGGCGGGGCACAGCTCGGTCCTAATTTTTTTATAACATCTTTTTTATACACCCTGTGTTCACGAAATAAATGAATTTGAACTTGAATGTTATAAGGAGTAACCAAGGTTACTTTTAATTTAGCAAAATAATTAGGGTTGTGTGTAAAAAAATATAAACTGCTTTTTTTTTACTAAATGGGCTTACTCTTGACTTCAATCTAGTCAAATTGGTAAAAAATGCGATTAAAAAAGGAAAATAATATTTTATTTAATAATAATTTTACGCGAACGAAAATCGCGGGCAACAGCTAGTATCATCTAAACTAATCTATAACATTCTAATCTATCGCAAATAGTAGCAAGTACTTCTGCATTATCAGTAACATCCAATATAGTTTATCTTTTGTTCAACTGTGCTAAATCTTAGCGTACTCGGCATCTAATGTTCCCACTGCTGGGACATGGACTTCCTTTAAGAGGGAGTGGGATGTAATCCACCAGTGGCGAAGGTTTCATAGAACTGGATTCCTACAGGCTTCCCTTTTAAAAATTGCACAGTCAGTATTCTATAGACAAATAATATAATCACATTAAAGATATGTACTCCGGCTTACCTCTTACAAAAATTGACCCTTCGCTACTGTAATCCACAATGTGGGCACGGTACAGATGGTTGGATCATCATCATCATTATCTGTCTAGCCTTTTCCCAACTAGACTTGGGTCGGCTTCCAGTCCAACCGGATGCAGCTGAATATCAGTATTTTATATGAAGCGATTGCCTCCACAACCCAGTTATGTACTTGTTAAAACTAGTTGTAAGTCGTTCGAGCCGCTTGACTACCTGTAACGACTGTCAAAGATCTACAAATGACAGCCGGGACCAACTGTTTGAATGTGCTTTCCGAGACTCAGTATTTAATGGTTGGTACGGGTTGTGGAATAAGATAGAGGAGGCGTTTACCCGTAACAGGGCTATCTTCAACCCTTAATAAAAACTAACACTACTAACTAGGATAAGTTAAAGACTAACATAACTAACATTTAATTATTAATAATTGTGTTTCTAGTGTTAAAAGTGTGTAAATTACCTGAGATTAGACAAAAAAGTCTTTTTATTTATTTATTTACAGATTGTTAGATGGTTTTCTTATTTAACTTGTTTCATAAATACAATACAATATCATTATTATCTCTCTTCACAAAGGTTCACATAGTTACAATAAATATAATTGTAAGAATAACATTTTACACAAATTGCACAATATATGTTCCTTTGTCAATCAGCAACCGAATTACATAAAGAACTTGTATTTTTCCACAGGTGTGGTCTCTCCTAGGCCATGAGAACAAACAATCGGAACCGATCTACGAGAACGAATCGAAACAGATTCGTTGTCTGAACGCGCTGTCTCTCAACTGTTGTGCTTACAACCAACGGACTGTGCTGATCGTGTGCGCCAAGTATTGTCAGATTTATGATGCTGGTAAGTTCAAGAATACAACTCGTACCAATCTTCACAGACTATCGCTGGTCTCTGCTGGATATGGCGTCTCTCAAGCGGCGCTAGTACACCTGGTTCACTGCCCTCCGTATCAAGACTTTATGATTTATATTTTCTAAATGGAAATCCTCAATGGATATCCTCCGCCCTGAAGAGAGAGCGGAGGGTGAGTTAATATCACCCTGTATAATGAGATGTATTTAGATATATTTTCGCTGGGTGTTTTTTAGTATACTACACAAGTGTAGAAAATCATACTTTTTTTTATTCACTTCTAGGTGACTTCTCAGTCCTCTGCTCGATACAAGCGCCATCTGGGGAGCGGTGGATGTCGGGCGACTTCCTCGCGCCGGACAGAGTGCTCGTCTGCTCCACTGAGGGCAAGGGATATCTGTACAGACTGCCCGCTAAGTAAGTTATTAGTCTCATATGTTAGTATTAATGTGTCTAACTTATTTTCGATGAAATAGATAATTGATTTCCTGACTCCTTGACTATTTATTGAGACCACTTAACTTACGGACTATTGGAAGTTTATAACTGACCATATTAAACGATGGACTGACTCTATGACTAAGCTCAAAGCTCCTTACTGTGTTGTAGACAATCGGTATTATAGATTAGCGTGACATTTACATATACTAACACCTTGATTAAATGATAAGCTCACTCCTTGACTATTAGTATATACGAGAGACTATCAGTATAGACGACTATAGTTAAGGAGTAAATTTTCTATATTGTTGACTAAAAATGTATTTTTTTGGCAATTACAATAGATTTACTTTTGACTTATTTAGGATTTTTTTGTGACTATTTGACACCGAGGTTGATATCTCTGATTTGACGTAAAAAGACTGAATTGACAAAGTTGGCTAAGATGCTAAAAGGATTGTAATCCATTATCTGCGCTAACTAAGCTAATATTTGCGATCTCAAGCGATAAAAAAAGTAAAAAAAAAAAAAAAAATTGATAGAGATTACTAATTCCATTTCAAGATCTTACCAAGATCTATGTCACTTGAGATAGCAAATTAATGAATGATAGGAAATAATTACAAAATTGATCAATCTAAATTTAATATTGTAAAAAATGAATAAGGTTTATATTGAACACGACGCTTGAATGAAATGGTGGTATTTCTGATTATTAAACTCAAAACATAAAAGGGGATTGATCGGATACACGAACTTTTCCGAATACATGAGGACATTAGATGAACAAAACTTAAAAAAAAAAACTTATATTAATAAGTAATCAAGATTTAGGAAAACTTGTCAAGAAATTCGCTACAAAGTCTAAATCAGCCGTATCTAAAGACTATTATTTAAATTTTTTTTTTTTACAGTGGTACGCTTATGGTGGTATTTCTGATTATTAAGCTCAAAACGTAAAAAGGGAGTGGTCGGATACACGAACTTTTCCGAAAACATGAGGACATTAGATGTACAAAACAAAAAAAAAAAATCTTATATTAATAAGTCATCAAGATTTAAGAAAACTTGTCAAGAAATTCGCTACAAAGTCTAAATCAGCCGTATCTAAAGACTATTATTTACAATTTTTTTTTTTTACGGTGGTTCACTTATAGTGGTATTTCTGATTATTAAGCTCAAAACATAAAAGGGGATTGGTCGGATACACGAACTTTTCCGAATACATGAGGACATTAGATGACCAAAACTTAAAAAAAAAAAAACTTATATTAATAAGTCATCAAGATTTAGGAAAACTTGTCAAGAAATTCGCTACAAAGTCTAAATCAACCGTATCTAAAGACTATTATTTACAATTAAATATTTTTACAATGGTACACTTTAAGGACTAACCGCGGAAACTAAAACCCTTAACATAGAATATAGTCTATTATAGTCTGAACAAGATAATAGTCTGTGATTCCAATTGATATTACATTCATTTAAACGGATATCAACTGTATTTTAGTGTTAATAAACTTGATAAAAGAGTGTTTAGAGAGAGAGCTTACACATTGTCCGGTCATGAATGCAGGGTGTACGGTAATAGACGCAAGACGTCCCGTGTGGTATCTCAGACCATGATACTGAACAACTTTTGTTCTATGACTTTTGGAAATTCATTTTTTAGTTATACGGGGTGAAAAGGACGAGGAGCTCGTGGCTAAATAATAACAGTCGCTCGGATCGATCTTTAGGTTAAGCCGTGCTTGCCTAGGTTGGTCTGTGGATGGGTGACCACCCATTACATACCGAGTTTCCTCCGTGCCTCGGAAAGCACGTTAAGCCGTTGGTCCCGGGTGTCATTTGTAGATCTTTGACAGTCGTTAGGTAGTCAGTGGCCAAAAAAGTCTGACAGCCAGTCTTACCAAGGGGTATCGTATTACCCAGTACTATCTGGGTTGTGGAGGTCAGATAGGCAGTCGCTCCATGTAAAATACTGGTATTCAGCTGCATCCGGTTAGACTGGAAGCCGACCCTAACATAGTTGGGAAAAGGCTAGGCAGATGATGACGGGGTGAAAAGGACATCGACGCGAAAACGGTTACCACGTATTCAGTACCCAATTCTGAGCCCCCTCACATATACATTTTACATAGGTTATAAAAAGAACCAGCTGTTTTCTACAAAAGTGCAATAGCTACACGGTCAAAATGTTTGAAACAGCTGATTTTTTTATAGTAATCGATGAAAAATTTCTGTGTAGAGGGGGCTCAGAATCATCATCTGCCTAGCCTTTTCCCAACTATGTTGGGGTCGGCTTCCAGTCTAACCGGATGCAGCTGAATACCAGTATTTTACATGGAGCGACTGCCTATCTGACCTCCACAACTCAGTTAGTACTGGGTAATACGATACCCTTTGGTAAGACTAGTTGTCAGACTTTTTGAGCCACTGACTACCTGTAACGACTGTCAAAGATCTACAGATGACAGCCGGGACCAACGGCTTAACGTGCTTTCCGAGGCACGGAGGAAACTCGGTATGTAATGGGCGGTCACCCATCCACAGACCAACCTAGGTAAGCGCGGCTTAACCTAAAGATCGACCCGAGCGGCTGTTATTATTTAGCCACGAGCTTCTAGAGCTAGAGGGGGCTCAGAATGATGTACTGAATACGTGGTAACCGTTTTCGGGTCGGTGTCCCTTCCACCCTGTATACATATTGATCAGCTGATCGCGTCAGTTCCTATAAAAATAACATATTTTTTTGAGAATTTCAAGAACTCTTAAAACAAATGTAGTTGAGTTTCAAGGTCCGAGAGACCACACGGGAGGTGTTGCGTTTTTATGTTACAACTTGTGTACATTTTGTGAATGTGGCATATTTAAAAGAAAATTGCGAGACGATACAATCTTATGACGCGATAGGGTAAAAGTAACTATTGTAATTTTTATTTCTGCCCCGTTTTTCAGACCTGTCATTTGAAATAACAACGATAGCATAATATGACCTACTATATCTTAATTCTCTATCTAAATTAAACGTTTACAGTAATGAAACGTTCGTCTACTGACTGCCTCGTTGGTCTAGTGATTGCAATTGCGACTGCTGAGCATGAGGTCCTGGGTTCGATTCCCGGATCGGGCAAATTGTTATTGGGTTCTTCCATCAGGAATTTCTCAGAAGCAGCCACGGAGTTGGGATTTGTGCCCGGTTGATGGCAATAAGCTTGTCTCCAATTACATGGGACTCAAACAAAACTGGTGAAATGTGGGTGTACTATTAGGTACACCTCTGCCTAACCCTTCGGGGATTACAGGCGTGATGTTATGTTTGTAGGAATAGGGACTGGTTTCAAATCAAATATACAACTATCTCGTTCAAGCGTGTGTTCAAATATAGACCTTTTACCTAACGCTAAGCGTTTAGTTTCGATTGGCATGCAATTGGTTACAGTGTTATCATCATTTAGATACTCATCGGAGCACTATATGCCTATGTTATAGATGTTTATTTGGATAATTAAAGGGTTTTACATAAACAATGTACTTTATTTAAAAAAGATTCCGACGAATTGAGAAGCTCTCCTCCTTTTTTGAAGTCAGTTAATACAAAAAAAGTTGAATATTTATACAGTGTGTAACAGAAAGGGTATAGTCATATGAAAGGATATGTTGCAGACCAGTAAACTGAACAACTTCCTCCATGGGTCCAATATCGTAAATGCGAAAAAATATCAGCTGTCCCATACATTTGGGTCGAGTAGGTATTGAAATTTAGTATGGGACAGCTGATATTTTTTTCCCATTTACGATATTGGACCCAAGGAGGAAGTTGTTCAGTTTACTGGTCTGCAACATATCCTTTCATATGACTATACCCTTTCTGTTATACCATGTATAGAAAAATACATTTATACTGTCACTTACGGGATATCTTCCGTGATTATCTATGATTCTGAGCTCCCGATATTTCGACGCTGTCATCCCGCGATCATGGCGCTTGCAACAGCGTCGAAATATAGGGAGCTCACAATAATAGTTAATCACGGAAGATATCCAGTCCCGTAAGTGACAGGATAAATTTAGTTATAAACCATGAATGCCGTGTTTGAAAAATACATTGAATTATATCAATGAGGGTCTCATGGCTTATTTATAATAACCACACGAGTCGATCTACAAGGTTAAGTAACACTTACCCAGGTCAGTCCGCGGATGAGTGACAATTTATTACCTACCGAGGCAAACTTTTCGAGACATCTCGAAAAGCACGTTAAGCAGTGGTCCCGGCTGTCATTTGTAGATCTTTGACAGTAATTGAGGGTGTTCAGAAGCCCAAGAGTCTGACCACCAGTCTTGCCAAGGAGTATCGTGGTACCCAGTCGCTTAGCATTGGAGGTCAGATTATCAGTCGCTCTATGTAAAATACTGATATTCAGCTACGCCCAGTTAGACTGGATCATCATCTGCCTAGCCTATTCCCAACTATGTTAGGGCCAGTTTCCAGTCTAACCGGATGCAGCTGAATACCAGTATTTTACATGAAGCGACTGCCTATCTGACCTCCTACAACCTAGTTAGTACTATGTGATACGATACCCCTTGGTAAGACTGGTTGTCAGACTTTTTGGGTCACTGATTACCTATAACGACTGTCAAAGATCTACAAATGACAGCCGGGACCAACGGCTTAACGTGCTTTCCGAGACACGGAGTAAACTCGGTGTGTAATGGGTGGTCACCCATCCATAGACCAACCTAGGCAAGCACGGCTTAACCCAAAGATCCGAGCGGCTGTTATTATTTAGCCACGAGCTTTAGAGTGGATGCCGACCCCAAAATAGTAGGCCACCCACGAAAAAACACAAGATAAAACAATAAATAGCAGGAAATTCTCAAGTTTTTTTTTTCAATATGTCAAACTTACATTGTTTATGAATAACCCGAAACTCCGTCAACATAAAAATAACTGCCGAAAAGGCACAAAAGCTTTAACCTTAAGCTACACTTAAAGCTATACCATACCATAATATTTGAAGATATAAACATTTCTTTTTTTAGCAGACTGCGGGGCCGGGCTATAAGTAGGTCAGCACACTGTTTGTCTGTTTATGTAATTGTATTTTGTATGTAGATAGAGTTATTTTTTTGCTAGCACTTTTTGAAGCCATTTTTTTATTTTTTTAGATGGTGGGTAGTTTTTTTTTTTGTGGCGATAGCAGTTTAAAGTTATTTATATTTTTTTTGTATTCAGGGTGGAAGGGAGACCACACACAAATGGTTGCCACGAGATCAGTACATCATTTCGAAAAAAAAAAAAAAAAAAATCCGTTGGTTATTAAAAAAAAAACCAACTATTACCTACAAAGTTCGCAGCACACATAACAGCTTGGAAAGGGATCGTCACCGTATCAACTCGAGCCATTCACTATTCTTTGTATGAAACTCCCTACTGCAACGCACACTAATCGGAATCGTAACATAATCGCCACGCCTCACGATACGGTGACGATCCCTTTCCGAGTTGATATGCGTGCTGTTACCTCAAATCTGCAATCCCTTCACGGTCAAAATGTATGGACAACAGATTTAAAAAAAATTACCGATGAAAAATATCTATCTTCTTTATCGTGTGGTTAGATCCTAACCTGGTGTCAGAGTTTTTATGCCACCCATGGGCCTCTGACTTGGCTTAACAAGCCCTCAAGAAATATCTCTCAGGCATGCTGGTTTCCTCACGATGTTTTCCCTCACCGGAGCAAGTAATGATTAAAGATACGCACATGAATCCGAAAAATCAGAGGTCCGTGTCTTGGGTTCGAACTCGAGACCTATGACTTGGCAGTCCGACGGTCACACCACTAGGCTGTCACTGCTTAAAAATATCTATGCCCCACATAGATATTTTTCATCGGTATTTTTTTTTTTTTTTCGGTAATTGGTCTCCGAATGATGAACTGAATACGTGGTAACCATTTTATCTTCGGTCTCCCTTCCATCCTGTATACATATAGGGTCTAACTATTCATAAACGAAATATTTTCAGGGAATCATCTAACGGCTATAACAAAGCCATTTCAAGGGATTTTTTTAAATCTGAGTATTTTTTTATTAACAATAAAAAAATTAAAATTACTTGACCCATAAAATAAATTCTGGCTCCTTATTTTTAAGCATCCATTACGGTAGTTTACTACGTCGTATTTACCTACTGTCATTGTTAGAATATGGGCGTAAAGGTTTTATGCAAAACGTCTCAAAAAATTTTAGAGTTATAATAATTTAGTAAAAAAAAACTCTCAGATATTTTTTTTTTCGTTGCTATGGCGACTTTTCGACTTATAGAAGTTACTCTTAAAATATTTCGTGTATGAAAAGATAGACCTTATGTAGCTGTTATCGCCTCCCGTATGATAATACCTTTTCCCGCAAAATATCTATGGCCCCGTTTATTTTTATTAAAAAAAAAATATCGTAATTTAAATCTAAAAATGTTTTTATTTTGATATAGAGCGTATTATTTTTCATTTGCGGTTGCACTATCATATTATATCCATCGTTTATTTGTGTATTTATTGTAATTAATTTAAAAAAAAGTAAGTTATTAAAAATTAGGTGCGTAGTACTCGCAACCAGCTTGGATGAAATGTATGAAAATGTATGAACAAAAAGGAGTATGTATGGCTTTTAGAATACCCTTGGTTTCTGATAACCTAGTCGGTACATCTGGGCTGTTACTATAAGGTCTTAAAGCAGGAGTAATTCCTGTGTGGGAAAGAGACAGAGCTATACAGGTCGTCTAGCGCCATCTCTTTCCACACTGGAATTCCTGCTTTACGACGTCATGGTAGGCCCCTGTTGTTAAATCTAATGTTCGATGCTGTGTTATTGTTGATTGATATAACAGTAAACAATCATACAAGGTGTAAACGGACCCTTCACGAAGCCGTCAACCAAGCATTCTGTACATCAAACTAAGTAACTCTACGCAAACTTTATTGCTGGGAAACGACTTTTTCTTTTGGGGTGAAAAATCACGTTTTACGGTAAGACTCAAAACATTGTGCTGGTGGATGCATTGGATAGTACGGGGGTCAAGGAAGTATTTAAAGTATAAAAGTTTAAACTTGTATTAAAAAAAAATCTTGTCAAAAAGTTGGAATTTTGGCCTCCAATATCTCCGTAACTAGGAGGTTCCCAGGTATGGTCTAGAACAAAAAAATGATCGGAATGACGGAGAGAACCTACCTTTCAGCTTCGTTAAGAGTATGTTTACTCCCATGATGTTATAAGTTGACATTAGATTTAATAACAGGTATAACTGAATATGGTTACAGTAACCAGAGGATAGTTTTATAGTACCTGCCTACCCTTTAAAAGGACAAGGCGACATTTTTTTATTGTAAAGTTATCAAAGTATTAGGCTGCCATCAGACGGAGTGTATAGCAGCAACCGCGCGCAATCGATATATTCAACTGTTGAAAAAATATCTAACGGACCAGTTGAATACAGGGTGTAAAGGACAGCCCTCCACAAACTGACAGGGTGCATTCAGCTCCTTATTTTGAATCATATTGTACCGGAATTTTTCTCCAGAAAATTTCATTTTTTCTGTTACTATTCCTTTATCTCAATGTAAAATTACATTCCCTGTACGCAGCACTATATTTATGTAAATAATACGGCTAAAATCAAAAATCCAACAATGAATGTTGAAATACTCTAACGAACGTTTGAAATCAGCTGTTCACTTCCTGCCTAGCTACAGAGTTCAACGAACTCGTCGTCGTGCTTGCCGTTCGCTACGTGCGTTTTGCCACGGTAACGATACATTGCGTAAGAGGAAATAAAACAAATCAAATCTATTGGATTCCCATAACATTACGTATATCCTTGTAGTTATCTTATTATTATTTAAAACTATTTTCTGATTTACACCTACCACTGCTTGTCTTTGCATCACCCAAAGGTCGACTGGTAGAAAATGCCTATGGCATTAAGTCCGTCTCTGTACTTCTGTGCTTGAAGTGTTAAATAAATAAATAAACATTCCTGAAATATTTTTTTATACTGGTTATCTTAGTTATGATATACTGAATTCACCCCATCAGTTTGTGGAGGGCTGTCCCTTATCATCCTGTATATCGACAGCGCGCGGTTGCCGTGATGTAGTTCGTCTGATGGTGCTGCGATGCAGTCCGTCTGATGGCAGCCTTAGTCCCAAATCTGAAACTACATAATTCTTTTCCGTTTACATAAAAATATTTTGTTGTATTTCAATTCAAATCGATGTATTATTTTCTGAATTATAATTGTACGTTTTTCCCTTTTTTACCTACCTCTATGTTATTAGGTCTCATGTGATGTTTTTACGACCAAACTGTGCTTACTTTTTATTATAAATGTTTAATGTCAATACAATAAAAAGAGCCAGTTTAAAAAAAAAAAATTGAATTAATCCGTCTGATAGATATCCAAAAAATATTGGACACGTATTTTTTTATATTTCACGTAAACAAAAAATGAAGACGATGCAGTGCTTCGAAAACTCGCGTGACATCACATTTCGGCACACTTTTTACCGGAAAGTGACGTCACAACCCCCCACTCATGATCTTTTCAATTCAAAATTTATTTGCAAAAACATGTGTATAGTTGCTGCGAGTTAAGATGGCAATAGCGGTCATTGAACCACATACATTGATTGAATCTCTTCTTTTAAAAAACGTTAAAAACCTGTTAATAGCTCCTGAATTGACATTGATTGTGATCCTGAACATTAACAGAAGAAACGATAAGTTACATGGTTTATGGTTTCAGTTCGTGCAAAGACATATCAGGGAAAGGGCAATGACCGCTATTGCCATCTTAACTGGCAGCAACTATAGATAATATACATGAAATGTTGCTTATTGTAGGTGTTACAAGGTACTCTTTGGCTCAACATGTTTGACCATGGCTTTTGTACAAATCAGGGTTGAAAGACCATAAGATTTCAAAAACATAAAAATACAAAGAATAATAATCAACAATTAACATTAATATTAAATTTTAAAAAGTGGCTTTATAGCCATGCGATTCAAAATAAATAAATATTTGATATGTTTTATTTTCGTCAATTTTTATTTAATTGATAAAACAAAAAACAAGTAAGTATCCAATATTTTTCGGTAATCTAATTGACGGATTAAATAGAAATCATACTTATTGTAATGAACTAACAAAAACATGGTACCTAACATGGTATAATAATATACTCTGCCTGGTATTCTCTTCCCACGATGGCCCAAGACTACGTCACGATAAGTGTTACCATTGATTGTCCTTTTCAGTAAATTTAGGGACTCTTATTTAGTGAATGAAAATAAAATAAATTACAAACTAGCTTAACTATTTAGTAACTTGTGTGATTCATCTATTTAGTTTTAAATTAATTTAAATATTTAATTATTAGTTCATAATTACTTTGATAAGTTAAAAAATGCATTTTGCTCGGGTAATTCAATCACACACCGGGCAACTCATCCACAGTATCGCAACTGATGACGTATTCTTGGGCCAATCACGTGACCCACCTGTCACGGGAAGAGAATACTAGGCGAAGTATATTATTATACCATGGTACCTAATATCATATTTGGCAACATGATTGACGCGGTCGCCGAGCGATTGGCTGCTAAGCTGCGTGTCGCGGGTTCAATCACCGCACGGAACAAATATTTGTATGGTAGTTGTTCCGGGTTTGGCTGTTTGTGTATGTGAGTTTGACTGTTTGTAAACGTGCTCACGATATAGGAAAATATCGTAGTGTGGGGCAACGCTTTAAAAACAAAAGTTACATTATAAGTGTGTTGATGTTCACCGTTCCCTAAACAGGTCTTATATAAAGGCTCATTGAAAATACCATTACGATCTATGTATTAAACAAAATACTTGTTATGTTATAGCTCAGTACCAGATCACAAAGGCTTCCACGGTCCAACAGTGGACCACGACAGTCCCGTATTGTTTGGGATACTTTCGCATCCTGACAACAAGGTATTGTTGACTTTTTTGTTATTTTTGATATATTTTTCGACGGCATGTAAAGTAAAGTCGGAGGCCCATGGGCGGCATAAAAACTCTGATCCCAGGATAGGTACTAACCACACGTTAAGGTGGAATCCCCAGGGTAGCCCTCGTAATTCAAATTTTCTTAAGTTTTTTTGCAATTTACAGGTCAGTTTCAAGCTATATGTGAAACAAAATATGATTCGCGACCGTAACACTTACGTAGATACAGAATTATTATCATTAAACTCATCAATACAACCCTCTGAGTTCATATAATCCCATTGAATGACTTGTTCATGAAATAGTCATTAAATGGACTTAGTTTAAGTTCATATAATACCATGGAATTATTTTTTCATAATATTTAATCGCACATTACTAGCAGGCGTCATGGTACAACTTTGTCGGACTTATGTCTTACACAAAAATAACCCAAAAAAATTAATGACTAGACAATGCTTTTAAACTTAAATAAATCTTTTGTTTCGTCCACAGCTTTTATCATGCCCACCCGCCATGCGTTTCATAATAACCTCAGTAGGCGGGAAACAACGCCGCCTATTACTACGCGGCGACTCAGCCGGCGTAGTCTCCGTGTGGAATATGGATGACGCCGCACTGCCCACACCGCATCTTACGCCAAGTGAGTTGTTATAGAGAATAACGTGTAGATAAACAACGCCGCCTTATACTGCGTGGCGACTCAGCCGGCGTAGTCTCCGTATGGAATGTGGATAAAGCCGCACAGCCCACACCGTATCTTACGCCAAGTGAGTTATAGAGAATAACGTGTAGATAAACAACGTCGCCTATTACTACGCGGCGACTCAGCCGGCGTAGTCTCCGTTTGTAATGTGGTTGACGCCGCACACCCCACGCCGCATCTTACGGCAAGTGAGTTGTTATAGAGAATAACCTCAGTAGGCAGCAAACAACGCCGCCTTTGACTACACGGTGACTCAGCCGTCGTAATCTCCGTATGGTCGTAGATAACGCAGCACACCCCACGCCCCATCATACAAGTGAGTTGTTATAGAGAATGACCTCAGTAGGCGTATAACGTCGCCTATTATTACGCGGCGACTCAGCCGGCGTAGTCCCCATATGGTCGCAGATGACGCCGCTCACTCCACGTCGAATCATGAGCCACGTGAGTTGTTATACAAATGGCTGATCAAAGATGTTATAGATACTCTATGAACTTAAAGGTAGTTTCTTGGATCAGTTTTGTTGCTTTTGGGAGTCAATTGCAATACAAAGTTTGCTCCCAAATTTGAAGCATTAGCTTATAATGTTCATACTGCTAGGCCACAGGATTTCTCTCTGTGACCCGTGGCTCACTTGTAACAGCCTCGACTTACGTGTCGTCGTTTTGAACCCTTTTTTTTCGGATGGGAAATCATCAACCACTCTGGGCGTAGTGAAAGGGAGTGTCAGACTTGCACTGACTAAAACCCATCCATTTTCATTCTTTGCTCTTTGTGTTCCAGGACCGCGGTATCTCTTTCGAACAGTCCCGCAGCCCGGTTGTAACAGCCTCGAGTTACGTGTCGTCGTTTTGAACACTTGCAGGAACTCAGTGTAATTTAATTAATCACCAGTGCTCTGTGTACTTTATTGTTTCTCTTTGTATTTTTTTCTTTTACAAAATACTGCAAAGTTAGATCATTATTTCAATTTGTTCTTATTTTATATTTTTTGTCCACAGCGCACGCACCGATCGTGGTGACAAGTCTGGATATTGCATGGGAGGATATGAACCCCAGTCCCGTCGGTATACTGGACCAGTTGAACCATCCAGAAGAACAAGGTAGTTGCTACTTCCAACTAAATTATTAACATATTACCTGTGCCTCGCGACCTTTGTCCACGTGAAATTATTATAAAAATGTTAGGTACTTTATTTGGATCCGATTTTGTTAACAATTTCAATGGTTTTAATTTTTTGTACAGGGAACCCTAATCCTATTTCAAAGGAAATAAACAAACAAACAAAAGAAATAAAACTAAAATTAAAAATGAAACCAACAGAATAAAATAAAATAATTTAAAACTAAAACATAAAAATTTAACTAATTGTATATCCTGTACTAGGCCAAAAAGCCCCTATCTCGGCATGGTGCTGCAACATTTAAAAAATAAATTCGCTGGTATTATGCTTGGTATAATAATATACTTCGCCTGGTATTCTCTTCCCACGATGGCCTAAGACTACGTCACGATAAGTGTTACCATTGATTGTCCTTTTCAGTAAATTTAGGGACTCTCATTTAGTGAATGAAAATAAAATAAATTACTAACTACCTTAACTATTTAGTAACTCGTGTGATTCATCTATTTAGTTTTAAATTAATTTACATATTGAATTATTAGTTCATAATTGCTTTGTCAAGTTAAAAAATGTATTTTGCTCGGGTGATTCAATCACACACCGTAGCAACACATCGACAGCATCGCAACTGATTACGTATTCTTTGGCCAATCACGTGACCCAGCTGTCACGGGAAGAGAATACCAGGCGAAGTATATAATTATACCATGGTATTACGATTCCCTTTGTGATGCCGGATAGTCAGTCATGGAAAATAAAAAAAAACAAATAATATAACGATAAATATGCTGTGGAGTCTTGTAAATGCCTTGCCGTTGTTTGCTTCGCTATTATTTTTTGTATTACTAGCTGTAAGCCACCCACAATAAAATAAAATAAATAAATAAATTGTTAAAATCTGGAGAATAAATATGTGGTGTTCTAAATCTGCACCCAACGTAACCTCTATTTGGTCTATTCTATTTGGTTTCCGTTGAGGAACACCGCCCTGTACGATATCGTCCTTACATATTATTAAACAAGCTGTTGTTTGGCAACAGACGCGTGAAATTATCATGAAAATTATACTTCCCTATGTGAATCGGATTTTGTTAACAATTTTATGGGTTTTATTTATATGCACGGAGACTTAATTCTTTTCGAAAATAAAAGTAGCCTAAATTACTCCTTATAACATCAGCTATCTGCTAGTAAAAGTCCCGTCAAAATCGGTCCAGCTATTTCGGAGATTAACCGGAACAAGAACACATACAAAAATTTTAAAAACATTTTTTTTAAATTATAAATATTTAATATACACATTTATATAGATATGTTTTATTTATTTATATATTTTACCATTTAGGAAGGTTACGAAGAAAGAGAAGAGTACAAAGTAGTAAGTATACAGGAATGCTTGTTTCTAACGAAGTATACTGGCAAGGAGAATCCGACATTAACTATAATAAAATACTTTGTTGTTGTAATTTAATGTATTAATGCTAAATAAGGAGCTGTGAATTTGGTAAAATTTTAACAGTTTGGAGTTTATTGTGTAACTGTAGTGTAAAAAGCCTCAAGCCACGACCACGTCAGGTCGAGATCGTGGCCGAAACCTTGGTCGTAGAAACTTCGACCTAGCAATTAAGCCGCTAGTATAGTCCTTACACAGTATAATGGATGTGAAAAGACACTTCATGAAGCCAAAAGGCACTCTTGTTCTCACCGTCTTTGCGATTTTTTTTTGTTCCAGGCCCTACCTGAAGGTTTCGAAATAAAGTTGAAAATCTATTAAAGAAATTTGACATCGTTATGACTTCACGACCGATTTTTGTCGCTATCTATGTCGAGACTGCAGCCCCTGGGTACCTTGTAGTTACGGAGAGACTGAAAGTCAAAGTTCCGACTTTTTCACACGTTCTTTGCGTAGGGTTACTTAGTTTGATGTACAGAATGCTTGGTTGGCGGCTTCGTGAAGGGTCCGTTTACATCTTGTGTAGATAGCTATCATAGAAATTTTTCAACGGCAATTTAAAAATGGGGCAGAATGATACTGAATATGTGGGAACCGTTTATGCGTCGGTGCCTTTTCACCCTGTATGTTTAAACTGTGAAAGAACAGTAAGCAAACGGCAAGAGTCGAGGTCATTTGGTCGTTGAGTCCAAATGCATGATGCATGCTAGGTTTGCCAGGACACTGCGGCTAACGTGTCTAAAGCATATTGCATGTCTCTGGTGTGACTTGGTGAAGGTTGCATGGTTGCGCTGGATGCGAGTCGCACGGGACCGGTCAATGTGGCGACACTTGGGGCAGGCCTATGTCCAGCAGTGGACGTCTTTCGGCTGAAATGATGATGATGATGATGATGCACGCATGCCACTGTGCTTGGGGAGCCTGTGGTTCAGCTAGACCCAAAAGAGCTACAATACTCTGCGGATCCAGTATAACAACGCATTTAGGGTGCTGCTGCGTCTGCCTCGGTTCTGTAGCGCGTCATCTATGTTCGCTGAGGCACTTACCGACTGCTTCAATGCTGTACGGCGGCCTCGCTGCTAAACAGACTCCGTGGCAGCCCGAACAGCATTCTGAGCGCCATAGTCGAGAGGCATGATAGCACGTTAGTGAGGTGACTAGTCACCTGTACACTGTCTGTGTTTTTAGTTGAGTACTAACCTAATGCATCTTGGTTATCTGAATAAATGAAATTAATATGAAGGGTTTAAGGGGGAAAATAAGCACCTTTCGGCTTCGTTAAGGGTCTTGACCCTTAACGAAGCCGAAAGGCGCTTATTTTCCCCGTCATTGCGACCATTTTTTACCTAATTACGGAGATATTTGGGGTCGAAGTTCCAACTTTTTACAAGTTTTTTTTTTTTAATAGGTACTTGGTTTAATGTAAGATTTTAACCGATTTTAGACGTTACCCTCTACGACCCCCATACTATTCAATCCATCCATCAACACAATGTTATGAATGAGTCACATTGAGTCAACATTGAGTCCTACCGTAAAGTGATTTTTACCCCAAAAAAAAAAATAGTCGTTTCCCAGCAATAATTTTTGCGTAAAGTTACTTAGTTTGATGTACAGAATGCTTGGTTGATGGCTTCGTTAAGGGACTTGTTACACGCTGTGGATGGATGGCATAAAAGTGCGCGACGTGCAACTAATATACTTAAAAGTGTGTTTTTTAGTTTAACATTACTTGTACCGGAAAACTAATTTTGACAGCATGTTTTTTCCACCTGTTTATTTATTTATTGTATCTACTCCATATAATAAACTGTAAATAATTTTATATTTTTGTTCCAGAAATAAAGCTTACAGCATCAATATATCTACTAGCTGCTAACCGTTTGGTGGTTGGCAGAGAAGACGGGTCTATCGTTATAGTAAATGCAACCCATACCGTGCAACTGCAACTGTTGCACGGCAATCATCAGCAACTTGATGGTAATTATCATGTTATTTAAAATTCTTAAGTTCCTAAATGCATTAATGTCTCTTTTTAAGTGCTTTTTGACCTCTTACTAGAACATTTACTAATATGATTAGCCATCATTAGACAACAGTCCACGTGCAACGCAAATTGTCAATTGTCATACAAAAATTAACCCTAGTCGTATAAAGTCAATGTTAATATTAGTATGAAACTCTTGATAACAACATTGTTTTAAGCTTTCACGGTTTATAACAATAATCACGGAAAAAATCCCGTAAGTGACACTATATGTTTCGCTTGATAACAGTAGTTTATAGGAATATACACGTTAGCTTCTTTTGAATAAGGTTAATTTTTGTATAAAACGCTACTGTATTTGCCTTTAGCCTTTTTTTTTTTTTTTTTTTTTTTTCCGGATGGGAAGTCATCAAATGACCCCCCCCACTCTGGGCGGAGCGGAGGGGAGTGTCAGACTTGTACTGACTAAAACCCATCCATGTTCCTTCTCTGCCCTTTGTGTTCCAGGGCCACGGTATCTCTTTCGAACAGTAGAGACAGTCGAAATGCTTCTTACACCTATCATTTCACATAGGTATATCACTATAATTGTTACAGATTGGCCTCCACATCAGTTACTGCTTGGCCACAATGGACGTGTAAACTGTTTACTTTACCCACACCATGTCCATCAAAGGTAAATATTGTCGTTTTTGAACTTAGCTTATAATAATTCTTCAAATCTTTTGATATAACTTGGACCAGATTTTGCCCTTTAGTAAAAAAACATTAAGTGGTACTTTAAAAAAATCGCCCGTTTCATTCATTTTGACCGTGTAGGTATTGCACTTTTATAGGAAACAGCTGTTTTTTTTTTAATTACCGATGAAAAAATTATATGCCCCCACATATAATTTTTTCATCGGTAACTAGCTGTTGCCCGCGACCTTCGTCCGCGTGAAATTTTATAACCTATATCACTAAGGGGTATGAAAAATAGATGTTGGCCGATTCTCAGACCTACTCAATATGCTCACAAAATTTTATGAGAATCGGTCAAGCCGTTTCGGAGGAGTACGGGAACGAACATTGTGACACGAGAATTTTATATCATCGGTAATTAAGGCGGGGTTCCGCATGAAGTACTGAATACTTGGTAAGCGTTTGTGTGTCGATGTATTCCCCTGTGTCCCTAATTCATGTAACTTTTCTTGTGTCCCCTTTTTTCTTGCTTCGTAATTGTGTGAACTTGTGATCGCATCCGATGAACTGGCAGTACTCTTAAGGAGCATCGAGTCATCGGATTTTCATATTAAGGATAATCTCGACTGAGAGACCACTTCGAATTCCCCTCTTAAAGATAAAGATAAAGATAAAGATATTTTATTTTGCAAATACGGGTACAAGTCAAGGTGTTACATAATTTAAATACAGAAACAGCCATATTTTTCCAATTACAAAGCGTGCAAAAGTATAGGGTTTAGGTACAATTAAAATATACATTTACTAATGATACATAATAATATTCTAATTCATAATTCATTAATAAAAATAATCAGTCAATAATAAAATTAATGTCACAATTTCTAATAGTTATTTAAATGCAATATGTGTATAAAATAGTCAAACAACTTCTTTCTCCAATAAAAAATCTTCAACCCTATAATAAACTTAAAAGCAAGTCAAAGAACATTACCTCTCCTCTATACTGTAATAGTCTGGATATATATTATAGGTATATATTAACAGTACAAGTATTTATTTTATATGTGTATATTTGTATGTATGTTTATTTTATATAGGTATAACTTTGTTTTAAGTTCCCATTTCAATTTTCCTTTTTTGTCTTTTCTACACACTGTGTCTACATTTCTAATCCTACTTTCCTCTCACAGGTCTGCTGGAAGAGATTTCGTATGAAATAAGCAGTACCTTTGTGCTCTTCTATCTTAATGTAATGTCTTGTTAAGTATTTTGTGTGTACATAAATAAATAAATAAATAAATAAATAAACTTTGTCTACTAGAAAATTGCTAAGCCTTTTTTTGAATAATGTAAAAGAAAACAATAAACATGGTAAATATCCCGTCTTCTAATTATAATAATGTCAAATTATAGTCCTTCCAACAACTTGGTATTTTGTTATATATCACTGGTGCCATGCAGCAGACACTCTTGCGCATCAGAGTTGTTCTAGCACTAGGGATACACAGACAACTATTCTTGCCGAGTTTTAGCTTGTTATCATACATCTAACATAACGTCATACCGGTAATCCCCGAAGCGTAATTCACGCGCCCATTTCGCCAGTTATGTTATTAAAGGGGGCGTTCTATATCATAGGGGGCGAGCGTTTTGCCATCAACCGGACACAAATCCAGACTCGGTGGCTGCTAAAAAATCCTGAAGTAAACAACACTGTAACACTTTGCCTGATCTAATATTCGAACCCTCATAATCATCAGACGCTCTTGCAACCACTCTACCAACGAGGCAGTAGCCCATTATAATACTTTATTACTTCCTCAACAGATACGACAAGTCCCACCTGGTATCGGGTGGCATAGACTTCGCCGTGTGTCTGTGGGACCTGTTCAGCGGCGCGCTGCTGCACAGATTCTGTGTGCACGCCGGCGAGATCACGCAGCTGATCGTGCCACCGAGTAATTGTAGTGTGAGTATTAATAATTTATTGACAACTACCTACGCCCCGCGGTTTTGCCCGCATGTAAGCCTTCACTCGTATGGGTGACCTTTAAACATAACATAACATTCATTTACACATTACATTACATTACATACACACATAACATAACATTACATACACACACTACATTACATACACAAATTACATTACATACACACACTAGCTTATGCCCGCGGCTTCGCTCGCGTGGATGTCGATAATTGTTCCACGGGATCATACTACCGGGATAAAAAGTGTCCTATGTGTTAATCCAGATTATAACCTATCTGTGTGTTAAATTTCATCCAAGTAGCAAAGAGTAACAAACATCCATCCCTCCATCCATCTTCATAAACTTTGATAACGTGAACAACGGGTGTATATCATATACGCCAATGCGACCCTAAAGTTTCACAGAAAAATCAACCCCCATTTCACCCTGTTAGGGGTGAAATTTAGAAAAACCCTTTCTTAGTGGATACCTACTCTTCACAAAGAATACACCCTCCAAATTTCATGTCTTTAGGACCAGCGGTTTGGGCTGTGCGTTGATATATCAGTCAGTCAGGACTTTGAATTTTATATGTATAGATTACGTATCGTTATTACATTTATTAAAAAAAAATAGGGTTGATTGTAGGGGTAACGTTTGTGTAACCGCCCTGGAGTTTTAACTCTCGGCTTTGTGTTTTTAAATTGGAAGAAATCTTAAATGATTTTTTTTTTGTTGCAGCCCCGTATTCAAAAATGTATCTGCTCTGTGGCTTCGGACCACAGCGTGACTTTGTTGAGTAAGTTTAGTTTTATTCTGCTGGTACCTCAGTTTGTTTTACCTAAAAATCGTAAAAAAAACTATTGGTAAATTTTGCGGGCTGCCTCGGTGCTTCCACCTAAGGACCTGCGTAGACGAGGGGCTTCTGTTCGCCGGATGAATATGACCGTTCTTGTTCATTGGTTGTTGTGTTGTTTTTTCATCTATCCGTTGACGTGCATTGGTTGTTGCAAATTGCTCGCGGTAAATTGTCCCTTATCTGCGCAGGCCGTAAGGAGTACTGGACGACCTGATGCATTTTTAAATTAGTCAAATTTATTGTCCAGACTTTCTAAGTTGTTTCTCATATTTTTTTTGTTAGCGTGTCATATGTCCCACTGATGGCAAATGCCACCCCTTTCTCCTTCTAAACCTCTCTATCTTGTGCGATATCTGGCCATGTACGACCAACAAACAAGATCAGGGGGAGATGGGGGGGGGGGGGGTTACTGTGACGTCTTAAAGCAGGAGTAATTCCAGTGTGGGAAAGAGATGGCGTTAGACGACCTGTATAGCTCCGTCTAAAAAAGGACCTATATACTACGGTTAAAAAAAAAAATGAGAAGGTTTATGAAAATTTTAAACAATACAATTTATTTGTGATGACCTTAACTATGACATATATTTTTACACGGAAAACGCAGGAAGGGATTCATCAATAAATTTCTTTAAACATACGCTGTTTTTGAGATTTGAGCCATGTAATGCCCTTAATATTGATTCCTCTATTACTAGTTTATAATAGGTAAGTACCCTCATCAGCTGCGAGCGTAAAAAAATTATAATCTATTCAAAGGAGCAACCACGTACAACGTTACATGTTACGTGAAAGAGATGGCGCTAGACGACCTGTATAGCTCTGTCTCTTTCCCACACTGGAATTATTCCTGCTATAAGTCCTCGACGGCTAAAATATGATTCTATTAATTTTATTTTGTTTTTTAACCCCCCTTTTTTACCTCCCTACAGGTCTAACAGAACGTAAATGCGTGACTTTAGCCTCTCGCCACCTGTTCCCCGTACTGGCCATCAAATGGAGACCAGCCGACGACTTCATGGTGGTCGGGTGTTCTGATGGCACAGTGTTCGTGTGGCAGATGGAGACCGGTCATGTCGACAGGGTGTTGCATGGTAAGTGGATGGTGGTCAGAGCACTGTAACAGCATTGGGTGGTCCGTCCACTTTCAGACAAGAGTATTTATTTATTTATTTTATTTGGCTCTTCAACAATGAGTACACTATTACATATAATAAAGTATAAGAATGACTTATTTAAAAAAAGTAATACAAATCACTAAATAGTATAAAACAAAGTCGCTTCCCGCTGGCTGTCTGTCCCTATGTATGCTTAGATCTTTAAAACTACGCAACGGATTGTGATGTGGTTTTCAGTAATAGATAGAGTGATTCAAGAGGAAGGTTTAAATATATAAATTGCACCCGTGCGAAGCCGGGGCGGGTCACTATTATTACTAATACTACACTACTCCACTTGTGTTATAATACTTTTTTTTATGATTTCTCTTACAATTTAGTGCTTATAAGTAAAATAAAGGGTGTAAATAGACTCTTAACATATCCGAAACGCACTTGTTCTCCCCATCTTTGCGATCATTTTTTTGTTCTACACCATACCTGAGAACCTTCTAGTTACGGAGATATTGGGGGTAAAAGTACCAACTTTTTCACAAGTTTTTTTTTTTAAATACCTGTTTTTAATGTAAGATTTTTACTTTACACACCTTCACGACTCCCGTACTATTCAATCCATTTATCAGCACAATGCTTTGAGTGCTTTCCATCGAGTCCTACCGTAAAACGTGATTTTTCACCCCAAAAAAAAAGTAGTTTCCCAGCAATAATTTTTGCGTAAAGTTACTTAGTTTGATGTACATAATGCTTGGTTGACGGCTTCGTGAAGGGTCCGTTTACACTTTGTATAACTAAAATATAAATATTTAACAGTTGCAAGTTCTTGTCAGTCTTCCAAAGTCAAATCTAAAAAAACACTATAGGTTATTATTTAGATTTATTGCCATTTGAAAAAAACCTGATGTACAAGTTCTCCGTTTTGTATTCAGGTATGATAGCTGAGGAAGTATTGGCGGCGTGCGACGAGGCTATAGCTGACGACCTGGGAGGCTCGCTGTCGACTGGATCTAGTGATGGGCTGGCTAATCCTGCTGTACATTTCTTTAGGTAAGTTAGTGTTTAAAAGATATTTTCCAATGAGAACATAACTTAACATGCTTTTGCCGAAGGAAAAAGAAATGGGATTACTTTCATTTACTGGATTTTTTTTAATAATATTTTCATTATTTCTTAGTAAGTTCATCTATCAAAATATCCTTAGAAAACCCGTCAAACACGCCCGAGCTTTTAGCGCTTATTTTACTATTTGTTTGATATTACTTAAGTGATTGTATGGTGATTCACCTCCTCCACTGCCAGACACTTTGTGTAGTCGAAACCCACCACAAGACATCTGATATCTGCCAAAGCCAGCACAACTAATTTTTCATAATAACCAATCGTTCTTATCTGTAGCAAGATACTTCCGCAGAAAATGTTTAGCTTTTTTTTTTATATTAAGTGACATATCTGGCGGTCACAGGATTTCCCTCTTCATGTCTTATTTTAATCGGTCCATCAGTTCAATCGGGTAGATTACACAAGAGAAAAAACAGGGTTTTATTTGTCGGATTTATTCCGTTAGGCTTGTACATTATGTGGGCAGAAGTTAGGTTTCGTGCAAAGAAAACACACTGGGTGCGATACACTGTTTTTTATTAAACTAACCTTGAAATCACAACTTAACACGGGGCACAATGAATCGGGTACAGTTTCGGGACGTCTCAGTTCCGCTTCGATCAGACACTGAATGTCGTCCTCGCTGAGAGCTCAAAACATCACTCTGTAGAAGCACGCTGTGGTGTGGGTAGACTAGTAAGTAGGTTGCGTGATGTCACAACTGGCGCGCTTGCGTTTCATTTTATGTCCGTGTCCGACATACATATTTTTAAAGTATAACTGCGACCAAAACAGGCTCCTAATATTAACATTCTCATCTCCACAGAGGCCTCCGCCACCGCAACCTAACGGCAATGCGGGCCGCAACACAACGCGGCCTCGCAGCCCTACAGCACAGCGGGCCCGCCGGCAGCGCGGGGCCCCTCGCCGAGCCCGCGCGTGCCCGTCGGGCACAGCTCACTGTACAGGGTTTCAGGAGTAACCCTGCTGGTGAGTGAGAAGCCTGTTGGTTACAGAAGTTCTACAAGTACCTAATAACTGGAAGAATATGCGTGAAAGAAGAAGAATGATTTACAGCTTGACAATGGGTCTAAAAGTACCCTTAAGGAAGCCGAAAGGCACTTGTCCTCGCCGTCATTGCGATCATTTTTATGTTCTAGACCGTACCTGGGAACCTTCTAGTTACTGAGATATTGGGGGTCAAAGTTCCAAAATTTTGTTTTTTTTTTGTAAATACAAGTTTTTATTGTTATAACTTTACTTTAAATAGCTACACGACCCCCATACTATTCAATGCATCCATCAGCACATGTTTGAGTGCGTTATATTGAGTCCTACCGTGAAATGTGATTTTTCATCAAAAGTCGTTTACCAGCAATAATTTTTACGTAGAATTACTTAGTGTGATGTACAGAATGCTTGGTTGACGGCTTCGTGAAGGGTCCGTTTACACCTTGTATAGTATTTTTTGTGTCAGTTCTTCTTTTGTTTTCACTCCTCAGATCCTGAGAGCCACATCCTATTCTTCGATATCGAGGGTCTGATTGTGGAACTCCTCAGTGAGGAATATTCTGCCATGAGTCCTGCTAGTTTGGAGGTAAATAATGATTTAGATTTTTCTACTTTATCAGTTTAAATCAATGCTCAAAAGGAAGATTACCATAATCGTACAGGGTGTTATTTTTTTGGTAAATACCAAAAAAAACCGCCAATCGAACCGCCTAAATAGGCGGTTCGATTCTCGAGTATGGCAAGTGAATTTTCGAAAATCTTTGAATGCAGATTTATTTCTTTTTTAAAATAAAGGAATGTTTCCTTTGAGTAAAATTTTCTATTTCCAGTATTTAGAGTTCTTTCCCTCCAGGTAGCGTTGAAAAATTCCACCCTGTATATTTTTGAACCGAATTGCACGGTTTAAAAAAGTAACGCGTTTTCTTTGATTCAAAATACTCTGAATTTGGAATTATAGTTTCTTCTTTATTTTTATTGATATTATGTTTGTAGGCCGCCGGTTTGATAACGAGCGAGTACATGAAGGTAGCAGCCCTGACGCAGTCGGCAAGCCCGGACGCCACCAAAAGAATATCAGGTGATTATTAATTGTTTAATTAAATATAAACCTTATGTCTAACTCGGTAGAGGAGCTCGTGGCTAAGTAATAACAGCCGCCCGGATCGATCTTTAGGTTAAGCCGCGCTTGCCTAGGTTGGTCTGTGGATGGGTGACCACCCATTACATACCGAGTTTCCTCCGTGCCTCGGAAAGCACGTTAAGCCGTTGGTCCCGGGTGTCATTTGTAGATCTTTGACAGTCGTTACAGGTAAAAAGTCTGACAACCAGTCTTACCAAGGGGTATCGTATTACCCAGTGCTAACTGGGTTGTGGAGGTCAGATAGGCAGTCGCTCCATGTAAAATACTGGTATTCAGCTGCATCCGGTTAGACTGGAAGCCGACCCCAACATAGATGGGAATAGGCTAGGCAGATGATGATGATGTCTAACTCGGTAAAGTTCATTATCGGTTGAGAAAATGCTATCTCAACCGATAATGAACTGTGTTGCGGGCCCCCCATAGCACAGCATCATGCTGAGTGGTAACCTGCTTGTCGCAGTCACGACGTGCAAGCTGTTACTTTTTTCTTTTTTTTTGTTCCGTCCTGTTGAATTTATAGTTTATCGTTTATTTTTTTGTAATTTTGTATGATGCATGTCATGTCCCTGCGACAAATAAATATTTTTTCTTTCTTTCTTTCTTTCTATCTTGTAACGAAATAATCCCTGGAATAGTTGTAATTTAACAACAAACTTTATGTTAATCACGTAAGGTTTATTTTTAAATGCCTAATATGACAAAACCAGAATATTATGGAAACAAAACGACTTAAAAAAATAATAATATTACATCTTTCAAAATGACATATTAGACAATGGAAACTGAATTATTGTAATTAAATATCAACGTTAAACTTTTGTATGTTAGTTCCACTTCAGAATGATAACTTAATGTTATAGAAAAATACACGTAAATTAGAGTTGCAACTCAAATAATACTCTTACCTACTTATATATTAAGTTCATTTTTGAATGCCAACAGTTTTTCCTCAAAATATTGAAAAAACCTTTATGTTTACACATGCTTACATTAACGGATAGACTTCTTTGGCCGCGTCAAAGATAAAGCTGGCGATATGGAAAGGATATTAAAAGAAAAAGATAAACATGGTGGGTATTATCTATGTATAGGCTTCGCAAAACATGAAGCTGACATCACATCACATAACATAACATCACGCCTGCAATCCCCGGATTTGCACCCGCTTGATGGCAATAGGCTCGCCCCCTATTACATGGGACTTAAACATAACTGGCGAAATGTAGGTGTACTATAAGGTACACCTCTGCCTAACCCTTCTGGGATTACAGGCGTGATGTTATATTTATGTTATTAGCCGAGTGCAATTAGACAAAAATACTCAAAAGGTGGAACGATGTTTACAGTGGTCGAATTTTCATGGGACTTTTTTTATTGAGTTCCTCTAAATGCGTCCGTCGTTCGTAAAAAAAATATATATGCGTCCAGTTATCTATGAAAAAGCATCAGTTACCATTTTCAAAAGAAATCTTAGTCTCAAAATTTGATATTTTAGAAATAATTGAAAAAATAGGAAATTTTCAAAAAATAATTGAATAATGTATTACATCGACAACAATGAACAAAGAAACAGGTGGCCTACCATGACGTCATATAGGAGTAATACCAGTGTGGGAAAGAGATGGCGCTAGACGACCCGTATAGCTCTGTCTCTTTCCCACACTGGAATCATACGGACACACTCACACTGGACGTCATAGTAACCCCCCAGAGCAAGTTGGAATTTAATGGATGCACGCAGGTCACACTATTACGCCACAATATGAATTCGTCGAATTTGAAGTTATTCATTTACGAAACAAATATTCCAAAGGAAACTCAAAAAAGAAAAGTCGCGAGCGGCGAAACTTTTTTTTTTTAACTAAGAATGTGAGGAGCTCGTGGCTAAATAATAACAGCCGCTCGGGTCGATCTTTAGGTTAAGCCGTGCTTGCCTAGGTTGGTCTGTGGATGGGTGACCGCCCATTAAATACCGAGTTTCCTCCGTGCCTCGGAAAGCACGTTAAGCCGTTGGTCCCGGCTGTCATTTGTAGATCTTTGACAGTCGTTAGGCAGTCAGTGGCCCAAAAAGTCTGACAACCAGTCTTACCAAGGGGTATCGTATTACCCAGTACAGACTGGGTTGTGGAGGTCAGATAGGCAGTCGCTCCATGTAAAATACTGGTATTCAGCTGCATCCGGTTAGACTGGAAGCCGACCCCAATATAGTTGGGAAAAGGCTAGGCAGATGATGAATGTTAAAAAAAAAAATTCCCCTCTCGCGACTTTTTTTTCTTTTTTGTGTTTCCTTTGGAATACTCCACTACACTAGGAACTCAATAAAAAAAGTCCCATGAAAATCCGACCACTATAAACTTCCTTCCACCCTATTGTCTAATTGCACTCGATTATATACTCTAACTAAGGTAAAACAAGGGACATGGACGAGAAACTCACACATAGCCTTTCACTGCAGGTATACTCGCTAAAATGAAGGAGGGTGCAGAGACTATGCAGACTAAACTGCAGGCGAAAGCTGAGCAGCTGAAGGGCCATGTCGAGGCTAAAGGTAGGTGCTTTACAGGTGCAGCATACCAGCGGTTATATACGAGGTGTCATTACAAGGTGGGGTTATCAATTTGATACAATCGACGGGAAAATATTTAGGTTTTAAGCCATTTTTTTACTTGTTTGGGAAATGCGTCATTACAAACATTGTATAAGTAATGAACGACCTTATTTTCAATTGAAATTAATTATATTTTATTACCGGGAAACACATTGTTGCGTAGTGTGTTACTGTAACCATTATGTGCAGCCCAGGAAGAGAGTGTCAGACTTGTACTGACTAAAACCCATCCATGTTCCTTCTTTGCCCTTTGTGTTCCAGGGCCATGGTATCTCTTTAGAACAGTCCTATGTGCAGCCCTGGCACAGCCAGAAGGCGACGCGGTAGACCTCGCAGGCAGGGCTCCGATACCGGTATATATTTCGAAACGGTATCGTCTTAAATACCTAAGAAACGATTTGTTACGGTTACGTTCGAACGGAACGTTATAAAAAACGTTTTTGACGAACAACAACATTTATATCGTTCTTGGTTAATAAAACGTTTTTAACTGTTTTTTTTTAATACCATTCCATACACACGGTACCATCATCGGTCATTATAAGTGCCTATATAAATTTTCGATAGCAAGAAGTTATTTTATATATTTATTTTGTACCCTATCACAATGTTTTCTTATTTAACCCAAAGGTTGACTGGTAGAGAATGCCTTGTGGCATTAAGTCCGCCTATGTATCACTATTGTACATGAAGTTTAAATAAATAAATAATAAATACGGTACCCGATTCAACTAAAAAAGTTCATGCTTGTCGCAAATCGCCGCCGCCGTCCGCGGCTACGTCTTGCGGAATAAACCGGTTTTTACCCTGCGGAATAAACGTTCTCATTTCGTTTTCGTTCCGAACAAAATGATCTACAAAGAACTGTTCAAAACGTTTTAAAAACGTTATTTTGAATAACGTTTCCAAGCCCTGCTCGCAGGAGATGGCGGGACGAGCTGGACAGAACCAACGACCTGTGCTCCTTAGTGCCCTGGATCGAAGAATTCGGAAGTCACGGGGAGAGTCTTTGCCCAGCAGTGGGGCGACACTGGTTAACAGTACCAGTAACAGTAGCCGGGGAACAAAAAAAAATAAAATTTCCTGTTAACGGGAATAATTTGTGGTTACGGTTTTTGCTTTCCTGAAAATTTATTTATTTATTTATTTACACACACTATCTTTACAGGATGACCCCAATACAATAGTGGTTTGACCCCATTACATGTTTAATTGTAATTACACACCAAATAAAATCAACTTACGGCTAATACTTAAAAATCTAACAACAAAAATCTTAACACAGAATATTAATATCTAAATATAACTAACACAATTCAACAACACTCCCAAATGTTTAGGAGATGTTTGTTCTGGTTTTCAACATTCTGTAAAATCGTAGGTACAGACACCAGCACATCAAGCTATTACAATCTGTCAAATTTCTTTAATAGATTTTCAACTTATCGCTAAAGCATTAGGTTCAAGGTTGATTGGGAAAACATTTTTGACAGTTTCGGGTATCGTGATCTGCTGGCGTCTGTACAATTGAAGACATTATTTAAAAAACCACCCTTGTCATGATATGAAATAGTTACAGAGTTAGTGACAGTTTTGGTTTTTTTTTTTCATAAACCGCCTGTCACTGACGTGACTGCTTTTTGCCCAAATCATAGTTGACTATTTCAAAGAAATATGAATTGTGATCGGAAAGCTTACGAATTCCTCTACAAGCTGGCGTAACTAACTCATATCATGAAAGTTTTTACAAAGGTGGTTTATGAAATAATGTCTTCATGTAGGTACAGTCGGAAAAGTTGGTTTTTGGAAGAGATTTACGAATTTAAAAATGTCGAGGCTAAAGGTTAGTATATTGGCTTTTATAGGTACTTGAGCGGATTTATGCCTTATTTAAGGTGGAGCGTCGATGGTGGACATTTTGACGAAATAAATGCGTTGTGGTACTTTATGAGGTACCATGTTTAAAAAAAATACGTTGATTTTTAATATTTTTATACGCAAACCCTGCGTAGGGAACTACAGCTGTTTTTGACATGGAAAGAAAAATTCTAGTGCGAGCAGGGTTTGAACCTGCGACCTTCCGATTCAGTAGACCGGACGTCTTAACCAAAACGAAATACGAAACGACATGATGCGATATCAAATACGTTGATATTTAGGAAAAAAATGCTGTTACGATTTTTATTTACCGTTAACGGGAATGTTTGGGAGACGGTTTTCATTATTTGCGTGAAAAAATTCAATAAAAAATGATCGTCCAATTAAGTCGGCGATTGTACGTTACGTGAATCAATAACGTAAACATTTTTCAGATGCATTTAAAGAACTAATTAATGCTAAATTATTTTCTTTATTTTTAATTAGCGGTAAAGACAACGGCAGTTCATCACTTTTGTTTAAATTTCCTTTACAAAAAGTGGCACGGCCGCGAAATGGCAGATGACTGGCAATTATCGTGTATCCGTGTTTTATTAATTGAAGCTCATTACGTCTTATATTTATAGCTTTATGCACTAGAAAAAACGATGTGTTGTTAGGTGTTCCATCAGGAATTTCTCAGTAGCAGCCAGGGAGCCTGGATTTGTGCCCGGTTGACGGCAATAGGCTCGCCGCCTATTACGTGGCAGTTAAATATAACTGGCGAAATGTGGGTGTACTATTAGGTACACCTCTGTTTAACCCTTCGGGTATTACAGGCGTGATGTTATATTTATATTATATACAATTGAATAATACGGACATAATGCAATATTGCTCACCCCTTTAAGCAAGTAGCGTGATAATATATAGCCTAACATTTGAAGAAGCCTGATCCGAATATTTGTGCAAAATTTGAACAGGATCTATGCAGTAGTTTTTGCGCCAATTCGGAACATCGATTTGGTTTATTACGATTTTATTATTTATGTATAGATTGATGTGTTACTCTATAGACCGACCGCTTTAATGAGTCCTCGCGAAGATATCAATTTAAATGGGATAGTCTGGAGGTTGATCACGTATTGGTTCAATTAGTATCGTAATACCTACGTGGATTATGGTTATTTTAAAACAAATAACCTGTGGGATATTGTTAGGACTTAGTGTACTATTAGGTAGGATGACGGGGATTACAGGCGTGATGTTATGTTATGTTAGAAACGATGTTAAATCGCTCATTAAGCTCCGCAGTAGATTTACTTTTCGTATTTCGATAAATCTACACAATTTAGCTTGTAGACGGACACGACACGGCGTCTCCAATTGGTCCGAGACATGGCTAGTTAAATAAAATAAATAAAAATAAAATAAATAAGTGTTTATTTAATTATCCGAAGACTTAAACGAAAAGAACATATATGTTTAACCAATCGTTTATCGTTTAAAATTAAAGTTCGCGAGTACATTCACAAAAAGCTGGCAGTTTCGTCACAACGTTAGTGTTTTCTTCATTGTTTGTCTTTTTATTTTAGTATATCCGTGTAAATTTCTATTTACATATATATATTGATATATATTTATAGTATTTTGATATATTGTCTTAGTATTTTATATATCTTTGTAATAAATTATTTTTTTTTGCAGATAGATACACCTACCACTGTTTATCTCTGCATCACCCAAAGGTTGACTGGTAGAAAATGCCTATGGCATTAAGTCCGCCTCTGTACTTTGTGCTTGAAGTGTTAAATAAATAAATGTGTGGACAAGAGGCCTCAGGTGCCATAAATTCGACACATGATTCTAACCGTAATTTTAAAAAATCATGTGTAAAGGGGTTACACGATCACTGACAAATTCTTGCACTGTCTGGACAGGTTCACTCAAATCTGTGTGGTTATTTCTTCAAAAGACCATCTCAGACATTAATCTACATGGTCCTCATATGACTTGAGCAATGTCTGGACTTTAAAAGAGACGGTGACCTCTGAGTTTGTTTCGGATGTTTCTTCTCAGAGTAGTCAGGTATGAAACACCGGCCCCATCTAGTTTTACAACAACATGTTGACATGTAAAAGAGTTTTTTAAACCAATTTACAGAAATAAATATGATTTATGATTTACAATATTCTGGCTGCCTAACGTTCCGCCATTTTAGTTTATTTAAATAAAGCAGCCACGAATAACTCCCGGAAGTTAGACACGCCATCATCTTCCTACTCTTGTCCCATATTACTTGGAGTCGGCGCAACACGTTTTTTTCTTCCATACTCCTCTGTCAACCGTCACGCTATCATTTACTCCTTTTTCTTTCATATCATTCATAAGGCAGGCCATGCTTCATACAAAATAATTCAAACCGCTTATAGGTATTGCACTTTTGTATGACATAGTAGCAACATTTATAAATCAAAGTTAACAACAGACATTTACGCACGACGGCACTAATCAAGTCTTAACAATACTGGCATACTTGTGGTTTAAATTCCAGCCGTAATTGAACAAATCTAATTTAGTAAATAAATTGGTCGGCTTTATCTCGGCCCTTTATATTATTGACGCATAAATCAATGGGCGTTTACCATAAACTTAGAGATAAGAGACTTAATTTGTGCATATTTTAGTCCTAGAGGGAGAGGGAGGAGCTCGTGGCTAAATAATAACAGCCGCTCGGATCGATCTTTAGGTTAAGCCGTGCTTGCCTAGGTTTGTCTGTGGATGGGTGACCGCCCATTACATACCGAGTTTCCTCCGTGCCTCGGAAAACACGTTAAGCCGTTGATCCCGGCTGTCATTTGTAGATCTTTGACAGTCGTTACAGGTAGTCAGTGGCAAAAAGTCTGATAACCAATCTTACCAAGGGGTATCGTATTACCTAGTACTAACTTGGTTGTGGAGGTCAGATAGGCAGTCGCTCCATGTAAATGGGTATTCAACTGCATCCGGTTACACTGGAAGCTGATCCTAACATAGTTGGGAAAAGGCTAGGCAGATGATGATATACTCCTAAAGGGAGTCACAATTGTATACGTATCGACTTGTGCATTTGCTAATTGATTTAAACTGCAGCCACTCGGCCTCGTATTAAAAAGGATGGCTTTGAATTCATTGGCAGCCATCCAGGGGTTCTCAGAAGAAATCTGTATCTTGTTACGACTGGCTACGTATGAATTTACGTTGAGTAAAGCGCAACACACATGGAGCGGGGGCGGGCGCGGGTCATGTCAGGAGTACGACGTGTATTTATATGGACGACAACACACAGAGCGTGCGCGGGTCGGGTGACGCGCGGGCGCCGCGCCCGTCGCCGCCAGAGACTGCGAGCGGGTCGAGAGCGGGCGGAGTGTCGCTCATTTCGTCGTTGGGGCGGGCGTCGTCGTTTTAGATTTACAAAAACTTGAACGTGAACTTTTATATGTCGGATCCGGTCATTGGTACGGACATAAAATGAATCGCAAGTACGTCAGTGGTGACATGACGCGACCTTCTTACAAGTATACCCACACCACAGCATGCTTCTACAGAGCCGTGATGTTTACAGCTCGCGGAGAGGACGACATTGAGTGTCTGATCGCAGCGGCTTTGAGACGTCCCGGAACTAACGAAAAATTACAGAATAAGCTCGTAAACATACTTGTATGTACGAGCCCAATTTTTAAAACTATAAAAATGGATTCAGCTTAGTTGAAGTTACCAACTGCAGATTGTTATAGCAACCGCTGCCGCTCTCAAGTCGGCTACGCCCGACCCGCCACTTTCTGTGTGATTCATGCTTGCGCCATGCTGGACTTTTAGTTCGTATGTAGCGAGATAGATGTCGCTACAAAGGTGTTTACTTCAAGTCTAAGTAGATACCAGTTGCCCAGGCAGCCTAGGTATAACAATAACGAGTCAAGACTCGTCTAGGCGTGGTTCACAGCCTTGTATTATGTACACCGGTTTGCCTACATCAATGTATGCGCTGCAGTGTGAGTCGGAATGCGAAGTTTTTAGAAAATGTCTGAGTGTTTTGTGATAGTGGTCTCCTTCTTTACGTGTCTATGAATCTTCAATTGTGTTAGACCAGTATGTCACCTGCACAGCTCTAACATTTGTTTCGATTAAACCCTGAAAGGTGTAAGTAGTTGTGGAGGATGGCCAGGACAGGAGGTGGAGCATATCCTGGATGGGGCTCCACGCTGGCATTCTGTTTGAGAAAATACCAAAAATACTGTAGGTTTTTAGGGCTAATGATGGAATAACTCTGTCTTCGAAAATATTAAAGTTAAAATTTATGTAATAATATTTCATCTTTATGTAAAAGAAGAAGAATAAAAGAAGAATCAATGTGTGATAATAAAATAGATAAAATACAAATTGGGACATCGCAGCGCTTTTGTGGCCTGGAATGGTTATACACCATCTTTTCTTAAAAGATTCAGTTGTAGAACTTAAACTGGTCTGTAGATAGATGACCATCATTACATACAGAGTTTCCTCAGTGCCTCGGAAAGCACGTTAAGCCGTTTATCCCGGTTGACATTTGTAGATCTTTTGACAGGCATTACAGGTAATCAGTGTCCGAAAGTCTGACGACCAGACATACCCAGGGGTCCAGAATTACCCGGACCTAACTGGGTTAAATAAAATAAATAACTGGGTCAAATAGGCAGTCGCTCCATGTAAAATATATTCAGCTGCATCCGGTAAGACTGGACGCCGACCCCAATATATTTGAGAAAAGGCTAGGCAGGTGATCAGTAACTATCATTTAGACAATTCAAACATTATCTGTTTTAACACTTTCATCGCAACATTCAATTTAGGAATTACAGTTTAGCAAGACAATTTTGATTTAAGACTACAATGGTAAGATATCTATGTAATTTTGTGATCTTTGAATTATTGCTACATTTGTGTTAGGTCCTATATTGTCGAACATTTACGCAGGCTGTGTCTATCGCGTCACATTGTACACTTGGTGTGTTTTTTTAGCTTGTATTATTAGAGTAAAAAGTGTAACAATTGTAGATAGGCCAATAAATAAATAAGCTAGTATTCATATTACTATTATTCTATTAAAGCAGCCATTGTAAGCCCCTAGTTTTCAACCCCCTGGCGTTGCAGGTCCATACCAGGTGGCGGTGACCACTCCCTACCAGGAGCTGTCGGCTTGTTTGCCAATCTATAAAATTGGTTTTTAATATTCTTTATTATCAACAAAGATAGATAGCCCAGAGCCTGGATCAGTTGATGGCCCTAGGCGCGCCTCCTGTTACGTGGGACTTACATATGACTGACGATATCTTTATGCCTAAACTTTCGTAGAATACTGGCGTCATGTTAAGCGATGTTACATAGACTGATCAAAGATTATTCACACGAAGTCTCATCATAATCATCCTCATCATCATGCTGCCGTTATACCAATGTATTTGGGGTAGACACAGCATGTCTTCTTCCATACTTCTCTATTACTCGTCAAAATCAAAATCAAAATAATTTATTTCACATAGGCCTCGATGGGCACTTATAAAACGTCGACAAAAAGGTGCACGGTTCGGGTTGGTCGTTTCCTATGGAGAAGAACCGGCAAGAAACTCCGTGGTTACTCTTTTCAAATCATTTGGTATTACAATTATCATGGATACAGCATTTATAGCCATCTACATTCATACTCAACATTTTCGTTACTACATGTTCCTCAAAATGACACCTAACTTACTAATTTACCGCCAAAAATAAATCAATCGTACTTGTCAAAATGTTGTTCAAATATTCGAATTTAATCAGGCAAAGGTCTCAAACCGTTCACCCTACGAATGTCAGTCAAAGCAAACCAAAGGCAACACTAGTTCAGCCTACTTATATTGACACTGCTACTGATTTAAAATATTTATGGAGGAAGTGCGAAGTAAATATAGCTTGCAAATATATAATATAATATGTTAATTATATATGCGTAATGAGATCTTGTTTTATTCATTCTGCACGGTCCTCAAGGTGATCTACATTCATAAATTATTTCGTCCAAATGTACTTTGGGACATACGGGTGTGGAGAATGGCGAGCTGAGAAAATTGCTAGGTGTATTTTCGTCCTTTTTTATCTGTCCACTATGCTGAAAATGGCTTAACCTCAAAAACACGTAATACAGTTTTAATGAAAAGAAAAAAAGACAAAGTTTATTTATTTGACACATGTCACATGTGCGCACAACAAAAATAAAATAAAAATCTTTAATCTGAACAGAAAAAAAGACGTAGGTAATATTGTGTCTCACGGCTGCGCCAAAAAAAAAGTGTAATGTGTGAATGGACAAGCGTTAAGTTCAAGTTTCCAATAAAATAAGTTCATCGGCCTTTGCATGTGAAACTTATTCGCAAATAATGCTAGCTTGAAGCTGTTTGACTTTTTCTTTTTCACAGAGTACAAAAGAGCTTTGATCAAGCTTGTTGTGCTGTGATTTTTACATACCAGGATCCTCATAATATTTTGAGTGGTGTCTCATATTTACCACAGTTTTTAATATTTTTGATTAGCCAATCGACAGAGATCGATTGCCCAGGTTGCGCCGTGCCAGGCGTATCAGAAGGTAGTAGAGTACGTCGCTCGGGGAGGCTCTTTTCATGCATTTACCACAACTAACATACCAACAAAAAAATCGCCGTTGGGGCTATGATTTTAATAATATTGCCCAAATTTCAACTTCATCATCTCATTAAAATCCAAAATTGTACCTTTTTGAGAGAAATAAATTACTATTAGTGGATTTTGTGTATTAGATAAGTAGACCTCAATTTCATCAAGGGAAAAAACTCTCACAGACGATACGAGAGTTTTCTTTCTTTAAGCTAGTTTCGTAATAAACCTTTAACAAAAACAACAAGCTCGCCATCCTTTCCACCCGTATGTCAGGACCAACAAAAGCCTACGCCCTCACCAAGGTAGTCTAGATATCAAGTAACTTGTTTCCCCGCACACATACAAACCTAATTGGCTCTTATTATCATTCCCTTAAAGGTCATAATGATCTGCCATTTCTTAACAGGGCTTGGCGAAATATGCCAGAATGGCTTCTTTGTTCTTCGTGGCATTTTGAACGATATTTTAGTTCAGGAAGTGGTTTTTATTGGGATCTGGAGTGGTTAATATTTTTATCTTTTTGCTTTTTATATGGATTACTAGCTGTTGCCCGCGACCTTCTTTCGCGTGAAATTATTAAAATAATAAAAATATTACTTAATATAGTACCAGCCCATGGCTTAATTGCCAAGAGCCTCGACCAATACCTGAGGAGGAGGCTCTCGTTAGGCGGCTGGATCAAGGGTTTGATTCAGAAAGCGGTACTCCTGGACACGGCTCGTATTGTAAGGAGGTTCGTCTCTCTGGAGCCCTGACCGCCGGTAGCTTGGACCCTGTTCCCGATACCGGTGGGGTACAATTTTTTTATATTTTTAAATGTTTTTTATATTGTATTTAGTTTAAGAAATATTTAAAAATGTATAAGATTTGTATAAAAATAAATAAAGGAAATATTACTTATTTCGAAAATAAATAAACAGACTACAAATAGAATTAAAATTATGATAAAAAGAAGATTTAAAGTAAATACCTATCTACTCGTATATACTTATTATACAACGACGATAATAGGACACTTAGGCGTCAAAGTACTCCTCCGCATTGCTTTCAACGTGCCCAGAAGACTGGCAGCATTGCCACGCTGAATGGCAATACTAATTCTTTGGTCGAAACGCTCGGGTCATGGGGCTTGAGTGCGCGTCTCCTTTTTAAGGAAATCTCTCGCCGACTGGTCGACTCTTCGCGTGACCTGAGGGCTGGCTCTTTCTTTTACTTATTTGAATAGGATTTTGTTAATAATTTCTAAAGTTTAAATTTTTTTGCACGGAACCCTAATTCTTTTTCTAAAATAAAAGTAGCCTGAGTTACTCCTCATATCATCGGCTATTGATGATTTTAATGATTATAATTCTGTAAATAGTGCGTGTTACAGTCGCGAATCATATTTAAATCAAACATAACCTGACACTGACCTGCAAATTGCAAAAAACGTACCTAAGAAAATTTGAATTACGCTGGCTACCCTGGCACGTCCACCTTATGGACCAAAGTAGGGTTAGACAAGATCTCAATCTAAACTTAAAATCCTCAATTCAGTTACTGACAGATAGGCAGTGGTCATCAAGGCGTGACAGAACTGACAGATGTGTTACCGACTGACAACCTATCACTACGCAGAATGCTATGAGCAGTGTAGTATTTTATTATTATAGTACTCTATGCTGTACATCTGTTTTATGAGAGCTACAATTTTATTTTTACTGAACAAATGTAAAGTATAGTGTAGTCATTTTAATAGTCTTGATAGTTGTAGGTATAATTTATTCCAACACTACACCTACTATTAAATTTTAATAGTTGTTGAGGTAGGACTACACCATTTAGCCTAATTTATCCGACGAGTACTTTTTTTTTAATGTTGCCCCATACTGGGATTTTTCCTGTATCGAGAATGCGTTTACAAACATTTATACTCAAATACACATAGTACCAGCCCCGAAACAATTACCTAGGCCATACAAATATTTGTTCCATGCGGGAATCGAACCCACGACAAGCAGCGGCAGCGCAGCACCCAAACGCAAATGTAATAATATTAGGTTCTTTTAAAGAACCTATCTTATTATTCGGGCAGTGCTCGATAGATGGCGCTAACTTTTCTACTAAAAGTTTAATGTCGAACTATGGCAATACCGAGCATATCTTATGACATTCAAATGTCCTGAAACGAATAAACAGGATGGAAGGGATACCGACGCACAAAAGTATTTTAAACATAACATCACACCTGTAATCCCAGAAGGATAAGGCGCGGCGCAGGCGTGGAATTTATAACGAAACGAAAGAACGACGTGCCTACGCCGCGCCACTTGAGTGTAATTCACGACACGTCGCCTTCGTACATTTTTAATGAAAACGTTTTGAAGCGGCATCATGCCTGCGCTGCGCCTTCACCTTACGTTTCTGTATAATTCGCGCCCTTAGGTGAACCTAATAGTACAACCACACTTCGCCAATTTTAAGGTACTTTACATCCAATTAGCCATTTTATATAAAAACCTCTTGATCGCCAGAGCAATAAACACACTCGCGTGCCCTCCACGCCAAGCCACAATTTTTTCTACCATTTTGTCACATATTTGAATCGTTTGGCGTACAGGGCACGCGCTTGCTTGTCATGTATATGTGACAATGGCGTTCAAAAGGTTGATACACCATTAGAAAAACAATGCACCGTAATAGGAAATTTGGATAGATTGTGTGAGGAATGATATGAAAGAAAAAGGAGTATATGATAGCGTGACGGTTGACAGAGGAGAATGGAAGAAAAAAACGTGTTGCGCCGACCCCAAGTAATATGGGACAAGGACAGGAAGATGATGCTGACGAGGATATTTGGATGCACTAGGTTGCATGCATCCTCTGCATCAGTGTCGCCAGTTATAGGTTTTTATTATTTTTAAAAGAACCAGTCCAAGGTTTATGCTTAAGTTAAGTTTTAATCGATTTATGTCAAACTCCATTATGTCTGACTGATCAATGTCTTGTAATTAGTTTAAATCTCAATAGATACGTATCCATTAGTTAACCGGTTTGTGTTTATTCGATTTAATTCATAGTTTTACTTGCAGATATAGACTACTTTGTGTTGAAAAACTTGGTGTAGTTGTATACAAGTTAGTGATTATTATCTGACTAGCGACCCGCCCCGGCTTCGCACGGGTGCAATGTAAACATATAAACCTTCCTCTTGAATCACCCAATCTATTAAAAAAAACTGCATCAAAATCCGTTGCGTAGTTTTAAAGATCTAATCATGTATAGGAACAGACAGCGGGAAGCGACTTTGTTTTATACTATGTAGGGATTTGGTATAATTGTTACAGCCAGAAAAATGTTGTTATAGAAACTTCTTTTGATAATTTCGGGGGTGTTTTAAGTGCAGGCCAAACCAGCTAACGAGCGAGCGACTGAGGTAGGCGAGGCCTTTTACATACTTCGTTTCGGCTCTTTCGGTAGTTCGCGATGTGAACCAAAGGATGAAATGAGGTGAAGCGATGCCTCCTCCGCCTCGTTCGCTCGCTCACTAGCTGACGGTGTGGTCTACGCTTAGTGTAATTATTGCCCAAAAAGTTGTAGTTAAGAAATCAGAGTCAAGGGGATTGTTTTAGTGTGTTTCTGTGGACGGCGAGTTATGGGCTAGCTCGCCGTCCGGCCGTCTTATGACGACAGGCCGTGTCGTCGCGCGTTCGTGTTCCGCGCGCGCTTAAAGAGATGTCAGCAACCAAGAAGGGGTCCGCATGAGCTGATGCCTGCCAGGGCTGCGGGACCGTTCGAAAGAGATACCGTGGCTCTGAAACACAAAGGGCAAAGAAGGAACATGGATGGGTTTTAGTCAGTACAAGTCTGACACTCCCTTCCGCTCCGCCCAGAGTGGAGGGGGGTGATTTCCCATCCGAAAAAAAAAGGGGATTCTTTTAGTGATTGGTTCCTGTGGTGTAATTTTTAATGCTGTTGAGTACATTGTAATTATGACCGGGTTTATCAGATGATGTCTGATGATGATCATACAGGGAATCCTAGAACAAGAACCAGGACTACACTGAGGTTTGAACAATCACTTGTTAATAAAGATTTTATTTATATCTAAGACAGCTTCTTTATTCTTTATCGTGTGGTTAGTGCCTTACCTGGTGTCAGAATTTTTATGCCGCCCATAGGCCTCTGACTTGGCTAAGTCAGCTGAATAATTGTGGAGTTTGTGTTAATAAGGATGTGTTTAGCAACTTTTCTTGCCTACCTTGGTGTATATTTTCTATTGAATGTATAGGAGTTAGGTTGGGTGAAGAGGAGGTTTGAATCAAATATTGCATTTGTTTTGTAAAAACGTGTTTATTTACACTTTGGCAGTGATGGCATGTTTTATTTACTTTTATTTACAAAGAGAGTTACTATATGAGACCTTAGTTCGTTTGAGCATGATTCTTTCCATTTGAGCGGTGGTGTTACAACCTCAGCCAACCATTACCTAGCAACACTAACGATATAAAAAACACATCACCAGTGTTGCCAGCTACAACCGACAAAGGCTACCAAAAACAGTTATAAAAAAAGTAACAGTTATTTTTTTAAAGAACTGTTATTTTTAAAATAACGGTTATTGGAATCGGTTATCGATTTACCAGCCGCGGTATCCGTGGGCGGCGTAGGGGGCAGCAATGCCGTAAGGAGCGGCGGCAATGCCGTAGGGTGCAGCGTAACCGGCGTAGGGAGCGGCGTATCCAGCGTAGGGAGCGGCACCAGCGTAGGCGGCGGCGACTCCAGCATGGGCAGCGGCAACTCCACTTACGGCAGCGGCGTGGGACTGAGCAGCGGCGACAGCGTTCTGGTTAGCGGCAAGGCCGCCCCAGTAAGCGTTCTCGTGGAGGTCTCGGTTGGTTTCAGCAACTTGACGGACTGCCTCAGTGTTGAACTGGACCGCGGCCTCAGCAGCACGGGCCTGGCCTTCACCCCAGGCGCGAGCGTGGTCTTGGGCGGCGACGGTCGCGTCGATGGCGGCGGCCTGAGCATCACCGGCGTTGACCCCGTAGAGTAGGGGGCTGATGACGCTGGCGGAGGCATAGCCGACGAGGGCGACAAAGGCGATCTATGGAAGAGAGGAAGGACCGTTTTACAAAGAGTTCCCAGTCTTTGGTTGAGGAGATGGTTAGAGGTGTGGTGAAGAGTCTAGATTTGTAGAAAGGTTTGGTCAACTAGGAATATTGAAGATAGGTACTGGTTAGATTTTGGTGTAAAACTTATAATTTGTAATACGATTATTTAGACAATCGGGGACGTGGTGTTTCTAGTCAGTCCAAGCATTTGCTCGATAGGAAATTCGAAATTATCATCCTATATATAGTCTAAGCACGGCTTATCTGTGATTCGATTATAACAATACCTTCTGTGTATTTAAATCTCAAACTCCCAAATTATTGGTAATTTAAAATGACTTCAATTAATCACTAAATTGCATTTATGCAAAAACCATTGCCGTGATAATCATCAATCAAGTAAACAGTTACTCAAAAACAAATGTTACATCTAAACTATTATCAGATCATAAACAAGGTATGTTAATAACGAAGAAAACATATAATTAGCAGCCAAACAAACCTTAAAATCATTAACATTAATTCTCGCTTCGTTTTATAACGTTTCTTCATTGCGTCAACGCCTTGAAATAACGTATGCGGATTAGGAAATAACTATCGTTTTAATAACTCAATGCGTGCTTCCGTTATTATAGTTATCCGTTACAGTAACTAGTTAACTAGTTGTTGACGTTATAATGACGGGTTTGGTCGTGCATATCCGTTTTTGAGGATGGGCCATGATGGCCCAGTGTGTAAAGGGTCGTGGTTTAATATGGATGATTGAACTAACTATAAACAGTAAACTAACATTATCGAAATTCTTGCATTATTCCTGTTTTTTGCTAGGCCGAATAATGCCTGAGTTATTACTTTTCATTACCATATTGGTAATTAAAAACTGATTGCTGGTAGCAGTAATGAAATTAGCCGTAAAAATTGATATGACAAAATTCCATTAGCATCGAATTTGCAGTGTGGTTATACTCGGGCAACTTGTTAGTGGCTAGCTAGAATAATAGTTGATCTTCATCATCTGCCAAGACTTCTCTCAAAGAGCTATGACCAACCATTTATTAAAAGTATAAATGAATAAATTGATTGATCATTCATTTCATTTATCATATCCACACTTTTTTTGCAGTAATTGATATGCCCATTACTCAAACTAAAAACATCAATAAATCATTCAAAACAAAGCTATTAATTCCAATTTCAAACCTGTCACTTGGGTGTAACAAGCCTCCTTTTAGTGTCAGTACAAATCATCATAAATATTTTACATGGCGACTTTTTTTGTTGCCAGCCTGTAGTTTTTTTTCGCACATCGTTTACGTTGTGAAATGGCCAGTTTGATGTTAATTTTGCTAATCGGTAACAGGAACTGCGCTACAGTACGTTGGTATTGTGTAAAATGTGGTTTATTTTTTTCTCTGTATCGATTTGTTCTAGTTAGCGTATTTAGGTGATGTTTCTTACGCTGTGATGCGATTTTTAAACGGCGTGTGTCCGGTGACACTGTTTTCTCTTTAAATAAATAGTTAGGAATCCATACTAATGTAATAAATGCGAAAGTGTAACTCTTTTGTCTATAAAATGCATTTTCACGCCGAAACCATAGAACGGATCTTAGTGAAATTTGACAGATAGGTTGCCTAGGTTCCAGTGAAGGGCCAATGTTTTCAGTCTAAATTGCAGAAAGTGGGCAACATAAAGCCTGAAATAACAAGTTGCCTATAAGCTATTATTTAAATAAAAATCTACATATATCACGCTTAGAGAGACAAAGATCTTTGAACCGTTGCCGATTTCATAACCCTTTGAATAATATAAGGTAGTACTTCGGAACAGGTCCAACCAAACCCTAATTTACAAATAACCTAACCTGAACTCAATTTACAATTACAATATCGTAATAAACCTTATCAACTAACAGTTCTAGAACAGGGCAACGCCTTAAATGTTTTAGTCGAAATATTTCACAACCGCCATCTTAGAACAATAACTGACTGTTTAGGCGGTATGGTTTTTGGCATTGGCCTAAAATGTTCTTCACGTGACAGAATGCTTTTGACGTATTTAATTTTGGAAGACAAAAGGACGCCATGATTAGTTTTGCTACGTGTAAAGAAACGGGAGAATCGATTTGTTTGAATAGGTTTGGTGAAGAGTATTCAAGTCTGGTAAAGTTTTCTAAACCAGTATTTTTTAATTGCAACATTTTACAAACTAACTGGATCAAAGTCCTCAAAAAGGTGGCTGAGTCTATGGGCAGCTTGGATGCGAAAGTCCGAGGACAAGTTGTGGTGGCGTAGCTTCGGGAGGCCTATGCCCGGCAGTTGTTTGAACCACATTTCATTGTAAATGATTAAGATTTTTAACTTGATAGCGTAGCTTAAGACCCAATATAGCACTTCAATTGTAAATAGTAAGCAAATAAATAACTAAATGATCGAATCTATCAATCAAAAAACATTGACCAAATCAATTTCCTCTCGACCTTACTCATTCCAAATATAACGGAATGCATGATTCATTTTTAGAACACAACAATAGTGATGTGCTGCATTCTGAATTACAATCAGGGACCTTGACACCACGCGTACGTTATGTTATGACATATTGTGCGTGGACCGTATAGCTGTGCTAGATTTGACGTGTGAAAAGTGACTTGGTATTGCGTTATGGTTGAGAAAAGTTTACTGGACTGTGTATCTGATGAGATATTGGGGAATAACTGTGCTATACAGTGAGAGGTGGAATGTGGTTGTAAGAGTAGGGGAAGATCAAGGAAAATGCGGATGTATTGGAAGATGCTAATGGCTAGAAACGGAGTGAATACTGGGATATTCTATAGAGATGTATTGAAGAAAAGGATATGTTACGCCGACGGTAAATAAATTGGGATAAGTAAAGGAAAATGTTGATGACAATTTAGAAAAACTGAGAAAAGTTCGATCTTTGCATTTTATCAAACGAAATACCAAATTAATTAGTGTCAATTTTTCAAGTTCATCCACCCACTTTATTTTAATCACTAAACCTTGACAACATCGCAATTTTGCATGCTCACCACGTATTAATTACAACCGAATTAGCAAACAAACAAAAAAGGAACGTTAACCACCTCATAAAAATAATTACATATCGTTTAGGGTAGGATTTTTTTATCTGTGGCCTTGGTAATGACATTGCGTGGAATGGAATGTGATTGACATTTTTTGTTATTACGCGCCATAATTGGTTATTGATTGGGTTTTACAAGAATGAGATCAGTTTTATCTTTTTATAGATTTTTTTTTTTATTATGAAGAACACGGAAGTTATAAGAGGGCGTGGTCATCTTTGTAGTCAATGGGGTGTACAGAATATGTTTTAGGTAGGTATATTTTATCTTTTGCTATGGAGGCAGTTACAGAGAAATTAATTAGTTTTTTAAACTACCTACGACTAATACGTGGATATGCATCAAGTACAGGATATCTGATTTTTATCTAGCCATCAAATGCCATTAAACCAGCAATAAATAATTGGTATTTTAATGGCATTTGACTGGCGAAAAAAGAGGAAATGACAATATTTGTCATAGCCTTCAATGATTCTGACGAAGCCACCTAGGGAACTACATATTCTGCGATAACTGACGATCTAAAAATGTTTGCAGAGAGAATATGAATAAAATTACGTCTAACGGAAGCATCATTATAAAAAAAATCAAGTTCAAGAATTATTTTCAATAACAGTACTAACTCAATCACGATAATACTTCAATTGTTTATAATCACGCAAGTATACGTCAAAACATTTTACGTCATTCAGACTTTTCCCACATTTAATAATTATTTTTTTATTGTGAAAACTCGATGTAGGGATACGAGGAGCTAATCGTGTTTTAATTTAATCGATTATTTATCTGTATGAATCGTGGGAACAATGTTTTTGTTGAAATTCATTTGTTTATTAATTGCTATTAAGTTGTATTATCATGAGGTAGCGTTTGTTTAGGAATCGGCGCGAATATCTGGCAGAATGTACTTAATGTATCTGTGCCCGGAAAATTAGGGGACTTTTTAATTTTGTCACATAATATAACTATTGCTACCGCTGTTTTCCGTGCATTTGGCCCAGTTAAGTGTAGAATAAGTCAAAAAACATCAACCATGATTTTGTAGTGTAAAAAAATATTACGCCGAATTTAACTTTAAATACGATAATTTTCGTTTCAATTTCATCGAACGTTACTAAACTAAACACATACATATAACTTTTTATGCGAAACACACACATTGATATAATTATCAACATGTAATTTAATTCCTTGATAATTATAATTTAAACCAGCATTCATATCATAAACCAGATGATTGACATTTTATACGCGTATTGTCGCGCCACAGATAAACAATGCTTAGTCATAGACAATTTGAATGATAATGTGACCGAATGATTATTGTTTTGCAATATAGTTATAATGTTAGGACATTATTTTGAATGGCTTGTCACTGCGAGGATAAGATTTGCAATACTAATAGGTATCGGCTTATTAAATTGTTGTTTGAGTAGGTCGAAGTGAGATATTTGTTCAAAAATTTGAGACATTTTGGGCGTGATAGATTTTGATACATTTCTGCTGTATTAAGGAATTCTTTAAGAGTAGGGGAGGATAATCGATGGATGGACTGTGTAAAAGATTATATTATGGCTAGAAAGGAACCCACGAGGTGACGACTAACAGAAGTATGGTAGAAGTAGACATGCTTCGCCGACCCCAAAGGGCGGGAGAATGATGAAGGAAATAGGAAGTGCGTTAGTTCGAATTCGGAAGGGGAAATAAAGTAATTAATTCAGACTGTAGTTACCGATGGTTAAGTTAATAAATTAAAAGTCCTTTAAAAGGAATAAAAAAGTAAGTAAGTTATTATTAAGCCACATTACATTACAAGAAACAGGTTTGTAGGTGTAAGAATGTAATTTATTCAGCATACAACCTTGTCATACTAATTGAAATTGCTAGTAACTCTTTAATTGTATCAATATGGATGGCAAAGGTATTACAGTTATGCAGTCTTGAAGCTTTTAAATACCATACGCGGAAGATCTATTACTAATGTACGCATAGTTAAGCTAATTAAAAGGATTGATGGGGAAAATTAACATTGTAAGCTTTTTCATATTAATGAGACAAGGTTTCATTAGTTAAACGATTAATAAATAGTTGTAACGGAACGTTTTTGTATGCTGTTTTATACACTTGCTTGGTCAATGAAAAGTAATGGTCTTGGCGAGAAAATTGACAGTGGCTGAGAGAAAAGTTTGAAGTACGATTTTGGCGCCAATTTTACACTTGGGAAATTTATTTTTTTGGATTGTTTTTTTTTATGCTGGAAATAGTGAGTTTTGTGATTTTAAAAAGAAAATTAGAGACATTTAAGATTAAAAATAACAGATTGAAAAACGATCAAATTCTAAGATTATCACTGTTGCCACTATCAAAACGTTCTGTTATCACTATCCTCGAAATAAAAAATAAAATATTACCAGAAATCTCATCTTGCACTTCTTGGTTTGACTGCAGGATAGCTACTGAATGCTTTGGTGGTGTTACACCGGTCTTTTATACTTAGTACAACCGCTGTATAGTGTTATTGAAAGTGTAGCCAAGTACCTGTTATATTACTATGAAGGATTAGACTAGGCGGTCCACTGATACGAACAAGGTCTCAAAAATTAAAAAAAAAATGTAGTTGACGTTTGTGACGTTGTCATTTTTTTAATTCTTTGGAACGCCGGAGTGAAAATGGCCGATGACTTGAAGTTTTCGTTTTGGCGCGAATGGTTTTGGCTGTTGCTATGGTCCGCCATGTTTTTAATGTTTTTGTGTATTGATGTAACTTGGGGTTGGTTTCTGGTATAGGTTGTGCTGTCTTCTTTGGAATCAAATGATTGATTCTGTGAATCGGAATCTGAATTACTTTTATGCGTTATGTTCTTTTTAAAGCTAGATGTAGTTCAAATTTTCGGAGAGATGGTCAACAATTCAGGTGTCACGGGTTTACTCTTGAGTTTCATTAAGGGCGACTTTTTTTTGGCAGTTAAATGAAAATAAGCAATCGGTCATCTTTCTCTTTTAAGTGATAATTAATTGAGGAAATGCTCCGGCTTCTTATGACATTTGATAGAGGAAGCTGACTGTAATGATATTAATATTTTTGGTACATATCCGTATGATCGAGCTGCCTTGTTTAATTTGATACTTGTTTATTGGAGTGAAACATCTGTAAATGGAACACTGTTCATTCAGATTTATGCTGTTGTCCAATAATTGGAATTTATATCAGTTATGCATTTTGCACGAAGGTTGACAGAGATAATACGAAATTTTCTTTACATTCCTATTAAATAATCATAACATAACGCTTGTAATCCCCGAAGGGTTAGGCAGAGGTGTACCTAATAGTACACACACATTTCGCCAGTTACCTAGGTATGTTAAAGTCCGAAGTAATAGGGGGTGAGCCTATTGCCATCAACCGGGCACAGATCCAGACTCCGTGGCTGTTACTGAGAAATTCCTGATCGATAAACCCAATAACACTGCCCGACCCGGGAATTCAAATCATTCTTTATTTAGTATAGTATTATTTTCTGGATTTCATATACTTAAACAGAATCGGTAGTCCGTAATTCCGTTTGGATGTTTCGGTATTCAGTCATATAATTAACTTGTAGTTGATACAATTTACGTCATAAACGTAAAGAATTTATTTAAACATGTAATGTGTATAAATAAATGGCCTGTACATGCTTCAGAACGTCTAGATAGGGTAAAGTAAGGCTTTTAGTCTTACTTAAATGTATTATTGGTTGATTGCTACCTAGTGTTATGGTGTAAGAGCCAGGGTAACCCGCGAAATTCAATTTTTCTTACTTTTTTTTGCAATTTGCAGGTCAGTTTCAGGTTGTATGTTGATTAGATATGATTCGCGACCGTAACACGTATATAGTTACAGAATTATTATATATTCTTGTTTTAATATTTTTAGTTAATAACGTCTATTTTTTTAACCCTATTGTCTAAGCCATTTTTTTTAAATTTTATATCTTTTATAATAATTAATATACCCTATTGTATAAGCCATTTCTCGAAAATTTAATATTTTAAGGTAAAAACTTCTATTTTTTAAAATTAAGTTACTACCTAATACTTTTTAGCCTAACATTTTTTTGTACGCCGTTCCTATATGGCAAAACATATAGAAACTTTATTTTTATTTGTAAGACCTGTATAGTGCATACCATACCACTCATGTTTTTACAAAATAAATATATCTTTATCTTTATTATAATCATTAAAATCATTAATACAACCCTCTAAGTTCATTTAATTCCATTTAATGACTATTTCATGAAAAAGTCATTCAATAGGATTATATAAACTTAGAGGGTTGTATTGATGAGTTTAATGATTATAACTCTGTAAAGCCATATTTGTTACGGTCGCGAATCATATCTTAATCAACATACAACATAACAATGCCTTGTAAATTGCAAAAACGTAAGAAAATTTAAATTTCGCGGGCTATCCTGGCGCTTCCACCTTAGACTCTTTCTGACTTTGTTTTCTGTTCTTTTCTTTGCCACCCAATGCTGAAGGTCTCTTCCAAATCTCTCCACTTTTGGCGGTTTTGTGTCATGGCTATCCTGTTTCTTCCGGCCGCTTTAATAAGATCGTCTGCCCACCTAGTTTGTTGTCTTCCCACATTCCTCCGTCCAGGACTTTCGAACCATATCCTGTGCAAATCTCTGTAGTTTTTCGAAATGTCACTAAAATACAAAAGCTACTTGCCACTGACATTAAGACGCAAACCCACCGCGGCGCACGGATAGGCTACGCACGTGTGTTAAGCTTCGCTTTGCAAGAAAATGTATGTGATTGTGTGCACTGCAAACCACGGACACGCTATCCTTTAAATGACGTCATTAGTACATGCGAGGCTTGCTCGAATAAGGCGCTCATATAGCTTTACGCTGTCAACGCCATGCACGCTGTGCACGCGGCACTCGCTATACATAAACCCACGACTATGCCGCGGTGAGCCACGCACGCAACAGTTGTACTTAATTGTAATGTACCCTCAAAACATTTATATAATCGATGTCTAGTTTTTTGTAATACCCCCAACTTTTGTTATTTTTAAGTGTTTAGTTTTAATATTCTCATGTAAGTGAGGAGCTCGTGGCTAAGTAATAACAGCCGCTCGGATCGATATTTAGGTTAAACCGCGCTTGCCTAGGTTGGTCTGTGGATGGGTGACCACCCATTACATACCGAGTTTCCTCCGTGCCTCGGAAAGCACGTTAAGCCGTTGGTCCCGGGTTTCATTTGTAGATCTTTGACAGTCGTTATAGGTAGTCAGTGGCCCAAAAAGTCTGACAACCAGTCTTACCAAGGGGTATCGTATTACCCAGTACTAACTGGGTTATGGAGGTCAGATAGGCAGTCGCTCCATGTAAAATACTGGTATTCAGCTGCATCCGGTTAGACTGGAAGCCGACCCCAACATAGTTGGGAAAAGGCTAGGCGGATAATTCTCATGTAAGTGAATAGTGTAATTCTTATGAGAATAAATAATCTTAAACCTCAATTGTGGGTGTGTAGCGTGTACTGCTGTGGAAACGTAGACCCACGTTGTCAAACAAATGAATCCACGCAGGTAAAATGCGTCGCGTGCCCGAGCACAGCGTGCACCGCGGTAGGTTTGCGCCTTTATGTTAAACAATAGTAGATCACTTCGAATATTAAGTGAAATCTGTTTGCCTGTTATTGATTTAAATTAGGATATCCCAGATTTCTATATCAAGATCAAAATGTCCGTAAAATACACATGGCATTTACATTTGTCAAACCTATTGTCACGGTTACCCTGTGTTTGGTCATTCCAACTGATTAGTATTCCGAACATCGGCCAAAAAATGGGCGTAATACTGACGTACAATGTCATCATGATGCAAATATCTCACTTAGTCATATGCCGTTAAATTAAATTATTTCGTGTTTCTTGTTTAGCATAGCATAGCATAAGCAGCCTATTAATGTTCCCACTGTTGGGACTCAGGCCTCCTCTCTATGAGAGGGATTGGGCTATAATCCACCACGCGGGCCCAGTGCGGGTTGGTAGATGTCACATGTCTTCGAATTTTTGGTTCTAGGACATGCCGGTTTCCTCACGATGTTTTCCTTCACCGTTTTGAGAGCAGTGGTGATGAAATAACTTACACAAAGTAATGCGCCTGGCTGGGTTCGAACCCACGACTTATGGTTCGTAAGTCGGGGTCTCCACCACTGGGCCACCGCTGCTCTCGTTTCTTGTTTATTTACAAGATTTTGACGGTACTTTTGTACAATAGTGTTATGCGCCATCAACTGTCATTATCCCAATTTATTTGGTACTAGGTTTTGACCGCAGCTTTGCCCGCATTTAGGTCGGAAATGATCCCTTGAGAACATACTCATATTCCCTGCCCGGATCCTAATTTATTTGGGGTCAGCGCTATGATGGATTATAGCCCGTTCTCTCATAGAGAGGAAGTTTAGAAACTAGAGGACTATCTGAATAAGACCAGAACTTGGGTCTTGGTCTGTCTCTGTGGACTAGGGTTCTCTGGTACTGGAGTAGAGGAAGGCCAAAGAAACGATGGATGGACTTTGTGAAGGATGATATGGCTAGAAAGGAGGTGACTGCTGAGATGACGAGTAATAGAGAAGTGATGACTTCTCTATTCCGCCTAGCCTTTTCCCAGCTTTATTGGGGTCGGCTTCCAGTCTTACCTGATGCAACTGAACACAAGTATTTTAGGTGGAGCGACTGCCTTTCTGACCTCCACAACCCAGTTAATTCTGGGTAAGTACCCCTTCTTCCATACTTCTCTATGACTAGACAGCTCTTGAGCCATTTCTTTTGTAAACATCATCATTTCCATGGAAACATATTATCGGGATAAAAATTATTTTATTATGTTCTACCTTAGGTATGATCCATCGCTCTTGAATTTTTTTCAGCCGTTAAAGCGTATTAAATAAATAATACAGTTTAAAATAAAACTAAAAACGCTTAGAGTGACATCATTTTATTTCTCGTAGTCTTCTCAGCAAACCTTTTCATTTGAAACCCATGTCATGGGAATGCATAAAAAATAACTAGTCCGCCATCTTTGGGAGTCCGCCATATTGGATTTATATTGAAAATTCTTAAAATGGTCACAAACGCAGTTAATATAAGTAATTGTCACTTGTGACCATTTTACGAATTGTAACGGTAATTCATATTATCATGTTATGATTCTGTTGAAGCGGCCATTTTAGAATCTTTTTATCTTGTCCGCAGCCGATCCGCAATTTGACTGAACATTTACTGTTCATCTTTAATCATACTTAAAACTAAACCATATTAATCAACCGCCACCTCTATACCATAGTAACTCTATAGCAACAGCTGATCACCTGGGTGGAGCAGGAAGCTTTTTGATATATCAAATGAGAAAAAATACTGTCACAGTATGTACTGACATTTAAGGTGAGAGGAATACGCACGGACGCCACTCACACCGTAGCGATCCTGGTGAAATGCCGAATATTATACTGCCATGTCATTTGGCACATCGACTTATGGAATCTGGGCTTGGTTGTGGAGGTCAGATAAGCAGTCGCTCCATGGAAAGTACTGATATTCAGCCGCATCATATTAGTCTGGATGCCGACCCCTATGAAGTTGGGAATAAGCAAAGCAGATGATGAATAACCGACTTATAGAAAAGTTCGAATTTGTAGAGCGGCGTCATATAAAAGCCTGGGTACTGTGAGGAAATGTGTTTTGTTGAATGAGCTGATGATTATGATTCGGTGTAGCTGGATGATGAAATATGAGCCTGCATTGCAGATCTATTTTTCTGTAGGTCATTCAAGTCTTTTCAGGTAAGATATCCTTCCTAACCATGGTATAAGGCAGTTTCTTCTTAAATAGATAGCCAAGCAGGAAATTTCTACATCCTAAAAAAAATAAAATAAATACAAAATTAACCACATTTCTCCAAGGATACCAAACCTAAAATAGTGATCTAATTTAGAAAGGCAACGCCTTAATCATTTGCAATCAAGAACCTAACCGCAAATATTCATAAGCAATTATTTTATTCACTCATAATATTCACACAGCGATCAATGCCATTCGTAACGAATTGCGTGTATGAACGTGGACGAGGGAACGAAGTCAGTGAGGATTGCATTACGTATTTTCTGCCTACTTGTTACTATCATCATAGAAACAAAATTGTTTTATGTCCATCACATCACCATCTCAGGTCCAGTTGAAAACCAGCGGCATGCACTAGCTGCTCGGCTGTTTGATGAACTGGGCCTATTTGGCGCAGCCGTGAGATACACAATATTATCTCTTTTTTTTATTTTTCTTTTTAAAAACTTAAAGTTTTTTATTGTGTGGTTAAGTTTTTTTATTTTATTTTTACTTTTTTTGTTGTGTGCACTAGTTTTTGAGTTTATTCGTTACAAACATACAAAATCTCTCCTTATTATAATATTAGTGTAGATGTACGATCAATGCCATTCGTAACATGTCGGTGTGACATAAGGAAACCGACTCAATTAGTTTTAAGGACAACAGTTACGTTGCATTTTTAATTGTTATAAGTCCTTTAGTGACTTGCGTATCTTGGTCTACTGTGATGGCGCTGGGTATTGTAGGATAAATTTAGCGATATGTCAAATTCTAGATCGGTAATTCAAACTAAATGCACTAAAATAGCCTTCCAATTATGAAATCAAATTGAATTATGAACTCAATATGCTGTCATCAACTGCCAGTTCTTTCCATAAATCATAAAAAGACCCTCAACGAAGCCGAAAGGCACTTGTTATCTCAGGACCTCACCTGAGAACCGTCTATTACGGAAATATTAAAGGTTCTTTCTCTCTTTATCGTGTGGTTAGTGCCTAACCTGGTGTCAGAGTTTTATGCCGCCCATAGGCCTCTGACTTGGCTTTACATGCCGTCAAAAAATATCACTCAGGCATGCTGGTTTCGTCACGATGTTTTCCTTCACCGAAGCAAGTGATAATCTGGCTACTAATGTATAGTCGAGACAGACGACATTGTTTTCTAAAATTGCTAACTGTTTGGGTGTTACGTTTTGTTGTATCTGTTCCATAATTATTTTGAACCAAAGTTCTAAATTTTAAACAAGTTTAAAAAAAATACTAGTAAAGTTATAACTTTACCCTCGTGACCACCCTTAGCATACCGAGCTTCCTTCGTGCCTCTGAAAGCATTTTAAGCCATTGGTCCCGGCTGTAATTTGAAGATCTTCGTTGTTACAGGAAGTCTGAAAACCAGTCTTACGAAGGGGTATCGAGGTCAGATAGGCAGTTGCTCCATGTAAAATCCTGGTATTCAGCTGAATCCTTTGAGACTGGAAGCCGACCCCAACATAGTTGGGAGAAAGGCTAGGCAGATGATGACTAAATCATACATGGTTAAATGTGGAATGTATTATAAAGGGTGTAAATAGACCCTTAACCTAGCCGAAAGGCACTTGTTCTCCCCGTCTTTGCGATCATTTTTTTGTTCTAGATCATACCTGGGAACCTTCTAGTTACGGAGATATTGGGGGTCAAAGTTCCAACTTTTTCACAAGTTGTTTTTTTAAATACATGTTTCAATGTAAGATTTTTACTTTACACACCTCCACGACCCCCGTACTATTCAATCCATCCATCAGCACAATGCTTTGAGTGCTTTCCATCGAGTCCTACCGTAAAACGTGATTTTTCACCCAAAAAAAAAAGAGTCGATTCCCAGCAATAATTTTTGCGCACAGTTACTTAGTTTGATGTACAGAATGCTTGGTTGACGGATATGTGAAGGTATTCACACCCGGTAGGTTCAGCTCTGCTTAACTTTTGAGGACTACAGACGTGATGAATGTTCGGTATGACACCGCAGTTTAAAATAAACTGGACACATGATGAATTAATAAAAACATGAGTACCGTATTTATTATAAGGACGTTAAGGAATGAGCTTGTCTCAAATGAGTGATAAGGAATTTTAATCTGTTGTCTTTTGCCTTTTGAAGATTGTTCGTGTAAGTCGCGTACTTAGGCTTCTATGGAAGTTTTTTTTTTTATCTGTGGTTTTAGATGAGGAATGTGTTGGTTATTGTAATGTTGGGATTATTTCATATTTGTGTGGTCTGACAGGAATTTATTTAACTCGAGAGATTATTTTCTTATTGTTTTGGTTGATCGATAAATTTAAGATAATTTCCATGATTTGTTGTTAAATACTACAACTTTCAGGCAAAATAGAACAGACGTAATTGATTTTATTCTATTTTTCTTTGATCAAATAATATATGCTGTTGTCCCAACCATTTTTGGAGTATAAGCTTAACCTTTGTGACGTCATAACACCACGCCTGTATTCCCCAAAGGGATAGACAGAGGTGTAACTTTGGTACACCCACATATCACCGCGGTGGCGAGCGTACTTACCGTTATCATTTTACAGTCCGTTATATTTTTAACAAGATTAACATAAATGTCCAAACTCTAGCACCTACCAGTACCTGTAGTACAAAGGAATCAATACTGCCCCCCCACTCACCCCTCTAAACGCGCCCACTTCCTGCAATCCGTGGCTAGTATTTCATCAGCTTTCATTCTAGGCGGCCGACCTTCCAAATCGTGGGCACAATATAGATACACTGCCGGATGTATTTAGGGTAACACTAAAGTAATGGAAGCAGGCTTTACTTCGCAGAAATCCATGACAAAGAATGTTTAAAAAAAAAAAAAATCTTGCTGCTAAATATCCCTGCCGGGCAAAGGCCAGTCAATTTCATCCATGTGCTCATTTCCTGTGCCTCCTCGAAATAGCCCTAATACTATATGCAAGAACATTGAGTTTTGGCCTGGCTTGGATACAGAATGCAGAACCGCCTCCCCACCTGCAAAAATTTACAGCTTCGCTTTAGAGGTGACCTTACGAATCTAAGGCTCGGTGGTGATAAACTCTCGGATATGTTTAGGGTAACGCTGAGATATTCGTGTTCTTGAGGTATTAAGTTCATTAGTGCCCTGCAGACCGGAGTATGGAAGGAAAGGCTAGCCTTTTTATTCATTCGATTTTGATGTATAAGTGGAGAAATGTGGGAGTACAATACACCTCCTCTTTTCTCTTAGTTAGCGAGAGACATAATCAGTGCTGTGCACACCTGTAAGTGACAAATTCACCCAAGATTTTAAGTTTAATTATTACATTACCCCAAAAATGTATCAGTGAATAAGTCATTGGAGTGCCATAATTAAATAAATTATCCTGACCTTATCCCAATTCATTTGGGTTCGGCACTGCATGTCTTCTTCTACCATACTTCTCTATTACTCTTAGTTAGCCAGAGTGATGTGCAATTATGTGGATTTCAAGTTTTAAGATGACCTGATTTGAAGTCCCTTCAAAAGGACAACCATCCAAGTTTTTAGATCAGGGTACTTAGAAGTTGCCCTTGATTTTCGTAATTTCCACAATTTTGCTCTTTTTTTACTTCTTGACCTTGTATCTCCTTAAAGAATTGACACCGTCCTGCGATCATAAAGATTATTAAATTCGAGCGTGGCCTTTAATTCTGGCCCGACTTGTAACCAAATATAGACTTTGCATTCCGACCGTTAATATAATTTCTTTTTTATAAACCACTATATTATTGAGACATTGCATGTTTTATGAAGTTCACATTTAACTGGGTTGGACTTTAAAAGAAAGTTGTATTATCAATCTGACAGCTTCCTTGAGGACGTCTAGTGACCTTATTTCTGTGTCAGAATGCAGGTAAAATAATGGTCGACTTCTGAATCGTACACGTCTGTCAATATTGTTAATTCGGTATGCTCATTCCTCGGTCCTCCCCCGTTCGATAATAATTAGTGCGAAACCATTGTTAGATGGGTGAGCAACCGTTCTAATAATGTACACTGCTGATTACGGCCATAGACTAAAATATAGGCCTATTCTGTGAAGAATATACAACATTAGTATATAATGCGAAACCTGAAACACGTGTCGAGTATTTTTATGTAAAGAATCTATGTACAAATATTTCAAAACTGTATCACAAAAAATCACAAAATTATAAGCTTATTCTGTTACCTGGTTGTCTGCACAAAAGCGTGGTCACCACGCAACGTGCCTGCGCGAGCTCATTGATAAACATAATTTGGCAGTGGGTACCTAAATTATTGCGATAGGTACTTAATGTCGCTCGGTGTACTTGGGACTTTTTTAAATATTTTTGGGACAAAATATAACAAGGGTTAAAAATTAGTGGAATCGATTCAGTTAATAATGGTGAACAAACTATATTTAGGTTTCGCATATACTAAAAATAATGTTGTATTGTTGAAAGTGTCAGAGACACAACAGAAAAAAAATTGCATAGTAAAACTTCAGTGGAATCAGGTCAAAAATCACGTTCAATCTCAGAAGATCCATTGGCCAGATCTATGATGGAACTAGTGACGATTCGTTCTCATAGAGTAATTACGGACTAGCTGAAAATTAAAGAAAGTGTGTGTCCGTTCGTAGTTTCAATGTTTTTCTTTTGACTACACCGTAATCGCAAGTGTTTCATCAGGAATTTTCCAGTAGCAGCCACGGAGTCTGGATTCGACCCCGGTTAATGGCAATAGGCTCGCCCCCTATTACATGGGACTTAAACATAACCGACGAAATGTCTGTGTACTATTAGATACATCTGTGCCTAACCCTTTGGAGATTACAGGCGTGATGTTATGTTAACTAAAAATGTCTTTGAAGGTCGTTCATTACAATGTCTGATCAGCATCCGGCATACCAGTGGCATTAAACTCTTTAATGTGTCTACAATAGAAACTGTCAACAAAAAATTCAAGTTAATTTATTCTCCATCAATCGTGTCTGACATTTAAGTTAACAAAAACATGATTGACATAGGCGCCATTTTTCTTTAAGCCTCATTTGATGCTGAGGTACTGAAATAGATGAATTAGTTTGTGGATGTTTGGGAAAATGGTCAAACTTGTAAAAGAATGTCTGCAGTCTACGGGGACTCTAAACAGAAGACGACGAATTCACAACCTGCCGTGAATTGGTTGTCTTCTTTTTAGAATCCCCGTAGACTGCAGACTTTCTTTTCTCATCATCATCATCATCTGCCTAGCCTTTTCCCAACTATGTTCTGGTCGGCTTCCAGTTTAACCAGATGCAGCTGAATACCAGTATTTTACATGGAGGGACTACCTATCTGACCTCCACAACCCAGTTAGTACTGAGTAATTCGATAACCCTTGGTAAGACTGGTTGTCAGACTTTTGGGCCACTGACTACCTGTAACGACTGTCAAAGATATACAAATGACAGCCGGGACCAACGGCTTAACGTGTTTCCCGAGGCACGGAGGAAACTCGGTATGAAATGGGTGGTCACCCATCCACAGACCAATCTAGGAAAGCTCGGATTAACCTGAAGATCGACATGAGAGGCTGCTATTATTTAGCCACGAGCTCTTCTGATGGAGAATCTATTTCAAATAAATAAATAAGAGCGTGGCGGGGTGCTGGTGTAACTACAAGAGATGCTTCAGCTCCGTCTCTGGTATTTTATAAGTTCTTCGGCTGCTGGTAATCGCTGAATACTAGATGTTGTTGGTGGCCTATCTTTGAGAATAGAGTAGAGTTTGCCCGCAATCTTCTAGGCCAGCAGCGTTGTCTATAGCTGTTGTTTTGAACCCACTTTGTGGCTATTTTATCCCAAAGCTCCTTCGAGACAAGACAGACGCCGCCAGCCCACTTCCATTCAAGCGTGGCAGCCGTGTGACCTACAAAAGCCATAAAACATTTAAAAAGAACACTTCTTGACATTGATGACAGGCACACCACCAATCAGAAACGTCACCTTGTCCTTGCCAGCCAGTATTTCCCTCTAAAAAGATCCGTTAACAATTACTCACTGCCGAATTTTCCATAAACAAATTCAAATCACATTCCATTACGTAATATACTGTCCCGGTCACCCGATTTCGTTCAATACGTGTTGAGAATGACAATGAATGAATGATTTAACAAGTGAACTAAAGTGTATCACTTTCGATCTTGGCTAATGCTGCGGGCATGTTGTGAAATAAGACGTTTCGTGAAACGTCCGGATGCGTTTGTTTTGTATGCAAATTGTTGGGTATTTGAATATGCGGTGTTGACTGGTTCCTACTGTGTGTAACGTATAGATAATTTTGTTCTGAGTAAATTAACGTGTTCTTCAAAAATTAAAAACTGTTTAGAGCGGTCCGTAGATGGGTTGCCATACCTATCATATGAGACCTTTTCGTGCCTCGTAAAGCACGGTAAGCTGTTGGTTCCGGCTTTCATTCATAAATCTTTGACATTTGATCCTGGGTTCGATTCCCGGGTTGGGCAAATTGTTATTGAGTTTTTCCATTAGGAATTTCTCAGTTGCAGCCACGCAGTTCGAATCCCGGGTCGAGCAAACTTTTATTTGGGGTTTCCATTAGGAATTTATCAGTACTAGCCACGGAGTCTATATTTGTGTCAGGTTGATTGCAATAGGCTCGCCCCTATTACATGGGACTTGAACATAACTGGCGAAATGTGGGTGTACTATTAGGTACACCTCTGCCTAACACTTCCGGGATTACAGGCGTGATGTTATGTTATCTTTGACATTCGTTACTGGAAGACTGGGTGCTGAATGCCACAACCGGTTTTTCCAAGGGTACCCCGGTAACTGAGTTGAGGCGGTCAGAAAAGCAGTCTCTGTGTGTAAAATACTGGTATTCAGCTGCTCTAGGTAGACACAAAACGGACGAAATATATTTGGGAACCGGCTGGGAAGGTGATGATGACAGTTCTTTAAATAATAAAATAGGGTATGTATATAAGGAATGAACTGTAGAGTATAGAACAAAAGGAGCAGACGGGAAGTGCAGTAAATGGGTACTTGGCAATAAGAAACGACATTAAATCACGTATATGACAGTTTCATTGTTAAAAATATAGTTCATCATCTATCTGCCTAGCCTTTTTCCCAACTATGTTGGGGTCTTCTTCCAGTCTAACCGGATGCAGCTGAATACCAGTATTTTACATGAAGCGACTGCATATCTGACCTCCACAACCCAGTTAATACTGGGTAATACGATGCCCCTTGGAAAGACTGGTTGTCAGACTTTTCGGGCCACTGACTACCTAAAGACTGTCAAAGATCTACAGATGACACCCGGGACCAACGGCTTAACGTGCTTTCCGAGGCACGGAGGAAACTCGGTAAGTAATGGGTGGTCACCCATCCACAGACCAACCTAGGCAAGCACGGCTTAACTTAAAGATCGACCCGAGCGGCAGTTATTATTTAGCCACGAGCTCGTCCTTGTTAAAAATATAGTTATTTCATTAATTTATGAATTATGAATTGTATGGACGTATGGGTCGCTTTATTTTTCTTTTTTGGGGATAAGGTTTTATGTCGGATAACAAAGACCTGCTTCGGTGAAAATTCATAGATATTTCAACCCTAGATTGTAAATGTGGTACTTTTTCTGTATCCAATAACGGGTAGAGGGCATTGCTGAGAATACGACAAATAAAATGACGTCACTCTAAAGTGTTTTTTTTTTTCTACCTATTGCTGATATCATGAGTGTTGACCATAAACTAGCTAAAAGTATACCAATAGAGAAACTTATAGATTCGACCAAAACGTTTAAAATACTAGCAAGTACACTAAATCAGATTTATGCGCCTTTATCCCCGAGAATATTTAGTATTTGTTTAATGATTTGTGGTTTCAAATTCGGTATTGTAACTGTTAATAAAGCTAATTGATGATGAGTAAATATTTTGTTTTTTTTTTAACTACAATATTTTATTTTTCTGTTAGTATCGGTCAATCAAGATTTAGCGTATAGTATAGTTTTTGCGCGGCTTTCCCCGGGTCTGATACAGATATATTGAAGTCTATATTTAAACTTAATGTACCAATACTAGTGATAAATAACAAGCAGTTATCGCCATAACTACCTGACGACCAGCGGACCTGGCTCAACGGAATCGATGCTTTTGCTCTTGACATACTCTCGTTTTACCGACTGTGTTATGATTACATATTAAGTATTATTGTGATATTGGTATTTCTTTGCAGACCTGTTTTGTGTCAAAGACAGAATCAGCTGGTACGGTTTGTGTATGTACCGTCAGACTGAACGCAACAAACTACTTATCTCTTCCGTATTTAAAACAATGTTTAATATAATCATCATCATCATAGCATCCAACCTATTCTTACTTAGTTGCGATCGGTACAATTTCAAGTTATTTATTTCATAACAAAAATACATTTGTGTCGAAATATTTCCTAACATCTACTAGAGGTTGTTCCTGCTTAACCGAACTTATCCTGTGGTGGCCAAAAATTACTTTAAGGCCCCCAGCCAGGGCTTACAAACTAAGGATATTCAATATTACTCCTACTCCTGCGGGGTTCGGGCCTCGACTTAGTGCGTTATTGAGGGGGTGCAGGTAGGGTCAGGCTGGGTCGAATTATTATTTGGGGAGTTTAACGTTACTGGCTCAGCAGCGCCGGCTGGCACGTCGAGCAAGGGTCGGGCGGTCGAAATATTTGCACAGTAAGGACTCAAACTCGATAGTAATCTAATAAACTTTTAGTGTTACCAAATCTGTGTGTGTTTACGTCAACTCACCTTACTCCAAGTACTTACTTACTTGCCACCTCTTACATGAACTGCAAGTGTAAGGTGCCTACTACTACGGGACATTACAAAGCTTTTGGCACTAATTTTAAATACTGTTTTTGACATGGAAAGAAAAATTCTGGTGCGAGCAGGGTTTGAACCTGTGACCTTCCGATTCAGTACACCGGATGTCTTAACCAATTAGACCATGTCAAAAACAGCAATAGTTCCCTACGCTGGGTTTGCGTATAAAAAATATTAAAAATAATTTTTAATATTTTTATACGCAAACCCTGCGTAGGGAACTATTGCTGTTTTTGATATGGAAAGAAAAATTCGAGTGCGAGCAGGGTATAAACCCAGGAAACCTACCCAGCAACCAACCCAGGGTAGGGTTGGTTAAGACATCCGGTGTACAGAATCGGAAGGTCGCAGGTTCAAACCCTGCTCGCACTCGAATTTTTCTTTCCATATCAAATACAGCTTTTGGTACTAGTTGAGTAACATACCCTGTCTTCTTTACTCGACATACGTACAATTGTACATACATCATTAGCTTCCTGCCCTTGTCCCATATTACTTGGGGTCGGCGCAACACGTTTTTTTCTTCCATTCTCCTCTTGTCAACCGTCCCGCTATCATTTACTCCTTTTTCTTTCATATGATTCTTTACACGATCCATCCATCGTTTCCTTGGTCTTCCTGTCCCTCTCCATCCATCAACATTTATATTCATACAATCCAGTGGCGAAGGTTTCATACAACTCGATTCCTACCGGATTCCCTTTGAAAAATGGCATAGTCAGTATTCTATAATCAAATAATATAATCACATTAAAGATGTTCGGTTCCGGCTTACTTCATATAAAAATTGACCCTTCGCTACTGATACAATTGCACATACATACGGCATAGAAATGTTCATCGGTAATTTAAAAAAAAAAACTACTGTTTCCTACAAAAGTATTAGAAATAGTAATACAATAATACAAATAATATAAGCTGGTAAAAAAAAAAAAAAATTAATAATAATTAATTAATTTATTTATAATTTTTTTTATTTTTTTATTTTTTTTTTACTTGTATTTTTCCTACACGTCAAAATGTATAGAACAGCAGCAAAAATTTGTATGTGGAAAATAATGACTCTCAGAAAGGAGTACTGAATACAGGGTAACCGTTTTCGCGTCGGTGTCCCTTCCATTCCGTATTGAAATGCCAAAAATATAAAAACCATACGTCAATGCCATTTAAAGTCACGTCACATTGCCACTGGTATAGCCTCCCTCGATAGTGGAAGAGCTGGCTGATGAATTTCAATTAAAATTAAATAAGTACGTATCATTTTAACCGAAACGTGGTCGCTCACAATGGGCTTCATCAGAAGGCTTAAAGTCACCCAAAGGGCAATGGAGAGGGCTATGCTCGGAGTTTCCTTGCGTGATCAAATCAGAAATGAGGAAATCCGCAAGAGAACCAAGGTTACCGTTAGCGAAGAATAGCCAAAATTAAGTGGCAGTGGGCAGGGCACATTGCTCGCAGAACGGATGGCCGATGGGGCCGGATAGTTCTGCAGTGGCAACCGCGTACTGGAAGACGTTGCGTTGGAAGGCCTCCCACTTGGTGGACCGATGACCTGGTAAAGGTTGCAGGGATCCGCTGGATGCGAGACGCACGGGACCGGTCAATGTGGCGACACTTGGGGGAGGCCTATGTCCAGCAGTGGACGTCTTTCGGCTGAAATGATGTATAATTTAAAAACATTCCTGGCCGACCCGACTGCTAGATAGCTTAATTAAATAATTTAATGAATCAACTCCCTTTCAGTCCACTGCTTCCTCTGCTCTTGACACAGTATCACAGCTTGCTAATCTATAATAATATAATAAAGTTGAAGAGTTTGTTTGTTTATACGAAACGCCCTAATCTCTGGAGCTACCAGTAAGGTTTGAAAAAATCTCTTTGTGAAATTCTTAAATCGCCCTACGCTGTTTCTATGTTATCTGTGGCAGTAATGGCGGCAAGTCATCGCAACAGCTGATCGGCTGCTGTGGTATTGAAAATTTAATTGATTTTATTTCCATGCAGTAGGTGTGTAAAGTAGAGTATGCTCCTCAGGGATAGAGGTGTCTTCGCCTTGGGCGAGATTAAATCCTTTACTGCTCTCAGGATTCTAGAACTTAACTCCCTCGCTTTGCTCAGGAGTTTACTCAGAGTTTCCTCGCTGCGCACGGGAGCCCTACAATACCATGCAGCGTTTGAGATTCAATACAGCGCCTGTGACTATCTCGTTGCATAACTACTATTATTCTATCATCATATATCTGCTATTTTGCATTTGATAGTTAATTCTTGACGAAGGCTATTTCACACTGCTACCCTTAGGAGCCAGGCAAAACGACAAACGGTGGATGAAACCGGGGAGCGCAGCTAGCGATAACTATTGACGTGATATCTCAAAGATGTAGCTGTCAGCTGTGAGCAGGTGAAGTCGATCGTGCGTAAATGCTGCGCGTGAGTTGTTTTGTGCGTTTGTGTCTAGGGATTGTTCGCTAGGTTTACTTTGTTTGTGTGTCTCTCTGGTTTATTTATTATATATAAAAATCTCTCCGAAGTTTTTTTTTTTCGGATGGGAAATGATCAAATGACCACTCTGGGCGGAGCGGAAGGGAGTGTCAGACTTGTACTGACTAAAACCCATCCATGTTCCTTCTTTGCCCTTTGTGTTCCAGGGCCACGGTATCTCTTTCGAACAGTCCCGCAGCCCTGGCAAGTCGAGGAGGTCTTAAATGCATGGAGAAGTAATAGAACTGATGTAGGTATGCAATTTTTTTTGACGTACAAACTGAGCCGCTTCTAATTCTTAAATATGAAGTTGAATAAATTACCTCCTTTTTTTTTTTTTTTTTTTTTTCCGGATGGGAAATCATCAAATGACCCCCCCCACTCTGGGCGGAGCGGAAGGGAGTGTCAGACTTGTACTGACTAAAACCCATCCATGTTCCTTCTTTGCCCTTTGTGTTCCAGGGCCACGGTATCTCTTTCGAACAGTCCCGCAGCCCTGGTAGGCATCGGCCCTTGCGGACCCCTACTTATTTGCTGACATCTCTTTGAGGCGCACGTGGAACACGAACGCGCCGTCGACACGGCCTGTCGTCATAAGACGGCCGGACGGCGAGCTAGCCCATAACTTGCCGTCCACAGGCCCGCGCCTACGGTGGCCGGGAGCCACCACGTGACCCCCGACGCCCAGGGCGTCTCCCGCGGCGGCTGGGACGTGAGGTTCTTTCCCTCTCACGTCCCGCCACCTCCTTCACTAGCATGACTGCTTCACAGAAGGTGGTGACGGCTTCCCATTCCCTCTCGCTCCGGACCATGGCTTGAACCAGGGCCGGACGCGAGAGATCGCCGCCGCCAATCGCCGCTACAAGGACACGGCGGTGCTCCGCCCAAGCGGGGCAGACCTCCACGGTGTGCTCCACCGTGTCCTCCGGACGATCCTCGCAGTGGAAACACCCGGGCGTTTCCTCCCGCCCGATTCGGTGCAGGAACCTCCCGAAACAACCGTGTCCGGTGAGGACCTGCGTCAGGCGGTAGGTGAGGGCGCCGTGGCGCCTCTCTAGCCACTCCTCAAAGAGGGGACTTATCGCCATTATGGTGGCGTGCCCTGCACGGGGTTGCGACAGTCGCTCTCTCCATGTCGCCATGAGATCACTCCGGAGGTCTGTCCGCTGAGCGGCAATTTGCCGCGGCAGCGGAGTTTCCTCCCGACGTAGTGCCTCCGCGCGCCATTCGTGCAGGCGTGCGAGGACTATCGCCTCCAGATCCCATGGCGGCAATCCGGCAAGGAGGCTAGCCGCTTCGCCGGAGATCGTGCGGTACCCCCGGATTAGCCTTATGGCTATTACCTTTTGGGGCGCGTTCAGGTAGTGGGCGGCTTGCCGCCTCAAAGAACGCGCCCACACCGGGGCCCCGTAAAGGGCCATGGACCGCACGACCCCCGCGTATAGCCTCCGGCAGGAGGCGTTTGGACCCCTCAGGTTGGGCAAGAGCCGCTTGAAGGCAGCCCCTGTCCGTTCCAGTTTGGGAGCCAAACGTCGGAAGTGCTCCACGAAGTTCCACCGGCTGTCGAGGACGAGTCCTAGGTACTTCAACGTCGACCCGACGCCGATGGAAACCCCTCCTGCCGTCAGTAGGGATCCCGACGGTGGCGCATTCCGAGGCCCATGAAAACACATGGCCTCGGACTTGTGCAGTGCCACCTCGAGACCCAATTGCCGGATCCTCTCCACGACTATCGCAACCCCGCGTGTCATGTTTTCGGCCGCCGCCTCGTGTGACCTCCCTTGTGCCAGTACCAGCGTGTCGTCAGCGTAGCAAACTACGCTGACGCCGGTAGGGAGGTCGGCGCGCAGCACCCAGTCGTAACCGATGTTCCACAAGGCCGGCCCCAGAACCGATCCCTGTGGAACACCGCACGACATCTCTCGCCGGTTCCATTCTCCGCTTCGACCAGGGTAGATGACGGCTCTATCCGTCAGGTAGTCCCCGACCACACGACGAAGGTAGGTCGGCACCCGGTGATACCGGAGTGCCTCCCCAATACAGCTCCAGGGCATGGAGTTGAAGGCGTTGGCGATGTCAAGAGACACCGCCAAGACGACCCCGCCCCGGGACACCGCGTCCCCCGTCGTGAAGGCTCTCACGCGCATGATGGCGTCCACCGTCGAGCGCCCCTTGCGGAAACCAAACTGGTGTTCCGCAAGATCCGGCCCCATCCCCGCAAGGTGCCCGGCGAGGCGGTTGGCAATGACTCTTTCAAAGAGCTTGCCCACCTCGTCGAGCAGCACGATGGGCCGGTATGCGGACGGAGAGTCCGCAGGGCGCCCTGGTTTCCGGATGAGGACCAGCTTCCCCGTCTTCCAACGAAGCGGAAACTGGCCTCTCTCCAAGCATGCGCTTAGGAGCCCTTCCAGTCGGGGCCCGAGAGCCTCAGAGGCCAGGACCCAGGCTTTGCCAGGCAAGCCATCGGGTCCCGGGGCGGTGTTTCTGGTTTTCAGCCTGCGTACCGCCACTCTCAGGTCTACCCCAGTCAACTCCGGAACGTCGTCATCGTCATCGGAGTGGTCCGCTTCCGGCACCGCACGCGGCGGCGGAGCCATAGGTGGGGGAGGATGCTCCCCTCGCGAAGGGAACAGAGCGCTCACCACGTCCTCCACGAGCTCAGGCCGGAGACTCTGCGTTAGCGGGGGGGCCCGGGTGCGGAGTTTGTCCCGCACCATCTTGTAAGGGCGCCCCCACGGATCTCCGTTCAGAGACTCCAGCATCTCCTCGCGGGCCAAGTTCTTGGCCCGCCGGACAGCCTCTTGGAGGGCGGTCTTCGCCGCTCTGTACCCCTCGTACAGCTCCGCCTCAATGGCTGCCGCATCCGGAGGGCGGATGCGGAGCCTGCGATGCCTGGCGTACAGGCGCCGCGCGGCAACGCACGCCTTGCGCAGAGACGTCAGCTCTCGCGACCACCAGTACACCTGACGCCGGGCGCTGCCTGGCCGAACTCGGGGCATTGCCACGTCGCAGATCTCGGACATGGCTTCCTGGAACCAACCCGCCTCGTTGTTGATGTCGGCAGGCCTGACTGGTGATGACACCCAGGCCTGCACGATCGAGGCTTCCAGGAGGAGCTCCCGGTCCAGCTGCTTCAGCGCCCATCGCGGACCACTCGGGGCCTGTAGGACCGGCACGCTTGAGGACTGGGTGGAGACGTCGAACCGGATGTACCGGTGGTCGGAATAGGTCTCCACCCCCTCCATGACGCACCAGTCAACGACACGCGGCGACAGAGCGGGGCTGGCGAACGAGATGTCCACCACCGACTCGCCCCGCATCCGCACGCACGTGGGGACAGAACCCCGATTTAGGACGACCAGGCCTGTCTCCAGAGCCCAGTCCTCCACCATTCTACCCCGCACGTCCGTGTAACGAGAACCCCAAGCCAAGTTCTTGGCATTGAAGTCCCCGAGCACAAGCACGGGGAGGGAATGGCTTCCGATGACGACACTCAACTCCGTGAGGGAGTTGTGGAACTCGGCGAGAGTTCGGCTTGGGGAGAAGTAGACTCCCACTACAACGATCTCCCCGAACCGTGCTGCTACGCACCCCTGACCCTTCCTGACACTCTCAAGGGTCGGGGTACCGGCGGCGACCGACGTAATTATGGTCACTGAGCCGCTAAGGTCCTCAACCCAGTCATCCCTGGGCGGGACAAAGTACGGCTCAGCGACCACGGCGATGTTAATCGACCACTGCGCCATGCTCTGGAGCAACAGATCCTGAGCGCAGGCGCAGTGGTTGATGTTCGCCTGGAGAAGGCGTAATGGGGCCGTTACTGGCACTCCATTTCAGCCCCCTCCCGGGCCCCCTGCGAGGGCCCCGCTGCGGAAGTTGCAGCAGTAGCGGCAGCGGCAGCGACAGTGGCGGCGGCTGCGGTGGTGGCGACGGTAGGGGTTTTGGTGGTGGTGGCGGAGGGCCTTCCCTTGCCCCTGGCCTTGGCGGGAGTACCGCAGGACTTGCTCCCTGCCCGGTGATCGGCCGGCTTGCCAGCTGCCGCACATGCGGCGCAGCGCGGCGCGGCGGAGCAAGCCGCGGCCATGTGACCAGGCTGGCCGCAGCGGAAGCACAGGCCGCTGCGGTCCACCTCCGAGGTGCACCGGACCGACACGTGGTGCCCCACATGGCAGCGGAAGCACCTCAGAGGTCTGGGTTCCAGCAGCTTCACCTGCGCCGAAACCCAGCCCACCAAGAGCCTTCGGCCCTCCACAATAACTTTCGCCGCTGTCACAGGGCAGCTTACCGTTATGGTTCGCATGCCCGACAGGTCCGGACGTAAGGTGCCTGCCTTGACTTGCTCGGCAGGGCACCCACCGGTCCTGGTGACGGCGGCCACCACCTCCTTCTCGGTCACCGAGTCGTCCAGACCCAGTATGCGCAGGTCTGCGCATTTGACGGGCCTGGACACTCGGGCCTCGTCCGCATTTAGGGACGCTCTAAGCTTTTCAGCCAGAGCGTCGGCGGACGAGCCACGGGTTTCGCCAGGGATCTCCAGCACTCGAGCCCCTGTTGCGGTGACTCTAAGCCGGAGGCCCCCGGTGATCCCGAGCTCTCCGAGATCCACCGTCGCTTTCGCCTTAGCGAGCACGTCGCGGTAGGTCACGCCCCTCTTTTCCGCGTCCGGCTGTAGTGTAATGACTACAGCTGCGGTCTTTGGGGTGCTGAGCCTAACCGCGACGCCCCGCTCCTTTTGCCGGCGTTTCTGCTCCTGCCTCCTGGCCTTTTTGGCCGCCGATCGCTCCCTCGCTTTTTCTCCGGCCACCTGCCACCCGGTCTCGGCCGCGGAAGGCTTAGGGGGCAGAGGGGGCGGCGATAGCGGCTGTCTCGCGGCTGGCGCTGGCATATTCGCCGCCTTGCCCTTCTTTTGGGCCGCCGCCTTGCCCTGTTTCAGGGCCGCCGCCTTGCCCTGTTTCAGGGCCGCCGCCTTCCTAACCGGAGCCGGTTTCGTCGGGGCCGACATAACCCTGCCGGGGGGCTGGCTGGACGGCCCCGGTACGGAGGCCGCAGCAGACGCATATGAGGCCGCCGTCGGGCCCGCGGGCGCCTTGTTTGCCGCTAGGGGGGGGCGCAGGACAATGCCCTCCAGGACGGAGAACCGCGCCTGGAAGGCAGCCAGCTCCTGCCGAACCAGATTCAGAACCTGGTTCTCCACCGGCACGGACTGGCTTGGATGCTTCTGGCCCCCATTTTGGGGCGCCTCGCGAGAGCCGGACTCGCGCAAACTGGCCAGGTCTGCTCGGAGCTTCATGTTCTCCTCTTTGAGAAGCTCCGTGGCGGCCGTCAAGCGAGCGACCTCCGCCCTCAGAATGGCCACGCCGTCTGGCGGGGGCCCCGCAAATCTGGCCTCCGCTGCCGCCATAATGGAGGCGACCGCTGCAGGTATAGCCCTTTGCCTGGTGGAGGGCTTTTGTTTCAAAGAGACAGCCCTCAGCGCCGCCTCCACCTCCTTCGCGAGTCCGGCCTTACGCTCCGCATCGGAGCCGCCATCTGCGCCCGCTTCGTCGCCAGAGGAGCCCGAACGGGTTACCCCGTGACCGGTGGCCACCCCCGGATGGCGCCCCTCCTCAGCAAGCCGCGCCGACCTCTCGGTGGCAGAGAGGCCTCGCCCCTTGCCACGGATCCCGCCGCGCTTGCTGGTGGGGATCTTACAAGCCGAAGACAGCTCCCCATCTGACGACGACTCTCGGTCGCCTACCGGCCTGGACCGCTTGCGTAGGAACTCCCTGTTCCCCGCAGCCGCCCCGGGCCTCCCGCGCTGGGAGCTCACTGAGCCTCCCGCGCTCACCTCGCTGGATGCGGCGCCGGACTCCGACACCGCATCCCTCTCCTCCCTTCCTTCGCCGATATCGGCCGTGTTTTGGGTTGTATTCGTTTCCATACTGTTCCCACGAGTATGGGGGAAATAAAAAGTCCATCTGGGCAGTGCCCCCTGTACCCAGATAAGCCATAGCCAGGCCCGGCAGTGGTTCGCACTAGAGACTGATTTTCCAAAGGAACCCGTCAGCCATACATCTCCTCGCGGTGCGCCGCCGCTTGAGATTCGGGGTAACTTTTTATAGAGGTTTTCTACCTCGTGGTCCGGGCGATTAAGCCAAGACCCTCGGTCCCAATCGAAGCCGCGAGACGTGTTCCACGACACTTCGACGGTGGGATTACGATATCGACGGAGACAGTGAGGAACGCACGTCCTTCACTGTCTGCTCGGAGGCAGGGTAAGTGCACACCGAGCCCGCCCTTGCTCCTCCGCTGTGCCCTCTGCTTTTCAGAGGGTCACGCGGAGCAACGCCCCCTTGGTCCATGAGGGACCCGCCCATGTCAGAATATTAGCCATGGACAGTAACATTCCCCGAGGAATAAGAATCTCTTCCCATTCCTCGGGGGAGGACACTGCCCACGCCCAGGGTGCACCGGCCCAGCAGCTGCTATTCCCTCCAGACGTATCGAGAGGGACCGGCAGCCATCAGGCACACGAGGAGGAATTCTGACAACGCACCCCATAAATTACCTCCTTTAAATTAAATTTTCAGCTGATTTATACTTTACGACTTTTGCTACTTCTTCGTTTAATCTAAATAATTTCTATTCATCCCGTTTACCTGTCGTAAGATTTTGATTAAATAAAGAGAGAAAGGATTAAGGATGTATCTAGTTACGCCGCTTGCCCTGACATTTGCAGATTTGATGATCTTATGGCTGCGTCAATGAGCGAGGTTCGCGGGGCTGAAATTTGGGCTACGCACATTTGTTTATTTTTTGCCATCGACACTAAGAAGTTACAAAAATCTTTAAAGTACAAGTATTATTCTGACCTCACAATAAGAATAAATAGTTTGGTCACGTGCTTAATTTATTCACAAGACCCAATGCCCTGCGGCTGCGTTTCCGACCATTAAGTCTGTCTTTAATTTATATTGTTCGTAGACAATAAAGTAGCTACCAATATAAACCTAAATAAACCTAGACTTCTAAATTAATCTATCCGTAGTATTCACTCAAGAGTTGAAAGCTCCGATTTATTGATAGCTAACTCGAAAATAATTGCTCTTGTGCTTAGCGTTACCATTTCGAAATCAAGAAACCCATTTCGTAAAACTTGGCAAAAAGCCAATGGACAATGTCTTTTCGGTATGCATTGAACTTTTTATTTTAAGAAAACTCCATGTCTTGATAGCATAAACATAATCAGCTGCTGCTGGGGCAAAAGCCTCCTCTCTCATCATCATAATCCTGAACTTATCCCAATTTATTTTAATATTTCTCTATTACTCGTCATCTCAGCAGTCACCTCCTTACTAGCCATATCATCCTTCACAAAGTCCATCCATCGTTTCTTTGGCCTTCCTCTACTCCAGTACCAGAGAACCCTGGTCCACAGAGACAGACCAAGACCCAAGTTCTTATTCAGATAGTCCTCTAGTTTCTAGACTTCCTCTCTATGAGAGAACGGGCTATAATCCATCACTCTGGCTCATTTCGGGTTTATCCAACGTGTAACAGATTTAGCGCAATACCTCTGACACCCCAATTAGAATATTAAATTATAAGTCTTAAACAACATCCGTAATTAAATAAATTGAAACCAAACCTAGTCATTTTTATAAAATAGTTATCCTTAATAAACGCAAAACGCATGTGCATCGCACAAACACTCATGCAATGTTAGCGGCCGACGCGACACGCACACTCGTGCGCAGTGATATTGTACAATACTTGTGGTATTCAGCGGTGGCGGCGGCGTGTGTGTCGGCATTTCGCATAACCGTCAAAGAGGTTGCCGACAAATGCTTTATCTCTTTGCAATAAGTTCTAAATTTCTTCAAATTAAATATTTTAATTTTGTAAAAATGCCTAAATATGTTTGTAGGGATACTTTGATGACCAGCTAAGTTAGGTCGTGTATTCAAATAAGCCTTACTCATTGGAGATAAAGTTGGAATTCCTTTAAATTACCTCTTTATTTGACGCACACTGCTTTTAATGCAAAAAGCATTGATTTGATTTACGTGTGTGTATTATGAGCTATGAGCGAACTACAAATAATGTCGTGTGTTTTAGTAGCCCTTATTGCTCTGAGTTAAGGTTTCAATTTCCTTGAATTAAGGATTGTATTAATTTGTCATGATACTGTGTTTCTAATTTAACTTATTTAAAAGATTTTTCCGTCAAAATTTAACACCTATTTTTTATGACGGAAATCGATTCAGAAGCCGATTCTGAACCAACTACTTTCAGGAATTGCGTTTATTCTGTAACGCGTTGTAGATGTCACATGTCTTCAAAGTTTTGGTTCTAGGTCATGCCTGTTTCGTCACGATGTTTTCCTTTACCGTTTTGAAAGCAGTAGTGCTGAAATAAATTACACAAAGTAATGCACCTGCCTGGGAACGAACCCAAGACCTACCAATCGTCTGGTAGTTATGTGCCACCATTGCTCTGTCTTATGGTGGAAGCCAGGAGGGTAGCTTCAAATTTTCTTCATCTTCATCCCATTGAATGAATTTTTCATAAAATAGTCATTCAATGTGGTAAAATGAACTTTAGTTAATCATTAAAATCATCAATACAAGCCGTATGGATGATTTTAATGATTATAACTCTGTAAAGCCAAATTTTTTACGGTCGCGAATCATATTTTAATCAACATACAACCTGACACAGACCTGCTAATTACAAAAAAACTTAAGAAAAATTGAATTTTCCTGGCTACCCTTACGCTTCTCCCTTAATTACAAGGCTGGACGGGAAGTAAAAAATTCGAAATTTGAAGACAGTTCTATCCGTCCGATGGTAACCCTACTTGCGCCGGCGTCGATTGTGGAAGTATGCGGCAAGATCACAATGGAACGTACCAGTTTAACTAGGGCGTGGAGCGAACTTCATGTTACCGTGTTTGGATGTTTTGTGGTTAGCAGAGCTTTAAGAGGTGTCGAGTGTCAATGTAAGTTGAAATTATAACCATATTTTCTTGATAGTAAGTAACCTTTCATATCAAATTAGACACCCGCCCCTTTCCCACGTGGTTTTACATGAAAAAAAATAGGGGATGTATTTACTATGTGTAATTTTATTGTTTTTGTATTATACATGTAAACCTGACTGAATACATTTTTTAAATGATGGTAAATACTGTATCAAAATCCGTTGCGTTGTTTCGATGATCAATGCGAAAACACAAACAGACACGAAAATCGATTTTGGATCATCATCTGCCTAGCCTTTTCCTAACTATGTTGGGGTCGGCTTCCAGTCTAAACGGATGTAGCTGAATACCAGTATTTTACATGGAGCGACTGCCTATCTGATCTCCACAACCCAGTTAGTACTGAGTAATACCATACCCCTTGGTAATACTGGTTGTCAGACTTTCGGGTCACTGACTACCTGTAACGACTGTCAAAGATCTACAAATGACAGGCGGGACCAACAGCTTAACGTGCATTCCTAGACACGGAAGAAATTCACTGTGTAATAGGCGGTCACCCATCCACGGACCAACCTAGGCAATTATTATTTAGCCACGAGCTCCTCAAAGCGATTTTAGATGTAGATAGATAAACTGGTCTGTCATTTGCATCCAACAAAAGCATGACCGCAAGTCTTCACCAGACATTTTATGAAGTCTTGACACTTCCTCATGAAACAGATCCTAGAATTTGGTATAGCTAAGAAGTCAAGTAAGTCTTGTAACGGCATAAGGAAAAGCCAGAATAACCTGATGGCTTAAAAAAAAACTACCAAAAAATATCATAGTGGTTTTTGAGATATTCACAAGTAACCAGTTGTAGTTGTATAAATATTTAAGTAGACACAAGTAACACTTATTCATAAAAAAGTCATATTAGAATGCAGTTTTTACCCAGGCAGGCGCATTACTTTGTGTAATTTATTTCATCACCGCTGCTCTCAAAAACGGTGAAGGAAAACATCGTGAGGAAACCGGCATGTCCTAGAACCAAAAATTCGAAGACATGTGACATCTACCAACCTGCACTGGGCCCTCGTGGTGGATTATAGCAAATTCCCTCTCATAGAGAGGCCTGTGTCCCAGCAGTGGGAACAGGCTGATTATGCTTATGCTTATTAGAATGCAAATCGAACAAGCTCACATGAAGGCATTCAACTAATTGACACGTTAAAAAGTGAATGTTGCACAATTTCTAGCCAAATAATAACCAATGTCATGGTCAAAAAAAAAAACTAACTATGGTAATTACAGCATATTTATTTTAATTAGTACTTTTAAACTTGTCTTTCACAGTTCGCGAACACATTTATTATTCTTTAGAAATACTAGTAAGTTCTTGGCCTTGACTTAGTAAGTTGTTGAAGTGTCCTATTTTTGCGAGGGACGGCGGCATTGGTTTGAATGTTGTTAAGGGTGTAACTAGGTAGCCCAGTGGCGAAGGTGCCATACAACTCGATTCCTACCGGCTTCCCTTTGAAAAATGGCACAGTCAGTATTATATAGACAAATAATATAATCACATTAAAGATATGTACTCCGGCTTACCTCTTACAAAATTGACCCTTCCCTACTGCTAGGTGCGTTATGCAGATGACGTATTTGGTTGGTATTGGCGGATAGGCGTTTAATGAATTTTCTATGTAACTAGGAATCTGTAAGTAGGTTTTTTAATACTGCCTTTTTTAATATCATGAAGTTACCTTTTCATAATAAATCTCATTAAAAGTGCAAAGTAACTTTAGCTTCGGAAATCGGTGACTTTTGTTGGTTTGATTTTTTGCCACCGTAATTAAAAAACAAATTACACGTTGAAAAATGTCATTAGGAAAGTTTTGAATATCAATGTGGATAACTATTTACTCTACCAAAGTAGGGGAAGACCGGAGAAACGATGGGTGGGCTGTGTAAAAGATAATATGGCAGATTCGCCTCAGAACTAAGTTGTTGTAGTTTTTCTTGTTTATCTCTCTTAACTTTCGGAGGAGCTCGTGGCTAAATAATAACAGCCGCTCGGGTCGATCTTTAGATTAAGCCGTGCTTGCCTAGGTTGGTCTGTGGATGTGTGTCCGCCCATTACATACCGAGTTTCCTCCGTGCCTCGGAAAGCACGTTAAGCCGTTGGTCCCGGCTGTCATTTGTAGATCTTTGACAGTCGTTAGGCAGTCAGTGGCCCAAAAATTCTGACAACCAGTCTTACCAAGGGGTATCGTATTACCCAGTACTAACTGGGTTGTGGAGGTCAGATAGGCAGTCGCTCCATGTAACATACTGGTATTCAGTTGCATCCGGTTAGACTGGAAGCCGACCCCAATATAGTTGGGAAAAGGCTAAGCAGATGATGATCTCTCTTGACTTTAATTTTTTTTTTATATGTATGTATTCTTAAATGTTTAAGTTATAAATATTTTCTAGTCGTTTTTTCTGTTATTGCATCTACTGTATATTGTCTCTGCATCACCTTAAGGTAGACTGGTAGAAAATGCCTATGGCATTAAGTCCGCCTTTGTACAGTTTCTTACTTGTGCATAAAGTTTTAATAAATAAATAAATATGGCTCGAAAGTAGTCACCCCCATTACTGAGTTGACAATAGAGGTGTATGTATGAGAGAAGAAGATTTAGAGATTCTGCGCCGATCACAAAGAAATTCGGATCAGGGCAAGAGAATAATAATAAAGGTCTTCTATACCTACTGCACTTTTGTAGTTCTACAAAAGTAGTAGAAAACAAAACAACATACTGTACCAGGGCGTGTATCCCTATAAATAATTCAAGAATTTCTCGCAATAGATACATATTTTACACATAACAATTATAATTTATTGACAAATGATGTGGGCTGGGCTCAAGGAAATGGTCAACTACTGGCTTACCTAGACGTCTATCTAACGCCAAGTAATTAGCCGTAATTGTTAGAAGCATTAGCTTTGTGTGTGGTTCAGGAACTGGGGTAAAGGGGTTTCTATTAAGCAGCTTAATACAGTTTTCGAGGTTTTTTAGCATACTTCGCTCTTTAAGGCCGTGTTCACACAGCGTGTAGTCAACTGCCGACTGTGAGCGTCAAGTTCGAAATGTATGAAAAAGCAAACTGCCGCGGCTGTCTGAATTTTCTTCGTACAGTTTTTACTGAGCTCTAACAGTCGGCGGCCGACTAAACGCTGTGTGTCAGATCACACCGAGACGTTACGCCACGCGGCGTACACTCAAGCCATTTTATGCTTTATCTCCATTAGGAAATGTATAGTATCGTTTGAACGACTCGGGCCGCGTGACGTGTGGCGGCGCCTCGAGCGGCCGCGCGTCTTTCAAACGATACTATACATTTCCTAATGGAGATAAAGCATAAAATGGCTTGACAGTGACACTGGCTGCCGACCGCTGCCACTTCGGTGTGAATTGACCCTAAGTGCGCTTTGTTCTTCGTCTTCAGTTTACTTTAAGTCCGTCGCCATCTTTATCTTGCTAAAAGACGTTTTTCATTTTTTTAGGGCTGCCTCGTTGGTCTAGTGTGAGCATGAGGCCCTGGGTTTGATTCCCGGGTCGGGCAAATTGCTAATAGATTTTTCCATCAGGAATTTCTCAGTAGCAGCCCTGGAGTCTGGATTTGTGCTCGGTTGATGACAATATTCTCGCCTCCTATTACATGAGACTTAAATATAACTGTCGAAATGTGGGTGTACTATTAGGCACACCTTTGTCTAACCCTTCGAGGATTACAAGCGTGATGTTATGTTTTGTTATTTCTATTTCTTCTCTGATATTGCCACGATCTACACAAATGCTCATTAAGGCTCTTTCAGTGCACCCGAGTTCATAATTGTTTTTATTAATATTTCTGCGGCCATATAAAGCTTTTCTTCCATTAACAGTATTAACACATCGCATTGCTTTAAGCTATCGTTTACTATTGATTAATGACCACCTTTTAGGTATTGTTTGTCGTTTCTTTTGACTTTATCTACAATAAAAGCTTACTTAAAAGCATATGTTACGTTTTAAAATATCAGGCTTTTTTGTCGGGCTGTGGATGTTATGAACGGTCGAGATAAGAGTTAAATGTGAATTTATTGTTTTATATTTTTTTTTTTTTTTGTAGACCTTCACATTTCATGGGTTTTTACAAACTGGAGAGCGGGGTTTACTTAATTAATAGTGCACCTGACCGCTTTTGGTCATCTTAGCGGAAAGTACCTGAATTTTGCGTGCGTAATTTAAAAAAAAAAACAGCTGTTCCATACATTTGACCGTGTAGGTATTGCACTTTTGTAGTAAACAGTCGGTTTTTTTAAATTAACGATGAAAATTAATTAAAAAAAATTATACAGGGTGGTCACTGCCACCCTGTATAATTTTTTCACCAACTCACAAACGGTTACCACTTATTCAATAAATCATTCTGACCCCGTATATGCCCCCACCCCTCTCCCACCCCCATATACGGGGTGTAAGGGACACCGACGAAAACGAAAACAAAAAAACACCTGTTTCCTACAAAAGTGTAATACATGTAGGTATTGCACTTTGCACAGTCAAAATGTATGGAACAGGTGTTTTTTTTTTTTAATAAACTATGTAGGGTAGCTCAGAATGATGCACTGGATACGTGGTAACCGTTTTCGCGTCGGTGTCCCTTCCACCCTGTATATGGGGGCGGAAGGGGGATGGGGGGGGCCATGTACGGGTCAGAATGATTTAGTGAATAAGTGGTAACCGTTTGTGAGTCGGTGAAAAATTTATACAGGGTAGGAGGGACCACCTTGTATAAATTTTTCATCGTTAATAAAAAAAAAAACCGGCTGTTTACTACAAAAGTGCAATACCTACACGGTCAAATGTATGGAACAGCTGTTGTTGTTTTTTTTTTAATTACCCATGTAAAATTCAGCTACCTTCCGCTAAGATGACCAAAAGTGCACTTGCACTATTAAGTAAACCCCGCTCTGTAGTTTGTAAAAACCCATAAAGGTTTGTAACAGAAACGTGAAGATCTATAAAATGAAAAAATTACATAACAATAAATTCACATTAAACTGTATCTCTACCGTTCATAACATCCACAGCCCGATAAAAAAGCCTGATATTTCAAAACAATAAAGATAAAATATAGTGCACCCTGTATAAAGGATCATAACTTTGCAGCGCATACCGGTAAAGGTCAACGGGTATTACAATGCGTTTATCGATGGAACTGTAGCATACTGGATAATGTGTTGCTGGCAATGTTTGATAGAGTGACATTTTGAGGAATGTCCAGATTTTTCACAATGGTTTTTTTGTTATACATAAAATGAATGTGTAAAATTGGCATTATCTTGCCAACTGTAATTTTTAAATTTGTGATTGCGGTTCAAAATGTCACGAAAAAATATGAATATGAGGTCCCATTACTATAGATGGACAAATTTTAACACAGCATTCAGTACGTCTAACCAAAGATATCTAAGCAAAAAAAAACACTGATTTAAGTGATTTTATTTTGACCTGAAATCATTGGGTAACCAACATTTTTAGTATATTTTCGTTACCTGATTTTTTTTAATGCGTCTTTCTTATTTTTTTTTTACCATTGTGTTTATTTAGGTAGTCTGAATGATTTCTAAAAGTTGGTCCATCCATTTTAATGGGACCTAATATAAGGTCTATCTTTTCATACACGAAATATTTTAAGAGTAACTTCTATAAGTCGTAAAGTCGCCATAGCAACGAAAAAAAAAAAAATCTGAGTGTTTTATTTTTTTTTACAAAATTATTGTAATTCTAAAATTTTTTGAGACTTTTTTGCATAAAACCTTTACTCCCATATTCTAACAATGACAGTAGGTAAATACGACGTAGTAAACTAGCGTCAAGTAATAGTCAAGTAATTATAAATTATTTATTTTTTATAAAAAAAATATAGTCAGATAAATAAAAAATCCCTTGAAATGGCTTTGTTATAGCCGTTAGATGATTCCCTGAAAATATTTCGTGTATGAATAGTTAGACCATATGTATTAATATTAATTATGAATATTCTCATAAGGCCATTTTCGTGTAAGCTGCAACGGTTCAGGTAGATCCCCAAACTGCCCAGCTGAAAGTTTCTGCCTTAAATACAACGACGACAATAGGACAAAACTCTACTTTATGTTCGCAGAATACAATACTTAAGGCTATTCCTTAGAAATTCAAAATTGAATACTAGAGTTTGATTTATTATCAACTACTAGCTCTGCCTGCGGCTTCGCCCGCGCGGCCTATATTTAACAAACACACCTTTACACGTTTCTCAAATTTTAAATGAAGAGTATGCACACAAATTTTCAAGTCAATCGACTCCAAGAATAAAAAGTTTCACAGAAAATTCAACCCTCCATTTCATCCTCTTATGGATGGAATTTCGAAAAACTCTTTCTTAGTGGATACTTACTGTTCTTAAAGAATACACCCTCCAAATTTCATGTCTTTAGGACCAACGGTTTGGGCTGTGCGTTAATATATCAGTAAGTCAGAACTTTTTTATATGTATAGATTGATAATACTTAAATCTGAAACCGGCAGTTAGTCCTACTGAGAAGTTGCTTACTTTGTATCGTTCGGTAACCGAATCAAAGTAATAATATTCTACTAGGCGCTACACTTGATTATTTAATCGTTTAAAAAGAACCTGACGTTGTTATTAATAAGATAGGCTGGGCGATTGCTCCATGTAAAATACTGGTACTCAGCTGCATCCGGTTAGACTGGAAGCAGACCCCAACATAGTTGGGAAAAGGCAAGGCCGATGTTGATTAGACTTGAAGCAGACCGCAATATAATTGGGAATAATTTAGGCATAATGATGACATACATAGTTGTTATATTTATTTATTTATTTAACACTTCAAGCACATAAGTACAGAGGCGGACTTAATGCCATAGGCATTTTCTACCAGTCAGTCTTTGGGTGATGCAGAGACAAGCAGTGGTAGGTGTATATCCGAAAATAATATTAATTTAAAACTAAGATAAACTACAAGGATATATAAAATACTATAAATATACAAATACAAGGTGGCGACGACAATAAATGAAAACGCTGGTAATACTAGTTCATAGGAAAATTTTAAATAAACCCTAACAATGAAACTAAAAAAAAATCAAACATACTTAATAGCATAAAACTGTTAACGATATAGAACACTATTTAAAAAATATTGTTTTGCACCATAGGTATAATTTGCGCTAATTCGCATCTAAAAATAAAATTTAAGGAACTAAGGCAAGGGTTTTCGAAGTGCTTATATTGATGCGCGTGTCGTTATCATCTCGTTGCTAGCCTATTAATCTGCATCATTTTGAAAATAGGAAAATATTGTCCTGTGAAATTTTTGAATTTTTGTATGCAGACTGGGAACGTCATGAGGTATATGTAGTTTTATTTATTGTCGTATAGTCGGCGCCACCCTGTATATCAAATATTATAAACATGTATCAATATATATATATACCTACATGTAAATAGACATTTACACGGATATACTAAAATAAAAACACAAACAATAGGGAAAACATTACCGTTGTGACGAAACTGCCAGCTTTTCTCGAATGTACTCGTAAACGAGAATCAAAACGAGATTTCTATCATAATGAGATTAATGAGTTACATTTTCTTGTGACGGTTAATTAAAATACCTACAGCTGCTAACCTCTGATTTGTAGTCTTTAATTTTGTATGTTTTGCAAAATATTAATGATGATGATGATAATTTAATTTTTGTTAATGTTATGTCCTGTTAAGTATTTTGTGTGTACATAAATAAATAAACATCCTTGAGTTTCAACAAGCCCGCAAAAAAATAATACTCAATAAGTAAAAAGTAACTAGTTACTAGAAATAACTATTTGATATCTTTGTGGTAGAACTAACTACTTTGTTTTTTTTTCTAGACCAATGCAGAACCGGTCTAGTCACTCTTTAAAGTGTCTTGCGGTTTAAACATAATTTTTATTTTTTATTAAACCCGATCTTTTAAATGCCAAGAGTACTTATAGCAAAAAAAAAAGTAAGTGTGTTGGTCTCTAATCAGCATTAAATCATTAATTATTATGCGCACAGCCAAGGAGTGTAATTCCCTGCCTGTGTCGGTGTTCCCAAGTTCATATGACCCCAATCTATTTAAGTCGCGAGTTAATAGGCTTCTTTTGGGTTAGCTCGTTCCATCGTCGACCTCATCTCTGTCCTCAGGACTAGAATGAGGTCAAGTGTAACCCCATTTAGTAAAAAAAAAACTGGGGTATTTGTATTTCCGCTACCAAACATAATTGCTGTGTTCTGCTTACATATAATTAAACCGGCATGGTTTAAATTGGCATGATTTAATTACAGGAACGTAAGACATTGCGACATAACCTTTAAGGTTTAGAATGAGTAGGGAAACTACTTTGCGTTACATGTGTGTTTAGTAGTAGTGTTTATGAGGAACAGGCTAGAAACTGCCTCCCACCAGACGTGTGTTGTATCTGATGGGCCACTAAATGGGTAACACAGCCACATAGTCGCGGATATCAGTTGTAGTTCTTATGTTTTGGAATAGATGTCGCCACACGTGTATAGGAAGAACACAACTTAATGTGGGCGCATGCAAATATTATCTAAAGATGCTAATCCATGGTCGTATCAAGGGTGTAGGAAGACACCAAATAAAACAAGGAAGCTTGTCGTCAAATCATTTTAATTCATCCGCCTCCACTCCACCTTACCAAGCCTTCACAAACGTAGGAGTCAGCACTCCATGAATTTGTTGCACTGCTGTAGCGTACTTCAATATCGGCTGACCAATCACGTGACCCAAAGCTGGGACACCCACATCATATCTGTAGATATTAGGTAGACCAATTTGGGCCGTCGAGAAATAAGGCTGAGCGATCAACGCAGGCTTCTCGTTCAAATTCACAGCGCCTTTAAAAGCAGGAGATAGCGTAGCTTCGGTTTTTTCCTCAGTCTTCTCAGCTCCAGCGGGCTCAGCTACTTGAACTGGCTCAGCTGCCTGAACAGGTTCAGCAGCTTTAACTGCGGCTTCTTTGTTCTCTTCTTTAATCTCAGTTTTGATTTCCTGACCAGTGATCAAAGTCTGGGTGGAGTAGCTTGAAGGAGCAACGTAAGGTGAGTAGACCACTGGAGGGATTGGTGCAACGATAGGTGAAATAGGACCTACAGCAGCTACGTAAGGAATGACAGCTCCATTGACGGCGGATTTAGCGATCAAATTAGCTTTGTTTGCAACAGCACCATCGATTTGAGCTTCAGCGGTCTTCAAAGCATCAACTGCCTGCCATTTCTTGTCTTCAGCGGACCAGAAAGCTTCCAAGTTCTGTTCGTTGCTTACTGTCGAGTCTGTAATCACTTTTTCGTTGACGTTCTCAGTCGCTTGTTCGGCTAGTTCTCTTGCTTTGTCTGCAGCCGCTTGTAGTTGGTCCTGGGCTTGTACTTGAGCATCGATGGCTGCCGCTTGGATGTCTCCGGGCGAGATGGTCGGGATGGCAGCTGGGACAGCCACAGTTCTGATGACTGGTACTATGGCTGGGGCGTAGAGGCCGGAGGGAGCCGCGGCCGCGACGGCGAGGAAAGCGGTTACAATCTGAAGAGATAGATGGAATTTTAGTATGGCGTAACTAAGGCTACTTTTAATTTAGAATAAGAATTAGGGATCCGTGCAGAAAATTTAAACCCTTGAAATTGGTAACAAAGTTCTACTCAAAATGAGGAGTAACATTTTTTTTTATAATAATTTCACGCGAACGAAGGTAACAGCTAGTCTTAAATAATTACCATTACTAAAGTAATCAATTGGCTTTTTTATAGGTACACACGGCGGCACATGAAGCTCTACATAACCAGTATAACCTGTCTTCACATTGTATGAGCTTCCCGTACAATGAGAGATCAGCTTAATTTGGTTTTGCATAGCTTAATTGGCCGCTGTGCGTACAGGTGTTAATGTCAGGTAATTAACCTTTGTAATATTTAAAAGTGTAAAGTTGTTTGTCGCAGTGCGCAATTATCTAATGTTCTAAAGGTAATCTAGTTTAGATTAGTGTAGGCATCTTGTTTAATGTTTTTTTTGACTTTCGGCGTTTCCTAGTTCTGTTTACAATTTATGCTACGTTGATTGAATGTCTGATTGACAGCCTTCATATTGTCAATTCTTTATACCATCCGTACTTCCTTGCTAATATTATAAATGCGAAAGTAAGTTTGTTTGTTGCCTTTTCACTCCTAAACCACTGAATCGATCATCCTGACATTTTGCATATACGTTGTCAGGTGTACAGAAACGGACATAGGGTACCTTTCATCTCGAAAAAAAAATACTATTACCGAATAAAACAACAATAACGTTCTTATGATAGTAGATGGCGCTACGTGTCTTTCGAATTATGATTGAATTATGTTATTACAAGCAGAGTGCATCCCGAATTGATCATTTGAGGTCGGTGCAGCATGTCTTCTTCTTCCATTCTTCTCTATTACTCGTCATCTCATCAGACACCTTTCGAACCATATCATCCTTCACACAGTCCATCCACCGTTTCTGTGGTTTTCCTCTACTCTTATACCCATTCACAGTCACACTCAAAGCTTTCCTCACGACATTATCCACATGCCCATTCATCATCATTCTGTCCTTGTCCCACGTTGTTTGGAGTCGGCGCAACACGTTTTTTTTAATCATTCCCGCTACGTCGACTCTCTTTACGTCGACTCGTGATTTTTCTTGATTTATTTATTTATTTAGGATCTCCAACAAAGGATATACACAAACACATGAAATAAATAATCGACGACAAAAGTATTACGTAGGTGTACTCCTTCACTTACAGGAGACCACAGCATGCGTAATAAGATGTATAACTAAGCTAACAGAGTTATAGTAGCATTTAAACATTCAAATCAAATTAAAACACAACACATTATGTAGCACTAAAATTAAATTTAAAAAAATTAAAAAATAAAATAATTAACAAAGTCATAACAGCAATTAAAAAAAAAAAAGAAATACTGTCATCTGGAAATACTGTTGGAAAAATAAAATTTAAAAATAAATTAACAAAGTCATAGCAGCAACAAAAAAAAAATAAAAAAATTCAAAACATATTTGGCAATAAAATTGGGAAAATTAAAATAGTAAACAAATACATAATTTTTTGACAAACAACAATTAACAAATAATTAACAAATACATAATTTTTTGAGGCATTTTTTTATAATTTGCAAGAGATTCACAGATGTCAATGTATTGATTTCGATGTATTGTCTTTTGTTTCGCCTTGGCATGAATGACTGCCACAGAGTACAGTCACATTCAAAACGAAATACGGCTGTGCTTTTCGTTATTAAGTAACTTCGCTTATCCGGTGATCCGTATTTTTAATAATACATTGATAACCCACCAAACGGACGAACGAACGGATGGCCGATGGGGCCGGAAAGTTCTGGAGTGGCGCGACCGCGAACTGGAAGACGTCGCGTTGGAAGGCCTCCCACTAGGTGGACCTATGACCTGGTAAAGGTTGCGGGGATCCGCTGGATGCAAGACGCACGGGACCGGTCAATGTGGCGACACTTGGGGGAGGCCTATGTCCAGCAGTAGACGTCTTTCGGCTGAAATGATGATGATGATGAACCCACCAAAAGGTACTAGGCTAGCATAAGTTCAAGGAGTTGTGTATTTTTATATTCCGGGTGTCTGAGTGGGTACTTACTGTTTAATATTATCACATTGTCAACTTGTGATTAAAATACCATCTTCAATTCCTGCTAGCCTAGTACTTTTTTTTCTTCCATTCTCCCCTGTCAACCGTCACGCAATCATTTACAACTTTTTTCCTTTATATCATTCCTCACACAATCCATCCATCGTTTCCTTGGTCTTCCTCTCCCTCTCCGTTTATTTATATTCATCACTCTTTTAGTCACATACGATTCGTCCCTCCTCATCACATGTCCATACCAAGACAGTCGATTCCATTTTCCACATTGCCATTGAATGTCTGAATTATAGATTTTTATTAAGTCGCCGCTGTTTTGATTTATTAAGAGTGTTAGATGAATGTTTTTGCTACTGTATATTTACATAATTTATGTATTCATCACCTGATATTGAAGGTGAACTTATTATTAATTGCATATTTAAAACTTGTATCGAATAAATATGTATTGATTAGTATGTAATGAATATCGAGTAGGTGATCATATTGATCTTGTAAAGTTGAACTATGATGTAAATGGTAGATGTTATGTCGTGAGAGAGGTTTAAAAAAACGTTTGTGGTAGTAATATTTCCTCTAAACATCGTTTACATAAAGGTCAGTTTAGATTAAACAAGCGATTCTGAAAGAGCAGATATTTTATCGTAGAAAGACTAATTATTATTTTTGTCGCCACGGTTGACGCAGTAGCTGTGCGATTGACTGGTGCGTTGCGTGTCGCGAGTTCGATCCCTGCACGGAACACATATCTGTATGGCTTACAGACAGTGGCGTTCCTAGGGGCCAACAATACGGCAAGCCCATAAGGCAAGCAGACTGTTCAGTAACCCTAACATCATGAAGAGTGGTAGGTTATAAGGGCAAGCTAAACTGTTAGGCTTGTATAAAACTACTTAAAGTTAGTTGTTCCGGGTCTGACTGTTAGTGTATGTGAGCCCAAAGGTGCAAACTCACCGCGACGCACGGATAGGCTATGCACGTGTGTTAAGCTTCGCTTTACAAGATAATGTAAGTGATTGTGTCCACTGCAAACCACGGATACGCGATGCCGACAAAAAACCGCCGAATGACGTCATTAGTACATGCGTGGTGCTCGAATAAGGCGCTCACATAGCTCAACGCTGTCAACGCCATGCACGCTGTGCACGCGGTACACACTATACATGAATATTAACCCACGACTGTGCCGCGGTGGCCCACGCACGCTACAGTTGTACTTAATTGTGGGTGTGTAGCGTGTACTGCAGTGGAAACGTAGACCCACGTTGTCAAACAAATGAATCCACGCAGGTAAAATGCGCCGCGGGGCCTTGCACAGCGTGCACCGCGGTGGGTTTTAATGCTACACAAGAAAAAGGGACGTGAAAATATTTAGTTTTTACGATTAATTAAATATTTGCATTTTAAACTTTTCGGACTTGAGGACTTGAAAAAGTCGATCTCTGACATTTTTTTTTTTTAACGATTTTATAGTACAGAGGTGTTGCTTAATTCTAAACTCGCAAAACTTTTACGTTTGATGGCGAGAGGCACTCTTTTACATAACAATGAACCACCTTACTTAAATAGCTACTTCTTATAAATTCTACTGTTTTGGTTTAATCATATCATAGTACATTTTGATATAAGTGGGGAAACCCTGTTACTGCATTCGAGGCGGAGTTAGCGTAAGTAAACAGCCCAATATGAAAAACAGAAAATGCTAATGCAAAACTGTGCTGAAATATGAAAAACAGAAAATTTAAATTATTTTTTTAATTTAAACACAAATAAATAAACGTGTTAATTATCATGTTTATTGCAGGAACATAAGGTTTTTCGCATAACCCCTTGTTAGTACCTTAGTACACAAGCTGTCGCTTTGCACTACCATTATTTTTACACACTAGAAAATTTGTATGACAGAACAGAATCCACAACAAATACATGCAATTACATAACATCACGCCTGTAATCCCCGTTGGGACAGGCAGAGGTGTACTTGATAGAACACCCACATCTCGCCAGCAGTTTTTTTGCCTATTGCCAACAACCGGGCAAGATTCCAGACTCCGTGGCTGCTACTGAGAAAATCCTGATGGAAAGACCCAATAGCATTTTGCCCGACTAGGGAATCGAACCCAGGACCTCATGCTCAGCAGTCACGCTTGCGACCACTTAACCAACGAGGCAGTCAATTAATATTTATTATTTATTATTAACATAAAAAACAAATCTAAGCTGTTGCACAGTTAAAAGAAACATATTTAAAAAATGAGAAAATAACATTAAATAAAATACTTAAAAATAACAAGAAGAAGTCATCTTTCGTTCATCTTCTCACAGTAAGTACCTGTAGAAAACATCCACACTGCGAAAAAAAAAAGAGAAGACCGCGATTTAAAAAAAAAAAAAATCTTCAAACAATCAAAGTCACTTTTCACTATAAAATTAAACTGAACTGAACTGACCAGAACTCTCATCTTGACCCTGGAAGCTGCTGATGGCTACTGATGCCCGCTGTTACCTTCCATTGCTATTTATACGACCACTTAATGGGTGTAAAAGTACCCTTAACGAAGCCGAAAGGCACTTGTTCTCCTCGTCATTGTGATTATGTGTTTGTTGTAGACCATACCTGGAAACCTTCTAGTTACGCAGATATTTGGGGTCAAAGTTCCTTTTTTACAAGTTTTTTTTTTTTAAATATAAGTTGTTATGTTATAACTTTACTTTAAATACCATCACGACCTCAGTACCATTCAATGCATCCATCAGCACAAAGTTTTGAGTGCGTTACATTGAGTCCGACCGTAAAACTACAGTACTTTCACGGTTTTATGCCTTGTGACTGGGACTGTAGCTACATTCCATTGTTGTCTTTGTTTCGCCAATTCAAAAGTGCCTGTAACTGGCCTACTTGAAATAAATGCTTTGATTTTGTTTTTTTTTTCGATTTTGACACGTGATTTTCAACCCCCAAAAAAAAGTCGTTTCCCGGCAAATTTTTTTGCGTAGAGTTACTTAGTTTGATGTACAGAATGATTGACGGCTTCGTGAAGGGTCCGTTTACATCTTTTAAAGAGCAGACGGGTAACTTGCATTTAAAACAAATAATAAGAAAATAAACTGAACTAAAAAACTATTTGAGAGCAATAATGTATATATGGAATGACGTGACGGTTCCGTCGATTTTTATTTGTTTTTTTGTCCGATGTAATTGCAGTGGCTACTGAATTTTACCACCTTGTAAATGATAAGGAGATATTCAGAGTTCATGGCCAATCTTCAGTAATTAGAGAGACACCAAAAGAAGAAGAAAAGCTTTGTTTTTTCACCCTATGAACTAATAACTAATAACCCTCCGGGTTGATCCTCAAAATGAGATAACCTATCCTATTTAATATTATAGATGCTAAAGATTGTGAGAACGGATGTTTGTTACTCTTTCACGCAAAAACTACTAAACGGATTTGGATGAAATTTGGCACACAGATAGTTTGTAACCTGAATTAACACATAAAATACTTTTATCCCGGTAGTACGCTCCTGTGGGATAATAAGCGAACTCCACGCAGGCGACGCCACGGGCATAAGTTAGTCCTAATGAAATCAAACTTTATCTAATGCGCCACTAAATCATCAATTAATTAAGTAGTGAAAATATCGATCGAAAAAATATTGACAAAATCTTGAAATGTTGGTAAAATATTTTTAGCGACAACTCAATATTTATTCAAAAAAATATTGACATCATTGATCTTGAAAAAAATTTTCTGCGACAGCTCAATAAAATATACTTAGCACCGAAAAATCACTTAAAATCTTCCTTAAAATCACTTGACACACACAACCAAAACATTCTTATTCAGTAAAAAAAACTGTAAAAGACACTGACCAGAACTCTCATCTTGACCCTGGGAACTGCTGATGGCTACTGATACCCACTGCCACCATCCGTTGCTATTTATACGACCACTATATAGACCAGACGGGATACTCCAATGGTTAATGTGGCAAGTAAAGTAAAAAAATATCAAGTAAAGTATATTTTTGTAATAAAACACGTGGGTTCCGTAAGTATTTTTTTGAATAATTATTTTTGGTAGAATCGATTTACTGAGTTGGGGAGCTCTTGGCTAAATAAAACAGCCGCTCAGGTTGATCTTCAGGTTAAGCTGCTCTTGCCTGGGTTGGTCCGTGGATAGGTGACCACTCATTACATACCTCGTTTCTTCCGATCCTCAGTAGCACGTTAAGCCTTTGGTACCGGTTGTTAATTATAGATCTTTGACAGTCGTTACAGGTAGTGAGTGGTCCGAGTCTGACAACCAGTCTTACCAAGGGGTATCGTATTACCCAGTACTAACTAGGTTGTGGAGGTCAGATAAGTAGTCGCTTCATGTAAAATACTGGTGTTCAGGTGCATCCGGCTACATTGGAAGCTGACCCGAACATGGTTGGGAAAAGGCTAGGCAGATGATGATTTGCTGAGTTGAGTTTTTTTAAACTCGTTACTAGTTATTGGGTTATGATGTTAATTTTTTTTTTTTTTCTAGTCACGATTTTTCTAAAGGGCATGAGTTGATGTCTGTAGAAACATCTTTGTTACATATTCTTGCAACTGTGGTCTTTATAAGTTGTGTAGATTTTCTGCAATATGCAGTAGATTTTCATTGAACAAAGGTTTCAGTTTATTTGTCGACTCAGAACTACCGATTGTCTTAAATATGAGGCAAATGTTAAGTTCCCCCTTATTGCAATTTGAAGCTTATGTCCGTGCCAGCATTCTGCTCAGCATCTTTAACTGGCTCGTTGCTCTAGTGGTCGCAAGCGCGACTGCTTAGCATGAGGTACTGGGTTCGATTCCCGGGTCGGGCAAAGTGTTATTGAGTTTTTCCATCAGGAATTTCTCAGTAGCAGCCACAGAGTCGGACGGTAATTGGGACTTAAATATAAATGGCGAAATGCGAGTGTACTATTAGGTACACTTCAGCCTAACCCTTTGGGGATTACAGGAGTGATGTTATGATGTTATGCTATACTGATATTCGGGGCATCGCTTTTAATCAGGCGAGATTTTTATCAAGGTTTCGAATGGGCATGCTCTAAATTTCTGTTCCCGAAAATCCTACGACATTTAAAAAATAGAATAGAATGGAATATTTATTTGCGCAAAACATGGTATACAAGGGTGTAAAATACAAATTGAGGCAAGCATGTTTAGCTAGGATAAAACATAGCATGCAAAATTTTAAAGACAACTTAAGGCAACATCAATCGTTTTTTTAAAACATCAACATTTTTTATCTTCAAATTCTTTTAAACTATAAAAACTACACACAAAAAGGCACACACACACACACACACAACAGCAACACACTAAAAGGCTTTCTTCTACCAGTTTTCTCTCCACGGTACCCCGGTCCGGGCGGTCGGGCGAGGGCGCAAAGAATGCAGGAAGCTTCGTTTGACAAGCGGGCGCCATCTTGAATTTTGAGTTAATAATTTTCGTGTACTCGTTGCGTCATTATCATTAAGACTATGAACGTGTTGTGTTATCGGGTTTTGTTTGGCTTTAAGTTGATTAGGTAGCACTGTTGTTACTAAAAAATATAAAGAATGTGGTAAAGTTTCATCAGATTTTTTCGGTCCAGCATTGTTGTATTCCTTGTCATTAATTTCATGAAGTAGGCTGGTAACTGCAAGTTTAGTTTAATCAGTCATATCGTCGGGGATAGTGCAAATCCGCGAATCTACCATAAGTAAAGTGCGCGTATCTGCACTACGTGTAGGTTTACAGGGGAAGGTTATAAGTTTTTTTTTTTTATTTCAGTGATTTTTGACCTCATTTTGAAATGAATAAAAAAAAAAAAATGTTGAATGTTTTTGAATGTTTTTTTTTCTTTTTTTATTCTATGTATTGTTAATAGTAGAAATCTATTTTTTTTTAAGTTTCATTAAATTCATTAATTTAGTCGCTACGACAATGCAATTACGAATTGGCAAAATTTTTCAGATACGCGGAATTATCCAATGCTAGTTCCGCGGATTTGCACTATCCCCGACGATATGGCATTGTCACTGCTGGAGCACATGGAGCTCAGTGAACCCATACTCACAGCGCAGTTTAATATTTCTCTGTTTAATAATAGAATATATTCTTCCCTTGGTTCGTACCCTGGCAATGCTGAATGCTCTACTGATGTCCACAACGGAGTGTGATTTATTTGCCTCGAGATGCGTACACGTATGTCGTGGATGTTTGAGTTTCTGTGAGACTATGCACGAAATATGACTTTTTCTTGTGCTTGTTCTGTGAGAGGATGCACGAAATATGACTCTTTCTTGTGCTTGTTCTGTGAGACTATGCACGAAATATGACTTTTTCTTGTGCTTGTTCTGTGAGAGGATGCACGAAATATGACTCTTTCTTGTGCTTGTTCTGTGAGAGGATGCACGAAATATTACTTTTTCTTGTGCTTGTTCTGTGAGAGGATGCACGAAATATGACTCTTTCTTGTGCTTGTTCTGTGAGAGGATGCACGAAATATTACTTTTTCTTGTGCTTGTTCAGTGAGGGGATGAACGAAATGTGAATTTTTCTTGTGTTTTTTCTGTGAGAGGATGCACGAAATATGACTTTATCTTGTGCTAGTTCTTTGAGAGAATGCACGAAATATGACTTTTTCTTGTGCTTGTTCTGTGAAAGGATGCACGAAATATGACTTTATCTTGTGCTAGTTCTTTGAGAGGATGCACGAAAGATGACTTTTTCTTGTGCTTGTTCTGTGAGAGGATGCACGAAATATGACTTTATCTTTTGCTAGTTCTTTGAGAGAATGCACGAAATATGACTTTTTCTTGTGCTTGCTCTGTGAGAGGATGCACGAAAGATATTTTTTTCTTGTTAACTTTAAGTAAGTACTTTATTTAATATTTTTATCATTCTCCATTGTAAATAATTATGTTTCTTTTAACTGTGCAATAGTTATTTTGTTTGTTCAAATTAAGCCTACGACATTAAAAACAGTCTTAAATAAAATAAACGCAGATTCCAGCGAATCCTGTAGGCGGATTCAATTAAGACCTATTTAAATTAAAACCTTGCATTACTTAGTATTCTTTGCTCCAATTATAGATTCATGCAAGCAACCGGTTCTGCACTGCATTTGGTCCAAACTAAGTGTTCTTTTTTTGAAAAAAAGTGTGACAAAAAGTTGTTGATTTTATTTTTAAATGAAATCTGATCAAGCGGTGATGAATGCGTCGGCCTTTGGCTCACTGGAGGAAGTTTATTAAAAAAAAAATAACTTTGGTGTGCTGTAGGTGGTTTATGGGAATTCCCGAATGCAGTCTAGTTTTTGAAAGGTGCCCATATGGAGTAGTGTTTCTGAGATTGGGTTTGCTTATATTTGTGTGTTGTTATTGATGGAAAAGTACCTATGAGTAGTTACATAAAAATATTGGTAACATTGTGTGTATATGGGAGCTACATCTGCCAACAAACTGCTTTACAGTTTGGCAGAAGTAACATTTTTTCTTAGGAGGTCACCACGAATAAACTCTTTTCCAATTTTTTTTTTTTTGTCTTAAGAAACTTACCACTTTGTGTCAAGGTTGCAGTTGTTCTTGAAATCAGATGTTCCATCTTGAGTGAGCATTACCAACATAAACCAGACAGAGGCGTTGTCTCTGTGAGTTCCTAGTGGTGGATTAAAACACATTCGAGTAACCATGTAGTTTCTTGCCGGTTCTTCTCCATAGGAGACGACCAACCCGAACCGTGGACCTTTTCTCGACGTTTTATAAGTGCCCCTCTAGGGCTATGTGAAATATTTTTTTAATATTTTTGACTCCATGTTTAAAAAATATTGCGATGTGATTGTTTTTATAGACCGACCGCTTCAATGAGTCCTCGCGAAGGTATGGTATAAATGGAATATTCTGAAGGTTGATCACGTGTTGGTTTAATTAGTATCGTAATACCTACGTGTATTATGGTTGTTTTGAAGCCAACCTCTGGGATATTGTTAGGACTTTGTGGACGATTAATGTGCTTTTGATGGGGCAAGGCGGAGGACTCATTAAAGCGGTCGGTCTATAATTAACTTGGTTTATTTCAGACTTTTGTGTTAGACGTTATAATCGGTTATAATGTTTACTATCAAAACCCTAGTATGAACCTTTATCCTCCTTAGTACACCTATAGTAATCTGAACATTAATTTTGATGTAGAAATCCCAGCAGACGTTTTTTAATTACATTATCATCAAAATGTCATGCCACCATACCAATTAAACCATTAATATCTTCACATAAACCGTCATATTTATCCACCCAGACAGACAGACGGACATATAGCTTTGTCTTCTTTATTTAAATTCTTTGTACACACCTCATTACTCGCTTTATCTGGTTCGAGTCGGTAAATGTCAACGGTGCAAGATTATAGGGCTCAATGGGTTAATAGGTAAACCATGTATAACTAGAAGACGGGATATTTACCATGTCTATTGTTTTCTTTGAGTTCCCGATATTTCGGCGCTGTTGCAAGCACCATGATCACGGATAAACTGAAGTTATTGCGGGTGGGTGGCGAAATTTCGGGAACTCAAAGAAAACAATAAACATGGTAAATATCCCGTCTTCTAGTTATAATAATTTTAGTGACCATGAAAGTTTAAAATCTTGAACCATGTATATTCTTACAAAGTAAGTATGTAAGTAGCTATCTCTTGGTTTTATATTCTCGCCTTTAGTTTTTCGAATGTTGAATAGAAGCCTTTTACGGCCTGCTTTTAAACATATCTCTCGTCTGAGAATTCATGCTGTAGATACTAGCTTATACCTGCGGCTTTGCCCGCGTGATGGTCGGTAATTACCCCCGGGATAAAAAGTATCCTATATGTTAATCCAGGTTATAAACTATCTATTTGCCAAATTTCATACAAATCCGTTCAGTAGTTTACGCGTGAAAGAGTAACAAACATCCATCCATCAACCCTCACAAACTTTCGCATTTATAATTTTATAAGTAAACAAAAAGTAAGATAAGGAGTAAGATCTACAGCACCGCAAAATGGACCCTCAAGCTGACAGCTGTACCGTGACATAACGATTGCCATCTTTTCAGACAGCATTTCTGACACCGTAAAGTCAAACCATTTATTTCGATTAGGTCAATAAAGTACTTGGGTGACACATTATACAATGAAATAAAATTGATTGTAATTGCCCATTCATATGGTAACTGTCATGTGTTGGGTACGTTGTCTTGCTAGCTTTTGCTTTCTACATACAAGGTGTAAACGGACCCTTCACGAAGCCGTCAACCAAGCATTCTGTACATCAAACTAAGTAACTTTACGCAAAAATTATTGCTGGAAACGACTTTTTTTGGGGTGAAAAATCACGTTTTACGGTAGGGCTCGATGTAACGCACTCAAAACATTGTGCTGATGGATGCATTGAATAGTACGAGGGTCGTGGAGGTATTTAAAGTAAAGTTGCAACATTAATAACTTGTATTTAAGAAAAACCTTTGAAAAAGTTGGAACTTTGATCTTCAATATCTCCGTAACTAGAAGGTTCCCAGGTATGGTCTAGAACAAAAAAATGATCGCAATGACGGGGAGAACAAGTGCCTTTCGGCTTCGTTAAGGGTCTTATTACACCGTTTATTTAGTTAACGTAGAGTTCCTAGACTTCCTTGTGAGGAGCCATGCCTTTTTCTACCGCCAAGGAGCTGTTCCCTCCGTTCTGGTTTGAAGAATGCTCGTGACTCGGAGGTGAAGTTTGGAAAACTCATGTGCCCATCGGAGATTTTTGAACTTTATCTCTCCGAGTTGCAGTCGCAAATGCAACGACTTCGGCGCACAAGGTGGGTATTGTAGATTTAGTTAGTAGCAATTGCTTTAAAACAGCTTACCTACTTACATAACAGGCAGGAAACGAAACAGGCTGTATAGAAAATCTGACAAGTCTATCAAAATCTTCCTCAGATTATTAGCAAGCTCTTTTCGTCTTCGCTTCGAAATCATTTTTGTACGCTTCGCCAAGCCAAGTCGGCCAAGCAATAAATACTATAGCAATTGGCTTATGCGGAACCCCAGCTTTAACTACGCTTCCTGCTTTACCATCTTTTTTATACAATTGCTATAAATTGAAAAAAGTGCTATCAAGAGTAAATATCACTGTTCCGTGGGACAAGAGATCTTTCCGTCGGGTTTGGTCACAGCTGGGTATTTCACCTACCTACGTGACAGATAGCAAGTAGCTTTAAAGGTCTATATCAGGTGTAGGGCCTTCCGGGGTCAGGGTCCCGTCAGTATCATGAAACCAAATAAGTTATTTTTTTTAACTTGTTCTTTGGAGTCAGACCAGCTGCAGTCTATGCGGGTCTTCAGTGTTTCGGAGTATGTTCAGACGTGCAGACGCGGAGGAGGCTCTTTCTCTAAGTATACAAGGTTTTAAATGCTGATATTTCAAGTAGCTTCACTACGTGAGGCCGTTTCACCCAAAGCACATTTTTATTTTCTGTCCCGCTAACTAAATGTGGTCGCATTTGATATACCGGGACCCATCGCGTCTAGTGGAGGTTCACAGTGTTTCTCGGGTAGGTATATTAAACATACGTATGACTGCGGAGCAAGGCTTTGACCGAGTGGTGGCCGAGGTTTAGCCAAAGAAACCAGGGCCGTTCTAAAGCTCGTTGGGTCGACTATCGTCAAAGGTGAAACACCTGGATAAGGGACGCACAGAACCGGGAAGTGTGGCAGAAGAAATGGGAGGCCTGTACCCAGCAGTGGGTGATTCCGGGCTGATATGATGATGATGATTATTATGGCTGCTGATCGTAAGGTTCTGGTTTCGTTACTGAGTTTGCCAAGTATTATAGCTAATTTTGATTTGAAAACGTTAAACGTAATATGGTTTTCCCTTATTTTATGGGTCTTTTGTACAGAGAGTTAAGTTATTGAGTGTTGCTTGAATTTACTATTACAACTTTGCCTGCGGGGACTTTATGTGGTACAAGCATGGTGTTATTTTCTTTTGCACGAAATGTTCGAGATAATTTTCGTTATTTGAAACTTCATAAGCTTTATTGATCTAACATGTGTTTCGTGTACTGAACCCTCTAGTCAACTTAACCTAAGCTCTGTTTTCCTGATTATGCAAATTATCTAATCTCAGTTCTACTTAGAAAAAAACAACAAATACCAAAGGTGTATTTAAGTCGTAAATATAATTTGTACAAGCTACAATATTGATCTCAAAATCGGTAATTAAGTTAATACGAGTATGTAAGAATGCCTTCCGCAGTGTTTTGAATATTTTTGAAGTGCGTAGTTCTGGGTGCGTAGGCAAGTTTTTTTAAGGCTCACTTGATAAGCGATGCTTACTTGTATCAAAGTGAATAGGAGGTCTTATAATGTGACAAAATACGTGTATTTTTCGTGGGACGGAGATAAAAAGTTAATGTGTGATGTGTACATTTTAACCAATAATTAATGAAAAACGAATTTCTTTCTAATTTTTATTTTGCTGTTTTAAAACAGATTCTGAAAGTATCTTAATTTTTTCAATAATATAAAATATGTGATAACTCACGACGTATCACCAGGTCGGAGAGGGGGGGGGGGTCTGTACAAGTGGCCTAAAAAACGTCACGTGATAAAAGGATGACCGTTTGATTGTATTGCATTGAGAAAACCTAGTTCTTTTGTAAAATGGTTATATACTAGAATGGAAAAAGGTCCAGAATTCTTTCCTTTATCAAAGTTGTTCGGGTGGTGAAATACATCAGAATAAATATTGCTCATGACATTTAAAAAGTCCGGCCAGTTAATGAATTGATGCAAGTGCTCAAAACGCAGGTCCTTCAACGAAAGATCACAGAAGCAATAAAAATTAAATTATAATAATGTCCCAGTTTACATTTCACTCGCAAAGCGGAAGACACATTTAATACAGAACACGAGAAGACGTTCAATAAAACCTGTTCATCACTGACGTTCACTTTCATAATGACCTTGAACTGACGATGTGCGGGCGATGACCTTTCAGCGAACTTTTCATGTTGTAGTCATAAATGGTTGACTCATCATTGTAATTACTAGTTGGACTGGTCTGGTAGATGATGAGACGAGATTTAATAAAACAAGATCATCAGTGACGCTAACTTTCTGGTGACCTCGACCTTACGATGCGCGAGCTTTAACCTTCAAGCGAACTTTAACATTTTAAATTGACTATTGACAAAAGTTTAGTCTAGACCTCAAATAAAACAATGACCTTGAACTTGAGAGTGAGTGGGTGACCTTCAGAGGTGACCACAGTCTCCAAGTGATTAGTGGACGGGACGCGTCGCCGGTATGTATCCTGGAGACATATGGCTGTCAACGTCAACCTCGGCGAAGGTAGTGTTACTGCCTTGGTGGATATACAGAGCAGAAATGGTACGAAAGGAGCAGGGAATGTCTTTGCTTGTAGCAGTGGAAATTTTGCTGTTGAACTTAAGACTTCAATGTCATCGTCTCATCTAACACATGTGCTGTCCGGTATGGCGAGGACCTTCAATATTTAGAAATTACTAACTTATCGCCCACGTGCAGTTTGGTAGATGTCCCACGAGGTCGTACTACTGGGATTATTTTTATATAAATTCCACAATCAAAGAGAGAAAAAAAAACTTTTTTTTTTTTTTACCAGCTCTTTTGTATTCATAAGTCATGAATATATCGGTTGATTAATTGATGAGATTTAAGACATGACCATCTTTTTTTTTTCGGAAGGGAGTGTCAAACTTGTACTGACTAAAACCCAACCATGTTCCTGCTTAGCCCTTTGTGTTCCAGGGCCGCGGTATCTCTTTCGAACAGTCCCGCAGCCCAAGACATGTCCATCCTCAAAAACGATTTAGAGAGTCGTGAACTTCTGAAAAACAAATGACGTCGCATACTTTAAAATCATGACGTTTTTTACGTAGCAACCAAACCGTTCTTACTTTCCGTTGATCTTGAACTGTGAAGATGCGCGGGCGCCGACCTCTACGGACGATGATCTTGTGACGTAACAAGTACGTTGTGTTTAGATGTGTGTGTGTCTGATGAATCTTTATGACGTTGTGTTCAGACTAGCTTATGTCCCTGACTTTTATTGCGTTTCTTTTGTATTTTATAAGATAATATTACATCATCATCCTCTAAGATTTGGGCAAGTGTACCTATAGTATAAAATCAAAATCAAAAATCTAGGGCGAAAATCAGCACTTTTTGGACGCCAATTACACAAAACAGTACCTCAAAACGCCCTCCCTTCACACATCCACATTGCTCCAGTTATGTTCAACTGAGCACTCGTCCAGACTTCGGGATGTCACTGAGAAATTCTTGACGAGGATAATATCCAGGATGAAATGTAGCCGACCATGTCCTTCTCCAGGTTCTAGGCTACCTGGGAGGTGCCTGTAGTTTAAGCTTGCATGAGTTACAGACAGACAAAGTTAATTTGATTTTGTAAGAATATGATTATGTGTGGGATTACCGACACTATAAATGTGTGTGTAATGTGATGCGCAAGCGTCTTATGACGTTTGTGATTGATGATCGTGATGTATGGTATGTTGGATGGATGTTGTAATATTTACTTGCGAGACGAATAGGTATTGTGTAAGCTATGTTCAGTTTTTGTTATAGTTGATCTTGCGACCCTCCCAGTGGCGAGTATTAAAGGAACCTAGAGCACTGAGCTCTTTTGGTTCCGCTACCAATCTATTGTCTGGCTAAACTTCAATCACGTCTCAGGATCAAACAGTCCACTAACAAAACCAGCCTTGCGTGAAATCTCGATCAACATCGAAGGGTTCTCTCAGGTCCTGCCGAGGCTGCGGGACTGTTCGAACGGGATACCGCGGTTCGAGGTCCTGGAACACAAAGGGCAAAAAAGGAACATGGATGGGTTTTAGTCAGTACAAGTCTGACACTCCCTTCCGCTCCGCCCAGAGTGGGAGGGGTCATTTGATGATTTGCTGTCCATTAAAAAAAGGGATCTTTCAGCAGGTCCCACATTCCTGGACTATCACTTGTCCCGGAGATCTGCCATTGAAGCATGGTATCACAGCACCAAGTTATTTCGGCAATAATAATTTAAACTGAGATGGTCTGCTGTTCGCCTGATAATTTGAGTAATACAACATGTCTGTGTACGGTTTGCGTAAGCTATTCGTAAAGGCGTTTAAGAGCAATTTGAAATTCTGGTATCATTGCATTACAGTTATGGACAGGCGCTTAAGTTTTCATACAAATCTGATTTTCCATATCACAGTGAATGGCCTCATTCTTTTATCAAAAAGATGGACCAATACAATCTAATGGTAAATTCTTCTTACTGTCAATCGAAAACTTTTAAGAGAGCATTTGATTTTTTAACCAACGAAAAAAAAGAACAACGTTCTCAATTTAACTTCTTTTTTTTAATTTGTTTTTTTTTTCTGTCTGACCACGCATAAGTTTTTACAGAGAAGTCAGATTTGAATGATTTATTTTTTTATTGGAGAACGTATATCTCAAATTTGTTTCCATTTAACATTGAAAAATAAAATCCACCCCTAAGGGTAGAAAAACATAGGGCGATTGATTTAGTCTTACTGAATTTTCAATCGTGAACCGATTCTGTTTAAATTCGGCACTTTTTCGCTTTTCAGTGCATTTTTTCGTCGGTTCGATTTTTTGTTTAAAAGTCTTATTTAAGAATTCATAGTGCATAGTAATTCTGGACTTTTTCATTTATTTCTTGACTCGTATATAAGTTCCCATTAAAATAGATGGACAAAGTTTTAGAAGTCATTCAGACCACCAGAATGAGGACTATGGTAAAAAATAATAATAAGGAAAACGCATTAGATACTTACAAGAAAAATAAAATCACTTAAATCAGTGTTTTTTTTGCTTAGATATCTTTGGTTAGACGTACTAAACGCTGTGTTAAAATTTGTCCATCTATTTGATGGGACCTTATCTTTCTAGCCAGATCAAAATGTTCCTTCAAGCCCCCGTAGGATACGCCTTTACGCGTATCTTTTGTAATTTAAAATTATGTTAGTGCAACTAGAATGTTACAAATACAATACTCAATTGTAATGATCTCATTTCACTTTCTCCAACAGATTACAAAGTAAACTGGTTTTCTATTAGGATGCTGCATGTATCTGAGAACATTACTAACCTACTTATAAATCTGTAAGCATACGCACTTAGTGTCAGTAAGAGGAATGTATTACAGACTACTGCACTTAGTTAGTGCACTTAAAAGAGTATTAATCTATATATCTGTTTGTGCTTCGTTGGTGTAGTGGTCGAAAGATCTGCTTCTGAGCATGAGGTCTTGAGTTCGATTAGCAGGTCCAGGTGCAAGTCTCTGTTAGGTTTTCTTTTTATAAGCAGACAGGAAAACGCTGCTGTCTATAATTGTGACGTGATCTGGTTTCGGGTGGACAAAAGCTTGATCTTACTAATATTATAAATGCGAAAGTTTGTGAGGATGGATGGATTAATAGATGTTTGTTACTCTTTTACGCGAAAACTTCTGAACGGATTTGGATGAAATTTGGCACTTAGATAGTTTATAACCCTTAACTTCTTAGCGTGACGATGACAATCATAATTGAGTCGGCGCAGAACTGGGGTATGAGTTTGGCGCCTTCAGTAGCGTCCATCAGTTCCTGTAATTAACAAACAACAGGACACGCAGGACACGATATTAAGTGCCCCATCGTTTGTGGAACAGCACCACATTTACACTCCAGGGGCCTCAATGAATCTCCCTGAACTGTCAACAAAAAAATAACGTGATGACTTTTTTCAGCCGACTCTAAAATTTTAATCTTTTGTTTTGAGGACCCAAGAAACCACAACTATTCTTAGGATTAGCCTATACCAACATACCAAATTTACAAAATGAGATCATAGGTGCAAAAACTGTCGATATGTACAAAAGTAAAGTAAATAGTATACCAGTTTGATTGTTGACGTAGCAATTCAACATGGCCGCCGTAATATCTAGGATATAGTGAGGTAGACTTGACTAGAATGTAGGTAAAGACGTGATTAGACTGTGTTAGAGGTTTCAACTTAAGTTTACACAGTTTTAGGAGTTACTATAAATATTGCAATGTCTTTTATATGACCTTATTTTAAAATTATTTAGGTAGAGGAGCTCGTAGCTAAATAATTACAACCGCTCTGGTCGATCTTTAGATTAAGCCGTGCTTGCCGAGGTCGGGCCGGGAATGGGATTACCTATTACATACCGAGTTTCCTTTTACGCACGTTAAACCGTTGGTTCCGGCTGTCATTTGTAGATGTTTGACAGTCGTTACAGGTAGGCCTAACAACCAGTCTTATTTAGGGGTATCGTATTACCCAGGATTAACTGGGTTTTGGATGTCAGATCTGAGACATTTAAGAGTAATGATAAGTAATGGTTACTGGACTGTTTTCAAGCGAACAACTTTTAAAGGCTGTCCCCAAGATAAGACAATACAGCGTATAGATACAGTCAACAAAGAGGTATGTGGACAAGAAATACACACCTTTGTATATATTACTAAACAGGTACCATTCATTGTTACAATGTGCGAATCAGTTTCTTTTACTGGATGTTAAATGTTTAGCGTTGTCAAAGACTACTCAGTGAAGTTGCCACTGGTAACTGTCATCCTTACCCCACTGCTGGACAAAACCTCTCCACATGAATTTCAGGAGGAAAGAGATCCAGAGGGCTCTGACAAAATGAATCTCTATCAACCGGGAACCCAAAAGTCTGACAACCAGTCTTATTAGAGAGCAGCGGTGGCCCAGTGGTGGAGACCCTGACTTACGAGCAGTAAGTCGTGGGTTCGAACCCAGCCGGGCGCATTACTTTGTGTAAGTTATTTCATCACCACTGCTCTCAAAAACGGTGATGGAAAACATCGTGAGAAAACCGGCATGTCCTAGAACCAAAAATTCGAAGACATGTGACATCTACCAACCAGAACTGGGCCCGCGTGGTGGATTATAGCCCATTCCCTCTAATAGAGAGGAGGCCTGCGTCCCAGCAGTGGGAACATTAATAGGCTGATTATGCTTATGCTTATGCAGTCTTATTATGCGGTATGTAACTATGGCAGTCAAAAGGTTAAACTTACATAACATCAATTCTTGTATGTAATCCCCGAAGGGTCCGGCAGAGGTGTACCTAATAGTATAATAATAATTACTTTTCAATTCGTAAAATGATCACAAAGTGACAATTCATAATATTAACAGCGTCTGTGACCCATTTAAGAATTTTAACCTGTTTCATATCCTGCCGTGGTATACCTAACTAAAATGCCGTTAACCAACATCTGGTTGATTTTCAACTTTTGATGCTATATTAATGAGAAAAAAAACTATCGATCTGTGTTTGCGAATTTACAATATCTTGAATAGTTTTGGAAATAATAATTTAAAAAATGCCGTTAAGTATATATTTCTCACGTGTGAAATAAGCAAAAATAACATTAAGTATTTTGTGAGTCTCAGATAACGGCATTATACCACGGCAGTATTGTTATCCTATAATAACAGCCGCTCGTATCGATCTTTAGGTTAAGCCGTGCTTGTCTAGGTTGGTCTGTGGATGGGTGACCACCCATTACATACCGAGTTTCCTCCGTGCCTCGGTAAGCACGTTAAGCCGTTGGTCCCGGGTATCATCTTTGACAGTCGTTAGGTAGTCAGTGGCCCAAAAACGCTGACAACCAGTCTTACCAAGGGGTATCGTATTACACAGTACTAACTGGGTTGTGGAGGTCAGATAGGCAGTCGCTCCATGTAAAATACTGGTATTCAGCTGCATCCGGTTAGACTGGAAGCCGACCCCAACATAGTTGGGAAAAGGCTAGGCAGATGATGATGATGAGTATTGTTATCCTATTTTTATTATTCTTCAACGATGTTATTCGTTTACTCTGTACACGCCCTAAGACTGTAACATTTGCCATTTAGTTTAATTTATATATATTTAGTTGCCACACTTGAACCGATTTCATAACGAATTTAATTCTTGTGGGAAGGAGCAATTTTGTTTTGAGTACTTACCTACTCCATTTCTTGTTACCATTTAGTTGATAATACAATAATGTGAAATGTTTCTGATTTCTGTTGTATGCAATATTTCAAATCAAATTAAATCGTTTATTTTGTGAAACCTGGGTTACGTGCAGGTGTTCATTACATAATTATATACGAATAATGTTCATTCCATGATCAGCCAATTGGTCATACAAATTATAAAATAATATAATTTAAAAATTAGTCTAAAAGTCTATTTAAGTGGTGCGGACCGAAAAGAAATGAAAGATATTTCAGTGCGTAACTATGTTTTTTTTCTTTGACTTGATATTTTTTTGTTTTTTTTTTGACAGAGCTTTTTTAGGGTGACATTCTCGTCTGTTGATTATGGAATAAAACTGTAAAAGTCTTAAGTTTTTAAAAGCCTTATAACGGGCCTTTTGAAACTGATATATTGCTATACATAGTTTTTGTTTCTTAGATATGTTATACTCAATTCGTTTTGATGCAGATATTTTCTCAAAAGCTTTACAAAAATAATCATATTTAGTCGACTTAGCACTCAATCTAATACATTTAATTATAAACGTGTAAAATGACGACCTTGCAAAAACATTTTAATAATAAAATTGACCCCGTTCATATCCTTTGTCCTTACTCCGATATTTTTTCCACAAAATATCTCAAAGCAAATCAACGCCGTATCTTATAAAAAAACAACAAATATGTTAGAACGTTAATAATTAATTTAACACGCTAACTGATACCAAAGCGGAAGTTTAAAATATCTAAACATATAACCTTGACTACCTAAACATAATAAAAAAGCTAATCACTCATTTAAAATGAGGCGTGGCGACTATAAAAACCTTTTTGTGTTATTAAAAAGTTATTATTGGCAGTATTGGCTGTCAGGAAGTCTTGCCCTTGCCTTTTTAGGTTTTTAATGGCAAATGTATTAGATTATTCTGCCAATGAGTAATGAGAATGTCTTTGTGTTGGGTTGTAAAACTGTATTAATGTTATCGATATTATTTTCAAATATTTTTTTTTATAAATTGAGTCTTTGAATGTTACTGTGCTAAGGTCGACAGCTTAAATATTGAACTTGACATTTTGAATTCGAATAATAGGTACGATTATCTTGTATTTGTTTTAAATAATCGAAGTAACTACCGATTTTATTGTTCGAAATCATTTGTGATTTGTTAAGTCAATGGTATTGAGTTTATGGGAACTTATAAATATGTAGGTATGTCACGTAAGAAGTGTGTTGAGATATAGATCAAAGGAAACAACAAATTGTATAAAATTACTATTTCATTTATTCACACATCCTCGCCTCTGTTAGCCTGTATTTTTTTTTTTTATATAATTTATTTACAAAATCCAAAACATTGAGTATAAATTTTTGGTATCTAATATTTTATCACAGTTTACCATGCGTGGCCGGAAAGTCCATGAGCGTAACCGAGGGAAGCGCCATGGGCTACCGCGTAGGGGGCAGCATGGGCGACACCGAAGGTGGCAGCATGGGCCACACCGTAGGGGGCGGCAAGGGGAGCGTGTACAACGGGGGCGGGGTGGGACTGGGACAGGGATTGGCTAGACACGGAGTGGCTGGAAGCGTAGGCAGGGGCGGAGTAGGCCAGGGCAGGAGCAACACCATGGGCGGCGTACCCAGCACCGTGAGCGGCGTAACCAAGACTGTGAGCTCCGTACACGGCGGGCGCGGCGGCGACCAGGGGAGCGTGACCAACGATCTGCTTAGCGAGCACGGGGGCCGCACCAGCAGCAGCACCGTCCAACTGAGCCTCAACGGTCTTCACGGCGTCAACAGCTTGCCAAGAGTGGTCTTCAGCGGCGTTGATGGCCTGTCCGTGGAGCTCGGAGGCCTGGTCGTGGTATTCGCGGGCGGCATCAGAGGCGGCGCGGACGTGGTCGGAAGCTTCAACGTGGGCATCGATGGCGGCACCCTGGATGTCTCCGGGGGAGATGGTGGGGAGGACATGGGCGGCGTGGGCTACCGCGACCGGGGCGTGAGCCACGGCCAACGGAGCGGCTAGGGCGTACGGAGCCGCGTGGGCTGCCGCAAGACCCGCATGACCGATGAGGCCATGGCCGTAGGGAGATCCCAGCAGACCGGAGGGCGCGGCTGCGGCGCAGGCGAGGACGGCGGCGACAATCTGTGAAAAAATACCGATTAAAACATCGATAAACACACAAGCGATCCCTATATCGATATATCGATATCACATCACTAATCACAACACTGAACCACGCAAACACAATTTTTTTAATTTTAATTATTATTTTTAAAAGCACCAAAGAGTTTTTTAAGTAAGGAAACTCAAGTTTCGACCCACCAGAACTCTCATCTTGCACTTCTGTGTTAGACTGCTCGAAGGCTACTGACTGCTCTCGATTGGTCGCCGCGAGTTTTTATACCATTGCACGTTGGCTCGGCTCTATACGTAAAAAAAGTAAGTGGTCTGTATTCAAGGGCGGGAAGGGTGAATAGGAAGCGTGAATTTTTGACTGATAGATTCGTATGTCGAGGAAATGCGCGGCAACTTTTTAAAATTGGACCGTCGAAGGTGCGTTCGATTTAATTTGAATAACGTCAACGTTTAAATTGAAGTTGGAATTTAAATAATGTTAATAACTTTTTATTGCGGTACTGATATTTTTAATATTGTCTTTGGTGGAATTCGATTTAGGGAAAATATTATGAGGAAACCGGCCTTGGTCATGACTACCAACCCGCACTGGGCCCGCGTGGTGGTTTGTGGCCCACTTTCTGCCCAGCAGCGTTGTCCCAGCAGTGGGAAGTTATAGACTAATTATGCCATTAAATTGTCGTTTATGATGAATTTAATAGTCTACATTAGATTAGTTAACTTAGCTGAACTTTCAAGTGACAGGATTAAACCTTTAGATTTCGATATTGAAGTTAATTTACTAATTATAATATTCATTTTATGTGTCAACAGATTGCCCTCGTAAATTATATCTTTCAAGCTTACAAACTAATTTAATAACAAAATGTATAGTTAATTACATTAACGTAATTTTGAAAATTATTACGTAACATTTCAACAATTATTTTTTTGGTCTAACAGTTTTGCCTCCATATTGCTAGCATTGCTAAATTCTTCAAAAAGAAATTGATACCTAGTGACCCTCACACAAAAAAAATTCAACTCTCCATACATATGTCCGCACAGCTGATCGAGTTTTGTATGAAAAGTCGTTTTTTTTTGTCTGTTTTCGGAAAAGCCGTAGAACAAATGTTGTTGTTTATGATGTTAGTAATCTACTCCTGCGAGGTTGTTGGTGTTTAACAAATAACCCTGTATAAACAAGATGGCGCAGTGGGTTTCGATACAAACCACGCGCCAAAACATTCTTATTATAGTCAAGCCCGCCACACTATTCCCAAATCACTGCAACTCCTGAAAGCCAAAATCAACAGTGGCGACCACAAGAAAAGCGCCGAGACAATGACGCTCGACGAAGTCCCAGAGAAACAATTTAACTGTCTTGTAACCCGCATCGAAATTAATCAGAAAAGAATAGCGGAGGAGCAGGAAAAACATAATTTCCACTTCCCTCCATATCAGCAGGAGACAGGACAAAACAAGGCCAATAGGCACAAAGGACGTGTACTTCTAGGATAAGCCCAGTTGCCTAGCACCACGGATAAATAAAATGCTATTGCCCGCGGCTTCGCTTCGCGAATTTGATAATCAATTCGGGTTGTAATCTACTTGTAATAATATAATTAAATCATGATTCGAAAGAAACGTGGCGCCATCTATTATCATAAAAACGTTATTGTTGTTTTCCTCGGGAACAGTACTTTTTTTCGGGATGAAAGGTACCCTATGTCCGTTTCAGGACACCTGACAACGTATATGCAAAATTTCAGGATGATCGGTTCAGTGGTTTGCGCGTGAAAAGGTAACAAACAAACTTACTTTATTTTATTATAGTCAGCTATACATTCCCACACACGTTTGACTTTGATTACCATAAAAGGAACGCACCTAAACTACGTACTAGACAGACAAAAAAAAACTCAAACCGTCAAATTTCATATCCATAGCGACTTTGTTTCATATAAGTGTAACGTCTGATTACTGTTTAGTCGTATTTAGTTCATTGCCATGACGTTTCATTAACACTTTTTCTCCACTTATGATTTGGTTGTTATGTAGTAATGCATCGTTACAACGCAACCCAAACAAAATTATTTGAATTTCAAACTTCTGAGTTATCTTTAAAAGAAAGTTTGTTATCGTTATTTATCTATGTATCATCTGCTGTTTGAGAATGCACAAAATGACTTTAAGTATCATAGTTGGTGTAAAAATAACCTTAACAAAACCGAAAAGGCACTTGTTCTCCCGTAACATTTTTTATTGTTCAAGAACAAACCTGGGAACCTTCTAGTTACGTAGTTATTAGAGGACAAAGTTTCAACTTTTTTCAATTATTTTTTTTAAATACAAGTTTTTAATTTTATAACTTTACTTTTACATACCGCCATGTCCCTTTTACTATTCAATGCATCCGTCAGCACAATGTTTTGAGCCCGTTACATTGAGTCCTACCGTAAAAAATGATTTTAAAAAAAAGTCGTCTCCCAGCAATCATTTTTACTTAGTTACTTAGTTTGATGAACAGAATGCTTGGTTGACGCATTCGTAAAGGATCCGTTTACACCTTGTATATTTAAATGGTGTGTGATACACAACTATTACCACAGAAACACAAAATCACCTAACCATCTTATGAGAATCTAAGTATACATCCAAGTATATATTTAAAGGTAAAGTTCACGGAACTAGCCCATAATCGCGTTCCTCTCTCTCGCTTGGCTAATATCCTGTAGTACTGGGCTAGAACCGGTTGTTTTAATGTATGTGTTTCTGCCTTTATTTACCAATGTACCTAATATCTGTGTGGGGCAGTGTACCGAAGCCGTTTTGGACTGTATTTGGTCCTTTTAGATCTATGAATAATTAATACCATAGCTTATTCGTATCCTGTATAGGGAAATGCACGATTTTGGTCCTAGTAAAATTGTTGGTATTTAAATATCTGTTCAGGCGATGTTTTTATTCACATCGACTTTTATCCTCAAAATGTACTTTTTGATAAATCCTTTTGAATAATTGATCTGGCTGTAAAAGGGACCTTTTTTCAAAATAAGTTGTAAAATAATTTTGTTTAAATTGAAACCGTAATACAATATAGCTTTTCTTGTCAGTATTTGTGACTGCTTAGTTCTTCTAAACAAGAATATTGATATTATTGAAGTTTTCACTATAATTTGGAGAATTCATTGTAATTTTTATAACATCATCATCATTTCAGTCGAAAGACGTCCACTGCCGGACATAGGCCTCCCCCAAGTGTCGCCACATTGACCGGTCCCGTGCGAATCGCATCCAGCGGATCCCTGCAAAATCTTACATTAAAAACATGTATAATATATACATGTTTTTAATGTAAGATTTTTAATTTACACACCTCCACGACCCCCGTACTATTCAATCCATCCATCAGCACAATGCTTTGAGTGCTTTCCATCGAGTCCTACCGTAAAACGTACGGTTTTTCACCCCAAAAAAAAAAATCGATTCCCAGCAATAATTTTTGCGTAAAGTTACTATGTGAAGGGTCTGTTTACACCGTGTAGATGACCTAGCAGCCCTCACCCAAACGACGCCCTAAGCAGAGTTCAATACCCACCCCGCTTAGTTCAGAAGTATTTTGACTAAAAGCCTTATTAATAAGACAATCCACAGGATTGTAAGGTTCAGCAGCTGAACTTCTTAGTTAACCTGCGAGATGACTTAAAAAAAAAAGGCTTTGCCCTGCAGGGTAACTTTTTTAACCTATGTCCCACTGTTGGGCAAAGTACTCCTCCTTTACCTGCCACTCTTCTCTCTGTGCCATTTTCTCTGGCCAATCTCTCACAAAAGCATCTGAATCGACACATAATTACAGTCAGACAATATAACGATTTGTTTTTGTTTCCATTAATTAACATAGCGGTAACATTAATAGTAACGAACACATAAGTTACGCATCTAAATGACTATTAGACAAGCGTCAGGCTCGTAAAATTACAATAAATGCTAATAATGTGTTCGGAGATGAATGAATTAAGTGAACATTGTGCTGGATATGAATAGAAGACTATGTATGTAAGAGTAACGTGTACAAATATCTGTTTTATATCTTAGCTAGAACTTCACCTGCGACTTTGTCCACAAAAAATGTGATAGCTCGGCTAATATGCATGATATAAATATAATTTATAGCCTATAGAACCCACGAATAATGTAGGTTTCGGCCAGTGAAAGAATTTTTTATAATTGAATCATTCGTTCCGGAGATTACCCCCTACATAGAAACTTACAAACAAATTTTACCTCTTTATAATATTATAGTATATAGGAGTTCGTGGCTAAATAATAACAGCCGCTCGGGTTGACCTTCAGGTTAAACCGCGCTTGCTTAGGTTGGTCTGTGGATGTTTGACCATCCATTACATAGTTTTCTCCGTGCCTCGGAAAGCACGTTAAGCCGTTGGTCCCGGCTGTCATTTGTAGATCTTTGATAGTCGTTACAGGTAGTCAGTGGCCCGAAATTCTGTCAACCAGGTCTACTAAGGTGTTTCATATAACTCAGTACCAACTGGGTTGTGGAGGTCACATAAGCAGTAGCTCCATGTAAAAAACTAATATGCAGTCAAATCTAGTTATTCCTACTTATTGTAAGCCTTAAACCAATTTTGAAAAGGTCCAAAATACGTTGTAAAATCTATCGAATCTGTTGTAATTTTCTATTTATTCCGAGATTGTTGTTCTATAAATTGACGTAGCAAGAAATTAATACAAGTAAGTTGGTTACTGTCTGCAAAGTTCTGCGCCTGTGTTTTTCTTATCACGCCTGTAGGATTAGGCAGAGGTGTACCTAATAGTAGGTAAGTCCTATGCAGGGAGCGAGCCTATTGCCATTAACCGGGCACAAATCCAGACTCCGTGGCTGCTACTGAGAAATTCCTGATGGAAAAATCCAATAACACATTACCATACCTGGGAACCTTCTAGTTACGGAGATATTGGGTGTCAAAGTTCCAAATTAATCACATGTTTTTTTTTAATTCAAGTTTTTATGTTATAACTTTATTTTAAATACGTCCACGACCCCCGTACTATTCAATTCATCCGTCAGCGCAATGTTTTCAATGCGTTACATTGAGTTTTACCGTAAAACGTGATTTTTCACCCCAAAAAAAAAAAATCGTTTCCCAGCAATAATTTTTGCGTAAAGTTACTTACGTTTGATGTACACAATGCTTGGTTGACGGCTTCGTGAAGGGTCCGTTTACACCTTGTATGTAAATCTAGATTTTTGCAATTGAGAATTTCGTAATGCTTCAACAAAGTAGTCGCTTTAAAAATATTTGCGATTATAGTGTAAAGCATGTCCGAAGAACGAAGAAATTATATGCGTCAGCATTGCATTGGGTTGCGTTCCACCTATCAGTAGAACCACGTGACTTTTATACAGAAGTCGGCCAAGGCAACTATGTACTTACGGCCTACTTTGTATTTTTTTTTTCCGTTCTACAATTTTTAAAGGCGACTACTGGCCGTCTTGAAATTATATAATTTGATTAAGTATTGGTCGTTGCTAAATAGTAACAGACGCTCGGGTCGATCTTCAGGTTAAGCCGCGCTTGCCTAGGTTGGTCCGTGGATGGGTGACCACCCATCACATACCGATTTTTCTTCGTGTCTCGGAAATCGCGTTAAGCCGTTGGTCCCGGCTGTCAATTTGTAGATCTTTGACAGTCGTTTAGTAGTCAGTGGTCCGAAAGTCTGACAACCAGTCTTACCAAGGGGTATCGTATTACCCAGTACTAACTGGGTTGTGTAGGTCAGATAGGCAGTATCTCCATGTAAATTAATGATATTCTAGCTGCACCTGGTTGGACTGGAGGCCCTAACATAGTTGGTAAAAGGCTAGGCAGACGATGATTAAGTATTGCTTCTCTGGTCAAGTCATCGCAAGTGCTACTGCTCAGTATGAGGTCTTGGGTTCGATTCCCAGGTCGGGCCAACTGTTAGTGTTTGCTTTTGCCATTAGGAGTTAATTTTGTTTTTTGCTTTTTTTCGTTTTCGGTATAAACTAAATAGCAGTACCTTTGTGCTCTTCTATCTTAATGTTATGTCTTGTTTAGTATATTGTGTGTACATAAATAAATAAATAGCGTCCATTTTTCTCAAATTCCTGCTCTTGTGTCAGAATATATCTGGGAGTCGGGCCAGACCTTCGTTTTCATTCCTTCCACACATTTGTATACCGCGTTGATGTCTTTTCTTTGCTAAATAATCGGTTGCTCAATAATACGTAATTGTTCCCTTTTTGTATACCTACTTGTTATAGATGTACAGGATGATGTTTTTTTTCTAGTCATAGATATTAGGGTGGACCTAATCCTGGGCAAAAGCCTCCCCCATTCTTTCCACTTTTCTCGATATTGCGCCTGTTCTCGCCAATAAACGAGAAAGCCATCATCATCCCATTATGGCCTTTGCTCAGAAGTGGGACAGTTCAGGCTGACAAAAAAATAAATGACATTAGGTGAATTCTGGACTACAGGTTACAAGTATTTTTGTCTAGGACCCACAGTTCAGAATCTGGACACACTGGCTTAAAAAGAAATCACTCAGCCAATCATCCTATCTTACTTCTTACTAATATTATAAATGCAAAAGTTTGTGAGGATGGATGGATGTTCGTTACTCTTTCACGCAAAAGCTGCTGAACGGATTTTGACGAAATTTAGCATACAGATAGTTTATAACCTGGATTAACACATAGGATACTTTTTATCCCGGTAGTATGATCCCGTGGGACAATTATCGAACTCCACGCGGGCGAAGCCGCGGGCATTGGCTAGTTTACAATGACTGTTAACAAAGACCGGAAATGTGAAAGTAATAATACTAACTAGCATTGTTAACTTTCTCACACGATAAAACCTTTCGAATTTGAGCCTAAATTTAGATTGGGTAATTTATTAAGTGGCTATCATGTTATAATTAATAATCGCCTAATCTGATAAAATTTAGAGCTCGTGAATCGGATTCAAGCATCAGGAAAACGGTTCCGTACAAATATTTTGTTGATCATTTGAAATAGATCAAGTCGTGTTAAGGAAATAAGGCAGTTAGCAATTTAGTACAGGCTGTCTGCCCTGGGTACGCGAGACGTAGATGCAGACGCCAGCACATCAAGCTACCAGAAACTGTCAAATTTTCCCAATCAACCTTGAACCTAATGCTTTAGCGATAAAATTGAAAATCTATTAAAGTAATTTGACAGATTGTAGTAGCTAAATGTGCTGGCGTCTGTACAAAGAACCGAGGATGCCATTCTACCTAAACAATTTTATTAACAGGTGGAGATTAACTGATGACTCATCAATATATCTCTCTCTCTCTCATTATAAATGCCTATATAATTTTTCGAAAGCAGGAAGTTATTTTTTATATTATTATATTTATTTTGTACCCTATCACAATGTTTTCTTATTTAACCCAAAGGTTGACTGGTAGAGAATGTCTTGTGATGATATTGTACATGATGTTTAAATAAATAAATAAATGACTCTCTTCTTAAGTGTAAATGGAACATCACCAATGATGTTCCACTCTCGTTATAGGCAGTCACTTATCGTGTCCTGCGAGTTCTGTTGTTTGTTAATTACAGGAACTGATGGACGCTACTGAAGGCTCCAAATTCAAAGCCCAGTTCTGGGTCGAGTCAATTTATATTGCCATAATGCTAAGAAAAAGTAAAATAATCAAGTTCTTGCAATGACTTAAAGATTTTGACAGTTTTCCAAAACGGTCTTTCGATACGGACCCTAAGAAAATAACAGGTGTGAAGTGAATTTTGGAGACGTCATAAAAAGGTGTTTTCATTTCACTATGGAACCCAAATAAAAAAGACGTTCTTTACTGATCTATCCCATAAATCTAAATTGAACACATGAAATATTTTTTTTTTATTCTGCAATGGATACTAACTTTCTAAAGATTATTGTAATAATTTTATATAGCATTTAAATACGTACATTTTAGTTTTAATTTGTATCTGTTAATCTAGTTTTTGAGCTATATGCAATTGCTTGAGTTTTTATAAGTATAAAATTGCATAATGCTTACAATTAGTAATTAAATTGTATTAAAAGATTGAAGGTTGCGGGGATCCGCTGGACGCAAGTCGCACGGGACCGGTCAATGTGGCGACACTTGGGGGAGGCCTATGTCTAGCAGTGGTCGTCTTTCGGCTGAATTGATGATGATGACTGACAGATTATGATAATTTAATATATGAAAGATATATTGAAAATAGGGAATGAGAACCGGGGGAGTGAACGATAGTGATAATTAACAGGGAAGTATAGACCAGTGGCGAAGGTTTCATAGAACTCGATTCCTACCTTCCTTTGAAAAATAGAACAGTCAGTATTCTATAGACAAATAATATAATCATATTAAAGATATGTACTCCGGCTTACCTCTTACAAAAATTGACTCTTCGCTACTGGTATAGACCATAAAGACATCCTGTTTCTCTAAAATCATTTATTAAATTGTTTTTTATAAGGAGGCCTTTATTCTACGTATTGTCAACATTTTCTAAACATGATGACGAAATAAGACGTATAATTATTTAGGATATCAAGTCTAATGATAATATAATTAAGCTCCTATTTGACTACTAAGCCCAAACAAGAAATACCATGACTAACACAAATCACATGAAGTAAACATAGTATACATTAATATGAGTGGGTTGTTACCACAGAAAGGGACTTCCAAAAGGTCCACTCCCGTTTGCCATTAAAAACATGCCATACTTGATACTACATCTTTAACTTCCGACGAAAATCGTATCTGTCTGTGGCATTACAGCTCCTAAACGGATGGACCGATTTTGATTTAATTTTGTTTAGGTTTTACACTGTGATTTTGCCGAAACGATTTGATGTGCCCTTAAAAGGCTTCGGTCGCGCTGTTTGTATTTTGTGTTACATTTCCCATCCAAATGTCACTCTATGACAGTTGTATTAATGGGTAAAACATGGCAAATTGACGTAAGGGCATCCTTTACATCCAGCATGAAGCCGTTTGTTGGACGTCTGACGTTAACACTGCGTCAACATTAGTTAAGATTCAATACAATAATACCCTCGCCAGGGCACACAAGGCGGTTGCGAAGGCCCAATAATGTTATGTTGTAGGTTCTAGTTTCATACACCTCGTTGGTCTTGTAGTCCCAAGCGCGACTGCTGAGCATGAGGTCTTGGGTTAGATTCACAGGTCGGGCAAAGTGTTATTGGGTTCTACCATCAAGAATTTCTCAGTAGCAGCCTGTGTCTGGATTTGTGCCCGGTTCATGGCAGCTCGCACCCTATCACATGGGACTTAAAAATAACAGGCGAACTGTGGGTATACTGTTAAGTACACCTCTGCCTAACACTTCGAGGATTATAAGGCGTGATGTTACACCGTTACTGTTTGTATGTAATAAGCCTTCTGCATCTAGTGTCTTATGTCTCATAGAGTGGCTTGTTGCTCCTTGTTGCAAAGTCAAAGGAAATGTGTCATTACGTCGGCGCAGGGGCCGACTACCTGTCACTGACATTATAGAACTACTTGTGTTTAAAATATGGCTGGCGGGGTTAACAGTAGTGCGTAGCGGAGTTACAGATTTATATTTGTTCTAAGTTCATATTATTATTTCCTTTATTCATTTTCATACAAATCTTATACATTTTTAAATATTTCTTAAACTAAAAACAATATAAAAAACATTTAAAAATATTAAAAAAATGTAGCCCACCGGTATCGGGAACAGGGTCTAAGTTACCGGCGGTCAGGGCTCCAGAGAAAGGAACCTCCTAACAATACGCGCCGTGTCCAGGAGTACCGCTTTCTGAATCAAGCCCTTGATCCAGCTGCCTACCGAGAGCTTCCTCATGTATTGGTCGAGGCTCTTGGCAATTAAGCCATGGGCTGATACAACTATTAAGTTCATTATTCTTAATGCTTTAAAGATATTCATGATCACAGTTATTGGTATTTATTCTTCTTCGCATAGATCTACATTTAGAGCTCATGGGTAAATAATAACTGCAGCTTGGGTCGATCTTTAGCCGTGCTTAGATTGGCCTGTGGACGGGTGACCATCCCTTACCTACCGAATTTCCTCGGTGCTTCGGAAAGCACGTTAAGCCGTTAGTCCCGGCTGTCATTTGTAGATCTTTGACAGTCGTTACAGGTATTACAAGATTTAAAAAAATAAAAAAATAAAAAAATGAAAATATGTAATAGGTATAGAAATCAGTAAACATGGTAAATATCCCGTTTCTAGTGTTAATGATAAAGTTTTCTGGTATTAGTCTGAAAGTCTGACAGCCAGTCTTACCCAGGGATATCGTATTACCCAATATCAACAGGGTTTTGGAAGTCAGATATGAAGTCGCTCTACGTAAAATATTCAGCTGCATACGGTTAGACTAGAAGCCGACCCCAACATAGTCGGGAAAAGCGAAACAGATGATGACACACTTCTAAATACCGATCAAAGATGTGACCTTACTGGACTAGGCACAAACAATAGACAGTTATCATTAAATTCCCCATTCCTCTTGCTGAATACAGGTCTTTAAACCAAATAGCCTTAATACCATTAGGGTAAACAGTACACGGAAGCCAGAGCACCGGGCTTGGCTCCGAGTTGGGAAAGACCCGTGATTCATAGGCCTCTCCGAAGTTGCTACATTTTATACTTACGGTTACATGCTTGGGTACTTTATATGGGCAGCTGTATCTACAGGTACAAACAATTGACCAGTAACATACAGGGTGGTAGGGACACTGACGCCAAAACGGTTATCACGTATTCAGGTGGCCTAGCATGACGTCTTAAAGCAGGATTCATTCCAGTGCGGGAAAGAGATGGCGCTACACGACCTATTTAGCTCTGTCCCTTCTCTACACTGGAATTACTCCTGCTTTAAGACGTCATAGTAACCCGCCTGTACATCATTCTTAGCCACTCCCCACATAGAAATTTTTCGTCGGTTTACGTATTTTTTGACCAGGTCTTAGTATAATTATAATTATGTCAAATTTCATCGAAACCGTTTTATAGTTACGGCGTGAAAAATTAATAGAATTTATAATAGCTTTTTGACAGTTTAATTATTCTGAAATATCGAACTAAATGTATTGAATTTAGCATGAAATGTTACCATTGTTGATATGGGCTAGTTTGAGACAGCACAATGATGCAAGTATTAGACACCAACTGGGCTTCTTGCATTTGACTAAAACGGATTATACATGAATTTATTTATATATGAATCTCAAATCAGATCAAATCTTAACAAAACGTCTAACTATCCAAGATTGTAGTTGTACAAAGATCGTGGCCTAAATCTGAACTAATCGCGCCGCCATCTTGTTTTTTAAATACAATTTCACAAATGTACACCAACAACGCCCCCTGTCAATATCATTTAAGCGCCAATATATCCTTGTAGCTCTTAAAATCCATTCATTCAATTTCGCAACTGAATGAAGAATTTAAAATAAGAACGCACCCAATAAAGAGGTCGAATACTCATAAACAAGATGACCACAGATAACAAAATCTAATTGTTAGCCGGCCTTCTTGCACTTAACCGTGAATAAAAAGAATATAACTCATTGTGTTTGTCTGTGATTATGTGGAATCGTGTAAAAATGTCAACTTTTATCTTTTATAGTCGTTATGGAGTGGAGGCGTGTGAAACTTGGGCATGGCTGCTCGTGATTCTTGTGTAGACGTACAGTGTCTATGAGAGTAGTTGTTTTTTGGGATTTGTCTTGTTTTAACTGCGACAGTGACAGAATCTGTTCAAAATTGATACCTCATCATCTGCCTAGCCTTTTCCCAACTATGTTGGGGTCGGCTTCCAGTCTTACCGGATGCAGCTGAATACCAGTATTTTACATGGAGCGACTGCCTATCTGACCTCCACAACCCAGTTAGTACTGGGTAAAACCATACCCCTTGGTAAGACTGGTTTGACTTTCGGATCACTGACTACCTGTAACGACTGTCAAAGATCTACAAATGACAGCCGGGACCAACGGCTTAACGTGCTTTCCGAGGCACGGAGGAAACTCGACATGTAATGGGTGGTCACCCATCCACAGACCAACCTAGGCAAGTGTGGCTTAACCTAAAGATCGACCCGAGCGGCTGTTATTATTTAGCCACGAGCTCCTCAGAACAAAATAAAAAACAAAAACAAAATTGATACCTATATAGATAGGATACTGAAACCCACAAATGAACTGGATAGGATATTGATACCCATATAGATTATTTATTTTAGGTCTTCATATCGTAGTTTAGCTAGACTAAACTCTCGACTCGCTCAAGGGACGACTTTCTGTCTACGTTAACGGTTTTAGAGCTTTCTGTCAGGTTTATATAACGGGATGATCTTAGTTAAGGCATGGCACATCAATAATTAACCAATAATCATTATACTTGTTCTTTAGTGGAGACAGTGAATCGGCAAACGTGACTTAGGACACCCATAAGAGAGTTGAAATAGAGCAAAGCGGATTTGCGTAGTTTTTTTTACATAGTTCTTCAACATGAGGCTTCTATGTAAGTTGGTTATCAATTATAATACCTAAGAACTTAGCTTTATTAGCTTCTTCAATATCTAAGCTATTGTAGGAAATTTTATCATTTGGGTTTAGACATCGTTAATAAAAATGCAAGTCTTTTGTTTTAGTCAGGTTTATAACCAAATTTTTATTGTTTAGCCAATTTATGATAACATTTAAACAAGTATTGAGGTCATTCTTTAAATTATTTCGATCAGTACATTTTATTATAGCCGTACTATCATCTGCAAATAGAACCATTTGGTTGGTTGTTGCTTTCGGGAAATCATTTAAGAAAGTACATCAAGAAAAACCGCGGACCCAGTACGCTACCCTGTGGGACGCCGTATTTTACGTGTCAGGCTAAGTTGAACGACGATCTTCTCAGGGTAGCAGCTGGATGAGGATAACAGTTTCTCAGAATTGATTTGAATGATGATGACATCATTCGTATTTTGCTAGATTGATCTTTGTTAATACTGTATGTAGCTATATTATTCTGTGTATGAGGTTCTAAAATTCTGAATGCTCCGGCTAAAAATAATTAGCTTTATTTTGTAGCCACCCTACAAGTCGGACGTACAAGCTTTATATATCAAGTATCTTAGGACTCTCGCAATAGTTGACCCACTGAGTACCACTTCATTGTTATACTTACACTCCAATTCGCACTTTAAACTCTTCGGTATAAAGTCTATTTCTCTTTAGAAAAACCGGCCAAGTTCTTTGTCAAAGGATCTTGGGCGTTATGTTGGAAGTGTTGGGTGGGTTTTTGAGTGTTATCGTAATGTGCATGTTCTTATATTGCGTTTAGCTATAATTCACTCGTTTATATATCTAGCTGAGTGCTTGAGAAGTCATAGTTTGTTTGTTTGAACTGGAGTAGTAATTCAAATACGGAAAATTTCGAAAAGTTGATTCCATCATATTATTTTACTCTTCGTGAAAAGCTCGTCTAGCGAGGTAGGTCTTTCGGACCGTATTCGGTCATGACAGCCTATCTCAGCGGAGATTAGCGTCTTCGATTGGTTCTTCTTAAACAGCTACACCTTACTCATCATCATCATCTTCAGCCTGAATTCATCCACTGCTTTTCTTGTGCCAATCTCCACGATCCTGCTACATCTACTCAAGAAATATTACAGTGGCCCCAAGTGTGTGCGAAAAAACATTTGCACTATTCTCTCTTCTGCCACTCTCTTAGTCTGATGGGACAGCAATCCTACAACTGTAGAGAGATCAGGAGCAAGACCAACGGCTCAAATGCATTTCGAGCGACGCAAAATTACTGAAATGGACATAACACAGTAACACAGAAGAGGAAATTATGGTTTCCCTTCTCCTTCGCGAAAATTTTCTGATATATTTCGTTGCGGGATCCAAGACAGTTAGACTGTTTCTCTGGTACATCATAGTCATTAGTCATTTATTCTGAACAAAAATACATTTGTGTCGAATACAGGATCGAGCTTCATTGTCTCGGCGCTTTTCTGGTGGTCACCAACGTTGATTCTGACTTTCAGGAGTTACAGTGGTTTGGGAATAGTGTGGCGGGCTAATCACAATTAAAAAATAACATAACACACGCTTTTAATCTCCGAAGGGTTAGGCAGAGGTGTACCTACCTAATAGTTCACCCACATTTCGCCAGTTATGTTTTAAGTCCCATGTAATAGGGGACGAGTTTATTGCCATCAACGGGCACTAATCCGGACTCCGTGGCTGCTACTGAAAATTCCTGACGGAAAAACCCAATAACACTTTGCCAGATCCGGGAATCGGACCCGACCGCGTGATCAACAGGGCAGTTAGAAAACTAAGATAAAAAATTATCAAAAATCGAGATGATATTGTGTTTGCTGAAGTGGAATTATAACAAGCTAACATTTCACATCAACAAACAACACATCAAGCCAAAGTTCGAAATTCAATTACCTGTCAAACAACAGCCGTACCACAAACAAAGAGCCTCTAAACCACAGACAATGACAAGTCCTTGTCTACATGCATGTTATAATCAAAGTATCATTACTGTCTTACGAAATGCGCCGATACCACGGTCGACGGCGGGCGGCAGTAATAAGTGGGCTAGGCTGTCGTAATGCTGAGATTAGCAGGTTATATCGACCTTACGAGGCTAAAAAGAAGTGTAACAGCACTTCAAAGAGTACTACAGCAACATAGAACAAAAAGTACTACAGCGCCATCTATGACACAAATGATTAACTAATCATCGAAAAATATCTAAATCCTACATCGCGCAAGTAAAGTTATCCGCGACTTGAGACTATATAGAAGAACCCGGCAACAACTGTCGGGCAGTAGCCCACCAGACGTAACAACCGTCTGGTCGGAGGATCCTGCTTTTTCTATGGGGGATGCAGAACTTTACACCCAGTTCTCCATACCCTCAAAATGCATTTGGTATGGTCTTAACCGGCCCAAACTCCTCCAGACAGGCACTTACATTTATTTAATCAACATCGCTCTAAAAATGGCCAAGGAAAATATCGTGAGGGAACCGGCAAAAGACATGGCGGCTTCCAGCCAAAAATTCGAAGAAATATGACACCAACCAAACCGCGCTGGACTGTAGAATTATGGCCCGCGCCCTCAGACAGAGAGAAGGCTTTGCCCCAGCTCTGCCCAGCATTGGGAACTTCGTAGGCTGATTATATTGTATGTGGTGCGACCTAAGCCGTTTGGGGGTTACAACTCAGTTAAGGTCGGCTTCCAGTCTAACCGGAAACCAGTATTTTATATGGAGTGACTGCCTATCTGACTTCCACAACCCATTTAGTACTAGGTAGTATGATATCCCTTGGTAAGACTGGTTGTCAGAATTTCGGGCCACTGACTACCTGTAACGACTGTCAAAGATCTACAACAGACAGCCGAAACAAAAAGCTTAACATGGTTTCCGATGCACAGAGGAAACTCGGTATGTAATGAGTGGTCACCCATGCACGGACTAACCTAGGCAAGCGCGGCTTAACATGAAGATCGACACGTGCGGCTGTTATTATTTCGCCATAAGCTCCTACTATGCTGCCCAGTCTAATATACATTATCTAAATTTGACATGAGTGAAAAATAAATTTCAGGCCACCGTTTACTCTTTGAACACTCGACAAGACGAATGGAATGTTGCGTTTTAATAGACCATTGCCTATTAAACTTATTCTTCTGCATTCACTAGTTTGCTAAAACAACAGTGAAAACAAAGCAAACAAAAGAAGATAAATTGAATTTGCCAATAGAATTTAGAAGGAGCACGTTCAATTTCATTCTCTTTAAATTAAAACATGAATTGAAAGTAGATAAACTGATTAATTGATTTCAAAACGACTCGAAACGTTATTATCATTAATCTTTGCTCTATTGAACGAAATAATTTATTAATTTATATTAAATGAAACGGTTCTACTTTGTCTAATGGTAACAAGCTAAGCTAGACGATTGACCTTGCTGTTGTAAAGACAATTCTACCATCAAGAATGGTATTGTGACCTCGTCGAGGTTCACTGCTTAGCATAAATTCAGTGACAAATACAATGAATTGTCACATACAAGTTGTGAACGGACCCTTCACAAAGTCTTCAACCAAGCATTCTGTACATCAAACGAAGTAATTTTACGCAAAAATTTCCTGGGAAACGAATTTTTTTTGGGGTGAAAAATCACGGTTTACGGACGGACTCAATGTAACGCACTCAAAATATGGTGCTGATGGATGCATTGAATAGTATAACATTAAAAAATTGAGTTAAAAAAAACCAAGTGAAAATTGAACTTTGACCTTCAATATCACCGTACCAAACATGATCTCAAAGACCCAGGTTGGCCACACCAAGGAGAACCCGCTCAGGCGGAGATTCATTGCAGACTCTGCCCTGCAGTGTAAATGTGGTGCTATTCCACAAACAATGGGGCACTTAATATCCTGCTTGTCCTGTTGTTTGTTAATTACAGGAACTGAAGGCGCCAAACTCGTAGCTTAGTTCTGTCTTGACACAATTTAGATTGCCATCGACACGCTAAAGAGAACCCCCTGTGAAACCAGGTGTCCAAAGACAACTATAGTCAATTGCCACCAGGTGGGCTGACTTGTAATCCCAACAAAGAGAAAGAGTATCTTGCAATCCTTGACGTAGTCGATCCAATAGCTACCCTATGTTAGGACTAAAAAAAACGTAAAATCACGCCTATCATCTCCGAAAGGTTAGGCAATGGTGCAGTAGCGAAGGGTCAATTTTTGTAAGAGGTAAGCCCGAGTAAATATCTTTAATGTGATTATATTATTTGCCTATAGAATACTGACTGTGCCATTTTTCAAAGGGAAGCCAGTAGGAATCGAGTTAAATGAAACCTTCGCCACTGCAATGGTGTACCTAATAGTACACCCACATATCTCCAGTTATATTTAAGTCCCATGTAATAGGGGGCGATCCTATTACCATCAACAGGGCGCAAATCCAGACTCCGTAGCTGCCACTGAGAAATTCCTGATAGATAAACCCAATAACACTTTTCCCAGCCCAGGAATCAAACCCAGGACCTCATGCTCAGCAGTCGCGCTTGCGACCACTCGACCAACGAGACGATCAGGTCCAGTTCTAAGCTAATTCGATACAGTTCTTAAATCCCAACTGTAACGAAATATAATACGTTAACAAATCTCAAATGTACGTAACTGTACACTCGAAGTCGAACCTTAAACCGGTTAACTTTACGTAACCTTTTGTTGAGCTGTTAGTTCTAGTTTTGTTATACAGGGTGTATTTATTTAGTTGCGAGTTAATAGGCTTCTTTTGGGTTAGCTCGTTCCATCTTCGACCTCATCTCTGTCCTCAGGACTCGATTGAGGTCATGAGTCATCTGCCTAGCCTTTTCCCAACTATATTGGGGTCGGCTTCCAGTCTAACCGGATGCAGCTGAATACCAGTATTTTACATGGAGCGGCTGCCTATCTGACCTCCACAACCCAGTTAGTACTGGGTAATACGATACCCCTTGGTAAGACTGGTTGTCAGACTTTTTGGGCCACTGACTGCTAATAAACAACTAACAACTGTCAAAGATCTACAAATGACAGCCGGGACCAACGGCTTAACGTGCTTTCCGAGGCACGGAAACTCGGTAAGTAATGGGCGGTCACCCATCCACAGACCAACCTAGGCAAGCACGGCTAAACCTAAAGATCGACCCGAGCGGCTGTTATTATTTAGCCACGAGCTTCTCGATTGAGGTCATGAGTAAGCCCATATAAAAATAAAAATTGCACACTTCGTCTTTCACGTTTGTGTGAGATGTGTCAAGCGAGGGCAGGGTTTTATGCGAGTTTTTATTATACATTACCGATCATTTTAACAAACACTTCAATTTTTACTGAACCTGAACTACTGCCTTCTGGTGATAAATATGGGAAACACATTTTTTATTATTACTATACAGTTATGTCCCACTGCTGAGCAAAGGCCTCCCCATAGCCTTCCACACTTCGTGCTTTCCTCTTCTGTTCTTTGTGAGAGGTTAGGGTATCCACAGACAAACCTATTCAAGCTCGGCTTAAATTGAAAATTGATCCGAGCGGCTGTTATTTTTTACCACGAGCTCCTTCTAGCATTGATACTCACGGATATTCTTCAAAGTTCACTGACTAGAAAAGCTTCTTGACTCAATACATAAAATTAGTTTAATTCAAGTAACACAAGGCTCATACACAAAAGCATACAGACAGAGTAACAAGCACAGTCAAAAACGAACAGTCACAAGGTAACAATATGTCTGCTACAGCGTTGCCGGATATAAGGCCCATCCAGTCTGTTAGCGATCATCGCCAGATCGGTGTTGGCGCTGCCCCGCACTCTGCGCACCAGAGACGCGCACCGCTTGCGCAACGTCGCGTGTGCGCAGTCGGTCGGTTGGTCAATGTTTCAAGTACCAACAATACACTCTTATCCTAGCTAGGGTCTTGTGTTCAGAATCAGTATCCACTATCGCCTGATTTATTTATTTAACACTTCAAGCACAGAAGTACAGAGGCGGACTTAATGCCATAGGCATTTTCTACCAGTCAACCTTTGGGTGATGCAAAGACAAGCAGTGGTAGGTGTAAATCTGAAAATAATTTTAAATAATAATGAGATTAACTACAAGGATATATAAAATACTATAAATATATATCAAACCGATGAACCGTGTTTTATGTTTGAACCGGCTGATTCATTGAACCGGTTCAAACATAAAACAGCCTGTATACAAGTGAGCGTGAGTTACTCGTGAACTTAGATACAGATAAATACTAGACTACCTAAGTTCAGATGTTAGTACTAACTGAGTTTTAAACAAATATTTTATGAAGCTACCTGTTTTCAAAGATTGTTTGATACTTTAGCTTTGGTAAAATGGTGATGAATAATATGGAAATTAAACTACCTTCTAATAACAAAATTGCTAGTTTTTCATTTGCTAAGATTGTCATCAATATTTCATTTCATTTATTCAATAAACAATTTATATTGTGTCTGAATGTGTTACATAAAAAAAATATAACTCGATAAAAAATTATCTAACATAAAAATTCGTTGAAATATTTAAACATGTCACAAAAAAAAAATCATTTTAATCATTATTATTTCTAAAAAAAAAATATGCGGCATATTTTAGCATTTTAACAGTATCATAATATGATGGTGAATACAGGTGTGTAAACGGACCCTTCACGAAACCGTCAACCAAGCTTCTGTACATCAAACTAAGTAACCCTACGCAAAAATTGTAGACTTTTTTTTTGGGGGCGATTAAACACGTTTTACAGTAAAACTCAATGTAACGCACTCAAAACATGGAGCATTTAATAGTCACCGGTCATTGAGGTCCATAAATAAAAATTATTACTTTAAAAACTAGTATGTTTTTTAAAAAATTGAGAAAAAGTAGGATCTTTGTCCCCCAATATCTCCGTAACTAGAAAGTTTCAAGGAATGGTCCTGACAAAAAAAAATGTCGCAATGACGGGGAGAACAAGTGCGTTTCGGTTTTGTTAAGCGTATTTTTACAGCCATTATTCCAAAAACGTACCTAAATTGCTGAACTTAGTTCGCTTTCGATGCTAAACAACCCAAGAATTCAAAAATTTATTAAAAATTTAAAAAAAGGGGCATCGCAACAAAGAAAAGTGAACAAACATTTGAAAGTCACTAAAATGGCTGAGCCGGTTTTGATAAAACATGTTTAATTGTAATATACACATCATGCCCTTTCATTTGGTACCCCACTATTACTATTTTCAAATATACCCATATTTGAAAATATTTGATTTTTCATCACCACTTTCATCCCCCATATCTAGTAAATATCTGCACCGATTTTGATAAAACCTATCTAAGAACCATCGCAAAGAAACTAGCTTTAAAATAAAAGAAACTGCATCCAAATCGGTTCACTCGTTTAAGAGCTACGGTGCCAGAGACAGACACACACACACACATATTGCGGTCAAACTTATAACACCCCTCTTTTTTCGTCGGGGGTTAAAAAGTAATATATATAAATACACACAATTGACTGATAGAATTGGATTGATCGATGAACTAATTTCAATATTAATATACAACGCACGTTGAGACATTATTAGCGACAGCTAAGTAACTATCTCTGCACCATTCACAAGCAATTATCTTCATTTTAGCACTAACATCGATCTTGCTACATTGACGTTGTAGCAAAAACGTTCTTATGTAGACCTAGTTAGGTTCAACAAAAAGTTTGATCAAGTTTTTACTTAAATCAATCAATAATTTAACACAAGTTGCAGCTATCTCAAGTGTTGCCTTAATTAAATATTTACTAACAGTGTCTTCTGCTCTGCACATATATTTATTAATATTCTGATATTGTAAGTAGATAGGTACCATCTTGTTTGGCGTAGTGGTTGTGCAATTGGCTGCTGCGCTGCGTGTCGCGGATTCGATTCCCGCACTGAACAAATATTTGTGTGGCCTACAGATAGTTGTTCCGGTTCTGGCTATTTGTGTATGTGAGTTTAAATGTTTGTAAACCCACCCACGATACAGGAGAAATTCGTAGTGTGGGGAAAACTTAAAAAAAAAAATAAGAAATCATCATGATTCTAGACTAAAATAATTCCTAGTGTGGGGCAACGTTAAAAAAAACAGACGAACAAAACATCTAATTATGCAATTACCTTTGTACTCAAATCTTATAATGTTGCTTTTCTATATCGTCTGCGGTGTGTACATAAGTTAATACTTTAGACCAATAAAGAACTTGCATATTTTATCCCGGTCGTGCGATCCCTTGAGACACTTGACTCACGTACTTACGGATAGAATTCTGATGTTTACGGCTAAAATGTTACGTTCAAAATATTTTTCATGTACCTTCATTTTTACTTATATTTGTTTAGTAGTAATTAAGCAGTGTTGTTTTTAGCGAATGTGAGTACTTATACAAACCATATCTGGTTTAATGGTACACAACAGACGAACCCGTATTAAGACTATTAAGGTTTTTTTTACGTTGCTATGGCTACTTTACGACTTATAGAAGTTACTCTGAAAATATTTCGTGTATGAAAAGATAGACCTTATATGTATAAGTAAAAAAAGTACCAAACTAAACGCGGGCAACACCGCGGACATAAGCTAGTAATTGTATTGCGGGCGGAACGGAAGGGAGTGTCAGACTTCCACTGACTAAAACCCATCCATGTTCCTTCTTTGGCACCCTTATTGTGTCTAATGTATCGTCACTCGTGGAGTCTTTATGTTACCACAATCTGATACAAGCATTACATTAGGTGACTTTACACAACACAGACATCGAACTCACATTCACAATCAACCCAGACACACGAGTACACGACCGTTGCACCACCATATAATTAATTAAAAAAAGAATAAGGCATGCAACATACAAAATATATAATTACTTTGGAATTAATAAAATTGATCTAGCTAGATAAAATGTCGTGTAATTGTTACAACATTAGCTGGTCTATTTGACAAGGTGGTTGGAATACTCAGACCGGTTCTCTGTGAAAATTCTTGAAGTCTTGGGTTTGATTCCCAGGTTGGACAAAGAGTTTTTGGGTATATTAGTTACCCCATATTATATGGGATTTAAACATGACTGGTAAAATGTGGGTGTACTATAAAATTCACTCTTGGTAAGTTATTGATTCTCACCCATCTACGTACTGACCTAGGCAAGCGTTGCTTAACCTTCAAAACTGACCCTGATCGGTCGAATGGCCTGGCCTAAATGATGCAATGTAATTATTAGCATTATTCTTGTATGATACCTACCTATGTACTATTTTAAAAAGAGTTAAAATTTGTTTATAAGTTGTAGGTAATCTCCGGAACTAATGATCCAATCCCAAATAAAAATTAATTGTTTGAAAGCTACATTATTCATGGGTGCTTTATGCTATAAATTATATTTATATCATGCATATTAACCGAGCTATCACACTTTTTGCAGACGTACTCGCGGACGAAATGCTAGATATTAAAATTCTATTTTATTAATTTCCAATAAAATTCTATTTTATTTTATTGCTGTCAAGACATCCAAGTTCTCACGGTTAACAAAATACGAAGAAAAAACAAAAGTGTAACTTAGAAAACACAAAAGTCTAGATCTCTAAAAAGATAGCTCCAAGCTCATTGCCCGTATCATTAACATCCAAATGAAGTGATCTCGATACAGAAACTGATACATATTGTTCTAGGTTCTTCTCAGATCATAAAGTTAACATATTACTGTTTAAATTCTAGCTTCTATTGTCTACAAGTCTGGGAGTGGGTCACGTCATGTGGTAGACGAACTCAGAAGACTGAGCATTTATTTATTCCAATTTAGAACAGGTTTCTGAATTTTCCCCAAATTTATGCCAATTTTAGCTGTTCATCGTCATTGTCTTACCCTTATCCCAATTCATTTGGGGTCGGCGCAGCATGTCTTCTTCTTTCATACTTCTCTATTACTCGTCATCTCATCAGACACCTCCTTTCGTGCCATATCATTCTTCCTACAGTCCATCCATCGTTTCTTAGATCTTCCTCTACTCTTATACCCATCCACAGTCTAACTCAAAACTTTCCTTAGCTGTTCATTTTAGTTAATTAGACATCAATTTTATAGTACAGTGCTTGTGGCACATATAATATGTTTATGGGGGGTGCGGTGCTAACATGTAAGAAATTGTTACACTAAGTTTAGATAATCGTAGATAATTACTTTTAATATTTACAGTGTAAGCAATGGTTGGTTGGCCAATAAAGGAAAAAATCATTAAAAAAAAATGCATTTTTCCCTATTCAATTTTGTAACAGGAAATGGGGTGTCATAAAACTATGTTGATTGACACAATGGACGCGTCATGCGTGTACGTACACTAACATTGCACACACACCACCCCCACTTTTTCATCTACAAAATCTAAAAAAAAACCGCAAGTTTTTTTTTCAAAAAGGGGTAAATTCCCTAAACTAGTAAACTACCAACGCTAGTTTATATTTGCGAATCAGATTGACAAGACTTATTGCCGGCACCTATCTTCTGCTTGGAGCAGAGTGGTTCCAATCAACTGTTCGTACGGGGGATTATTACTTATTAGGCCATCTACGGCCATTCAAAAATTGCCATCGCGGACGGTATTTCACGTCCACACGGCGGGGTATTGGTAAAGTTTTCAACTAGCAATAATCGCACCTCGGATTAACCTCATTGGTTACGATATTGCCTCTGCGCAAAGTTAATTCGAACACTCTGCTCCGAGCCACCTAACCAAACGCCGTGCAGCAAACGATAGCGCGATCTAATTCGACGACAACGCCATCTAGGCGCACATTTGGTACTAAATTCTGTTAGCAAAAAAGAGTGATGAGTGCTATTGTGTCGTAGTACAATATAACAGGTTTTTTCGTAAAGAGAGCAATTACTTCCGACTTTCATCTCCCTTCGCCTGAATTTCGATTTTGTTAAAAGCAACAGTGAATCGGGATACTGATCCAACGGATCCAAATTCTTTCTATAATTGGTGTAAAAAGACCCATAACGAAGACGAAAGGCCACCCGTGCCATTATTATTATTTTTTTTTTGCGAAATCATCAAATGACCCTCCCCACTCTGGGCGGAGCGGAAGGGAGTGTCAGACTTCTACTGACTAAAACCCATCCATGTTCCTTCTTTGCCCTTTGTGTTCCAGGGCCGCGGTATCTCTTTCGAACAGTCCCGCAACCCAGGCCACAAGTGCCTCGGAAAGCAAATTAAGGTTGTTTCTGAGCCTGAGCTCTCTCCGGTTGTTTCGGATTGCCGTCCCACCAGACAATGAGATCGATGAGGGAAAAGAGCACCTGTGTCTGCGCACACACTTGTGCAATATAATATCTCCCGCACCGATGGCTTATCTCTGTTGAGACTGGCCGCTGTGATCGAAAACCGTTAGGAAGGCTATTATCATTACAAGAGGGTCTCTCTAGATCATCACCAAATGGGATCCATGTTCTAAGATCGTTAACGCGGCATAGACCATAGAAGTGAATATCGTAACTATTCGACATGTTTGTGGATTTTCCCACCATAGATAGCTGAATCATCATCTGCCTAGCCTTTTCCCAACTATGTTGGGGTCGGCTTCCAGTCTAACCGGATGCAGCTGAATACCAGTATTTTACATGGAGCGACTGCCTATCTGACCTCCACAGCCCAGTTAGTACTGGGCAATACGATACCCCTTGGTAAGACTGGTTGTCAGACTTCTGTCAAAGATCTACAAATGACACCCGGGACCAACGGCTTAACGTTTCCGAGGCACGGAGGAAACTCGGTGAGTAATGGGTGGTCACCCATCCACAGACCAACCTAGGCAAGCACTGCTTAACCTAAAGATCGAACCGAGCGGCTGTTATTATTTAGCCACGAGCTGCTTCCATTATAGATAGTTGAATAACTAATTTATATGCGAAAGCTACTTTTCTCAGAAAGACACAGTGGGGTTACCCTTCTGAATTCTGTGCCTATTTATTTAGAAGTCACGCCCTCTGCCGTTCACTCTGATCTACTACGGGTGAGGACATCCCCATAGGCGCTAGCGATAGCGAGTAAATCTAGATCTAGAAAATAGTCTACCGACTGAATTCAGGACCTGGGGCTGCAGTCTCGACATAGATAGCGACAAAAATCGGTCGTTAAGTCATAACGATATCAAATTTCTTTAATAGATTTTCAACCTTAAGGTTTCGAAATAAAGTTGAAAATCTATTAAAGAAATTTGACATCGTTATGACTTAACGACCGATTTTTGTCGCTATCTATATCGAGACTGCAGCCCCAGGAGAGCCGCTGTCGGACTACGTTTACGACGAATGCTCTATTCCGGCATAATCTTGATGATATTGAAACTGCAAGACCACAATACTATGGCCACTTTTATAAAGCCTATCCAGCGCTGAAACACTCATAAGCTGCAGCGTCATCTACCAAGTCTTTTCTTAAGTATGGTTGGGATCAAATTCCAGTCAAAACAGATGCAGCTGACTACCAGTATTTTACATGGAGCGACTGCCTATCTGACCTCCACGACCCAGTTAGTTCTGGGTAGTACGATACCCCATCATAAGCTGTAGCGGTAGTGAGTTAATCTATAGCTAGGCTGTTGGTTAACAAGAATTTAATAACCCTATGGGTTACTTTAGAACTAAGAAATGAATATTCATAATACTGTCAGTATTGATAAATGAGGTCAGGCAGTACCTATCTATACTAAATTAATGCGACCAGCTTTTGGAATACTCAATAGGGAACTTTGATCATAATATCAATGATTTCGGGAATCCATTTGGGGATAATTTTATAATGGATATTTTTTTTTTCGCACGATTTATGAAGACTTACACTTTGTAGGTAAGATCAAGTCACGTATGCCTGAAAGAAGCATAATATCTAAGCTCCTACATGTTTTGGGTTATTTTAATTATAGCTGCCTCTTTAGCCTAGTTGTCGCAAGCGCGACTGCTGAGCATGAGGTCCAGGTCGGGCAAACTATTATTGAGTTTTTCTATCTGAAATTTCTCGCGTAGTGGCCACGGAGTCTGGATTTGTGCCCAGTAGATGGCAATGAGGTCGCCCCCTATTACAATGGAACTTAAACGCAACTGGTGAAATGTGGGTATACTATAGGGTACACCTCTGCCTAACCCTTCTGCGATTACAGGCGTGATGTTCTGTCTAAATTATAGCTGTTGTCGTCTTTCTTCTGCTAGCATAATCAGCCTATAACGTTCCCACTGCTGGGACACAGGCCTCTCAGCACCATGCGGTACCAGCGCCAGAGCAGTACGGATTGGTACATCTCACATCATGTCTTCGAATTTCTGATGCTGACAGTAAAAACAACTTCATGAATTGTCTGCAGAAAACCAGAATATTTGGATGCCCTGAATTGTATTTATAGTCTTGTAAATAGTTGAACAGCGCATGCGTCACGCCCTGGGTAATCTAAAGCCGTTCACTCAGACTTGTTTAGTGGTGAGGATATAGTGCATGAGCGATAGCGGTTTTGGTGTGTTTTAATATTGGACTATCAAATAAACTCATTTCAGACTACTTAAGAAAGGAGGTGACTGCTGAGATGACGAGTAATAGAGAAGTATATAAGAAGATGTCTTCTGCTGCGCCGACCCCAAATAAATTCGGATAGGGGACTATGGATGATGACGATTGCAGTCTACTTAAGATTATTGACAAGCTGTCTTTCCATGGCTTTCATTTTAGGGTTCCCTATGTCGAATTGAAATATGATTCTTATAGGTCTTAGATCGATTATTAGAAGGTCTTCCATTTCTTATCTTTTAAGGTTCTGTCCTTAAAAGACGAAAAACATTTATCAGACCACGGTTTGTCTGTTTGTCAGACATTGTTCTCGAGTTCGTTGCAACATAGGAATTTGTTTTTAACCCCCGACTCAAAACGAAGGGTGTTATAAGTTTGACCGCAATATGTGTGTGTGTGTGTGTGTGTGTGTGGGTGTGTGTCTGTCTCTGGCACCGTAGCTCAAAAACGAGTGAACCGATTTGGATCAGTTTTTTTATTTGCAAACTTGTTTCTTGGCGATGGTTCTTAGATACGTTTTATCAAAATCGGTGCATCCATTTACTAGATATGGCGAATGAAAGTGGTGATGAAGAATCGAGTATATCCATGTGGGGTATAAAATGAAAGGGCATGATGTGTATATTACAATTAGACATGTTTTATCAAAACCGGCTCAGGCATTTTATTGACTTTTCAAATGTTTGTTCGCTTTTCTTCGTTGCAATGGAGGTTTTTTTAATTTTTAATGTTATGTTACATAATGCCAGATATCGATGATGCACGCCAAGATCGCCAGTCAAAGACCATACAAATATATCGGAGAGCATTCAATCAATGCAACAATGACTGGCGTATCTTTGAGCAATTCCACCAACAATATATCCAGACATGTTCTCTTCATCATCTGCCTAGCCTTTTCCCAACTATATTGGGGTCGGCTTCCAGTCTAACCGGATGCAGCTGAATACCAGTATTTTACATGGAGCGACTGCCTATCTGACCTCCACAACCCAGTTAGTACCGGGTAATACGATACCCCTTGGTAAGACTGGCTGACAGACTTTTTTCCACTGACTACCTAACGACTGTCAAAGATCTACAAATGTCAGCCGGGACCAACGGCTTAACGTGCTTTCCGAGGCACGGAGGAAACTCGGTATGTAATGGGCGGTCACCCATCCACAGACCAACCTAGGCAAGCACGGCTTAACCTAAAGATCGACCCGAGCGGCTGTTATTATTTAGCCACGAACTCCTCTATTATTGTATGTTCTCTTATCACCTCTAAAATCACTCCTAGCTTCCGGCTGACCATTATCACTCCTTTCCCCCTCCCCCTCTCAAACCCTCTCATCACCCCGCCTTTCACCCCGCATTCCTCATCATGGTCAGCAGCCGTACCAATGATATAAGCTTTGACCTCGGTAGGGGACACTGGCTTATATAAAAAAACCTTTTAACGCCACTGAAAAAATATACAATCACCTTTATATCTTATGCAATAAGAGTGACTAAAACAATTTTGGAGACGCAAAATGATCTTGGTCATATCAGATTTGTAACATTTTTTGTCATACCGTTCTACATCATAATTCTCAATCAAAATTCAACTCTATTGTGTCACGAAGCGAATGATGTGGGTAGTTTTTCAGGTGTGTAGTTAAGTTGGTAATAATAAGGCTGGTTCCAAGTATTGATATATAAGGAAGTAGGGTAGTACACTGATTGATATAAGATCCGGCGCGAGCGCATTATTGTTCGCGTTGCATACGTCATCGAATTATTTAGTAGTTATAGTGAAAGGTTCCTTTACTGCTACTTCTAGATGATTGATGGCTTTATCAGGAGGCCACATAAATCAAGAAGTCTATGGGTATACCACATCAGCTATAGCTTCAAGCTTGAAGTCGTAACTAGATAAATTTCATTTTTTTTGGAAATTTTAATGTTCCTTACAATGGCCAATTGTAGTTCTAATATGAAGCACAAGTCTATCTAGAAGAAGAATATGTGGGATTTCTTCTTTATTCTTCCTCATTGCTGTTTCGAAGAATCAGCAAAAGAGAAAAATCTCTCTGTTGCTGATTCTCCCCCTCGTCCCTGGTTCAAATATGTACTAGCCTGCGAGCAAGGTTGCTAGTGGGTCGAACTGTCCAGAATAACATGGCCAAGTTTGGTGTGGTCATTCTTGTGGGATCTCATCAGTTCAGTAAATAAGATACTTAGGTCGGTCCTCCAGTCTCGTTTATTTTCTCAACCATTTCCTAAAATTAATACTTAATTAGACCATGAATTTCTGTCTTGTTACTTCGCTTAATTTTTCGTCTAGCCTTCATCATCATCATCCACAGCCCAACTTCACTCTCTTTGCTTGTGCCAAGCTCCATTTTCTTGTGCCAGCCTCATCCAGGATATTCTCGCGATGGCAATTATGTCGTCTGCCCCATACAAAGTGATTCTTCGCTTAACTTTTCGTCCATAACTAATACAGCTTCCTAATGAACAAATTCGAATCAGATCAATCTTTAAAACTAAATTACTCGTCGAAATGCCGTACATAGCTCAATTATCTCTGAATGTCATCAATATTTGACATTTTAACCAATATGCTTGTCGACTGTATAACTAATGATATAAGATTTTAAACTTTCATGGTCACTAAAATTATTATAACTAGAAAACGGGAACAAAACAAACAAAACAAACAAAACAAAATAAACATGGTAAATATCCCGTCTTCTAGTTGTATAACTAATGGCTTGGCTGATGATCTTATTACTATTTGGACAGTCCTTACTTTTAACATCGTTTAGTAAATTGTACTGGAATACAGCTTTTGTGTCTACGAAAGCTCTGTTTAAGTTAAATTTTCATGCCTTTTAACATTTTAGAAGTTACATTTTGTTGATCTCCAGCTTTCAATCTGTCTGAGCAAGATCCACATACTACAATTTTAACTAAAAAAACAAGCATGCTTGACGAGCTGTGGGCCAAAATAACCTCGATGACCTCGCAGGAGATGGCGGGACGAGCTGGACTAACGATCAGTGGTCCACATTGGCCCTGGATCGAAGAATGTGGAAGTCATGGAGAGAGGCATATGCCCAGCAGTGGGATGACGCAGGCTAACTGTATCAGTAACTAAAAAACAAACCTGCCGTTTTTGTTAAATTTGGGTTTTAGATTTCAGCGTTATTTCGATTTTATTTTTTTATCATTTGACATCCCGCTGGATAGGTTAGCAAAAAAAAAAATCCAGAATAAAATGTTACTACCATATTACCTACATACCAGTGGCGAAGGTTCCATAGAACTCGATTCCTACCGGCTTCCTTATGAAAAATAACACAGTCAGAATTCTATAGACAAATATCATCATCTGCCTAGCCTTTTCCCAACTATGTTGTGGTCGGCTTCCAGTCTAACCGGATGCAGCTGAATACCAGTATCTTACATGGAGCGACTGCCTATCTGACCTCCACAACCCAGTTAGTCCTGGGTAATACGATACCCCTTGGCAAGACTGGTTGTCAGACTTCTTGGGCCACTGACTACCTAACGACTGTCAAAGATCTACAAATGACACCCGGGACCAACGGCTTAACGTGCTTTCCGAGGCAAGGAGGAAACTCGGTATGTAATGGGTGGTCACCCATCCACAGACCAACCTAGGCAAGCACGGCTTAACCTAAAGATCGATCCGAGCGGCTGTTATTATTTAGCCACGAGCTCCTCAATTCTATAGACAAATAATATAATCAAATAATTAAAGATAATGTACTCCAGCTTACCTCTTACAAAAATGGACCCTTCGCTACTGCTACATACACAGCTAATATCATAACCCTTCCTTTTGGTTTTGCCGTAGTCGCGGGTAATAAGCGTAACATACGAATATTAACATTCTTTGAGTAAATTAAGGAAACTGATTATCGCATGAAACGTTTACGCAGTAAAGTCAATGCGCAGTTTGCGAATCTTACTTAAAGACTCTGAACATCATCATCATCATCATTTCAGCCGAAAGACGTCCACTGCTGGACATAGGCCTCCCGCAAGTGTCGCCACATTGACCGGTCCCGTGCGACTCGCATCCAGCGGATCCCTGCAACCTTCACTAGAACATCGGTCCACCTAGTGGGAGGCCTTCCAACGTCGCGTCTTCCGGTTCGCGGTCGCCACTCCAGAACTTTCCGGCCCCATCGGCCATCCGTTCTGCGAGCAATGTGCCCTGCCCACTGCCACTTAAGTTTGGCTATTCTTCGGGCTACGTCGGTAACCTTGGTTCTCTTGCGGATGTCCTCTCTTCAAGACTCTCTGAATGAACTGAAATATATCAGAATTGCCAGAAATCATTTCCTGCAAGATATTGAACGAGAAAAGCTAGATTTGCTGATGGTTGATGCAAGAATTTCTTATCTATCTGTTTCCACTTACGAAAATGAAGAAAAAAACTTTGTTAACCTTTTGAACGCCATTGTCACATATACATGACAAGCAAGCGCGTGCCCTGTACGCCAAACGAAACAAATATGTGACAAAATGGTAGGGAAATTGTGGCTTGGCGTGGAGGGCACCTGCGTGCGTTTATACTCTAGCGTTCAAAAGGTTAGACATAGATACGAATCAGTCATTCTTATTTTTTGTTTTTTTTTTGGGCTGGCATTCTCAAAACTCGACCCAGGCTCGTCGCATTTAAATCTCTATACAAAATCTTGCTAAAGAAAAAGAAGCATGTTAATACCCATTCCCATATAAAGTGTTATGCGTACGCGCCGAAAGACAATGCTATTATAAAAAGGCTATCAGTATTAAGTGGGTAATGCAGATCGTTGCGTCATGACGCGGCAGTAGTCTGCTTGGTAAGGTTGCCACTGTGAAATACACTGATATACTGATACTGATACTGTTAGCCTGCGTCGTTCCTCTGCTGGGCAAAGGCCTCTCCCCATGACTTCCAGTTGCTACGATCCAGGCCTAATGTGGGCCACTGGTCGTTCGTCCAGCTCGCCCCGCCATCTTCAACGAGATCTGCCGCGACACCTTCTAGCTGTGGCAGGGCTCCAGAAAGTGGTTATTTTGGTCCATAGCTCATTGGGCATGCGGCGGACGTGGCTAGTTCAGTCCCACTTCAGCTTAGCGGCTTTTTGAGCAACGTCAGTAATTTGTGGTTTGGAGTTCAGTATTGAAACCTATAATATTCCCACAGTTGGCTTTACACCTCCTATCTTCATGACGGAAGCGTAATTCACTACGCGGGTTCAGTGATGGTTAGTGTGAAACTGAAAAAAGAATCTTACTGTTAGCTACATCATCATCTGCCCAGCGTTTTCCCAACTATGATGGGTCAGTTTCCAGTCTAACCGGATGCAGCTGGATACCAGTATTTTACAAAGCTGAGACTTTTTTATACACATTAACTTTAAGTCAACTTTGTAAAGAGAGAATCATCATCTGCCTAGCGTTTTCCCAACTATGTTGGGGTCGGCTTCCAGTCTAACCAGATGCAGCTGAATACCAGTATTTTACATGGAGCGACTGCCTATCTGACCTCCACAACCCAGTTAGTACTAGGTAATACGATACCCCTTGGTAAGACTGGTTGTTAGACTTTTTGGGCCACTGACTACCTAACGACTGTCAAAAATCTACAAAAGACACCCGGGACCAACGGCTTAACGTGCTTTCCGAGGCACGGAGGAAACTCGGTATGTAATGGGCGGTCACCCATCCACAGACCAACCTAGGCAAGCGCTACTTAACCTAAAGATCGATCCGAGCGGCTGTTATTATTTAGCCACGAGCTCCTCTTTCTGAGGAGAGAATAAATGATAAATAATAATAATGATAATAACCATTATTACCTGTTCTACAAAAGGCACATAGCCAAATCTAAACGACGTGTACATACAACTATAAGACAGGTTTCCTAACAACAGGTCACCAACGAAGGTGTCGACGGTGACAGGTGACGCACGATCGATAGGTCTGCGGTTACAACACCCTTTGTGAGCTTTGTCCTACGACAAACATGTTTTACTCCATTGTAGAAAATCACTATGTCAGGTTTTTGACCGATATTTTGCGCACCTTTTGGGATTACGCCATTATTTTGAGCTTAGACGACAAACAAACATACACCACATCACAAGGGGTAAGCAACATTATACTAACTATGCATTTTATCGGGTACAACTGTACCATTCAACTGTGTACAGCTATGCATTTTAACGGTTACAACTGTACCATTCAACTGTGTACTAGCTATGCATTTTAACGGGTACAACTGTACCATTCAACTGTGTACAGCTATGCATTTTAACGGGTACAATTGTACCATTCAACTGTGTACTAGCTATGCATTTTAACGGGTACAACTGTACCATTCAACTGTGTACTAGCTATGCATTTTAACGAGTACAACTGTACCATTCAACTGTGTACAGCTATGCATTTTAACGGATACAACTGTACCATTCAACTGTGTACAGCTATGCATTTTAACGGGTACAATTGTACCATTCAACTGTGTACAGTTATGCATTTTAACGGGTACAACTGTACCACTCAACTGTGCCATTGAGAATGTCTCAATCCGTTAACCGAAATTAGGTATTCACGCTCAGTAATCTTATAGCTCCTCAAAACCTTTACATAATTAGCTTATAACGTTCCTACCAGGACACAGGACTTCTCTCTGTGCAAGGGAGCCGACTATAAAGCGCAGGCCACACGGCACACCGCCAACTAGCGAGCGAGCGAGCCGAGAGAGGCATCATCTCACTTCTTTTCATACTATAGTTCACACTGCGAACTACTGAAAGAACCGAAGTATGAAAAGGGGCCCGCCCGGCTCGCTCGCTCGCACTTTAGCTGGCGGTGTGGTCTGCGTTTAAGCCTCCACGTGAGACAGTGCATAGTCATAGTCATTTATTCATTAACATTAATTTGTATATGAATTTTAACACATAAATTACACAATTACATAGTACATACACTATAATAAATAACATTTGAATGTCATAAACTACATCAACAATTTAAAAATAATAACTTTACATTTCATCAATATATTTCGACATACATTATGGCCACCTTAAAATTTAAAATAATAACAATAAAATAATTAACCAAAGATACATTTGCATAAATTGAGATAATTAATTAAAAAAAAAACAATATTAAATTTATAGTTACATTAATAAATCAGAATTTAAAAAATCAAAATTACAATTTAATACAATTACAGTTCTTCTACCGCATCTTGGTGGAGATAACATAACTTAAAATTTTTGGTTCATAGAACATTCTTTATTCACAAAGTGCCTGCTTGATACTATAGAGAAAATAGCAATATTATTATCAGTGTCTGATTAGCCTAATAATTTTACTAATATTATCATTATCAATGAAAACGGGATACATACCATTTTTACTATTTGTTTATTTATTTATTTATTTAACTATTTATGCACACACAGAAGACAACACAGGAAAATAACATTATAATATATGAGTACAAAGGTACTGCTTATTTCAAAAGAAATTTCTGCCAGCAGACCCGCAAAAAGGAGAAATGAAAAAGAAATGAAGACATTAGTGTGTAAAAGGGAAGATAATAATGTGTATTTGTTTTGCATAAAGCATAGCATAATCAGCCTATTAATGTTCCCACTGCTGGGACGCAGGCCTCCTCTCTATGCGAGGGAATGGGCGAATCCACCACGCGGGCCTAGTGCGGGTTGGTAGATGTCACATGTCTTCGAATTTTTGGTTCTAGGACATGCCGGTTGCCTCACGATGTTTTCCTTCACCGTTTTGAGAGCAGTGGTGATGAAATAACTTACACAAAGTAATGCGCCTGGCTGGGTTCGAACCCACGACTCCACCACTGGGCCACCGCTGTTTTGATTTCCAGATATTTCGGCGCTGTTGCAAGCACCATATTCCGTTTTCAGTGTTAATGATAAAGCATTTTATTCCAAGTATATTAATGCCACTTAAACAAAAAGTCGGCAACCCTGAGTTTACGTCTCAAGTGCAAGTTCGGCTGATGCAACACTCCGGCGCGCGGGCGCAACTTTTTTAACAACTTCATGTCTAGCCTCTGTCGCTCTAGTTATGTGACGAAATTCTTGCCTTCTATACTTAATAGGATTAATTATAGCTGTTATATATCTATGATATTTTTTTGATCATGACATTGTTTCACATTCAGTTGTTTCAATCAATTAGATCAGCGGCAGGCTGAACGAAACATATAGTATATATTTTTTTTATTTGTATTTAACACAAAATTCAAGATGTACTTCTATTTAAATTTAAAATTTGAAAAACCTCCATCGCAACAAAGAAAAGCGAACAAACATTTGAAAAGTCATTAAAATGGCTGAGTCGGTTTTGACAAAACAAGTCTGATTGTAAAATACACATCATTTGATACCGTAAAAAGGGGTGAATAGGACCGCAGGGGTGAATAGAGACAAATTTTGAAAGGGATTTTAACGTTGAATTAATATGTTATGTTGCTAAAAAGGTCTCTAAATAATTAAGTATAACTAAGTAAATAAAACAGTACTTTTTGATAACATAATCAAATTAATTCAACGTTAAAATCCCTTTCAAAATTTGTCTCTATTCACCCCTGCGGTCCAATTCACCCCGTTTTACCGGTACCCCACTTGGGGTATATTTGAAAATATTCGATGTTTCATCCCCCAAATCTAGTAAATGGCTACACCGATCTTAATAAAAACATGTCTAATTGTAATATACACATCATGTACTTACATTTGATACCCCACATGGGTAAATATTCGATTTTTCTTACTCACTTTCATACCCCATAACTAGTAAATGGATGCACCGATTTTGATAAAACGTAAAGAAACTAGCTTTCAAATAAAAAAACTGCATCCAAATCGGTTCACTCGTTTAAGAGCTACGGTGCCAGAGACAGACAGACACACACAAATTGCGGTCAAAAATATAACACCTCTTTTTGAGTCGGGGGTTAAAAAGAATATTAGTTACAACGAAATGCGAGGACTTAAAAATTTACTTCATATTAGATAAAATTTTTTTTTTTGTATTTTGTGTTATGCCGAGTTATGCGGTTGTTTGGTCTTAATTCACACTGACCTCCGTACTAGTGAAAACTGCATCACGGTAGGTCAGTCTTCCTCGTTCAAAAACACTCACACACATTCACAATTACAGATTAAACATTGATATACGAATACTGATACTCAATGGGTATTATTTGAACATTAGATGACTTGCTGACAAAAATCTTTATAGTCTTGTCCGTACCTGTACTTTTGATAAAGTAAAGCAAAAAGTAAGACGAAAGTCTATGACCAGTGTGTGTTGCCAGTGATTACATACGGGACCGAAACGTGGTCGCTCACAATGGGCCTCATCAGAAGGCTTGAAAGTCACCCAAAGGGCAATGGAGAGGGCTATGCTCGGAGTTTCCTTGCGTGATCAAATCAGAAATGAGGAAATCCGTAAGAGAACCAAGGTTACCGACGTAGCCCGAAGAATAGCCAAACTTAAGTGGCAGTGGGCAGGCACATTGCTCGCAGAACGGATGGCCGATGGGGCCGGAAAGTTCTGGAGTGGCGACCGCAAACTGGAAGACGTTGTGTTGGAAGGCCTCCCACTAGGTGGACCGATGACCTGGTGAAGGTTGCTGGGATCCGCTGGATGCGAGACGCACGGGACCGGTCAATGTGGCGACACTTGGGAGAAGCCTATGTCCAGCAGTGGACGTCTTTCGGCTGAAATGATGATGATGAATGAAAGCAAAAAGCAAAGTGGTTCAATTTCATGATCCGAGACATGACACGAGAAGTCTTCCATATCACCTTGAATATTTGAATTCTAGATTCCAAATTCTTTTTATGCCGTCGTGAAACCTACAAAAATTCTAAGTATGGCACTCACATACAGATCATTATTTAAAAAGCCCATTTAAGGCGAGCAGAGATAGTATCATAACTTAGTTCTTACTGTCTAATATGGTAGCTGTTGAGAAATATTACAGTTATTCTTTTACTAAAAGAGCTGTATTTTTCTTTTTTTGGCGCGGAGTGAATGTTACAAAACTTGACAATCTGATCTAATGGAGAGAATTATGACTGAAGACAACTATAAACGACACACTAACGCTTATCACGTGTTCAGTTCATAATTCTGAAGCAAACACAAAAAAATTTTCATCAGTAATTTAAAAAAAAAACTGCTGTTTCATACAAAAGTGCTATAACTACACGGTCAAAATGTATGGAACATCATTTTTTTTTTAAATTACTGACGAAAAATTTCGTGGGTCGAGGTCCTTTCCACCCTTTATATCCGTAAAAAAATCGGGAACAACAATATAATCAGCCTACAATGTTCCCACTGCTGGGACACAGGCCTCTCTGTGAGAAGAAGAGGCCGTGCGGTTTGTTAGACGCCACAAGTCTTTAAACCCATGATGTTAAGACATGCCGGTTTCCTCACGATGTTTTTCTTCACCGTATATCACCTCTGAAAGATGGAGTGTCATGTGACGTTATGGGTCAGAATTTTCCCAACTAAGAATACTCTGGCTTTCGCACCAGTAAATGAGACAGGGAATGTTCTTTGCTACTGATCTGGTGGCCAAGAAATCGTGATATCGATACATAACTTTATACCTACCTTATGTTTTTATGCTGCGTTCTTGGTAACTACTGAACCACGTCAGCCCAAATAAGATTTGTTCGATTCGTTTCGGTTACACGATAGTATTTGATACTATTACAGTCACGTATGATAATTTCGAGTGCTCAGTGAATAGTATATCACTGAGAACCCGAAAGCGAGTCGTCTGTCTTGGTATGGACATGTGATGAGGAGGGATGAAAATGTGGCTAAAATAGTGATGAATGTAAATGATGGCTGGGGAGAAAGAGGAAGACCAAAGAAAGGACGAATTAGTAAACAAGATGTAACAAGGGTATAGTCATATGAAAGGATATGATGCACACCATCAAACTGAACAACTTCCTCCATGGGTCCAATATCGTAAATGCGAAAAAATTATCAGCTGTCCCATACTAAATTTCAATACCTACTCGACCCAAATGTATGGGACAGCTGATAATTTTTTCGCAGTCTGAGGTGTGGCAGTTAGACTAAGTATATTTTCGCATAATTTCATCTAAACGGACGACAAACAAAAATCAGAGCATACTCCAAGGCTCTCTATTGTCACACAATCTTCCCAGATTGCCACAAATTGCTCTAGTGTTAAATATTACTTTAATTTTCATAAATTGCCTGCGATGTGAAGTGGGACGCGTGGCTCTCACGTTTGACGATGTAAGCAGTTAATAGATGTTCACATAGCTGACTTGATCTTTGAGTAACAATAATTTGTTATAGATCATCTTGTATTTTCACATAGTGTTTTTTTGTGATAATATTCAGGGTGTAAGGGACAGCCCTCCACAAACTGATGGGGGTGAATTCAGTATATCATACTAAGATGACCGGTACAAGAAATTTTTTCAGGAATGTTATGGGAATCCAATAAATTTGATTTATTTTATTTTCTCATACGCAATGTATCGTTACCGTGGCAAAACGCACGTAGTGAACGACAAGCGCGACGACGAGTTCGATGAAATCTGTAGCTACGCAGGAAGTGAACAGATGATTTCACGCGTCGTTCGTTAGAGTATTTCAACATCCATTGTTGGATTTTTGATTTTAGCCGTATTATTTACATAAATGCACTGCTGCGTACAGGGAATGTAATTTTACATTGAAATAAAGGAATAGTAACAGAAAAAATAAAATTTTACGTGGAATATGATTCAAAATAAGGAGCTGAATGCACCCTGTCAGTTTGTGGAGGGCTGTCCTTTACACCATGTATTCAACTGGTCCGTTAGATATTATATAAATGGAGTGCTGCGTACAGGGAATGTAATTTTACATTGAAACTAGCTGACCCGGCAAACGTTGTTTTGCCAAATAAAAAAGAATAAAAAAATAGATGTTGGCCGATTCTCAGACCTACTCAATATGGTCACAAAATTTCATGAGAATCGATCAAGCCGTTTCGGAAGAGTACGGGAACAAACATTGTGACACGAGAATTTTATATATAAGATGAAGGAATAACAACTGCAAAAAAATTAAATTTTCAGGAGAAAAATTTCGGTGGAATATTATTCAAAATAAGGAGCTGAATGCACCCTGTCAGTTTGTGGAGGGCTGTCCCTTACACCATGTATAAAAATATAAATGGGGAAATGTGGATATTTTTGCGAATCTCTCCGGGTAGTATAGGGTTGATTTTATGCTGTGCAATTAAAGTATTTACTTTTCTCACTGTTTTGAGGAGCTCGTGGCTAAATAATGACTGCCGCTCGGGTCGATCTTCAAGTTAAGTCGCGCTTGCCTAGGTTGGTTTGTGGATGGGTGACCACCTATTACATACCTAGTGTCCTCCGTGGCTCGGAAAGCACATAAAGCCGTTGGTCCCGGCTGTCTGTTTTAGACCTTTGACAGTCGTTACAGGTAATCAGTGGCCCGAAACTCTGACAACCAGTCTTACGAAGTGGTATCGTATTACTCAGATATGCCTGCAAAGGGCACCTCCAATTACATGGAGCCTATTAAATGAGGTTGTACTATAGGTAACCTCTGCGTAGACCTTCGAACTTTCGATAAAAAAGGCGTGATGTGAAATTAAAATATGTCTAGAAGTAGGCTTGACCGAACCAGTAGCTAGCTAAATGCTGACAATACTATTTAACAGATCCCTTCAATTACTATTATTCCTTTCAAAATCTAGTATTAAAAGAGCCTTGTGTTTCTAGTTCCCATGCAATTACGGTGCGATTATCCCGACGCGAATCGATTACGACAGATACCCGATAACCTTTGCCTATCGATACATCGGTACAGCACTAGCGGTAGATCGTTGAAAATTAAAAACAGATAAAGTAATTGTTCAATGAATCTTGATTTGATTTAATTGTTCATTGAGAAAATATAATATGATTCTGTATCAAGAATCTTTTATTTTCATGGTGGTTGAAGGATGTTTAAGTAATCGTATATCGTAAGTCATGGACGAAACGACATGTTAGTTAATTTATTTAATTCCAGCAACAGACAGGGGTATCGTATTACCTAGTACTAACTGGGTTGTGGAGGTCAGATAGGCAGTCGCTCCATGTAAAATACGGGTATTCTGCTGCATCCGGTTAGACTAGAAGCCGACTCCAACATAGTTGGGAAGAGGCTAAGCAGATGATGATGCTGATTTAATTCCAGCAACAAGACTCATAGTGTTAGTAACAAAATACTTACAGACTATGTAGTAATACACTCACAAAGACAAAAACAGAAATAGATTGTGACATTATTGCTGCAAGGTAACAGGCCCAGCCGAAACCTTGCAGCAGTGGTTCACAAACTCAGAGTCAAGCCTGCTTGCTATCATAGATAGGATGCTGCAGCTGTTGGCGCTGCCCCGCACCCTTTTTTTTTCGGATGGGATATCTTCAAATGACCCCCTCACTCTGGGCGGAGCGGAAGGGAGTGTCAGACTTGTACTGACTAACACCCATCCATGTTCCTTCTTTGCCCTTTGTGTTCCAGGGCCACGATTTCTCTTTCGAACAGTCCCGCAGCCCACCTGCCCCGCACCCTAAAGGATGCGCACCGTTTCCGCATCACCCGTGTAGAAACATTTCACGTGAGCTTCAGCAAAGATCCCTGATGTGCTGCAGTATCGGGGCAACCCCATCAGCGTCCTGTATGCGTTATTGTATTGGACGCGAAGGGCCATAATGCCATAGATAAAGATTAATAAGTCGCCAAGTTTTGGCTACTGCGTAGTACGTTGCGGACCCATCATAACACTGCCATACCGTTGGTATGGTGGGTCTAAAACCACTGAGAAAATAGTGTTGTGCTAAACTAGTTTATCTATATATAAAAATGAATCCCTATTTCCCTTGGTCACGCCATCACGCGTGAACGGCTGGACCAATTTCAGTATTTTTTTTTTGTGTTTGTTATTGTTAGGAGAAGGTTCTTATGGTAGTGGGTGGGTGGTAGGTAGTAGGTTACTACCTGCTACCTACCACCCACTGGCAGGTAGTAGGAAAAGGTGCATTGCAACTTATGCCAGCTAGTTACAAATAAAAATATGTCACTCACATACTCCTATTACGCAGTTCGCCATTAACAATCATTCGGAATTTGTCCAAGGCATGGTCTATTTAATTAATTGGTATTTACCTGCCTGGGGGCCTATTATATTGAATCACGTTATTTCTTAAAATGATCACAGACGTAGTTTATAAGATTTTAAACTATCATGTCACTAACATATATAACTAGAAGACGGGATATTTACCATGTTTAACAAACAACAAAAAACAACAAACATGGTAAAAAACATAAACAAACAAATAAACATGGTAGATATCCCGTCTTCTAGTTATAATGACGTATTACGAATTGTCACTTTGCGACCATTTTACGAATGTTACGTAATTCATATTCATATTATAATTTATAACCTTTAAGTGTTCCTCAGAAAAAAAGGTTTTATCAGACAGATAACAAAGCGTTCCTATAAGAGTTCTCTTTTCCTTTTGAGGTACGGAACCCTAAGTGCATAGCCCTGATTTTTGAGAAAGTTGTTCGTCATTTAAGATCATGTGCCTACGAATCAAAGTCGGTGACATTCGTCTGTATTTAATAAGTAGCTACCTACATATTAAAGTCGACTACTCTATGTAAGGTCTTAATGTCATACTGTATATGCCTTGACCACGTTATTACTTACCTTAATGGTGGAACTACGCAATTTTAAGGGGTTATTCTGAATTCGTTCCGTGAGTAACCTTATGGTGGACTTGATTCTGCCCGCGGGCTTTGTTCACGTGGATTTAAATTATACATACGTATCTAACTCACTAAGCTAGAATCAGAATCAGAATCAGAATATTTATTTGTGAAACATAGATATTACATAAAGGTCTTAGGTTAATTAAATGGGCGCTATGTTTTGCCGTGAAGGCGCACAAATATTATTAAAAATAAAAGCATACAGTAAAACAAAACACAAAAAAAACTAACAGAAACGGCAAAATAAACAAGATTAAACACTTACAAGAAAATAAACAAAAAATAAAAACTATTTTAAATTTAACCTAAAAAAAGAAACAGACTTAAAAATATTTAAAAATTACATCAAACGTTTATGTTTATTGCACACAAAATGTTAAAAATTATCATTGAGAAAATCTTCTACAGTATAATAACATTTTTCTATTAACAGCGAGTATATATTTTTCTTAAACTTTAATAGTGGCAAATTTTTTATGTTGTCGTGTATTTTATTATAAATTTTCGGAGCCATGCCAAAAAAACTCTTTTTAAGTAAAGCGGTTCTGCATTTATTGTCGCATAGTTTATTCACATATTGAGAACGCATTGGAGTCGTTTTTACTTCGGATAATTTTTAAAATAGGTGTAAATTGGCTTTAACAAATAAAGCAGTTTCGTAAATGTACATAGCTGGCATAGTCAGTAATTTTAATGATTTAAAATGAGGTTCACAAGTTTCGATAGTTTTTAAGCCACACATGGACCGAATACATCGTTTTTGCGCTTTAAAAACAATTTCTCGATCTGTAGATTGCCCCCAAAAAAGAACACTGTTTTAAGCTTGATTTATTTATTTATGTACACACAAAATACTCAACCAGACATAACATCTAACATCAGACATAACATTAAGATAGAAGAGCACAAAGGTACTGCTTATTTCATGCGAAATCTCTTCCAGCAGACCTGCGAGCTTTCACGGTTTACAACTAAACTTATACTGCCATTTACGGGATATCTTCCGTGATCGCAAGCGCCATGATCGCGGGTTGACTCCAGTCAAGCCGCGATCATGGCGCTGCAACAGCAACAGATCATGGCAACAGCGTCGAAATATCGGGAGCACAAAATAATGAAAAATCACGGAAGATATCCCGTAAGTGACAGTATAAGTTAAGCTTTCAATCTGTGAATGAATTATTAAAATCGAAAGAGTAGTTTCGGAGTTAAAAGCCTCGCATATCGCCAAGCATTCGCACGAAGCGCTTTGCTATATCTTTTATTATGCGCACAGCCAAAGAGTGGAATTCCCTGCCTGCGTCGGTGTACCCAAGTTTATATAACCCGAATCTGTTTAAATCGCGAGTTAATAGGCTTCTTTTGGGTTAGCTCGTTCCATTGTCGATCTCACCTCTGTCCTCAAGACCAGATTGAGGTCAATAGAAGGCCCATATTATAATATACAATGTGTAAGGGACACCAACGCTAAAACGGTTACAACGTATTCAGTACATCATTCTCAACACCCTTTTTTTTAGGATGGGAAATCATCAAATGACCCCCCCCACTCTGGGCGGAGCGGAAGGGAGTGTCAGACTTGTACTGACTAAAACCCATCCATGTTCCTTCTTTGCCCTTTGTGTTCCAGGGCCACGGTATCTCTTTCGAACAGTCCCGCAGCCCTGGCAGGCATCGACCCTGCGGACCCCTACTTATTTGCTGACATCTCTTTGAGGCGCGCGTGGAACACTCGCGCGCCGTCGACACGGCCTGTCGTCATAAGACGGCCGGACGGCGAGCTGGCCCATAACTCGCCGTCCAAATTCTCAACACCCTTACATGGAAATTTTTCATCGATTTTTTTTTTAAATCTATGAAAAATTTCCGTCTTAATATTTTGACCGTGTAGGCATTGCAGTTTTTAGGAAACATCAGTTTTTTTTTTTAATACATATACCTATGAAAACGTGATTTAGTTAAGGTCTAACTATTTTCAGAGAATCATCTAACGGCTATAACGAAGCCATTACAAAGGATTTTTTTTTATCTAAGTTATTTTTATAAAAAAATTAATAATATAAAATTACTTGACTTGAAATACTGGCTCCTTATTCTTCAACATCCATTACGCATTGTTAGAATAAATAAAGGTGGAGCTCGTGGCTAAATAATAACAGCCGCTCGGATCGATCTTAAGGTTAAGCCGTGCTTGCCTAGGTTGGTATGTGGATGGGTGACCACCCATTACATACCGAGTTTCCTCCGTGCCTCGGAAAGCACGTTAAGCCGTTGGTCCCGGGTGTCATTTGTAGATCTTTGATAGTCGTTAGGTAGTCAGTGGCCCAAAAAGTCTGACAACCAGTCAAACCAAGGGGTATCGTATTTCCCAGTACTAACTGGGTTGTAGAGGTCAGATGGGCAGTCGCTCCATGTAAAATACTGGTATTCAGCTGCATCCGGTTAGACTGGAAGCCGACCCCAACATAGTTGCGAAAAGGCTAGGCAGATGATGATGGAGAATAAATAAAGGTTTTATGCAAAAAGTCTCAAGAAATTTTAGAATTATAACAATTTCGTTAAAACAAAACACTTTTTTTTTTTTTTTTTTTTTTCGTTGCTGATGACTTTACGACTTATAGAAGTTACTCTTAAAATATTTCGTGTATGAAAAGGTAGACCTTATATATTAGTGTAAATGGAAAATGACATTTAACACAATTGATGATTGATTTTGGAGGTGACGACTAGCAGAGATGTTTGAAAAATTGAACACGTGCTCCGACCACAAATATGTGTACATATGTATATAGGCTTCACGATAATGATGAGGACTTAGATAAAAAATAAATAATTCTGATAACTAGCGACCGGCATCTGCTTCGCAAGTTTTTTTACATAACATCGAGATTTTTTAATATACGTAAGTTAAATATTGATGTAACATAGGTTGGTAAAGGTACACATAAACTTCTCGGAAATTTTATTTTTAAATCATGGTGTAGACTCTGTAGACCGCATCAAAATCCTTTCCGACGTTTAGACAGAACACTGCGGTCAGACAGACAAACATGGGAAACGATTTAAATTTATAATTAGTACACATTGATGTACTTAATTTACTTGTTGATGTAAGAGAGACATGTGATCAGAACATTACGCCTGTAATCCCCGAAGGGTTAGGCAGAGGTGTACTTAATAGTACGGCCATATTTTGCCTGTTATGTTTAAGTCCCAAGTAACAGGGGGCGAGCCTGTTGCCATCAACCGAGCACAAAACCAGACTCCGTGGCTGCTACTGAGAAATACCTGATGGAAAAACCCAATAACACTTCGCCCGACCTTTGAATCAAATTTAGGATCTCTTACTGAACAAAAACGATAGTAATTGATATACTGCCTAGCCTTTTCGCAACTATGTTGGGGTCGGCTTTCAGTCTTAACTGAATACCAGTATTTTACATGGAGCGACTACTTATCTGACCTCTACAACCCAGTTATACGATACCACTTGGTAAGACTGGTTGTCAGAGTTTCAGGCCACTGAGTACCTGAAACCACTGTCAACGGCTTAACGTGCTTTCCGAGGCACGGACGAAACTCGGTATGTAATGAGTATTCAACCATCCAAGGACCAACCTAGGCGAGCGCGGCTGTACCGGAAGATCGACCCTAGCGACTGTTAATTTTTTAGCCATGAGCTCCTCTCGTGGGGATATAAGACCATTAATTATTTATTTATTGGATGTCCAACAGAAACTACACAATTACACGCAAGTATACATTAAACAGGGACAAGTACAAAGATGCGCTTCCAATTAAAGGAGACCACATCATTCACTTATAACCTAGGTGCATACAGTAAATTTGACTAGGTTAAAAATCTAAATAAATTACACGAAAATTATACCAAGGAAACAGGTGAATTACGTGCCGTCACCTCGGGCGCGAGAGGGAAAAAGCATCACGTCCCAGCCGACGCGGGAGACGCCCTGGGGGTCACGTGGTGGCTCCCGGCCACCGTAGGCGCGGGCCTGTGGACGGCGAGTTATGGGCTAGCTCGCCGTCCGGCCGCCTTATGACGACAGGCCGTGTCGACGGCGCGTTCGTGTTCCACGCGCGCCTCAAAGAGATGTCTGCAACCGAGTAAGGGTCCGCATGGGCCGATGCCTGCCAGGGCTGCGGGACTGTTCGAAAGAGATACCATGGCCCTGGAACACAAAAGGCAAAGAAGGAACATGGATGGGTTTTAGTCAGTAGTTCTGTCTGACACTCGGGGGGGATTTCCCATCCGCAAAAAAAGGTGAATTACGTAAAAGATGAACTATAAGGATAATGGAAATGAAAAATAAGAAAAAAATTGTAATAATCATACAAGAATAACAAAATATCACAGATTATAACTGCAGGTATGATCAGACAGTAAAGGATTTCCTTTACGAATGTAGTTATTCTATTTAAGGAATAAGTAATAAAACTATAATGGCGTACAATGTCACCTGCTATTATTTGAGTGGGCACCGTGTAGGTGGCGGCTACTTTCTTAAAGTGCAAGGCTCTGCACTGGTTCGTAGTGATGGGACTGATATTGTCGATGTTTTTGATGACCTTGTCTTATTATTTTTAACTATAGGCCCGTCACGTCATCGCACGGATGGACATTTAAAAAAAAATAGCCATGTTACTCAGGGATGATGTAGTGTTCTAATGGTGAAATAATTGTTGAAATGGTTCAGTAGTTTTTGAGTTTATTCGTTACAAACATACAAATATTTCCTCTTTATAATATTAAGTGTAGCTAAGGCTTGTTTATTATAGACTGGTAGTGTTTTCTTAAATAAAATAAGCTTTATTTGCCTTCGTTTGTAGGCGTATTTTGTGATTGACAATCATCGAATCAAACTCTAGTAGAGATTTTGCCTCTAGTTTTACATTGACGGAGTATGTACTGAATACTATTTTACACTTAACGAGGAGCTCGTGGCTAAATAATAACAGCCGCTCGGATCGATCTTTAGGTTAAGCCGTGCTTGCCTAGGTTGGTCTGTGGATGGGTGACCACCCATTACATACCGAGTTTCCTCCGTGCCTCGGAAAGCACGTTAAGCCGTTGGTCCCGGTTGTCATTTGTAGATCTTTGACAGTCGTTAAGTAGTCAGTGGCCCAAAAAGTCTGACAACCAGTCTTACCAAGGGGTATCGTATTACCCAGTACTAACTGGGTTGTGGAGGTCAGATAGGCAGTCGCTCCATGTAAAATACTGGTATTCAGCTGCATCCGGTTAGACTGGAAGCCGACCCCAACATAGTTGGGAAAAGGCTAGGCAGCTGATGACAATTTTACACTTAACATTTTATCCAGCAAAATATAATGTTCATTTTACATATATAAGGTCTATCTTTTCATACACGAAATATTTTAAGAGTAACTTCTATAAGTCGTAAAGTCGCCATAGCAACGAAAAAAAAAATTATCGGAGTGTCTTTTTTTTACAAAATTATTATAATTCTTAAATTTGTTGAGACTTTTTGCATAAAACCTTTACTCCCATATTCTAACAATGACAGTAGGTAAATACGACGTAGTAAACTAGCGTAATGGATGCTTAAAAATAAGGAGCCAATATTTATTTTGTGGGTCAAGTAATTTTAAATTATTTATTTTTTATAAAAAAAAAATACTCGGATAAAAAATAATCCCTTGAAATGGCTTTGTTATAGCCGTTAGATGATGCCCTGAAAATATTTCGTGTATGAATAGTTGGACCCTATATGTATGCCCACGAAATGTATGCGAATTCCGCGACTTAGAAGTGGAAATGCCACCAGCCCGACATATAATACTATATGTCAACAAAGTCCTGTTTCAATCCTCGGTGGTATTACATGTTCTTTAGCCCTTCATCATCTACTGGTTAATCCTCATCTATAAGGGTGACCATAGCTAGGGTAAGGTTGGGAAGCTGGAGGATAACCAGACACTTTCCTTTCGTTGCAGAATCGATACAAATATCGATACTGTCACTTACAGGATATATTCCGTGATTGTTCATTATTTTGAGCTCTCGATATTTCGCTTTTACAAGCGCCTTGATCGCGGGTTGACTGGAGAATGCGGGTGGATGGAAAATAAATTGTTAAACACACTCACAGTATCACCAGGTTTTGTGGTTTCCTGGTAATACTGTGTGTTTTGCCGTGACTTAGTGTCGAGTTCCAGTAGTGCGCGTAGCAGAAGACAAAGAAAGAGGGTAGATAGATTTGTCTGCTCTTAACAATTTATTTTCCATCCACCCGCATTCTCCAGTCAACCCGCGATCATGGCGCTTGCAACTGCGTCGATATATCAGGAGCTCAAAATAATGAACAATCACGGAAGATATCCCGTGAGTATAAGTTTAAATATCGATATGTATTACTATCGAGCATACTCCCATCCCTAATCCCCGCCCTCAGTTCAGGTGACAACTTGCCGTATCACTTGACGGCTCACTGGCTGGTCAAGTGAAAGACATACGACTGGCATGACTACTCGCATGTTACACTAGACTTAAAAGTTGTGTGATATACAGGTCTCTTACTAGTATGTAAATAGAAGTCCACTTGCTTGAATGATTATTTGGACTAGAATTAATTTAAATCGTAATTAATTTACAACTGTATTAGACCATTCAGTTCCATTGTTTGATAAAGCCTAGAGCCTAGCTTAAAGGACTGCCTCGTTGGTCTAGTAGTCGCAATCGCGACTGCTGAGCATGAGGTCCTGGGTTCAATGTCCGGGTCGGGCAAATTGATATTGTGTTTTTCCATCAAGAATTTCTCAGTAGCAGCCGCGGTGTCTGGATCTGTGCCCGATTGATGGCAATAGGCTCGCCCTCTATTACATGAGGCTTTAACATAATTGGCGAAATGTGGGTGTACTATTAGGTACACCTCTGCCTAACCCTTCGGAGATTACAGGCAAGTTGTTATGTTATGTTTGACAAAGGCGTCCCTCAATTCCACTTTTTATTTGCTCCGGTCTACTAATAATTTTCCAAAGTAAAAGATTGGAAACCGACCCCAATGCATGTCGAAAAAGGTTATGCTGATGATGAGTCGCGTAAAGTTTTGGACCCATAACCTAAGTTCTCAGAAAACTGGCAATTTTTCATCAGTTTGTAAAAATATGTGTTACACGTCAGTGGTGACGTGCCACCACGCATGCGCGTAACCGCCATGTGTATAAACCTGTTACGTTAAATGTCAAGGTGCGCACACGCATTCTGTTAAAATTCCATTATTCAGTTTCTTTATGACGTATTGAATTTATTTACTGACAATTTTACAAGCTTTATACAGTAACGTGGACATAAAATTGACTCACAATTTAATAATGGGGTTCATGGAATGAGCAATTCTCATAAAATTTTAGAAACGCCCCTATTTTTTTTATACTTTGCCCCAGACTAGGAATTTCTCCTGTACCGTGGGTGCGCTTACAAACATTTAACCTCACATACACAAACAGCCAGACCCGGAACAACTACTTGTGCGGGAATCGAACCCGCGACACGCAGTGCAGCAGCCAATCGCTCAGCCACTGCGACTACCTTGCAGTCAGTATTGCCAGAAGCACATGCGTTGCCATCCCAATGACAGCTGAAGTATATTAAAGAAACCTTTAAGGCGCGAGCGTGACAGCAGCGGTGGCCCAGTGGCGGCTATCCCGACTTACGAGCTGTAAATCGTGGGTTCGAACCCAGGCAGGCGCAGTGTTACCTTCATCACCACTGCTCTCAAAACGGTGAAGGAAAACATCGTGAGGAAACCGGCATGTCTTAGAACCAAAAATTCGAAGAAATGTGACATCTACCAACCCGCACTGGGCCCGCGTGGTGGATTATAGCCCATTCCCTCTCATAGAGAGGTCCCAGCAATGGAAAAATTATAGGCTGATTATGCTAAACTTCAAAAGGAAATATTGCTATTTGCAGTCTTAAAATTCCGGAGCAGTACCTTTACATGAGGAGTTACTGCTATGCCGATAGTACTACTCCGAAAAAAAATCTTTAAACAGTCTTTATTTCTATGGCGTCTATCAAATTGTTTTTTTTTTTTAGTTTAAACGGCTTGCGAATCTAATGTATTTCGCAGTAATAACATTACAATGTCAGAGTGAAGGCCCGCTAATAACGCCTCGATGCTTTTACAGGCTTCTTTCAAAATACTTACTCGTAAATAGCGTTCAAAATGACCTTACCTACACTTTCGAAAATAATATATTGAATTGTGTTTTGCCTGTTACGTGGTAGTCTTGTTGTAATTATCGGCAATGCCTCAATAGTAAAATTAAAGAAGAAATAAAGAAAATACATTTATTTGGCACATGCCACGAGTGCACACAATATAAAACAAAAATAATACAAGAAAAAAAAAAGCTTAAAACTAAACAAAAAATGTAGGTAACACTGTGTGCCTCATGGCTGCGCCAAATAGGACCAGTTCATCAAAATGCCGGGCAACTAGTGCCTGACGCTGGTTGTCAACTGGACCTGGATTTGAGAGGTCACGGATGTACACACACAAATGCATGACCATTCTCACATAGCAGCTCTAGCTTTACGACTAGAAGCAGAGGAGGTCTGAGTATCACCCCTGCAAGACCCCCCCTCCCACAGCAAGACTGATAAATGCTTGCAATGACTGGACAGGTCCACTCAAATCGGTGTGGTTCTTTCTTCGAAAGACCATCTCGAACACTAATCTGCATGGTCCTCATATGACTTGACCGTCTGGACTTTAGAAGAGACAGTGACCTCGGAGTTTGTTTCGGCTGTTTCTTCTCAGAGTAGTCAGGTACGAAACACCGGCCCCATCTAATTTTAAAACTTAACATGATGTGACGTGAACAACCAGTCTTACCAAAGGGTATCGTATCACCCAGTACTAACTGGGTTGTGGAGGTCAGATAGGCAGTCGCTCCATGTGAAATACTGGTATTCAGCTGCATCCGGTTAGACTGGAAGCCGACCCCAATATAGTTAGGAAAAGGCTAGGCAGATGATGATGTGACGTGTAAAAGGGTTTTTAAAACCAATTTACAGTCATAAATATGATTTATGAGGATCTAGTGTGGGTGGTGGTTGTAACATGTCTATGAATTTTTGGTTCTAAACCATGTCTGTTTTCTTACGATGTTTTCCTTAATCTTTTTTAACCCCCGACGCAAAAAGAGGGGTGTTATAAGTTTGAACTTAATGTGTGTGTGTGTGTCTGTCTCTGGCACCCTAGCTCTTAAACGAGTGCACCGATTTGGATGCAGTTATTTTTATTTGAAAGCTTGGCGATGGTTCTTAGATACATTTTATCAAAATCGGTGCAGCCATTTACTAGATATGGGGGATGAAAATGGGTATGAAAAATCGAATATTTTCAAATATACCCAAGTGGGGTATCAAATGAAAGTGCATGATGTGTATATTACAATTAGACATGTTTTATCAAAATCGGTGACACACCAGTCGTAATCGTAACACGTGTGCTCTAGATTATTCTTTAAGTCTTCTAGCTATTTACTCTACAGTAACTACCTTCCATCGACCCTGAAACCAACCTAGCTGTTCCACCAGTCTCAATATCCTTTATTTAGTTAAAATACGCCGTGACATAACAATTATGTAGGCAGACCGCAGTCCGATAGACAGGCAGGGCTTGATTGTGTCTTGACAAAGCAAGGTGTTATGTAGAAGGTCCATTTTTAGCAAGCCTTAATTAGCTTGCCTTGTTAACTTGTTAGTATGTATTGGTCAAATCATGCAACTGAAGATCAAACCAGTTCCCGCCAACCGATTGAGCGAAAAGGGCTTGGAAGATTTTTGTTTGAAACATGGCCGGCCTTACGTTCGCCATTTTTTTTATTTCAAAGTTGCGGCCACGCATAATTATTACTATATTAATCGATAGCTGGTATCAATACAAACAAGTTTTGTGTGAGACAAAATGTTAATGTTGTTTTTGGTTAATGTTGTTGTGTTGTTATGTTATGTTGTTGTAATTGTAGTTTTGTGTGACTTAAGTGTGACGTTTCCAAAATATGAGCTATCAAAATAAAGTCCATTTACTGATAGCATCTTTAGCACAACTTTGATAGCTTATATCTCGGAAACGTGACACTTTAGAACATTTTGTCTCACACAAAACTTGTTTGTATTGATAACAGCTATCCATTGATATAGGTTTTATGCATGGCTGATCAAATCAAAGTTTTGTGTTGTGTTGTGCGTCACTTTTCTTTACTTTTTTCTTTTACTTTACCTTTTTATTCGAGACAATTTCCCTAGGGGCCTTGTAAGCCTTCTGAGTCTTCGTTTCAAGCTGTCTAACCCAGCCCAGATAATGCTTAGCCTTCGTAGTACCTATTATTGATATCTATTGTAACTGTCTATACGTCAGTGGACGTGCCGTAATAATACCGCTCCATTTTGAACAATTCAATTTAGTATAGATGAACAAAGAGATAGGCGTGCCTTTGATTGTAAAATTCTAACAAGTTGCATTTTTTTTTCTTGAAATAAATAACGTTGAAGACCAAAGAAACGATGGATGGACTGTGTGAAGGATGATATGGCTAGAACGGAAGTGACTACTGTGATGACGAGTAATAGAGAAGTATGGGAGAAGAAGACATGCTGCGCCCGCGCCGGCCCTAAATAAATTGAGTAAGGGCAGGCGAATGATGATGATGATGATATAACACTGTGTGATCTAGTTTAGATTGGTGAAAGAAAAACCTTTTCAAAATTTAATTAAATATACATTTGTTGCCCCAAAGAGGTACGCTTATTTGTATTATGACATGATGTTGGATAGTCATTTACCAAACAAATAGACATTTTGTTTGAGAACTTCCAAAGCTAGAACACAGTGACGGTTTGCCCGACACGGGAATCAAACCCCACGCTCAACAGTCTTGCTTACAACAAGACAGCCCAGTGTGGAAATCCTCAAAATCTGCGTAGTATTTTTCCACCTATTGTTAGATCGGCTTCCAGTCTAACCGTAAGCAACTAAATACCAGTATTTCACATGAAGATACTGTCTATCTGACCTCCACAACCCAGTTATTGGCTAACACGATACCCAATGGTAAGACTGGTAGTCAGTCTACAAAATACACAATAAAAAATCGTGCATATTTGGAATTCCACCCCGTCAGACCGTGACGAGTGTAAGTGTATGTATGTATGCGTAACGTGACCTCAGAAACGGCTGTACCGGACTGGTATGGACCAGGCCAAGGATAGCATAATTATCGGTCCTTACATAACCGAGTTATTGGTCTAAATACGTGTATCATTGCGGTTTTGTTCTGCTGGAGTAGACAGCACTGACGTATTGCTCCAAAGCATTTTTTCGCTTGGATTCGCATAACCAAGAATAATTTTATCACACACACACACACTTCAAAAAACACCAAACCTATTGTTCTCAAATTTTATTTTAAAAATATTGTTATATAGAAGTTTTTAGTTTGTTAATTTTAATCTAAATTTTTCTATTTCTTTTATAATTAGTTCAGTTAAAGCTAACATGTTACCATTACTTGGGAAAAGACTGGACCCCACGACACAGGGTATCCTAGTGTGGAGTCCAGGGAATGTGTAAAAACTAGCGCTTAAAGATCATTGTCTTTTGTTACTAGCTTTTTGACATTGTACCTTGTTATGCGAACTGGATAAAATTTTAAAATTTGATTTATTTATTATTTTATTTATTTACTAGCTGTTGACCGCGACCTTCATCCGCCTGAAATTTCTAATAGCCTATAACCTTCCTCGATAAATGGGATATCCAACACTAAAAGAATTTTTCAAATCGAACCAGTAGTTCCTGAGATTAGCGCGTTCAACCAAACAAACAAACTCTTTAGCTTTTTAATATTAGTACAGATTTATTTATCTAGTTACATCTGCCATATATAGGATAACCTAATGCGATAAGTATGCCTAAAGTAGCAACTTTAGGGGCATTTTTCGCATCTTTACCCAAATAAGATTATACACGTAAATCATACACTTCACATATTTAGAAACCTATAAATCGACATAGTTTTTCCAGTAATAGATTTTGAGAATATCACTTTGTTGCACTTCTTTCTCTCTTATCTTGGCTGTTTGTGTATGTGAGCTTAAATGTTTGTAAACGCACCCACGATACAGGAGAAATTCCTAGTGTGGGGCAACGTTTTTTTTTAAAAAAAATAAAAATAAAAAAAAAATCTTCTGTCGTGTGGTTAGTGATTAATTTTATCTTATTTTATTAACCTGGTGTCAGAGTTTTTATGCCGTCCACGGGCCTCTGACTTGACTTTACATGCCATCGAGAAATATCTCTCAGGCATGCTGGTTTCCTCACGATGTTTTTCTTCACCGAAGCAAATGATAATTATACAAAACGCACATGAAGTATGTTAGTATATTCTTATATTATTATGTTTAAATAGTTCTGCTTTACGTTTTATGTATTCCATTTTCTCTTCTTCTTTTACACACTATGTCTACATCTCTTTTTTAGTATCTCCTTTCGCAGGTATGCTGGAAGAGATTTCTTTAGAAATAAGCATCACCTTTGTACTATTTTCTGTTTCTTTCTTCTTTTCTGTATTTAGTGTGTACATAAATTGTTAAATAAAATAAAAATAAATAAATTAATCCGAAAATCAGAGGTGCGTGTCTTGGGTTTGAACTCGAGACCTGTGACATGTCAGTCCGACGGTTTCACGACTAGACTATGACTGTTAGTTGCACTAAGTTCTCTGTATTTTTACAGTCTACAGTCGTCTTCGAATTTACGTTTATAAGCAACCAACTTATATTAAAACAAAAGGTTTTAAAAGATATATAGAATAGAGATTTATTTATTTTATTTTATTACAACGGTTATGTTAAGAACCAATAACAGTAATTAAAATTATAAAAATAAAAGCGACAATTATGACACATACTTATTAAAATATACAAAATAACAAATTAAAGCAACATTTAAAGTGAAAACATAAATAAAAGATGAAGACGATATAATTAAATATGATATATGAGATGATCACATATGTATTTGACTCAGACTTCCGTATTTGTTTATTAATATTGCGCGTAGTAATTAAATTAAGGTAGACACCGTTACCTTAAATTTATTAGAATTAAATTGTTCCGGTGCGTATTAATTAATTATGTATCTTCCTTGAGAAGCTCGTGGCTTAATAATAGCCGCTCGGGTCGATCGTTAAGCCACGCTTGCCTAGGTTGGTCCGTGGATGGGTGACCACCCATTTCATACCGAGTTCCCTCTCTTGTGCCTCGGAAAGCACGTTAAGCCGTTGGTCCCGGCTGTCTGTGTAGATCTTTGACAGTCGTTACAGGTAAACAGTGGCCCAAAAGTCCGACAACCAGTCTTACCAAGGGGTACCGTATTACCTAATACTAACTGGGTTGTGAAGGTCAGATAGGCAGTCGCTCCATGTAAAATACAGGTACACACTGGTATTGTAGGGTGATGATAAAAGTCCTGTCAGAATTTGAATCATAAAAACCCTTTTCATTGTATCACCAGGGGCTGCAGTCTCGACATAGATAGCGACAAAAATCGGTCGTTAAGTCATAACGATGTCAAATTTCTTTAATAGATTTTAATAGATTTTCAACTTTATTTCAAAGCCCTTAAGGTTGAAAATCTATTAAAGAAATTTGACATCGTTATGACTTAACGACCGATTTTTGTCGCTATCTATGTCGAGACTGCAGCCCCTGGCTAGGAAAGATAGTAGGTATTTTTATTTGTTATCATCATCATCATCATTTTAGCCGAAAGATGTCCACTGCTGGACATAGGCCTCTCCCAAATTTGTTGTCAAGGGATATAAATTCTCTCAATTCAGTTAAGTTATGAACAAGGGTATCGACACCATTAATATCAGCTTACTTATAAACATTTTTAACTTCACAAAATATAATATAAATGTGCCTACTTACAAGGAAGCGGAAGTTGTTTATCGGTAAATCACGATCGTAAAATAACCAGAAACTATTCGGAGATAACAACATTTTAATTATAGTTATTAATGGTGTAGCGTAGTAGAGCTACTTTGCCATTCGGCCAATTCGCGAAGTTGAGCAACTTTGCCAGCGGTCTATATTATCTATCTTAAGAGGCTTATGAAAATTGTAGCAAAACATTCACGTTGGTGTTTGGGGTCTAGACAAGGAACATGATGTCAGTGAAAATAATGATAATACTAGCCACCCGCCCCGGCTTCGCACGGGTGCAATAAATACATATAAACCTTCCTCTTGAATCACTCTATCTATTAAAAAAACCGCATCAAAATCCGTTGCGTTGTTTTAAAGATCTAGGCATACATATGGACAGACAGACAGCGGGAAGCGACTTTGTTTTACACTACGTAGTGATGAAAAATAATGTTTGTAGTATTTAACAGCTTTGCTTGGTATTGTGTTAATTAAACTTAGAAATATCTTTCTCTATTTAATTACCTACCTATTTAATGTTAGAGTTTATAAATATTTGCCTGCTATTTTTATGGCGAAATGTGTCATTGAACTATATTTTATTTTTACCACCTTTTGTACCACATCATCATTTCAGCCGAAAGACGTCCACTGCTGGACATAGGCCTCCCTTAAGTGTTCGCCACATTGACCGGACCCGTGCGTCTCGCATCCAGCGGATCCCTGCAACCGTCACCAGGGCATCGGTCCACCTAGTGGGAGGCCTTCCAACGCAACGTCTTCCGGTTCGCGGTCGCCACTCCAGAACTGTTATCGCAAATAAATTATTTTGACTTTGACATGACGGGAAATTCAGAAATCTACAGGAAGTTTGGTAATTCGGTGCATTCCTTGTAATTGGTTACTAATCTAATTTGCAACAATTTTGACACGATAACTTGTGGCCAAAACTGGGTTGTTTTGGACAAATTCAACATTTAAAGTTTTTTGAAATTTTTTCCACCTCTCAACCATAAACCGCTGGTTGCTGGTTGTGAGAAATCTTCTTCTTCGACTTTCAGAATGTGAAACTGATACTTTTCAGACAGCTTACTAACGAATGAATCCTTCGAAAACCAATTTGTCAAAAAAATATAGCAACGACGGGGAGAACTTTTTCTCAATTTCTCAAAAAACCAATTTCTCAAAAAAATATAGCCTTTCGGCATCATTGAGGGTCTTTTTACGCCCATGTTACCACAAGCAGTCTTGCCTCGGGCCTAAATCTAAACAAATTCCTTCATTCGCAATAAAATATAATAACTTAACAGTAAGACACATTCCTGACACCGGAGGCATTAATACTCCTTGCAACACAGACATAGGAATCACGGCGCGTTGCTTCGAGCCTACTACCAACCTACTGCCCGCAGTTGTGACATTCTGATTATTGCGGAAATGTCGAGTCAACTACGGAGCAAGGCAGCGCCATCTGTGAGGAGAATTGAGAACTATTCTGTCTTGGGTTGATAATGAAAGACATCACACACGTGGAGCTTGTGGCTCAATAATAATAGACGCACGAGTCGATCATCAATCTGCCAAGGTCATTCCGTGGATGGATGACCAGGTATTACATACCGAGTTTCCTTCTTACCTCGGAAAGCACGTTAAGCCGTTGGTCCCAGCAGCCATTTGTAGATCTTTGACAGTCGTTACAGGTAGTTAGTGACCCGAAAGTCTGACAACCAGTCTTACCAAGGGGTATCGTTTTACCCAATAACTGGGTTAAGGACGTCAGTTAGCCAGTATTACAGTTCAGCTGCATCCGTTAGACTGGAAGCCGACCCCAACCCAACATATGGAAGATGATAAACTGTCAATATCAATTGTCTAGTCTTTTTTCCAAAATATACTTGCTAAACAAACATAGGAATCACGGCGCGTTACTTCGAATAGTCTGCTACTGTTCACAGTTGTGACATTCATTCTGATTATTGCGGAAATGTCGACTAAGGTACGGAGTAAGGCAGCGCCATCTGTGAGGAGAATTGAGAACTATTCCGTCTTTGAAATACTAAACGATGAATTTGAAATTGTACAATCTGGGTCTTTATTGATCCGATCTATACTGATGACTGATGGTCTCGTGGGTACGAACTGAATGAACGTGAGGTCGTGAGTCCAAAGTGTAAGTGGGCCGTTTCGGACTGATGTCCCATCAGATTGTGAGAGAAAAGGAATTAAGAGAGCACCTGTGTTTACGCACACATTCTTGTAGGTACACCGTAATATCTCCTCTATCTCTCCTGCGTTATTTTCGCTTAAAATGGCCGCCGGCCCGTGACTGAAATTCGGTCGGAACTATTTTTTTTTCGTCAGTCTTTTGCCTCTCCAATAAAAAAACAAAACAACTGGATTTCTAGAAAATATGCATCGAATGAATTCGAATACTAAATTTTCCTCATTTCTCAAGCGTAACTAAGAGCAAGGTCGGTAACAGAATGCTATAAGATTAAATTAACTACATTCTTCTGTGATTATGACATTATTCACTTAAATATAGCTTAGACAATGTAATTATTGTTATATGCTCATAAGGTTCGGAGCATAGAATGGTACTGGCGATACCCGTAGCTGCAAGACACGCAAAATCTTTTTGGCACTCGTCCACTTCTCCGGTCGCCATTTTGTTTTCCGGTGGACTGTTTGTTACAGGCGTAGTCCTACTGCTACTGGGGAATTCTTGTAGCTGCCCCTTTCCTTTTAATGCTGTGAATTCTGAAAGGCAGAGAAGAAACATTTAATAGAAAGAAATAAAAAAATATTTAAATGTCGCAGGGTCATAACGTGCATACAAAATAGCATAAAAATAAACACAACGCATTACAAATATTTATAAACACAACTGTTCGGAACAAAAAAAATTGTCAGCTTGTACGTCGTGACTGCGACAAGCAGGTTAACGCTCAGCATGATACTGTGTTATGGGGGGGGGCCACAGCACATCGCTGGTTTTCAGTGGTCACCCGAGGAAAAACGATAGCAATTTATGACGTAGCCAACTTTCATCATGTTTTTCGAATGTATTGTTTTAATTATACTGTTTTATTTTACAAAATTTTTGCACAATCTAAATTGTTCCGAAATAAATTACTTATGACTTACTTACTTATAAAACATCTTATTCCTCTTTTCATATTCAAAAGTCATTTATTCAAAAGAAGGTGCAAAACAGCACTCTTTGAACGTCAACATTATACTAAACTGTCCCCCAGAACACCCGATCTTCGCTACTTCCTCGTGTTTTAGTTGAGAAGAAGAAGTGGCGGAACATATTCTCTATATTATACTGCTCTTGCACTTTGTGTAAAATAAATACTTGTTTATTTATCTGTTCAATCATTACTGATGATGAATAACGCGTTAAAGTTCCCAAATAAAAAGCCTCGAAAACTCAACTTATCTTCTTCTCCTATTGTTCCAGATGAAGTGAACCCAGGCAAGCGCCCGAGACCCCGCGATATATCCCTGGCAGAACCACCTCACACCATGGAGATAGCACAGATCCTGATCTCGCTGCTCCACGCCTGGGGGTTGGATCCAGACCTCGATAGGGTCTGTGAATCGAAGCTGGGACTGTTGAGACCTATGGTAAGGAGCATTTTAATGTATAGTCCACCTTCTGGAAACAGAACTTCGCCGCCGAAGGACATTTGCAATAGCGAAGGCATCGCCTGGCTTAACACTGGTACGCGTGTCCATCAAGCCGGGATACAGAAACGCTGACAGCTACCTATTTCTGTCAATGACAGAAATAGGTAGTATACGAACACTAGAGAAAATTCACTAGGACATAGATACCAATGTTCCACGTCTGGGGCTTATAGCCAGATTTTTATTGTTTAAAAAAGAACCTTGCCTTACATTAGGAATTTCTCCTGTATTGTAGGTGCGTTTACAAACATTTAAACTCACATACACAAACAGACAGACCCGGAACAACTACCTTTAGGCCATACAAATATATGTTCCGTGCGGGAGTTCGAACCCGCGACACTGCGCCAACCGCACCGTGCATTAAAAGGGTATGACATAAGTCTAAGTTAGGATTTTAGAGGCCTTTGGTTGGATTTTAGTAACTGCCATGATATATGGCGGCGATGAGGCCCGCGGAGCAGTGTGATCAAAGTTAAAAGCATCGACGACCTCAATAGGCGTCGAATTTCAAATATTGGATATGTTTAAGCCAGGACCTCCTCTCCTTAGTCGAGAGATAATTTCAACAACAAATCAAATTAGTACGACACTGCCTCCTTCGTCGTTCCCTCACTGCTGAGGATCGCGACCACATATGACACGTCTCCAAGCTATGCGTTTTCCTACAGTGTAATCGGTACAGGCTGACACTGCCTACAGCAGCCGTATGTTTTATATGACTGATATCTCAAAATCAATTTGATGTCGCAGGACGTTAAGTGAATCGGGATGCTGATCCAACGGATCCAAATTCTTTCTGATAATTGGTGTAAAAACACCCATAACAAAGACGAAAGGCCACCCGTGCCATTATTATTATTATTTTTTGCGAAATCATCAAATGACCCCCCCACTCTGGGGAGTAGGCGGCACCTTTGTTACCAAGGCAGCCTGTGCCTTGGTAACAAAGATTTAACACCGACCGGATAGACTTTAAGGAATATCTTCAAATCACAGATATAAATATACCTAGATAACGCAAGAGCTCCTACTTCACGTGCTCGGTTTAAGCATTTTATGCTTAACGTGACTACTGCCGCAACATGCTAATTTGTTTAAAACGACAACGTTACAACTCTAGAGCTTAATTCTAGACATTTAAAAAACAAAAACGTAGTTTATTTTGTAGAGTAACTAAATAGTGCTTATGACGTCACAGTAGGTAGTCAAAAAGGTAAAAAATGGCATGCTTGGTTTTCATCTGTGGTTCAAGTTAAGTGTCATTTTACAATTCTTGCGTTAATATACTGATCAAATTAGGGACCTTCCAGTTTATGGTTCTTCTAAGATACTTCTCACCATTCTACCCCCAGGTGCCAGTCTGCTTCGGCGTCGTCTCCCGTCACGGTCACATGGCAGTCCAGCTCCCCACCTGGTTGGGAAGCTGGTCGGTCGCCTGCGCCTCGGCTCCTGATGACCCGTTGCTGATCACCTCGGATCTACCGCCGGAGCTGTTGAGGCAGGAGAAGTTGACTAGGTAAGGAGTGCCGCCATGTTGTTATTTTTAGGGCCGACAGTCCGAGGACTACGACCCAGCTGAGGCACGCCACCTTCGTCAAATGAAATTACTATAAAAATATTACTTCCCTATTTAAATCGGATAATGTTAACAATTATTTTTTTGCACGGATCCCTAGTCCTTTATCTAAAATAAAGTGTAAGTTACTCCTTATAACATCAGCTATCTGCCAGTAAAAGTCTTGTCAAAATTGGTCCAGCCGTTTCGGAGATAAGGCAGACGAAAATATAAAAAAAAAGATTTTTTTTAAATTAAGTACCGTAAATACTGTGCTTCTGATATTTTAAAATTGCAAACAGACACTTCCGTTTTATTTGAAACTACCGTTTGAAAATAACATATTTTTTAGAAAATTATTAAACTCACATACAATTAAAAAATAAGACTATACTAAAATAAAGGTGCATCATAGCTAGCAATAATAGCGACAGACGCTCTCCGACGGTGTCATATTTATGAATCAATTATTTATTATTTTCAATCTAGAAGACTATTTTAAATTATCATCATCATCTGCCTAGCCTTTTCCCAAGTATGTTGGGGTCGGCTTCCAGTCTAACCGGATGCAGCTGAATACCAGTATTTTACATGGAGCGACTGCCTATCTGACCTCCACAACCCAGTTAGTACTGGGTAATACGATACCCCTTGGAAAGACTGGTTGTCAGACTTTTTGGGCCACTGACTACCTATCGACTGTCAAAGATCTACAAATGACACCCGGGACCAACGGCTTAACGTGCTTTCCGAGGCACGGAGGAAACTCGGTATGTAATGGGTGGTCACCCATCCACAGACCAACCTAGGCAAGCGCGGCTTAACCTAAAGATCGATCCGAGCGGCTGTTATTATTTAGCCACGAGCTCCTCAACACTATTTTAAATTAATTAGAAATAATATAATATCCTCTTTATTTTCAGACTCTTCTCATCAAAACTCCACTGGGAGCTGAGCACCACTCTAACAACCAACCACCTCCTGTCCATCGTAGCCCTCGCCAATACCCTCATGTCAATGAGCAACGCGAGCTTCGTGCCCGAGCAAGAAGTCATCAGGCGAATGCACAGGTGATGATGATACCATAGTGATAGCATTGTGATATCGTAGTGATATTCAATGAGCAAGGTGTGCTTCGTACCCGAGCAAGAAGTCATCAGGCGAATGCACAGGTTATGATGATACCATAGTGTTAGCATAGTGATAGCACAGTGATAGCAGTGTGATATCGTAGTGATAGTCAATGAGCAAGGCGTGCTTCGTACCCGAGCAAGAAGTCACCAGGCGAATGCACAGGTTATGATGATACCATAGTGTTAGCATAGTGATAGCACAGTGATAGCACTGTGATATCCTAGTGATAGTCAATGAATGAGCCAGGCATGCTTCGTGCCCGAGCAAGAAGTCATCAGGCGAATGCACAGGTGATGATGATACCATAGTGTTAGCATAGTGATAGCACGGTGATATCGTAGTGATAGTAGATGAGTTAGTACATCATACGTAAACTCATGGAAAGTTTTCACGAGTTATTAAAAAAAATCTGCTGTTTCCCACAAAAGTGCAATACTTCACGATCAAAATGTATAAATCAGCTGATATTTTTTGTGCGTCGATATGTATTAGTTTATTTTATTTGTATATAAGTATTAGTATCATTATAAGTGCCTATATAAATTTTCGATAGCAAGAAGTTATTTTTATATATTTATTTTGTACCCTATCACAATGTTTTCTTATTTAACCCAAAGGTTGACTGGTAGAGAATGCCTTGTGGCATTAAGTCCGCCTATATATCACTATTGTACATGAAGTTTAAATAAATAAATATCCCTTCCACGCTGTATAGGAAGAAGTCACCTAATCAAAAATGGTCAGGGATATGATGCCTAAAGAGTCGCGTTATCGAAATAGTTGGAGCTAATCGAGTGACTTGGCCAGCTTTAATACAAAAAGTTCAACCATAACTTGTCGTAAAATATCTTTTATTTTGTTATGTTATGTATGTATCTTTTATTTTTGTATACAACATTAGTTTTAGTATATGCGAAACCTGAAACACGTGTCGAGTATTTTTATGTAAAGAATCTATGTACAAAATTTCAAAACTGTATCATGAAAAATCACAACGTCATAAGCTTATTCTGTTACCTGGTTGTCTGCACAAAAGCGTGGTCACCACGCGCCCGCGCGCGGGCCTCTAGCGTCGTCTTGAGCTCATTGATAAACATAATTTGGCAATTTGTACCTAAATTATTGCGATAGGTACTTAATGTCGCTCGGTGTCCAACTTGTAACATTTTTAAAAAATTTTGGGACAAAATATAACGTGGTTTAAAAATAATTGAAATCGATTCAGTTACTTATTCTGAACAAACTGTATTCAGGTTTCGCATATACTAAAAATAATGTTGTACGTATAAGGACAATAACCTACCCTACTGGGACATGACTCCTCTTATTCCCAGAACTTCCACCAGGAGTTCTTCATCTTGGGCAGCAGACGAGGAGAGAGAGGAGCAGCTGGCGGCCCAGCAGGCGCATATCAAGCAGGGCTGGTCACTCCTGGCCACACTGCATTGTGTGCTGTTGCCGGATAAGGTTGTTGCTGCAGGTGAGTTGGAGTTTCATCAATAAGTCTTCAATAACCTGAGGCACTTCCCCAACCGCTGACGAGGAAACGACTACCTCTTCGTCTGCATCGACCGGGATAAAAATCATCATCATCTGCCTAGCCTTTTCTCAACTATGTTGAGGTCGGCTTCCAATCTAACCAGATGCAGCTGAATACCAGTACTGGACCGGGATAAAAAGTATCCTACGTGTTAATCCAGGTTATAAACTATCTGTGTACCAAATTTCATCCAAAACCGTTCAACAGTTTTTGCGTGAAAGAGCAGCAAACATCCATCCTTCCTCACGAGTTATCACATTTATATTAGTATAAGACAGATCCCGTTCAGGTGCAAAGTGGTCATATGCTGTCGTGCAAACTTGCATAGGGTGGCTTAGGCTGCGTTTCCAGTACAATTATGAATACAGCATATTGATGTACAGAATGCTTGGTTGACGGCTTCGTGAAGGGTCCGTTTACACCTTGTATATTTTTTTTAATTTTCTACATAACATATCTGTTCTTTCAGGAGCCAAGAGTTTCAAGCGTCCTCAAGTAGAAATGCTGGCTCGTCGTTGGCAACATCACTGTTTAGAAGTTCGCGAGGCTGCCCAGGCGCTGCTACTTGCTGAACTTGGCAGGTCAGTTCCCTGATGCAATCATTTTTTAAAAGTATTTATTACTATAGACTGACCGCTTTAATGAGTCCTCGCGAAGGTATCATTTTAAATGGAATATTCTGATGGTTGATCACGTATTGGTTCAATTAATATCATAATACTTACGTGGATTCTGATTATTTCAAAGCAAATAACCTGTGTGACATTGTGGGACTTTGTGCACGCTTAATGTGCCTTTGCCGGGGCAAGGCGGAGAACTCATTAAAGCGGTCGGTCTATAGTTGCTTGTCGTGAAAATCTTTTGACCGATACTTAGTTTAATTTACTGCAATCTTCACTGCTTATTTTTTAAGTCTGTCTGAAGTAACTAACGTTAATAGGCAAAGTGTTTTAATTAAGTAGATAATAGTGTAATAATGACCGGACAGGTGGAACAGCGGTTTTCAACGGCAAAGGGAAGACTTAATTATTCATTTGAACGCTGTATTAGTCGCCTTTTGGAAATCTAAGTGAAAAATATTCTATTGTGTGTTCTTAGAAAACGATTTGAATCTTATTTACTGACATTTTCTGTATACAGAAACTTTTCGTCGGTTATTATTAAAAAAAAAAACATCTGTTTCCAAAAAATAGTGCAATACCTACACGGTCAAAATTTATGTAACAGCTACACCTTCAGAATGATGTACTGAATACGTGGTAATCGTTTTCGCGTCGGTGTCCTTACCTGCCTGTATATTCTTGTTACGTTTTTCTCCAACAGACTCGGACCAAAAGGTCGTAAGGCACTGGTGGACAACTGGGCGCAGTTCCTGCCTCTGTACACGCACACGGAGAGCATCAACCCGCACGCTGCGCACACGCACAAGGAGCCCGCTGAGAAGGTGCAACAAGTCGTAAGTGTACATTCGTATTAAGGTGGAAACGCCAGGGTAGCCCGCGAAATTCAAATTTTCTAACGTTTTTTTGCAATTTGCAGGTCAGTGTCAGTTCGTATGTTCATGAAAATATGAATCGCGCAAGTAACACGTATGTAGTTTTAGAATTTCGCGGGCTATCCTGGTGCTTCCACCTTAACTCACGTCTGTTCTTCTCTGAAAAGTTAGTCAGAAGAGTGCTGATAGTCTTTCTTTATCGTGTGTTTAGTTCTTAACCTGGTGTCAGAATTTTATGCCGCCCATGGGCCTCTGACTTGGCTTAACATGCTGCTTAGTGCTGATAGTACAACCATTTTACCAGTTATGTTGAAGTACCATGCATTAGGGGGGAGCCTATTGTCTTCACCCGAGCACTAATCAAGACCCCAGGGGTGCTGTAAATAATTTCTAATTGCATAACCTTATAACACTTTGCCCAACCTGGGAATCGAACCCCAGACAGCATGATGCTTGCGTCCACTTCTATGTCTATGTGGATGATCTGATAATACTCAACAAGAATTTGTGTGAGATACCACCACACCACAACGAAAAAGGCTGACATAAAAAAAAAATTTGAAAAACAGTCAATAAAACAAACAAAACTCGACCGACTTCCGGAAGTAAAGTTATTTTCCTACTTCGTGTTTTATTTTTGGAAGTTGGTGACTTTTGTTTTTTTTTTGACATGCCGGTTTCTTCACGATGTTATTCTTCACAGATTATTTTTTTTTATTTCACTGCGAGGGCAGTGTAATTAAATAATCTATAAAAATATTGCACCTTACTATTGAACATAATCAATTATTTTCTATCAAAGGCTAGCCAGATGCCTTTTCCCAATAATGTTGGGGTTGGTTTCCAGTCTAACCGGATGCAGCTGAATACCAGTATTTTGCATGGAGCGACTGCCTATCTGACCTCCACTACCCAGTTAGTACTAAGTAATACGATACCCCTTAGTAAGACTGGCTGTCAGACTTTTGGGCCACTGACTACCTGTAACGACTGTCAAAGATCTACAATTGACAGCCGGGACCAACGGCTTAACGTGCTTTCAGAGGCACGGAGGAAACTCGGTATGTAACGTTTGGTCACCCATCCATAGACCAGCCTAGGCAAGCGCGGCTTAACCTGAAGATTGATTTGAGCTAATTATTTTCTACCATGACTAACAAAATTAATAAAAAAAAATCACCTATAATTCTTCTCCTCTCACAGCAAGAAGAAGAATTCGAAGAAGAAGAAGAAGAGATAGTGCGCAAGCCGTCATCTCTCGCTGAACTGAAACGGAAACAAACCACGGCAGTCGTACTGTTGGGGGTCATAGGCGCCGAGTTCGGGCAGGACATCACTAGTGAAGGTAATGTGTTGGAACAAAAACTGATTGTTGTACTTATCTTGTTGACGCTTTAGTTATGCAAAATGTCTTATTTGATAAGGTGGTAAAGAACTCTAAAATGTCTCCCGTCAAGTCTTAAAAATACTACAAGTAAATCTGAGTGTTCAGTAGCGTACGACATCAACATCAAAGCATTTATTTCAAGTAGGCCAGTTAAATTCACTTTTGAGCTGTCGAAACAAAACAACAATGAAATGTAGCTACAGTCACAAGGCATAAAAATGTGCTGTAGTAGTTGTGTTTTAGTATGGCAATAGCGGTCATTGCCCTTTCCTTGAAATTTCTTTACACGAACTGAAACCAGAAATCGTTTCTTCTGTTAATGTTCAGGATCACAATCAATGTCAATTCAGAGGCTATTTACAAGGTTTGTATACGTTTTTTTAAAAAAGAGATTCAGTAAACGTATGTGGTTCAATGACCGCTATTGCCATGCTAAAACACAACTACTATAGTACTGTAGTTGCCCATTCCAAAGCGTAGATCTCTATGGAGAAGAATGGGCAAGAAACTCCATGGACTTTTTTCATCGTAGACCAAAGGCGCACTCCTATTTTGTATTTCTATCTTGTGCCAGAATAAAAACTATTTGTTAATAAAAGAGTACAATATTTTAATTTTGCATGAAATTGGCAGAGAAATACTCGCTTCGCACTAATATTGATTAACAATTTAAAAATTTTAGTAAATTTTACGAGTAATAAATATCAAATAAAAATAAAATAAAAAGAAATCTCTGTACCTGCCCTAAATCGAAGACCTTATTAAAAAATAAGGAGCCATCCTTTAATTACGTGAGGTTTTTTAGGCAACTTTTATACCCTTTTTTCCCCCTTGGTAAAAAATATCGTGATGTTTTAGGCCACCCCTCCTCCCCCGCCCAGCATCATGTTTATTTTATACTATTGAAGAGATCAGAGAATTTCAGAAACTTATTTAATAAAAAAATAAAAAAATATCACTAATTAACTTGCTCGGGTTTTACGTGGACACAATAAATTCGGTATTAATAAAAAACATTTTATACGTCACACTTCCTTTTTTTTAGTCGCATGAAATATACACGTGATAGTCATTCTTTCCCCTCCTCCCCCCAGCGTGATAGATCGTGATTTTGTTCAGACACCCCACCGGTTTGAAGTGTTTGAACGTGATTAAAGGACGACCCCTAACGGGGTTGGAATTCCCTTCAAACAATTTTAATATTTTATTTTAAGTATTCTTTCAAAATCTTAAGTTCATTAATAATATGTTCCGTTGTGTTAACTTGATCCTACATACTCAAGAATTAGCTTACTTAATTTATTATAAATGGCTTGCTATAAACAAATATTTATTTTTCTTTGTATTTTATAACGGCTTCCAAAAGAATGTATATTATTAAAAGCTCGCTTATTTCTTTTGATATGATTTGCATTATTTCGCTTGCGTGTTATAGGCGCTGCCGGCAATAAGAGGAGGAAAGATGGAGATAGTCGGAAGAGCTCCGTGGTAGAAGGTAGGTCAAATAAATTATACTTTGCTATGTTGCACACTGGGCGGGTTATGTTTCTAGGATAAATCCGGACAGATGAGCGATGATTGTCTCACAGTGGGTGCCTGAAGACGGCCGTCGTAACCGAGGCAGGCCCAAGAAACGCTGGCGTGACAGGAGTAATTCCAGTGTGGGAAAGAGATGGCGCTAGACCGACCTGTATAGCTCTCTCCCACACTGGAATAACTCTTGCTTTAGGACGTCATGGTAACCCCCCTGGACTCATTCTTAACGGATTGGTCTGAGAAGCGAATTGTAAATAAAATTGGAAAGCCATGGGGGAGGCATTTGCCCAGCAAGGCTGATATAAAAAATATTGCACTCAAGGATTGTCAACGAACAATGGAGCGCAGTATACTAGGTGTTAAATTAACGCATCGTGTTCGTGTCGTGGCTCAAAAGGCTGCAACTCAAATAGGACTGGGCAGGACATGTCTGCCGCAGACAAGCTGTGGGGCAAAATAGCAAGAAACTGGTCCCTGACACAGTGAGGCGGGGTCGCGGCAGGCCACGAAGGAGATGGTGGGACGAACTGGACAGGTTCCGTCAGAACTGGACGGAGGACGCGCGAGTTCGCGAGAAGTGGAAGGAGTGGAAGGAGCCTTTGCCCAGGAGTGAGACAGAGCAAGCTAGGAAAAAATTAAAATTCAAATGTTGCACTGGCAAGTTTGAACCAAGGTTACCGACGTAGCCGAAGAATAGCCAAACTTAAGTGGCAGTGCACATTGCTCGCAGAACGGATGGTGCCGAAAAGTTCTGGAGTGGCGACCGCGAACCGGAAGACGTTGCGTTGGAAGGCCTCCCACTAGGTGGACCGATGACCTGGTGAAGGTTGCAGGGATACGCTGGATGCGAGACGCACGGGATCGGTCAATGTGGCGACACTTGGGGGAGGCCTATGTCCAGCAGTGGACGTCTTTCGGCTGAAATGATAATGATGATGATTGGCCTGTGACATCAAGATTTCTGAAAATCAATAAAATTTGGGAAACTGAGGCATCTGTTTCCGGGATCTTCAACAAAGGAAATCCGTGGTATAAAGATAAATAATCGATAATCGACTAGAATATTTGATATCTTTCGTGATATCAGGGATGTCACAATCTTTGTTAGGGTTCCACAGTCAAAAAGAAACCCTTATAGTTTTACCATGTCCGTCTGTCTGTGTGTCTATATGCGATGTATTTTTGGTACGCACGACGGCCAATCAAGCTTTACAAAACCAGTTTATGCTGATCTCTCATTGTATAAGAAATCTATACAAAGCGAGGCCAAGTTATACTGGAAATGTACCGCTTCATGTGCCGCCGTGTGTACACATTGAGTGAAAGTGTTTTTCTTCAACATTTTAAATATGACAAAAATTAAACTCTGTCCCGAAGAAATTAAAACAACATATTTATTGTAGCCGAACATAACAACACTGCGTCGTTGGTCTAGTAGTCGCAAGCGCGACTGCTGAGCATGAGGTCCTGGGTTCGATTCCCAAGTCGGGCAAAGTGTTATTGGGTTTTTCCATCAAGAATTTCTAAGTAGCGACCACGGAGTCTGAATTTGCGCCCGGTTGATGGCAATAGGCCCGCTCCCTAGCCCCATGTAGGGTCTTGAACATAACTGGCGAAATGTGGGTGTACTATTAGGTACACCTCTGCCTAACCCTTTTAACTAATAATAAGCCATTTCTTTCCAGGCTTCACCCTAAGCTCATCGAACAACCTGGCCCGCCTCACAGCTCTAGCGCTCACCCATCTACTTCTAAGCCCCGCCTGCCCGCGCTTGCCCGCGCACACGCCACTGCGCAGGGCGGCCGTGGATCTGCTGGGGAGAGGCTTCACCGTGTGGGAGCCCTATCTGGATGTCAGTCATGTGCTGTTGGGTAAGTCCGAGAGACTGAAAATTTTGAAATCATATGTTTTTTACTGTTTCCTTGGTGGAATAGACGAAAGCGCGACTGCTGAGCATGAGGTCCTGTCGTGCAAAGTGTTATTGGGTTTTTCCATCAGGAATTTCACAGTAGCAGCCACAGTGTCAAGATTTGTTCCCGTTTGATGGCAAAAGGCTCGCCCCCTATTACATGGGACTTAAACATAACTGGCGAAATGTGGGTGTACTATTAGGTACACCTCTGCCCTAACCATTCTGGAATTACAGGCGTGATGTTTCGATTATATTTTTTTATGTTTTCTTTTTTATTGTTTTGGGGATTTTTGTCTAAACAGATATGTCAACCCCATCGTGCCTTTTTACGCTGTCACATTAAACCTTATTATTAACACTTAAACTATAAACAAACAGTTATACAATTATACAACGTGTAACAGAATAAACGCAATTCCTGAAAGTAGTTGGTTCAGAATCGGCTTCTGAATAGATTTCCGTCATAAAAATAGGTGTTAAATTTTGACGGAAAAATCTTTTAAATAACTTAAACATAATTTCTACTAAATTGATCGACATCGAACCAAGGCACACGAGGAGGCTCGCCTTGTATGCTCCTATACCATATATTCCCGACTTATACTATCAAAGTTTTGTTTCCAGGATTTATAGCAAATTGCTTTATATTTAGATATGTATTCCCAATAATCGGGTAAGTAGTCAATTGTTGTACCCTCTGCTAATTTAGACAATCGGTCGGCCTCCTCATTACCACGTAGCCCAATGTGAGCTGGGACCCATTACAACTTAATTTCTATATTATTCCTTAATAATACAATAATATTTTTAAGAATATCATATGGCAATATGAGCAATATGCTGTAGTGCGCTTTTACTGTCTTAATCTTTTGTTTATGTATTTTTTTGTACCAATTTCTGGCGAAATGCACCGTCGTCGGTGTGATTACAGACACATGACATATTACATCTTCGCCACTGGTATTACAGATTTCTATAGGCACTGGTTACCATTTACCATCAGATGGACTGATTGTTTGTCATAATACTTAGCTTTATTTTTCTGTCATATATTTTTTCTGCTGGAATTTTAACTCCACCATTTCTTCCTTCAGGTCTCCTCGAGATGTGCTGCGACGCAGACAAGCTAGTACCGTCAATGACGTACGGCCTCCCACTCACTCCGCAAGCAGACTCCTGCCGCACTGCCAGACATGCCCTCACGCTCATAGCCACTGCCAGGTGAGTGCACTCTCCCTCACCACAAGTACTCTTCCTCTCATTCGGCAGGTAGCTACTCATTGGTAAGTCCTAACGGAGGAACTCAGGCCTTTTTTACGTGAGAGGGCTCGTTTTGGCTCGGCTCGGGTCGGCTGGTCAACGTCACACACACATATTATCTATACTAATATTATAAAGCTGAAGAGTTTGTTTGTTTGGTTGAACGCACTAATCTCAGGAACTACTGGTTCGAATTGAAATATTCTTTTGTTGTTGGATGGTCAATTTATCGAGGAAGGCTATAGGCTATATAACATCACGCTACAACCAATAGGAGCCGAGCAAAAATAAAACAATTCGGAAGCGGCGGGTTAAACCGCGGGGCACAGCTAGTCTTGAATATTTCAGGTGTTTCAGTATATCGATGGTAGAAATTTGAATTGGCGCGCGTCAATGTTCCTTCATTGACGTGTTTTTGGATTTACAACTTTCCACGCTGAGCCGAATGTTTCATATTCAACTACGCGTCAATGTTCCTTACGCTCCGTTTACGAACCCATGCGATGTGACCTTCGTCAAACGATACGTGCATGCATTACTTGTTTCTTTCGTGTTAGACGCTCCACAAGGCGCATCGCGTGACTGAATTGGCAGATACTCATGCTGTTAGCAATTTTTATAAGGCGCGTATCGCTTTATGAGCAGTCGTCCAAACTTACGTCTGTCTACCGTAAGGATGGCGATGATGATGTAATTATTATTTTATTTATTTATTTTTATACATATTATTTACATTTTTAAATATTTCTATATAAAGTGTTATATATTACTGGTATTCAGCTGCATCCGGTTAGACTGGAAACCGACCCCAATATAGTTGGGAAAAGGCTAGGCAGATGATAAAGTAATATAAAAAAAAAAACATTTAAATGTTTTTTTTTCCCGATACAAAAAATAGTAGCCCACCGTACTATTTTTTGTATTTTTAAAAATACAAAAAATAGTAGCCCACCGGTATCGGGAACAGGGTCCGAAATACCGGTGGTCAGGGCTCTTGAGAGAGGAACCTCCTAACGATATGCGCCGTGTCCAAAGTACTGCTTTCTGAATCAAGTCTTTTAATTATTATAATAAAAGACGTTATTTTGACTTTTATTCTTATAACAATCGTTCCAAAACATACTTTATTCTAATGGGGCAAAGGTTAGTTTTACGTGGCATAGATGAGGCATCACGTCATGACAGCGTCATGCTAGCTTCCGTCACGGCATACGAATCGCTTTTACTGCCTAGGAGCGTATATAGATGTCTACACCAAAATATCGCATATTTTTTGTTTTTGTCTGTACGAAAAGGGGCGGTAAACAGATATGGTCCTCGTGTGCACGGGGTTCTGTCGACTGTACCTCGTGGCCAACCAAACCTGTGCGGACAGATTGCTGACTAGCTGCGGACTTTGACGGATATTTCAGTACATTATCTGTCAAAGGTCTCTAGTCCTGTTCATCTAGTAAAATCCCCGTTGGTTCCAGGCCGGCAGCCTTCATAACAACGATGGCGCGCGAGGTGGCGCGCTGCGCGGCCGCGGCGGCGGGCGGCGCGGGCCCGGCCGCCTACCTGGCGCTGCACAGGGGCCGCGCGGAGGTGCTGCGCGGCATAGAGCTGCTCATCGACAGGATGCACAACGAGGTCGCCGAGCTGCTGGTCGAGGTTAGTGGAACAGGGTGGAATTCACTCCGTTAGGCTAACTCCACGGGTGATTATTGCTAGTTGGAATTTCAACTCTCGGCTCTAAGCGGAGCGTTGAAAATCCAAAAATTTTGTTTAGGCAATTCATTGATTTGACAACTAGTATTAGTGGAAGCTACCATTTTAACGCATAATTTTAAGTGTCGCAAAGTATAGCTGGTAATTGAGTGACTACGCTCATTGTCACTAATTACGCTTGAGCCGATCAGAGAGAGCTTTATAAGTACGCAAGAAAGGTGACAAAGACCTGAGAACTGGACCTAGGGTAAAATACCGTAAGTGCTTGGTACGCGAGTGGAGCTAATCGTAGGGTTTATGAATGAATGAGAACACAACCATTTATATGTTTCTGTTGGCTCTACTGCTAATATAAGTGCATTATATTGGTAACACTTTTTCTTTCTCTCTTGCCATCTTCTTGTACTGTGTTAAAACTGCTAATAAAATACGTTACTACATATTCCGAGTTCTACAGTTATTTTAATGATTTTATCCCAAATTATCATCATGGTTGCGATCCATGGAAATGAATCACGACAATTATATATACCCCTCCCAACCCGTTAAAACAAAAAAACCGTTTTGCTTTTAGACTATCAATAAATGCTTTTTTTTTTCTTTAGTTTGACCACGTATGTGTTATTTTAGCATTCACCCCTTTTTCAGCATATCACATTTTACACAGTCCATCTATCGTTTCATTCGTCTTCTGCTACTCAGCCAACAACACATTACTTTTTTTTTTTTTTTTGTATGTGAAATCATCAAATGACCCTGGGCGAAGCGGAAGGGAGTGTCAGACTTGTACTGACTAAAACCCATCCATGTTCCTTCTTTGCCCCTTGTGTTCCAGGGCCACGGTATCTTTTTCGAACAGTCCCGCAGCTCTGGCAGGCATCGGCCCATGCGGACCCCTACTTATTTGCTGACATCTCTTTGAGGCGCGCGTGGAACACTCGCGCGCCGTCGACACGGCCTGTCGTCATAAGATGGCCGGACGGCGAGCTGGCCCATAACTCGCCGTCCACAGGCCCGCGAACAACACATTACTTCGTTTTAAACACTACCTTATTACCTTGCAGGTAATGGACATAATCCTGCACTGCGTGGACCAGTCACACTTGAAGAGTAAAGGTCTGAACGAAGTGTTCCCGGCCATCTGTCGGTACAACCAGGTGTCGCACTGTCCTGCCACTAGGAGGATTGCAGGTACTATATACTTACGTTGTCTATTAATGATGTTGTATGTACGGTTTACGTACAGGCTAGTAACTTGCTGACGCCGCGACCTACTTTCCGTAATTAATTTTATAATTATTTCTGATACTAAACGTTAGTTGACCAACAGCTACCTTAGCGAGTAAAACTGCGGATTAGCATCAAATACAAATACTTTTATTTATTGAATATAGGTAGGTACAGATGTTATAATTATTAATGAACGCTATGTCTAGCCGTCATCGGCGTACAAATATTATTTTACACACATGCTGATTAAAATAAATTATCAAACTGAATTTAAAAAAAATAAATAAAAAATCTAATATTATTATCACACATTAAATAATTCTAATTCAAGTTGTCAAAAACAAAACTAATATTATTATCACACATAAAACATTAAATAATTCTAATTACATAATTCAACATTAAATAATTCTAATTGAAATTATCAACACACTAAAATAGAAAAAGAAAAAAATACAAATACTTTTATTTGTTGAATATAGGTAGGTACAGATGTTATAATTATTAATGAACGCTATGTCTAGCCGTCATCGGCGTACAAATATTATTTTACACACATGCTGATTAAAATAAATATCAAACAGAATATTTTAAAAAAAAAAATTAAAAATCTAATATTATTATCACACATTAAATAATTATAATTCAAATTGTCAAAAACAAAACTAATATTATTATCACACATTATTAAATAATTCTAATTGAAATTGTCAACACACTAAAATATAAAAAGAAAAAAAAAAAAAAAAAAATTCTAGTAAAAATTGTAAACAAACAAAAAAATAAAAGGAAGTCATAATGTGTCAGTTAGATATTCGATCACCGTATCGTACCGTTATATCGCACCGTACCGTATCGTTCATCCAACATAACTTGTGTGTAACTTTACAATAAACTTGGGATCGTGAAGTCTGTGGTTTTCGTCAATTCACCTACACTGCAACTCTACTACTCTGAGCCGTACATTGTACGTATATTCCAACTCCTGATTGAATTTAGCAATACGGTAGTTCGGTATGTAATGTTCTTTTTGGGTACTTTTTTAATTTGTTGATTGCACACTTTAAGCAAATAATTTCAATATTTTCATATTCCAGTAGTTAATATTTAATAAATTTCCAAACTTTTTCTCGTGATGATGTCAGAGATGAGGCTTAAGAGTTCGATGTCTTTGCAACAAAAACACCAAAATATGACGTTTATTGCTTTGAAATAGAAACTTCAAACTTGACACTTGTCAAATGAGAAATGGTCTCGAGTATTTTTGTTAAAATAAACGCCATCTTAGGATTTTAAGAGCTCGGAATAGCAAAATATGGTTTAGAAGCGTAAAATCTCGAAACGTTCTCAGAATCAGCATCGGTTAATTTTTACTTTACATACCGAATTGACATACTTTTTTTGAGCTGTCAAAACGCGTTTCCCCGTAGGTTTTGTATGCCAATAGCAACATGTGACGTCACTAATGTACTGTAGGCATCGGATGTATGTTTGTGTGTCACTATGGCTGATCTCTTCAATGTGTAACTCTATGAAAACGCTTCTATAAATGGCGTCATTCATAACCGCTTATATGAGTTGTCATATTTATATTTCCTGCTGGAGCATATAAAAAAAAATGGTAGTATTTTCACGGTTCGATTAAGGAATTTTAGAAAACTCAAATGAGAGTTATTTGGGGGACATCGTATACCTACATACCTATTTTTATTAGTAAAAAAATGAGATCACTCTCCTTGAAAGCTTTTATGGATGGATCTGTGACTGATGTGTGAAATGGCTAACTTTACATACAATTTTTTCTAGTGGGCAGTCACACAGGCCAGCTCGCCATGTACCAGCTCCGCGCGGGTCGCTGCCAGTCGCTGGCGGCACACAGCGGACCCGTCACCGCCTGCGCCTTCAGCCCCGACGGACGCTACCTCGTGTCATACGCCACGGCCGACAACCGGCTGTCCTTCTGGCAGAGTACTGCTGGTAAGTCCCTCATCATTGTCATGAGAAGACTGTGGGAGTCATATTACACAGCGTGTAACAAAAAGATGTGTTAAGACCATCACACTGCACAACTTTCTCCGGACCAATATTGTAATTACGAGAAAATAATCCGCTGTTCCATGTAAAATTTAAATATAAGTATTTAAATTTTCTCAATCAAAGTCAAATATATTATTTCTGATACACGCTCTATTTAAGCCTTTAAAGCTTTTCGTGCCTCGGAAAGCACGTTCAGCCGTTGGTCCCGGCCGTCAATTGTAGATCTTTGACAGTCGTTACAGGTAGTCAGTGGCCCGAAAGTCTGACAACCAGTCTTACCAAAGGGTATCGTATTACCTAGTAATGACTGGGTTGTGGAGTGTAAAATACTAGTACTCAGCATCCGGTTAGACTGGAAACCGACCCCAAGTTAGTTGGGAAAAGGCTAGGTAGATGATGACACGCTGTATTAAAGACAGATTTGCCAGTTTCGTCGTTCCGTTTCAGATGGATTCAGTTCAGTTGGAATAAGTGCTCATTCAGGAAAGTACCGCCGAGCAGTAAAGGCCAGCGCAAAGGGCACGCAGAGCATTTTATCTGTACCCAACGTAAATTCATACGTAGCTTGTGGTAACAAGATACAGATTGCAATGTTCCCTTCGCGGCAAAACATTGGAATCTTTCTGGCCTGATGTCTCCGGTGTGTGCTAGTCTAAAGCGACCGTTTATATGGCAGACGGAGTTCAAGAATAAGTTCCACTTTAGTAGTATATTGTCTCTGTAACCTTACTTTACTCTGTGACTTTCGAGTTTCATTAAAAAAAATACTAAACTATGCTTCCTTTCCACAGGTATGTTCGGTCTAGGCGCAGCTCAAACTCGCTGCGTCAAATGCTACAGCACAGCTCCAATGGCGGACGTAGCTCGTTTAAACCCCGCTCGTCTAGCTCGACTCGTATGGACAAACTCGAGAACGGTCACCCTAATGCTAGCCGACGGCTCAGAAACCCGGTTTAACGTGTAAATAATAGAGTCCAATTTAACTTAACGCGCAAAAAGGTCATTTGTATAAATATAAGACCTGTTTGATTGTTGTATTTTAGTTGCTAGGCGTGTCGATTGGATAGTGTGGCTTGGCAAAAAATGGTAGAAATTGGAGTTTTTGGTCTGGCAACATTGTTATAAGCTGTCAATTGTAATAAATTACTAAAAATATTTTAGTATTAATGTCCAATAAAGACTAGAAACTATTAAAATAAGATCTAACTAATGTTTTTGTGATGTATAATTTGAAGCGTGATTTTACGAAGCCAATATTTGCCAAGCTGTATTTTGTCAAGATTGACACCGACAATAACGTTATTTTTAAAGGAAAAATTTCACGAATATAGAGCTATTTTATTTTATTTATGTGTGTATGTAATCGGCAAAATATTTTTTGAAAAAAGTTACCATCAATTGTATATTTAATTAATAGTTAATTTATAATAACGTTAGTTTTAAGCAGCTATGCAACGCACTCGAAGGAAGACGGAACTTAAAATATAACATTTAAAAACCCTCAAAGATATTAAGAAATATAATTTTATAAACAGATTTTCACAAAATTAATAAATTCATTGTAAACCAAAGTAGTGCTAAATTGTTGCAGCCTCGATTTTTGTGTTGCAGGCAACACAGAATGTCTCCAGCAACATTAGGGGCTCCTGCAGCTGTTTATGCCATATTGTTATATGAATTGTCAACGAATGATATTACCCATACTTGCTAGAATATTCGGATCCCTGGTCGGGCAATGTGTTATTGGGTCTTTCCATCAGGAATTTCTCAGTAGCAGCCATGGAGTCTGGCTTTGTGTCCGGTGGATGGCTATAGGCTCGCCCTCTATTACATGAGACTTAAACATAACTGGCGAAATGTGGGTGTAGTATTAGGTACACCTATGCCTAACCCTTTGGGGATTACAGGAGTGATGTTATGTATATGTTATTAAGGCGATTTCTCTTGTCTGAAATGATTGTGAGTTTAATGAGATACACTCATTTAAAAATGTATTTATAACTCATGCATCATTCTCCTGACCTTATCCCAATTTATTTGTGTCCGGCTCAACATGTCTTCTTCTTCCATACTTCTCTATTGCCCGTCATCTCAGCAGTCATCTCCTTTCTAGCCATATCATCCTTCAATGTGTTAAAACTCTCGGTTAAAATATAAACCAATATATATATAGAATATTATCGTCACTAACGTACTTGAGTACCGTCGGTCGTGGAGGCTTTATAAATGCACTGCATATCGATATGTTCATGCAAACTATGTCCTTCTAGCTGCATCGCACTTTAGGTGGGGTCGGTTCTCCTAATTTTCTGTCGCCTGGACAATCTGTCCTAGGTTGTGCAGCCTCGTCATGCTAGTCCACCACGTAGCCGGAGATCGTTATCTACCTCTCTTATGTTCAGGTAGTTGCAATGCTTTCTTCACTACATGTTCCTCTTCTAGATCATGTTCGTGCAAAAATTTCATGTTTTAACACTTGGAATGGAGAATTTGAATTTTACTTTAGCATTACTTAAGGTCTTCAGCATCCGACCTTTGAATTTCAATTTTTCTTCGCGGGCTACGTTGAAAGTAATCTACTTTTTTATGAAATGGTCATTCAATGGGATTAAATGAACTTAGAGGGTTGTATTGATGTTTTTAATTAATATAATTCTGTAAATACATGTGTTACGGTCGCGAATCATATTTTGTTCAACGTACGGCTTGACCTGCAAATTGCAAATAACGTAAGAACATTTGAATTTCGCGGGTGCCTTGGTGCCTTAAGTAATACTAAAGTAGAGTTTGTCAACTTTCAACTTCAGATTCTCTAATCTGAAATTGGAAAGGAACTCAGGAGCAAGAAGTCAGGTAAATTCTTCAATTCTGTAATATACACTGTCTATTAAACTAATCTTTGAATACTATGTTAGTTACTATATTTTAGTATTAAACCACTTTGTGAAGGAGGTCGTCTAAGGAATTACTACCGCCATACTTAAGTTCTTTCAGAGTTGTTCTACCTGTGTCTATGCCCCACTGTCAAATTCACAGTGACCATAGATATAGATATACCTAGTTATCGCAAGTATCACGATCCGTATGAAAATCAAGCGCGCCAGTTTTTGACTACCTACTATGACGTCATAAGCACTATTTAGTTACTATACAAACAAGTTACTATACAAACAAGTTACTATTCAAAATAGACTGCGTTTTTATTCTTTAATTGTCTAGAATTAGGTTCTTGAGTTGTGACGTTGTTTTAAACAAATTAGCTTGCTGCGACAGTAGTCATGTTAAGCGTAAAATGCTTAACCCGGGTACGGGCAGTAGGTGCTCTTGCGTTACCTAGGTATTTCTATAACTGTGGCATTTATCGGCAATTTACTTCTACTGATGAATTAGCACTGGTGGCCTACCATGACGTCTTAAAGCAGCAGTAATTTTAGTGCGGGAAAGAGACAGAGCTATACAGGTCGTCTAGCGCCATCTCTTTAACATATTAACCCCCTGACCTTTTTTTCAACACAATAAGATTGCTAATCGATTGCTATGGTCAGAGGTTAAATAACTAAGTAATTACTGTATGTACTTAGTTTAGGTTCGGGTGTAATTTAGTGGTTGACAACATCAATCAATTAATGATTTTTATAAGATTTTATTTAACTTGCCTTGTTAGTTAGTATGTATTGGTCAAATCTTGCAACTGAATTTCAAACAAGTTCCCCCCAACCGATTGAGCTGAAATTTTGCACACACCTTTGGTTCTGGTGACAACACATTTTTATGACAGACGTGAATTCATCCTGCAGCCAGGATCGCCTCCTCACGAGAGAACTCCTCAACGATTAATAGCACAGACACAAAACTTAAACGCGTTCAATGTTGATATATAAACAAAAGTTTCGTATTTTTTTTTTAACAACAGCTTGTTTTATTATTTAAAAAAAAAGGTTAATTTAGTATGAGCTGGCAATCTGTGACTCAACTAATTTGTCTACAGAAAGACTAATTGAAAATTATTTTACAGTAATTGAAAATTAAACAGGTTTCCAGGTTTAAAATGAAGTGTTTTTTTTTGTTATTGGTTTATGTTGTCAACTACCAATTTACAGGCAGATGAGACATTTCAGGTTTGTCTCTGGGATGCAACACACCTGCGAGGCCTCTTGTCTCGCAGAGAGGCGCGGTGGTGACGAGCACCATGTGCCTGCCATTTCCGTCAATAAATTAATAAAAAATGTGTATTTGTAAATTAATTGATGTGTAAATGTTAAAGTAATATTAATGTAAACAATAATAACCCCACAATGTATTAAAAATGTTATATTAAAATATTTATTCCAAAAATACAAGAAAATTTAGTGAGTTCTGTTTTAAATAGAAACTTTATGCTGAAATATTGCATTTTTCTTTTACTTTAAAATGTTATTGTAAAATGTGATGTTTGAAAGATTATTATGAAGTATTATTTAAATTGATGTTGTTATTTTTTGTATCTTGTAAGGCACTGTAATCAATGTTATTCAATAAAATATGTTACATTTGAATTTTGTTTACTTACTTTCTACACAATAAGTTACTGTTACGGTTAGCCTGTGTCAACCCACTGCTGGGCAATGGCCACTGCCCACAAATTGCTAATCGTTCGATCCAGAGCCAATGTGGACCACTGGTCTTTGGTCCTGTCCAACTCGTCCCGCTATCTCCTGAGGTCTACCGCGTCGCCTTCTGGCTGTGTCAGGGCTCCACACCGTGGTTATTTTAGCCCACAGCTCGTCGTTCATGCGGCAGACATGGCCAGCCCAGAGCCCGGACTGGGCTGGCCATGTCTTTCTACTTCAGCTTAGCGCCTTTTTCAGAAATTTGTGTTTTGGAGCGCAGTGTGGTTTAGCGTAGTCAGCCCCAAAAAGGTTTAAACACGGATAAGGAACCATTTCATTGTCTACAACCATTATTCCATAATTGTGTCTTCAATCATAATGTAAATCAACAAAACATAGTCAACAATTCATTTCACCAAACCTCCTACACAGACTGGGTACATAGTAATATAAACACCCTATAGCCAAAACAAGGTAAACAGACTGACAATGTATGTCTGTCTGTCTGTCTGTATGCCTGTCTAACTGTCAATGTTATATCCTAGTACAAGAGCCAGAGCTACACTGATGTTACTAACAATCACCTGTTAATAAAGATTTTATTTATTATTTTATTAATGTCACACGACTTGCAACGATTGACATGTCTTGAACTTCGTTTGATAGATGAACAAGAACTTTATTTCTGTCCTTTTCATTTCATGCATGACGTCAGTGACTTGTCATTTGTTTTTTTATTGAATTTGAAATACATTTATAATCTAACGAATGATGCTTAGCCCTTTAAAGGTGGTCACTTACCGGGAGCATTCGCGTGTTATAAACAATGCAAGAAATTAACTTTTGAACATTGCGTCACAATACCGCGCCAGCTCGATTAGCTGAACTGTAAACGTTCGTACGCGTAACATCGATTCAGTTGTATCGACATTGTCAGTTGTAATGATTCGTTTTTCGCACACACAGCTGTACTGTTTTAAATAATGTTAGTAATACAAGTTCGCTGATATAACGAACGCTCGCGCGAACAGATTTTTTTTAAGGTTTCATCGTTTAGAAATGTGTAAACATCACCTCCTGGGGGTCCATCGTACAAATAACATACGTTTAATTTAGAATTTAGCTTTGTTTTACTAAAAATGCCAGCAGAACCAGCTATTGTTAAATCAACCCAATATGCAGAAGTATAAAGTTGATATTTGTTTTAGTGGAACTAACATGAATCATTTTCAGTTCTCTTTGGATTTTTTTTTGGTTTGGGTCTGAAAGGTATGGGTGCCAGGACTGCAGGCGTAGTTACAGGAACATAAGACATTTCTGACAAGTCTGTGTCCCAGCTGAGGGAACATTCAGGCTGCAGTGATTCCTTACCTTCAGGCGGGCCGCCAGCTTCTTCTCTGGTCTAAAGAGTTTTTACAATTTTTCCTCAGAAAATATACATGGTGGAAGGGACCTCGAGATTCGAGGGGTTGGTATGATGCACTGAAGACGTGGTAACCGTTTGTGCTTCGGTGTCCTTGACACCCTGTATGTTATAAATAGGGATTAAAATTAAACAAATCAGTTACATAGAAAAAACAAATTTTAATATCAGCAATGATAATACAAAATGTACGTTTCAAAAGTAGCAATGGTTACGTACAGGTTATCAAATATTTTTTAGAACTACCTACACAAAAATTTACTATAATAGGAGTTTTTATGACGGCGCTAATCATATAGGCTATCCAATGTAGGTCCACCACGTCATTGATTTACCGCGAAGGTTTACAAGTTTCTTAGTCTTTAGAAATTATACTTTATTATGGTATACAGGGTGTAACAGAAAGGGATTTTTTTTCGCATTTACGATATTGGGCCCATGGACAAAGTTGTTCAGTTTGATGGTCTGCAGCATATCCTTTCATATGGCTATAACCATTCTGTTACACCCTGTATAATAAAAAAATTCAAATAGAAACTGGCGAAACGAGTACAGTATTTAAATTTCTTATACAGGTTGAATTTTTAAAAGTTGGAAAAAAATCTTAAACGTAATAAACAAAAAAAAAACTTTTGAGTTTAAACATAATTCTTGAGTATTAAAGAGAAACAAAGTACTTATTTTGTCCTATTTCTAATTTTAAGTACATGCCTAGGTAGGTACTACATGCAAAGTATATTCTTATCCTAGTTGATACCTGGCTTTCACCAACAGGTAATCTAAGAATAGCACAATAAAAATGGTGTCTTAACTTAATAATTACTTTTAGAAATAAACCATGATTGGTCTAGGTGACTTTACATGAAAACATTTGATTGCTTAAATCTATACTAAAGGAATGCTTGAGTAATGAGTAGAGGCTTAAAAAATCAGTTCATCCGTTTAAGAGCTACGGCGCCACAGACAGACACACACATTGCGGTCAAACTTATAACACCCCTCTTTTTGCGTTGGGAGTTAAAACAGTGTTTTTTTTACTAGTGTATACGCTTTTTTGGGTCTTTACACACTTTGTAAACCAACATTTAAAAAAAAAGTACTTCTTCTTGCCTAGTCTTAGCTTTTTCCAGGACAATTCCTAGTCTTTCGTAATTAGTCAAATGAAAACCTTAACTATTAATTGAATACTTACAAACTATTTGTTAATACAGAATTGATTTACCGTTAAAAATTGCAGTCAAACAAATATACAAAAAGCACAGGTAATGGTTTGTTATCGTAAACAGTATAACAATAGACAAGTCACTAAAAATAACTAAATACTAATGAAACAAGAACAAATTAGTTGTAGCAAAAGAGTAAAAGAGACAAAATATATATTCTCCATCTCTTTCGCTTATGCAAACATTTTGTCACAGAACGATTTCTTTGGAAAGTATAACTAACCCACACAACTACATTAGATTGTACTTACTAGTTTACAAGATCTGTCAAAGACTATATCGCTATTAGATATCATAAGGGTAAATGACTAAACGCTACCAGCTAATCTATGGCATACATTATTTACGTTTGCTAAAAGTCTAATAAGTAAAAGATTAATTTTTTTTTTTTTGATTCTGTACAATATTATGTAAGTAAGTATCGCATCCAAATTTGTTCTGCCACCATAAGCCCGTAGCAATTGTTAATTTTAAACTGAGCGTAATATTCTTCTTTTCTTCTAAGTCGCTTACTTTTATAACTGTGAGACGATGGGCATTTCTGGGGGCCTAAAATGGCCGCTTTAGCAGAATCATAATAGGATGAATTACGTTACAACTTGTAAAATGGTCACAAAGTTACAATTCATAGTATTAACAACGCTTGTGACTATATTAAGAATTTTAACTTAATTCATATTAGTATGATTCTGCTGAAGTGGCCATTTTGGACCCCCAGCCCTCGTAGCATGACCACCGTAGACAAGGATTTCTTTGACGGAAGAACCGACAAAATGACAGATTGTGTCGACACAATGACAGATTTCTTTGCACTGTCATTTACGGTGGTCATGCTACAGGGGCTGGTCACATGTAATCAAATATTTAGGGAGTGATACGTCACTCATTTGTTCGGAAAACCGGACGGCACTTTCTGCCTACGTTCGTGTTCAGCGAACAAAATGAGTTCCCGCGACGAACGCTCCGTTAGACGACCGATCGTTTGATTAGGGGATAATTTGAGGGAGGAGGGGGATTTAATTTCAGAAATAAGGTTAGTGGTATCTTCTTGATACTTATACTTGCACTACAGATTACACTGACTGTCAATCACTTTCAAGCTTATGCCCTAAGTAATAAGGCTGAAAAGGCGTCGAACGTCAATGAACTTATAGTAGGTACCTCAAAAAACTGACAAGTATTAGTATTCTGCTCCGACTGAATTACCCTACTTTGTGTTGCGCAGTCAGGTAAAAAGCGGTCGAACTACAGATTAGTAAGGAGTTCTGTGTATTTTCCGGTTTTTTTTTTATCTAATATTTGGTATTTTTTTTGTGTTAGTGTGTGTTATATTATATTTTGTGCACACATACCTCGCGACTCAGTCTAAGAAGTAAGCTTTTGGATGTGATTTGCCTTGGCACCTGCACCTGGTTGTAAAAAAGGGTAAAATAAAAGATGAAAAAAAAAAACAAAAAATAACAGGGGCATAGGGCAAAACACATAGAACTTACTTTAACGGTATACAAATAAAGTTTGTATACCTACTTTCTACACCGTGACTTTTTAGTCGTCTTACAAAGGTAGTCCACTCAATATACCCGACATTAAATAGCTCTAGGCGCGTTTTTTTCACGTCCCATAATAGGTACAAAGAAAAATAAATAATACATTAGAATAAAATTATGAAACATCCTGTTAATGATTTTTACGTGACAAACGGGAGAACATACCTACCCAGCGCTCGAGTCAGTAGATCATCGCTCGCAACAGGGTGTTTTAACTACGTCATACGTCATAATACTGAATAATATTTTTATTTTCTAATTATTAAAATCTCATACATACCTATTTTTCTTTTATAAATGTTTAGTAGTCATTGGATACATGAAGTGGGCTGCCGTTGTAAGACGCTTAAAAAGTCACGGTGTATGTGTGAGTGAATGTGAATAAATATGATCCTCATCTTTATACACGTATAAAACGCCTACATTACTTAGCAAAGTAAAGTCAAAGTTCGGTAATTTTTATGCTAAAAATAACACTTTGCCCGACCTGGGAATCGAACACAGAACCTCATGCTCAGCAGTTGCGCTTGCGACTACTATACAAACTAGGCAGTGATTTATTGCGTTCCCTAATATAAAAAATATTTACAAAAAGGGCTCATATGGCCGGTCCTATGGTTCAATTTTCAATGTCGTAACACTAATGAAGAGTTGGGCGGGCGCGAATGACCGTCACTTGGGTTCAAATCATTAAAAAAAAATGTATTGTCACCAGAACCAAAGGTGTGTGCAAAATTTCAGCTCAATCGGTTGAGAGGAACTGTTTTGAAATTCAGTTGCAAGATTTGACCACACACAAAATACACCCACATTGACAAACAAACTAACAAGGCAAGCTAAATAAAAGCTGATGATAAAATAAAAATGGATTAATTTAGGCGTTTAAGTGTTTTAGAGCACTGCACTACGTGACAGATAATTGCAAGACTCACACACTTAGTCAAAGTTGAAAGGTCAACATATCTGAAGTTAGGCGGTCCTTGCTGTATCATAATTTTGAATAAAAATATTTTGATATCGAATTGATGCAAGTTTATGAAAAAATCTGTCCAATCAAATCAGTGAAAGTGATGTAACTGGAACTTTCGTCAAAAAGGCACAATCGCCTACAACTAGCTCACTAGTGAGGGCCTACAACTTGCTGATGAACGAAATCGGACGGTCTTTGCCGTCAGGAGAAATCGAATATACAGGGTGACTAGTAATTAGTGACCAAACAAACATTTTTTTTTTTTTAGTCATTCACTTTTATCACAATAACACAAAAGCCGTATGAAATTCGCGCGCGCGCTCCTGTGACCTATCAGCTGTTAGCTGCCACTTATTACCAGTCACCCGTATCAATATGGTAATAATATCAGAAACTTTGAAATCGAACTGAAAATATCTTCTCCAATCAAGTTGATGCGGACATTGCCACCAACAAGTCTAAAATGGGATCGAAACTTGAACTTGGAAATATTCAAAATAGTGTTCATCGTGGAACAAGTAGCTGAACATTGGTAGTATTACGTTTGAAAGTGACATAGTAATGGAGATAGCAAATGTGTAAAGGTGGAACCTATTTGCATTACCCTAAGGTTCTACAATGTTTATGTAAGTTATTTGATATTATACTATGAATATTACTGATAACTATGTACTTGAAATATGTGTTACAATATGGCTTATATTGCTTATTGTTTATCTACACTGATAAATTGCTATAACTTCAGAATGATCCAGGACAACGTATTATTGTCCTGGCATAATACTTTAAAAGATGTTACCGTGGAGTTGCTTGTCCATTCTTCTCCACGAAGACCTAGGTTTGCGAATGGACGTAGCTTGATAGGTAATTGACGTTACCTATAAATATCCGACAAGCCTAACCGAAATAAATAAATAGTCTTGTCTTTCTGTGCTTTTCTTGATTAAAACCCTTTTCCCTACACACCTTTTTAGAGATCCTTTTAGACGCAGTCACACAGTAAATAACAAGTAACCCTTCTGACACTCAAAGCTTGATAATCGGTGGATATTAATACATACATATATACATGTACACATCCACTTTCTAACAAGCTCGTCGTGTTACGCTATCACGTCATTCTGGCGTTAAAAGTTCCGCTACCGAAACATCTCCAATATCAACTGTGGCGCACCATACTGACACCAGTAGGTGACACCGATAACTGGTCTTCCTAGCTTTAAGACCAGATCGATGGAAATTTATTCTTTGCAACCGAATTTGAAATATCTATCCGAATAACGTCGATGCGGTAAGAAAGACATATATAGAACTGTTGGACCGACACATGAACTGCGAAATGTCAAAAAGAGATAAACAAAGATTTGAGGACGACTATTTGACCGCAGAAATAATTAAGTAAGTATAAATCTGGAAATATACGAAGTTAGACGGTCCTTACTGTCACGAGAACTATCAATTACTTGATATCGAAATGGAAATATCGAGCGGAATCAAGCAGATGCGGTTAGTATAAGTCACACTAACAAGTTCACCGCTTGACCGAAACTAGAAAGTGGAAATATTTATAAAGGTTGTGTTCATTTAAGAATAAGCCGCTGCACATGATGACGTTGTCATTATTTGACGTCGTAGAAGGTGACCCCAGCACAGGCGAGGACTCAACCAGTCGAAAGACGAATAGACAAAGTTGGACGGTCGTTACTGTCACGAGTAGTCGCTTAATTGTAAGAACAACCATCATTTTCCTTGAAATCAAATTGGGAATATACGCTGTGCATTACATTCATGTAGACAATAAGCTCGAAAATGGAAATACTCGATTTTGAAGACGTTGTTGGATAAACGTCTAAAAAGCAGTAAAACGTCGTCACACTAACAAGTTCACCGCGTTTTCACACAGGTGTGAGGACTGTGCTATCTCCAATATCACCTGTGACGCACTACACTAACACTAAATCTTGACACTGATAACTGGTATTCGTAACATTATGACCAGATCGATGGAAATTATGCTTTGCAACCGCATTTGAAATATACAGGGTTACTGGTAACTCGACGTATTCCTTGCAGGACGTCATAGTAGGGTTAAAATGCAACAAATTAAGCCACCAAATGTTCTACCGAAGTGCAGCAGTTTTTGAGTTTGTTAGATTTTTAGTTAAAAATCCCAGATTAAATCATTTGGAACCAATTTAAAAATTATTTACGGCGCGACTGTACTAAAATGTAAGTTAATATCATAGTTGATGCCGTAGCAGATCTTTTTTAATCATTTAAAGTTCAAAAATACCTAAAACCTTGGCAAATATCACTAATCAAACATTTAATTTTTAGTAATTTTTGCTATTACTCCATAAAAATGTTGTCTAGTGTAAAAAAAAATACTACGCCTGATGTACAAATCACTAGGAAAATATCCTTGTCTTATCAGCTAGTAGACAATAAACTCGAAAATACTCGATTTCGAAGTCGTTGTTGGTTACTATACACGTCTAAAAAGCAGTAAAACGTCTAATTAGCGTAAAAAAGTTCCGCTACCGAAACATCTTCAATATCAACTGTGGTGCATTGCACTGACACCAGTAGGTGACACTGACAACTGGTCTTTCTAGCTATAAGACCAGATCGATGGAAAATTATTCTTTGCAACCGAACTTGAAATATCTATCCGAATTACGTTGATTAACGACGGTGACGAATTACGTTGTTAGAATTAAAGATACAGAACTCTTGGACCGACACATGAATATCAAAAAGCGAAATATCAAAAAGAGATAAACAAAGATTTGAGGACTTTGTTATCTCCGATATCAACTGAGGCGCACCGCACGAACATAGTTGACACCGATCACTTCTTTGATATGGAATTGGAAATGTCTACCTGAATCACGTGATGCGGTTAGTGTGACCTGTACACAAACGAGACCACTGGATCGAAACTTGCACTTATAAAATATGAAAAGTATTTCAAATGGAATTGTTTAGCCAAATCGGGACTATACGGTTAGTGTTTAGTGGACATGTATTTTGCAGCCGGCGTCCCACGTTGGAGGCCCCAATACCATACCATCAAAACAGACCCTCGTGAATAAATGGATATTTGACACCATTAACCACTATTTCCGCAACACGAGGCAGGCACCGGAACACCCTCGGGCATTGTATGCAGTCAGGATAAATATGGAAATAGACGAAGTTAGATAGTGCTTACTATCATGAGAACTATCAATTACTTGATATCGAAATGGAAATTTCGAGCGGAATCAAGCGGATGCGGTTGGTGTAAGTCACACTAACAAGTTCACCGCTTTTGCACACAGGTGTGAGGACTTTGCTATCTCCAATATCACCTGTGACGCACTACACTAACACTAAATCTTGACACCGATAACTGGTATTCGTAACATTAAGACCAGATCGATGGAAATTATGCTTTGCAACCGCATTTGAAATATATATATCGGAATAATGTTTTTGCGGTTAGATTTTATAATATAGAACTGTTGGACCGCAACATGAACTGCGAAATAATTACGCTACCACTTCATTCTGACGCAAAATGGTCCACTACCTGAGCATCTCTTAAGTCAACTGTGGCGCACCGTATTACGATAGAAAAGTTTTGACAAAACGAACCAGTGACGAAACCAGAGATGAAGTGCTCGAACCCTGATCATAGACAAATTTAGACGGTCTTTGCTGTCACGAGTACTCCAATTACTTGAAATTATTATAAATATTTTTGAAATGGAATTATCTAGCCGAATCAAGACGCTACGGTTAGTGTTAAGTGGACGTGATCAAGCCCACCGATGGACTGATAAGTTTTCAAACATTAAAACTTGTTTGTATCCTTTGCTGTCACCATTGCTAGCCATCATGAGGCTCAGTCGTAATGCTGAGCAAGGTGCAAAGTGAAAATATAGAAATTTTTGTTAACCCCCCAACTGAGATGAAATAGTACCCATAAACCGGAAAGTTGTTGGCCCATTAACAAACAACAAACACCTACCAACTACTTCCTACCTACAAAGATAGTTCTCTAAGTGTAAATATGGAAATAGACGAATTAAGACGGTCCTGTCACGAGAACTATCAATTACTTGAAATCGAAATGGAAACATCGAGCGGAATCAAGCAGATGCGCTTAGTGTAAGTCACACTAACAAGTTCACCGCTTGACCGAAACTAGAAAGTGGAAATATTTAAAATGGTTGTATTTATTAAAGAACAAGCCATTGTTCATTAGGTGAAGAGAGTCTTAATACAAAATTACTAGAACGGTGGGAAGTAATTTTAGAAGTTCATCGAACTTTATTAACCGGTTGATCCTTGACCAGTTTTAGTATTTGAAAGAAGAAAGCAGTCAAAATAAACTCCAGCTGCCGTCGCTACTGCGGACAACGACGATGTGAGGTCTTTGCTATATCCAATATCAACCGTGGAGCACCGCATTGGCACTAATAGTTGACACTATCCAGTAACTGATATGCGTCGCATAACGAACAAACCGTTTTTTTAAAGAGAAACCTATTAATACTGAAAATGTAGATCGATGGCATCAATTGAACCGACCGCGCTCGATTCATTCACTGAGACATAGACAAAAATAGAAGGTATTTGTCGTGCGGTAAATGTAACCCGGACACAAACAAGACCACTGGATCGAAACTATTACATGGAAATAATAAATAAATATTTTACTATGAAATATGAAAAGTTTTTGAAATGGAATTGTCTAACCGAATCAAGACGATACGGTTAGTGTTAAGTGAACGTAATCAAGCCCACCGATGGACTGACAACTGAGTTTTCGAACATGAAAAATTGTTTGTGTTCTTTACTGTTACCAGTGTTAGCTATCATTAGGCACAGTCGTAATGCTGAGTACGGTGCAAAGTCAAAATAGAAGTAGAAGCGGGGATCACCTACAAAGGTATACTGTCCATTGTCTACGCTCCGCACCTCAGGTCAAATAAGACCTCGAAGCCTTTTGCAACTGCACGCCAGCTAACCTAGTGAATTTCAAATATGGAAATAGACGAAGTTAGATGATCCTTACTGTCACGACAACTATCAAATACTTGATATCGAAACGGAAATGTCGAACGGAATCAAGCGGATGCGGTTAGTGTAAGTCACACTAACAAGTTCACCGCTTGACCGTAACTCGAAAGTTGAAATATTTAAAATGGGTTGTACATCAGGTAGAAAATCGATTATTGGTCTGCCTAGCAGACCAGATCGATGAAAATCCATAATAATTTTATAAAATGACGACTCGATAATGGAAAAAATATCCAGCGTCTTCGAAATCGAATTGGAAAAAAAATACGAAATCGATAGGACGTGGTCATTGTTAGGCAGTCTACTGTCAGACCGAAACCCTAACATAGAAATACAAGCTTCAATGATTCCCAGTCATGCTGACTGATGAGCTCGTGTTCCGCTATCACGTCATTCTGGCGCAAAAAGTTCCGCTACTGAAACATCTCCAATATCAACTGTGGCGCACCGCACTTACACCAGTAGGTGACACCGATAACTGGTCTTCCTAGCTATAAGACCAGATCAATGGAAGATTATTTTTTGCAACCGAATTTTAAAAATCTATCCGAATTACGTTGATGCGGTTGGAATAAAATATATGTATAGAATTGTTGGACCACTGTTGGACCGACACATGAACAGTGAAATATCAAAAAAAAAATTACAAATATGTGAGCATTTTGTTATCAACTGAGGCGCACCGATCTAACATAGTTGACGCCGATAATTTCTTTGAAATGGAATTGGAAATATCTACTCGAATCAAAGTGACCTGGACACAAACGAGACCACTGGATCGAAATAATGAATAAATATTTTATTATTAAATATGAAAAGTTTTTAAAATGGAATTGTCTAACCGAATCAAGACGATACGGTTAGTGTTAAGTGAACGTAATCAAGCCCACCGATGGACTGACAACTGAATTTTCAAACATGAAAAATTGTTTGTGTTCTTTACTGTTACCAGTGTTAGCTATCATTAGGCACAGTCGTAATGCTGAGCACGGTGCAAAGTCAAAATAGAAGTAGAAGCGGGGATCACCTACAAAGGTATACCGTCCATTGTCTACGCTCCGCACCTATAAGACCTTGAAGCCTTTTGCAACTGCACGCCAGCTAACCTAGTGAATTTCAAATATGGAAATAGACGAAGTTAGATGATCCTTACTGTCACGACAACTATCAAATACTTGGTATCGAAATGGAAATATCGAACGGAATCAAGCAGATGCGGTTAGTATAAGTCACACTAACAAGTTCACCGCTTGACCGAAACTAGAAAGTGGAAATATTTAAAATGGGTATCAGGTAGAAGATCGATTTTTGGTCTGCCTGGCAGACCAGATCGATGGAAATCCCTAATAATTTTATAAAACGACGACTCGATAATGGAAATAACAACCAACGTCTTTGAAATCGAATAGGGAAAAAAATACCAATTCAATTGGACGTGGTCACTGTTAGGCAGTCTACTGTCAGACCGAAACCCTAACATGGAAATAGACAAGCTTTAATGATTCGCAGTCATGCTGACTGATGAGCTCGTGTGCCGTCATCGCGTTATTCTGGCGTAAAAAACACGCTAACAAAACAACTATCAAATTTATTTGACGTGTATTACGAGGCCAACCTGCAAGCTCAGCGCATCGAACCAACAAAGCGACTAAGCATCGTACCAACAAAGCGACATAGGCGAAGTCAGACGGTCCTTACTGTTACGAGAACTATCAATTACTTGATATCGAAATGGAAAAAAAATACGAAATCGATAGGACGTGGTCATTGTTAGGCAGTCTACTGTCAGACCGAAACCCTAACATGGAAATACAAGCTTCAATGATTCCCAGTCATGCTGACTGATGAGCTCGTGTTCCGCTATCACGTCATTCTGGCGCAAAAAGTTCCGCTACTGAAACATCTCCAATATCAACTGTGGCGCACCGCACTTACACCGATAACTGGTCTTCAAAGGAAGATTATTTTTTGCAACCGAAGTTTAAAAATCTATCCGAATTACGTTGATGCGGTTGGAATAAAATATGTGTATTTAATTGTTGGACCACTGCTGGATCGACACATGAACAGTGAAATATCAAAAAAAAAAATACAAATATGTGAGCATTTTGTTATCAACTGAGGCGCACCGATCTAACATAGTTGACGCCGATAATTTCTTTGAAATGGAATTGGAAATATCTACTCGAATTAAAGTGACCTGGACACAAACGAGACCACTGGATCGAAACTTGCACATGGAAATAATGGGTCTTCCTTGTTTGACCGAAAGGAATTTGACAAATTTTCACTTCCAAAAAATTTTTCGCATAATTTCATTTGCCAAATTATTACTTAGCAAAAAATCTATTCACAAAAAATTGTAACGCAAACCTAATGTTTGGGAAATGAACGTTTAAACTATAAGTTGTTTACCAACTAGTACTTTTAACATTTTTTATTTAGTCAAATATTTCAGTTGGAATATTAGTTCTTACGCAAAATCAAATAAGCCAAATATTTAGTATCGCCGGATTTTAGACGGAACCTTTAAAGTGGCACCAAATATCTTTAAACAGTTATACACTATACATGGCAATGTATTATCTGATAACAATAAAACTTTTCCACTTTGTTTTTGTATGTGTACCAACAAGGATAAACGTACGTACGACGTAATGTTCGAATTAATAATATAATACGGAAATGAGAACAATATTGTCATGACGCCAAAAGTCTGTATATTAGATTTCGAAAAGGCAGCCATTTCAAGCATAAAATCTAACTTTGAAGACGTTTTATTACAAGGGTGTTGTATGTACTTGGGACAAATTCTTAACAGGTTATAATAATATAAATATTAACTATTCTTTTTTTTTTAGTTAGTAGCGTTTTTTTCTATATAATGTAGTCGTTCCTGGCCACAGTTTTAACCTATTTTTTTTTATTGTACCTGCTTAACCGAACTTATCCTGTGGTGGCCAAAAATTACTTTAAGGCCCCCACCCAGGGCTTACAAACTAAGGATAATCATTATTAAATGAACAGTCACTAAGGGCACCCCCTGCGGGGTTCGGGCCTCGACTTAGTGCGTCATTGAGGGGGGGGGCAGCTAGGGTCAGGCTGGGTCGAATTATTATTTAGGGAGTTTAACGTTACTGGCTCAGCGGCGCGGGCTGGCACGTCGAGCAAGGGTCGGGTGGTACAGTTTTAACCTAACCTACCCATTTTGTTTAAAGAAGAAATTAACCTAATATAAATAGTTGAGTTCCGGGTAACCTACTAAAAACAATATCTTTTTTTCTATTAATGAATTTTTTTTTTTTTTTAACCTAACCTAACCATTTTTTTTTAAATTAACCTACTTTAACTACTTCCCTAAATAAACTAATATCAGGTAACCATAAATTTGACTTGTTTTAGACAAATTCAAGCACAAAAACTTACAAAGAAGTACGCAAAAGACATCAAATTCGAAAAGCGCTTAATTAAAGAATTAATAGATGAAGTTTCATCAAATTTAGCTGACATTGAGATTATACTATCAGGTGAACCGCCACAAAAAAGAAAAAAAAAATGTATAAAGACGAAAGAATTAATCGAATTCTGCAACACAAGTCTGAATACTTCGAAATAAAATTGCTAATGTCCATTGCAAAAAAATTTAAATTGTAATGTAAAAATATTTTGCATTAAACAAATGATTATATTAAAATAAAATTGCATTTTTTAATTATATAATTCCCAAAAAATCTTATTTTTGCCTTAATATTTTTTGTCTTAACAAATCATTTCACCAAACCTTTATTGTCTGAAGATAGTTTGCTGTAATAAATCATTTGATTAAAGACCAAATGCCATAATGACATTATACTTGGTAATATTTTGCCAAGTAAAAATTTGACCAAATAAAAATATGCGTACTAAAATCATTCGAAATATTGCAATGGTATAAAAAAAGGTTGCTAAAATTTGTTTGGGTAATGAAATTTTGTCAAAATCTTTTCGGCAAAACGGCAGGATCCCGGAAATAATAAATAAATATTTTATTGTAAAATATGAATTATTGTTTTTTTTTAATTGAATCGTCTAGCTGAATCAAGACGATACGGTTAGTGTAAAGTGGAAATAATCAAGTCCACCGATGGACTGACAACAAAGTTTTGAAACTTACAGTAATAATCTTGAGCACTATATATGAATCAGGAGCTCGGCGTACCAAAACAATTGTGTAAAAGCCCATTGACTGTGCAAAGTGAAAATATCGAAAATATCCGTTTATCCACACAGCTGAGATGAAATGGCACCCATAAACCAGTAAGTTGTTGTTCCATTAACAAACAACAAATAGAAAGATGGGCACTATCCTGACGGGCAAGGTGAAAGCCTACAAAGGTAGCTCTCTGCTTAAACTTACCAAATACTTATCAGGCATATTGTATAAGTTGTAGTAGTGTAAATATCGAAATAGACGAAGTTAGATGGTCCTTACTGTTACGAGAAGTATCAATTACTTGATATCGAAATGGAAATATCGAACGGAATCAAGCGGATGCGGTTAGTGTAAGTCACACTAACAAGTTCACCGCTTGACCGAAACTAGAAAGTGGAAATATTTAAAATGGGTTGTACATCAGGTAGAAAATCGATTATTGGTCTGTCTAGCAGACCAGATCGATGGAAATTCCTAACAATTTTATAAAACGACGACTCGATAATGGAAATAACAACCAACGTCTTCGAAATCGAATTGGGAAAAAAATACCAAATCAATTGGTTGTGGTCATTGTTAGGCAGTCTACTGTCAGACCGAAACCCTAACATGGAAATAGACAAGTTCTAATGATTCGCAGTCATGCTGACTGATGAGCTCGTGTTCCGTCATCGCGTTATTCTGGCGTAAAAAACACGCTAACAAAACAACTATCAAATTTATTTGACGTGTATTACGAGGCCAACCTGCAGCTCAGCGCATCGAACCAACAAAGCGACTAAGCATCGTACCAACAAAGCGACATAGACGAAGTTAGACGGTCCTTACTGTTACGAGAACTATCAATTACTTGATATCGAAATGGAAATATCGAGCGAAATCAAGCGGATGCGCTTAGTGTAAGTCACACTGACAAGTTCATTACTTGACCGAAACTAGAAAGTGGAAATATTTAAAATGGTTGTATTTATTAAAGAACAAGCCATTGTTCTTTAGGTAAAGAGAGTCTTAATACAAAATTACTAGAACGGTGGGAAGTAATTTTAGAAGTTCATCGAACTTTATTAACCGGTTGATCCTTGACCAGTTTTAGTATTTGAAAGAAGAAAGCAGTCAAAATAAACTCCAGCTGCCGTCGCTACTGCGGACAACGACGATGTGAGGTCTTTGCTATATCCAATATCAACCGTGGAGCACCGCATTGGCACTAATAGTTGACACTATCCAGTAACTGATATGCGTCGCATAACGAACAAACCGTTTTTTTAAAGAGAAACCTATTAATACTGAAAATGTAGATCGATGGCATCAATTGAACCGACCGCGCTCGATTCATTCACTGAGACATAGACAAAAATAGAAGGTATTTGTCGTGCGGTAAATGTAACCCGGACACAAACAAGACCACTGGATCGAAACTATTACATGGAAATAATAAATAAATATTTTACTATGAAATATGAAAAGTTTTTGAAATGGAATTGTCTAACCGAATCAAGACGATACGGTTAGTGTTAAGTGGACATAATCAAGCCCACCGATGGAATGACAACTGAGTTTTTAAAAATGAATAATTGTATTTGTTATTTACTGTCAAGAGTGCTAGCTATCATTAGGCACAGTCGTAATGCTAAGCACGGTGAAAAGTCAAAATAGAAGTAGAAGCGGGGGTCACTTACAAAGGTATACTGTCCATTGTCCGCACCTCAGGTCAAATAAGACCTCGAAGCCTTTTGCAACTGCACGCCTGCTAACCTAGTAAATTCAAATATGGAAATAGACGAAGTTAGATGATCCTTACTGGCACGACAACTATCAATTACTTGATATCGAAATGGAAATATCGAGCGGAATCAAGCAGATGCGGTTAGTATAAGTCACACTAACAAGTTCACCGCTTGACCGAAACTAGAAAGTGGAAATATTTAAAATGGGTATCAGGTAGAAGATCGATTATTGGTCTGCCTGGCAGACCAGATCGATGGAAATCCCTAATAATTTTATAAAACGACGACTCGATAATGGAAATAACAACCAACGTCTTTGAAATCGAATAGGGAAAAAAATACCAAATCAATTGGTTGTGGTCATTGTTAGGCAGTCTACTGTCAGACCGAAACCCTAACATGGAAATAGACAAGTTCTAATGATTCGCAGTCATGCTGACTGATGAACTCGTGTTCCGTCATCGCGTTATTCTGGCGTAAAAAACACGCTAACAAAACAACTATCAAATTTATTTGAAGTGTATTACGAGAAAAACCTACAAGCTCAGCGCATCGAACGAACAAAGCGACTAAGCATCGTACCAACAAAGCGACATAGACGAAGTTAGACGGTCCTTACTGTTACGAGAACTATCAATTACTTGATATCGAAATGGAAATATCGAGCAGAATCAAGCGGATGCGGTTAGTGTAAGTCACACTGACAAGTTCATTACTTGACCGAAACTATAAAGTGGAAATATTTAAAATGGTTGTATTTATTAAAGAACAAGCCATTGTTCTTTAGGTAAAGAGAGTCTAAATACAAAATTACCAGAACGGTGGGAAGTAATTTTAGAAGTTCATCGAACATTATTAACCGGTTGACCCTAGACCAGTTTTAGTATTTGAAAGAAGAAAGCAGTCAAAATAAACTCCAGCTGCCGTCGCTACTGCGACCAACGACGGTGTGAGGTCTTTGCTATATCCAATATCAACGGTGGAGCACCGCATTGGCACTAATAGTTGACACTATCCAGTAACTGATATGCGTAGCATAACGAACAAACCGTTTTTTTAAAGAGAAACCTATTAAAACTGAAAATGTAGATCGATGGCATCAATTGAACCGACCGCGCTCGATTCATTCACTGAGGCACAGACAAAGATAGATGGTATTTGTCGTGCGGTAAATGTAACCCGGACACAAACAAGACCACTGGATCGAAATAATGAATAAATATTTTATTATTAAACATGAAAAGTTAGTGAAATGGAATTGTCTAACCGAATCAAGACGATACGGTTAGTGTTAAGTGGACATAATCAAGCCCACCGATGGACTAACAACTGAGGTTTCAAACATGAAAAATTGTTTCTGTTATTTACTGTTATCAGTGTTAGCTATCATTAGGCACAGTCGTAATGCTGAGCACGGTGCAAAGTCAAAATAGAAGTAGAAGCGGGGATCACCTACAAAAGAATACTGTCCATTGTCTACGCTCCACACCTCAGGTCAAATAAGACCTCGAAGCCTTTTGCAACTGCACGCCAGCTAACCTAGTAAATTTCAAATATAGAAATAGACGAAGTTAGATGATCCTTACTGTTACGACAACTATCAAACACTTGATATCGAAATGGAAATATCGAACGGAATCAAGCAGATGCGGTTAGTATAAGTCACACTAACAAGTTCACCGCTTGACCGAAACTAGAAAGTGGAACTATTTATAAAGGTTGTGTTCATTTAAGAATAAGCCGCTGCACATGATGACGTTGTCATTATTTGACGTCGTAGAAGGTGACCCCAGCACAGGCGAGGACTCAACCAGTCGAAAGACGAATAGACAAAGTTGGACGGTCGTTACTGTCACGAGTAGTCGCTTAATTGTAAGAACAACCATCATTTTCCTTGAAATCAAATTGGGAATATACGCTGTGCATTACATTCATGTAGACAATAAGCTCGAAAATGGAAATACTCGATTTTGAAGACGTTGTTGGATAAACGTCTAAAAAGCAGTAAAACGTCGTCACACTAACAAGTTCACCGCGTTTTCACACAGGTGTGAGGACTGTGCTATCTCCAATATCACCTGTGACGCACTACACTAACACTAAATCTTGACACCGATAACTGGTATTCGTAACATTATGACCAGATCGATGGAAATTATGCTTTGCAACCGCATTTGAAATATACAGGGTTACTGGTAACTCGACGTATTCCTTGCAGGACGTCATAGTAGGGTTATAATGCAACAAATTAAGCCACCAAATGTTCTACCGAAGTTCAGCAGTTTTTGAGTTTGTTAGATTTTTAGTTTTTTTATGAAAAATCCCAGATTAAATCATTTGGAACCAATTTAAAAATTATTTACGGCGCGACTGTACTAAAATGTAAGTGAATATCATAGTTGATGCCGTAGCAGATCTGTTTTAATCATTTAAAGTTCAAAAATACCTAAAACCTTGGCAAATATCACTAATCAAACATTTAATTTTTAGTAATTTTTGCTATTACTCCATAAAAATGTTGTCTAGTGTAAAAAAAAAATACTACGCCTGATGTACAAATTACTAGGAAAATATCCTTGTCTTATCAGCTAGTATACAAGAAACTCGAAAATACTCGATTTCGAAGACGTTGTTGGTTACTATACACGTCTAAAAAGCAGTAAAACGTCTAATTAGCGTAAAAAAGTTCCGCTACCGAAGCATTTTCAATATCAACTGTGGTGCATTGCACTGACACCAGTAGGTGACACCGACAACTGGTCTTTCTAGCTATAAGACCAGATCGATGGAAAATTATTCTTTGCAACCGAACTTGAAATATCTATCCGAATTACGTTGATGCGGTTAGAATTAAAGATATAGAACTCTTGGACCGACACATGAATATCAAAAAGTGAAATATCAAAAAGAGATAAACAAAGATTTGAGGACTTTGTTTTCTCCGATATCAACTGAGGCGCACCGCACGAACATAGTTGACACCGATCACTTCTTTGATATGGAATTGGAAATGTCTACCTGAATCACGTGATGCGGTTAGTGTGACCTGTACACAAACGAGACCACTGGATCGAAATTTGCACTTATAAAATATGAAAAGTTTTTCAAATGGAATTGTTTAGCCAAATCGGGACTATACGGTTAGTGTTTAGTGGACATGTATTATTGCAGCCGGCGTCCCACGTTGGAGGCCCCAATACCATACCATCAAAACAGACCCTCGTGAATAAATGGATATTTGACACCATTAACCACTATTTCCAACACGAGGCAGGCACCGGAACACCCTCGGGCATTGTATGCAGTCAGGATAAATATGGAAATAGACGAGGATAGATAGTGCTTACTGTCATGAAAACTATCAATTACTTGATATCGAAATGGAAATATCGAGCGGAATCAAGCGGATGCGGTTGGTGTAAGTCACACTAACAGGTTCACCGCTTTTGCACACAGGTGTGAGGACTTTGCTATCTCCAATATCACCTGTGACGCACTACACTAACACTAAATCTTGACACCGAGAACTGGTATTCGTAACATTAAGACCAGATCGATGGAAATTATGCTTTGCAACCGCATTTGAAATATATATATCGGAATAATGTTTTTGCGGTTAGATTTTATAATATAGAACTGTTGGACCGCAACATGAACTGCGAAATAATTACGCTACCACTTCATTCTGACGCAAAATGGTCCACTACCTGAGCATCTCTTAAGTCAACTGTGGCGCACCGTATTACGATAGAAAAGTTTTGACAAAACGAACCAGTGACGAAACCAGAGATGAAGTGCTCGAACCCTGATCATAGACAAATTTAGACGGTCTTTGCTGTCACGAGTACTCCAATTACTTGAAATTATTATAAATATTTTTGAAATGGAATTATCTAGCCGAATCAAGACGCTACGGTTAGTGTTAAGTGGACGTGATCAAGCCCACCGATGGACTGATAAGTTTTCAAACATTAAAACTTGTTTGTATCCTTTGCTGTCACTATTGCTAGCCATCATGAGGCTCAGTCGTAATGCTGAGCAAGGTGCAAAGTGAAAATATAGAAATTTTTGTTAACCCCCCAACTGAGATGAAATAGTACCCATAAACCGGAAAGTTGTTGGCCCATTAACAAACAACAAACACCTACCAACTACTTCCTACCTACAAAGATAGTTCTCTAAGTGTAAATATGGAAATAGACGAATTAAGACGGTCCTGTCACGAGAACTATCAATTACTTGAAATCGAAATGGAAACATCGAGCGGAATCAAGCAGATGCGCTTAGTGTAAGTCACACTAACAAGTTCACCGCTTGACCGAAACTAGAAAGTGGAAATATTTAAAATGGTTGTATTTATTAAAGAACAAGCCATTGTTCATTAGGTGAAGAGAGTCTTAATACAAAATTACTAGAACGGTGGGAAGTAATTACTTCCCACCGTTCTAGTAATTTTGTATTAAGACTTCTAATTTCTTCTAAGTTCGATGAACTTCTAAAATTTTAGAAGTTCATCGAACTTTATTAACCGGTTGATCCTTGACCAGTTTTAGTATTTGAAAGAAGAAAGCAGTCAAAATAAACTCCAGCTGCCGTCGCTACTGCGGACAACGACGATGTGAGGTCTTTGCTATATCCAATATCAACCGTGGAGCACCGCATTGGCACTAATAGTTGACACTATCCAGTAACTGATATGCGTAGCATAACGAACAAACCGTTTTTTTAAAGAGAAACCTATTAATACTGAAAATGTAGATCGATGGCATCAATTGAACCGACCGCGCTCGATTCATTCACTGAGGCACAGACAAAGATAGATGGTATTTGTCGTGCGGTAAATGTAACCCGGACACAAACAAGACCACTGGATCGAAACAATGAATAAATATTTAATTATTAAATATGAAAAGTTTTTAAAAATGGAATTGTCTAACCGAATCAAGACGATACGGTTAGTGTTAAGTGGACATAATCAAGCCCACCGATGGAATGACAACTGAGTCTTTAAAAATGAATAATTGTATTTGTTCTTTACTGTCACCAGTGCTAGCTATCATTAGGCACAGTCGTAATGCTAAGCACGGTGAAAAGTCAAAATAGAAGTAGAAGCGGGGGTCACTTACAAAGGTATACTGTCCATTGTCCGCACCTCAGGTCAAATAAGACCTCGAAGCCTTTTGCAACTGCACGCCTGCTAACCTAGTAAATTCAAATATGGAAATAGACGAAGTTAGACGGTCCTTACTGTTACGAGAACTATCAATTACTTGATATCGAAATAGAAATATCGAGCGGAATCAAGCGGATGCGCTAAGTGTAAGTCACACTAACAAGTTCACTGCTTGACCGAAACTAGAAAGTAGAAATATTTAAAATGGGTTGTACATCAGGTAGAAAATCGGTTATTGGTCTGCCTAGCAGACCAGATCGATGAAAATCCGTAATAATTTTATAAAATGACGACTCGATAATGGAAAAAATATCCAGCGTCTTCGAAATCGAATTGGAAAAAAAATACGAAATCGATAGGACATGATCATTGTTAGGTTGATCATTGTTAGGTTGTTGTTAACGAGACCACTGGATCGAAATAATGAATAAATATTTTATTATTAAGTATGAAAAGTTTTAAAAATGGAATTGTCTAACCGAATCAAGACGATACGGTTAGTGTTAAGTGAACGTAATCAAGCCCACCGATGGACTGACAACTGAGTTTTCGAACATGAAAAATTGTTTGTGTTCTTTACTGTTACCAGTGTTAGCTATCATTAGGCACAGTCGTAATACTGAGCACGGTGCAAAGTCAAAATAGAAGTAGAAGCGGGGATCACCTACAAAGGTATACTGTCCAAGTGTCCATTGTCTACGCTCCGCACCTATAAGACCTCGAAGCCTTTTGCAACTGCACGCCAGCTAATCTAGTAAATTCAAATATAGAAATAGACGAAGTTAGATGATCCTGACTGTTACGACAACTATCAAATACTTGATATCGAAATGGAAATATCGAACGGAATCAAGCAGATGAGGTTAGTATAAGTCACACTAACAAGTTCACTGCTTGACCAAAACTAGAAAGTGGAAATATTTAAAATGGGTATCAGGTACAAGATCGATTTTTGGTCTGCCTGGCAGACCAGATCGATGGAAATCCCTAATAATTTTATAAAATGACGACTCGATAATGGAAAAAATATCCAGCGTCTTCGAAATCGAATTGGAAAAAAAATACGAAATCGATAGGACATGATCATTGTTGCAGTCTACTGTCAGACCGAAACCCTAACATGGAAATACAAGCTTCAATGATTCCCAGTCATGCTGACTGATGAGCTCGTGTTCCGCTATCACGTCATTCTGGCGCAAAAAGTTCCGCTACTGAAACATCTCCAATATCAACTGTGGCGCACCGCACTTACACCAGTAGGTGACACCGATAACTGGTCTTCCTAGCTATAAGACCAGATCAATGGAAGATTATTTTTTGCAACCGAATTTTAAAAATCTATCCGAATTACGTTGATGCGGTTGGCATAAAATATATGTATGGAATTGTTGAACCACTGTTGGACCGACACATGAACAGTGAAATATCAAAAAAAAAATTACAAATATGTGAGCATTTTGTTATCAACTGAGGCGCACCGATCTAACATAGTTGACGCCGATAATTTCTTTGAAATGGAATTGGAAATATCTACTCGAATCAAAGTGACCTGGACACAAACGAGACCACTGGATCGAAATAATGAATACATATTTTATTATAAAATATGAAAAGTTTTAAAAATGGAATTGTCTAACCGAATCAAGACGATACGGTTAGTGTTAAGTGAACGTAATCAAGCCCACTGATGGACTGACAACTGAGTTTTCGAACATGAAAAATTGTTTGTGTTCTTTACTGTTACCAGTGTTAGCTATCATTAGGCACAGTCGTAATGCTGAGCACGGTGCAAAGTCAAAATAGAAATAGAAGCGGGGATCACCTACAAAGGTATACTGTCCATTGTCTACGCCCCGCACCTCAGGTCAAATAAGACCTCGAAGCCTTTTGCAACTGCACGCCAGCTAACCTAGTGAATTTCAAATATGGAAATAGACGAAGTTAGATGATCCTTACTGTCACGACAACTATCAAATACTTGATATCGAAATGGAAATATCGAACGGAATCAAGCGGATGCGGTTAGTGTAAGTCACACTAACAAGTTCACCGCTTGACCGAAACTAGAAAGTGGAAATATTTAAAATGGGTTGTACATCAGGTAGAAAATCGATTATTGGTCTGTCTAGCAGACCAGATCGATGGACATTCCTAACAATTTTATAAAACGACGACTCGATAATGAAATAACAACCAACGTCTTCGAAATCGAATTGGGAAAAAAATACCAAATCAATTGGACGTGGTCATTGTTAGGCAGTCTACTGTCAGACCGAAACCCTAACATGTAAATAGACAAGCTTTAATGATTCGCAGTCATGCTGACTGATGAGCTCGTGTTCCGTCATCGCGTTATTCTGGCGTAAAAAGTCCCGCTACGTACGTTCATCTCCGATATCAACTGAGGCGCACCGCAGTAATATAGTTGACACCGATAATTTCTTTAAAATCGAATTGGAAATATACCCGAATCAAGTGATGCGGTTAGTGTAACCTGGTCGCAAAGGAGACCACTGGATCGAAACTTACGTCTATGAGCAGATAGATAGGAATTGAAATATCTTTAAATTTAAAGTATTGAAATGCGAGTTTTCTTTAAAGTCCTATTATTAAAACCTCGCTAATGAAGACAATGTTTATCAAAAGAAGGAATAAGTTATTAATAGAGAGAGATAAGCTACCAGTAGTTTTAGTTGTGAAGCTGACATATTCATATCGTAATACAAAATTACCAGAACCAGAGCTAACGATACGTAAAAACTGGCGATGTGCTCGAACCCTAAATATAGACGAAGTTGGACGGTCTTTGCCGCCACCACCGCAAGACGGTAACTTAACATGGAAATATTCAAAATAGCTGTGTTCGTCGTAGAACAAGCCGCTGAACATTAAAAGCAGGAACAGAGAAACTATAATGATAATTGGTCATGCTGACTATGCAGACAATGTTATATTATCCCGAACAGCCCCGGGCAATTTTTTCAGTAAGGCCGATAGAACCTTTGTAAGTATAAATATGGAAATAAACGAAGTTAGATGGTCCTTACTGTAACGAGAAGTATCAATTACTTGATATCAAAATAGAAATATCGAACGGAATCAAGCGGATGCGGTTAGTGTAAGTCACACTAACAAGTTTACCGCTGGACCGAAACTCGAAAGTTGAAATATTTAAAATGGGTGGTACATAAGGTAGAAAATCGATTATTGGTCTGCCTAGCAGACCAGATCGATGAAAATCCGTAATTATTTTATAAAATGACGACTCGATAATGGAAAAAATATCCAGCGTCTTCGAAATCGAATTGGAAAAAAAATACGAAATCGATAGGACGTGGTCATTGTTAGGCAGTCTACTGTCAGACCGAAACCCTAACATGGAAATACAAGCTTCAATGATCCCCGGTCATGCTGACTGATGAGCTCGTGTTCCGCTATCACGTCATTCTGGCGTAAAAAGTTCCGCTACTGAAACATCTCCAATTTCAACTGTGGCGCACCGCACTTACACCAGTAGGTGACACCGATAACTGGTCTTCCTAGCTATAAGACCAGATCAATGGAAGATTATTTTTTGCAACCGAATTTTAAAAATCTATCCGAATTACGTTGATGCGGTTGGCATAAAATATATGTATGGAATTGTTGGACCACTGTTGGACCGATACATGAACAGTGAAATATCAAAAAAAAAATTACAAATATGTGAGCATTTTGTTATCAACTGAGGCGCACCGATCTAACATAGTTGACGCCGATAATTTCTTTGAAATGGAATTGGAAATATCTACTCGAATCAAAGTGACCTGGACACAAACGAGACCACTGGATCGAAATAATGAATACATATTTTATTATAAAATATGAAAAGTTTTAAAAATGGAATTGTCTAACCGAATCAAGACGATACGGTTAGTGTTAAGTGAACGTAATCAAGCCCACTGATGGACTGACAACTGAGTTTTCGAACATGAAAAATTGTTTGTGTTCTTTACTGTTACCAGTGTTAGCTATCATTAGGCACAGTCGTAATGCTAAGCACGGTGTAAAGTCAAAATAGAAGTAGAAGCGGGGATCACCTACAAAGGTATACTGTCCATTGTCTACGCCCCGCACCTCAGGTCAAATAAGACCTCGAAACCTTTTGCAACTGCACGCCAGCTAATCTAGTTAATTTCAAATATGGAAATAGACGAAGTTAGATGATCCTTACTGTCACGACAACTATCAAATACTTGATATCGAAACGGAAATATCGAACGGAATCAAGCGGATGCGGTTAGTGTAAGTCACACTAACAAGTTCACCGCTTGACCGAAACTAGAAAGTGGAAATATTTAAAATGGTTGTATTTATTAAAGAACAAGCCATTGTTCATTAGGTAAAGAGAGTCTTAATACAAAATTACCAGAACGGTGGGAAGTAATTTTAGAAGTTCATCGAACTTTATTAACCGGTTGCCCCTTGACCAGTTTTAGAATTTGAAAGAAGAAAGCAGTCAAAATAAACTCCAGCTGCCGTCGCTACTGCGACCAACGACGGTGTGAGGTCTTTGCTATATCCAATATCAACCGTGGAGCACCGCATTGGCACTAATAGTTGACACTATCCAGTAACTGATATGCGTAGCATAACGAACAAACCGTTTTTTTTAAAGAGAAACCTATTAAAACTGAAAATGTAGATCGATGACATCAATTGAACCGACCGCGCTCGATTCATTCACTGAGACATAGACAAAGATAGATGGTATTTGTCGTGCGGTAAATGTAACCCGGACACAAACAAGACCACTGGATCGAAATAATGAATAAATATTTTATTATTAAATATGAAAAGTTTTTAAAATGGAATTGTCTAACCGAATCAAGACGATACGGTTAGTGTTAAGTGAACGTAATCAAGCCCACCGATGGACTGACAACTGAATTTTCAAACATGAAATATTGTTTGTGTTCTTTACTGTTACCAGTGTTAGCTATCATTAGGCACAGTCGTAATGCTGAGCACGGTGCAAAGTCAAAATAGAAGTAGAAGCGGGGATCACCTACAAAGGTATACTGTCCATTGTCTACGCTCCGCACCTCAGGTCAAATAAGACCTCGAAGCCTTTTGCAACTGCACGCCAGCTAATCTAGTAAATTTCAAATATGGAAATAGACGGAGTTAGATGATCCTTACTGTCACGACAACTATCAATACTTGATATCGAAATGGAAATATCGAATGGAATCAAGCAGATGCGGTTAGTGTAAGTCACACTAACAAGTTCACCGCTTGACCGAAACTAGAAAGTGGAAATATTTAAAATGGGTATGTAATGTAATGTACATCAGGTAGAAAATCGATTATTGGTCTGTCTAGTAGACCAGATCGATGAAAATCCGTAATAATTTTATAAAATGACGACTCGATAATGGAAAAAACATCCAGCGTCTTCGAAATCGAATTGGAAAAAATTACGAAATCGATAGGACGTGGTCATTGTTAGGCAGTCTACTGTCAGACCGAAACCCTAACATGGAAATAGACAAGCTTTAATGATTTCCAGCTCGTGCTCCGTTATCACGTCATTCTGGCTTCAAAAGTTCCGCTACCGAAACATCTCCAATATCAACTGTGGCGCACCGCACTGACACCAGTCGGTGACACCGATAACTGGTCTTCCTAGTATTAAAATGAGATAAGATAGAAAATTATTCGTTGCAACCGAATTTGAAATATCTCTCTGAATGACGTTGATGCGGTAAGAATTAAATGTATAGAACTGTTGGACCAAAATATGAACAGAGAAATGGTTTAGTCTAGGAATGACTAATTCGCGAAATAACTACAGAGGCTATAATTGACCAATTCTCGAAATGTACAATTCTACAAATGACCGATTCTAAAATTGACTGATCCTACAAATGACTGATTTGTTTAAATGTACACGAGGCCCAGTTAACTATTTAGGTGGGCCTCGTGTACGAACAGACTATCGTGTAAGATGGGCACTATCCTGACGGGCAAGGTGGAAGCCTACAAAGGTAGCTCTCTGCTTAAACTTACCAAATACTTACCAGTTGTAGTAGTGTAAATATCGAAATAGACGAAGTTAGATGGTCCTGACTGTTACGAGAAGTATCAATTACTTGATATCGAAATGGAAATATCGAACGGAATCAAGCGGATGCGGTTAGTGTAAGTCACACTAACAAGTTCACCGCTTGACCGAAACTAGAAAGTGGAAATATTTAAAATGGGTTGTACATCAGGTAGAAAATCGATTATTGGTCTGTCTAGCAGACCAGATCGATGGAAATTCCTAACAATTTTATAAAACGACGACTCGATAATGGAAATAACAACCAACGTCTTCGAAATCGAATTGGGAAAAAAATACCAAATCAATTGGACGTGGTCATTGTTAGGCAGTCTACTGTCAGACCGAAACCCTAACATGGAAATAGACAAGCTTTAATGATTTCCAGCTCGTGCTCCGTTATCACGTCATTCTGGCTTCAAAAGTTCCGCTACCGAAACATCTCCAATATAAACTGTGGCGCACCGCACTGACACCAGTCGGTGACACCGATAACTGGTCTTCCTAGTATTAAAATGAGATAAGATAGAAAATTATTCGTTGCAACCGAATTTGAAATATCTCTCTGAATGACGTTGATGCAGTAAGAATTAAATGTATAGAACTGTTGGACCAAAATATGAACAGAGAAATGGTTTAGTCTAGGAATGGCTGATTCGCGAAATGACTACAGAGGCTATAATTGACCAATTCTCGGAATGTACAATTCTACAAATGACCGATTCTAAAATTTACTGATTCTACAAATGATTGATTTGTTTAAATGTATGAACAGACTATCTGCGTGCAATTTCATCCAAACCCGGTCAGTAGTTTTTGCGTGGAAGAGTAACAAACCTCTATCAATCCATCCATCCTTTTTTTTTTTCGGATGCGAAGTCATCAAATTAATGACCCTCACGCTCTGGTTAAGTTATTTTTGTTGAATGTTGTGTCATTGTGTGCAGTTGTTGCATGTATCAAATCCAAGGTAATTAAACGTCATTTTGATGTCAACTCATACGACTTGAACAACATGTCAGGTTATAGCTCTCTCCTCTCCTCTTAGAAAAAACGTAACCTACAAAATGCTTATACAACTTAAAAGGTTCAAATAAAATATATTATTCAATTAATATACTTATAAAAACAATATATCCAATTAAATACTTATAAAAAAAACAAAATGTAACCTAAATGTCATTTACAGTCTCTTTTATAAACTTGTACAAATATAAATAGGTTGAGGCATTCATAAGTAGCTCCTGAATGCATTGCGGGACCTTTTCAGGTTTTTTATAAATTTTTAGAAGCTCGTCCGACAACACAAGGCACTGAATGTTGAAAGACGAACACTCAAAGAAGATATGATGTAAAGATTGAACTTTTTGTGATTGACAATACTAATATGGAGAGTTAACCATTTTAAGACGATGGAGATGATAATTTAAACGACATTGACCAAATCGCATATGACAAATAAAAGAATAAAACTTTCTATTTGTAAAATTGTTATTCCTGCAAAACCAAGGTGTGGAGTTTATTTGTTTATCTAAAATGGCATCAACTGTGGCGCAACGCACTGACACCTGTAGGTGACAGCGATAACTGGTCTTCCTAGCTTTAAGACCAGATCGATGGAAGATTATTTTTTGCAACCGAATTTTAAAAATCTATCCGAATCACATTGATGCGGTTGGAATAAAATATAAGTATAGAATTGTTGGACCACTGTTGGACCGACACATGAACAGTAAAATATCAAAAAAAAATACAAATATGTGAGCATTTTGTTATCAACTGAGGCGCACCGATCTAACATAGTTGACGCCGATAATTTCTTTGAAATGGAATTGGAAATATCTACTCGAATCAAAGTGACCTGGACACAAACGAGACCACTGGATCGAAACTTGCACATGGAAATAATAAATAAATATTTTATTGTGAAATATGAATTATTGTTTTTGAAATTGAATTGTCTAGCTGAATCAAGACGATACGGTTAGTGTAAAGTGGACATAATCAAGTCCACCGATGGACTGACAACTAAGTTTTGAAACTTACAGTAATAATCTTGAGCACTATATATGAATCAGGAGCTCGGCGTACTAAAACAATTGTGTAAAAGCCCATTGACTGTGCAAAGTGAAAACATCGAAAAAATCCGTTTATCCACACAGCTGAGATGAAATAGCACCCATAAACCGGTAAGTTTTTGTTCCATTAACAAACAACAAATAGAAAGATGGGCACTATCCTGACGGGCAAGGTGGAAGCCTACAAAGGTAGCTCTCTGCTTAAACTTACCAAATACTTACCAGGCATATATAAGTTGTAGTAGTGTAAATATCGAAATAGACGAAGTTAGACGGTCCTTACTGTTACGAGAAGTATCAATTACTTGATATCGAAATGGAAATATCGAACGGAATCAAGCGGATGCGGTTAGTGTAAGTCACACTAACAAGTTCACCGCTTGACCGAAACTAGAAAGTGGAAATATTTAAAATGGGTATGTAATTTAATGTACAGTAGACCTCAAAAGTGCAGTACCATGCTAAAGATTACATTGCTATGAACTGTGCGAGCGCGATACAGCAGTGTGTGTGCGTGTGCGTGTATGAGTGATGTCTCAACATTCTACACATAACACACACTAATGAACTGTCGTCACACTACGCGAAATAGCATTATATTTCTGTTGCATTTAAAATACACATCATAGTGATGACCTGTTCTTACCATTGCATTGTTAAAATTCGCGTAGTATTAACATGGGTTGGTAGCTGTTTGGGCTGAGCATGGGTGCAATGAAGTCCAAGTTCGAATCCATGTTATTACAATGTGTGGCTGTTTTTTGTTTCTTTGAAACCTTAATTATATTTGTATTTTAAGCAGAAAGTCGTTAGGTATTTATGTTTATTTATAATATAGTCATGCTTATTATTTATTTTTTATAAGAAGTTAAATATTAGATAGTTATTGTATTATTATTTAACCTCATTAATTGATTTTTATTTTATGTTTTCGGTGTTGGAAGGTGGAAATAAAAAAATCATGCTGAATGATAACAAAAATGTTTATTCGTTTTATTTATTTATAAAATTAACAAACTTTTATGAGAATGTGACGTCACATTCCTATCTAGGCAAAAAAAGTTCTCATATCACCGTTCATAAGATTTTTTGTTGTATACCCACTTAGTCAATTCATAATTAGAATAACATAACACGGAAAGGATATTCTAATAACACAAATATAATTGTTGATACCCGCTTATTATAGGTATCAGTATTCAGCAGAGTTAATTGAATACTAATATATGAGTTAGACTTTATGAACGTGTTTTTTTAATGTAACGTCACATTGAATGTATTGAGGTTATAGCTTAAGTGTTCATTTTCTTGACGAAAAGAATATTGAAACTAAACCCCAATTTAAGATCATTAAGTTTAAAATTTATTTCTTAATTTTTTTTATTTTTATTTACGGTTATGTTAATATTACTAAATATTTAGTTACCCGATCTACTTATTAAATTAAGTATTATTATTTTTTCGCCATAAATTAAGTCTTCCTTTTGGCAAGACTTGAAAGTCTTCTCGTCAGAAAATACAGTCACCTCCCAGTTAAAATGTAAATAATCTCGAGCAAAACGTAGTCTTTCCTCCCTGTGTTTTTGTGTCAAAAATGGTTTTTAGCTGGCTTCCGATGATGTAAACCTTCAGCATGGCGAACAGTCTGTAATGTAGTATCTAATTGCTCTGCAAACATTATAGTTGGAATGAAACCATTTGTTTCATATTCTTCCACCATAAAACGTCGCTGAGTCGGGTTAATAAGCGGCGGCCTTTCACTTCTTAGACGACTCTTCAGACTACCTTCTTCCTCAAACCTCTTTACCCAACGGCTAACAGAATTTCTAAAAAAAAACAAAATATGATTACACACTTGCAACTAGCAATTTATTTAATAATAAGAAAATCACACACCACAACTATCATCATAACAATTATAATTTTTAAAAATAACTTACACATTTTAAGCCAGTTTCAGTTGAAATTTGAGAAATATTAAGCCCATTTTTACGCAAACTGACAATATTTGCCTTGTCATCAATACTAATATTAGCTTGCATCTTGAATAAAGACAATCAAACAATACGCTAATCGTAATAATAACACAAACGCTCGTAACAAAGTTCACCAACTAACAACGTCATAACTAACTACTTTGTTCAATCCAGAAGTTTATTTTGTTTCACATTCACCCTCATCTTTTTTGTTAATAATAAGTTCCAACTAATATTTAGAAAAACATATCTCATCGGGTCTAACGTATCATTTATAATTAAAACACAAAAAGTGTAATGTCACTTGGGTTCGAACGCAGACTATACTGTGCGAGACATTTTATCTATAGCGTTAACCGCTAAGCCAGATAGACACATAATTGTTTGTTTGAAATTAAATATCACTAACTTAATACTCCGTCGCGACATGACAGGCTTGTCACTAAGGCAAATGATCATTATATCGCTCTCTTTCTGACTAGATAATTATGAAAGGGAGCGATATACGAGATCGTGTATGTGTGCAAAATGTTTGTTATGGAAAAAGGTCGTAAGTGCGACTTGTTTTGATGCGATCGTTTTGTGAAACTGCTACTGCACTTATGGTCTCTACTGTACATCAGGTAGAAAATCGATTATTGGTCTGTCTAGTAGACCAGATCGATGGAAATTCCTAACAATTTTATAAAACGACGACTCGATAATGGAAATAACAACCAACGTCTTCGAAATCGAATTGGGAAAAAAATACCAAATCAATTGGACGTGGTCATTGTTAGGCAGTCTACTGTCAGACCGAAACCCAAACATGGAAATAGACAAGTTCTAATGATTCGCAGTCATGCTGACTGATGAGCTAGTGTTCCGCCATCGCGTTATTCTGGCGTAAAAAGTCCCGCTACGTACGTTCATCTCCGATATCAACTGAGGCGCACCGCAGTAAAATAGTTGACACCGATAATTTCTTTAAAATCGAATTGGAAATATACCCGAATCAAGTGATGCGGTTAGTGTAACCTGGTCGCAAAGGAGACAACTGGATCGAAACTTACGTCTATGAGCAGATAGATGGGAATTGAAATATATTCAAATTGGAAGTATTGAAATGCGAGCTTTCTTTAAAGTCCTATTATTAAAACCTCGCTAATGAAGACAATGTTTGTCAAAAGAAGGAATAAGTTATGTCCAACTTTAACATTGATGAAATTAAGAGCAATTTAAAAGTTGTAAATAAGACAGGAACTTGAAAAACATGTACCTTATAACAATACCAATGAGGTAGGAGGATTTGGTTGAACTCTGAACATGAACAAAGTTAGACGGTCCTTACTGTCACGAGAACTATCAATTACTTGAAATCGAAAGGGAAATATCGAGCGGAATCGAGCCGCTACCAGAAAACTAACAAAGTTACAATATCGATCACCTGAGTCGCACTAACAACATTTGTTAACACAGAAAACTGGTCTGTTTAGTTTGTGACCGGATCGATATATTTATTTGAAATAAGTTGAGATATTGATAAACTGGAAATATTAAAAAAAAAAAATGGTTGAATTCATACTAAACACCACGCCACCACTTGCGGGAAAAAAATACCAAATCAATTGGACGTGGTCATTGTTAGGCAGTCTACTGTCAGACCGAGACGCATGCTGACTGATGAGCTCGTGTGCCGTCATCGCGTTATTCTGGCGTAAAAAACACGCTAACAAAACAACTACCAAATTTATTTGACGTGTATTACGAGGCCAACCTGCTAGCTCAGCGCATCGAACCAACAAAGCGACTAAGCATCGTACCAACAAAGCGACTAAGCATCGTACCAACAAAACGACATAGACGAAGTTAGACGGTCCTTACTGTTACGAGAACTATCAATTACTTGATATCGAAATGGAAATATCGAGCGAAATCAAGCGGATGCGCTTAGTGTAAGTCACACTGACAAGTTCATTACTTGACCGAAACTAGAAAGTGGAAATATTTAAAATGGTTGTATTTATTAAAGAACAAGCCATTGTTCATTAGGTAAAGAGAGTCTTAATACAAAATTACCAGAACGGTAGGAAGTAATTTTAGAAGTTCATCGAACTTTATTAACCGGTTGACCCTTGACCAGTTATAGTATTTGAAAGAAGAAAGCAGTCAAAATAAACTCCAGCTGCCGTCGCTACTGCGACCAACGACGGTGTGAGGTCTTTGCTATATCCAATATCAACGGTGGAGCACCGCATTGGCACTAATAGTTGACACTATCCAGTAACTGATATGCGTAGCTTTTTTAAAGAGAAACCTATTAAAACTGAAAATGTAGATCGATGACATCAATTGGACCGACCGCGCTTGATTCATTCACTAAGACATAGACAAAGATAGATGGTATTTGTCGTGCGGTAAATGTAACCCGGACACAAACAAGACCACTGGATCGAAATAATGAATAAATATTTTATTATTAAATATGAAAAGTTTTTAAAATGGAATTGTCTAACCGAATCAAGACGATACGGTTAGTGTTAAGTGAACGTAATCAAGCCCACCGATGGACTGACAACTGAATTTTCAAACATGAAATATTGTTTGTGTCCTTTACTGTTACCAGTGTTAGCTATCATTAGGCACAGTCGTAATGCTGAGCACGGTGCAAAGTCAAAATAGAAGTAGAAGCGGGGATCACCTACAAAGGTATCCATTGTCTACGCTCCGCACCTCAGGTCAAATAAGACCTCGAAGCCTTTTGCAACTGCACGCCAGCTAACCTAGTGAATTTTAAATATGGAAATAGACGAAGTTAGATGATCCTTACTGTCACGACAACTATCAAATACTTGATAGCGAAATGGAAATATCGAACGGAATCAAGCGGATGCGGTTAGTGTAAGTCACACTAACAAGTTCACCGCTTGACCGAAACTCGAAAGTTGAAATATTTAAAATGGGTACATCAGGTAGAAAATCGATTATTGGTCTGCCTAGCCGACCAGATCGATGAAAATCCGTAATAATTTTATAAAATGACGACTCGATAATGGAAGAAACATCCAGCGTCTTCGAAATCGAATTGGAAAAAAATACGAAATCGATAGGACGTGGTCATTGTTAGGCAGTCTACTGTCAGACCGAAACCCTAACATGGAAATAGACAAGCTTTAATGATTTCCAGCTCGTGCTCCGTTATCACGTCATTCTGGCTTCAAAAGTTCCGCTACCGAAACATCTCCAATATCAACTGTGGCGCACCGCACTGACACCAGTCGGTGACACCGATAACTGGTCTTCCTAGTATTAAAATGAGATAAGATAGAAAATTATTCGTTGCAACCGAATTTGAAATATCTCTCTGAATGACGTTGATGCGGTAAGAATTAAATGTATAGAACTGTTGGACCAAAATATGAACAGAGAAATGGTTTAGTCTAGGAATGACTAATTCGCGAAATAACTACAGAGGCTATAATTGACCAATTCTCGAAATGTACAATTCTACAAATGACCGATTCTAAAATTGACTGATTCTACAAATGACTGATTTGTTTAAATGTACACGAGGCCCAGTTAACTATTTAGGTGGGCCTCGTGTACGAACAGACTATCTGCGTGCAATTTCATCCAAACCCGGTCAGTAGTTTTTGCGTGGAAGAGTAACAAACCTCTATCAATCCATCCATCCTTTTTTTTTCGGATGCGAAGTCATCAAATTAATGACCCTCACGCTCTGGTTAAGTTATTTTTGTTGAATGTTGTGTCATTGTGTGCAGTTGTTGCATATATCAAATCCAAGGTAATTAAACGTCATTTTGATTTCAACTCAAACGACTTGAACAACATGTCAGGATATAGCTATCTCCTCTCCTCTTAGAAAAAACGTAACCTACAAAATGCTTATACAACTTAAAAGGTTCAAATAAAATATATTATTCAATTAATATACTTCTAAAAACAATATATCCAATTAAATTCTTATAAAAAAAACAAAATGTAACCTAAATGTCATTTACAGTCTCTTTTATAAATTTGTACAAATAAAAATAGGTTGAGGCATTCATAAGTAGCTCCTGAATGCATTGCGGGACCTTTTCAGGTTTTTTATAAATTTTTAGAAGCTCGTCCGACAACACAAGGCGCTGAATGTTGAAAGACGAACACTCAAAGAAGATATGATGTAAAGATTGAACTTTTTGTGATTGACAATACTAATATGGAGAGTTAACCATTTTAAGACGATGGAGATGATAATTTAAACGACATTGACCAAATCGCATATGACAAATAAAAGAATAAAACTTTCTATTTGTAAAATTGTTATTCCTGCAAAATATCGAACGGAATCAAGCGGATGCGGTTAGTGTAAGTCACACTAACAAGTTCACCGCTTGACCGAAACTAGAAAGTGCAAATATTTAAAATGGGTTGTACATCAGGTAGAAAATCGATTATTGGTCTGTCTAGTAGACCAGATCGATGGAAATTTCTAACAATTTTATAAAACGACGACTCGATAATGGAAATAACAACCAACGTCTTCGAAATCGAATTGGGAAAAAAATACCAAATCAATTGGACGTGGTCATTGTTAGGCAGTCTACTGTCAGACCGAAACCCTAACATGGAAATAGACAAGTTCTAATGATTCGCAGTCATGCTGACTGATGAGCTCGTGTTCCGCCATCGCGTTATTCTGGCGTAAAAAGTCCCGCTACGTACGTTCATCTCCGATATCAACTGAGGCGCACCGCAGTAAAATAGTTGACAACGATAATTTCTTTAAAATCGAATTGGAAATATACCCGAATCAAGTGATGCGGTTAGTGTAACCTGGTCGCAAAGGAGACCACTGGATCGAAACTTACGTCAATGAGCAGATAGATGGGAATTGAAATATATTCAAATTGGAAGTATTGAAATGCGAGCTTTCTTTAAAGTCCTTTTATTAAAACCTCGCTAATGAAGACAATGTTTGTCAAAAGAAGGAATAAGTTATGTCCAACTTTAACATTGATGAAATTAAGAGCAATTTAAAAGTTGTAAATAAGACAGGAACTTGAAAAACATGTACCATATAACAATACCAATGAGGTAGGAGGATTTGATTGAACTCTGAACATGAACAAAGTTAGACGGTCCTTACTGTCACGAGAACTATCAATTACTTGAAATCGAAATGGAAATATCGAGCGGAATCGAGCCGCTACCAGAACACTAACAAAGTTACAATATCAATCACCTGAGTCGCACTAACAACATTTGTTAACACAGAAAACTGGTCTGTTTAGTTTGTGACCGGATCGATATATTTATTTGAAATAAGTTGAGATATTGATAAACTGGAAATATTAAAAAAAAAAAATGGTTAAATTCATACTAAACACCACGCCACCACTTGCGGGAAAAAAATACCAAATCAATTGGACGTGGTCATTGTTAGGCAGTCTACTGTCAGACCGAGACGCATGCTGACTGATGAGCTCGTGTGCCGTCATCGCGTTATTCTGGCGTAAAAAACACGCTAACAAAACAACTATCAAATTTATTTGACGTGTATTACGAGGCCAACCTGCTAGCTCAGCGCATCGAACCAACAAAGCGACTAAGCATCGTACCAACAAAGCGACATGGACGAAGTTAGACGGTCCTTACTGTTACGAGAACTATCAATAACTTGATATCGAAATGGAAATATCGAGCGAAATCAAGCGGATGCGCTTAGTGTAAGTCACACTGACAAGTTCATTACTTGACCGAAACTAGAAAGTGGAAATATTTAAAATGGTTGTATTTATTAAAGAACAAGCCATTGTTCATTAGGTAAAGAGAGTCTTAATACAAAATTACCAGAACGGTAGGAAGTAATTTTAGAAGTTCATCGAACTTTATTAACCGGTTGACCCTTGACCAGTTATAGTATTTGAAAGAAGAAAGCAGTCAAAATAAACTCCAGCTGCCGTCGCTACTGCGACCAACGACGGTGTGAGGTCTTTGCTGTATCCAATATCAACGGTGGAGCACGGCATTGGCACTAATAGTTGACACTATCCAGTAACTGATATGCGTAGCATAACGAACAAACCGTTTTTTTTTTTAAGAGAAATCTATTTTAACTGAAAATATAGATCGATAGCATCAATTGAACCGACCGCGCTCGATTCATTCACTAAGACATAGACAAAGATAGATGGTATTTGTCGTGCGGTAAATGTAACCCGGACACAAACAAGACCACTGGATCGAAACTTTTACATGGAAATAATAAATAAATATTTTACTATGAAATATGAAAAGTTTTTGAAATGGAATTGTCTAGCCGCATCAAGACGACACGGTTAGTGATAAGTGGACATAATCAAGACCACCGATGGACTAACAACTGAGTTTTCAAACATGAAAAATTGTTTGTGTTCTTTACTGTTACCAGTGTTAGCTATCATTAGGCACAATCGTAATGCTGAGCACGGTGCAAAGTCAAAATAGAAGTAGAAGCGGGGATCACCTACAAACGTATACTGTCCATTGTTTACGCTCCGCACCTCAGGTCAAATAAGACCTCGAAGCCTTTTGCAACTGCACGCCAGCTAATCTAGTAAATTTCAAATATGGAAATAGACGGAGTTAGATGATCCTTACTGTCACGACAACTATCAATACTTGATATCGAAATGGAAATATCGAATGGAATCAAGCAGATGCGGTTAGTGTAAGTCACACTAACAAGTTCACCGCTTGACCGAAACTAGAAAGTGGAAATATTTAAAATGGGTATGTAATGTAATGTACATCAGGTAGAAAATCGATTATTGGTCTGTCTAGTAGACCAGATCGATGAAAATCCGTAATAATTTTATAAAATGACGATTCGATAATGGAAAAAACATCCAGCGTCTTCGAAATCGATTTGGATAAAAAATACGAAATCGATAGGACGTGGTCATTGTTAGGCAGTCTACTGTCAGACCGAAACCCTAACATGGAAATACAAGCTTCAATGATTCCCAGTCATGCTGACTGATGAGCTCGTGTTCCGTTTTCACATCCTTCTGGCTTCAAAAGTTCCGCTATCGAAACATCTATAATATAAACTGTAGCGCACCGCACTGACACCAATCGGTGACACCGATAACTGGTCTTTCTAGCATTAAAATGAGATAAGATAGAAAATTATTCGTTGCAACCGAATTTGAAATATCTCTCTGAATGACGTTGATGCAGTAAGAATTAAATGTATAGAACTGTTGGACCAAAATATGAACAGAGAAATGGTTTAGTCTAGGAATGGCCGATTCGCGAAATGACTACAGACTAGCTATAATTGACCAATTCTCGGAATGTACAATTCTACAAATGACCGATTCTAAAATTTACTGATTCTACAAATGATTGATTTGTTTAAATGTATGAACAGACTATCTGCGTGCAATTTCATCCAAACCCGGTCAGTAGTTTTTGCGTGGAAGAGTAACAAACCTCTATCAAACCATCCATCCTTTTTTTTCGGATGCGAAGTCATCAAATGACCCCTCCCGCTCTGGTTAACTAAGTTTTTTTTGTTATTTTGTTGAATGTTGTCATTGTGTGCACTTGTTGCATGTGCCAAATAAACCTATATTCTTTCTTTTTATAACTTGTGTTTTCATAATGTTTCCGGTAACCTACTAATTAAACACCAAGTTAACGAACTAACTGTTTTTTGCGGCCTACCCCCTACTTAAAATAATATTTAAGATACCACACGTCCCTTTTAAGAACAAAACTTAAAAAAGCAAACTTTACGGCCCGTTTTTACGCCAGTCTCGGTTCGGCAAATAGCCATGTTCTCATGTCATCGTTTACAATACCAGACACGAATTGGTCCCGTACGTTTTCTTCGAGACCACTTTTAAAATTACATGTGCTGGTGAGATGTTTGAGGACTTGCAAATGTTGCAAATAATCGCTCACACTTTCACCAATATTTTAACGTCTCATTCTAAATATATGCTGGTCCGCTACCTCTGAGCTATAAGTTCGAGATACTTGCTAATTATGTTCACTAACTCCTGAAAACTTTTGGTTTCTGGATTGTCCGGCGCACAACGATCACACATTAGATCTTTAGTAGCTTCACCCACTAGCGTCACTCAAGTAGCCACTTGCAATCTTGGTTTAATACCATTGAACTAAATTGAGGTAAATTGTTCCAGGCATCAAATGTATGCCAACCATTTTTTGCTCAATTTTACCGATCGGTATTTTACTGCCACTTGACAATAACACTATACATAAACTATAAATGGTGATATTACATAATTTTAATCTTCGCCAGTTGTGTTTTAGTAATATTTCCGGGAGCTTACTAATTAATCACAAAGTTAATGAACCAACTGTTTATTTGCGGCTTTCCCGCTATTTACCTATATTTTTTTAACAGATACCACACTAATGGTCTAAATAAATATATTAATTTATTATTCAATATCTTATGATCTGTCTTGTTATTAAAACAGCAGTTTGATTTTCACAAAAACACAATAGAGAAAATAATAAAAAAACTGTCATGCAACACCATTCCTAAGGCAATCTCAACTAGTCCTCTTAGTTATTTTACCTTCGACATAAACCTTATAACAATAAAAATAAAGATCACTTTACTGAAAAACCATATGTAAATAATCAATGAAGGGACAGTACCTACTCCACTCATATTTAGTAGTTCAAAAGTAAAACCTCCAGACTTGTAGTACTTGTAGTAGATACACGGGGTGGACGGGACACGGACGCGAAAACAATTACAACATATTCAGTACATCATTCTGAGCCCCGGACATAGAAATTTTTCATCAGTATTTTAAAAAAAACAGCTGTTTACTTTTAAAACTGCAATATCTACACGGTCAGAATGTATGAAACAGTTGTTTTTTTTTTAAATAACCGATGAAAAATTTCTATGCCCCCCAACATAGAAATGTTTCATCAGCATTCAACTCATCAGAATGATGTAAGTACTGAATAATAAATAATAATAATTCAGATATTTCAGATCACTAGAATCCATAAAAAATATGTTAAATTAAAATCAATTAGTACAATATATATGTCATTACATATAATTAAATAATTTAAAATTTAATCAGAATTAAATCAAAATTACATCATTAAATTAATTTAAGTTTTCGCGTCGGTATCCCTTCCAGACCGTATGTTTATTCCCTACCAAATCCATTAGCTTCAATTATTGTATTAATAAATCTATTAGTAATTTAGTTTTAGCCGACTTCTTACTCATTCTTAGTAAGTAGGTGGAAACTTTTCTTATCTTAGCGAAACGCGAAAACACATCACAATCAACTCATTACACTGCTAAGCTAGTCATAATTACGGGTCACAATAATCACACTTTTCGATTGAAGCCATTTTCTAAAAACAATTGAAGATCGGAGACCCGCTATCCAACCTATATATTGTTTTCAGGTTTCCGAAAATTGGCGCCAATCTCCTCTGCTCGCCAGTGCTCACGGGGTTACGTTAAGCTGACAGCTGTCAATCTGTCATATTCGTTCTAAAATCAACTTCTTTTCATAGTAATTTTCTTCAAAGCCAAAGCCAATTCCTTAGTTTTTGGTAATATTCGAATCTCCGTAAATATAAATATCATCGTTGCTAGGTAAATTATTAATTATAAGCTTTTATTGTCTCAAGAATTATTATTACAACATTGAAAAACGAAACATAGTATTAAAATCATTCACCGTTCACGCTAAAACTGCGCGTGTCATTCGACCGTACATTAACGGTTTACTTACATCCAAGCTTACATCACTATCAGAAAGAAAATGGCTGCTATTTTTCAACCAATTATGACCGCCGTGACATTGAATGAGTCGTTCTGACCACAATGTCTATGGTTCCAAACAACGGTGACATTTTTTGTAAAACAATCTATATCACTTGTGAACAGAGTTGTATTTCGCAAATACTGTCCTTATTTAGTTGTTTTGGTTGCCGCACAGCGTGCGTTTCTGAATTTTGACAGTAATGTGTGTTATGACAGTTTATTTAGCAAGCGACTTTGTCGGTGAATGTTGTGTTAAAATAAAAATATTTACTGTGCAGCTAAATGGAATTTCAATTGAAAAGTAAACCGTGAACCATTTACTTGATTAATCTTACATGATACTCTCCTCATAAATACAGTGCACGTATAACCATATGTAAATAAGAGAACCTGGATGAACCATATTATTGTATGGACAGTAAGTAATATCGCTGCTACGATGTTGTGAGGTCGCTATCGCTGATTAGCCTCTTTTGGTCAGTGTTATTTCAGTTGACAAATTTTTCATGTATTTAATTGGCTTTTTTTTTATTTTTTTTAAACCCTATTCAAGTTCAAAGTTTGGTTTTAGTATGTAACATGTTTTGATACATGATGCTGGGAGAATGGAATGTTGCAATGTTTCATGCAAATTTTCAAATTAATATTAAACAAATGAAACATTCTAGTGTGTGCGTGATTGTGGATCAAAATTCCTTCTAAAGAATGCAGTCCTTAATAACTATTTCTCAATGTACATACTTACTTTTGTGAACTTTTTGTAGCAGTTTCTGAGTACCTACCTAAGCCTAACTTAGGTTATTGTTATTACTTGTTTGTTTTATCATGCTTGCGGTGCTTTGTGCAAATCCTTAATATATGTGTTATTGTGTTCTTCTTTTTCTATAAGTACTTCTTAAAACGTCTCAGAAAATTAATACTCCGCATCCATTATGGAAAAAAGAAGGTGGCTAAAGAACCTAAAATGGCTATTTGCAACCAGTGCTCAAATAAATTATCCCATAGGACTAAAATATTGTTTATAATCCTATGCATCTATGGGATAATTTATTTTATTTCATTTAAAATCTCACCTACAGAGAAAACCTTTTGTTACAGAATACCACTAATCCAACAGTTTATCTCCTAATAACATCCAACAATACAGAACTCAAGAAATGGAGAACACTTAAATGTCAGACACAGACATTAAGAACAGATAAATTTTGAGCGCTGAGTTGAAAAAACTAATGGACGCTAGGTTGATAATGTATCTTGTGAAATCTTACTAATCACTTATGATGGTCGAACAACAAGGCTTTTATAAGCTTAGTAAGAGCAATGAATGCTGATTATGTAATGCCAACTCGTAAGGCAAAAAAATACCGTAACGAGGTGCTAGTACCAATAATCTACCCCCATAGACAACAAAGTGGCCAAGAATTCACGCTCATGCACGATAACGCCCGTCCGCAAACAGCGAGAGTGGTGACGAGCTGGTTGCAGGAGTACGATGTATCGGTCTTAGGCTGGCCCACTCAATCGCCTGACCTAAGCCCCATAGAACACGCATGGGACATGCTCCAAAGAAGGGCTTTGAGGAATTTCCCTGCAAACATTGCGACGGAAGAGCAACTTTTTTTGCGTCTTAGCCGGACCTGGGTCAATATACCGCAGCAAGACTTGGATAACTTAATCCAAAGCATGAAAAACTGTTGCAGGACCGTTATTAACGTCATGGTGGTTTTACTGACTACTGATTTTTCATATAACTGTTAAAAACAGATTAATTCTTCCTTATTTTTTACTTTTTCTTGAGAAACACATTCATTGTTAGTTTTACCAGTATTTCACGTTTTTTCTTTATTTGAATAAAAATTTGTTTACGCAAAAAAAATAGTTTTCTTTTATTTTGGAGGGTAGTCTGATAAATGGACTTTATAAAAATATATACATGTTGTATGTTATTTTTATTAAATTTTGAGTAAATTTAAAATATCCCTAGACAGTGTTGATGTGTGTACTTGGCGGTGAAAAATACGCGTACGCTTCTGTAGCAATAGCTGTCTGTCGTGAATGAACTAAAAGATGTGTTACAGCAATTAAATCAACAACAGTTATTACTGTACTGTTAAAGAAATAGCCGAAAGTATTGAGAGTGAATTAAATTAACGATTCGACGGGATTGAGGAGGAGCCTAATTTGGCTTTGTGCACTATATTAGATCCTAGATACAAATTGTCTATGTTCCTTGATGAAATCGCTGCAGATAGGTCTAAATTAAACTTAGTGTCAGAGGTACAAGAACTGATGAAAGATGATAAAGACCCTACTGATCTTTTGAAGACGGAAGATAGACCAGTCATGGCAAATAATGAAGATGGTGGAGATCTTAGTCTATGGAGAAGGAGAACTCTGATTTTAGAGAAAAGGCAATCAAACCAGAGTGTAAATGCTCAACAAGAAGTGGAATCTTACATGCAGGAAGACTTAGCTGACCTTGATTCTTGCGAATGGTGGCAGTCTAAGGAATCTAAGTTCCCTCATCTAGCCAAGTTATTCAAAACTAGATGCAATAAGGTAGCAACGGCCATACCAAGTAAACTATTTACAGAACAGGGCATCGATTTACGTGAAAGAAGGGAAATGCTGTCACTGCAAAAAGCTGAGATGATTGTGTTTTTACATGCAACGGCGCTAAAAGTAATTTCAGATATTATCCAACCTGTATTGCGACAAATTAACTATTTCTGTTAATTCGACTGAAAATAAAAAGAGATCTCGACGTGGGGTAATTTTCAGTGTTTTATCTCAAATATTTTGTGAAAACCTGACGCTATATTTCAAACTAAAAAATACTGTTAAGGTGGAAGCGCCAGGGTAGCCCGCAAAATTCAAATTTTCTTGGGTTTTTTGCAATTTACCGGTCTGTGTCAGTCAGGCTGTATGTTCAACAAGTCATTCAATGGAATTAAATGAACTTAGAGGGTTGTATTGGTAGGTTATCACCCATACCTTGTCGATGTTCCACACATTCGGACGAAGCGCTTTGCTGCATCATTTATTATGTGCACAGCTAGGGAGTGGAATTCCCTGCCTGTGTCGGTGTACCCAAGTTCATATGACCCCAATCTATTTAAGTCGCGAGTTATTAGGCTTTTTTTGGGTTAGCTCGTTCCATCGTCGACCTCATCTCTGTCCTCAGGACTAGATTCAGGTCAAGAGTAAGCCCATTTAGCATTAAAAAATATATATATTTTAATGATTATAACTCAGTAAAGCCATATTTGTTACGATAGCGAATCATATTTTAATTAACATACAGCCACTAACCTGAAAATTTCGCGGGCTACCCTGGGGCTTCCCCCTTATATTAGTAAATGATATTATAAAGGTACTTACCTGCAACATTAAAGAGCGTCATATAGTAAATGATATGATGTAAGTACTTACCTGCTGCATTAAAGAGCGTCATATAGTAAATATATAATGTAGGTACTTACCTGCAGCATTAAAGAGCGTCAAAATCACGAAGTTGTTCCGGGTGTGGGTTGGGACGTGTGAGTGTAGTAAGTTCTATGCTCATTAAGTTACTTATAGCATAACGAAATAAAATACTTACCTGCAGCATTAAAGAGCGTCAAAATCTCGAAGTTGTTCCGGGTGTGGGTTGGGACGTGTGAGTGTAGTAAGTTCTATGCTCATTAACTTACTTATAGCATAACGAAATAAAATGGGAAAACAAAAATAGCAACTTAAATATAAAATGGGACGTTAGGCCCCGTTATGTTATTTCTACCATGTTATTCTTAAAACAAGTGTAATTAGAGTTAATTTAGCAGATAATTTTATTTTGCATGCTATTTAGGAAATCCTTTATGTTTTTCATTTCAAATGATATACCAGCCCCGTAGTAAGCTAGGTTAGTTAAGACAGTTAGTACAAAAATAAAAAACAAAATAAAATAAAAATAAACGAATTTATTAACTGTTACATAATTTTGAATAGCACTAACAGTACGTTGCCAAAATGCCAACCACGATACATGAGAAATTGATGTTTCCAAAGTTATAAAAATAAAATCTGGAGGAATTGAAAAACCTCCTTTTGGAAACACATTAAAAAAATAAATGTTTTTATAGTCATGGCCAAGCAGTCAACACTGAGAAAAAGACCATGGGAAATTTTCTATGAAATCTGGGCCAAAACCAACAGAATTGATTTATATCTCAAACAGTAGACTATAATGGATATAAAAAGACCCTTAACGAAGCGAAACGCACTTGTTTTCCCGTCATTGTCATTATTTTTTGTTCCTGACCATAACTGCGAACCTTCTAGTTACGGAGATATGGGAGGTGAAAGGTCTATGTTATCCGCGAGTTTGTAATGTCATAACTTTACTTTAAATACCTCCATGATCCCCGTACTATTCAATGCATCCTTCAGCACAATGTTTTGAGTGCTTTACATTGAGTTTTACGTGATTTTTACCCCAAAAGAAAATAGTTTCCCAACAATAATTTTTGCAAAGAGTTGCTTAGTTTGTACAGAATGCTTAGTGAAGGGTCCGTTTACAACTTGTAATTAGGACTTCAGTTCATACTAAAACTTTAGTCGCCGGAGAACAGAAATAATGGCACCAGGCTCTTGACCATTCTTAACAGTCCTTAGACGATTTTGGCTATACTTTGCCGGCCTAGTTACGATTAATTACTGTGTGCTTAGAATTAACACAATGTTTTCAACATGATCTGCTTTAAAACCAAAAGATAGTTGTAGTCAAATCTTTGACAAAATGAAAGAAATTTTTTATACCTTTGGTTTCCAGCGACTATGTTACTTTTCGCAATAGTAAGAACTTATTAGGAGCTATGATTTGAGATATATTTCAGTTCTTTTGGAAGGACTTGCGTCCATTTTGACCCAGACCCTTGATATAAACAATTTATTTTATTTTGAATTTTAACAAATACTTAATAGTAAACAATACAATGAAAAAAAAAATGTAAATAAAAAACAAAAATAACAAAATGGTGTAGGTGATATAATGCTCAAATGTGAGATTTTAGTCAATAGGAGTCAGACAAAAACTTTCGTTCTTTCAAAACTTAAAGTAGCTACCGTAGAGGTTCTTCTTGGATTGCTTCGCTAACGGACCTTCCGTTAGCGAAGCAATCCAAGAAGATCTTCAAGGTGGAAGCACCAGGGTAGCAAGTCAGTGTCAGGTTTTATGTTGATGAAAATATGAATCGCGCAAGTATGTAGTTTCAGAATTATAACCATTCAACATACAATCTGACACTGACCTGCAAATTGCAAAAAACGTAGGAAAATTTGAATTTCGCGGGCTACCCTGGGACTTCCACTTTAAGTAACTGGCAACTGAAGTGAAAAACACAAAGTTCAAATGCGTTTTTAGAAGAAAAAAGAAACAGATTGTCAGCTCCAAGCCCTTTCACAGAAATTTTACTTTTTCCTTAAGTTGTTACGTTGCCGTCACTGAGAAGTGTTTCAAAATTAAGAGCGTTAACGTCTTACGGCATTCCATACAAACTTACAAGTGATTTTGTTTCGAAATGACTAAACCAATTTTAATGAAAATTCGTACACATAAGCAGGATACAAAGTCTAAAGATTTGACAGAAAACTTTTCGAAAATAGTGTTACAGCTAAATTAGACCGATTTTAGATTTTCCACAGAAACAGAAATTGCTAATTATCTTTTTTTTTTAAAGACATTTGAAATGCCGTAAGACGATGATTTTTATTCTCTTTACATTAAGATTACTCTTGGATTGCTGACAGATGCAAAATCACTGTGAAAATACCACCAATCTAAACATAAAAAGTAGTAAAAAAGACCCTGAACGAAGCCGAAAAGCACTTGTTATCCCCGTCATAGCGATAATTTTTTGTTTATGACCATACCTGGGAACCTTCTATAAAATATATTGGAAGACAAATTTACAACTTTTTCACAAGTTTTTAAATGTTATAACTTTAGTTTAAATACCTCATTGACCCCTGTACTATTCAATGCATCTAAGCACAATGTTTTGAGTGAGACAAAGTCGTTTCCCAGTAATAATTTTCGCGTAGAGTTACTTAGTTTGATGTAGAGAATGACGGCTTCGCGCGGGGTCCGTTTACACCTTGTATTAATATCGAGCACACCTATTATTACTCTACAACACAGTGATTTTTCCCAAAGACAAAAAAAAAAACTTAAATGCTAAAAAACAATAAACTTAACAAAATGTTCACTTTTTTTAAACCTACACTAATCTTACTACCTCCTACAATTCTACTAATATTATAAATGCGAAAGTTTGTAAGGATGTATGGATGTTTGTACCTCTTTCACGCAAAAACGGTTGAACGGATTTGGGTGAAATTTGGCACACAGATATTTTATAACCTGGATTAACATACAGGATACTTTTTATCCCGGTAGTACGATCCCGTGGGGTAAGCTAGTACTTAATATTATAAAGAGGCAAAATTTGTTTGTAAGTTTATATGTAGGGGGTAATCTTCGGAACTACTGATCTGAATCCGAAAATTCTTTCACTAACGGGAACCTACATGATCCCCGAGTGTCATAGACTACATTTAAAACGATCCTGTGGGTTATTTCCGTACGAAACGGAAGCGACGCCACGAGCAAAAGCTAGTGCTAGATAAGCACAAGCTTAAGTCTGTTACTTAGGCTGCCATCAGACGGACTGTATCGCAGCAACCGCGCGCAGTTGATATATTCAACTGTTCGGTTGGATACACCAGTTGAATATATCGACTGCGCGTGGTTGCTGTGATGCATTTCGTCTGATAGCACCCTTAGAGTCATGCCTAAACAGAAAATATTCGGCAAGGGTTTCCATTTAAAAACCACATCCCAATTGCGTAAAATCTTTGCGACAAATATTTTTCCTAACACATTGCTTCAAATGTTGGAAAAAAAATCATCTAATCGACAGCGTAAAATTTGCAATGAATTTAGCTAACTGTCAAAATGTATAGCATTGAGAATATGAATGCATTACGCAATTACCCCGCCGCCGTTCGTTAGATGACATTTTTGTAACAACTAAGACTAACAAATCTTAGTTATTGGGTGATTCACAATCACTAGTTCTCACTAGTAAGTGACAACTAGTAATTGTGAGTCATTTATTTCAAGTAGAAATCTCATAAATACCTATTTTTTTTTATGAATGTTTAGTATTCATTGGATACATGAAGTGGGATGCCGTTGTAAGACGACTAAAAAGTCACGGTGTAGATAGAAAAAAATCATAACAAAGATTAGGGCTAAGCCCTACAAACCATAACAAAATGTCTACATGGTACTCACATCATCTTCCTATCACTTGGGGTCAGCGCAAAACGCTTCCAATCTTTGGCGATTATTTATTATACTTGCTACATTCATCATCATCTGCCTAGCCTTTTCTTAACTATGTTAGCGTCGGCTTCCAGTCTAACCGGATGCAGCTGAATACCAGTATTTTACATGAAACGACTGCCTATCTAACCTCCACAACCCAGTTAGTACTGGGTAATACGATACACCTTGGTAAGACTGGTTGTCAGTATTTTTTTTACCTACTACATTTATTTTAGGTGTTAAAATATGAAATTGCCGATTTGTATGGACGATTTCTTTGGAGAGGTCACAAAATATTCCAATGGCATCTTGGGACTCTTCCCACGCAGTAAATATGTGCTTTAATAAGGTTACACCGGCGTCAGTTGTACAACGTCCCTTGGTGAAACCATACTGTTGATCGTGTAAGATTCTGTTGGTGTTAAAATGATTGAGCATTTGATTTAGCATTACCTTTTCAAACACCTTGCTAAAAACTGGCAACACGGATACAGGTCTATAATTATTTGTATCTTTACTATCTCCGGATTTAAACAGAGGTATGACTTTACTGTATTTCATTAAGTCCGGGAAAACTCCTTGATCTACACACAAATTAAAAATTAAAGCTAAGTATGGTGCTATAGTCTCAACTATGGATGTACAAACTTTGATAGACATTCCCCAAAGATCTTCGGTCAGTTTGACTTTTATTTGCCGGAAAGCTTTAATAACTATCATAGCGTTTATGTGTTTAAATTTAAATTCAGCCGGGCAGTCAGACACATTCGCCTTTAATAAACCAATTGAGACTTCAGGAGAGGAATTAAGAGCCTCCGTAGTTTTTAACGGTATATCGGTAAAGAAATTTACAAACTCATGAGCTACTTCCTGATTAGAGCAAATCATCATTTCAGCCGAAAGACATCCACTGCTGGATATGGGCCTCCCCCCAAGTGTCGCCACATTGACCGATCCCGTGCGACTCGCATCTAGCTGATCCCCGTGCCTTCACCAGGCCATCGGCTCACCTAGTGGGAGGACTTTCAACGCAATGTCTTCCGGTTCGCGGTCGCCACTCCAGAACTTTTCGGCCCCATCGGCCATCCGTTCTGCGAGCAATATGCCCTGCCCACTGCCACTTAAGTTTGGCAATTCTTTGGGCTATGAATTAATAATTCTTGAGGTTGTACTAAAAGAGATTTAAATTACCAATACTGCTTTTGTTTACAGTACTTTAAAAATAATATCGACAAAACGTCTATTGGTTTATGGTAACCTCTTACAACTATAGAGAACAGTGGCGAAGGTTCCATACTACTCGATTCCTACCGGATTTCCTTTGAAAAATGGCAAAGTCAGTATTTCATAGACAAATAATATAATCACATTAAAGATATGTTCGCGAGTACATTCGGAAGAAGCTGACAGTTTCGTCACAACGGTAATGTTTTCCCCATGGTTTGTGTTTTTATTTTAATATATTCATGTAAATGTCTATTTACATTAATCTAAATTTTGATATATATTTATAGTATTTTATATATCCTTGTAGCTAATCTTAGTATTATTTAAAATTATTTCAGATATACACCTACCACTGCTTGTCTCTGCATCACCCAAAGGTTGACTGGTAGAAAATGCCTATGGCATTAAGTCCGCCTCTGTACTTTTGTGCTTGAAGTGTTATATAAATAAATAAATATGTACTACAGCTTACCTCTTACAAAAAATTACCAATCGCTCCTGATAGACAGCGACCTCTTTACAAGCTTTTTATTAACTTTTCAAACTTAAAAACTCAAACTCAAAGCATTTATTTCAATTAAACCAGGCAGGCAATATTAACTGTCAAGGAGTCGGTCAAAATATACAATATGTTAAAAATAAACCTGTCCGATCCGTGATAGTCGAGTGCAATTAGACAAAAAGGTGGAACGAAGTTTATAGTGGTCGGATTTTTATGGGACTTTTTTTATTGAGTTCGTAGAGGTGTGGAAAAGAAAGTTAAAAAAAAAAATTTCACTTGCAACTTTTTTTTTGCGAATGAATTTTTATTATGAGGGTATTATTAGGTATCTAGATTAGATTCTATTTATGTAATCTTTTTTGGACACCATGTAAAAAAAAACACCCGATTAAAATAAAATAAATAAATAAATTTTATAAGAAACTTAACTTGTCAATACTCGTGCAGTTTCTTATTTATAAACCAAAGGAACAATATTTTGCATAATTATGAAATTTTTCCCTCGATTTCACCCTCTAAAAAATGTATTGTCGAGGTCGGCTGACAGTCTTACCGCCTATCTGACCTTCACAACAGTTATTGGGGTATCCATCTTAGTAAAACACTGAATGAATTTTGCTCGTCCCAAATAAAGGACACAATGTCTTGGGGTATGACTTTCAGCTTTATATTTTTAGGAAATCAATATGACAGCCGTAATAAATTATTGAATGAAACCTTAATTTAAAATCCATTTCTGACTTGATAAATTTGCGAGACTAGTTTCAAAAAAGGAACTTTAATGCAATTCTATTTTTTTTTTCTATTTTACGTGACATAGACAAGCAATTGTCAAACAGTTCAAAATAAACTTTTTTTTTAAAGTAACTATATAATATTAGGTCTTTACCTATGAAATTGAAGATTTGTATGAAAATTTTAAAAACAATTTTTTTTTGTATTTTTTATTTATTTTAGCTTATCTAGCTTTTTTATCTTTCCGATTTGACGCAAGTGCTTCAATGTCGTTTTGACACTAACTCCAAGGCCCGCAGCAAGCTCAGCCGTAGATTGAGTTGGATCCGTTTCCACTACCGCCTTCAATTCGTCGTTGTCGACAATGGTTACTGGCCGACCGCGAGGCTCATTCTTTAACTCAAAATTTCCGGACCGTGTTTATCCAAGCAGTTTTAGGCCCGTACACGTCGTTAATGCTTCGTGTTGTTTGCGCAGCGGTATGTCCACGTAGGAACTCATATTCGAAAATTGTACGAATTTTTAGTTTATCCATGGCGCCTAAAACTACCATACCAATTTCACAAAAACAAAAAGCTATCTAAAAACAAATGACTGAATTTGAAATTAAAAGAACACGGCTTTCGAAAAAAAATTATTTGAATTTCGAATTGCGCGCCAATCCACAGATAATTAAATCTGAAAATGCTGGTTATTAAATCTCCAATTACATAAATAAAGACCTATTATTAAATAATTATTAAGAGATTATGTCCTCTTTTGATCGCCTATAACTAACTAGCTCTTAACATATTTACTTCAAAAATACAAATTTATAAAATTTTAACGAAATAACTCTTCAATCACGCAATTTAATTGCAATATCACTCCTTACATTAAAATATTTAAAAAATATAAAAAAAATAGTTTTTAGGACGCCTTTTATTATTAAAAACATGAGTCTTAAACATAACTAGCATAATATGATTTTGCAATAGGTACACCTCTGCCCTTTCGGGGACAGGCGTGATGGCATGAAGTTAATAGGAAAAGCTAATATCATCTTGCAAGTTATCGTCACTGTCAGAATCAGCGAGATTTTTAATCAAATTCTTTCTATGATCAATTACATCTAACTCTTCATCAGAAGAAACATCAATGCTGTCAATATCATAAACTATCCATTTCTTTAATTCATTGTGCCGTGTCAACGTCAACCATTTCGTAGCTATGACTTTCCATAATTTTACTTGGATGTACTGTCCTTTATTACAATGGGAACATTTGGAAAGATCTACAACTCCGTATACTTCAAAATCGAATCCATAACTGGTATGGTTGGCTTCTGCAGAAAATTTCATATATCTTTCCTTGATTGTAAGATCATAATTATCAACTATCAATTTGATTTTGATCGTGACTGTGTTTTTATTCTGGCGCCACAGTACTTTTGGTTTGCTCGTCTGATCCGTTAATTCAGTACTTACATTGAGTTTAGGGCTTGTATTTTTTAGTTTGCTCGTCTGTTCCGTTAATTCAGTACTTACATTGGGTTTAGGGCTTGTATTTTTTAGTTTGCTCAACTGATCCGTTAATTCAGTACTTACATTGGGTTTAGGGCTTGTATTTTTTAGTTTGCTCGTCTGTTCCGTTAATTCAGTACTTACATTGGGTTTAGGGCTTGTATTTTTTAGTTTGCTCAACTGATCCGTTAATTCAGTACTTACATTGGGTTTGGGGCTTGTATTTTTTAATTTGCTCGTCTGATCCGTTAATTCAGTACTTACATTAGGTTTAGGGGCTGTATTTGTTTGGGGTGCAGCCACTACAATAGGAGAAGCTGTAGCTTTATCATTCCTCTTTGGATCAGGTACTTCTCTCATTTTCATTAATTCTGATATAGGTATGTTACATACATTACCTGAGTCATCGGAAACCAATTCGAAATTTTCAAAATTGATATCTAAATCGACCAAAGGCACGGATCTTAGTAACTTACTTGGGACGTATGGTAACAGTTTATTTGTATCATTTACTACTAATGGTTTATCTATCTTGTTTACTGTTGGAGTAGGTTCATCATCTATATCTGAATTGGATGAATCTTCAGACTTTCTTTCAAATCCTAAATCATTTAAAAGCTCTATTTCTTCATTATCTTCTGCTAAATTCTTATCTATCATCATCTGATTAATAATAACATCTTCATCTGAGTAAGTATCAATTAAAACGACGCCATATTTGTGTCCTTCAGTGAATTCTGCTTTTTCTTTTGTAAAATATTTAGTAAATAACTGTTTAAGGTTATCACCGGAGTCGTAACACGAGTCTACGAAGAAATTTGTGCTGAAATCAGGCCAACTATCACCTGGAGGTTGTACACCTACTAATCTACATTCTATAGCTTGGAATGGCAATTGTGTAATGAATTTTTCTGTTATTGGTAAAATTTTATTAGGAGAAACGTCTCTCCATTCTCCCTGGTCTACAAAGAAACATTTCACCTTATTATTGTTGATGTTACTTTCTATTTTCGCCCTTTCATGTGTAGCATCGTCAGGGAACTCGGCTAGAACAATGTCTCCTACGACAATATCTTCTATAGGTTCAGGGTTCTCACTTACATACTTTTTTATATCTTTTATTAACGTAGTAATTAAATTGTCACATTTGACGGGACGCACAAAGAATTGAGATGGATTCTCAGCGTACATGAAGAATACTGAAGAAAATTCATTGCTTTCTAAATGTGCCCATCTACCTTTAGGTAACGCTTTGTCAGGATTAGCAACTTCATTACGTTCTACGTTCTCTTTGGGAGTGTCACTGATATAATCACATACATTTTTTAAATTATCAATATGATCAGGGTTAGGTATTGCATGACCGTCTAACAGTTCTTTTCTGAAATCGCATTTAACGACTACTTCTTCTAAAGAAGACAAATTCTGACAAGCTTCTAATGTATCTACTAATATAGTGTTACCTACGACCATTGTAATTTGACCTCTCATGTAAAGGTCTTCAGTTTCGTCCGTAAAGCGTCTTAGCTGGTTTTCAGCTAGATTTGAGAAAGTTACATCTTTGTCTTCGGGCGTGAGATTAGCCAATATGACTGTGACTACGTGCGTTTCAATGTTCTTTAAATCGTCGGGCAAATAGTATAGACTCGTATCGCGCGCCGTCTCATATTTCTCTTCATCTATAAGTTTGATGAGGAAGTACGTAGGTTGGTTTTTCTCATAGCCAAGTATCTTAGCCACTTGGCAGCGAACGAATAGATCCTGTTTTAAAGTTACCGCGCACACATCACCTACTTTGGGTACACCGTGAAGTCTCCTATTCGCATCTTTACTGTAATGCATTCCCATTTTAATTGAAAGCAAGCTGTAAGTTTGTGGATATTTTATAATATTGCTTTTAACCACGCATGATGTTACTCTAGCAGAATAATACACTGCTGAATGATAGTGTAACAAATGGAAGGTTATTATGCCTTCGTTCGGGAGCCAAGGTTTGGGAGAGTCGAACTCTTTGAAAATAGCGTGTCTTTCGATGCAATTCCAGTAGTCTGGACATTTACCTAGAGTCAGAAGTCTTCTGCAAATCGGCACTGAGTCCTGAGCCTTCTTCAAATACTTTTCGGTCATGACAGTAGCGCTAATCTCATCTAAGAAGGGTGGCACATCTTGAGTGCATCTTTTAATGAACTGAAGAATCTTTGGCAGTTGCTCAATGTTGTTATTATCAAATAAAATCTTAATTTTAATGTTAGCGTCTTCACCTTTAAAAATAGACGTATAATTATCAATAAGTACCGCAAATCGCTTGCAAAATATTGAAAATAGATCCGGCAAGGAATAATGGATTAAATAATGTGCATCTGTTATGTTCAGATGTGTCAAATTCCCGTCACAGCACACCAAAATTGGTCCCGACACAGGCTCTTCATAGTCTTTGAGAGTTTTATCTAAATTGTACAAATCTTGCACCGTCATTGTGCTATCACATGAGAACACTACATAATTCAATTTAGTCAAAGCTTTCTCTATCAATTTTACTTCGTCATCAGCCCTACAAACTATTACAGTCTTTTTAGATCTATCGATGCCTTGCAAAAAGTTTATAACCTTTGTTAATTTGTTCTCTTGATCTACGAATTCGACTGAAGTAGCCGCTTTGGAGTACAGGACACATTCTTGGAAAGCACTGATGCAGACAACAGAATCAGGCGCTTTTCTAGCTAGAGACGACATAAAATCGCACCATGTCCTAGATATTATCACATATTGGACTTTCCATTCTTTGTGAGCTCGATTTTTGACTATATCCATCACTTTAACAAGGCAAAACTTAAGCTCTTTTGGATAAATCGATGAGATATATTCACAATCATCAACCACGAATGTGGATAGACTTCGGAAGTCCAGACTAAAATCTTCCTGAATCAGACGAACTAGCATCGAAGGGGTACAGATTAAAAGATCGCAGCCATTCAAAAGCGACGTTGTTATATGCAAATCACTCATACCAGCAAAGCAAGCAAATATCTTCTCGCTGTGTAAGAACATTTTACACTGAGATTCAACCGCAGCCACTGAATGGGAAGTTGCACAAACTATGATACAGCTTAGCCCAAATTTCATGTGAGTGTTTTTAAAATCATTGACCAAACGGCAGACCGCTGGCAAGTACCCCATAGTGTTACCACTGTTATATGGACCCACGAGAAAGAAGCTATGACCCCGGAGAATTGTAGGCCAGGAAACAGTTTGAGGCCTCATAGGTTTCTGTACTCCCATATTTCTCAGTACTATATGAATATCATTTCCAAACGGAATGTCTCTCATATTGCTTACTGGTTCTATGCGATTATTTTTTTTTGTATGAACCATTAGTACGGGGCTGACAAGTTTATCTACAAATATGGATATGCTACCATCAATGTTCATGAATGGGTTAACATTGCTTTTTTTTTCGTCAATATAAACTGTATTGGATTGCTGTTCTAAGTTAACATGTTTTTTAATTTTGTTGATATTTAAACCTAGTTTCTCTTCTAATCCTGTAATACTTTCATTGTCAGAATCTAATTCACACTTAGAGCTATCTTTGTCCGATACAGAAGAAATACTTTCATTAATTCTCGCCTGTTTTTCCTCAAGATATTTTACTTTACGTCTTATAACACTTAAGGCTGTACCCTTATTGCAACGTTTATTAGAACCAGAATTATCTTGAATAGAATTAACAGATTTAATCCGCTTAAGTAATTCTAAGTTAGATATTTTTAAGTTTACCTCGGAATCAGTGTATGCATACACATCTTCAGATTTCTTCACTTGATATTCTGGTTCGGGATCAGGTTTTCTTGTTTCTTGTACAACAGCCTCTGCTTTTTCTTTATTGGTTGTCTCTCGTTTCGGTATGAACTGGTTGATTTGAAGACCCGCTGGACCGTAACGCACGAGTGGCTTGTTTTTATCGAGAGGCGGGCGTGGATTTTTACCTGAAATTATGTAGCAATTAAGTTAAGCAGTGCTAAATCTTATAATGATGTTATTCACATCAAATAAAAAAAAATAAGCTTAATGGGTAAGCTTTGTGGTCGGGACAGAAAAATAAATGTATATTGTAAATGTATTATGTGAATAATTTGTACCTAATAACATCTTTTCCTTACAAATATTATAAATGCGAAAGCAAGTTTATTTGTTTGTTTTGTTACTTTTTCACGCCTAAACCACTGAACTGATCATCCTGAAATTTTGCATATACGTTGTCAGGTGTACAGAAACGGACATAGGGTACCATTTATCCCGAAAAAAAAAAACAGTTCCCGAGGAAAACAACAATAACGTTCTTATGATAATAGATGGCGCCACGTGTCTTTCGAATCATGATTGAATTATATTAGTACAAACAGGGTATGTACTAGAATTGGTTACAAAATTCTAAAATAACGCGAGCGAAGCCGCAGGCACTGTATGAATATTACAGTATTGTGACTCGGCCCTGTCCTTGAAATAATTACCTACAGCCGGGCGGTACGTTCGCAAGCGACAGGGCTGCCGCGCTTACTGTATTTTAATTTCATCTTCTTAGTTGAGTTTCTTTTTAGTTTTGTGATTATAAATATTGTATTTTTTGTTTAAAAAATTAAGTTAGTTGTGAATGAAATAAGAAGTGTTCAATAAAAAAAATACAAGTTGTATCTTTTGATAAGTAGATTTAATAAAAATTATAAATTCGAGACTATTCTTAACGTGAGCGTAGGTACCTACCTAAATCACTCGTGTTTCACTTTTTTCACCCTATCCACTTATTAATTAATTAATCCAGGTATTTTACTCGGTGGTAAAAGCGAAATACCTACCTATTAAAAAATAAACAAATTACGTGTCTACTAGTAGGTATATATAAATTAAATTTATAGTCTTTCCATTCGGACTTTCCAGGTAATTTAAAAAATGTTATCTCTGGATGCGTTGTTGAAGAATTCAAGCAACCAAAAACAGCACAATAATTATAGTCTATTGTATCTCTTTGCCATATTTAGTAAAGACTTGTTCTTATTTCAATCAAAAATTCACAAATCGCATGCTTACTGCTTACAAAACCATCACAACGTTCGTTCGTCAGTGCGGCGCATTCGTGACGGGTACCAAGTGGGTACTAAACTCGAGGCGTGTAGGTATGACTCGCGTTCCGAGCGTTTGTATGTAGATTCAGTACTGTAGATGTTACTACCGTGCCGCAGGCAAAAGCTAGTAATTACTAACCATAATGGATTGTTGTTATCTGACATTAAATTAATGATGGTAGTCACACCAATCTCCAAAGCAGTTTGAAATGTGTGGGTGCTGGTGTAGTTCCAAGCACTAAGATTATTCCATGTGCATATTCGATAGTATATGGTAGCCACCTACCATCATTTCCTTAATGAATAGCAAAAATCACCTGCCAGCAACTTCCACATAAGTATGGCATTTTGATACTCTTCGATCAGACATTATTATAATGCTATAGCATTACAGCTACTTGCATACTTCTGTGCAATTTACTGGCAGGTATACCATTGCCATTATATTTGTAAATTTACCTTTTATGTTTTTGGTATTGTTGTCATCTCCATTAAAATGGTATTTGTTCTTCTTGTTTAACATCGTATTATTATTCTGTTCTTCTTCAACAATTTCATCATTGGGTTTCACAATGGAATGAAATTCATTTCTTTTCCCTTGTATGTTGGGAGGTCGGTTTTCAGACTGATTGGCTTCTGGTTGTTTGACGATACTTTGAGATTCCAACCATTCCAACTTCTTCCTTAAAGCTATACTCATTACACTGGACCGGCTGGAAATTGAAGAGTTCCTTGGATTCCAGTCCAAAGAACTCTTCCTTGGACTGCAGGCTCTACCCATGGAGACCTCATCAATATCTTTACGAAGTTTCAAAACATTCATGCCTCGCAACGTATCATCATCGTCGTCATCACAAACTTCAAGTTTTCGAGCTAGGATTGCAGATTCAAAAAGTTTATTCTCAGGCGGTGTAGTTTGGCTTTTGAATTTGTTCATCCAAATGTCCTTTGGTATGCCTCTAGTTTTATATGCTCCCTCAATCTTCTTAAACACTTCTTGCTGTGCAATGAAGTTCAGATCTGTTTTGAGGTTATTGCTCCTCAACTCTTCATAGAAGAAAGACTCATCCTCATAACCAAAATCAGACTTGACAATTGCTTGAAGAACATCCACTTTTTCACCGTTCTTTTTAACTACTAGTAAGTCTCCATATTTGTGAGCAGTGTTATAAAAAAACGAAGATCTGTAACAATAGAATATGTTTTTAAGCAAAAAAAGATCATTTCAATAGCGCAAAAGATATTGTCACCATGTGCCTAGTCTTCACCAAATTAGGTTGGGGTTAGTTTTCAGTCTAACCAGATGCAGCTGAATACAAGTATTTTATATGGAGCGACTGTCTATCAGACCTTCACCCAAGTAGCTGGGTAATTTATTTAAATTAACTGTTAAGCTTTTTCATAAAGATACTCATGGCAAGAATTTTACTGCAAAATTTTGTTGTTGATAGTATAATTACTCTTATCGTGCAATCATTCCATTGACTATGAGCAGAAGTGTAGCCAGATGGAGTGTCACGCAGAGGCAGTTCCCCATTGGGATTGCCTCTTTGTAGGTAGGCCATCAAGGTTAAGGATATTTTGTCTCTTTAGCCGATTTTTTTTGTCTCTTGATCCTGAGTCATTAAATCAGCTCGCTATACCTGTATAGCGAGCTGCACTGGTAGATGGAGAATATACAACTACGACATTAAATTAAAACGAGCACAGTACTAGTCCATCTAAACATTTAAAAACACGAAAATTGGTAGTTAATGGAAAATTTAAAAATTGGAATTTTCAAACAAAATAAATAGCAGAATCAACTGCATAAAAACACGCTTTATCTACGAAAACTCACTGACCGGTTGCGCAGCGTGGTGCGGGGCTCACCGGGCGATGGCGGTAGGTGGTCGAAGGTACAAATCAGCGGCTACTCACTAAGTTGCAGGTTGTTAATCCGCAATTTCAAAACCATAAAATTTAGTATTTAATACTGTTTCTCCTTTTTTTACTACAATAGTTCTAGTTTATCATTTGTGTGGTCTAGATACAGTTAATTTTATTTTGTATACCAGCATTGCACATGTAAGCGGGCACTCCTTTTATGTATGCAGGCTTGTATCAAGATATTTATTGCTTTGCTTGAGTTTATTCTCAATGTTTATTTATTATTTTTGGTATATTTAATGTTATATTTGATTATTACGGGCGAATACTCACTTACCGGGAGCGTTTCATTTGTAATGTCATGCTCATAATCGTATCTTGGATATAATATTAACAATTTATATTTTTATTATTGTATAAAATCAGGTTCTTCTAACCTAACAGACACAATGTATTGCTGGGGAGTTTGTTCCGCTACTTCTTGCTACTTGCTGCATGCAGCATGCAAGCAAGCAGGCATGCAACATGCAGCATGCAAGCAAGCAGGCATGCTACATGCATGCAGCACATGCAACATGCAGCAGGCACGGTTTCTGTCACGGCTCCAGTGCTGCGGGGCTCCGACGGTCCCACGCGTGATGGTTATAACGCTTGCTTAACAGCTTCGGGGGTAGGGGCAGATAAGACTATGTAGAGGCGGTTTTGCAGCGAATCATTTCTGTGACTAACTTTTGTCGCACAACATATTGACTTTTCAAGACAATATTTTAATTTAATTAAGGTTTAAGCACAGGCCACACCACCAGCTAGCGAGCGAGCTGGCAGGCAAAGCGACAGCTGACATTGAGATTATACTATCGGGTGAACCGCCACAAAAAAAGAAAAAAAAATGGACAAATTCTGCAACACAAGTCTGAATACTCTGAAATAACATTGTTAATATCCATTGCAAAAATTTAAAAATTGTAAGTTACAAATATTTTGTATTAACTATTTAATACAAAATATTTGTAACTTACAATTTTTAAATTTTTGATTATATTAAAATAAAAGTGCATTTTTTATATTATTATATAATTCCCAAAAAATCTTATTTTTGTCATAACAAATCATTGGACTAAATGTTTATTTTCTAAAGATTGTTTGTTTATATCATTTGAAAGACCAAATGCCTTAATGACAATATCCTTGGTAATATTCTGCCGAGTAAAAAATTTACCATATGAAAATGTGCATACTAAAATCATTCCAAATATGGTATTGGTATAAAAAGGATGCTAAAATTTTGATGGATAATGAAATTTTGTCAAAATCATTTTGACAAAAGGGCAGGATCCCATCCAGCACATAATTGGTTGGAATTTAATACTACCCACATCAAAAGGGCTAAGGTGTATTATATTTAATTGGATTTTAAGTAGAAAAACTACCTATTTGATTGATTATTTGAATCTTACTGTCCCCTTTAAAAGAGGCAAAACCTGCCGAATAAACTTTTGTTCACAGACAGGCGATAGTTTAGATGGGGGGAAAATTCGGAAAAACAAAGTAGGTACTAGGGTACCGACAATATAATTCACAGCACCGCCATCTTAGCTGCGCCCCCGCCCGTGCCGGACAATGATATAACAATACTACTTCTGGCATGATTCTGAACGGCGAATATCCTAAATTCCGAAAATATTAGGTAAAGCAACTTACTTCTTGTCGATGTAGGCAGGAGCAAACCACACTTGGGCAGCATCGAGGAAACATCTATTCATAGCCACGGCTGCTGCGGGCATCCACTGCTCACAAGGCTCGGTTTTTAACACGCAGTCCTCCCCAAAAGACAAATTTTGAGGCATAATCGAATAAATCCCGATTTGTTCAAAGTGAAAAGCATTTTCATCGCTCTCATTTCTAACCAACACCCATATTAAATGTGGATTAATGTAGTGGAGCACCTCCACCTTGTATTGATCGAGCCCCATATTTAATAAAAGTTGTATTTACAGAGAATTTTAATTCAAGAAAACGTATACAACAAGTCGGCAAATTAAAGAAAACATGGTCGGCGAATGAAGGATGCAAATGACAATAGACAAGGGAGTACCTCTAGTGATGTGCCCGATGCAGCAAGCGTCACGCGACGTGTTACCACGCCGGTGTCTAGACCCAAAAGAAGGCTAGGTCATAAATTCATAACACGCTATACATATAATCAACAATCGATCAATAAAGTGCACTGGGAGCGTTTTCGCAGGTCAATCATCGGACAGCGTTCAGATGAATACAATCTTGATTGATATGGATCAATTTACGGAAAAAATAAAAACTTGTGGAAAAAATTGTAATGGTCTTTATGTTGGTATAATAAGCCTAAATATGTCACTCCGGCGCATAAGCCAAGTTTTTTGTGAACTTGGCTTCTTGTAAGATTGATAGGCCACCTGGCTGGTTTATTTAGTCAATAGATACAAAAAATCTGAAGGGTTTATTTCTCTAGGGCCTAGGGGATGATTTTTTAGAAAACGAAAGCTCCTTTTCGTATTTTATGGAACTCTAGCATTTCACCCCCGACTTTCATCCTTTTTGCGAACTTAAACATCCCTCCAGTCCATAGTTAAGGTTAGGGAAGTTCAGGAAAATGATTAATAACTAACTTTAATAATATTTTAGTAAAGTATTTGTGGTCAGTGGGTAGTCTAAGGGGCGGGCAAGTTTAAAGTATCCAACTACCAACGGAATTATACTTATTTACCCCAAGATTTCTGATATTTGATTTTGTTTTATTCTTATGATTTTGTTCGCATTGCTGCAGGAGTGCCAACGGGATTTCATTTAAATGGATTGAAGTGATGGGATAATCTTCGAAGCAGTAGCGGAAATAGTACTAATGGGTCAAATTTTCAAAAATAATTTCGGGCCTTTTGTACCCGAGTGTGGCGAAACCCAAAAGGAGGGCGATGGAAGAAGAAATTAAAATGTATAAGCATTTTTGATCAATTCTAATAAGAAAATCTAATAGATAGCAAAGTGAAATAGAAAATTGAGTTTCCAGATCGCGGGTCGTATAGGAAATTAAGTTATAAGTACTACTTTCTGGACCCCAATCAGCTAAATGTCAACTCTTCAATGAAAAGCGATCTAAGTGACTTCAAAAACTGGAGCTTTTTAGACCGCCATAAGTCAAGTGTACATTGAAAAGCAAGCTCGAAAATTGGAGGTTGCTGGAGCGCGGTAAGTTTAACTTTCATTTTAAGATTGTGCTTTTTTGTTTTTTTAGGGTTCCGTATCGCAAAAGGAGAAAAACCGAACGCTTATAGGATCACTTGCGTATCTGTTTGTTTATCCGTCTGTCACAGCCAATTTACTCCGAAACTACTGGACCGATTGAGTTGAAATATGGGTACACATCTATAAGTCGGTGTCCCAAAGACGGACGTGTAACGTATATTATTGAATTTTAAACATGGGGCCACTTTTGGGGGTAAACTAGAAAATTATAAAAAAAGTTTTGCAAACTGTATCGTGTTACATATCAAATGAAATGGCTCATCGTGAGCATCTTAAATGTATATTTTTTTTAAATAATTTTAAGATAAATAGTTTTAAAGTTATTTAAGAAAATAGACGAATTGACCATTACCCCTTTAAGTCCGAGACTATAAAAGTCCGAATAATATTTTTTTTTATATAAAAATAGTTTTTTCCCTATAGAATACAGGAAAACCTATAAGGAACCTATAACAACAAATAATAAAAATAAATTAAAAATTAAACGGGACTCGACTATTACGATGGTACGGGACCCTTCATGCGCGAGTCCGACTCGCACTTGGCCGGTTTGTTTCTTCTACACGTCAAGGGCACCTTCGTTCGAGGGCCCTGTGTATCATTATGGCAAATATAGGTATAGCTACGCCCTGCTTCCAAGGCCTTTGAACTAATGCAAGAAGGTCAATCTGTGGGATTGAGACAGTTTTATGCTTTCTAGGAACTAGTCGTTCCTAGAAAAACCGTAATATTTACATTTAAATGATCCGAACCATTTGAACGCGTTATACTTTCAAATTGTCATCGTCGCACAAAACAAATGTCAAATATTTGACAAGTCGGCAATGAATTCGTGGCTACTGAAAACAAATTGTGGTTCAAAATCATAATTAAAGCGCTATTGAATGATAAATTTGTATCTACAACCTGTGAAAATAACAGGTAAGAATAATGTACTCATTGAAATCCGCGATAATAGAATGGACATGAAATTAAAACGATAATTGTGTCTGTATTTTTACTAGCAATTTTCAGTTTTTGATTATTAACAAACTCAGTTGCTATCTTTATTTATTGTGGTGTGTTATGGTTTTATTGTTTAATAAAATATTTGTCTTTTCATATTAAAGCGTTAGAATGCAACTATACTTTTGACAAATCATATTTTCTCGTAAAATTCGTGACAGCTTGCCATTGGTAGAAATCTGCAGTATTGATATCGAATTTATATATTTTCTTGGTTGCCGTGATACGATAAGGCACTAATGTGATCGTGTACGAGTTAACATACTTTCTTAAAATAATTCTATATTATCATGCAGTCTGTAAGTCCAATAAATTATTTATTTCAAACTTTCAAAATGTTGTTCTAAAATTTATTGCAATTTGAATATCCAGTTTGTTTTTTTTAATTAATGGCTTCTGTTGATTATGATGCAGTTCAAACAAATACTTTTTTTTCTTGTGCAAAATGTATTTAATAAACTTTTTATAAATGAAACCACTCTTGAATAAATTGATGTTAAGTAGGTGACTGAAGAGTTTGCATTGTTTGTTAGATAAACTTCATGGTACTTCAGTATAAGCTATAGTTATCATGGCCATAAAGTATCTACATAATATTATCATCCCTGTAATCCCTGTAGGGTTAGACAGAGGTGTATGCTCACATTTCACATGAAATTGAGAGCAAATCTATTGCCATCAACTGGGTACGGATACTGATTCTAGGCAGCTACTGAGATTGCCCTTTTTAAAATAACCAATAAAAACTTTCTTGATCTCTGTATAGTTTTTTTTTCAAATTTGTAGCTTGCCCCCTTGTCTTTTTAAAATCATTATTTTACTTCACACTGGTATTAAAAATATTCTTATTAGAAAACCTTTCTCTACATCACCAGCCTATTTTGTCTTTGCACCACCTAAAGGCTGACTGGTTGAAAATGCCTATGGCATTAATAATAATAATAAATTCATTTATTTCAGGTAAATAACACCCATTGCACGACAAAAATTAATAGAAATCTGACAACATGGACAAATAATATCCGATAAAATAACATAGAAATCAAAATAAAATCAAATAAAACCAAACACAATACAATCAAACTAAGTCAAATTTAATAAATTAAAACCAAATAAAATCAATCAAATTAAATCAAATCGAAATAAATCAAGACAAAATAAATCAAATAAGTTAAAACAAATCAATCACTGGTAAAGCAACATGTCTGTCGGAACAATGTCGGATAAAGGGGCAGTCCAGTCCGCATCTGTTCTCTGTGGTTGAAGTCTTACTAATATTAAAATGTGAAAGTTTATGAGGATGGATGGATGTTTGTTACTCTTTCACTTAAAAACTACTGAACGGATTTCGATGAAATTTAGCACAGATAGTTTATGACCTGGAGTAACATATAGGGTACTTATGTAGGATGATTCCGTGGGACAGTTACCGAATATCATGCAAGCGAAGCTGCTGAACTAGTATTAAATAAATAATCGTCGGATATTACAGGAGTGATGTTATGTTAATACTTACATTTAAAACACATAATTATCATATCAGATAGACCAAACGAGTCCAAAAAGGTTTCTACCCAGTAATGATACATTTCTCATCTATTTTCCAGATCACAATGGGTGTAGCAGTGAGCAGATACTCGGAGTTGTCTTCCAATGAGCTGCTGATGCGGTTCTGTTCTTCCGAAGTCATCTGTCCGAATGATCCGTTTTGGAATCAGTTGCTGGCGTTCAATATCAATCCACCGGCTAGCGCGTAAGTACCATTTACAATATTTAACGAGACATTTGATAGTGGTTGTACACTCTCGCTAAGACAGCGCTCGTTTAGCCTCGGTGTTCCTCGCTTGTTCTCGGTGTCTGTTTTTTGAGAGACATCTCGGGAGTGTTTAAAGAGAGCTCTCAGTCAAGAGCGTACAGCCACTATAACACTATGTAATATATAAATAATAATTATAGATCGAGCAAAAAGCGTCTGAAAAAAAACACTTATTGTATGGAGTAAAATATTAGTAGGAATACAAGTTAAAAATTAATGGGGGTCCATTAATGTTTAAATTTGTTTAGTATAAGGGTCAGCGCAGACAGAGGAATAATCCCCGCGCGGTCTCGGGCATTTTCTTTATGGATCGCGCATATGTTCGAGGACGCGCGAGCATTTTTTGTCAGGTTCAAGCATTTATGCACTTTATTGTAATAATTTTAAGTTTATTTTCAAGTGCGTTAATAAATCCTCTCCGCTGCGCTCCGTTTTGTCTGCGCTGAGCCTAATATTACCGTGAATCGGCAAGCGTAAGGTGGGACGTCGTCAGGCTCGGTGGAGCGAAGATCTTAGCAGGGTGACTGGTAGCAACTGGATGAGAGTTGCCGAGAATCGAGTTGAGTGGCGTGCGATTGAAGAGGCCTATGTCCAGCAGTGGACTGTTGTAGGCTGATGATGATGATACCAATATTGTACATCAGCCCAACTACTCACAAATGTTGGATAGAACCCCACCAGACATATCACTTTAAGGTCTGGAACTTCACCCTGTTTTATAACACCCCTTTAGCGTGTAGTAGTTGGTTTTCGCGTAGTACTCGCAACCGGCGTGCATGTCTGACCAGCAGACGTAGTATGACCACCTTAGACAAGGGTTTTGTCGACGGAAGAATCGTCAAAATGACAATGATTTCTTTTGTTGATCTGTCATTTTGTCGATACTTCCGTCGACATAACCCGTTTTTATGGTGGTCATGCTACTCGTGCAGATGTATGAACGTGGACGAGGTGAAAAGAGTAAGTATCGTAGCAAGTCGCGTTCTGTTATTTCTGCCTACCCTCATGGTATAAAGGCGTGAGTATGTGTTTGTAAGCTCGTTGTAGTGGTTAGTAAACGGTCACAATGACGAATATGTGTAGCATTTTTTTTTTTTTCGGTTGGGAAATCATCAAATGACCCCCCCACTCTGGGCGGAGCGGAAGGGAGTGTCAGACTTGTACTGACTAAAACCCATCCATGTTCCTTCTTTGCCCTTTGTGTTCCAGGCCCACGGTATCTCTTTCGAACAGTCCCGCAGCCCTGGCAGGCATCGGCCCATGCGGACCCCTACTTATTTGCTGACATCTAAAACCCATCCATGTTCCTTCTTTGCCCTTTGTGTTCCAGGGCCACGGTATCTCTTTCGAACAGTCTTGCAGCCCTGGCAGGTATCGGCCCATGCGGACCCCTACTTATTTTCTGACATCTCTTTGAGGCGCACGTGGAACACGAACGCGCCGTCGACACGGCCTGTCGTCATAAGACGGCCGGACGGCGAGCTAGCCCATAACTCGCCGTCCACAATATATGTAGCTTTAATTGTTGTTAAAAGTAATGAATTGGCACACATTTATCTCTGACTCAATATGGTCTGATAAACATTAATATGACTGAGATGAGATATCTTTTTCAATTCGCTAGTAGATTATTAGTTTGTTTCCTGCGTAACATCCTGGCATTTGTAGACTAACACGAAGGTCGCGAATCATATTTTAATCAACATACAATCTGACACTGACCTGTAAATTGCAAAAAACAAGAAAATTTGAACTTCGTGGGCCACCCTGGAGCTTTCCCATTATGGTCTGGTCAAACTGGGGCAATTCTGCGCGAGATAACATAACATCACGGCTGTAATCCCCGAAGGGTTAGGCAGAGGTGTACCTAATAGTACACCCACATTTCCCCAGTTATGTTTAAGTCCCATGTAATAGGGAGCGAGCCTATTGCCATCAACCGGGGACGAATTTTATCCAGACTCTGTGGCTGCTACTGAGAAATGGAAAAAACCCAATAACACTTTGTCCAACCCGGGAATCGAACCCAGGACCTCATCAGAGAATCAGTCAAAAGTTGTTTTGAAAAAAATTAACGAAAAAAAGTCAATATTTACTATTTGTTATAAATAAATATAATTATCTACAATCGTTTAGTGTTATCAGATTTCACATCAATCATTTTAACTACAAAAACTATTAAAATTGATATCAATTTTATTGATAAATAAAACATGGTGTTAAAGTGCAGTTAAAAATAAAGATATTGTTTGATAACATGTAACACAGCCTATTGCATGTACTGATTAGAGTCTTCAACCAGTACATAACTACAAACATTCAAAAGTCCAAGCTCAAGATTTGCGCCCGGTAGATGGCAATAGGCTCGCCCCCTATTACATGGGACTTAAAAAACATAACTGGCGAAATGTGGGTTTAATAATAGGTACACCGGGTTAGGTAACCTAACCCTTCGGGATTACAGGCGTGATGTTATGTATTTTTTTCAAAACAATATAAAACGTGCCTTTGCGGTCTTGATTTTTAGTGGTGCCAAGTGGGTCCTCGTGGGTTCGACGCCCAGGTAGACAAAAGTATTATTGAGCCTATATAGGCCTACCATAACGTCTTGAAGCAGGAGTAATTCAAGTGTGGGAAAGATATGGCGCTAGAGGACCTGTATAGTTCTCTCTTTCCCACACTGGAATTACTCATGCTTTAAGACGTCACAGTAAACCCCCTGGAGTGTCGATTTGCTCGCCCTTCATAGGCTATATAAAGGGTGTAAATAGACCCTTAACATATCCGAAAGGCACTTGTTCTCCCCGTCTTTGCGATCATTTTTTTGTTCTAGATCTTACCTGGGAACCTTCTAGTTACGGAGATATTGGGTGTCAAAGTTCCAACTTTTGTACAAGTTTTTTTTAAGTACATGTTTTTAAATTAAGATTTTTACTTTACACACCTCCACGAACCCCGTTCTATTCAATCCATCCATAAGCACAATGCTTTGAGTGCTTTCCATCGAGACCTACCGTAAAACGTGATTTTTCACCCCAAAAAAAAAGTCGATTCCCAGCAATAATTTTTGCGTAAAGTTACTTAGTTTGATGTACAGAATGCTTGGTTGACGAATATGCGAAGGGTCTGTTTACACACTGTATAGGCTTCACCCCTACTACATGTATGAAAGAAAACTTTGAAATTTTATAAATTCTCCATTAGTAAATTTCACCCGTGCGAAGTCACTAGTAAGAAATACAATACAAGTTCTAATAAGATTCCCTTCTCAAATTTCAGTGAAGAGCAGCTAATGTTCGACGGCAGCACGGAGTCTCTGCTCCAGAAGTTTCTGCAAAACAACCCGCAGACTGGCAACCTCGGCTCCTTGGTCCAGGTCTTCATAACCAGGGCGACAGAGCTGTTAGCGGCGCCGAATAGTGACAAGTAAGTGATAAAAATAAGTTACTAACCGGTTACGGTCATTGACCCCAAACCGAAATCGATTTAGGTTGCCACTTTACCGGCCTTTACTGGTTTATTCGGAAAACCGGGTTTTCATGAATTTTGGTTTTGATAGTGAAAATTAACCGGTTAAAACGAAGTTTGATTGGATCCCGGCGTCCGCCACCCTCGCTCGCACGGTCTGAGACGTTGCCGTAAACGAAAAAAAAATACGAATTACGGAATTATCCGGTTGTTTTGGGTGTTAAACCGTTTGTGCTTATGTAACAAGCAAACAGTTCACTTGTTTAACCGGTAAATGAAGGAACGATATATTTATCGGTATTTAATCGAAATCAATTATCGGTATTTAATCGTAATCGGTTGTCGTGGTATGGGCATGTGATGCGGAGGAATGAGGAAAATGTTGTGAGGAAAGTTTTGAGTATGAACGTGGATGGGTATATGAGTAGAGGAAGACCAAAGAAACGATGGATGGACTGTGTAAAGAGTGATATGGCAAGAAAGGAGGTGTCTGGCGAGATGACGAGTAATAGAGAAGTATGGAAGAAGAAGACATGCTGCGCCGACCCCAAATGAATTGAGATAAGGGCAAGAGAATGATGATGATTTAATTGAAATGAACCGCTCTTTTTAAACCGGCTCCGAGCCCTGATAAGAATACATCTATTAAAAAATATACATTACAAAAGTGTACATTTATGCGCAGTAGTGTTATTTCTTATACAGTGCTATAATTTGTGCTTTGAGTAAACTATAACTAAAACATATTTAACAGTTGCAAGTAATCGTAATGTTCAATTCAAATTTTTGGTGGTGACCTGCCCGATCTAGGTTTATTTAAACCTGTGTTTCAAAATTAGTCTTTAGACGCGGAACCGCTTCAGTTCAAAAAGAGCTTTATCCATACAACAAAAGCGAAAATGTCGTCTTTCGCCTCGTTTCGGTTTAATAGACGATTCGACACCGTTTAAGAGGGAACAGGGCCTGCGAGGAATTTGAAAAATAGGTATTTGGAGAAACTATTGCCGTCGTACTGCGACAAACCTGCTCCCGTAGAGTGCGATAGGGACAGCTGCAGCTCAGATCGATTATAATAGGTCTTTACCTATGTAATTGGAGATTTAATAACCAGCATTTTCAGATTTAATTATCTAAGGATTGGCGCGCAATTCGAAATTAAAATAAATTTTATTCGAAAGCCGTGTTCTTTTAATTTCAAATTCTGTCATTTGTTTTAGATAGTTTTTTGTTTTTGTGAAATTGTGGTAGTTTTTGGCGCCATGGATAAATTGAAAATTCTTACAATTTTCGAATATGAGTTCCTACGTGGACATACCGCTGCGCAAACAACACGAAACATTACCGACGTGTACGGGCCTAACACTGCTTGCATAAACACGGTCTATTATTAGTTCAATCGTTTTAAATCTGGAAATTTTGAGTTGAAGAATGAGCCTCGCGGTCGACCGGTAACTATTGTCGACAACGACGAATTGAAGGCGGTAGTGGAAACGGATCCAACTCAATCTACGGCTGAGCTTGCTGCGGGCCTTGGAGTTAGTGTCAAAACGACATTGAAGCACTTGCATCAAATCGGAAAGATAAAAAAGCTAAATAAGCTAAAATAAAAAAAAAAAACAAAAATTTTTGTTTTTAAATTTTTCATACAAATCTCCAATTTCATAGGTAAAGACCTAATATCACAAAATTTTTGATGAGATCGACTTTTTGTATTCCCCTTATTTCTCCTCGAAAACTGAGCCGATTTAATTATTTCAATTTTAATAGCGGTGCCGTCGTGCAGTCGTGGATTGATTTTTTTAAAGGCTATGTCCACCTTAAAGCGGCGTCAGCATTTTCATGATGACCATCATTGCAGCCGTATCGATTGTTTAATTTAAGTTTTAGTATTTCAGCGATTAATTTAATAACTTAGGAGCGTACAAAGCGCCAGGCAACACATAATAGCAACTACACACTTGATGTATCATTAGGTATTTCTTTTTTCTTTTTTTCCGGATGGGAAATCATCAAATGACCCCCCCACTCTGGGTGGAGCGGAGGGGAGTGTCAGACTTGTACTGACTAAAACCCATCCATGTTCCTTCTTTGCCCTTTGTGTTCCAGGGCCACGGTATCTCTTTCGAACAGTCCCGCAGCCCATGTATCATTAGGTATTACAATTTTTATAACTTCTATGTGGAGTTACGTTGCAATACAGTTACTTGTTGAATATGATATCTAGCGACACAGTACGTTTACAGGTATTTTATCTCTGATAGCAGGAAAAGAGTTCCTGGAGAGATATGGGGGATTCCCCAGCTGTGGGACATTACTGTGACTGTTAGCCTGCATCACCCCATTGCTGGGCAAAGGCCTCTCTTTCCGCCGGACTGAGGAATGAGGAATAAACATATAATATTTTTAATTTCAATTTGTGAGCGCAACTAATGGTTGCGCTTCGAGGAATAATTTAGTTGCGCTTAGTTGGTTACGCTTAAAAATAGTTGCGCTTTGAGGAATACCCCGGATTTATAATTATTCTCAGTGCGTTCACTCTGAACAATCTTGATTTTTTATAAAATAAAACAGATTTTTGTATGAAAATAAGGCAGTTTATTAACATTTAAACTTAATTAATATAATTATTTTCTTTGGTAAGTTTTAAAGTTTCCTAATGACATGGATTTTATTTTAGGTGGTACTTGTACATAGGCCAGCACGTCTGTCCAGTCACGAACACCAATATTTATACATTTTCCTAAATTTAAAAGCAATTGTTCGGAGAAATATCGATTCTAACTTGAAGATAGGATCTTTTTCATAAAAATATGAGTTTTAGAATACTATATTCGAACAGTAGGAGAAAAGAACTTTTAAAAGTTGTTACGTGTTTACATATTGGTGTTCGTGACTGTACATGCGAAAATTTCTTAGTTGTTAGGTGTTGATGTCCAGGTCGGGCCATACATTGTTAGGCTTCCAGCAGATGATGATGCGATGATGTTTGTGCTGTCTACCAAAAATTATACCAATGCTTAGTGTTAGTATTTTTATTTGGTTGTTTGTAAGTTGAAACCATTCGATTTCTTGGAAGTAAGTTGTTGTGAAGATCAGGCTTGCCTACGTCTGAAAAGAAAAACGAAATATTTGTTTTAATAGCATAAGCATACCATAATCAGCCTATAATGTTCCCACTGCTGGGACACAGGCCTCCTCTCTATGAGAGGGAATGGGCTATAATCCACCACGCGGGCGCAGTGCGGGTTGGTAGATGTCACTTGTCTTCGAATTTTTGGTTCTACGACATGCCGGTTTCCTCACGACGTTTTCCTTCACCGGTTTTGAGAGCAGTGGTGATGAAATAAATTACACAAAGTAATGCGCCTGCCGAAGGAAGATGGCGGGACGAACTCGACTCTTTTCACAAAGATTGGCGAGCAACAGCACTGGATAGGGATAAGTGGAAAGAGGGAAGGGAGGTCTTTGCCCTGCAGTGGGTCAAAAATGGCTGATAATAATAATAAATAATGCGCCTGCCTGGGTTCGAACCCACGACTTACTGTTCGTAAGTCGGGGCCGCCACCACAGGGCCACCGCTGCTCATTTATTTTAATAATGTACATAAATACATACAGCCTACTACCTATCAGCTACCCTGGCGCTTCCACCTTAACGTTGCCACCCACTGGGCTCATGCATATACAACATTATTTTAGTATATAAGGTCTATCTTTTCATACACGAAATATTTTAAGACTAACTTCTATAAGTCGTAAAGTCGCCATACCAACGAAAAAAAAAAATATCAGAGTGTATTTTTTAAGACTTTTTGCATAAAACCTTTACTCCCATATTCTAACAATGACAGTAGGTAAATACGACGTAGTAAATTAGTGTAATGGATGCTTAAAAATAAGGAGCCAGTATTTATTTTGTGAGTCAAGTAATTTTAAATTATTATTATTTTTTTAAATATATACTCAGATAAAAAAAAAAAATCCCTTGAAATGGCTATGTTATAGCCGTTAGATTATTCCCTGAAAATAATTCGTGTATGAATAGTTAGACCTTATATGCGAAACCTGAATATAGTTTGTTCAGAATAAGTAACTGAATCGATTCCAATCATTTTTAAACCATGTTATATTTTGTCCCAAAAATATTTTAAAAAAGTTACAAGTTGGACACCGAGCGACATTAACTCCAGAAGACCCTGGAGGCGAGCGCGCGGGCGTGCCGCGTGGTGACCAAGTTTTTGTGCGGACAGCCAGGTAACAGAACAAGCGTATAACTTTGTGATTTTTCATGAAATGATTTTTCTTTGTGATTTTTTGTATTGAAATTTTGTACATAGATTCTTTACATAAAAATACTAGACACTTATTTCAGGTTTCGCATATACTAAAACTAATGTTGTATAATACAACAACAACATTTATTTTAGGCTACAATGGCCCATAGATATATCTATACTATAATATTATAAAACTGAAGAGTTTGTTTGTTTGGTTGAACGCGCTAATCTCAGGAACTACTACTTCGATTTGAAAAATTATTTTCAGTGTTGGATAGCCCATTTATCGAGGAAGGTTATAGGCTATAAAATTTCACGCAGACCAAGGTCGCGGGCAACAGCTAGCACCTTGTAAACTAACATATACTGGGTGTAACAGAAAGGGTATAGTAGAGAGAGTAGCAGACCATCAAACTGAACTACTTCCTCAATGGGTCCAATATCGAACATCAAAAATATCGGCTGTCCCATACTAAATTTCAATACCTACTCGACCCAAAAGTATGGGACAGCTGATAATATTTTCGCATTTACAATATTGGGCCCATGGAGGAAGTTGTTCAGTTTGATGGTCTGCAGCATATCCTTTCATATGACTATACCCTTTCTGTTACACCCTGTATAAAGTAAAGTCTAAACTTGTGTTTATAAATGTCACTTATACTGACTTACAGGTAGTCAGTGGCTCAAAAAGTCTGACAACCAGTATTACGAAGGAGTATCGTATTACCTAGTACTAACTGGGTTGTAGAGGTCAGATAGACCGTCGTTCCATGTAAAATACTGGTATTCACCTGCATCCGGTTAGACTGGAAGCCGACCCCAACGTAGTTGGGAAAAGGCTAGGCAGATGATAACCATAGATACGAACAAAGAGGATTAGCAGTAAAGCGGACCAGTTATGAGCCTTAAGCATAAACTGATTTACGTCGTCGAACTCCTATACACTTCTTTAAAAATAAATGATGATATCATCAGCAAATAACATCACTTGTGGTGGTGTTCTTCAATTAAATGAGGTAAATCTACACTAATATTATAAAGAGGAAAGATTTGTGTGTTTGTAACGAATAAACTCAAAAACTACTGGACCGATTTCAAAAATGATTTCACCATTCGAATGCTACATTATCCCTGAGTAACATAGGCTATATTTATTACTAGAAAAAATAAATGTCCACCCGTGCAAAGCCGGGAAGGGCCGCTAGTTATTTATATATTCTGAAAATAGGACTGGACTTAGTATTGCTCCCTGCAGAACACTCATTTTTACTTGTAAGCGAACGACAAAGTAACTATTTTTTTAAATCATGCATATCTAAATTCAAATTCTCCCGGATTCCCCTTAACCATAAGGGGACGATTTGTAAAACTATGGTTAGACCTGCTGTCGTGTATGGATCAGAATTTTGGGCCACAAAAGGGATGAATGAAAGACATGTGGCTGCGATGAGAATGTTAAGGGGGATGTGTGGTGTTACGCGAATGGATAAAATAAGAAATGAGTTTATAAGAGGAAGTCTGTCAGTGGCGCTGGTGACTGAAACGTTGTGTGGTAATCGGTTGTCGTGGTATGGGCACGTGATGCGGAGGAATGAGGAAAATGTACTGGGGAAGTTTTGAGTATGAATGTGAAGAGTAGAGGAAGACTAAAGAAACGATGGACGGACTGTGTGAAGGATGATATGGCTAGAAATGAGGTACCTGATGAGATGACGAGTAATATAGAGAATGTTGGAAGAAGAAGACACGCTGTGCTGACCTTAAATAATTTGGGATAAGGGTAGAAGAATGATATATGATCTAAATTCAAGCCAAAACAAAAATAAAAAGAACACTCACCCAATATTTTTTTCATGAATGATTTAAATCCGGCTTCACCAGCTGATACCATAAGCAAACACAAAAATAATACAAATAACAGTTTCATGTTGATGTATTTTAAGTGCTTACTTCATAAAGTTCTACTAATATGTGTTAAATACTGGCTCTATCTAGTTTATAAATACATGTATAATAACATGATAACATAATTATGCTGCGCAGTACAAAACATTACAGAAGTACAACTCTAATCATATGCCTAGCCTTTTCCTAACTATGTTGGGATCGGTTTCCAGTCTTACCCGATGCAGCTATATACCAGTATTTTACATGGAGCGACTGCTTATCTGGCCTCCAACAACCCAGTTAGTACTGGATAATACGGTTCTCCTTTGGTAAGACTGGTTGTCAGACTTTCGGGACACTGACTATCTGTAACGACTGTCAAAGATCTTCAATTAACAGCTAGGAACCCAACGGTTTAACGTGCTTTTTGAGGGACGGAGGAAACTCAGTATGGATGGTCTCCCATCTATGGACCGTCCTTGACAAGCACGGCTTAACCCGTGCGAACATCAACCCGTGCGGCTGTTATTTAACCAATAACTCCTCTTAATAGTACAACTTTAATGTAGGTTGTTTAATAAATAACATGAAAAGACAGAACAGTGTTTTCCATTGAGAATTTTTCAGCAGCTGGGCTACTGCTGATAAATAAATTCATAATAGAAAAGTTCTAAATCTAGATAAAGTCTGAGACCGCTCGCTTCGCTCGATCGGCTCGCGCGCATTTTATCACAGTTCTTACCTAACCTAACCTATTTGGTCGGGGTTCTCTAGATTAATTACTGCCATCTCGACTCGCACATGGTTGGTCATGGTTCTAACCTACCTAACCCATTTGGTCGCTCAGTTTAGTATTACAATATGTCATCCATCAGTCGCCTGAAATTATGAAATAGTCATTGTTTTATTTACCAACAACCACGGTAAAAGCCCGAAAAATCTTCTCATCTTTATAAAATACTTAAGTTTACCAGCTCATGTTGGTAAATCCTAGGATTGACCAGTAAAACCAAAGATTTACTGATATTTGAGCTTTTACAGTTACATACAGGGTGTAAACAGACCCTTCATGAAGCCGTTAACCAAACATTCTGTACTTCAAACTATGTAATTCTACGCAAAAATGATTGCTGAGAAACGACTTTTTTTAAAAAAAAGTCGGAACTTTGACCCCCAATATCTCCGCAACTAGAAGGTTCCCAAGGATGCTCTAGAACAAAAAAAATATCGCAATGACGGTGAGAACAAATGCCTCTCGGCTTCGTTTAGGCTACTTTTAAACCTTTTGTACATGCTGTAACATAATAATCGCAAGACCAATGTGGGGTGTCTCAGACCATGAAACTGAACAACATTTTTTCTATGACTTTATGAAATTCATTATTGTTTTTTTGTTTTATCATACATGTTGATCAGATGATCGCGTCAGATGCAGTCCTTTTTTTTTGTTGCGATTTTCAAGAACTCGTAGAACAAAAGTTGTTCATTTTCGTGGTCCGAGAGACCACACGGTAGGTCTTGCGTTAATTATTTTACAACTTGTATAAGTACCCTTTTTGTTACACGTTGTTGAGGTAGACAAATACATGACTGTTCTGTAGTAAATGGTGCTTCTGATTGTTAAGTATGTATTGGATATGAGAATCGGTGAATAATTTGTTGTTAAGCTTTTCCTTTGTTGTTTCGCGGTTTTACTAATCTCATCCCTATGTTGGCCTATATAACGCTTATTACTCACGTAATACTTAGCCGAGATATGAGTTATTTATAAACGTTACAACGGGTTTATCAGTGTTGAAGAGAACGTTGTTTACTAACTATACAGTCATATGTAAAACAATAATAATATATTTGGACCCGGCTCGTATTGTTAGGAGGTTCCTCTCTCTGGAGCCCTGAACGCCGGTAGCTTGGACCCTGTTCCCGATACCGGTGGGCTATAATTTTTTATATTTTTAAATGTTTTTTATTTTGTTTTTATTTTAAGAAATATTTAAAAATCTAAAAGATTTGTATGAAAATAAATAAAGAATGTATTTATAAATAATAAAATACGGGGTGAAAGAGACACCGATGCGAAAACCACGTATTCAGTACATTATTCTGAGCGGGCCCCACAGAAATTTTTCATCAGTAATTAAAAAAAAAACTACTGTTCCATACTTTTTTTTTTTCTTAAAAAAACGTTGACTCCCACTAGTAATTTCTCCTGTATCGTCGGTACGTTTACAAACATTTAAACTCACATACACAAACAGCCAGACCCGGAACAACTACCTGTAGATCGTACAAATATCTGTTCCGTGCGGGAATCGAACCCGCGAAACGCAGCGCAGCAGCCAATCGCTCAGCCACTGCGCCAACCGTGCCGTCAATTTGACCTTTGTTTTTTGTCAATTTGATTTTGACCGTGTAGGTGTTGCACTTGTAGGAATAAGTAATTACGTATCAAAAGCAGAAAAAAAAGGCCCCTTTTTTTTCAAGGGGCCTAGAATGCTAGCAGTATTACCACGTTGGATGGAAGTGCTGATTCTTTGGTCAAGAAATATGTCAGCCTTCTGGTCACGAGCAGGATCGACCAACCCCTGACGATGGCCCAAAATACTAGGTGGGCACTCGGACGCCATTGCCCCAGTAATCGAACCCCAAACGGCTCAAACAAATAACTACCGATTAAGTTATTGTGCCTTTTATTTATTTATTTTATTTTATACTATTCGGGAAACTTACAGCTAATATAAACAATGTTCTTAAACTACAAGAATTCGAAGGCCATTTACAAATTTCCACAGATAAACACTTGAAACAAAATAGACAACAAAAAAAGAAGTTAGGTACAAAACAACATAACACAAATTAAACAAAAAAAGCGATCTATTAATAAAAACTACAAAACAAAAAAATAAAAAAGAAAAAACTAAATTCAGACGCAAACAACAACACATATATCACACACACAGTGCACGGCAGTGCAGTGTGTGTTTGTTTGTTTGTTTGTGTGTGTATATATGTGTGTGTCTGTGTGTGTGTGTGTGTGTGTTAGTGTTAGTGTGTGTGTGTGTTAGTGTTAGTGTTAGTGTGTGTGTGTTAGTGTGTGTGTGTGTGTGTTAGTGTTAGTGTTAGTGTGTGTGTGTTAGTGTGTGTGTGTGTGTGTGTTAGTGTGTGTGTGTGTGTGTGTGTGTGTGTGTGTGTGTGTGTGTGTTATCACTACATAGTATAAAACAAAGTCGCTTCCCGCTGTCTGTCTGTCCCTATGTATGCTTAGACCTTTGAAACTACGCATCGGATTTTGATGCGGTTTTCAGTAATAGATAGAGTGATTCAAAAGGAAGGTTTATATATATATATATTTCACCCGTGCAAAGCCGGGGCGGGTTGCTAGTATAAAATAAAATGAACTTAAATTTAAATAGAAACAATTTATTTACATTTAAACTATATCATTACAATTATTTTCTTTGGTAAGGTTAAAGTCTCCTTTGAAGGTACATGAATCTTATTTTATTTAAGGTGGTACTTGTAGATGCAGATCATTTCATTTTCATCAGTTTTTTTTTCTCTTTTTTTTTGTTTCATACATCATGATTCTTCTGCCCAAATAAATTGGAATAAGGGCAGTGGGACTGGCCATGTCTGTAGAATGCATCTGGACCGATAGGCCAGAGTCGTCACGCAGTGGCTGCCAGAAGAGTTGCGTCATCGCCGAGGGAGGCCTAGTTTGTGAGAGATTATACCGGAGAAAATCCCACGTAGAGAAGAGTGAAAGGCTATGGGGTAGGTAGGCCCAGCACTGGGACAATATAGGCCAAATAAAATAATATAAAAAAGGGCGGTGGAAACACGTTGTTTTGGTCCAGTGCGAGTCTAATAAATACCTTTTCTTTCTTTATTTCTTAGTTGTTGAGTTCAATGACCAGATTTTGCGAAGTTTTCTCGCGGAATTTTCCAACGGGAATTTCTGAGCAACAGTTAAGAGTCTTCAAGTGTTTTGTTGCCAGCAATAGTCCCTTATTGTCATCTTCTTCTTGTTGCTAGCGTCTGTCCCACTTTAAGTGGGGTCGGTTCTCCTAATTTTCTCCTACAATCTGTCCTAGGTTGTCGGGTCAGGTAGTTCTTCCTTCAATAGGAGCCTCGTCATGCTAGTCCACCACGTAGCTAGAGGTCGTCGTCTACCTCTCTTATGTTCAGGCAGTTGCAATGCTTTCTTCACTACGTGTTCCTCGTCTTTTGGCATCACGTGACCATACCGTCTGAGACGGCTCTTGGTTAGTTTCTTTGGTACAGGGGCGACTTTGAAACTACCACGGATATGCTCATGTAATCTCGATAATAGCGCCTTATTGTATGGGAATTCAAAAAAACTTCCTCGTTGGTTTAGTGGGCACAAGCGCGACTGCTGAGCATGAGGTCCTATGTTCGATTCTCGGGTCGGGCAAAGTGTTATTGAGTTTTTCCATCAGGAATTTCTTCGTAGCGGCCACGGAGTCTGGATTTGTGCCCGGTTGATGGCAATAGGCTTGCCGCCTATTACATGGGACTGGAGAAATGTGGGTGTACTATTAGGTACACCTCTGCCTTACCCTTCGGGGATTGAAGGCGTGATGTTCTGTTAAAAAAAAACTGTGATTTAACTTCTGCATGTCCCTTTGAGGTATAAAATCGTGACGTTATGTCCTTTCTGGTCTGCCAATTCTTCTTCGTGGCTTGGAAAGCACGATAACCCCTTCTCGGCTAGATCTTTTACCAGGAAAGCCCATAAGTCTAACAACCAGTCTTAGCAAAAGGTATCCAGTATCTGTATTGTAGAGCTCGTGGCCAAATAATAACAGCCGCTCAAATCAATCTTCAGGTTAAGCCGCGCTTGCTTTGGTTGGTCTGTGGAAGGGTGACCACCCATTACATACCGAGTTTCCTCCGTGCCTCGGAAAGCACGTTTAGCCGTTCGTTCCGGCTGTCATTTGTAGATCTTTGACAGTCGTTACAGGTAGTCAGTGTTCCGAAAGTCTGACAACTAGTCTTACCAAAGGGTATCGTATAACCCAGTACTAATTGGGTTGTGGATGTCAGATAGGCAGTCGCTCCATGTAAAATACTGGTATTCAGCTGCATCCGGATAGACAGGAAGCCGACCCCAACATAGTTGGGAAAAGGCTAGGCAGATGGTGATGGGATGTTATTTTTATTTGTCTATCCCTGCCTATTCTTATTTTTATTCGGTCCGTTGTAACTGGCAATAAGTCGATCTCGTGTTAGTATGTTTATGTGAATGTTTTTCACACCTGAAAAGAAAAAAAACTTTATTTAAAATAATATGGTCGGTGCACTAAGGATCTCTTCCATGAAACGTCAGAAAGTGATATCGACAATTTAGTAAAAATGGTTGTCGTTGTTGAGAGGAGCTCGTGGCTAAATAGTAACAGCCGCTCTGGTCGATCTTTAGGTTAAGCCGTGTTTACCTAGGTTGGTCTGTGAATGGGTGATCGCCCATTACATACCGAGTTTCCTCCGTGCCGTTAAGCCGTTGGTCCCGGCTGTCATCTGTAGATCTTTGACAGTCGTTACAGGTAGTCAGTGGCCCAAAAATTCTGACAACCAGTCTTACCAAGGGGTATCGTATTACCCAGTACTAACTGGGTTGTGGAGGTCAGATAGGCAGTCGCTCCATGTAAAATACTGGTATTGAGCTGCATCCTGTTAGACTGGAAGCCGACCCCAACATAGTTGGGAAAAGGCTAGGCAGATGATGAGAGATGATGATGAGTTAGTACTGGGTAATACGATACTTCTTGGTAAGACTGGCTGTCAGACTTAGACCACTGATTACCTGTAATTACTGTCAAAGATCTACAAATGACTGCCGGGACAAACGGCTTAACGTGCTTTCCGAGGCAAGGAGGAAACTCAGTAAGTATGTAATAGGCGGTCACCCATCCACGGACCAACCTAGGCAAGCGCGGCTTAAACTTAAGATCGACCCGAGCGGCTGTTATTATTTAGCCACAAGTTGATGAGAAAATGATGGTAAATAATGAATTAAAATACACTTACCTGTACCTTGCATCTTTTTTATTATTGAGCTTTTATCAGCAACAGCTGATGCGATGAAAAAACACAAAAATAATATGAAAAACAGTTTCATTTTGATATACATTTAGTGTTTACAATGCGAAGTTCTAGAATGATTTGACAAAGGCGCGGTGGATGTAGCCTTTTAATACATATTGTATTCCTGCGAACCTGCGATAAGAATGGCAATACAAAAGTTTTACAGAAGTACAACTGGCATAAAGCAGCTAAGCTGGCAGCGGCATCGCCCGCGTGGAGTTCGGTAATTGCTCCACGGGATCGTACCACCGGGACAAAAAGTATCAAAAACAAAATATTTTATTTATTATTTATTTAAACTTCATGTACAATAGTGATACATAGGCGGACTTAATGCCACAAGGCATTCTCTACCAGTCAACCTTTGGGTTAAATAAGAAAACATTGTGATAGGGTACAAAATAAATATATATATAACTTCTTGCTATCGAAAATTTATATAGGCACTTATAATGATACTAATACTTATATACAAATAAAATGAACTAATACATATTTTAACAAATACCAAAATTAAAAACAAACCTAATAATAATTACCATGACTCGACTTCTAATAGAGAGAGAGCTATTTATTCTGACTTAAATAGTGGTTACGCACTTTTCTTTTAAAAGTGAATTTGCTTTCAGCTTTTTTAATGCCAAAAGGTAGCGCGTTCCAGAGCTTTATAGTAGAGATAGCGGAAGAAAGATTCACAGAGGCCGAGAGACCGGCCGGGCCGCGGGGGAGATATCACGTAGGCCTTATAAAACGTCGACAAAAATGTGCACGGTTTGGGTTGGTCGTTTCCCATGGAGAAGAACCGGCAAGAAACTACAAGGTTACTCTTTTCAAATCATTTGGTATTACAATATTATCATGGTTACAGCATTTGTACTAGCCTAGTGGTGTGACCGTCGGACTGCCAAGTCATAGGTCTGGAGTTCGAACCCAATGCACGCACCTCTGATTTTTCGGATTCATTTGCGTATTGTATAACCATCACTAGCTTCGGTGAGGGAAATCATCGTGACGTAACCAGCATGCCTGAGAGATATTTCTTGACGGCATGTAAAGCCAAGTCAGAGGCCCATAAAAACTCTGACACCTGGTTAGGAACTAACTACACGATAAAGAAAGAAAGCATTTGTACTTTAGTATGGGGGGGACAGCGTAGTCCCGACAATAAGTCGTTGCTTACTACACAAATGTTGTAAATCAAGATAAAAAGTTAACAAGCACCTGGGAATCTACAAAGCCTACAATTTTCACACATTCTCAAACAATCGGTAAAAAAATATATATAATGTATCCTATGTGTTAATACAAGTTATAAACTATCTGTGTGCCATATTTTATCAAAAACTGGTCAGTAGTTTTTGCGTGAAAGAGTGAAAAGACACACAACTTGCCTTATAACTTTCGCATTTATAATAAGTAATAAGAAGATGATTTTATTTTATTTATGTACAAATTGATTTGAATTTAATGTATTGTGTATTGTAAGGATTATTATCTGAAATAAATAAATTCTTACTAATCCTTACTTACTAATATTATAAACGTAAAAAAGGTTTGTTTAGTTTGTTTGTTACCTTTTCACGCCTAAACCACTGAACCGATCATCCTGAAATTTTGCATATGCGTTGTCAGGTGTACAGAAACGGACATAGGGTACCTTTCATCACGACAAAAAGTTCTTTTCCCGAGGAAACCAACAATAACGTTCTTATGATAGATGGCGCCACGTGTTTTTCGAATCGATTGTCAAATTCTAAATTAACGCGAGCGATGCCACGGGTAAAAGCTAGTTAATAATAATTAAAAAACAAGATGATGATGAGAGACTGCCTCGTTGGTGTAGTGGTCGTAAGCGCGACTGCTGAGCATGAGGTCCTGGGTTCAATTCCCAGGTCGGCAAACGTGTTATTGGGTTTTTCCATCAGAATCAGCCATGGAGTTTGCATTTGTGCCCGGTTGATGGCAATTGGCTAATTTACATGGGACTTCAATATAACTGGCGAAATGTGGGTGTACTATAGTTATAGCTAAGATACATCACATCACGCCTGCTATCTCCAAAGGATCTGACAGAGGTGTACCTAATAGTACACCCAGATTTCGCCAGTTATGTTTAAGTCCCATGTTATAGGGGGCGAGCCTATTACCATCACTGGGGCACATATCCAGGGATCCTCTGGATGCGAGTCGCACGTGACCGGTCAATGAGGTGACACTTGGGGGAGGCCTATGTCCAGCAGTGGACGTCTTTCTGGCCTATTTGGCGCAGCCGTGAGGCACACAGTGTCCTACTATTTTATTTTTTTGTTTAGATTTTTTTAATTTTTAATTTGTTAATATTTTTTTTTTTATACTGTGTGCACTTGTGGCATGTGCCAAATAAATGTATTTTCTTTCTTTCTTTCTTTCGGCTGAAATGATGATGATGATGGGCACATATCCAGACTCCGTTACGGTTCTGTACGAAATGATTCTTCTGTAAATATTATTTTTAGTATATGGATATGATAAGTGATGAATAATTCACTGCGAACATTTTCCTTAAACGCGGGGTTTCGCGTCCGTCATTCGGTACTTGTATGGACTTTGGAACAATGAAATGCTTTTGTTTAAAGGAATACTCAATCCAGTTATATTAAGGTTGACCAGGGGCTGTAGACTCGACATAGATAGCGACAAAAATCGGTCGGTAAGTCATAACGATGTCAAATTTCTTTAATAGATTCTCAACTTTATTTCAAAGCTCTTAAGGTTGAAAATCTATTAAAGAAATTTGACATCGTTATGACTTAACGACCGATTTTTGTCGCTATCTATGTCGAGACTGCAGCCCCATGTCACGTGTTTCACACACGTAAACAAGCTTTACCGAGATAATAAGAGCTAGTTATAAAGGCCGGGGCAGTCCAAATGCGTACATGCGGCGCGAGATGAAAGGAGCTGTTTGTACTTGAAATAAAACATTTATTAAAGTTCATGTGTGTGTGTGTGTGTGTGTTTTTTTTCATTTAAGTTTTTCTTTGCTTTTTATGGTTACTTGAAATCGATATGTACCATGTGGAGAGTGGCGGTGTCCCAGTGGTGGCTTCCCCGACTTACGAGCAGTAGCAGTAGTAGTTCGAACCCACCATTATTTTTGCAATTTTGAAAAATCTGACGTTATTTTTCTAAAAAATAGCAGAAACAGCGATACACAAAAATAATACACACACATTGGATTTAAAGTCTTCATTTTTAACAGACTGAAAAAAAAGAAAACTCTCAAATATTCTCAATTCGACCCGTAAATTATAGTTTTGCTCTAGTTTCTGCCTACCTCCGCGGGAAAAAGGCAGGACTTTGTGGTTGTATTTTTTAGTAGTTTAAGCGCGCTTCCTCTCGGTTTATGTAAACCTGTCATCATCTGTCTAGCCTTTTCCCAACTATGTTGGGGTCGGCTTCCAGTCTAACTGGTTGCAGCCGAATACCAGTATTTTACATGGAGCGACTGCCTATCTGACCTCCATAACCCAGTTAGTACTGGGTAATACGATACGCCTTGGTAAGACTAGTAGTAAGACTTTGGGCCACTGACTACCTAACGACTGTCAAAGATCTACATATGATAGCCGGGACCAATGGCTTAACGTGCTGTCCGAGGCACGGAGGAAACTCGGTATGTAATGGGTGGTCACCCATCCACAGACCAACCTAGGCAAGCACGGCTTAACCTAAAGATCGACCCGAGCGGCTGTTATTATTTAGCCACGAGCCCCTATGTAAAGCTGTATGAATACTAATAGTGTGTTATTAAATTAAAATATAAATGTAGAATTTTACCTATGTTATTCATTAAGAAATGATTATTATTTTCCTTTATTTATTTATATACAAATCTTATACATTTTTAAATATTTCTTAAACTAAAAACAATATAAAAAACATTTAAAAATGTAAAAAATTGTAGCCCACCGGTATCGGAAACAGGGTCCAAGCTACCGTCGGTCAGGGCTCCAAAGAGAGGAACCTCTTAACAATACGAGCCGTGTCCAGGAGTACCGCTTTCTGAATCAAACCCTTGATCCAGCTGCCTAACGAGAGCCTCCTCAGGTATTGGTCGAGGCTCTTGGCAATTAAGCCATGGGCTGATACAACTATCAACACAATGATCGTTGAGTCCACATCCCACATGTCGACAACCTCGTGAGCCAAGTCAAGATACTTGATTTGCTTATCAAGAAATGATTTATTATTATATTAATAACTAGCTGTTCCCGGCATGCGTTGCAATGCACCTATCCTACTACCTACTACCTACCTAAGAACCTTCTCCTGACAGTAACAAACAGAACAAAAAAATAATAAGCGAAATCGGTTCAGCTGCTCTCGAGATTTGCGCTTAGCAACAAATTCAGGGATTCATTTTTATATTATAGATTTAATATGAACTTTATACAATAGCAATAAAGCTCAAATTGACTACGTTTTAGTTAGAAAACGTTTGTATAGGAAAAAAAAAATGGCTGTTTTAAGGGTTTTTCCGGCAATTATTCGAATTTTTCTCGCCGTAAAAACCATCCTTGAACTCCAACGAAAATTAAAAAAAAAAATTGGCCAAATTGGTCCAGGCGTTGTTGAGTTATGCGCTTACCAACACATTTTGCGATTCATTTTTATATTATAGAAGATACTCACTTTTATTGTGGTTTCACTTGTTTATTTTTTTGTCGGGTATAGTTGACCTCTTAACTGAATTAAATCATGTCAATGAAGTTTTGAGAGCTATGTCGACAACTCTGGTTCTCTGTCCGGATGCGATCCCTCAGTGAGACTCCATCCGGTGCCCATTCCAGCCTGTATACAGGGTGTAAACGGATCCTTTTTTATTTTATTTTTTTCTGATGGGAAATCATCAAATGACCCCCCCCACTCTGGGCGGAGCGGAGGGGAGTGTCAGACTTGTACTGACTAAAACCCATCTATGTTCCTTCTTTGCCCTTTATGTTCCAGGGCAAAGAAGGTGCTCTGGTTCTCTGTCCGGATGCGATCCCTCAGTGAGACTCCATCCGGTGCCCATTCCACCCTGTATACAGGGTGTAAATGGACCCTTCACGAAACCGTCAACTACGCATTATGTACATCAAACTAAGTAACCCTACGCAACAATTATTGCTGGAAAACAACTTTTTTTGGGGTGAAAAATCACGTTTTACGGTAAAACTCAATTTAACGGACTCAAAACTTGCTGCTGATGGATGCTTTGAATAGTAAACGGGTCATGTAGGTAATTAAAGTAAAGTTAAAACCTAGTTAAAAAACTTGTGAAAAAATTGGAACCTCCGATATCTCCGTAACTAGGAGGTTCCAAGGTATGGTCCGGAACAAAAAAAATATCGCAATGATGCGGAGCACAAGTGCCTTTCGGCTTCGTTAAGAGTCTTTTTACACCCTTTATTAAGATGAATTGGAATTTATAATTTAATTCCCTGCCTGCGTCGGTGTTCCCAAGTTCATATGACCCCAATCTATTTAAGTCGCGAGTAAACGGCTTCTTTTGGCTTAGCTCGTTCCATCGTCGACCTCATCTCTGTCCTCTGGACTAGATTCAAGTCAAGAGTAAGCCCAATTAGTAAAAAAAAACAAAAAAAAAACCCGACCCGAGAATTGAACCCAGGACCCCACGCTCAGCAGTCGCGCTTGCGACCACTATACCATCTGTATGCGAAGGGGTTCGCTCTACAGTAATTATTTATATTAAAAACAAGAAAACCAGTCAATGATTATGTTGATAGATGCCTTCCTAGTTACCTATGTACCTGAGTTAATAGGCTTCTTTTGGGTTAGCTCGTTTCATCGTCGACCTCATCTCTGTCTTCAGGACAAGATTGAGGTCTAGAGTAGGCCCATAAAAAATTAAAAAAAAAAAAAAATGCGTTCCATCGTCGACCTCATCTCTGTCCTCAGGACTAGATTGAGGCCAAGAGTAGGCCAATTTAAAATTTAAAAAAAGTGACCAACAGATACCCATTTTTCCTTTATACCATCTATCACATATTTACAATGGAGTACTATACCATTCTGAACCGGTTTTTCCTATAAGGATAAAATATGTCGCAAATCAAATGCCTTACATTTACAACGCGGTCAGAATGTTTACATTTCGCAGGTTGTTTATTTTTGTACGCCATTGTGATTCATTGAAGTTACTCAATGGATTTTCATTGGGAATTTTTTTGTTTTAAGGATTGCGGTGTTGACATAGATAAGCTAAGTATGTCGAAAAGGACCTTATTCAAGGTGTAAACGGACCCTTCACGAAGCCGTTAACCGAGCATTCTGTGCATCAAACTGAGTAACTTTACCGAAAAATTATGCTGCGAAACGACTTTTTTTTGGGGCGAAAAATCACGTTTTGTGATAGGATTAAATGTAACGCACTCAAAACATTGTGCTGATGGATGCATTGAATAGTATGGGGGTCGTGGAGGTATTCAAAGTTCAGTTATAATATTAAAAAAAAAACTTGTGAAAAAGTTGAAACTTACCCTCAAGATCTAGACCAGGTATGGTCTTGAACAAAAAAATATTGCAACGAAAGGGAGAACTGGAGAACAAGTGCCTTTCAGCTTCGTTAAGGGCGCTTTTACACCCATTTTTCATTAAGATAAGTATATGATTTATGTATTGTATATGTAAATTGAACACCACATACTACCTCCAGTATTGTCGATCCTTCTCGATCAAGAGCTGTGTTTTAAAGATCGCTTTTACGGTAAGACCGCCTATTATGTCTTTCTACACAATACACATTTAACGTTTTTGCAAAATAAATAGCCTACACCGACCTTAGGCTGCGGTTCCACTGAGGCGGAGCGGAGCAGAGCGGAGACGAGCTGTCCCATGATTCACTAATCACATGGCTTGAAATCCACTCGGAATCTCTTTTCCTATACTATGTTGGGGTCGGCTTCCAGTCTAACCGGATGCAGCTGAATACCAGTATTTTATATGGAGGGACTGCCTATCTGACCTCCACAACCCAGTTAGTACTGGGTAATACGATACCCCTTGGTAACACTGGTTGTCAGACTTTTTTTTTTTGAAATCCACTCTGAATCTCTTTTCAAGCCATGTGATTGGTGACTCGCGGCACAGCTCGTCTCCGCTCCTCCTCAGTGGAACCGCAGCCTTATCGATGAGGTTTTTCAAAAAGGTTAGGTGCATAGTACTCGCAACCGGCGTGCGTGTGTGACCAGATGTATGAACGTGGACGATTCTAAAGGAGTTTGTAGGGATCGTAGCAGGTGGCATTCTTTGGCCTCTGCCTACTTCCATGGGAAAAAGGCGTGAGTTTTTATGTATGTATGTAAAGGGGAAGAATGGTTGTGGAATGGAACAGTCCAATTTAAAACTCATTAAATCATTCCTATAAAATATTTTATTTATCTCTTTCATCATAACTATTCATATTAATTAACACATACAATTATTATCAATTAAGTATTATAAATCATAAAAATTAATGCTTGCGTGGTAACTATGTATAATTGTAGGTTATGAAGGGTGTAAATAGACCCTTAACATAAACGAAAGGTACTTGTTCTCCCCGTCTTTGCGATCATTTTTTTGTTTTAGACCATACTTGGGAACCTTCTAGTTACGGAGATATTGGGGGTCAAAGTTCCAACTTTTTCACAAGTTTTTTTTGGAATACATGTTTTTAATGTAAGTTTTTTACTTTACACACCTCCACGACCCTTGTACTATTCAATCCATTCATCAGCACAATGCTATGAGTGCTTTCCATCGAGTGCTACTGTAAAACGTGATTTTTCACCCCAAAAAAAAAGACGATTACCAGCAATAATTTTTGCGTAAAGTTACTTAGTTTGATGTACAGATAGCTCGGTTGACGGATATGTGAAGGGTCTGTTTACACCAGGTATTTATGACTAGCTTTTAACGGGAACTACGCGCGGTTGAAACATTGCATCGCCTTACCCGCTACATCCACCTTTTTATATTATAATTAAAAATGATTGTGAGAAGCCGGTTTACATCTGAGCATTATTAAAGTTTTCATATTACACATTCATGCTATATGCCTTAGGAATAGGTACATGGTAATTTTTTTTAATCCTTGAACTCGGAAGAAAAGGAAACGGTGTAGTCGGCCTCTTTTCTGGTTCCTTAGGAGGCACTGAAAAAAAAAAACTTTTGTATACTCATCATCATCATCTGCCTAGCCTTTTCCCAACTATGTTGGGGTCGGCTTCCAGTTTATCCGGATGCAGCTGAATACCAGTATTTTACATGGAGCGACTGCCTATCTGTATCTGACCTCCACAACCCAGTTAGTACTGGGTAATACGATATCTCTTGGTAAGACTGGTTATCAGACTTTTTACTTTTATTTTTATACTATTTTGATTTAAACAACACTTTATAAGGAGTAAATTTACCCCAGAGTCCTAGAACAGAAAATTGGAAGTCATATCATATCTAAGGGCCACACTGGGCCTTTGTGCTGGATTACAGCCCACTCCCTCTCACCGAGAGCAGACCTGTGTCCCAGCAGTGGGATCTTAATAGGCTGATTATGTATGATATGTTACAGTTACACCGAGATACTTGATTTTAATAAACAATTTACGCAGGAACCATTCACGAATAAATAAATAAACAATTTATCCTGGACGAAACGATCCAGGATAAATGATAATAATAAATGAATGGCGGTTTCTTCGACATTATTTATCCTTCACCGCTTTGAGAGCAGTGGTGATGTAATAAATGACACAGGGACGCCACTGTCTGGGTTCGGACTTACAACTGTTTCAACCGACTTCCAAAAGGAGGAGGTTATCAATTCGTCTAAATTTTTTTTCTTTTTTTTGTCCGACCATACAAGAATAAAAGTTAAAAATAATACATTTAAATTACCTTGTGGCGATTTCTCAGTTACCGCTGCGGCGAATACGAAAAACAGAACGAATATTAAAATAAACTTCATCTTAATTCCTAGTGCGCAGTGCTCAATAACCCTTGTCAGTGTACTGATCAAACAATTATTCACATGGAGCTTTATACTTTTATACCATAAACTTGTAGTAATAAATTATTTATACTACCTAAACATATACAGGGTGGCGACGACAATACGACAATAAATAAAAACGCTGGCAATACTAGTACTTGGATTTTTTTTTAAAATCTTTATTAAAAAATAGAGGATTTGATTTTGTCATCCCCATAGTAACAGACATATTAATTTAAATATTCACATCATACATATTTATCTTATTTACGTTTTAAAGCACAATCAACCGTTTTATTTCAATCTCGCTTCTTCTGACAAGGATAGCAATAATACTATAAAAATTTTTTTCAAACAAACTAAATAGCATAAAACTGTTAACGAAATACAACACCATTGATAAATATTGATTTACTAACCTTAGGTATAATTTGCACTAATTCGCGTCTGGAAATAAAATTTATGGAACGAATTTGGCTAAGGTTTTTGAAGTAGCGAGTTGGCGACATGTGTTTAGTATTTATTCCGATGCGGGGGTCGATATTTCTATAATTTGTCAAAAATGCCATGTATGTTGAAAATGCTGAAAATTTTTAGTGACTGAACTACTAGTTATTATACAGGGTGTAAGGGACAGCCCTCCACAAAATGGGGGGCATTCAGTATATCATACTAAGATGACCGGTAGAAGAAATTATCTCAGGAATGTTATGGGAATTCAATAAATTTGATTCGTTTTATTTCCTCATACGCAATGTATCGTTACCGTGGCAAAACGCACGTAGCGAACGGCAAGCGCGACGAAGAGTTCGATGGACTCTGTAGCTAGGCAGAAAGTGAACAGCTGATTTCACGCGTCGTTCGTTATTGTTCGTTATTGTTTCAACATCTATTGTTGGATTTTTGATTTTAGCCGTATTATTTACATAAATGGAGTGCTCTGTACAGGGAATGTAATTTTACATTGGAACAAAGAAATAAAAACTGAAAAAAAAAAAAAATCCGGAGAAAAATTCCGGTGGAATATGATTCAAAATAAGGAGCTGAAGCCCCCTGTCAGTTTGTGGAGGGCTGTCCCTTACACCATGTATGCAAATGAATTTTTGTATGCAGACTGGGAACGTCGTGAGGTATACGCAGGCAGTTTAATTTATTGTCGTATTGTCGGCGCCATCCTGTATAAGAGTGATGACACAACACCTGGTTTGCATATTTTGTTAAAATTTTCCTTATACGCGAGACCATGCTTAATATTTCCATAGCATAATGAGCCTGTCGCATGCCGGAGAAGCTATGGGCTAAAGTAATCACACAATGAGTCCCAAACAGCAGCAAACGGCAACGCGGCAGGCCCAGACGGAGATAGCGGGACGAACTCGACTCTATTCAAAAAGATTGCTAATCTTTCTGAACAAAAGCACAACAACAGCACTGGATAGGGATAAGTGGAAAGAGGGAAGAGAGGCCTTTGTCCTGCAGAGGGACATAAATGGCTGACAATAATAATGAGCCTGTAATGTTCCGACTGCTGCGACACAGACCTGACTTTGAGGTAGAATGGGCTGTCATCCATCACGCGGGCCCAGTTTGGGTTGGTGGATGTCATGTGAATTATCATCACAATATAATTGAGCAGAATGGAACCCAGGCTCATAGATTGACCTGCGAGATGCTATTAAAAAAAAAACAAAAATGAAATGCGTCATGGGTCGCGGGCTACCTTAGTGCATCCTCCTCAAAACAATGCTGCTGTAAGAGATCATGGTAACCCCAGACCCCGTAGCATTACAACCGTAGAAACGCATTTTGTCCACGGAAGAATCGACAAAATGACAGATTTCTTTTGTTGATCTATCATTTTGATGATTCTTCCGAAGACAAAACTCGTTTCTACGGTGGTTATACTACGCGTGCAGGTCGAGATTAATCTCTTTGGCTTAAGCCCTCTAAGAAAACCAGTTTCAAATATGTATCAAGAAATATTACGCAGTTAATATTTGAAATTAAAGGTCAAGTATCAAGTTTTTATTTGTTTGGAAATAGTTCACGAAGCCGTCTGTACATCAAACTAAATAGTCGTTAAAAAAAATCGTTACCCAGCAATAATTTTTGCGTAAAGTTTACGCAAAAAATATTTACTTTTTTTTTGGGGTGAAAAAACATATTTTAGGGTAGGACTAACACATTCAAAACATTGATGATAGATATATTGTATAGAACGGGGGTCGTGCAGGTGTTTGAAGAAAAGTCATAACGTTATAAATTTGTGTTTAAAATTAAACTTGTGAAAAAGTTGAAACTTTGACCCCCAATATTTCCGTAACTAGAAGTTTCCCAGGTATGGTCTAGAACAAAAAATGTTCGCAAAGACGGTGAGAACAATTTTCTTTCATTAAGGGTACTTTGACACCCATCATCATCATCATCATCATTTTAGCCGAAATACGTCCACTGCTGGACATAGGCCTTCCCCAAGTGTCGCCACATTGACCGGTCCCGTGCGACTCGCGTCCAGCGGATCCCTGCAACCTTCACCAGGTCATCGGTCCACATAGTGGGAGGCCTTCCAACTGACACCCATTATAATTCAAACACAAAATAAAGAGCTTTAAATATTTTATGAAATAAAGATACGATACAAGTAAAACACCGGAAATTAACAGGTAAAATATAATTATTAGACAAAGTTTTTTTATATTATTGTATCTAATGGTTAACGCAAAATTAAAAGAAAATATTATAAATGTCTTGTGAAGCGTCTTGTTTATATTAATATCAGTAATTATTGATAGGTTTTATGCGTTGCTGCTATTTAGAAAATTAAATAAAACGGTGGAAGGTAGGGAGTAGGCCAGGCTTTTTTTTTTTTTTTTTTTTACGGATGGGAAATCATCAAATGACCCCCCCCACTCTGGGCGGAGCAGAAGGGAGTGTCAGACTTGTACTGACTAAAACCCATCCATGTTCCTTCTTTGCCCTTTGTGTTCCAGGGCCACGGTATCTCTTTCGAACAGTCCCGCAGCCCTGGCAGGCATCGGCCCTTGCGGACCCCTACTTATTTGCTGACATCTCTTTGAGGCGCACGTGGAACACGAACGCGCCGTCGACACGGCCTGTCGTCATAAGACGGCCGGACGGCGAGCTGGCCCATAACTCGCCGTCCACAGGCCCGCGCCTACGGTGGCCGGGAGCCACCACGTGACCCCTAACGCCCAGGGCGTCTCCCGCAGCAGGCCAGGCTTCATACACAAATTTTCCAACCCGTTTTAAGTATAAATTACTTATGCAGACCGTTGAGCTAGTTAATTAACATGACGTTTTTAGGTTTTTAGCGCATTGAAGAACTCAATAGTCAAACCGGCATTTAAGAATGGGGATAAATCTGACATGACAAACTATAGACCTATAACTTTGCGTCTTATGATATCAAAAATATTGAGAAGACTATTTATGACTAACTGGAAAAGTATAATTTGCTAAGGCTTGAGCAAGTTTGATGTAGAAAAAACAGCACCACCTCGTTAGCTTGTTTTAATTTAATCAAAAATAATAACTGAGGCAATGAATGACAACATACCTGTAGTAGCAATTTTTAGACAAGATCAAAGCCTTTGACTTCGTTGATCATAAGCTATTACTAAGCAAATTAGATAAATATGGCTTAAGGGGCAAAGCGAATGAGTGGTTTAAATCGTATCTAAGTGATAGGCGTCAATGTGTTCAAATATTGAAAATGATTGATGGATACAAAATAGAATATAAATCTAATTTTAGAACTAACGCGGTAGGAGTATCACAAGGCTACGTAGTGGGACCGTTTTTATTTCTGCTGTACATAAATAACCTTCCCAATGCAACACGCCATAAAACAATCTTATTTGCTGACGAATTTATTTTTGTCTTTACATTTAATTATTAGTGTCTTGGACACCAATAATTAAATGTAAAGACAAAAATAAATTAGAACAGGAAATTGATAAAGCAATCAAAGACATCATAATTTGGCTTAGTAACAACAATTTAAAAATCAATTTAAACAAAACAAAAATAATTCAATTTCAAACATATCAATCAAATTTTCAGAGTGTTAGTATTAAATATGAAGACAGTATCCTAGAGTAAGTAGTAAACACAATTTTTATTGGCATAATAGTGGATCAAAACTTTAAAACTATTGTGGTATCTCCATAAATGTTCAAGCGGTGAAGAAAATAACTTAAAATAATAAATGGCTACTGCACTATCCACTTTTATCTTTCTGTGGATTATTTGGTAATCCATGGTAAAGTTTTATAATCTTCGATGCCGGTAATCCATAGATTTGTACTAACATTTCATCTGAAAAAGAAAAGCTTGAATCAGATCTTTTGATTTGATAAAATATGTTAATTCTGAAAAATGTCTGTAACGAACACTGCTTTTATAGCTTTCACGGTTTATCACTAAACTAGCGACCCGCCCCGGCTTGGCACGGGTGCAATATATGTATAAACCTTCCTCTTGAATCATTCTATCTATTACTGAAAACCGCATCAAAATCCGTTGCATAATTTTAAAGATAGTATGCTTAGATACATAGGGACAGACAGCGGGAAGCGAATTTGTTTATACTAGGTAGTGATTTATACTGTCACTGTCTTTCGGTGACACAGCGCCGAAATATCGGGGGCTCAGAATAATCGATCTTCCTTTTTCTTTAACTCGTGGTTAGTGCCTAACCTAGTGTCAGAGTTTTTATGCCGCCCATGGGCCTCTGACTGGCTTTACATGCCGTCGAAAAATATCTCTCAGGCATGCTGGCTTCCTCACGATGTTTTCCTTCACCGAAGCAAGTGATAATTATACAATACGCACATGAATCCGAAAAATCAGACGTGCGTGTCTTGGATTTGAACTTGAAACCTAACAGTCCGACGGTCACACCACTAGACTATCGTTTCTTAATAATGGATAATCACGGAAGATATCCCGTAAGTGACAGTATAAGTTTGTGTCAGTAACCTAACAGCCCGGAATTTGGATTTAGTGACAGTACTTTTGCACAGTTGATGGCAATTCCCTCGCCCTATTAGGTATTTGGGACTGAACATAACTGTCGAAATGAGGGTCTACTATACAAGATGTAAACGGACCCTTCACGAAGCCGGAAACCAAGCATTCTGTACATCAAACTAAGTAACTATACGCAATAGTTGTTGCTGAGAAACAAATTTTTTTTTTGAGTGTGAAAATCACGTTTTTCGGTAGGACTCAATTTAACATACTCAAAACACTGTGCTGATGTATGCATTAAATAGTACGGGGGTCTTGCGGGTATTTAAAGTAAAGTTATAACATTAAAAGTTTGTTAAAAAAAAAAAGACTTGTGAAAAAGTTGGAACTTTAACCCCCAATATATCTGTAATTGGAAACTTCCCAGGTAAGGCCTAGAACAAAAAAAAATATCGCAATGACGGAGAGAACAAATGCCTTTCGCCCATTAGGTATACTCTGCCTAACAATAGCGAAGGGTCAATTTTGTAAGAGGTAAGCCGGAGTACATATCTTTAATGTGATTACATTATTTGTCTATAAAATACTGACTGTGCCAAAGGGAAGCCGGTAGGAATCGAGTTGTATGGAACCTTCGCGACTGGTACCTAACCCATCAAAGAAAAACAGCCGCGATGAAATGTTACAACGAAGCTTATCAACTAAATATTTAAAGTATGTCATTTACCTCCAACAACAGTCGGCATTTTCGTCGCTTCGTTATCCTTAGGAGAAACAGCAGCGAAAACATAGCACAGCAACAAAAAATATAAAATCTTCATTTTTAAACACGACTGTCTTTAACGCTGCCTGCTTTTACCATGTCTTGGGTACACTAGGTAGAAACGTAAATGCGAAACTGCATATATCCTTAGTGAATCATAAAAGTGCATGTTTCATCTATATCTACACAAATAAATAAAGTTGAAGTGTCTGTTTGTAATTTCAAAATAACAGCTTTTTACTGAATGCATAAAGATGAAAGTATATAATATAGTACTTATAACAAAAATAAACTATTTTTATTATTTTGTCCATCTAGAGTTCTAGACAGAAAGGCAGAAAAAATAAAAATATACAGTTTTTTTAAACAGACGTTTGTTCCGGCTAATCTCCGAAACGGGCGGCTGGACTGATTTTGACGGGAATTTTTCTGGCAGATAGCTGATGTTATAAGGAAAGAAGAAAGAAAGAAAAAATATTTATTTGTCGCAGGGACATGACATGCATCATACAAAATTACAAAAAATAAACAATAAACTATAAATTCAACAGGACGGAACAACAAAAAAAAAAAGAAAAGAAAGTTAACAGCTTGCACGTCGTGACTGCGACAAGCAAGTTACCACTCAGCATGATGCTGTGCTGAAGGAGGAACTTAGGCTACTTTTGTGTTAGTTAAAGGATAAGAGTTCCCTTCAAAACAATTGAAACCCATGAAATGGTTAACAAAATCCGATTCAAATAGGGAAATAATAATTTTATAATAATTTTATGCGGAAAAAAGTCGCGGGCAACAGCTAGTAGTATATAAAATCCTGCATCTGGTTAGACAGGTTGTCGACATCAGATAGGTTGTAGTACTGATAGACCTCCCAGCAAAGTAGGAGCTTCGGCATTCATCGTCTATCTTCGGAAATACGAATGCGCGATGACGAGATCTACTATGGAGGTTTTACTTTAATAGAAGTACCTATGTAATTGCATTTTTGTATGACCGTGGTTAGAAAATTATTGTATTAATTATTTCGCCCGCGACTTTGTCCACAAAAATTGTGATAGCTTGGTTAATTTGCTTGATATAAATATAATTTGTAGCCTGTGTTACTTCCTGATAATTTAGCTTTCTATTGGTGAAAAAATGGTTAAAATCGGTCCAGTAGTTTCGGTTCTTTTTCGGTACAAACTAATAAAAAATCTTTCGTCTTTATAATATTAGTATAAGTATAGACTAGCCTTTGCTCGCGACCATCGTCCGCGTGAAATCATTATAAAAAAATTACTGCCCTATTTGAATCTCATTTTGTTAACAAAAATGTACAGCTTCATGTGCCGCCGTGTGTAAGTAGAGAAAATTCTGAAAAAGTGTAGGATTGTAGAACGTAAAAAAAACTTTCAACTAAATTTGGTTTGAATAAGATTTGATGTTTAGTTTTTGAGAGACTTTATGTGGGACTTTTTCATCAAACTGCAGCAGTAACTTTGTTTTTCATTAACATACATTTAGTCTTGCTATTGAATGTAATACAATACAACATGAATGAGCATTCAAAATATTTTTGTTATATTGTTTACTACGGAACCCTGTGTGCGTGTGGGTACGACTCGCACTTGGCAGGTTTTTATTTATATATATAAATTAATGTTATTGAAAATTAAGAAAAGGTACAAAAATTGCAATTTTTTATTCGTCGTTTACTTTCTATTTTAGTAGCAAGTCTGTGGTCGGACCTAGAATATTGCTGGAATATTATTGCTCGAAAAGGATGGGGTTAGCGAAACAAGTACATATGCGTAAGGCCTTACAGGTTCGGCTTTTCGCTTACTTTTTTGAATACCAAAGAGATTTCAAGTACAACAACTTACTCTGTATCTTGTGACCTTTATGGTGCATTGACCAGAATAAAAATGTCAAATGGAAGAACGCTCCATCCTATGCTACTTCAATGGAAATCACGTTAAGCCGTTGGTCCCGGCTGTCATCTGTAGATCTTTGACAGTCGTTACAGGTAATCAGTGGCCCACAAAACTTTATTTTTAATAATATGGTCGGTGCACTAAGGATCCCTTCCATGAAACGTCAGAAAGTGATATCGACAATTTAGTAAAAATGGTCGTCGTTGTTGAGAGGATCTCGTGGCTAAATAATAACAGCCGCACTGGTCGATCTTTAGGATAAGCCGTGTTTACCTAGGTTGGTCTGTGGACGGGTGATCGCCCATTACATACCGAGTTTCCTTCATGCCGTTAAGCCGTTGGTCTCGGCTGTCATCTGTAGATCTTTGACAGTCCTTACAGGTAGTCAGTGGCCCAAAAATTCTGACAACCAGTCTTACCAAGGGGTATCGTATTACCCAGTACTAACTGGGTTGTGGAGGTCAGATAGGCAGTCGCTCCATGTAAAATACTGGTATTCAGCTGCATCCGGTTAGACTGGAAGCCGACCCCAACATAGTTGGGAAAAGGCTAAGTAGGTGACGATGAGCAGACAGACAGACAAACCAAACAGAAACTTATTAAGTTCAAAGAGGAAAACGATCGAAGTAAGATCTAAGTTACCATTTATGTACAGCAACTTGAGGAAATGTTGCAACAAAACATTACAGTAAGACAAAGTATTATTTTAATTAAAAATGTCACATTTACAAAGTTAATCACAAAAATAATATTAAAAATTAATGAAACGGGGTACCAATCGAATTGATTCTTATGAAGTAATCATAAAAGCTTTTTGTAAATATATATTTTTTTTTGTTTTTTTTTTTATTTTTTATTTATTTATTTATGTACACACAAAATACTCAACAAGACATAACATTAAGATAGAAGAGCACAAATGTACTGCTTATTTCATGCGAAATCTCTTCCAGCAGACCTGCGAGAGGAAAGTAGGATTAGAAATGTAGACACAGTGTGTAGAAAAGACAAAACAGGAAAATTGAAATTGGAACTTAAAACAAAGTTATACCTATATAAAATAAACATACATACAAATATACACATATAAAATAAATACTTGTACTGTAAATATTTATACCTATAATATATATCCAGAATAACACAGTATAGAGGAGAGGTAATGTTCTTTGACTTGCTTTTTGAACAGAAATAAAGTTTTAGAGTCACGAATGTTAGGCGGAAGTGAGTTCCACAAACGTACTGCGTGAACAGAGAAGGAGTTAGAATAGAATTTTTGTTTTCTTTTGTTTTTTTTTTTTTTTGTGAAAAAAAGCGTTGCACACTGGGGATTTCTCCTGTATCGTGGGTGCGTTTACAAACATTAAGGAATAAGGAATGGAGGAAGGAGAATTATGTTGATGAAATGCTTTTTGTTATAATTTTCATATTTTCATTGTCTCGATCTTCGTCTTCGTCACAAAAACTGGGAAACCCTGTATCTACCCCTCTTTTGGTGGTTTATTATATGAATTCTTAATAATCGATGGAGGTAGATAACTTCCAGGACGAGAAGATGGTGGTAGCACTGGAAAAAAAACAATAGTTTAGTCAGCTGACTGCCTCGTGGTTGAAATTGAGTGGCTGCTAAACATAAACATTGGAAGCTTTTTAATCATTACGCCTGTAAGCCCCGAAGGGTAAATATATCGTAAATATTTGAAAAAAATAGGACACTAAAAAAAAAAAAACTAAAAGTATTTATTTCGTCGAAAACAATGAACGAATGAACAGCTCAAATTGGCGTTTACTGGATGCACACAAGCCACACTATTACGCCACAATATAAATTCGTCAAATTTCATGTTATACACGAAAATAAAATATGAAAAAATCATGTCAAAAAAGACCACTCTCTTGAAAATTCGACTACTATTAACTTCGTTCTACCTTTTGAGTATTTCTTGTCTAATTGCACTGGGCTACAATAAAAACTAGAAAAACTGAACATTAGATTTTTGGACAAATATACGAATAACCAATGTAACACTCACCACTCGGCTTTGGAGGCAGTTTCGGCTTGTTTGGCGCAGCGGCAAACGCTAACATGAATACCAAAAACAATAAAAACAAAATCTTCATAATTCCAACTTTAAAGTGTGTTCCACAAGGAGCCTTCCTTAGTTATGTCTTTGGACTATTATTTTCCTTGCTTATAAATTACTGGTCCGTTATGTAATACATCGGTATGTAGTGTATTATATAAAATGTAAAAGAATATAGGTAACTAGGAAGGCATCTATCAACATAATCATTGACTGGTTTTCTTGTTTTTAATATAAATAATTACTGCAGAGCGAAGCCCTTCGCATACAGATGAGTACAGTCTCGAGCATGACTGCCTCTTTGGTATAGTGGTCGCAAGCGCGACTGCTGAGCGTGAGGTCCTGGGTCACGGGTAGTAAGATGATGATGAATTTGCGTTGTCATCATCATCATTTCAGCCGAAAGACGTCCACTGCTGGACATAGGCCTCCCAAGTGTCGCCACATTGACCGGTCCCGTGCGACTCGCATCCAGCGGATCCCTGCAACCTTCACCAGGTCATCGGTCCACCTAGTGGGAGGCCTATGTCCAGCAACGTCTTCCAGTTCGCGGTCGCCACTCCACAACTTTCCGGCCCCAATTTGCGTAGTATTCTGTAATCATTAGCTTGGAATCAATCTAGTACTATTAAATTGATTACGCATCTTGATCTTGATGTATATTAATTATAATAACAGAAGATACTTGACAATGTTTCCTTATAATAAAATGGGTACTTAAGCCACCGAGCACTACTGGGACTCACTTATATGAGACCTATAAAGCTAGATCGATTTTTCGCCCCATCGAAATCGTCAGAGCCGTTTTCGAGAACGTGATTACAAAAATATACAAATATTACTGGCTCATTTAATTCCTTTCTTTTTTTAAAAAAAAAAACGTTGCCTCACACTAGATATTTCTCCTGTATTGTGTATTTAATGATATAGGAAATATTTTAAAATATAAAATTTTATTAATTTGGCTCACCAACAATTGAATACACTGCTTCAAAGATACGAGATACATTCAATAGAGTCACAGACAAGTGTATCAACGTAAGCACATCATGCACTACTTATTTGTCGATGGGCGCGTATTTAATATCAGATGAGTACCTAACTACTCACTGCACACAACTATGGTTTTTAAACAAGTTTTCGCCCCGTAAACCACACATTGCAACTCTAATTGAAATGGTTAGAGCCGTTTTCGAGAACGTGATTACAATAATATACAAATATTGCTTTTCTTTGCTTTTTTTTTTTAAATACGTTGCTCCACACTAGGAATTTCTGCATATATATTTAATCATAAATTCAAATTAATAAAACCGGTACTTAGGCCACCAAGCTCTACTCGGACTCATTTATATGAGACCTAGCTATATCGATCCTCCCCCCCCCCCCCCCCCGAGCCGTTTTCGAGAACGTGATGACAAAAATATACAAATATTGCTTTTCTTTGCTTTTTTTTTTTTAGAAAAACGTTGCCCCCACTAGGAATTTCTCGGATATTGTGCATTTAATAAGATAGGAAATAGGATGACATAACATCGCGCCTCTAATCCCCGAAGTGTAAGGTGGAGGTGTTCTTAAAAGCCACATTTCGCTTATTTATGTTTAAGTCCCATGTAATAGGGGGCGAGCCTGTCTCCACTAGCCCAAATTCAGACTCCGTGGCTGCTACTGAGAAACTCCTGATGGAAAAACCCAATAACACTTTGCAACTTTGTAATTTTGGACTTTGCACGTCTTTGCACATCGTTCTAGCATATATGTATTATCTCAATATGAATGATGTAACCATTATTTTGTAATAATATTTTGATTTAAAAGAGTGTCCATGGAGTTTTTTGCCCATTCTTCTCCTTAGAGATCTATGAAATGAAGAAAGAAAGATAGGAAACATATTTATTTGGCACATGCCACAAGTGCACACAATAAACAAATCAAAATAAATTAAATAATAAGTTATTTAATTTAATTTACACGTTAAAAAAATTAAAAGTAAAAAAAAGAAATGAGATAATATTGTGTCTCACGGCTGCGCCAAATAGGCAGTTCAGCAAACTGCCGAGCAGATAGTGCCCGACGCTGGTTTTCAACTGGTCCTGAGATGGTGATGTGACGGACATAAAACAGTTTTGTTTCTAGTTAGGTATGTGTAGGTATGCATGAATAGGTACTTAAATAGAATAGAATGGGCATCTACAGTACTTTCACAAGCTATTGCTTTGTGACTGGGACTGTAGCTTCGCTCTTTGTTTTTCTGACATTTAATATTTTTTTTTTGCTTATAGTGGTCTAATTGAAATAAATGCTTTAAGTTGGATTTTTGAGTTTAATCGCACCGGGATCTCTGGCTCAGCAGTAGCGTCGTATCGTTTATCCATTACAGAAATAAACAGCAATTAGTAATCTTTAATGGTTCGAGTCTTCGAGTCGTGGTTCATACAACAGTAAAATATGATAATATTCGTTTCTACTAAGTAATAGGTATAACATTTTATCCTTGTTTACTTATTTGGTTTTGCCCGTGGCATCGCGCACCTGGGCTTCAGATCTTTATTTACGGTAACTTAGGTCGATCTTTAGGTTAAGCCGCACTTGCCTAGGTTGGTCGTGGATGGGTGACCACCCCATTACATACCGAGTTTCCTCCGTGCCTCGGAAAGCATGTTAAGGCATTAGTCTCGATTGTCATTTGAGATCTTTGACAGTCGTTGGTAGTCAGTGGCCCGAAAGTCTGACAACCCGTCTTAAAAAAGGGTATCGTATTACCCAGTACTAGGTTGTGGAGGTCAGATAGGCAGTCGCTCCATGTAAAATATTGGTATTCAGCTACATCCGGTTAGACTTTATGCCGATCCCAATAAAGTTGGGAAAAGGCTAGGTAGGTGATGATGAGTAGACAGACAGAAAGTTTTCCTCTTTGAACTTATTATGTGTGCTATGGGTTTTTCCTTAGCAACTGTAATTAAGATTTAAGTTACCATTTTACGTAAAACAACTTGAGGAAATGTTGCAATAAAATATTACACTAAGACAAAGTTTTATTTTAATTCAAAATGAATGTCATGTTTACAAAGTTAGACACAAAAAAAAAAACGAAATCATGAGACCGGGTAACAATCGAATTGATACTTATGAAGATATTTTTAATCATAAATGCTTTTTGTTAATTATTTTAGTTTTGTTTTTGACAAAAAACGTTGCCCCACACTAGGGATTTCTCCTGTATCGTGGGTGCGTTTACAAACATTGGAATAAGGAATGGAGGAAGGAGAATTATGATGATGATGAAATGCTTTTTGTTATAATTTTCATATTTCCATTGTCTCGATCTTCGTCTTCTTCAGAAAAACTGGGCAGCCTGTATCTACCCCTCTTTCGGTGGTTTTTTATACGAATTGATGATAGACGATGCAGGTAGACGACCTCCAGCCGGAAAAGTTGCTGGTTGACCTGAAATAAAAACAATAGTTTAGCCAACTGACTGCCTCGTGGCAGAGGTGTAATAGTACCATCACCCACATTTCGCCAGTTATGTTTAAGTCCCATGTTATAGGGGGCCAGCCTATTGCCATCAATCGGACACATATCCAGACAGACAGACAGACAGGTTGCTACTGAGAAATTCCTGATGGAAAACCCAATGACAATTTGCCCAACCCGGGAATCGAACCCAGGACCTTAGGCTCAGCAGTCGCGATTGTGATTTCTAGACCAACGAAGCAATGTCATTTTAAATCAAGAGTCATGTATTAAAATTAGGTTAATTGCCAGTGTCTGGTTTGAGGATTGAATGGAGAACTAGTTAAACTCACTATATTGTCTAAATTACGTAATTTTTTGCTTAAATCAATCAGTATCGATAAACTGTATACACACACGCACGAATCACTGCGCTATCACATCTGGATCAATGATCAGGAAATCGTCTATGTTCATGAAGACCATTTCTTTTTCAAAATTTTTGGCTTCGAATTTGGTATTTCCGAAATATATCGAAATATTTGAAAAAATAAGAAATTTTTAAAATTGACTTAAAATATGCATTTCGTCAAAAACAATGAACGAATGCACAGATCAAATTGGCGTTAACTGGATGCACATAAGCAAAACTGTTACGCCACAATATAAATTCGTCAGATATCATTTTATACACGAAAAAAAAGTGCAAAAGCGAATTAAAAAAAAGCCTTGTGTGGCGAAATTTTTCTCCACTCCTCTAGGAACTCCATAAAAAAGTTCCGTGAAAATTCGACAACCATAACCAAAAGTAAAAACAAACCGAACACTAGATTTTTGTGGATAAATAAACGAAATAACCAATGTAACACTCACCACTCGGCTTTGGAGGCAGTTTAGGCTTGTTTAGCTCAGCGGCAAACGCTAACGCGAAGACCAAAAACAATAAAAACAAAATCTTCATGATTTCAACTTTAACGTGTGTTCCACAAGGAGCCTTCCTCAGTAATGTCTTGAAGACTATTATTTTCTTTACCTATAAATTACTGATCCGTTATGTAATAGGATTGCATAAAATGTAAAAGAATATAGATAACTAGGTACCTATCAACATATCATGGACTAGTTTTCCTGTTTTTATTGCAAATAATACAAACTTGTTACTGCTGGGCGAACCCCTTCGCATACAGATGAGTAAAGTCACGAGCATGACTGCCTCTTTGGTATATTGGTCGCAAGCGCGACTACTGAGCGTGAGGTCCTGGGTTCGTGTCTCGGGTCGGGTAAAGTGTTATTGGGTTTTTCATCAGGAATTTCTATACCACTGAGACTCAGTGGTTTTGTGGACGGTTGATGGCTATAGGCTCGCCACCTATTACTTCGGACTTAAAACGTAATGGTGGAAACGTAAAGCCTAACCCTTCGGGGATAACACGCGTGATGTTATTTTGTGGTCTTACGGTGTTTGAAAACATTGTCAGGAAACCGCCATGATCACACAGGGAGAGTGGAAAAAAAATCGTTACGCCAACCCCAAGTAACATGGGTCAAGGGTTGTACGAATATGATGAATTTGCGTAGTCATCATCATCTTTTCAGCCGAAAGACGTCCACTGCTGGACATAGGCCTCCCCAAGTGTCGCCACATTGAGCGGTCCTGTGCGACTCGCATCCAGCGGATCCCTGCAACCCTCACCAGGTCATCGGTCCACCTAGTGGGAGGCCTATGTCCAGCAACGTCTTCCAGTTCGCGGTCGCCACTCCAGAACTTTCCGGCCCCAATTTGCGTAGTAATCTGTAATCATTAGCTTGTAATCAATCTAGTACTATTAAATTGATTACGCATCTTGATCTTGATGTATATTAATTATAATAACAGAAGATACTTGACAATGTTTCCTTATAATAAAATGGGTACTTAAGCCACCGAGCACTACTGGGACTCATTTATATGAGACCTATAAAGCTAGATCGATTTTTCGCCCCATCGAAATCGTCAGAGCCGTTTTCGAGAACGTGATTATAAAATATACAAATATTGCTGGCTCATTTAGTTCCTTCTTTTTTTTTAAAAAAAAACGTTGCCCCACACTAGGAATTTCTCCTGTATTGTGTATTTAATGGGATAGGAAATATTTTTTTTTTTTTGTTATTTTATTTATTTGGCTCACTAACAATTGAATACACTGCTTCAAAGATCCGAGATACATTCAATAGTGTCACAGACAAGTGTATCAACCTCTTACAGGTAAGCACGACTTATTCGTCAACTGGCGAGTGTAAAACTCGCGAGTGCGCGTGAGTTGGCACCTTCCGATTTTACCTATTTTTTTTTACGTCACCTCGCTCATTTTTTGAAAATCTGACGTTAAATACGTCAGATGTATAGTCAGCTACAAAACTTCTTATAAAATGTACAATATAGGTACCCCATCTTAAATGTATAAGACATTCTATACGACTTGACTTTAAAATAAAACACGGAGGTAACATGAGAAGGTCAAACAAAGGTCGGTAGGTCAAAGGTCTTTTGTAACGTAAAATGTTACAAAAGTAACATTCTGGCAACGCTGGATAGCATGCTTGGGTATCATGCGTCGACCTTGGGTGACACTTTGCCCGACTAGCCCCCAAAGAATCGACAAAATGACAGATTGTGTCGACACAATGACAGATTTCTTTGCACTATCTGTCATTTTGTCGATTCTTCCGTCAAAGAACATTGAGTCATGCTACGGGGGCTCATAATCTGGACTTTGGACGCTCTTAACTTGCACGTCTTTCTACGTCGTTCTCACATATATGTATTATTATCTCAACATGAATGAAGTGGTCAAGATTTTGTAATAATATTTTGATTTAAAAGTGTGTCCATGGAGTTTTTTGCCCATTCTTCTCCATAGGGCATCTACAGTACTTTCACAAGCTGTTATGCTTTGTGACTCGAACTGTAGCTTCGCTCTCTTTGTTTTTCTGACATTTAAAAGTGCTTATAATGGTCTAATTGAAATAAATGCTTTGAGTTTGATTTTTGAGTTTAATTGGACCAGGACCTCTGGCTCAGCAGTAGCGTCGTATCGTTTTTCCATTACAGAAATAAACAGCAATTAGTAATCTTTAATGGTTCGAGTCGTGGTTCATACAACAGTAAAATATGATAATATTAGTTTCTACTAAGTAATAGGTATAACATTTTATCCTTGTTTACTTACTAGGTTTTGCCCGTGGCATCGCGCACCTGGGCTTCAGATCTTTATTTACGGTACTTAGATGCTATTGGGATAAAACGAAGCAAAAGGAATATGAGGATCATTGCAGACAGCGTTCTGTTGTTTTTGTATGCTAACAGACAGACAGATAAGAGCTCGGACTCGTGCTCGGGTCGATCTTTAGATTAAGCCGCACTTGCCTAGGTTGGTCGTGGATGTGTGACCACCCGATTACATGTTATTGTAATTAAGAATACTAAATAGTGTCTGTCGGCGATTGGACATTTCTTGCTTTTTGGCGGAATTCAAGATGGTGGCACTTAGTATATTGTCTACTGTCTAACTTATGCTTCTACCCAGACCCGTTACTTGGGACTGGATAATTTGCAATTTATGACTACTTTGTTAGCTTGGGTCTTACCTGTATAAACAAATGTGTGTTTAAGGAATAATAAATAAATAAATGTTTCCTCCGTGCCTCGGAAAGCATGTTAAGCCATTGGTCTCGATTGTCATTTTTAGATCTTTGACAGTCGTTACAGCTCGTCAGAGGCCCGAAAGAATGACAACCAGTCTTACCAAAGGGTATCGTATTACTCAGTACTAACTAGGTTGTGGAGGTCAGATAGGCAGTCGCTCCATGTAAAATACTGGTATTCAGCTGCATCCGGTTACGCTGGAAGCCGATCTCAACATAGTTGGGAAAAGGCTGGGCAGATGATGTTGTTGAGCAGACAGACAGACAGAAAGTTTTCCTCTTTTAACTAATTAAGTGTGCTCTGGAATTTTTCCTTAGCAACTGTAAGTAAGATCCAAGTTACCATTTTATGTAAAACAACTTGAGGAAAGGTTGCAATTAAACATAACACTAAGACAAAGTATTATTTTAATTCAAAATGTCACATTTACAAAGTTAGACATACAAAAATTATTAAGAATTTATGAAACCGGGTAACAATTGAATTGATACTTATGAAGATATATTTAATCATAAATGCTTTTTGTTAATAATTTTATTTTTTGACAAAACTCGTTGCCCCACACTAGGAATTCCTCCTGTATCGTGGGTGCGTTTACAAACATTGGAATAAGGAATGGAGGGAGGAGAATTATGATGATGATGAAATGCTTTTTGTTATAATTTTCATATTTCCATTGTCTCGATCTTCGTCTTCTTCAGAAAAATTGGGCAGCCTGTATCTACCCCTCTTTCGGTGGTTTTTTATACGAATTGATAATATACGATGCAGGTAGCTGACCTCCATCAGGAGAATTTGATATTAGACCTGGAAAAAAAAAGCAATGGTTAAGCCAACTAGCTGCCTCGCGGTTGAAATTGAGCGGCTGCTGAGGATAAACATTGGAAGTTTTTAAATCATAAACATAACATCACGCCTGTAATCCCCGAAGGGTTAGGCAGAGGTGTACCTAATAGTACACCCACATTTCGCCAGTTATATTTAAGTGCCATGTTATAGGGGGCGTGCCTATTGTCATCAATCGGACACATATCCAGACTCCGTGGTTGCTATCAGTAGCAACCACGGAACACGGAACACGGCTCACGGGGTTTTCCATCAGGAATTTCTCAGGAAATTCCTGATGGAAAACCCGAAGACAATCTGCCCGACCCGGGAATCAAACCCAGGACCTCATGTCACGTCTATGTTCGTGAAGGCCATTTTTGACTTCGAATTAGGTATTTTCGAAAAATATCGAAATATTTGAAAAAAAAAATAGAAAATTAAAAAAAAAAAAAATCTTAAAATATTTATTTCGTCGACAACAATGAACGAATGCACAGATCAAATTGGCGTTTAGTGGATGCACACAAGCCACACTATTATTACGCCACAATATAAATTCGTCAAATATAATTTTACACACGAAAAAAAAAAGTGCAAAAGGGGCGTATAAAGAAAAGCCATGTGTGGCGAATTTTTTTTTGAACTTTCTTTTACACTCCTCTAGGAACTCAATAAAAAAGGTTCCGTGAAAATTCGACTACCTTAACCAAAAGTATAGTAGATGGTTGGTGGGCAGGAAATACACTATGTCGACGAATATATCTACCTGGGCCAGCTAGTTTCCTTCAACAACAGACAGGACAAAGAGATCGACTGTCGAGTCGAAAATGCCTGGAGGAGCTACTGGTCCATGACGGCATTTATGAAGGGCGACATTCCTGAAGCACAAGTTCTTGTGTCCTGCCTATCCTAACCCATGGCGCGCAGACTTGGTCTTTGACTGAAGCTCAGAAGTCCAAACTCAAGGTTTGCTAAAGAGCGATGGAACGTAGCATTCTAAATACAAAACTCGCTGATCGAATGCGCAACACCTAAATACGGTCTAAGACAGGCATCGCCGATGTTGGCGATAAATCGGCGAAGCTGAAATGGGAGTGGGCGGGTAACGTTTTTAGGATGAACCCAGACATATGGGCGAAGATAATCACACAGTGGGTGTCTAAAGACGGCCGTCGTAACCGAGGGATGCCCAAGAAACGCTGGCGTGACGATCTGGGCTCATTCTTAACGGATTGGTCAGAGAGGGCAAATTGCAAACAGGATTGGAAAGCCGTGGGGGAGGCCTTTGCCCAGCAGTGGGACAGAGCACACTGACAAAAACAAAAGTAAAAAAAAACGGAATATTAGATTTGGGATAAGTAAACTGGCACAGGACCGGGGAGATTGGCACAAGAAAAGAGGGGACTATACCCAGCAGTGTGTGAGTTCGGGCTGTGGATGATGATGATGATGAACGAAATAACCAATGCAACACTCACCAATCGGGTTCGGAGGTTGTTTCGGCTTGTTTGGCGCAGCGGCAAACGCTAACGCGAAGACCAAAAACAATAAAAACAAAATCTTCATGATTCCAACTTTAACGTGTGTTCCACAAGGAGCCTTCCTCAGTAATGTCTTGAAGACTTATTTTCCTTGCTTATAAATTCGACTGGTTTTCCTGTTTTTAATACAAACTTGTTACTGTACGGTGAAACCCTTTGCATACAGATGAGTACAGTCACGTCCATGACTGCCTCGTTGGAATAGTGGTCGCAAGCGCGACTGCTGAGCGTGAGGTCCTGGGTTCAATTCCCGGATCGGGCTAAGTGTTATTGGATTTTGCCATCAGGGATTTCTCAGTGGCAGCCACGGAGTTTGTTTTTTTCTTTCGGAGAAATCTTGAAATAAATAAAACACATAGACAATATAATAATTTTAATTCTAATTAACTATGACATTTAAAAAGTGGGTAACTCAAAAAAAAAAAAATAAAAAAGAATTTATGAAACCGAATAATAATCTTGAGATTTAACAATAGTTATCAACTTTTAGATTATTTAGGGTGGAAGCAGATGAAAAAATACAGCTGTTTCATACATTTTGACCGGTAGGTATTGCAGTTTTGTAGGAAACAGCTGTTTTTTTTTTTTAAATTAGCATAGCATAGCATAATCAGCCTCCCTCTGCTGGGACACAGGCCTCCTCTCCATGAGAGGGAATGGGCTATAATCCACCACGCGGGCCCAGTGCGGGTTGCTAGATGTCACATGTCTTCGAATTTTTGGTTCTAGGACATGCCGGTTGCCTCACGATGTTTTCCTTCATCGTTTTTTAAATTACCGGTGTACAATTTCTTAGTGGGGGAGTTCAGAATGATGATCTGAGTACGTGGTAGCCGTTTGTGCGTTAGTCCACACTGTATATTTTTAGTCACAAATGCTTTTCGTGATAATTTTCATACTTTTATTTATTTATTTAAACTTCATGTACATAAGTGGTACACAGACGGACTTAATGCTACAAGATATTTTCTAAGAGTCAACCTTTGGGTCTAATAGGACAGCATTGTGATAGGGTACGAAAAATAATATTTAAAAAATAACAACATATTTTTTTCTCAAAAATTTTAATATACGTAAAGAGGTACTAATACATCTTCTTCAGAAAAACACGGAGATCCTTGATCTATCCCCCTTTTGATGGTGTATTGTAGTTTAAGATAATCCTCGTTGGAGTTACACTACCTTGAATTCTAGAGCGATTCAGCTTGCCTGAAAAAAAAAGTATGATTGAATTAGCAGCCCAGTCTGTATTGGCCACCAGCCTCTGTAGCATGACCACCGTAGACAAGGATTTCTTTGACGGAAGAATCGACAAAATGACAGTGCAAAGAAATCTGTCATTAAATAAATGAATTTATTTTTTCTAACTTCAATAAACATTACAACAATGTAGTCTCAACTCCTGAACTAGGACAGCCTGTATGACAGGGGTTGAGGTTTCCGGTTACATAGGGCTGAATGTGGAAGCTCAGACAGTGCTCACTGTAGCTACTGTAGAAATTGACTAAAAAATAAATATCTACTGTAGAAATTGACATAATTTGAAAACTTAATATGAATTGATAAAAAGTAACAGAAGAACAGAAGGAAGGTAGGGTAAAGTAAAATAAAGGCACATTTCATAATTATGGAATAGAGGTAGCGTGTGTGTGTGGTGAGATGTGTGTTGGTGTGTGTGTGTTGGTGTGTGTGTGTGTGTGTGTGTGTGTGTGTGTGTGTGTGTGTGTGTGTGTGTGTGTGTGTGTGTTATGAATATGTATGTCACTAGGTTAGAATACTGATAAGGGTTTCAGTGTCATCGAAGCTATAGTTTTTCAGCCAAAGTAAGATTTCCTTTTTTATCTGGAAATTACTCACATGCTTAATTAGTTTATACTGGCTGTCATTGTGTCGACACAATCTGTCATTTACATGCTACGGGGCAGATGACATACGCTCGCAGTTGTCGTGGATCGTTTAGGTTACAATTTCAGACACAAATAACTAAAGACACACAAACGTTTGTTATCCACAAATGACAATACCTACTCAAATCAATCAATCAACAATAACCTTATCGCAAGGGCAATAAAGATCACTTTATTATGACAGTGAAGCACTGATATTGGTTCACCGTTCTGTCACGATTAGATTTCTGGGATAAATATATAGGGTCTAACTATTCATACATGGATTATTTTCAGGGAATCATCTAACGGCTATAACAAAGCCATTTCAAGGGATGTTTTTTTTATCTGACTATATTTTTTTATAAAAAATAAATAATTTAAAAGTACTTGACCCACAAAATAAATACTGGCTCCTTATTTTTAAGCATCCATTACGGTCGTTTACTACGTCGTATTTACCTACTGTCATTGTTAGAATATGGGCGTAAAGGTTTTATGCAAAAAGTCTTAAAAAAATTTAGAATTATAATAATTTTGTAAAAAAAAAAACACTTATATTTTTTTTTTCGTTGCTATGGCGACTTTACGACTTATAGAAGTTACTCTTAAAATATTTCGTGTATGAAAAGATAGACCTATAGAATAACCAAAGTAACACTCACTCGGCCGCGTGGTTCCCCCAGCGGACACCGTTGCTAACACGTAGACCAGAAACAATAAAATCAAAATTTTCATAATTTCAACTTTAACGTGTGTTCCACAAGGAGCCTTCCTTAGTAATGTCTTTAAGACTTTTATTTTCCTTGCTTATAAATGACTGATTCGTTATACAGGGTGTAAACAGACCTTTCACACAGCCGTCAACCAAGCAATCTGTACATCAAACTAAGTAACTTTAAGCAAAAATTATTGCTGGGAATCGACTTTTTTTTTGGGGTGAAAAAACACGTTTTAAGGTAGGACTCGATGGAAAGCATTCAAAGCATTGTGCTGATGGATGGATTGAATAGTACAGGGGTCGTGGAGGTGTGTTAAGTAAAAATCTTACTTTGACTCTCAATATATCCGTAAGTAGAAGGTTCCCAGGTATGGCATAGAACAAAAAAAAAATATCGCAATGACGGGGAGAACAAGTGCCTTTCGGCTATGTTAAGGTTCTATTTACACCCTTTATATTAGAGCTAGATCCCAGGGCCGCCAGATCTTACTTATTTTCTGAGTAACAAATTGTGTGGGAAAGAGTAGTGTAACTGTTAGTATGTACTGTAAACGTATGCATATCTGCTAGCGTCAAAAGCTAGCAGATAGCTAAACGTTTGCTTAAATATTTATAATTTTTTTATTGCTTAAATAAAGACTCCAGACTCTATAGTCTGGAAAAAATAACGTGATTTTACTATTAAAATCACGTTATTTTTTCCGGTCTTCAGAGCGTCTGGCAGTAATTTCCGCCAACGGGAAGCGTTTGGCAGTTTTCATTATTAATCTTTAAAAATGTTCTACATAAATAGCACACAGTAATATTTTCAGGTAACTTTAGCACCTGATACCTAAAAATTGGCCTTCGTCGGCCCAGGCTAGGAGATATGCATACGTTTATACTACATACCAACACTACTAGATTCCCCACATTTTTAACACCCGGCGCAAAAAGAGGGGTGTTATAAGTTTGAACGCAGTGTGTGTGTGTCCGTCTCTGGCACCTTAGCTCTTAAACGAGTGAACCGATTTGGATGCATTTTTTTTTATTTGAAAGCTAGTTTCTTGGCGATGGTTTAGAATTGACTTAGACGTTTTATTAAATTCGGTACATCCATTTACAAGATATTGGAGATGAAAGTGGTGATGAATAATCGAATATTTTCAAATATACCCAAGTGAAAGGGCAAGATGTGTATATTACAATTAGACATGTTTTATCACAACCGGCTCAGCCATTTTATTGACTTTTCAAATGTTTGTTCGCTTTTCTTTGTTGCGATGGGGTTTTTTTTTATTTTAAATTTAATTTTTCATATTTTATTAAGAAAATAAGTAAGGTCTGGCAACCCTGAGATCTTGAACAATAAGTACGATTCCATGAAATGTAAATGAATGTTGGTGACTAGGTTATCATAGACTGGTTTTCCTCAAATCCTTACTAATCCTTATTTAATACTAAAAATGCGAAAGTAAGTTTGTTTGTTACCTTTAAACGCCTAAACCACTGAACCGATCATCCTGAAATTTTCACATACGTTGCCAGGTGTACAGAAACGGACATAGGGTACCTTTCATCCCGAAAAAATTTACTGTTCCCAATGAAAACAACAATAACATTCTTATAATAATAGATGGCGCCACGTGTCTTTCGAATCATGATTGAATTATATTATTACAAGCCGAGTACTTACAACCTGAATTCATTATCAAATTCTAAATTAACGCGAACCAAACCGCGGGCAAACGCTAGTAAAAAATAATATTAACAATTGACTGTAGGGCGAACCCAGTTTGCACACAGATAAGTACAGTCACGAGCAACGAACTTTTCAAAGTGTTTTTTTTTTCTGTTTTGATTGCAACTTTACGTTCTTACTAACATTTACAATCCACTTACAATACATAATATAATAAATTTTATAATCTATGTACATAATGCGGCGATCGAAAAAAAAATACCTAAAAAATTAAAAAAAAACAACCTTATAATTTGGAAACTGAGTTTTTTCAATAATTTTTTTTTTATCAATAAATTATTTGTGGTGTATACTAATATAAGCATTCGGTGTTACATGTGGGCACTCAGGGGCTAAATCACGCATCATCATAAGGGAAGAATGAAACTAACACAATTTTTTAAAGGAACACTAACAAAGTAGAACCAAATATGTCTTATTTCGAAGTGGCAATCAAAATTCTTAGAGGAATTTGCTTTTAAAGTTTGCCCAGTCAAGTGTAGATATGTCGCAGTCAAAACTGTTAATCAGTCAAAGCTACTTTTGACCGTTTATAACTATTTTGACAATAATTAATTCGATTCGACAAATCGTATGTCTATCTTTTTTTGGTATTACGAAAGCGAGCGAGATAGACATACGACATTCTGAATCGAAATCGAATCGAAGCGTTTGTGAATAGCTATGCAGGAGGACTTCCCTTACTGAATAATAGATAAATTGTTACAACGCGCTTTTACGACGCGCGACGTTGGTAATTCTATAGGTATGTTGGCAGTGTTTATAAATAACAAGACATTTGTTAAAATTATTATTTAATTTTAATGTGGTTAGTTTTTTGATTATCCGGCAATGGAGATTACATTTCCCGGCAGACAGAATAATTCTGTGTTTACACAGACGCTTTAAAAAAAAAAGAAATTAAATTATTTAGCTCAAACTTTGACAAGGTCTTTGTCCAGCAATGGGGCATAAAATCAATCAATCAATCAATATCTTTATTGTGGATCATAGGTAGGTACATAATACAGGTCTTAAATAATTAAATTGTGATCAGCTATGTCCCGCTCATTGGGCATACAATAGCTACTTGCACGGAAGTTAAATTAAATACATTAAAAATACATTATTACATTATGGTTACAAATGAGGAGCTCGTGGCTAAATAATAACAGCCGCTCGGGTCGATCTTTAGGTTAAGCCGTGCTTGCCTAGGTTGGTCTGTGGATGGGTGACCGCCCATTACATACCGAGTTTCCTCCGTGCCTCGGAAAGCACGTTAAGCCGTTGGTCCCGGCTGTCATTTGTAGATCTTTGACAGTCGTTAGGCAGTCAGTGACCCAAAAAGTCTGACAACCAGTCTTACCAAGGGGTATCGTATTGCCCAGTACTAACTGGGTTGTGGAGGTCAGATAGGCAGTCGCTCCATGTAAAATACTGGTATTCAGCTGCATCCGGTTAGACTGGAAGCCGACCCCAACATATTTGGGTAAAGGCTAGGCAGATGATGATGATGGTTACAAATGATTAAATTATTTAAAAAAAAACGTTTTTTTTTTTTTGTTTTTTATTTTTTTTTAATTGTTAAAAGGCTACAAAAAAAAAAAAACTAAGGCACAAGTTTATTCTAGGTTATCGTAGTAGGTTGCTATGAAGGGTTTAAAAATACGAAGGGATTGGTCAAAACTCCAAATTTTTCACAAGTTTTCATTTTTTAAATACTTTTTTATTTAAGGTCGGTCGGTAGGTGGATTTAAGGTATAAGGTTTTTTTTTTTTAGCTTTGCTTTACCTCCATGACCCGTTTACTATTCAAAGCATCTATCACCACAATGTTTTAAGTGTGCTACATTAAGTTTTACCGTAAAACGTGATTTTACACCCCGAAAAAAAAGTCGTTTCCCAGCAATAATTTTTGCGTAGGGTTACTTAGTTTGATGTACAGAATGCTTGGTTGACGGCTTCGTGAAGGGTCCGTTTACACCCTGTTTTATAGCTTTTGACGACTTGGACTGTACGCACTTCGACCAATCAAGCTATATATAACCAGTTTATGCGGATCTCTCTTTGTACCGGAAATCTATACAAAGCGAGGCCAAGTTATACTGGAAATGTATAGCTTGATATGTCGCTGTGTGTACAACCACCTGGGAAAAATAAAGTAATACGTCCTTTAGAGCTCTATCCACACTGAAGTAAAGTTATACTGTTTTAAGTGCTGGTAGGCCCCTGATCCACAGAAAACTCTGCGTCTATCAATTCCTTGGTGGTTTACTATATAATTTGATTATCGTTGGTCCCGGTAACCAAAATGGCGGGTGCCTCGATGGTCCTAGAAACAAAAGATTTATTTATTAGATATGGTCCGTGTGAACGTTTTATTCGTCTTTTTACACGTTTTACATTTTTTAATACTTTAATTAAAAAAAGAACATTATTAATAAAAATCTTGTAAAACACATGTGATACGCAACAAAGAATAAAAATTGAACTAAAAATAGTAAATAATAAGCTAGACGGCTGACAGGGGGATGAAAGAAAAATCTTACCATTATCCATCGGTGTTGTTATATTCGGCAGAACTTTGGGCGGTTCCTTTGACGGCTGCGTGTGCGCACCAACAAACACTATGACGAATAAAAACAACACAAGTAACAATATCTTCATGTTTTTAACTGCATGCGTTTTCTCTACAAGAAATCTCTCTTAGCAATGCCTTCAAGACTTGCATATATCTTCATTATAAATGGCGGCTCATTTTTACAATACAGGCTGATTGAAAAAAATGGGAATAAAACATGTTCTTAGACAGTGACAAAAGGTAATAGTATTAAAAACAGCGTAATTGCGAAGATAAAAATGTACACACCCGTTATTTCCAGGGCATAAATTATTCTTCTTAGAAGGCAGAAATTATTCTTCTTTATCATGCAGTGCCTAACCTGGTATCAGAGTTTTAATGCCGCCCATGGGCCTCTGACTTGCCTTAACATGTCGTCGAGAAATATCTCTCAGGCATGCTGGTTTCCTCACGATGTTTTCCTTCACCGAAGCAAGTGATAATTATACAATACGCACATGGATCCGGAAAATCAGAGGTCTTGCAGTCGTGCAATCCAACGGTCTCACCACTACCTGCAACGATACCTGCACGATTCATATATGCACTTCGCTCACTTTTATAGCTGGTCATGCAAGCAGACTTATGCAAATATTACAAAAAAAAAAAAATGTATGCATGACGGTAAGGAAACAGGATAGAATGGAAGATAATAAAAACGTGTTGCGCCGACCCCAAGTAACACGGAACAAGGTCAGAAAGATGATGGCTGTCTTTAGACTCCAGTGAAGAAAAAGTAACTTTGGTCAATTAGTAGCGCCAGTAACACGTATGTATTATAATCATTAAAATCATCAATACTACTGTCGTATCTCATTTAATCCCATTGAATGACTATTTCATGAAAAAGTCATTCAATGGGGTTACTTTCCACCTTAAAGAAATATTCAAAATGGTTGAGTTGAATGGCGCTGATCCATGCGTCATATTCATGAACGGGCGCTGTCAGTTGGGACTGGTCCTCTCTTAGCTGCCACGGCTTATTTTAAATTGTTGTTTTAATCTTTTACTCTGGACACGCGCACGTATGTCTACATCGTTCTCACATATATACACCGTGACTTTTTAGTCGTCTTACAAAGGTGGTTCACTCAACGTACCCGACATAAAATAGCTCTAGGCGCGATTTGTTTTTTTTTTACCTACCATAATATATTATGAAACATCCTGTTAATGATTTTTAAGTGTCAAACAGGAGAACATACCCAGCGCTCGAGTCCAGTAAGTATATCATCGCTCGCAACAGGGTGTTTTAACTAAGTCATAATGCCTCATAATACTGAATAATAATTTTATTTTTAAATTATTAAAATCTCATAAATACCTATTATTTTTTATGAATGTTTAGTAGTCATTGGATACATGAAGTGGGCTGCCGTTGTAAGACGACTAAAAGTCACGGTGTATATTATTTCAACATGAATGATGTAACCAAGATCTTGTAAAAATATTTTGATTGGAAAGTGTGTCCATGGAGTTTCTTGCCCGTTGTTCTCCATAGAGATCTACGCCTTGGAATAGGCAACTACAGTACTTTCACAAGTTATTATGCCTTGTGTCTGGGACTCTACAGTTAGTTTTTCTGACATTCAAAAGTGCCTGTTATTGTCAAACTGAAATAAATGCTTTGAGTGTGAGTTTGATTATCCCTCAATAAAAGTCAAGATTCATTGATACAAAATTTCTTTATTTATTTTTAGCGTGTTTCTTTTCTCTAATTTTAACACGCTAACAGTTTGCATGATTAAGTGATAATCATATTTATTTAAAACTAGCTGATACCCGCGATCTTCGACAGCGTGAAGTTATTATAAAAATATTACTTTCCTATTTGAATTTTGTTAACAATTTCATTGGTTTTTTTTTTTTTTTTGCAGGGAACCCTAATTTTTTTTCTAAAAAAAGTGAAAGTAGCCTAAGTTATTCCTTATAACATCAACAATCTGCTAGTAAAAGTCCTGTCAAAATCGGTCCAGCCGTTTCGGATATAGCCACAACAAACAAACAGACGGAAACAAATTATAAAAAATTGTTAAAAAATTGTTGTAAAAATTGTTAATGTAAAAAATTGTAATAATTAGTCATTATTATAATTTAATAATATGATATATAAAATTTGCAGTGCCCTTTCAGGGTGCATGTCTTAATACTGTGTCATGAAATTTTAATCCTACTAACCAGTGTGCAAAAAAAAAAAACAATATTTACGTTGACCGTCGTAGAATTTTTTGAGAAAAATGACCTTCTTTAACTTTAACATAGTCGATTTCCTGATAATTGTGAATTAATTTTTAGTCACTTCACTCGTAAAGTGGTTTTCTTGAATATTTTTACGTCCAGTTATCTGTAAATAACAATCAGTTACCAATTTCAAAAGAAATCTTAGTCTTAAAATTCGATATTTACGAAAATAATTGCAGAAAATAGGAAATTTTCAAAAAATACTTGAAATATACATTACATCGACAATAATCAACAAAGCAACAGACAAAATTGGCGTTTAATGGATGCACGCAGGTCACACTAGTACACCATAATACGAATCCATCGAATTTAAAGTTATCCATAAACGAAAAAAAAAAAAAATATACCAAAGGAAATACGAAAAAAAAAAAAAATATACCAAAGGAAATTAGAAAAAAGAAAAAAATATGTCGCGAGCGGCGAAATTTTTTTTATTTTTCTTCTCCACTCCTCCAGGAACTCAATAAAAAAAGTCCCATGAAAATGCGACCACTATAAACTTCGTTGCACCTCTTGAGTATTTTTTTGTCTAATTGCACTCGGCTATTGTATTGTATTGTATTGTATAACGGGCTGGTGTCCGCAACTCCACGTCAAAGCGCGTATTTTGCGTGCGGGTGGGAAAATTATTCGATCCACCCTAACTCCCCGAGAAAGGCCAGCAGCGCCTTGGTGTTGCTGACAATCTCGCGGAGAGTACCTGGGGTACCGAAGTACTTTGCCCTGTATGTTGCAACCACTGGGCAGTGTAGAAGCACGTGGGCTGCTGTTTCGTCTTCCTCCATGCAGGCTCGGCACAGGGGGCTGTCTGTGACTCCTATGACAAAGAGGTGTTTATTAAAAGAGCCGTGTCCAGTGATGGCGGCTGTAAGTGTGCGCAGCTGTAGTTTGGTCAGCCGAAGCGCTCGTTTGGTGAGGCGGCCATCGATAGTAGGGAGTGCTTCCTTGGCCTGCCTGCACTCGCCATGGTCCAGCCACAGCTTGTGGTGTTGTTCACTGGTTCGTTTCCTTACCAGTGTGCGTATGTACCCGAAGGGGAGTGGCACAATGGGTTCGGGACCCACTGCTGCCATGCTCGATCCCCTTCTAGCGAGTTCGTCCGCTGCATCATTGCCTCGGGAATCGCTGTGTCCTTTGATCCATTGGATGGTTATGTTATTGTGATTACCAACCTGGTTCAGGCGTTGGTGACAGTCGTGTATTAACCCAGAGTTGACCATATGGTTGTTTAGTGCTAACAGAACAGCCATGCTGTCTGAGAGTATACGAATAGAGTGGTCCACAACCCCCCTGGCTAAGATGGCTGATGCCGCCAGGGAAATGCCCATGCATTCTGCCTGAAAAACCGTGTTGTGGACCCCCAGTGGTGTGGCAATATGGATGTTGAGATCTTCCGAGAAGACTCCAGCTCCAGTGCCAGTACCTGTTTTAGATCCATCTGTGAAGATCCGTAGTTCCGCAGGGCTCAATCCCTCGCAGCGGTGGTCCTCATGGAGTTGGATTTTGTATTTTTTGTCGAATACGAACTGTTTGGGTATCCGATCGTTTATGGCTTTCGCTAGGGGGAACTCGTTATAGAATCCCTCCAGTATTGCGGTGTGCTGTGTGTACTTTTTACCCCAGAGTTGAAGTGTTTTAAGGCGTACTGCCGCCATCGTTGCTTCCTGTTGTATGAACAGATGGAGCGGTGGGAGCCCCAACATGGCTTCCAGAACCGCGGTCGGAGTAGTCCGCATACAGCCTGTAGTCGCCATGCAGGCGAGTCTCTGCATACGTTGCAGTTTGCTGGAGGCTGTAGCTAGTTTGGTGCGGGGCCACCAGACCACTGACCCGTAAGTGATCATGGGTCGGATCACCGCGCAGTATAACCAAAGTATAATTTTAGGGGATAGGCCCCACTTCTTACCTATCATCCTCCTGCATTGCCAGAAGGTTATGCAGGCTCTGTCTAGTTTGTTGTCTAAGTGTCTGCTCCAGTTTAACTTACTGTCAAGGATGACTCCCAGGTATTTGACTTCTTCAGCTAACTGGAGTTCTGTATCGAATAGTTTGGGTAGGCGATAAGGGCCTAGTACTCTTTTTTGGGTAAACATGACTAGTTCAGTCTTCGTGGGGTTCACCGAAAGGTCGTATTCTATACACCACCGTTCAACGATGCGTAGCGCTTGTTGAGTGAGATTACAGATTGTCCCCGTCACTTTCCCCGAGATGAGGATGGCGAGGTCGTCCGCGTACCCAATTGTGTAGAAGTGGTTTGCGTTGAGCTTCATGATGAGATCATTAATCACCAGATTCCAGAGGAGGGGGGATAATACGCCTCCTTGGGGGCAGCCTCTAGCTATCATGGCCATCTGCTGTTCTTCCGCAAGGCGAACCACTCGTTTGCTTAACATGTTAGTAATCCAGTCTATCAATACCTGTTCTACTCCGTGCCGGGAGAGGGCGGTGCTGATGCTGGAGAAGTTTGTCTTATCGAAGGCTCCTTCGATGTCTATGAAGGTGCCCAGGCAGGTACCCTTCTGATGTATCGCTTCTTCTATCTGGCCGACCACTAGATGAAGAGCTGATTCAGTAGACTTACCCGAGCTGTATGCATGCTGGTTTACATGTAGTGGGATCGTTTTCAAGGCCCCATCCCTCAGCTCTCTCTCGCAAATTCTCTCCATGGTTTTAAGGAGAAAGGAGGTCAGGCTGATCGGCCGGTGGGATTTGGCGTTTGTATAGTCGCTCTTACCTGGCCTAGGTATGAATATAACTTTCACTTCCCTCCATCCTTTTGGAACGTATCGGAAGGCCAGGCACGCTCTCATTATGGGCACTAGTCTGCTGGCGACAGAGGACCCACCCCACTGCAGTAAGGCGGGAAATATTCCGTCCGGGCCGGCCGCCTTAAAAGGATGGAAGCACCGGATCGCCCACTGGAGTTTCTCCAGCGTTATCACTTTGTGTGCGTAGCGCCAGTCGTTTTCTGATGGTGTTAGAATTACCTCTGTCCAGTCAATAGTCTGTGCGAATGCGCAACCTGGGAAGTGAGTTTCGATAAGGACGCGCATCGCCTCTTCTGGTGATGTGGTAAGTGTGTTGTCGGGTTTGCGGAGAACATCGGGCCCATTTAAGTTCTGTTGTGCCAGAATTTTCCTTACCCTGTTTGCTTGTTGGCAGGATTCTATGCTGCCACAGTATTTTCGCCATCCGGTAGAGCTCCTGAATCTGATGCATTTTTTGTAGCTGGATTTGGCCGCGTAGTACGCGTCCCAATCCTCGTCAGCACAGGTGTTCATGGCTCTGTTTAGAGCTGCCCTTACCTTCCTGCGCTTTCGTTCCAAATCCGCTCCCCACCAAGGTTGCTTCCCTGGTGTTGTGTGCGGAGTGGTTTCCGGGCAGGATGATCGGTAGCTGTCTAGCATTGATTTCGTGAGATGACTTACTCGTCCGTCGATCTGCGACGTGTCCTCGAAGGTCATCCAGTAGTTTGTTGGCGCAAGCTTGGTCTCGAGGATGCGCGTATATGCCGCACGGTCTGTGTTGCGTGGGTTCCGCCGTGGCAGCGTTGGTGTAATACAGACCTGGATGTCGAAGCGGATCCATCTGTGGTCGGAGCAGGAGGCCTCTTTGGAGACCTGCCAGCCGGTGGTGATGGCCGCTGCACCCTCCGATGCCAGAGTGAGGTCTATGATTGTTTGGCTTCGTCTGTTTACGAAGGTTGGTTCGGAACCTGTATTCAGTAGGGTTAAGTTTGTAGTGAACAAGAAATCAACTAAAGTCTTACCCCTTGCGTTTTGCGTGTCCATGCCCCACAGAGGATGATGGGCGTTTGCGTCAGCGCCTATGATGACTTCCACCCCTGTGTTCTCGCAATGTCTTACGAGGCGGGCTAGTTCATGCGGGGGCGGCTCCTCTGCATCAGGCATATATGCCGACGCGAAGACTACTGCCACCTCCGTGTCCCCACGCTGTATGAGCAGCCTAGCTGCAGAGAGATCCCTGCAACAGAAATCTGTTAGTGGCTGTGTTTTAATATTTCGTGTCGTATAGATACACGATCTTGGTTGATCGTGATCTGTGCAAACTAAGAGCTTACCACCAAGATTGGAGAGTCCTTGTATGTGGCCAGCCCTGATCCACGGCTCCTGGATCAAGGCAATGGCCGTTTGTTGAACCTCCAGCCACTTCCGCAGCTGAGCCGTCGCGGTCTGACTGTGGTGGAGGTTAGCCTGCAGAACTTTACAGGTCGACGAAGGGGACGCCATCGCTGGTCGATCCTTCCTCGTCGCCTGCTAGCCGCAGCCCGGCAAACAGGTCGCCCGCGTCGAAAAACTCCCCCTCCACGTCCGATGCCGACGACAACAACGACAGGATGTCGCCGTCAAGCTCATCGCCCGAGGAGAGGACGGTACCCACGCTGACGGCAGTAGGTGCGGCCGGCGCTGCTGCTGCAGGAGCATCCGCGGGTGTAGCCGCGGTGTTTGTAGGGGGAGCTGCCACCTCCTCCTGTGTCACGATAATGGTTTCCGATGTCGGATCCCAACCCTGAGGGACGTCGGCATATTTACCGTTCGGACCCTGAAACCGCATGTACACCGTCCCTACACCAAAAGAGAGACGGCGTCCAGCCTTCATCAGGGTCGGAATTTGGTCCTCAGGGACCCCGACCACCACAAACCATGCATCGGCCTGTTTGTTGATGTGCAGCAACACCCATCCCTTGATGTCCACCCAAGGATTTTGGTAGCACAGAGCGCGCCCAATATTGGTCGGCTCTGCGAAAATACCCTGCTCATCCGGGATGAGTATGCCGCATCTTACTCGTTTAAGTATCTCCGCCTGCCTCCTGACCACTAGCGAGGTGCTGGTGGGGGGAGGCAACTCGGAGATAAGCTTCCTTAGCCAAGCTAAGGTGTGGTCGTCACCGCACCACAGTTTGAGGACCCCACTAGTGAACACCGGCCTTGCTTTGAAGGTCGGTGCGGGTGAGTCCTGTTTGGGGGAGCAGGCCTCGGCGACTATCTTCCTCTGGATAGCCGCGAGAACCAGCTCCGACACTTCCCTGCTGATCAGCCCCGTGCGGCCGCAGGTGACTGCGACATCTAGGTCGGAGCTGACAGCTTGGGCGTAGCTGCGATTGGCGGCCCGCTTGGATTTATCAAGCCGCGGCCGCTTGCGCTCCCCTCGAGGTGAGGAGGTCTCATTGAGAGCTCGCTTGGCCACGGCCTGATCCTCCCGAACAGGTCGCTGTGCTGTTTTCTTGGCTGGTCCCTCCTCGGCGCTGGTTGACGGTCGGCTAGGTTCTGGTCGGCTAGTGCCGGCCTCGACCTGCGACCGCATGCCTGCGGAGAAGTTGACGTTGCCACTGGTCGGTTTAACCGGACCCGTGGCATTAGCCAGTGTTTTTTGTGGAGTCTTACCTTTCCACCGTAATTGACGCCGCTCCTTCTTGGACGGTCTGTCCCTCCTTTTGGCAATACCTGCCGAAGGAGCTGTGGCAGCCTGTCCTGAGGGTTCTGCGCGGCGTTGTATATCCCGAGTGTTTTTATCCTTATCCCGGCGCCTTTTCTTCTGCACCTGCCAGGTGAGCGCGAACGCGTCGCCGGAGGTGCTGGTCTCCTCCGGTTGGCCAGTTACGGCCAGCAGGGGAGGGGCGGCTTGAGGAGCCGTAGGCGGGGGCGGATGTATGAGAGGGCCCCGGCCACCGGGGTTAACCGTCGTGGGGGGCTGTGTGCCTGCAAAAGAGGAAGGATCGGTACTGGTCCCAATCAGCGCCGGTGTCCTTTGTTTATTACGGGACTTGGATTTGGTCCGAGCAGCGGTTCTCACCACTGCCGGACCGACACCCGCGCTGGTGCTCGCCGCGTTGGCAGCAGAGCGCCCAGGGGCGAGAGAGGTGCTGCAAGCACCTCTCTTAGGAGTCTCGTTGGCTTTCGCCTCCACTCCAGTGTGTAGCTGTGTAGTGTGCGTATGTGTGTGAGTGGGTGTTGTGTGCGTGGTTGGTGTATGTGTGATTGGTGTGTGTGTGGTGGTATTCATTGAGGTATCCATAGTTTGGTGTTTGAAAATTCATCTCTCCGGCTTCCCACCCTCCTTGGAGCCCGCACCTGGGAACGTCTCGCTACAAACTAGCTCAACCGTTAGGACTACCATCGAGATATAGGGGCGTGAGGCTGGCTTACAGTGCGACATCGGGTGCTCGATCGGGTTTAACCCTCACTTACACCGTCAGCATGACCTTAACCCACCGCTTTGGCCATCCAAGGACGACCTCCGCGGACCTCCCGCCCCTCGGCTATTAGGCCGCTTTCATATTAGGACGTTGGCAGCGCGACAATAGCGCGGCAAAAGCACATTCGCAAACAAAAAGTACCGTTTGAACGTTAGACGCGCGACTGTCGCACTGCTAAAGTCGCCTAAATGTGAAAGCGGTCTTCGCAGTAACAGTTTTCCGCGGCTTTACCAGCCGTTTCTGGTATTTTTTTTTCTTTTACTCTGATTTTAAATATCCATATTTTCTTCACGAATTGAGCTATGAAATCAAAAAAGAAATTTTAAAATTCGACTGGCAGTTCCAGAGATTAGTGCGTTTATACAAACAAACAAACAAACGAACAAACAAACTCTTGGATTTATTATATTAATGTAGATAGTATATAAATATTAATATTATAGATGAGTAGGTGGAAATATCTTCAAGCTTATGGATTTATAATGCACATCAGGCCCATCTTCAAAACTTATTATTATATTTTTTAATTATCGTTTCCTCTGGTAGAAACCCTGCTTCAGGCAATGGTTCTGAAACAAAAAAAAAGTTTAGGAACTACGATGCCACAGACACACACAGATACACATGTTAAACTTATTACACCCCTCTTATTGGGTCAAGGGGTAAAAAATATTGAAATCACTGGGCGTCTTGGCTTTTTTACTGACATTGTAATGGTTTTTAAAAGTCTTTCCGTAGAGGTCACATACATAATATAACATCACGCTCGTAATCCCCGAAGGGCCAAGTAGAGGTGTACCTAATAGTACACCTACATTTCGCCAGTTATGTTTAAGTACCATGTAATAGAGGGCGAGCTTATTATCATCAACCGGGCACAAATCCAGACTCTGTGGCTGCTACTGAGAAATTTCTGATGGATTCGATTCCCGACCCGGGAATCGAACCCAGGACGTAATGCTCAGCGGTCACGCTTGCGACGACTAGACTAACGAGGCAGTCAGTACTGTTAAAAAGTAGAATAAATAATAGTTACCATTCTGCGACCACGGCCGCGGCGCAGTCGTCGGCACTTGAGTAACAGGTTTATTATGTGGCTGCGTTTGCGCAGCGACGAACACGAAGACGAAACACAGTATGAATAACATCCTCATGACTTGTGTATGAGACATCGGCGGACAAAATGTCAGCATTGGTTTATTTTTGTCGGTTAATTTTTTGATTTTCAATATATCTGACAAAATGTGAATTATTTTAGTCTAGAATCAACTTGATGATTTAGTTTTTTTTTTTTTTTAACTTTTCCCCACACTAGAAATTTCTCCTGTATCGTGGGTGCGTTTACAAACATTTAAACTCACATACACAAACAGCCAGACCCGGAACAACTACCTGTAGGCCATACAAATACTTGTTCCGTGCAGGAATCTTACCCGCGACACGCATCGCAGCAGTCAATCGCTCACGGGGTGTCCTGCGTGGCGACGAATGCGACGCGACGCGACGCTGCGAACGCGACGAACGCGATCAACTCAACGGCATACCCTGTTTGCGGCCTATATGGCAGTCTGCGGCGAGACGCGACGTAACGCTTACTTGTTTTGAGGGCGACCAGACGCGACACCACGAACTACGAAATTGTTGATTGTAAAAATATTATATTTGTTTTCTTTCTGTGTTTTTAATATATTTTTTATAAGTCTGTACTTTAAATATGAACTTTCAAGAAAAAATGTACTGTACTTCTCTATGATTCAAGAAGAATATAAGCAAAAAAAATAATAATAAAAAAATAAAAATAAATAGTAATAGTAGTAGTAGTATAGTAGTAATTGCTATGGCATTAAGTCCGCCTTTGTACAGTTTTTTTACTTGTGCATAAAGTTTTAATAAATAAATAAATAAATAATATACCAAAATCACGTAGGACATTTGTCGCGTGTAGCATCGCGTCGCATTGCATCGTGTCACGTCGCGTCGTATTCGTCGCTCAAGCAGGACACCGCGTTAGCCACTGCGCCAACCTCACCGTCAAATCCCCCGAGTAATTCTAAAGAAATAACTACCGTGGTCGGTCACAAATAACCAAAACCAATGATTTTAAAGAAATTATTACCTTTAACAAATAATCATAATCAATTCTATCAAATAAGGAAAGCGAACCCGGTGCCATAATAAAAGCAACGCAACAGTAGAGCAAGTTATGTTCAAGAAAAAAAAAAAAAAATACTGAGTTAAAATTAATCAGCGTTCCAAAATCATTATAATTACATTACGATGTGGTTTGGTACGTTTTGACAGAACTACGCTTAATTTTTAATATTTTATACGCAAACCCTGCGTAGGGAACATAGCTGTTTTTGACATGGAAAGAAAAATGTTGATGATGTTCCCTACGCAGGGTTTGCGTATAAAATATTAAAAATTAGTTTGGTATGGCGACTTCTATACAACATTGATTTGACTACAATGTCAACGTGTTGGTTTAAGTTAGTTCGATACTTTCTTAAATAGATGGCGCTAACGTCACCGTAAGACGTTATTAATGGAACGAAAATTTCGAGAACTGTGAGCGGGGTGCGATGGTCTAGTTGGTTAAGACATCCGGTGTACTGAATCGGAAGGTCGCAGGTTCAAACCCTGCTCGCACTGGAATTTTTCTTTCCATGTCAAAAACAGCTACGCTTAATTTGTGGTAACAGTCTGCGCGTCGGTATCTTTTAAGGACGGTTCCCACCTAGCGGAAAAATCCTCGCGCACTTTTTTGATGTCACTGAATGGAGGACTATCAGTAATACCATCATTGTAATCATCATCTGCCCAGCCTTTTCCCAGCTATGTTAGGATCGGCTTCCAGTCTAACCGGATGCAGCTGAATACCCGTATTTTACATGGAGCAACTGCATATTTGACCTCCATAACCCAGTTAGTACTAGGTAATACGATACCCCTTCGTAAGACTGGTTGTCAGACTTTTTGGGTCACTGAATACCTGTGACGATTGTCAAAGATCTACAAATGAGAGCCGGGACCAACGGCGTAACGTGCTTTCCGAGGCACGGAGGAAACTCGGTATTTAATGGGTGGTCACCCATCCACAGACCAACCTAAGCAAGCACGGCTTAACCTAAAAATCGATCCGAGTGACTGTTATCATTTAGCCACGAGCTCTCACTATCAGTATTATCTTTTCGTATAAAATAGGGCGCTCGAATACGCGCAAGGAACTCTTACACTTGTATCTATAGTCAAGTTAAAGTTATTACTTGAGTTTAAGTAATCACTTAGGCAACCATTTTTATGCAATAAACAAGAATGTTAACGAAGTAAGAACCGTCAAAGAAAACTAAGCTAAGAATTCTAACTTTTGACAGTTCTAACTTCAAACAATTACTAAACTGCAGAATAAAAATCGTATCTTAAGTAATAACTTTTACTCAAGTAATCACTGTGAATTGTTTATATAGATCGGGTGTTAATGTCTACGTTGAAATTTATACTAGAAGGCCATAGTGATACAGTCCTTTATTCAGTGACAACAAAAAAGTGCGCGAGGATTTTTCGCGCTCGGTCAAAACTGACCCTTACAATGACGTGTATACGTCTGATCAAAATCAAAAATCAAAATCAAAGCATTTATTTCAAGTAGGCCAGTTACAGGCACTTTTGAATTGTCGAACAAAGGCAACAGTAAAATAAAGCTACAGTCCCAGTCACAAGGCACAAAAACTGTGAAAGTACTGTAGTTGCCCATTCCCTAACGTAGATCTCTATGGAGAAGAACGGGCAAGAAACTCCATGGACACTCTTTTAAATCAGAATACTTTAACAAAGCCTTGGTTACATCATTCATTTTGAGATGGTACATTATGTGAGAACGATGCAGCAAGATGTGTACGTTAAAAGTGTCCATAGTAAAAACAATTCAACAATAAAATAATTAACTCAAATAAGCCGTGGCAAATAAGAGATGACCAGTCACAACTGACAGCGCCCGTTCACGAACATGACGCATGTATCAGCACCGTTCAACTCAACCATTTTGAAGGGAACTAAATGATCCGACACACGTGCCACCATCAGCGAGACATTTGAGTGAGCATGACATACTCCTAACCGCCAGGGCACATTCAAGTCAAGAAAAGACGCAGGTTTCCAGCGAATGACAGCTTTCTAGTAAATAATACTCACACAATATGGGCTAGGCGGCTATATAATACAAAAGAGATTGAAACTATACAATGCAAAGATAGTTATACAATCTTCATCAGCTCCAACATTACTATTTAATGCTATCAATTTAGGCGCCCCTGTTCTTGTGGAGCAGGACCGGCATTGAGCCAAGCATTTTATCAGTGATATAATCGTCCAACTTGTAGTATGAAATGAATGATCCACTCGGAGTCTCACTTAGTAATGTTTTGGAGAACACTCGCTTCTTTATAAATACCGGACCAGTTTCCTACATATACAGGTTAAATGAGAACTTCCATCCGTTCTTTAGCATACGTTATTTATACTGGTTACACTGGATTTTGAAAGATAAATACAGGGTGTAAACAGACCCTTCACATAGCCGTCAACCTAGCATTCTGTACATCAAACTAAGTAACTTTACGCAAAAATTATTGCTGGGAATCGACTTTTTTTTTTTGGGTGAAAAATCACGTTTTACGGTAGGACTCGATGGAAAGCACTTAAAGCGTTGTACTGATGGATGGATTGAATAGTACGGTGGTCGTGGAGGTGTGTAAAGTAAAAATCTTAGATTAAAAACATGTATTTTTAAAAAAACTTGTGGTAAAGTTGGAGCTTTGACCCTCAATATCTCCGTAACTAGAAGGTTCCCAGGTACGGTCTAGAATAAAAACATGATCGCAAAGACGGGGAGAACAAGTGCCTTTCGGCTATGTTAAGGGTCTATTTACACCCTTTATAGTCCCACTAACTTAATCAAGAATGGATCCGCATGAATAGCATGCAGCAGGATCATTTGCAGTCATTTGTGCCTCTTTTTGTTCAGCCTGGCTCAAGCCACAATAATAATGGGTATAAAAATATCCTTAACGAAGCCGAAAGGTACTTATTCTCCACTTCATTGCGATATTTTTTTCCAACTTGTTCAGAAGCTTGTTTTTTATTTTTTATTATTTTACAACTTTACTTTAAGTACCTCCATGACGCCTGTACTATTAATTGCATCCATTAGCACAATGTTTTGAGTGCGTTTAGTCGAGTGCAATTAAATTGGGATAAAGGCAAGAGAACTGGAAGACGTTGCGTTGGAAGGCCTCCCACTAGGTGGACCCATGACCTGGTAAAGGTTGTGAGGATCCGCTGGATGCGAGACGTACGGGACCCGTCAATGTAGCGACGCTTGGGGGTGGCCTATGTCCAGCAGTGGACGTCTTTCGACTGAAATGATGATGATGAGAAGCAGAAGAATGATAATGATGATGATAGTCGTAGTGCAATTAGACAATAAGGTGGAACGAAGTTTATAGTGGTCGGATTTTCATGGGACTTTTTTTTATTGAGTTCCTAGAAGAATAGAGAAGAAAGTTAAAAAAAAAGATTTGCAGTAAGCGTTTTTTTTTTTAAATTTCCTTTGGATTTTTTTTTCTTTTATGAATAACTTCAAATACGACGAATTCATATTATGGCGTAATAGTGTGACCTGTATGCAAACATTAAACGCCAATTTGGTCTGTATCTTTGTTAATTTTTGTCGATGAAATGCATATATTTCAAGCTTTTTTTGAAAATTTCCTATTTTCTTTAATTATTACTTAAATATCGAATTTCAACACTAAGATTTCTTTTGAAATTATTAAATGATGCTTTTTCACAGATAACTGGACCAAAAAATAATCATAAAGACCACTTTCACGAAAAAAAAAAAATATTCCAAAGAAAATTAAAAAAATAAAACGTGTCACGAGCGGCAATTTTTTTTTTAACTTTCTTGTCCACTCTAGGAACTTAATAAAAAAAGTCGCATGAAAACCTGACCACTATGAACTTCTACCTTTTGAGTATTTTTTGTCTAATTGCACTCGGCTAGTTATGAGGTGACGAAACGAATTTTTATTGGTGTGACAAATCACGTTTTACGGTACTCATCCTACCGTAAAACGCGATTTGTCGCCCCCTATAAAAAGTCGTTTCTCAGCATTAATTTTTCGTAGTACGTACTTAGTTTGATTTAAAGAAACCTTGGTTGACGACTTCGTGAAGGGTACGTTTACACCTTATACACCGTGACTTTTTAGTCGTCTTACAACGACAGCCCACTTCATGTATCCAATGACTACTGAACATTCTTAAAAAAAAAATAGGTATTTATGAGTTTTTAATAACTTAAAAATAAAAATATTATTCAGTATTATGCCGCATGACGTAGTTAAAACACCCTGTTGCGAGCGATGGTCTACTGGACTCGAGCGCTGGGTAGGTATGTTCTCCCGTTTGACACGTAAATATCATTAACAGGATGTTTCATAATTTTATTCTAATGTATTATTTATTTTTGTTTGTATTCATTACGGCAAGTGAAAAAAAAAATCGCGCCTAGAGCTATTTTATGTCGGGTACATTGAGTGGACCACCTTTGTAAGACGACTAAAAAGTCACGGTGTATAGGCTGATGTTTTATTTTGTAAATATCATATTCTCAATAAGACAGATTTATTATTCAAAACCTGTTTATTAGTTATTAACGTGTTTCTTTGTTCCAATATTTCTTTATATTCATCATCATCTTCTTGACCTTATCCCATGTTACTTGGGGTCGGCGCAACACGTTTTTTTCTTCCAATCTCCTCTGTCAACCGTCACGCTATCTTTTACTCCTTTAACTTTCATACCACACGCACACTATGTAAGAAAGCATATTACAAGTTGGACGATTATATCACTGATAAAAATGCTTGGCTAAATGCCGGTCCGGCTACACAAGAACAGGGGCGCCTGAATTGATAGCATTAAATAGTATTGTTGGAGCTGCTGAAGATTGTATAACTATATTTGCATTGTATAGATTCAATCTCTTTTGTATTATATAGCCGCCTAGCCCATATTGTGTGAGTACTATGTACTAGAAAGCTGTCATTCGCTGGAAACCTGCGTCTTTTTTTGACTTGAATGTGTCCTGGCGATTAGGAGTATGTCATGCTCACTCAAATGTCTCGCTGATGGTGGCACGTGTGTCGGATCATTTAGTTCCCTTCAAAATGGTTGAGTTGAATGGTGGTGATACATGCGTCATGTTCGTGAACGGGCGCTGTCAGTTATGACTGGTCATCTCTTATTTGCCACGGCTTATTTGAATTAATTATTTTATTTTTGAATTGTTTTTACTATGGACACTTTTAACGTACACATCTTGCTGCATCGTTCTCACATAATGTACCATCTCAAAATGAATGATGTAACCAAGGTTTTGTTAAAGTATTCTGATTTAAAAGAGTGTCCATGGAGTTTCTTGCCCGTTCTTCTCCATAGAGATCTACGTTAGGGAATGGGCAACTACAGTACTTTCACAGTTTTTGTGCCTTGTGACTGGGACTTTTTTTTTTTTTTTTTTTTCCGGATGGGAAATCATCAAATGACCCCCCCCACTCTGGGCGGAGCGGAGGGGAGTGTCAGACTTGTACTGACTAAAACCCATCCATGTTCCTTCTCTGCCCTTTGTGTTCCAGGGCCACGGTATCTCTTTCGAACAGTCCCGCAGCCCTGGCAGGCATCGCCCCATGCGGACCCCTACTTGATTGCTGACATCTCTTTGAGGCGCGCGTGGAACACGAACGCGCCGTCGACACAGCCTGTCGTCATAAGACGGCCGGACGGCGAGCTAGCCCATAACTCGCCGTCCACAGGCCAGCGCCTACGGTGGTCGGAAGCCACCACGTGTCCCCCGACGCCCAGGGCGTCTCCCGCGGCGGCTGGGACGTGAGGTTCTTTCCCTCTCACGTCCTGCCACCTCCTTCACTAGCATGACTGCTTCGCAGAAGGAGGTGACGGCTTCCCATTCTCTCTCGCTCCGGACCATGGCTTGAACCAAGGCCGGACGCGAGAGATTGCCGCCGCCAATCGCCGCTATGAGGACACGGCGGTGCTCCGCCCAAGCGGGGCAGACCTCCACGGTGTGTTTCACCGTGTCCTCCGGACGATCCTCGCAGTGGAAACACCCGGGCGTTTCCTCCCGCCCGATTCGGTGCAGGAACCTCCCGAAACAACCGTGTCCGGTGAGGACCTGCGTCAGACGGTAGGTGAGGGCGCCGTGGCGCCTCTCTAGCCACTCCTCAAAGAGGGGACTTATCGCCACTATGGTGGCGTGCCCTGCACGGGGTTGCGACAGTCGCTCTCTCCATGTCGCCATGAGATCACGCCGGAGGTCTGTCCGCTGAGCGGTAATTTGTCGCGGCAGCGGAGTTTCCCCCCTATATAGTGCTTCCGCGCGCCATTCATGCAGGCGCGCGAGGACTATCGCCTGCAGATCCCATGGCGGCAATCCGGCAAGGAGGCTAGCCGCCTCGCCAGAGATCGTGCGGTACCCCCGGTTTAGCCTTATGGCTATCACCTTTTGGGGCGCGTTCAGGTAGTGGGCGGCTTGCCGCCTCAAAGAACGCGCCCACACCGGGGCCCCGTAAAGGGCCATGGACCGCACGACCCCCGCGTAAAGCTTCCGGCAGGAGGCGTTTGGACCCCTCAGGTTGGGCAAGAGCCGCTTGAAAGCAGCCCCCGTCCGTTCCAGTTTGGGAGCCAAACGTCGGAAGTGCTCCACGAAGTTCCACCGACTGTCGAGGACGAGTCCTAGGTATTTCAACGTCGACCCGACGCCGATGGGAACCCCTCCTGCCATCAGTAGGGATCCCGACGGTGGCGCATTTCGAGGCCCATGAAAACACATGGCCTCGGACTTGTGCAATGCCACCTCGAGTCTCAATTGCCGGATCCTCTCCACAACTATCGCAACCCCGCGTGTCATGTTTTCGGCCGCCGCCTCGTGCGACCTCCCTTGCGCCAGTACCAGCGTGTCGTCAGCGTAGCAAACTACACTGACGCCGGTAGGGAGGTCGGCGCGCAGCACCCAGTCGTAACCGATGTTCCACAAGGCCGGCCCCAGAACCGAACCCTGTGGAACACCGCACGACATCTCTCGCCGGTTCCATTCTCCGCTCCGACTGGGGTAGATGACGGCTCTATCCGTCAGGTAGTCCCCGACCACGCGACGAAGGTAGGTCGGCACCCCGTGATACCGGAGTGCCTCCGCAATGCAGGTCCAGGGCATGGAGTTGAAGGCGTTGGCGATGTCAAGAGACACCGCCAAGACAACCCCGCCCCGGGACACCGCGTCCCCCGTCGTGAGGGCTCTCACGCGCATGATGGCGTCCACCGTCGAGCGCCCCTTGCGGAAACCAAACTGGTGTTCCGCAAGATCCGGCCCCATCCCTGCAAGGTGCCCGGCGAGGCGGTTGGCAATGACTCTTTCAAAGAGCTTGCCCACCTCGTCGAGCAACACGATGGGCCGGTATGCGGACGGAGAGTCCGCAGGGCGCCCTGGCTTCCGGATTAGGACCAGCTTCCCCGTCTTCCAACGAAGCGGGAACTGGCCTCTCTCCAAGCATGCGCTTAGGAGCCCTTCCAGTCGGGGCCCGAGAGCCTCAAAGGCCAGGACCCAGGCTTTGCCAGGCAAGCCATCGGGTCCCGGGGCGGTATTTCTGGCTTTCAGCCTGCGTACCGCCACTCTCAGGTCTACCCCAGTCACCTCCAGAACGTCATCGTCGTCATCGGTGTGGTCCGCTTCCGGCACCGCACGCGGTGACGGAGCCATAGGCGGGGGAGGATGCTCCCCTCGCGAAGGGAACAGAACGCTCACCACGTCCTCCACGAGCTCAGGCCGGAGACTCTGCGTTTGCGGGGGGGCCCGGGTGCGGAGTTTGTCCCGCACCATCTTGTAAGGGCGCCCCCACGGATCTCCGTTCAGAGACTCCAGCATCTCCTTGCGGGCCAAATTCTTGGCCCGCCGGACAGCCTCTTGGAGGGCGGTCTTCGCCGCTCTGTACCCCTCGTACAGCTCCGCCTCAATGGCTGCCGCATCCGGAGGGCGGATGCGGAGCCTGCGATGCCTGGCGTACAGGTGCCGCGCGGCAACGCACGCCTTGCGCAGAGACGTCAGCTCTTGCGACCACAAGTACACCTGACGCCGGGCGCTTCCTGGCCGAACTCGGGGCATTGCCACGTCGCAAATCTCGGACATGGCCTCCTGGAACCAACCCGCCTCGTTGTTGATGTCGGCAGGCCTGACCGGTGATGACACCCAGGCCTGCACGATTGAGGCTTCCAGGAGGAGCTCCCGGTCCAGCTGCTTCAGCGCCCATCGCGGACCACTCGGGGCCTCTAGGACCGGTGCGCTTGAGGTCTGAGTGGAGACGTCGAACCGGATGTACCGGTGGTCGGAATAGGTCTCCACCCCCTCCATGACGCGCCAGTCGACGACACGCGGTGACAGAGCGGGGCTAGCGAACGAGATGTCCACCACCGACTCGCCCCGCATCCGCACGCACGTGGGGACAGAACCCCGATTTAGGACGACTAGACCTGTCTCCAGAGCCCAGTCCTCCACCATCCTACCCCGCACGTCCGTGTAACGAGAACCCCAAGCCAAGTTCTTGGCATTGAAGTCCCCGAGCACAAGCACGGGGAGGGAATGGCTTCCGAAGACGACACTCAACTCCGTGAGGGAGTTGTGGAACTCGGCGAGAGTTCGGCTCGGGGAGAAGTAGACTCCCACTACAACGATCTCCCCGAACCGTGCCGCCACGCACCCCTGACCCTTCCTGACACTCTCAAGGGTCGGGGTACCGGCGGCGGCCGACGCAATTATGGTCACTGAGCCGCTAAGGTCCTCCACCCAGTCATCCCTGGGCGGGACAAAGTACGGCTCAGCGACCACGGCGATGTTAATCGACCACTGCGCCATGCTCTGGAGCAACAGGTCCTGAGCGCAGGCGCAGTGGTTGATATTCGCCTGGAGAAGGCGTAATGGGGCCGTTACTGGCACTCCATTTCAGCCCCCTCCCGAGCCCCCTGCGAGGGCACAGCTGCGGAAGTTGCAGCAGTAGCGGCAGCGGCGGCGACAGTGGCGGCGGCTGCGGTGGTGGCGACGGTGGGGGTTTTGACGGTGGTGGCGGAGGGCCTTCCCTTGCCCCTGGCCTTGGCGGGAGTACCGCAGGCCTTGCTCCCTGCCCGGTGATCGGCCGGCCTGCCAGCTGCCGCACATGCGGCGCAGTGCGGTGCGGCAGAGCAGGCCGCGGCCAAGTGACCGGGCTGGCCGCAGCGGAAGCACAGGCCACTGCGGTCCACCTCCGAGGTGCACCGGACCGACACGTGGTGCCCCACATGACAGCGGAAGCACCTCAGAGGCCTGGGCTCCAGCAGCTTCACCTGCGCTGACACCCAGCCCACCAAGAGCCTTCGGCCCTCCACAATGGCTTTCGCCGCCGTCACAGGGCAGCTTACCGTTACGGTTCGCATGCCCGACAGATCCGGACGTAAGGTGCCTGCTTTGACCTGCTCGGCAGGACACCCACCGGTCCTGGTGACGGCGGCCACCACCTCCTCCTCGGTCACCGAGTCGTCCAGACCCAGGATGCGCAGGTCTGCGCATTTGACGGGCCTGGACACTCGGGCCTCGTCCGCATTTAAGGACGCTCTGAGCTTTTCGGCCAGAGCGTCAGCGGACGAGTCACGGGTTTCGCCGGGGATCTCTAGCACTCGAGCCCCTGTTGCGGTCACTCTAAGCCGGAGGCCCCCGGCGATCCCGAGCTCTCTGAGATCCACCGTCGCCTTCGCTTTAGCTAGCACGTCGCGGTAGGTGACGCCCCTCTTTTCCGCATCCGGCTGTAGCGTTATCACCACAGCAGCGGTTTTCGGGGCGCTGAGCCCAGCCGCGACGCTTCGCTCCTTTTGTCGGCGCTTCCGCTCCCGCTTCCTGGCCTTTTTTGCCGCCCTTCGCTCCCTCGCTCTTTCTCCGGCCACCTGCCACCCGGACTCGGCCACAGAAGGCTTAGTGGGCGGGGGAGGCGGCGGTGGCGGTGGCGGCTGTCTTGCGGCTGGCGCCGGTACATACGCCGCCTTGCCCTTCTTTTGGGCCACCGCCTTGCTCTGCCTCAGGGCCGCCGCCCTCCCGACCGGAGCCGGTTTCGCCAGAGCCGGCTTTTCGGGGGCCGACGTAACCCTGCCGGAGAGCTGGCTGGACGGCCCCGGTGCGGAGGCCACAGCAGCCGCATATGTGGCCGACTTGTTTGCCGCCAGGGGGGGGCGCAGGACAATGCCCTCCAGAACGGAGAACCGCGCCTGGAAGGCAGCCAGCTCCTGCCGAACCAGGTTGAGAACCTGGTTCTCCACCGACACGGGCTGACTTGGTCGCTGCTGGCCCCCATTTTGGGGCGCCTCGCGAGAGCCGGACTCGCGCAGATCGGCCAGGTCTGCTCGGAGCTTCTTGTTCTCCTCTTGGAGAAGCTCCGTAGCAGCCGTCAGGCGAGCGACCTCCGCCCGCAGTTTGGCAACTTCGTCTGGTGGAGGCCCCGCATATCTGGCCTTCGCTGCCGCTATGATGGAGGCGGCCGCTGCAGGTATGGCCCTTTGTCTAGTAGAGGGCTTCTGCTTGTAGGACACAGCCCTCAGCGCCACCTCCACCTCCTTCGCAAACTCGGCCTTGCGCTCCGCATCTGAGCCGCCGTCTGCGACCGCCTCGTCACCAGAGGAGCCCGAACGATCCACCCCGTGACCGGCACCCCCGGGTGGCGCCCTTCCTCGGCAAGCCGCGCCGACCTCTCGGTGACAGACAGGCCTCTCCCCTTGCCGCGGATCCCGCCACGCTTGCTGGTGGGGATCTTGCGAGCCGAAGCCAGCTCCCCCTCTGACGACGACTCTCGGTCGCCTACCGGCCTGGATCGCTTGCGTAGGAACTCCCTGTTCCCCGCAGCAGCCCCGGGCCTCCCGCGCCGGGAGCTCTCTGAGCCTCCCGCGCTCACATCGTTGGATGCGGCGCCGGACTCCGACCCCGCATCCCTCTCCTTCCTTCCTTCGCCGTTATCGGCCGTATTTTGGGTTAATTGTTCTTTCATACAGTTCCCACGAGTATGGGGGAAATAAAAAGTCCACCTGGGCAGTGCCCCCTGTACCCAGATAAGCCATAGCCAGGCCCGGCAGTGGTTCGCACTAACGACTGATTTTCCATAGGAACCCGTCAGCCATACATCTCCTCGCGGTGCGCCGCCGCTTGAGATTCGGGGTAACTTTTTATAGAGGTTTTCTACCTCGTGGTCCGGGCGGTTAAGCCAAGACCCTTGGTCCCAATCGAAGCCGCGAGACGTGTTCCACGACACTTCGACGGAGGGATTACGATATCGACGGGGACAGTGAAGGACTGTGTCCTTCACTGTCTGCTCGGAGGCAGGGTAAGTGCACACCGAGCCCGCCCTTGCTCCTCCGCTGTGCCCTCTGCTTGTCAGAGGGTCACGCGGAACAACGCCCCCTAGGCCCACAATGGGCCCCTCCCATGTCAGAATATTAGCCATGGACAGTAACATTCCCCGAAGAATAAGAATCTCTTCCCATTCCTCGGGGAAGGACACTGCCCACGCCCAGGGTGCACCGGCCCAGCAGCTGCTATTCCCTCCAGACGTATCGAGAGGGACCGGCAGCCATCAGGCACACGAGGAGGAATTCTGACAACACACCCCTTGTGACTGGGACTGTAGCTATATTTTACTGTTGCCTTTGTTTCGACAATTCAAAAGTGCCTGTAACTGGCCTACTTGAAATAAATGCTTTGATTTTGATTTTATCATTCCTCACACAATCCATCCATCGTTTCTTTGGTCTTCCTCTCCCTCTCCGTCCATCAACGTTCATCACTCTTTTAATCACATGCGATTCGTCCCTCCGCAGCACATGTCCATACCAAGACAGTCCCCTTTCAACTTTTCTGTAACTGGCGCAACTTTTAAACTTTCTCTAATATACTCGTTCCCTACCTTATCCATTCTTCATATTATTTATTCATATTAATTTTATTGCGTTCCACAATGTTAAAACAGGTTTTACAAAAGGCTTACAGCTAAAAACAATTACGGACCCTGTTAGGGCCCAGCAATGTACAATATTAAAATTAAATTTTATACAGTTAATGATATCATAGACAACCATTTCTACTTATAATTTACAAATAGAGGGTTATGAGAAACATACTTAGTACAATTCCACAAAAAAAAAAGTAACATATAGCAACTCATTATCAATATTATTTATAATTGAGATCAATAGTATTATATAATTGTAGATATTTATTTATAAATATTAAGAACAATAGTAGGTATTATATTATAGTAGATTTTAGTTGACGGCACGGTTGGCGCAGTGGCTGAGCGATTGACTGCTGCGCTTCGTGTCGCGGGTTCGATTCCCGCACGGAACAAATATTTGTATGGCCAACAGGTAGTTGTTCCGGGTCTGGCTGTTTGTGTATGTGAGTTTAAATGTTTGTAAACGCACCCACGATACAGGAGAAATTCCTAGTGTGGGGCAACGTTTTTAAAAAAAAATTATAATTATTGAGATTATAATAGGTATATTCAATCGAGGTAAGTATTAACGTTACTTCTACACCGCGCGCTCGTGCTAGGGCAGGGAGAAAGAGAGGGAACTAGACGTCTTGTATAGCTCTCTCCTTTACACATTGAAGTGACATTAAAGTAATAATGCATCAATGAGGTTATTTTAACTCTGATATAAAGTTTATGACAGCGAGAATAAAGCTGGCCTCCCACTAGGTGGGCCGATGACCTGGCAAAGGTTGCAGGTATCTGGATGCGAGACGCACGGGACCGGTCAATGTGGCGACATTTGGGGGAGGCCTGTGTCCAGCAGTGGACATCTTTCGACTGAAATGATGATGATGATGATGGTGTACTTCAAAATCAGAGATAAAATAACAAGGAAAGCCAGTTATGAACATCGACACGTAAACTGTTACCACGAACTCATCACATGGTTCTAGATCTCGCAGGATAGTCTTTTCGTTGGTTATTATAAAAACTCTGTTGCTTACAGAAGTCCTGTTTTTTTTGTCAATATTCCATACACCGAGTAAAGTTCTAGTCATGAAGATACTACTTATATTATGTTTCGTCTTTGCGTTCATCGCTGTTCATGCGCAAGCGGCTGTGCCACAGAAGGATAATAGTAACTATTTTTTTAAATTATTTATGTACCTCTAAGACTGGTTCAAGGTGGCCCGAGAAGAGATCGTGGGACGCCTTTGTCCAGCAGTGGGACAGTACAGGCTCAGCAAAAACAAACAGTAATGGTAACGTCCCCGATTTACGTGTCGTAGATCGAAGGCGGCGAGATGGGCAAACGATATTGTTGTCATCGGGAAACAAATCTGGATGCGACTGGCACAGGAAGGTGGAGAGTGTCAAAAAACGAGATATACACCTACCTCTGCTTGTCTCTGCATCACCCAAAGGTTGACTGGTGGAAATCCCTAGGGCATTAATTCCACCATACAACAGTATTTTTTTGTGGTCTAGTGATTTGCGACTGCACTTAATATTTCACAATTTTAACTTTATTGCAATCAGCAACTGATGTTTGCCAAATATAATTATTATTATTAGATTTCATGTCATGCCGATCGGTTGTTTTCCTGGGTTGGTCCGTGGATGGGTGACCGCAGATTACCTACCGAGTTTCCTTCGTGCCTCAGAAAGCACGTTAAGCCGTCATCCCTGCTGTCAATTGTAGGTCTTGAGATACAGGCCGCTGACAGACGGAGACAGGCTTAGTAATAGGAACCCTAAAACCAGCTATACTAGCTCACTCGAGATTTTTTTTAGGACTTCCCGAGTTATCGAGACGATTCCTGCCTGCATCAACGATCATTGCTAAATATAACACAACAAAAAATAACACTTGAGGATCATCACCGTCTTGAGTGAAATGACGAATCAATAAAAAATAATTGAAATAATTTTTATTTATTCTAACCCACTGTTTGTATTATGATGGAGGAGTTCGTGGCTAAATATTAACAGCCACACGGTTCTATCTTCAAGGTTCAGCTAAGCGTGATAAAGTAGGTTCGTGGATGGGTGGCCATCTATTACATGTCGAGTTTTGTCTGTGCCTCGGAAAGCACGATTAGCCGTTTTTCACGAGGCCTGATAACCCGTAATTTCAAAGGTTATCGTATTACCCAGTACTAACTGGGTTGTGGAGGTCAGACAGGCACGTCATCATCTGGCTAGCCTTTTCCCAACTATGTTGGGGTCGGCTTCCAGTCTAGCCGGATGCAGCGGAATACCAGTATTTTACATGGAGCGACTGCCTATCTGACCTCCACAACCCAGTTAGCACTGGGTAATACGATACCCCTTGGTAAGACTGGTTGTCAGACTTTTTGGGCCACTGACTACCTAACGACTGTCAAAGATCTACAAATGACACCCGGGACCAACGGCTTAACGTGCTTTCCGAGGCACGGAGGAGACTCGGTATGTAATGGGTGGTCACCCATCCACAGACCAACCTAGGCAAGCACGGCTTAACCTAAAGATCGATCCGAGCGGCTTTTATTATTTACCCACGAGCTCCTCCTCAGACAGGCACGTCCTCCATGTAATATACAGGTATTTAGTTGGGAAAAGGCTAGGCAGATGATGATGAGTTTGCATTTCCATAGAGAGGTTGATGGCCAAGTAATAAAGGTCTTCAAGGTTAAGCAAAGATTCCCGAGGTTAGTAACCTTCCGTGCTTCGTAATGGTGACTGTTCACTCTCACGCCGAGATACTACTAAGCAGGGCGAGTGCGAGGTGTGTACATAGAAGCGCTCGTCTAGCTAGTCGTCGGTTTTCCTCGCTTGCTCGTTCGGTTTTATGCGAGACATAGAGAGCTCTCGGTCGAGAGTGTACAGCCACCACTGAGCACATTAAGTCATTCTCGGTGCGGGCTGTCATTAGTAGATCGTTGACAGTCGTCACGAATATAATCTGAAGTCACAAATACAATCTGCATTTATACTAATATAATAGGTCTTTACCTATGTAGTTGGAGTTTTAATAACCAGCATTTTCAGATTTAATTATCTGTGGATTGACGCGCAATTCGAAATTCAAATAAATTTTATTCGAAAGGTGTGTTCTTTTAATTTCAAATTTAGTAATTTGTTTTTAGATAGTTTTTTTGTTTTTGTGAAATTGTGGTAGTTTTTGGCGCCATGGATAAACTGAAAATTCGTACAATTTTCGAATATGAGTTCCTACGTGGACATACCGCTACGCAAACAACACGAAACATTAACGACGTGTACGGGCCTAACACTGCTTACATAAACACGGTCCATTATTGGTTCAATCGTTTTAAATCTCGAAATTTTGAGTTGAAGAATGAGCCTCACGGTCGGCCGGTAACCATTGTCGACAACGACGAATTGAAGGCGGTAGTGGAAGCGGATCCAACTCAATCTACGGCTGAGCTTGCTGCGGGCCTTGGAGATAGTGTTAAAACGACATTAAAGCACTTGCGCCAAATCGGAAAGATAAAAAAGCTAGATAAGCTAAAATAAAAAAAAAATACAAATTTTTTTGTTATTAAAATTTTCATACAAATCTCCAATTTCATAGGTAAAGACCTAATAATAAAGACGTGTTTGTACGTTGTTTTAGATTTTAGGATTTATAAAAATTATCAGCTGCCCCATACATTTGTTTCGAATAGGTATTGAAATTTTGTACAGGACAGCTGATAATTTTTTCGCATTTCCGTTATTGGACCCACGGAGAAAGTTGTTCAGTTTGATGGTCTGCAGCATATACTTTCATATGACTATACCCTTTCTGTTACACCCTGTTTATAGACGATACAGATTGTAGTTGTTGCAAACCATGCTAGAGGCTAGACTGGAAGCCGACCCTAACATAGTGTAATGTATGTATGTTGGTGTGCGTGCGTATGCGCGCAGCGCGCGGCGTGTCATGTCAAGGACAACAAGTCCCCAATAAACCGCGGTACTAGCCACACGTTGTTTTACTTAAACACCTCACTGGCTAGTACCGCGGTTTATTGGGGACTAGTTGTCCTTGGGAAAAGGCTAGGCAGATGATGACTATGTTGTCCTATTAAACCTTACAATTTGTATAATTCATTCAAAGCGACAACTATGACAGTCAAACTGACTTCCATCTTGTTTTTGATTTCTCTACTTTCACAGCACCAGCCACGGAGCCTGGCTTTGTGCCCGGTTGATAGGCTCGCCCCCTATTACATGGGACTTAAACATAACTGGCGAAATGTGGGTGTACTATTTGTACACCTGTCTTACCCTTCGGAGATTACAAGCTTGATGTTATGTTATTTCTTATTTAATTTTTGTGAACAGTGATCCAGGCTCCGACTTTCGGTATCTCGGTTCACTCGTGCAAAGCGATGGCGAAATAGATCGTAGTGTAAAGCACAGAATTAACACGGGATGGATGAAACGGCGGCAGGTCACGGGAACAATCTGCGACTCCCGCATTCGCCTTAAACTTAAGGGGAAGATTTATAAAACAATGGTTAGACCTGCTGTCTTGTATGGATCAGAATGTTGGGCCACAAAAGGGATAAATGAAAGGCATTTGCATGTGGCGGAGATGAGAATGCTAAGGGGGATGTGTGGTGTTACGCGAATGGATAAAATAAGAAATGAGTATATAAGAGGAAGTTTGAAAGTAGCGCCGGTGACTGAAAAGTTGTGTGGTAATCGGTTGTCGTGGTATGGGCATGTGATGCGGAGGAATGAGGAAAATGTTGTGAGGAAAGTTTTGAGTATGAATGTGGATGGGTATATGAGTAGAGGAAGACCAAAGAAACGATGGATGGACTGTGTGAAGGATGATATGGCAAGAAAGGAGGTGACTGCTGAGATGACGAGTAATAGAGTAGTATGGAAGAAGAGGACATGCTGCGCTGACCCCAAATGAATTGGGATAAGGGCAAGAAAATGATGATGAGTGATCCAGGCATTACTTTAAGAATTCGGATGAATCAAAAATGCATAATGCTACGATGCTAATTACGATAGTTTTATTATTTTTGAAGAACTCGAATACTTGAATCGCTTCATGCAGCTGTACAAGACCATGGTATATCTTAGGATCTAGAATGACACTGACCTTATCATCACAGTTCCTTCAGAAAATCAGGTTCGTAGTCTTCGTAACCGGCGCGCGTGTTAGACCACATGTATGAACGTGGACGGGACAAAATGAGTATGGTAAGGATCGTAACAAGCGTTCGGCAGTTTGTACTTACCGCCGTGGTAAAATCCCTAGAGTTTTTTTTTTTATTTATCTTAGGCTATATTAGGAGCTCGTGGCTAAATAATAACAGCCGCTCGGGTCGATCTTTAGGTTAAGCCGTGCTTGCCTAGGTTGGTCTGTGGATGGGTGACCGCCCATTACATACCGAGTTTCCTCCGTGCCTCGGAAAGCACGTTAAGCCGTTGGTCCCGGCTGTCATCTGTAGATCTTTTACAGTCGTTACAGGTAGTCAGTGGCCCAAAAAGTCTGACAACCAGTCTTACCAAGGGATATCGTATTACCCAGTACTAACTGGGTTGTGGAGGTCAGATAGGCAGTCGCTCCATGTAAAATACTGGTATTCAGCTGCATCCGGTTAGACTGGAAGCCGACCCCAATATAGTTGGGAAAAGGCTAGGCAGATGATGATCTTAGGCTATATTAAATACTTTTTAATTTCAAATATCCAGTTGCATAACTGGAAGACGTTGCGTTGGAAGGCCTCCCACTAGGTGGACCGATGACCTGGTAAAGGTTGCAGGGATCCGCTGGATGCGAGACGGACGAGACCGGTCAACGTGGCGACACTTGGGTGAGGCCTATGTCCAGCAGTGGACGTCTTTCGGCTGAAATGATGATGATGATGATGATTCAGCTGCATCCGGTTAGGTTAGAAGCCTAGCCCATCATACTATACCGGGTGTAAACAGACCCTTCACATATCCGTCAACCAAGCATTCTGTACATCAAACTAAGTAACTTTACGCATAAATTATTGCTGGGAATAGTTTTTTTTTTTTTTGGGGTGAAAAATTACGTTTTACGGTAGGACTCGATGGAAAGCACTCAACGCATTGTTCTGATGGATGGATTGAATAGTACAGGGGTCGTGAAGTTGTGTTAAGTAAAAATCTTACATTAAAAACATGTATTTAAAAAAAAAACTTGTGAAAAAGTTGGAACGTTGACCCCCAATATCTCCGTAACTAGAGGGTTCCCAGGAATCCCAGGTATGGTCTTGAACAAAAAAAATATCGCAAAGAGGGGGGAACAAGTGCCTTTCGGATATATTAAGGGTATATTTACACCCTTTAGTTACGAAAAGGCTAGGCAAATGATGATAATATCTGAAATAATTCGTACTGCAGCTTTACACTGTTAAATAAAGACAAATAAACACTATGGACTGGAGTCAGTGCAGATATTTTAAGGAAATATTATTTTCTTAATAAAAGTCAGATTCATTCATACAGTATTTCTTTATATATGTTAAAAGCGTGTTTTTTTGCGTAATTATTTATTTATTTTAGTACATGGAGGACTTACAGCTAATAAAAACAAACAAACAAGGAAACCATAGTCACCAGAAAGCCAATTACAACTCCTCACGTATAGACTTTGAATAAAAAAAAAAAAAATCATGGTGTGAGCACAAAAACAGAAAATACACCGCTTTAATCAAATGTGACAATTGATCGTCCTTATGTTAACTCGATTTAGAACTATATGTATGTCTGTGAACTATGAGTGTATATTGGACGGCATGTCCAACTATTCATTTTCTATTCGAGTTTACGCATTTTCTTTCACTCTTCTGGTTTATTATCTTGCTCAATTATCCTTGACAGAGGTTGCGACGGTAACCCAACGCTGGGGTAGGGTATTCTAGCGTTGTTAAACTTACTGTTACTGAAACAAAAAATAATCTAATCATTTGATGTTTGTAATGCTCATGTAAAACACAGCTTAAGCATAACCTTACAATGTTCCCACTGCTGGGACACAGGTCTTTTCTCCACCACGCGGGTTGGAAGGTGTGACATACTATTCGAATTTTTGTTTCTGTGGCATTGCCACATTTCCTTACGACGCGATGTTTGCATTCACCGTTTTGTGAGCAGTATTGATGAAATACATTTCACAAAAAAAAAGCGCTGCCTGGGTTCGAACCTAGAACTTCTAGTTTGGGACAGCTGCAACTGCTTTACCACTGCTCGTCCTTAGTGGTCGTATTCGTTTCAAAAGAAAAATCTTTGTGTCCAATTCTATGCTTCTAGACCCAGTTGTTTAGTCCCATGTGATAAGGGGTGAGCCTATTCATATTACATCCAGACTTCGTTGTAGTAAGTACCATTAGTCACCGCGCATGCTTTGTTAATTATAAAGGATGATAGTTTTAAATTGAACGTCGCCATCTTGTTGTTTTTTTTGGCAACTAGATTTTGCACCGCGAAGTTCAGTTCGTTAATCAGATTTACCTTGTCGTTGGTTGGTGTTCCGGAACCCGTCAGTGCCGTCCGATTAACGTTTGGTTGATTTTTGATTTATTATACGAACTGATTATGCTTGATTTTGTTCGAAAATGGAATGTAACATGAGATAAAGCTAGAACAAAAGAAAATATGTACTCATTGTGAGCAGCTAGATTAATTGTTTGGGCAAAACAGCCCCCAGACACAATTAAAGCGTCGCTGTATGAGCGCATTAGTTTTTTGAACCCATTCAAAAATGGTTTATTACGACCCTCGATTGGTCTGGTTGCTTACAATAAGTGTTGAAATAATTCTCTGAGTATCATATATAAAAAATAAGACTCGAACTATAAGTCATGTAAAAATTTACGAAATTTTGGTGTCTGTTACTAGGCACAGAAGACACCTACCCTATTTTCGTCTTTAGATTAATGTAATTATTAGCCTTTTGATACAAATATTAATAATTATTTTAAAGTGAAATCTAGGTATTTTACGGAAACTTCCCGTAAAAATATGTTCAGTCGAACTGTACATAAATAAATAAATATACTTACAATTTTTGTTCGGTACTTACGATCTAGTGGCAGCGTTTGCGCAGCGACGAACAAGAAGACGAAACACAATATAAATAACATCTGCATGACTTGAACTTTATTCGGTTTATGGGACATCGAGGGGCTTACTGTTAACATATAATTATTGTTGGCGGTTAGTGAAAAAAAAACTGCACTTCTGCAAGCAGCGGTTTTTTTAACAATCAACGAATAGTCTATCCTGGGAGATCTAGAACCATGTGATGAGTTCGTAGTAACAGTTTGCTTGTCGATGTCTGTAACCTTCTCTTTGTTATTTTATCTCTGATTACGTACCTTTGACCTTTATTGTCGTAGTCACAAAGTTAATATCAGAGCTAAAATAACTGTTAAAGAATTACTTTAATGTCACTTCTTTGTGAGAAAGAGATGGAGCTATGCAAGACGTGTAGCTCCATCTCTTTCTCACACTGAGGTATGATTAAAGCAATAACAAGAAATGTAGAGGCGGGGCCAACAATACGGCAAGCCCATAAGGCAAGCAGACTGTTTAGAAACCCTAATATCATGAAAAGTTATAAGGGCAAGCCAAGCTTTAAGACTTGTATGAAAGCACCGCCACTAATGGTTGACCACCTGAACACCGTATTAACGTGTGAAACACTAGAAGTCTTACTTAGCAATGTTGTGGAGACTGCTTGTATCTTGGTTATAAATACAGGACCAGTTCAAGCTGCATGGAAACTTTCGTCCTTCCCTCGGAGTACAACATACTGGTTACACTAGATTTTTGAACGATAAATATAGCTCCGCTGACTTTATCAAGAATGAATCATTTGCAGTAATTTGCACTTTTTCCTCAACGCACAAAAATATAGAATGATGTTTTATTTTGTGAATATTATTTTCTCAGTAAAAGACAGATCATTATTCAAAATCAGTTTATTGGTTATTAAAGTGTTTATTTATTCCAATATTTACATAGTTTTAGCAAACTTTCTTTTCTTTCGTTATTTAATTAACACAAAGTACAATAAAAACGGTCCTTATTGTATTAAATGATTATGATCTACATTTCTCGCCATGACATGGTAAGGAAATAGGTTATAATTACTTAGAATCAGTTCTATAGTGGCTACACTGGCTGCGTGGTTCCTTTGGCACTTGACCCTAATCGGGATTCTGGACTAACGCCGCCATTTTGTTTTTAACAGACAATGCCCCGAATATTTGCCAACAGCACTTTAATCATGGGGGCATTTAGACAATGGCCCACCTTCCATCTTGCACCGTGTACCCTGTCATCAGCGCCTTTGATTACCTTTTGACTGCATCAGCTAGCAGAGTTCTGGGCCAAACATATTTGAATTTTACAGCATCGATACGCTAAGAAGAAGCACCTTCTAACAATGTCATCCAAGCGCCAAAATAACCATGCGGCATTATAAGTGAGCTGTCAATTAGTCTGTTGGAATGCCGTCCTCTCGATTTCCTGGCTTTTTATCCTCATCTTGAATGGGATTCTTATATTTTATAAGTATCCTTGATGGCGGCATTAGCGACGCAATAACAAAGTCTTCAGGAGAAAATGTTCCTGAAAAAAAAGGGTAGAATCACTGGGCGTTTTGGGATTTCTATTTCTAAAGTATTTCAAAGAAAAGATACGTAAGATACAAAATATGCTTAGACATACAACATTAGTTTTAGTATATGCGAAACCTGAAACACGTGTCTAGTATTTTTATGTAAAGAATCTATTTACAAAATTTCAAAACTGTTTCATGAAAAATCACAAAGTTATAACCTTTTCTGTTACCTGGTTGTCCGCACAAAAACGTGGTCACTATGCGGCGCAACCGAGCGCGCGCCTCCAGCGTCGTTTTGAGCTCATTGATAATAATAATTTGGCAGTAGGTACATATATGATTGCGATAGGTACTTAGGTGTCCAACTTGGAACCTTTATTAAATATTTTTGGGACGAAATATAACTTGGTACAAAAAAAATTGGAATCGATTCAGTTACTTATTCAGAGCAAACTATTTTAAAGTTTCGCATATACTAAAAATAATGTTGTATAGATCGAATTCGACTTTTTGTCTTAACGATGATTTCCTTCTCCGAGAGGAGAGCAGCGGTAATGAAACGAATTACACAATAGTGCCTGCTTGGGTTATAGAGTCCACGATCTCATCATCATCCACAGCCTCAATTCACTCACTGTTGGGTATATTTATTTAACACTTCAAGTCTGAGGCGGACTAAATGCCATAGGCATTCCCGCCAGTCACCCTTCGGGTGATGCAGAGACAAGCAGTGGTAGGTGTATATCTCTTTTTTTGACACTCTCCACCTTCCTGTGCCAGTCGCATCCAGATTTGGTTCCCGATGACAACAATATCGTTTGCCCATCTCGCCGCCTTCGATCTACGACACGTAAATCGGGGACGTTACCATTACTGTTTTTTTGTTTAGCCTGTACCGTCCCACTGCTGGGCAAGACCTCCCACGATCTCTTCTCAGGCCACCTTGAACCAGTCCTAGAGGTACATAAATAATTTAAAAAAATAGTTACCGTTATCCTTTGGTGGCACAATCGCTGGCACTTGTTCAGGTTCATTTTGTGGCTGCGTTTGCGCAGCAATGAACGCAAAGACGAAACATAATATAAGTAGTGTCTTCATGACTTGAACTACACTCGGTGTATGAGACATCGAAGGGCTAACTGTTAGCATATAATGTTTTTGTCGATTAGGTTAGTGACAAAAAAGCAGCAAATCTTTAAGCAACAACAAAAATTTTAAATTCTTCTAGGTCTAGAACCATGCGATGAGTTTGTGGTAACTGTTTACGTGTCAATATCTCTTAGGGGTCGTCCTTTAATCACGTGAGATTTGAACAGGGGGGAAAAAAACGCAAAAATACACAATGGGGTGGGTTTATTGGACAATTGCGTGTATTATTCGTGTTACGAAAAAACAAAAATTATGATATGACACGTAAAATATTTTTTACGAATAATGAATTAGGAACCTGAGCAAGCGAATTTCTGGCGATAAATCCGATAAAGAATCATTATTTTATGAAAACTGATCTTTAAACTATTTGATCTTTTCAATAATAATAAAAAAATACAAGTAATGTTAGGACGGGGGAGGAGAAAGTCCTTACGACGTACCACCAAGGAGGAGGAGGGTTATAAAAGTAACTTAAAAAACCTCACGTTGTTAAAGGACGGCCACTTACTGTCTTCATTTTATTATTATATCTCTGATTTTGCAGTACAGTGAGCTTTATTCTCGCTGTCATAATGTTCATTTCAGACTTAAAATAACCACATTGTTGCATTTACTTTAATGTCACTTAAGAGTGGAAAAAAGATGGAGCTATAAAGTATGTCTAGCGCCATCTCTTTTTCACACTGAGGTAAGATTAAAACAGTACTGCTGTAGAAGGTCACGGTTAGTCACCAGAGGGCTTAGCACGAGGCGCGGTGTAGACGTAACGTAAATACCTCGATTTTAGAATGGTAAGTACAAATATCCTCTAGCATTCTAGTTAAATGGTTTGCAACAATTACAAACAGTGTCGTCCATATACAGGGTGTAACAGAAAGGGTGTAATCATAAGGTATGTCCTAAAAGAATGGTTTTAAGAAAATTTATGTGATTTGTATACTGTAAGGTTCTATTATTCTGTTTATTGTGTATTATTATTATTTTTTAAATTATGATAATTTGTGTTTAGTGCTCTTTTTAATGTATAATGACTTGTTTTTTTTTTTTTTTTTAATTTATTATGATTTGTGTTTTTACTTTTTTCAAAATATGACCTGTAATTTTTGATAATTATTAATAAATAAACTAAACTAAACTAAGAAAGGATATGCTGCAGACCATCAAACTGAACAATTTTCTCCTTGGGTCCAATATCGAAAATGCGAAAAAAAATCAGTTGTCCTATACAAAATTTTAATACAAATGTATGGGACAGCTGAAATTTTTTTCGCATTTCGTGTTTGATGGTCTGCAGCATATCCTTTCATTTGACTTACCCTTTCTGTTACACCTGTATATGAAGAAATTCTTTAAAATTATAAATATTATTATTATGTGAAACGAGTATTTTTAGTTCTAAAATCGACGTATTTTCGTTACGTTTACACCGTGCGCTCGTGCTAGGCCCTCTCAACACTGTTTAGACGTGTGAACATCTAGAAGTCTTACTTAGCAATCTTGTTGAGACTCCTCGGGTCTTGCTTATAAATAGATACCGGACCAGTTACCTATGCAGGCTGATGCGAACATCCACCTGTTCCTTCGAATACATTACACTGGTTAAACTTGATTTTTGAACGGTGAGTGGTTCTTTTAATGGTTTCGTAGCCGAGTGGCGAAAAACTGAACCCTTATAGATTCGTCATGTCTGTCTGTCCGTCTGTATGTCACAGCCACTTTATTCCGAAACTATTAGGACTACACTGTTGGAACTTGGTAGGTAGATGTATTCTGTAAACCGCTTTACGATTTTTGTACAAAAATTTAAGTATTAAGGGGGGCTCCCCGTACACGTACATGGAAAGAACAAAAAAAAAAAACATCAAACCTATACATACGGGTGTCTATAGATAGGTCTTTAAAAATGACATTCAGGTTGCTTAAACCATTTTTTCTCAAAGTCAATCGTTTGAAAGATAGACACTTCCAAAGTGGTAAAATGTGTCCTCCCCTCAAATTTCTTAAGAGGAGGAAAATTCTGAAAAAATGTAGGATTGTAGAACGTAAAAGAAACGTTTAACGAAAACTAGTTTGAATAAGATTTGATGTATAGTTTTTGCGATATGGGACTTTTCATCAAACTGCAGTAGTAACTTTGTTTTTCATTAAAATACTATGAAAAACAAATTTAGTTTTGCTGTTGAATGTAATACAATAAAACATATGAATGAGCCTTCAAAATATTTTTATTAAATCGTTTGGTGCTGCGGAACCCTGTGTGCGTATGAGTACGACACGCACTTAGCCGGTTTTTTGTACCCTATGACTATGTTGACCAAAATTTAACCTTAAGCTGGACTGATAGAGACATCCTTTTGGCTTTTAGTCCACTTATGTAACACTACGTGTATTATAAAAAAAAAGGTGTAAAAATATCCATAACGAAGCCGAAAGGCACTTCTATACACTTAGCAAAATTTAAAATCAATTTTCTCGTGAAATAACGGTTTCTACTTTGATAATATTTCGTAATCATATGGCTTCCAAAATACTACATTCGTGAAAATGTACGACGTTATGATTAACGTCCAACGTTCGAAAAAAAATTGGATCGAATCTTAGGTTTGTTACATTACAAGTGAATGCGGTGACGGAGCTTCTTAGAGTATTAAAAAAAAATGGCGACATCGCCTTCCGGCCGTCTTATGACGACAGGCCGTGTCGACGGCGCGTTCGTGTTCCACGCGCGCCTCAAATAGATGTCAGCAACCAAGTAGGGGTCCGCATGGGCCGATGCCTGCCAGGGCTGCGGGACTGTTCGAAAGAGATACCGTGGCCCGGGAACACAAAGGGCAAAGAAGAAACATGGATGGGTTTTCGTCAGTACAAGTCTGACACTCCCCTGCGCTTCGCCCAGAGTGGGAGGAGGGGCCATTTGATGATTTCTCATTCGAAAAAAAAAAAAAAATAGAGCGTTGTTTCTGTCAGACAAATTTATCCCTGGTTCAGTGTCTTTCTTAAACTAGATTTATCAAATCAACGGCTCTGCACTGTACTAGCATCAAGCCGAACCAAACAAACCCTCTTTTACTGCATTGATATGCAGTAGAAGAAAATCACTTTTAAAAGTTGCTTCGTGTATACATATTAGTGCTCATGACTGTACAACCAGAGAGGTTTTCTTCAATTTTATGTATAAAGGGAGTAAATAGACTCTTAACATATCCGAAAGGCACTTGTTCTCCCCGTCACTGCGATCATTTTTTTGTTCTAGACCATACCTGGGAACCTTCTAGTTACGGAGATATAGGGGGTCAAGGTTCCAACTTTTTCACAAGTTTTTTTTTTTTCAATTACATCTTTTTAATGTAAAATTTTTACTTTACACACCACCACGACCCCCGTACTATTCAATCCATTCATCAGCACAATGCTATGAGTGCTTTCCATCGAGTCCCACCGTAAAACGAGATTTTTCACCCCAAAAAAAAAAATTGATTCCCAGCAATAATTTTTGCGTAAAGTTACTTAGTTTGATGTACAGAATGCTTGGTTGACGGTCACGGCTATGTGAAGGGTCTGTTTACACCCGGTATAAAGTATGAAAAGACTTCTTCCCCGACCTATTACATTGCGCAGCATTTTCCCTCAGCATTTTAGACGTTATTATTTGGTTGCAAGTCTTATTTTTACCAGTTTATTACTTACTTTTGCTACTTACTTCGCGGTTATGTACGTAAATTAAATTTTTAAATCTAGTCTATGCCACTCAGGGATAAAGTACTTAAAGTAGCTTCTCGTTAATGAAAGAATTATCGGAATCGGATCATTATTTCCGAAGATTACCCCTACATACAAACAAAAAAACTAATTTCACGTCTTTTAATATTAGTATAAATGCAGATTGCATTTGTGACTTCTGATTATATTCGTGACGACTGTCAACGATCTACTAATGACAGCCCGCACCGAGAATGGCTTAATGTGCTCAGTGGTGGCTGTAGACTCTCGACCGGGAGCTCTCTGTCTCGCATAAAACCGACATGGCACGAAGAGCAAGCGAGGAAAACCGAGGCTAGACGAGCGCTTCTATGTACACACGTCGCACTCGCTCTGCTTAGTAGTATCTCGGCATGAGTGAACAGACACCATTACGAAGCACTTAGGGGTTGCCAACCTCGGGAATCTTTGCTTAAACTTGAAGACCCACCAGTGCATTTTATTATTTGGCCATCAACCTCTCTATGAAAACGCAAACTCATCATCATCTGCCTAGCCTTTTCCCATCTAAATACCAGTAATTTACATGGAGGACGTGCCTATCCCTCCACCAACCCAGTTAGTATGACCCTAACTTGTATAACTTGGTTCAGAGCGATCCTACAACTTTTGTGCCTTATTAACTATTGCTCCAAATGGCTAGTTCTATCAATAGGTACCATGTTTTTTTTTCAGAAAAGACCCAAAAAAAATGCTCTTTACAAAGAATGCCCCATTTTTACGGGCGTAATTAGAGGACTACCAAACAAATTCTAAAAGTTTTTAAAATAAAAGAAATTGTTAGGAACCTAGACATGCTCTTTCTTAAAACTTTAATGTCAAAAATAATTGAATCGGCTCAGTTTTCGAGGAGAAAAGGGAAAAACGAATCGTTGACCGCGTCAAAATTTTTGTGAAATAATCGGTCTGAACTGCAGTTATCCCTATCGCACTCTACGGGGGCAGGCTTGACGCAGCGCGAAGGCAATAGTTTCGTCAAATACCTATTTTTCAAATCCTTCGCAGGTCCTGTCTCCTCTTAAGGATGCCGTTGAGGATGCGTTCAATTTTGATAGAAAAACATGGTTTTCTTCTTTTATTGCACTTTAAGAAAAACTTGAATTTGAAAAAAAAATACGTTTATTTGTTACGTCTTAGCATCCAGTCTTCTTTGTAATAACTCTACACATGTTTTGTTGGGGCGCAGACCTCTCGGTTGGCAACTGAAAAAAAAGAACTAAATCATTAAGTGAATATTTAAAGCTTCTTCTGACAATTTCATAACAAACGTACATCTACTTCAGAGTTAGAGCTTCTTCTGACAATTTCATAACAAACGTACATCTACTTCAGAGTTAGACTGCGTTTCCACCAGAGATGAGCGAGAGATGTGTGTGGAACTAACCAATCACATAGTTAAAATACCTCAATCTGTGAAAAAGAAGCGATATTATTTATTAGTTTTATACACATCGTTCGCTACGCATCCTCGCTCATCTCTGGTGGAAAAGCAGCCTAATGCTGAGATCTATGTGTCGGTTCCGGTCGTTAGTACGGACATAAAATGAATTGGAAAGCGCGGCTGTGTGCAGTGGTGACATCACGCGACCTACTTACCAGTCTATCCACAACACAGCGTGCTTCTACAGAGCCCTGATGTTCAACTCGAGGGAGGGCGACAGTCAATGTTGCGGCAGAGTTGAGACGTCTTGGAACTGTACCCAATTCATTATGCCCCGTGTTATTGTGTTAAGTTGTAATTTCAAGTAATTTGTTAGTTTAATAGAAACAGTGTATCGCACCCAGTGTGTTTTCTTAGCACGAAACCCATCGTCTGCCCACATGAGTACGAACATAACGGAATAAATCCTGACATATCCGACATTTAAATATCACTTAGGTCGTTGATTTATCGTTATTCCTATCACTAAAGCAGTTCTGTCAAACCCATCATCATTATCCAGCCCGTATCCAATTTATTTGGGGTCTGCGCAGCATGTATTCTTCTTCCTTACTTCTCTATTACTCGTCATCTCATCAGACACCTCCGTTGTCCAACAAACAATAACCTAATAGTACACTCACTAGTTATGTTTTAAGTCACAAATCCAGACGCAGCGGCTGCTACTCAGAAATTCCTGATGGAAAAACCCAATAGCACTGCCCGGAATCGAAACCCATGACCCCATGCTCGGCAGTCGAGCTTGCGACCACTCGAACAACGAGGCAGTTATCCTATTTATTAATTCAGGTTATTAACTATCTGTGTACCAAATTTCATCCGAATCCGTTTAGCAGTTTTGCCTGAAAGAGGTAACAAACATCCATCTATCCTCACAAACTTTCACATTCATATATGTATTTACTAAGAAAAGAATGAGATAGAAGTAAGATGCTGTAGTTTTTTGTTTTGCTTTAAAAACACCTACCTTTTGTGATGGTGTCGTTGCAGCGATTACAGTTGCAGGAGTTTGCGCATATGTAACTGACAACAAATAACAATGTTAATATCGCTGAAAACAGAAAATTAAATTATGAGTACAAGAATCTTTTAAGATTCGAGATTCAAGATTCTTTATTTTGCATGAAATATGGTACATGATGGTCTTATAAAATAAAATGTTTCACACATTTCGCTGACTTCCTTCAGCATGCAAACTTAAAATACCTAGCACAATGTACTCTTGGTTTAGGTACCTAGTACTAGTTAAAAATTTAACAAAATGTAGTATTAGAAAAAAAAAAACAAGTCAAAAAATAAAATAAAAATAGGAACAAAAGCTACTTAACCATTACAAATGGGTTTATAAGTCAATTGTTTTGAAAGAGAGTGCTTCTACATCTTGTTATAGTCAGTTTGGTGGGATCTGTAGAGATAAACTTTTGTATTTTCAGCCACTTTAGAGAACAGGTTTGGGTGTTTTTTAACAAACATCCCTACTTCTAAAATGTATAAGCTAGTAAGAGCAAGTAAGCCCAACTTTTTGAATAGAGGTCTACATGAATCGAGAGGTCTAGCTCCGTAAATGGCTCTGATACATTTCTTTTGGGTTATAAATACTTTTTTTACGAAGGTAGAGTTACCCCATACAAGCAGACCATATCTGAGTATTGAGCCACAGATGCCACATAACAGTAAAAATTATCTACAGCTTGTAATACAAAGATATTTAAATTATTTGCTTGAAGTGACCCAAATCTACAAATTAAAAAGATATAAAAAATACTACGTAACTTTACATGCCGAATTGCACGACCGCCACTCATCAGTTGGGACCAACTATCCTGCGGAGATCGCCACTCCATGTTGACTCTAGATGGAGTGACGATCTCCGCAGGACGCCCTCAGTCTAGATTCTAGACTGAGAGTGTCATTACATTTTAATTGAATAACTTACATTGGGTTGGGATCCATGTTACGTGGGGCGGGTTGCAGACTGTTGTAGTACAGTAACTGCAGGCACATTGTTGTGTGAACACCTGACCTGCAGTCGTAGAAGTCAGAGCGAAAATCAGAAGTGAAACATAAAAGAATTTCATTTTTTATTTGTCTATGTTCATTTCCTAGTGAAACTTGAAGCGTGTATTTCAAATAGACCGGTTAACACACTTTTGAACTGTCAAGAGCAAAAAGATGGATCTTCAAATTCTGTCCAGCCACAGGGCATAATAACTGTGGAAAGACTGTTGCAGCGATATTAGTACTAATTAGTTAATCATGCGATAATTTATTATGCGCAGCGTTATACAGGGTCAAAAAACAAAGCATTTATTTCAAGTAGGCCAGTTACAGGCACTTTTGAATTGTCGAAACAAAGACAACAGTAAAATATAGCTACAGTCCCAGTCACAAGGCACAAAAACTGTGAAAGTACTGTAGTTGCCCATTCCCTAACGTAGATCTCTATGGAGAAGAACGGGCAAGAAACTGGGTGTAACAGAAAGGGTATAGTCATATGAAAGGATATGCTGCAGTCCATCATACTGAACAACTTTCTCCTTGGGTCCAATATTGTAAATGCGAAAAAATTATCAGCTGTCCCATACATTTGGGTCGAGTAGGTATTGAAATTTTGTAAGGGACGGCTGATAATTTCTTGTGCTCAATTTGTCCTATTATAATAACATGCTTTCAGAATGCTTGGTTGACGATTTCGTGAACTGTTCGTTTATAGCCTGTAAATTACGATGTCTTTGCCGATTTTAAGCGTTTCAGGAATTTTATTTATCGTGTGGAAATCCTCGTCGATGTAGGTTCTCTCTATTCTCCGCTCTCTTATCTTTGTTTGCAAAAACACACCCTGTATGTACATTATGTGATGTGTGGGGAATTGTGCTGACCCCAGGTCGGGTTATCGGTAACGTTACTGGATTACAACATAACATATTAAAACATTACAATTATTATTAACAATATTCATATCTTATATAGTAGGTAGTTTATTAACATAATATCAATCCTGTAGCCCTCAAAGGGTTAGGCAGCTGTGTACTTACAGCCTAAATTATCTATGCCCGCGTGTAGTTCGGTGATCGACCCACGGAATTGCAGTACTGGGATAAAAAGTATCCTATGTGTCAATTCATGTTTTAAACTGTCTGCCAAATTTTATCCGAATCCCTTCAGTAGTTTTTGCGTGAAAGAGTAACAAACAAACATACATCCTCACATTTTTTTGCATTTATTGTAAGTATTAGTTAAAACACAACCACGTATTGTTAAGAGCGTAAACGTCTTACGGCATTTCATACAAACTTTCAAATGATTTTTTTTTCGAAATTACTGAACCGATTTTAATGAAACTTCGTACGCATAAGCAGGACACATAAGTCTAAAAACTTGACAGAGAACATTTTCATAAGTAACTTAGGCTACTTTTATTTTAGAAAACTGATTAGGGTTCTGTGCAAAAAAATTAAAACCCTTAAGAGCGTTAACGTCTTACGGCATTTCATACAAACTATCAAGTGATTTTTTTTCGAAATGACTGAACCGATTTTAGTGAAACTTTGTACGCATAAGCAGGATACATAAGTGTCTTTGTTTAAAAAAGATAATTGGAAATTTCTGTTTCTATGTAAAATCTAAAATCTGTATAATTTAGCTGTAACACTATTTTTCGAAAAGTTCTTTGTCGAATCTTTAGACTTATGTATCCTGCTTATGTGTACGAAGTTTCATTTAAATCGGTTCAGTCATATCGAAACAAAATCACTTTGAAGTTTGTATGAAATGCCGTAAGACGTTAACGCTCTTAAGAATTATTAACAAAATCAGATCCACATAGGAAAGTAATATTTTTATAATAATTTTACGCGGACGAAGGTCGCGGTGCACAGGTAGTTGTTTATATTTTATAAAATATATTATTTAAAAAAAAAAAAATAACTTTTATTTTAATATTTATTTAAAAACTTAAAAAATAGAATTTACGCAGGCGAAGGGAAGCTGCTTTATTTATGATAGAGACAGGCATGTAGATTTTTCACGGTTTATTGTCTTTTATTGTACATTTTGTTTTCCAAGGAAAAAAAAAATTATTGAATGAATTTTGTATTTAACGATTTCTTTATTTGTTTTCAGGTAAGTACCGACACAATTATTTCACACAAACCAGCGCTAATTTACGGTAATGTACTTTTTAAATTTATCTTAGACACTACTGTCGTCGGTGAAGGAAAACATCGTGAGGAAACTTTTTTCTTTTTAAAAAGATTCGGGTACCGTGCAAAAAATATTTAACAGTTGTAACTGTTAACCAAATCCAATTCAAATAGGGACGTAATATTTTTATAATAATTTCACACAGACGATGGTCGCAGTCAACAGCTAGTTATTATGGTAAAATTTGAGATATATTTCAAATCTATTAAAATTCCGCGTTTTTTAATTGTGTCGAGTTGACCAGTATATGTTTCAGTAAAGGTAGATGCCGAATTTCATGGGCCTCGGAATGCGCCACCGTCGGGATCCCTACTGACGGCAGGAGGGGTTTCCATCGGCGTCGGGTCGACGTTGAAGTACCTAGGACTCGTCCTCGACAGCCGGTGGAACTTCGTGGAGCACTTCCGACGTTTGGCTCCCAAACTGGAACGGACAGGGGCTGCCTTCAAGCGGCTCTTGCCCAACCTGAGGGGTCCAAACGCCTCCTGCCGGAGGCTATACGCGGGGGTCGTGCGGTCCATGGCCCTTTACGGGGCCCCGGTGTGGGCGCGTTCTTTGAGGCGGCAAGCCGCCCACTACCTGAACGCGCCCCAAAAGGTAAAAGCCATAAGGCTAATCCGGGGGTACCGCACGATCTCCGGCGAAGCGGCTAGCCTCCTTGCCGGATTGCCGCCATGGGATCTGGAGGCGATAGTCCTCGCACGCCTGCACGAATGGCGCGCGGAGGCACTACGTCGGGAGGAAACTCCGCTGCCGCGGCAAATTGCCGCTCAGCGGACAGACCTCCGGAGTGATCTCATGGCGACATGGAGAGAGCGACTGTCGCAACCCCGTGCAGGGCACGCCACCATAATGGCGATAAGTCCCCTCTTTGAGGAGTGGCTAGAGAGGCGCCACGGCGCCCTCACCTACCGCCTGACGCAGGTCCTCACCGGACACGGTTGTTTCGGGAGGTTCCTGCACCGAATCGGGCGGGAGGAAACGCCCGGGTGTTTCCACTGCGAGGATCGTCCGGAGGACACGGTGGAGCACACCGTGGAGGTCTGCCCCGCTTGGGCGGAGCACCGCCGTGTCCTTGTAGCGGCGATTGGCGGCGGCGATCTCTCGCGTCCGGCCCTGGTTCAAGCCATGGTCCGGAGCGAGAGGGAATGGGAAGCCGTCACCACCTTCTGTGAAGCAGTCATGCTAGTGAAGGAGGTGGCGGGACGTGAGAGGGAAAGAACCTCACGTCCCAGCCGCCGCGGGAGACGCCCTGGGCGTCGGGGGTCACGTGGTGGCTCCCGGCCACCGTAGGCGCGGGCCTGTGGACGGCAAGTTATGGGCTAGCTCGCCGTCCGGCCGTCTTATGACGACAGGCCGTGTCGACGGCGCGTTCGTGTTCCACGTGCGCCTCAAAGAGATGTCAGCAAATAAGTAGGGGTCCGCAAGGGCCGATGCCTACCAGGGCTGCGGGACTGTTCGAAAGAGATACCGTGGCCCTGGAACACAAAGGGCAAAGAAGGAACATGGATGGGTTTTAGTCAGTACAAGTCTGACACTCCCTTCCGCTCCGCCCAGAGTGGGGGGGGTCATTTGATGATTTCCCATCCGGAAAAAAAAAAAAAAAAAAAAAAGGTAGATGCCGAACGGTGTTCCCCAATGAAAGCCGAATATTTACATAACATAATATCACGCATGTGGGGATCACATGCGTGATGGCATCAAACGGCCACAAATCCAGACTCCGTGGCTGCTACTGAGAAATTCCTGATGGAAAAACTCAATATCTAGTAACAGCCACGGAGTCTGGAATTGCGACCGGTTGATGGCAATAGTCTCGCCCCCTATTACATCATCATCTGCCTAGCCTTTTCCCAACTATATTGGGGTCGGCTTCCAGTCTAACCGGATGCAGCTGAATACCAGTATTTTACATGGAGCGACTGCCTATCTGACCTCCACAACCCAGTTAGTACTGGGTAATACGATACTCCTTGGTAAGGCTGGTTGTCAGACTTTTCTCGCCCTCTATTACATGGGACTTAAATATTACTGGCGAAATGTGGGTGTACTATTACGCACATCCCTGCCTAACCCCTCGGAGATTACAGGTGTGATGATGTTACGTTATGAACCATCCCCCATTTGCTTAATTTCCTGTTTGAATGAGGAGAAAAGTTGCAAAAAAGTATTGCAATTTGGGAAAAATTCAGAGTCCCGATCCAGCAATCCTGTTTGCGGTTTACATTACGACCGCAATTTCCTTTCGTCGACAAGTGTACTGAACGCTACGCGCCGCATTGTCGCAGGAAATTCCCGATGTGGGAGGAAAATGGTTTAATAAAAACATGTTATGGTTCTGACATTGTTTAATAATTAATAACTAAATAACAATGAGGTTCCTATTTAAAGCTAGGTTAATGTAACCTTCTTATTTACTAATTTGTCGATTATTTGGTCTTACATATAAAATACACACGGCTTTAAATTCTCCATTAAATCTACACAATCACAAAAAAATATTATATTAACTACATAATAAATGCTTTTTACCCGACTACGGTGAAGCAAAAAGGAAGGGTTATGATTTTAGCAGTCTATGTATGTATTTTATCCACGTATGTTCCTCCGTAGCGCCTAAACTATTCATCCGATTTTAATGAATAAGGTGTCAATCGATTTGTTATTATGGCCCGGGTAACATAGGCTACATTTTAACCGACTTCAAAAATAGAAGGAGTCGATTTTATCTTGTAAACCCGTAATTTAATTAGAGCGTAATTTTTCAGTAGTCGGGTTTTTTAGCTGTAGTATTCCACACAAATTCTTGTTTACTTAAGTTCTACGGTTGAGGTAACAAAACAAAACATAATGCTTGTTTACCTCGATGCGGTGGGTAGACATTATAATACGTTCCCAATGCTGGGACAGAAGCCTTCTCTCTATGGTTGAGAGTGGACCATAACCACCACGCTGGCCGATTACGGGGAATAGATGTCACATTTCTTCGAATTTTTCGTTCTTGGACATGCCGGTTTCCTCACGATGTTTTCCTTCACCGTTTTACGAGGAGTGTGGGTTGATAGATGTCACGACTCTTCGTTTTCTTTGGTTTTAGGACATGCCGGTTTCCTCACGATGTTTTCCTTCACCGTTTTACGAGGAGTGTGGGTTGATAGATGTCACGACTCTTCGTTTTCTTTGGTTTTAGGACATGCCGGTTTCCTCACGATGTTTTCCTTCACCGTTTTACGAGGAGTGTGGGTTGATAGATGTCACGACTCTTCGTTTTCTTTGGTTTTAGGACATGCCGGTTTCCTCACGATGTTTTCCTTCACCGTTTTACGAGGAGTGTGGGTTGATAGATGTCACGACTCTTCGTTTTCTTTGGTTTTAGGACATGCCGGTTTCCTCACGATGTTTTCCTACACCGTTTTACGAGGAGTGTGGGTTGATAGATGTTACGAGTCTTCGTTTTCTTTGGTTTTTGGTCATGCTGGTTTCCTCACGATCTATGTTTGTTTTGAGAGCAGGTGCCCCCTACCATGACCTCATAAAGCAGTATTATTTTTACTTCATTGTGGAAAGAAATGGGGCTAGCTGTCCTATATGTCCACCATCTCTTTCCCGCATTCATCATCTGCCTAGCCTTTTCCCAATTACGTCGGGGTCGGTTTCCAGTCTAACAGGATGCAGCTGAATTTCAGAATTTAACATGGAGCGATTGCCTATCGGACCACAACCCAGTTAATACTGGATATTACGATTCCCGTTGGTAAGACTGGTTGTCAGACTTTTGGGCCACTGACAACCTGAAACGGCTGTCTAAGATCTACAAATGACAGCCGGGTCCAATGGCTTAACGTGCTTTCCGAGGCACGGAGGAAACTCGGTATGTAATGGATGGTCACGCATCCACGGACCGACCTTGGCAAGGTCGACCCGGTGTTATTATTTAGCCACGAGCTCCTCGTCTCTCCCAAAATGAAGTACATGAAGAAAGTAGAAGAAGAAGTACATGACAGGTAGTGGTACGGCAACAATGCGGGTTAGTTGATCACAAGTCATCTTTCTCTGGTTCTGATGGAGATGGTGGTGATGTGGCTACTGGTGTAGAGGTTGATGTATAGTCTTTTATGATATCTTTAGCTGGTTTGAAGTTATTGGCTTCTGTTGGTGGTATCCCTGCAACAATGATAAAGTTTGCTATTAATTTCGGGTTGAAGTTAAATATCTGTTTCGTTGGTCGAGTGGTCGCAAGCGCAACTGCTGGGCATGAGGTCCTGGGTTCGATTCCCGGGTCGGGCAAAGTGCTATTGGGTTTTTCCATCAGGAGTTTCTCAGTAGCAGCCACGGAGTCTGAATTTGTGCCCGGTTGATGGCAATAGGCTTGCTCCCTATTACATGGCACAAAATATAACTGGCGAAATGTGGGGGTACTTGTAGGTACACCTCTGCCTAACCCTACGGGGATTACAGGCGTGATGTTATGTTAAGTTGATATCATTTTAAATATAAAATCGCTTCGTGGATCTAGTAGAGCGATGCAAATAAACAATCCATCCGTCAGGTACTAGACAGATGGATGGAGTAGGCTATTTATTACTACTAGCACGAGTAAGCGGTGTAAAATTAACTAATGAATTAAGTGCATACGTTATTTTAATTTAAAAAATACTTACATTCTGCTTCCATGTTCGCAGCCAGTAAAGTGAAAATCAAAAATATTTTCCACAAAAAATTCATGTTTAACTTTGAACCGACTTCTAAAAAACGAACGAGATTATGTGTTCGGCGGGTCTTTTCACGCTTGCACTACAATATGTCAATATGTGATGTGTGCTAAATTAGAGGAAACTGCTGTTCTTATAGGATAAATAGTAGGCATTTTATTACGTCATTCAAATTAAAATATTTATTAATTATTGGAATTACCTCATTTAACTAGCTTTTACCGACGGCTTCGCCCGTGTGGAAGTCGGATTCTATGCCACGGGAATACACAGTGTAAACTGGGGGGTTACCATGACGCCTTAGAGCAGGAGTAATTCCAGTGTGAAAAAGAGACAGAGCTATATAGGTCGTCTAGCGCCATCTCTTTCCCACACTGAAATTAGTCCTGCTTTAAGACGTCATGGTAGGCCACCTGACCCTTCACGAAGCCGTCAACCAAGCATTATGTAAATCAAACTAAGTAACTCTACACAAACAGTTATGGCTGGGAAAAAACTTTTTTTTTAAGGTGAAAAATCACTTTTTACGGTAGGACTCAATGTAACGCACTCAAAACATTGTGCTGATGGACGCATTGAATAGTACGGGGCTCGTGGAAGTATTTAAAGTAAACTTATTGCATTAAGAACTTGTAATTAACCTATTATTTATCTTAAAAACTTGTGAAAAAGTTGAAACTTTGACCCCCAATATCTCCGTAACTAGAAGGGTCTAGGTTCCCAGGTATGGTCTAGAACAAAATAATGATCACTCGATAGCTTATGTCTCGGAAACGACGCGCTTTAGAAGACTTAATCTCATATAAAGCTTTTTTGTATTGAGAACTTTGAAAAAAAAAATTGACAAAAGTTAGGCAGTAACCTCTTTCTTTGGCATTAATGGTAACAGACAGACAAAGTAACTTCAGCATTTACTTATATGGATTCTATATTTACATTTTAACTACAACATTTATATGAATAACATGTAATCCTGCGCATATCTTAGAAATGGAAGTCTCTCGCGTACTCTCCCAGTAATTAAATAAGTAATTACTGACGTTCTTAGTTTTCATGACGATCACACAATATTTACATGACGGTAGCATGACGCGATTACTTTGTGTCAACGTCAATAAACGACATAAACAAGATAAGTCTACTTTCCATATTTTTTTACCTAACTGCCAACTGGGTTATGTTTTTCGCGCGTATCTTGTATGTTTATATGTAAATTTCTTTATTACCTCGGTATGTTCCAAATGGCTGGATGAATTTCGACGATTAAGGTGTCATTAGATTTGTCTCAAAAACCGAAGTGTTCTTAGATATGTGTTTTTAAAAAAGAAGCAAATAATAATCGTTAATATCGGTTGGTGTTTAGATGGGTGACCATCCCTTTCGTCCCGAGTGTCCCCCGTGCCTCGGAAAGCACGTTAAGCCGTTGACAGTCGTTACGAGTAGTCAGAAGCATGAAAGTCTGACAACCAGCCTTACCATCGAGTATGGTGATACCGATTTACTGAAGGCCACTGGTATTCAGCCACTTTTTACTTCTACGCATACCATCAGCCATACTGCCACTACCAGCTATATTTCTACTTCAGTCTAACCAGCGGCGACTGGAAGTTGACCGCTACATAGTTGAGAAAAGTCTAGGTCGATGACGCTAAATAAAAATGAATAATGGTAATAATCAGCCTATAATGTTCCCACTGCTGGGACACAGGCCTCCTCTCTATGGGAGGGAATGGGCTGTAATCCACCACGCGGACACAGTGCGGGTTGGTAGATGTCACATGTCTTCGATTCGATAATAGTAAAAAATAGTTTTAATAGTTTTAGAATTTAGTTTTATTTTAATATCGAGAGCTCAAAATAATGAACAATCACGGAAGATATCCCGTAAATGACAGTATAAGTTTAATAAAAAGTATTTTTCAATTACATAATGCTTTAACACACATGGTTTGGAGACCACCTTTTAGGCATTGAGACTTTTTTAGTTGACTTCGCTCTTCCACTTAACATTATAATACTTCCACGAAGGATGATGGATAGGATAATGGTGAGGCAAGAGCTTGATTTTTGTGAGGCCTAGGAGTTTGAGTTTAATGGCCGGCCGAATTTCCGCCATTTTTTTTTTTTCCAATTGGCGGCCACTCATTATACCTATATCAATCGATAGCTGGCATCAATACAAACAAGTTTTGAACAAGACAAAATGTTCTAAAGTGCCACGTTTCCAAGATATAAGCTATATAACTATCGATTAATGTAGGTGAAATGCGTGGCCGCAACTTAAAAACAAAAATGGCGGAAGTTAGACCAATCAGGCTTCATACAAAAATCTTCCAAGCCCTTTACTTAAAGTTGCCCATTTTTTAGGGACTACTTGTTTGCACGGCTGTGGAAATTATTAATTTTTTTTTTATAATTACACACTTGTGTTGTAATTATAAATAAAAAAAACAATATCATCATTCTCTTGTCCTTATCTCAATTCATTAGGGGTCGGCGCAACATGTCTTCTTCTTCCATACTTCTCTATTACTCGTCATCTCGCCAGACACCTCCTTTCTAGCTATATCATCCTTTACACAGTCCATCCATCGTTACTATAGTTTTCCTCTACTCCTATAGCCATCAAAATTTGAACTCAAAATTTACCTCACGACGTTTCAACAAAAAAAAAAAACAATAATCAAGTCATTATAATTTATTTATTTAAACTTTATGTACTGCTGATTCTTGTAACTCCTTGACATTCCCTATCATAGTTAATTTTCGTCTGATTGTCCACCACTTTTTTATTAAACAGATGTTTAAAGTCGTTGTAATAAGGTCGGTAGTTGGCTGCTGTCAGAGGTGACTGTAAATGAACTGTTGTTTATGATTTATAAATATTTTTTTCTATGAATTCGTTGTTTCGTTTTTTCATATTCTTATTGTGTTCAGCCGTTTTTCAAACCTTTCTGTAAAGTTTTAAAATTTGTGAAGAAGGTTTCATTGCAAATATTGGCCTGCCAATGAGTACTGAAAGGAAAGAAAAATAAATTAAACTTTTTTTATTAAAAAAAAAAAACAAAGAAATGAAAATATGAAAATTTGGTTTATCCATCAACATTGAACGTGTATACAAAGATTCGTGTCCGCGCTATGAATCGTTGAGGAGTTCTTTCTTGAGGAGGTGATCCTGGCTGCAGCATCAAGTCATGTCTGTCATAAGAATGTATTGTCACCAGAACCAAAGGTGTGTGCAAAATTCTAGCTTAACCGGTTGGGGGGAGCTGGTTTGAAATTCAGTTGCAAGATCTGACCAATCTGCGGGGCTGTTCGAAAGAGATACCGCGGCCCTGGAACACAAAGGGCGAAGAAGGAACATGGATGGGTTTTAGTCAATAGAAGTCTGACACTCCCTTCCACTCCGCCCAGAGCGGAAGGGGGGGGGGGGGCATTTGATGATTACCCATACGAAAAAAAAAGAAGATTTTATCAATACATGATTCTAACTAACAAGTCAAGTTGAATAAAAGCTTATAAAAAGGAATTAGTGAAAAATATCTAGGGTAAAGAAATGTACCACAAAATTAGTACTCGGTTTTGGCATTGAGTATTTGATTCTGAGAACTTGCCAAACTCTATACTCTTCATCATGGCTTAAGATGATTCCTTTCGCAAATCTCTTACTCAAAATCGCAAAAATATAACAAATAACTAGCCGTGCCTGGACAAAGTTCACACAGACAGTCGGACCACAAAATCAAATCTATACTAATATAAGCAACCCGGGTTTTTTTTTTTTTTTTTTTTTTTTTTCCGAATGGGAAATCATCAAATGACCCCCCCCACTCTGGGCGGAGCGGAAGGGAGTGTCAGACTTGTACTGACTAAAACCCATCCATGTTCCTTCTTTGCCCTTTGTGTTCCAGGGCCACGGTATCTCTTTCGAACAGTCCCGCAGCCCTGGTAGGCATCGGCCCTTGCGGACCCCTACTTATTTGCTGACATCTCTTTGAGGCGCACGTGGAACACGAACGCGCCGTCGACACGGCCTGTCGTCATAAGACGGCCGGACGGCGAGCTAGCCCATAACTTGCCGTCCACAGGCCCGCGCCTACGGTGGCCGGGAGCCACCACGTGACCCCCGACGCCCAGGGCGTCTCCCGCGGCGGCTGGGACGTGAGGTTCTTTCCCTCTCACGTCCCGCCACCTCCTTCACTAGCATGACTGCTTCACAGAAGGTGGTGACGGCTTCCCATTCCCTCTCGCTCCGGACCATGGCTTGAACCAGGGCCGGACGCGAGAGATCGCCGCCGCCAATCGCCGCTACAAGGACACGGCGTTGCTCCGCCCAAGCGGGGCAGACCTCCACGGTGTGCTCCACCGTGTCCTCCGGACGATCCTCGCAGTGGAAACACCCGGGCGTTTCCTCCCGCCCGATTCGGTGCAGGAACCTCCCGAAACAAAGCAACCCGGCTTTACACGGCGCTAATCGGAACTATTTTTTAAGTTACAATTTTCATTGAAATGGGTGGGTTGGTTTCGGAGATATTTTTTTTATAGCAACAGGTTTTCATGGTATTATAACCTGGCCCAGCTAGTTTCCTTCAACAACAGACAGGACAAAGAGATCGACCATCGCGTCGAAAATGTCTGGAACAGTTACTGGTCCATGAAAGCGCTTATGAAGGGCGACCTTCCTATCTCATTTAAACGTCAAACGCACATCAAAATCACCGATCGAATACGCAACACCACAATACACTCCAATACAGACATCGCTGATGTTGGCGTTAAGTCTGCGAGGTTAAAATGGGACCGGGTGGGTCACATTTCCAGGATGGGTCAGGACAGATGGGCCAGAATCATCACACAGTGGGTGCCTGAAGACGGTCGTCGTCACCGAGGCAGGCCCAAGAAACGCTGGCGTGACGATTTGGACTCGTTCCTGACGGATTGGCCAGAAGGCGCAAAACACCGGGAGAGTTGGAAAGGATTGGGGGCAATTCCCCACCAGTGGGACATAATAGGCTAAATAAAAAGAAAAGCCGGTGGGTGATATAGGGGTTGAAAGTTTGTATAAAAAACCGTCACCAGCCGAAGCTGGTGCAGGTCGACTAGTCTCACATAAATACACATAAAAGCATACAAACTGACCTGGTTTCTTTGATCCTAATACAATCTTCTTGGACGCAGCCATCGTTATAAATAAAAACATAAATAAAAACAGTATCTTCATTTTGATAAATTAAACTATGCGTCTATTCAACTAAAAGATTTTCCTTGCAATGTAGGATAGAACTTCTGCGACGTGGTTTTGACGCAAAGTGATTCATATAGTAAACAACATTGCTCTACGAATACTGATCAGTGCAGCTAGGGATGCGATAAAAAGTATCGATAGTTTTTGTGAAACGTATGTTTTGTCGATGTTTTGAGAAAAACATCGACAAAACATAGTTTGACAAAACAGCCTTTGCCCAGCAGTGGGACACAAATGGCTGATAATAATAAATATTGATTGTGGTGCCTGTAATGTTTAAGACCAAAGAAACAAAATATCACGATATAATAGGCTAGAAATTTACGTACTACAGTCAGTAGCGTGCCTAGGGGCCAACAATACCGCAAGCCCCTAGGGCAAGCAGGCTGTTTAAACACGAACATCTTGAAGAGTAGTCCTACTTCCTACTGATATTATAAATGCAAAAGTTTGTGAGGATGGATGGACTTGATGTTTGTTACTCTTTCACGCAAAAACTATTGAACGAATTTTGATGAAATTTTGCACACAGATAGTTTATAACCTGGATTAACACATAGGATACTTTTTATCCCGGTAGTATGATCCCGTAGGACAATTATCGAACTCCACGCGGGCGAAGCCGCATTCATAAGCTAGTAGGTTTTAAGGACAAGCCAAGCTTCTAGACTTGTATGAAAAGACCGCCATTAACTACAGTAAGTGGCAGATGATACATATAAGAAGGGTATTGACTAGGTCTCTATAAGTTCATCGCAATGTGTGATAGAAGGACCTGCGTTGACCACAAATCATCATCATCTGACTAGCCTTTTCCCAACTATGTTGGGGTCGGCTTCCAGTCTAACCGGATGCAGCTGAATACCAGTATTTTACATGGAGCGACTGCCTATCTAACCTCTGTAATACGATACCCCTTAGTAAGACTGGTTGTCAGACTTTTTGGGCCACTGACTACCTGTAACGACTGTCAAAGATCTACAAATGACAGCCGGGACCAACGGCTTAACGTGCTTTCCTAGGCACGGAGGAAACTCGGTATGTAATGAGTGGTCACCCATCCACAGACCAACCTAGGCAAGGACGGCTTAACCTAAAGATCGATCCGAGCGGCTGTTATTATTTTGCCACGAGCTCGTCTGCGTTGCCCACAAATTAATGTCGATAAAAGGGACGATGATGACCTATTCGCCTTGCATATTCAAAGACCTTAGCACGAGCGAGCGGTGGAAACGTAAATTTTTGAATCGAAAATACTATTATGCTATAGCATTTTAGTTCAATTATTCAATTATTTCATCACCACTGCTCTCAAAACGGTGAAGGGAAACATCGTGAGGAAACCGGCATGTCCTAGAACCAAAAATTCTAAGATATGTGACATCTACCAACCCGCACTGGGCCCGCGTGGTGGATTATAGCCCATTCCCTCTCATAGAGAGGAGGCCTGCGTCCCAGCAGTGGGAACATTAGTAGGCTGATTATGCTTATGCTTATTATATGTGTAACGAGATTTTTTTCTTTTTAAAATCGACGTATTTACGTGCATTTACACCACGCGCTCGTGCTAGACCTTCAGTTCTTCTTCTGGCAGAGTTAGGTTCAAATACTGTTACTCTTCTTAGTTTATTTAGCCAATAGCGTCTATCTAGCTACTGAGCATTTGGATGACACAGGCTATTTTTTTTTTGTTTACCTCAACCGTACATTCAATTTATAAAAAAATATGAAAATTATCGATACTTTTTTCGATAGCTCATCCTTAAGCATAAGAAATAGGGGCCTTACCGATGACCCATAGATGAACCGTATTGATCAGCATGTTTCAAGTAATTGTATTGTATAACGGGCTGGTGTCCGCAACTCCACGTCAAAGCGCGTATTTTGCGTGCGGTGCGTTTCAAGTAATATAGACCTTATTGTAAATATATAATATTGATTTTAGCTTACTTTAGTGCCAATTAGCGTTTATTTAATATTTATCCTTATCATTTGGTTTATGTCTAATTGTGTATTTGATAGATAAAGTGAATAAGTAAATAAGAAACTTTGTTTATGATTTTATAAGTTTTATGTAATCTTCTATTTGTTTTATATTTTAACTAGCTTTTGCCCGCGGCTTTGATCGCGTTAATTTAGAATTTGACAATCAATTCGGGTTGTACTCTGCTTGTAATTCAATCATGATTCGAAAAACACGTGGCGCCATCTATGAGCATAAGAAAGTTATTGTTGTTTTCCTCGGGAACAGTACTTTTTTTCGGTATAAAAGGTACTCTATGTCCGTTTCTGTACACCTGACAACGTATGGGCAAAATTTCAGGATGATCGGTTCAGTGGTTTAGGCGTGAAAAGGTAACAAACAAACTTACTTTCGCATTTATCATATTAGTAAGGATAGTAAGGATGAAAGCCGTGTTTATTAGTAGCCTTAGTTAAAAAATAGGGAAACATAAATACTTTGCAACATTAATTAAATATTTATTTGCGCTCTTTACTTAACATTCAAACAAAAAATCTAATATAAATTATGACAAATAATGACCACAGAACTATAACACAGTTCTAAAAACATATAAGGCACATGGCGAGGCCAGGAGTCATAGAAATCAGGCTGTAACGTTACCACTGCTGGACCCAGGCCTCCACTCTGTTGGAGAGAGTGGGTAATCCACCACGCGGGCCCAGAGCGGGTTGGTGGACGTCATAATGTTAGAAACTTGTTTCTAGGACATGCCGGTTTCCTTATTTTGTTTTCCTTTGCGGTTCTTAGAGCAGTGACGTTACATTGCGCAGAGGTAATTTTATTTATTTGTAAAGATGTGTGGATGTGCAGCGGAGCTCGTGGCTAAATAATAACAGCCGCTCGGGTCCATCTTTAGCCGTGCTTGCGTAGGTTGGTCTGTGTATAGGTGACCACCCATTGCATACCGAGTTTCCTCCATGCCTCGGAAAGCACGTTAAGCCGTTGGTCCCGGGAGTCATTTGTAGATCTTTGACAGTCGTTAGGTAGTCAGTGGCCCAAAAAGCCTGACAACCAGTCTTACCAAGGGGTATCGTATTACCCAGTACTAACTGGGTTGTGGAGGTCAGATAGGCAGTCGCTCCATGTAAAAAACTGGTATTCAGCTGCATCCGGTTAGACTGGAAGCCGACCCCAACATAGTTGGGAAAAGGCTAGGCAGATGATGATGATGATTATGTACAGATGAGTTAAGGTGTCGCGTTTTACTATTTCGGGCATAAGACTGTCTCATCATTGTAATTTTCCATCTTTCTCGTATTCTTTAATCATTCATAATACACACCATTGTATTGTTTCGTCGCAAATCAGTTTACTGTTAGCAGTTCCCTTTATAACTGCAAATAATTTCAGTGGCAGGTTTCATGTGACCGGAGCCGGCGACAGCTGCAAAAATAAAAAATTAAAGTATTTTGTCTCTAAACCTTCTGATTTCTCAAAATGGTAAACTGACTGACTGACTGGGTGATATATCAACACACAGCCCAAACCGCTGGTCCTAGAGACATGAAACTTGGAGGGTGTGTTCTTTGTGAAGAGTAAGTATCCACTAAGAAAGGATTTTTGGGAATTCCACCGCTAAAGGGGTAAAATAGGGGATGGAAGTTTATATGAAAGTCCGTCAGTTTTAAAGTTAGGATCTTCAAATTTTGTGTTTAAGCTGACGATAGAAAATGAATTTATATGTTTCTCAGCGTTTTTGATAATTCTACTGGCGTTCTACAGGGTTAAAAAGGGGGATGAAGGTAAGTAATCGGATATTTTTCGACTTCCACGCGGGCTAAGCTTCGGGCAAAAGCTAGTGCTTAATACAATGCGCGTTCGTAGAAGCAGAAAAACAGTTCAAAGGCGCGTCGCTCACTGGTAAGTCGAGTTGGAGTCGCGACACAGTCGAATCGTGGTATCTATGTGGAGTCGACGCGCGAGCTATGCTTGTATCCCTTTTCTACCGGGTGTAAACAGACCCTTCACATATCCGTCAACCAAGCATTCTGTACATCAAACTAAGTAACTTTACGCAAAAATTGTTGCTGGGAATCGACTTTTTTTTTGGGGTGAAAAATCACGTTTTACGGCAGGACTCGATGGAAAGCACTCACAGCATTGTGCTGATGAATGGATTGAACAGTACGAGGGTCGTGGAGGTGTGTAAAGTAAAAAATCTTACATTAAAAAAAAACTTGTGAAAAAGTTGGAACTTTGACCCCCAATATCTCCGTAACTAGAAGGTTTTCAGGTATGGTCTAGAACAAAAAAATTATTGCAGTGACGGGGAGAACAAGTGCCTTTTGTTTATTTTAAGGGTCTATTTACACCCTTTATACGTTGCTAGTTGCTACGCACGAAACGAAATAATAAAATAACGCGCCTGCACCTCGACTCTTGATCGTGTGGGTGACGGGCCCTGTTTAAGTCGCATGTAATAGGGGGCCAGTCTCTTGCTATCTACCGCTCACAAATCCAGACTGCGTGACCTGGGAATCGAACCCAGGTCCTTATCACCATAAGGACCTGGGTCGCAAGCGTTACAGCTCAACAGCTGTAGCGCTTACGACCACTAGACCATCATTGAAAAAGAAACACATAAATAATCTGAATTTTAAATAGTTAGAAAATAGTGAACATAACATAACATCACGCCTGTAATCCCCGACGGTTTAGGCAGAGGTATAACTAATAGTACACCCACATTTCGCCTGTTATGTTATAAGTCCCATGTAATAGAGGGCGAGCTTATTCCTGTCAACCAGGCACCAATCCAGACTCCGTAACTGCTACTGAGAAATTCCTAATATAAAACCCAATAATGTTTTGCCCGACCCGGAAATCGAACTCAGGACTTCATGCTCAGCAGTCGCGCTTGCGAGCACTAGACCAACTGAACTTGAGTAAAATATAAAAATACTACTTACCATTATTTTGTCTAACAGTCTTAAGGACACGCGGCTGAAAAGCTGCGGCGACAGCGAGAAACAAAACAAATAAAAACAAAATCTTCATGGTTGATAAATGAGTACACAACTACACAACTACTCTTCTCAATTAATTTCCTTATAACAAGTTACGGGTATAAAATCCAGCGGTTATAAAGGAATCGAAGGTATTACTTAATGATTCATGAAGTGAAAATGTGAAATACATTCATTAATTGACAGACAGCGCACAGCTCAAACCGCTGGATTGCACAACAGGCCGTTATGTGGCGAAAATGAGCAATAATGTAGGATTTTTTAAATTTCATCCTCTGAGTGGTGGAGGTAGTAAAAGACGCTGTTTCCGTATGTGTCCCCAAAAAGATTTTCGGACCTGTAACAACTATCAAAGATCTACAAATGACAGCAAGGAGCAACCGCTTAATGTTCTTTCCGAGGCACGGAGGAAAATCGGTATGTAATGGTAGGTCACAATCCACAGACCGACCTAGGCTAGCGCGGCTTAACCTTGAAGATTGACCCATGCGGCTGTTATTATTTAGCTACCCCCTAAAGGGGTTTCATCATAATCATCATCATTTCAGCCGAAAGACGTCCACTGCTGGACATAGGCCTCCCCCAAGTGTCCCCACATTGATCGGTCCCGTGCGACTCTCATCCAGCGGATCTCTATTAAAGGGGTTTCATCATCATCATCATCATTTCAGCCGAAAGGCGTCCACTACTGGACATAGGCCTCCCCCAAAGGGGGGGTTTTACCATAATCGCCACGCTTGGCAGGCGGGTTGGCGATAGCAGTACGGTTGTTAAAAACACAGAGAACGCTGCTGCACATTCTCTGGTAAGTCCCTTAGTCGCCTCTTACGACACCCACGGGAAGATATGGGATGGTGCTATTCTTTTACGTCCGACACAATACGGAACGAAAGGGGTTTAATAGGTAGTAAATGAAAGATCGTAATTTTCGTCTATGGAAATTCCCTTGGGCACACGGCTTGCAATAACAATACAATTGATACATATATATGTGGTTTGACATGAAAACGACTGGGCAATCCCAGACACCACATAAACATACGTAAATAAAAACAATGACATATGTACCATGATGCCTGTATTCACAGAGGTGTACGCACCCATTTCGCCATATGATGTAAGTCCGACGTATTCGGGGACGAACCTATTCCCATTGACTGGGCATAAATCCAGAAACCGCGTGGCTATTAAGAATATTTAACTGAAATAAAACTCAATAACACTGCCTGAATCGGTGATCAAACTTAGGTCCCCACTGTCAATCTATTTTTACCCGACTGCGGCGAAGCCAAAAGGAAGGGTTAGGACTTTAGCAATCTATGTATGTATGTTTGTATTTACGTATGTTCCTCCGTAGCGCCTAAGCTATTAATCCGATTTTGATGAATAAGGTGTCAATCGATTCATTAGTATGGCCCAGGTAACATAGGCTACATTTTAACCGACTTCAACAATAGGAGGAGTCGATTTTACCTGGTAAACCCCGATTTTAATTAGAGCGTGTTTTTTCAGTAGACGGGTTTTTTAGTTATAGTATACCAGACAAATTCTTGTTGTCGGGGAGGAATTGTTGCAGTCGAATTGTCTCAGGGTTGAGTTGTAACGGGGTCGAATTGTCTCGTACACGTCTTGCTACATCGTTCTCACATAATTTACAATTTCAACATGATAATGTTATTTAACAATATTCTGATTTAAAAGAGTGTCCATGGAGTTTCTTGCCCATTCTCCTCCTCCATAGAGATCTACGTTAGGGAATGGGCAACTACAGTACTTTCACAGTTATTATGCCTTGTGACTGGGACTGTAGCTTTATTTTATTATTCTTTGTTTCGACAATTCCAAAGTGCCTGTAACTGGCCTCATCATCAGCATCTGTCTAGCCTTTTCCTAACTATGTTAGGAAGCAACTGCCTATCTGACCTCCATAACCCAGTTAGTACTAGGTAATACGATACCCCTTGGTAAGACTGGTTGTCAGACTTTTTTGAGCCACTGTCTACCTGTAACAAAAGATCAACAGATGACAGCCGGGGCCAACGGCTTAAGTAACTTGCTTTCCGAGGCACGGAGGAAACTTGGTATGTAATGAGCGGTCACCCATCCACAAAACAACCTAGGCAAGCACAACTTAACGTAAAGATCGACCCGAGCGGCTGTTATTATTTAGCCACGAGCTGCTCTTCCTGCCTGTAACTGGCCTACTTGAAATAAATGCTTTATTTTGATTTCGGGGTCTATTTGTCGTGTAATATTCTAGCCATATCATCTTTCATACAATCCATTCGCTGTTTCTTTGGTCTTTCAAACTAATACAACTATCCACATACGTATTCAAAACTCATTATAAATTCCTCATTGTCTTTCCTTATCGTGCAGGTTTTGCATCGATCTTAATAAACTATTTTCGTCATTTATACTAGTGTTAAGTGTTTACCTACGTGGAGGAAAATTGATCATTAAAATTAGATTAAAGATACCTATTATTGAACTAATAGTTCAATGGGAAAGAACATGACATATTTTCATGTGCGTACGTGCATGAATACACGGTGTTAGGGACATCGAAGCAAAAACTGTCGTCATGAATTTAGCAAGTGATAAAACGCGTAAAATTTGTTCGTCGGCTAGAAAAATATCTAAACAGCAGATAAGAGGGTCCGAGTGCCCACTTAGCATTTCGGGTTATCGCCAAGTGGTTGGTCAAGTCTTCACGTGACCATGCTGACCTTTTTTTTTCTGGCCAAAGCATCAGCATTGCCATCCAACGTGGCAATAATGCCAGCCTTCTGTGCCCTTTTTCTGTTGACAGCGATGTGGATGAATTTTTTGACGCCCTGTAAGTCTATTCCCATTTTAACACTTCTACATATTTTTTTTATTATTTTGGAACTATTTGTATCATCATTCTCGTGCCCTTATCCCAATTCATTTGGGGTCGGCGCAGCATGTCCTCTTCTTCCATACTTCTCTATTACTCGTCATCTCGCCAGACACCTCCTTTCTTGCCATATCATTCTTTACACAGTCCATCCATCGTTTCTTTGGTCTTCCTCTACTCATATACCCATCCACATTCATACTCAAAACTTTCCTCACAACATTTTCCTCATTCCTCTGCATCACATGTCCATACCACGTCAACCGATTACCACACAACTTTTCAGTCACCGGCAACTGGAACTATTTGTAATTTGTAAATAATGTACATACTGAATCCAAATAAAAATATGAATTGATTCAATTGGTTTTTATTCAGTCATGTGTATTCGTCTTGGGCGAGCTTTAATCCTGCGATACTCTCAGGATTCTTGTCTTCGTTATAACAGAATTCAAACCCTTGCTACACTCGGGAAGCCTTACAATCCTACGTTACGTACAGAGTTCCCGCGGCTGCTGGGACGTGAAGCTCTTTCCCTCTCACGTCCCACCACCTCCTTCGCTAGCATGACTGCTTCACAGATAGAGTTGACGGCCGTTTCCTCTCGCTCCGGACGATGACGGACGCGAGCGCCGCCGTCAATCGCCGCTACGAGGACACTGCGGGGCTCGGCCCAAGCGGCGCAGACCTCCACGGTGTGCTCCACCGTGTCCTCCGGACGATCCTCACAATGGAAACACCTGGACGTTTCCTCCCTCACGTTTCGGTGCAGGAACCTCCCGAAACAAAATAAAACCTGTAAATGTATAATAAAAATTATGTCTGCATTTCAAACAACTCATTCATCTCTCTCTTGTTACAGTGTAATGTTAGCATGGCAGAGTTTCAACGCACTCTTCGTGATACGAGCCGTCAGCAAATACTTAGTAGAAATGGTACCTGAGTATGAGCTGTGCAGACACTTGGATGTCCAAGCTGAAAGAAGGGTCGGGAATGGACCCGTGGAAAGCAGGGATGGACTGGATCATACGGTTAGTGACTAGTATTTATCATACTAGGTGTAAACGGACTCTGAATGAAACAGTCAACAAAGCGTTCTGTACATCAAACTAAGTAACTCAACGCAAAAAATATTGCTGGAAAACGACTTCTTTTTTGGCGTGAAAAATTACGGTTTACGATAGGACTCAATGTTACGCACTGAAAATATTGAGCTGATGGATAAATTGAATAGTACAGGGGTTACATAGCATAGCATAATCAGCCCATTAATATTCCCACTGCTGGGACGCAGGCTTCCTCTCTATGAGAAGGATTGGGCTATAATCCACCACGCGGGCCCGTGCGGGTTGGTAATGTCACATGTCTTCGAATTTTTGGTTCTAGGACGTGCCGGTTTCCTCACGATGTTTTCCTTCACCGTTTTGAGAGCAGTGGTGATGAAATAACTTACACAAAGTAATGCGCCTGGCCTGGGTTCGAACCCAGGACTTACAGCTCGTAAGTCCTGGGTTCGAACCCCGAACTTACAGCTCATAAGTCGGGGTCTCCACCACTGCGCCACCGCTGCTCCCAGGGGTTACATTAAAATTTATTCTTTATTTTTACCTCCAATATCTTTGTAACTAGATGGTTCCCAGGTATGGTCTAGCTAGAACAAAAAAAAAAGATCGCAACGACGACGGGGAGAACATGCCTTTTGGCTTCGTTAAGGATCTATCTTTTTACACCCATTAGATGGACTCTGAATATGCCGTGGATATGTGAACATCCATTACTAAACTCTCCGTTAAACCTTTATACTTACTCCGCAGCCCTCACAAGAGACATCACCATCGCCGTTCGCCTCCCCTGCGACCCCCGACGTCCCCGAACCCCCCACGTCCCCCAAACTGACGGGGACCGAGAGTCGGGTGGAGATGCTCATCGATGCCCTGATTGGACTGATCATTGACGTTCCTGTTACGTAAGTATCATACTTTTTCATAAATAGCACTTGACAGAAAGAAAAGAAAAATTTTTTTTTTTTTTTTTTTACTTCTGGCCGAAAAGTGTGGAAAGCAGATATTTTTTTTTTTTTTTTCGAAAAATGTTGCCCCACATTAGGAATATCTCCTGTATCGTGGGTGCATTTACAAACATTTAAACTCACATACACAAACCGCCAGACCCGGAACAACTACCTGTCGGCCATAAAAATATTTGTTCCGTGCGAGAATCGAACCCACGACGAGCAGCGCAGCCAGGTCCCAGGTCGTCCAGGTCATTCATCAGGAATTTCTCAAGTTGATAGCAATAGGCTCGCCCCCTATTAAACATAACTGGCTAATATTCAGCTGCTTCCGGTTAGACTGGAAAACGAGCCAAAAGAAAAGGCTAGACAGATGATGAGAACAGTTTCGCTAAAAAGCTTTTTTTTTTTCGGATCGGAAATCATCAAATGACCCCCCCACTCTGGGCGGAGCGGAGGGGAGTGTCAGACTTGTACTGACTAAAACCCATCCATGTTCCTTCTTTGCCCCTTGTGTTCTAGGGCCACGGTATCTCTTTCGAACAGTCCCGCAGCCCTGGGCCCTGCTAAGAAGCTAGCGACTTCGTTATCGCTAATCTTCATACAATTTCTCTCCCTTGCAGAGACAACACATACTACCTCCACTTAGAATGTATCAACACCATGTTGGTGCTGATGTCAGTGTACATGTTCGCTGGAGTACACGGCCAGACCAGACTGGTGGACACCTCCTTGATATACAGGTAAGATTTTTTTTTTAAATAAATAAAAAAATAAAAATGTTTATTTCAATTACAATGGGCGTTTAGATACATATTATTGGAGGTCACCTTTTAAGCAAGGAATTGCTTGTATTAGGAGACTCCGCACTTCCACTTATAATTTTTTATGTAATTGAAATGTAGACAATGTAATAAAAGGGGTAATTTAAAATTATGCAAACAGCTCTGCATATGAATGAGCGTTATGCAGAGAAAAGGCCAGATTGCGTGTGTTCGTGTGGTATGTGTGTCACGAGTGATTGTGTGAGTGTATGAGTGTATGAGTGAGTATGGGTGCGAGTGTGAACATTGAATAGTGAGGTTGTGTGTTGATGATTTATAATAAACAATGCTTAGTTCACTTATCACAATTAATATCACAAGATACTTCCAATCCGACACCAACCATGGGATGGAGACCAATGCTGGTAAGACCGAATGGCGATGCCAGCATAGGTAGGTGTAAGCGTGGGTTCAAAAGTAGGTTGTCGGTTGCCGGTTGGCGGTTAGCCCTGTGACAATGTCTTGGGATCGAAAGAAGCGAAACAAGTCTACTTTCACCAACCATACGGACAACAACCCAAGTGTAACTAATTTGGTTATTCTTATCACATATAACATTGGATTCCATTAATAACTTCAATACCATATTTGATCGCCATGTTAGAGGTATTATTATTAGTCACAAGTCATCATCTTCTGTCCTTGTCTCATTCTGCTCGGGGTCGGCGCAACACGTTTTGGTCTTCCATTCCCCCCTTTCAGAGATCACGGCACCATTTACTCCTTTCTCTTTCATAACATTCCATTCCTCACACAATCCATCCACCTTTTCTTTGGCCTTCCTCTTCAACCATCAACATTCACTCTTTTAGTTCCTTGAGTTTCATCTCTTCTCATTACATGTCCATACCAAGACTAACGACTTCCTTCCAATTTTTCTGTATCAGGGAAAACTGGCGTTTTCAAACTTACTCTAATATACTCATTCACTCGACACTAACTGTAACAAGTATGTTATTTATTTATTTAAACTTCATGTACTTATACAATAGTGGTACATAGGCGGACTTAATGCCACAAGGCATTCTCTACCAGTCAACCTTTGGGTTAAATAGGACAAAATTGTGATAGGGTACTAAAAATAATATCTAAAAAAATAAGTACTTGTTTTGTTATCTTTTTAAGTACCCCGTTGGTTACATGCTTTTGAGACTCAACACGGAAAACTAAGCAACAATTATATCATTGCATTATAAAGACAATAGCAAAATACGAAAAAAAAACCGCTCCTTTTCAATAAAGCATAGGAATTGAACATTGGTTACATTTTTTATTTTATACTAGAACTAAATCTGTCAAATATAACTGGCGAAATGTAGGTGGATTATTATTTCAGGATTTACAGCTGAGATGTAAATGTAATATAACAAGTATAAAAATAGCTACTTAGTGCCAATGCCAACAGGAATTTCAGTAAAATTCACTTATGATTCTAATTTTGTTTCAGAACTCTCTTCCAAGGCCGCTACGGCATGCACGCCCCGCTGCTAGTGAAGACACTGCTGAACAATCTGTCGAGCATGCTCGCCGCGCCACCCAGCATGTTCGTCGCTCACCCCGGCGGCGGCAGTCTGCTCATAAACCTAGCTTGTAAGTAATATCACCATCTGCCTAGCCTTTTCCCAACTATGTTAGGGTCGGTTTCCAGTCTCACCGGATGCAGCTGAATACTAGTATTTTACATAACTGCCTATAATCTGACTTTCACAACCCAGTTAGTACTGCGTAATACTATGCCCCTTGGTAAGACTCCCAGATTCATCATCTGCTTAGCTTTTTCCCAATTACGTTGAGGTCGGCTTCCAGTCTAACAGGATGCAGCTGAATATCAGAATTTTACATGGAGCGATTGCCTATCTGACCTCCACAACCCAGTTAATACTGGATATTACGATTCCCCTTGGTAAGACTGGTTGTCAGACTTTCGGGCCACTGACTACTTGTATCGACTGTCAAAGATCTAAAATTGACAGCCGGGACCAACATGCTTTTCGAGGCACGAAGGAAACTCGATTTGTAATGATGGTCACCCATCCTCAGATCGACCTCGGCAAGCGCAACTTAACCTTTAAGATCGACCCGTGCGGCTGTAGTTATTTAGCCACGAGCTCCTCTCAAAATGGGATATTTACCATAAACATGGTGAATATCCCGTTATAAGTGTTAATGATAGTTATATAAAGTGCAGTTACAATAAAATTTAAAAATGTTTATTTTCTCCTCTCCAGCCGGCCTGTGGAACATGATAACCTTCAACTCGACATTCCGTCAGACGATCTACACGAACCCCCCTCTAGATAGACAGGAGTTACAGGAGCGAGTCAAAAAGGAGCACCCTGTAGCCAACCAGTCCTGTCTACTGCTGCTGACGCTGGCCAACCATTGTATGAACGACGATAACCTGTATAGGAATGCTTTGTTATGCTGTGAGGATACTGCAGGTAAGAAAAAATCGCTCTTATACGAAACCAGTTAAAAAAAATTGTTTATAACGGTAAAATCGGCCAAGTGCGAGTTGGACTCACGACTGAGAGTTCCTTACAAACTTTATAATTTTTAATATTTTATCCGCAAATCCTGCGTTGGGAACTATAGCAGTTTTGATATAGTAAGAAAAACTCGAGTGCGAGCAGGGTTTGAACCTGCGACCTTCCGATTCAGTACACCGGTCGTCTTAAAATATGAAAATCTTCGATGTCTAATATTAAAAAATAGTTTGGTTTGGCGACTTCTATACAACATTGATTTGGCTGCAATGTCAACGTGTTGGTTTAAGTTAGTTCGATACTTTCTTAAATAGATGGCGCCAACGTCACCGTAAGACGTTATTAATGGAACGAAGATTTCGAGAGCTGTGAGCAGGGTGCGATGGTCTAATTAGATAAGACGTCCGGTGTATTGAATCGGAAGGTCGCAGGTTCAAACCCTGCTCGCACTCGAGTTTTTCTTACCATATCAAAACTTTATAATGCCGGCCGGTTTTTTTGGTATTATTAAACTAGCTACATAATCACGGAAAACTCCGTGATTATCAATTATTTGGAGCTCCGATATTTTGACGCTGATGCAAGTGCTGATCGCAGGATGACAGGACAATGTTGGTGGATCAAAAATAAATTGTTAGGTGTGGACAAATCTGTCTACCTTCTATCTTTGTCTTTTGCTACGCGCACTACTGGTACTCGACACTATGTCACGGCAAAACTCACTCACAGTATCACTAAGTTTTGTGGAGTCCTAGACAGCTAGGCCCTAGCTGGTCGAACGTGCTTTCCGAAGCATGGACCTCGCGTGTAATGTTTAGCAACACACATTTGTATCTATTTTTTATATGGAAAGAAAAATTCGAGTGCGAGCAGGGTTTGAACCAGCGACTTTCCGATTCTGTACACCGGACGTCTTAACCAATCAAAACAAAACGCCGTCGTCAAAACAGCTGTAGTTCCAAAAAATATTTAAAAACACATTTGTAATTATGTAGAAAATCTAGGTTTCTCGTATTATTTAATTTAAATACATATAATATAATTTATTTTTTTTTGCTTGCAGAAACTTCAGCGCCTACTCCTCAAAAAGAATCAAACGGTGGCCCACAATTAACGCCGCCAAGAATCGACATGGCAGCTGTAAGTTGAAACATAACACTAATGTTTAATGGATAATTATACTATTTTTTTTTTGCACGGTTAGCGCAGTGGCCGAGTGATTAACTGCTGCGTTGCGTGTCGCGGGTTCGATCCCCACACGGAACATATATTTGTATGGCCTACAGATTGTTGTTCCGTGTCTGACTGATTGTGTATGTGAGTTTAGATTTCTGTTAACGCACCCACGATACTGGAGAAATTAGGCGTCATCCATTCATCACATGATGTTTTTTAGCAACTTTTTAACCCCGTGCCGTCCTGTGTCCTGTGTGTGCACATACTATAACTAATGACATTTTATCTGTAAACTATTATGTTTATTACAGCTCCACAAAGCCCTGTGCGCGACCGCCGGCTGCGAACACTCGACGCTACTCTTATACCTAATGTTGCACTCGTGCAACGCGTACAAACGACACATCAGCAACGTCGCACAGATCGATCAGTTGGTGAGTGTTTCTATAGTACAGTGTAGCCTGAAAAGGAATGCGCTTCGGGAATGTTTGTTTTTCGATAGCAAGAAGTTATTTTTTATATATTTATTTTGTACCCTATCACAATGATTTCTTATTTAACCCAAAGGTTGACTGGTAGAGAATGCCTTGTGGCATTAAGTCCGCCTATGTATCACTATTGTACATGAAGTTTAAATAAATAATGTTTGGTATTAGCAAGAACATCGCGCCATAGAGTATCCCCCTACAGAGGCAAAGTTAAGGAACTAGACCCAGGGCTGCCGTAAGCGGGCGTGCAAAGCGTGCACCGCACACGGGCGGCACACCCAGAGGGCGGGAAATCGACCTACTCATCACGTAACTCAAGTCATTGTCATAACACCCCCCCCTACCATAAGTATAATAAGAAATGTCAAAGCATGGAAAAAAATCCGACCTAATGACGTTAACACCGCCATCTATTGGCATCCGTTAAAACTAAGATGCATACGTTCAAGCAAATATTTTTTGACAAAAACTCAGAGTAAGTAGTAGGGTATAATCAGTATTGCACACGGGCGACGAAACAGCTAGCAGCGGGCCTGACTAGGCCGGATTTTGAATGTGCATCCTACCCTCATCCCAATTCATTTGGGGTCGGCGCAGCATGTCCTCTTCTTCCATACTTCTCTATTACTCGTCATCTCATCAGACACCGCCTTTCTTGCCATGTCATCCTTCACACAGTCCATCCATCGTTTCTTTGGTCTTTCGCTACTCTTATAGCCATCCACATTCATACTCAAAACTTTCCTCACGACACTGCCCTCATTCCTCCGCATCACATGCCCATACCACGACAACCGATTACCACACAACTTTTCAGTCACCGACGCCAGTTTCAGACATGTGCACACGGCGGCGAATCAAGCTGTACATTTTCAGTATAACTTGCCCTCGCTTTGTATAGATTTCCTATACAATTAGAGATACGCATAAACTGGTTTTTGTATAGCTTGATTGGCCATCGTGCATTTCTTAATGTATCCATTCGCGTTACACCACACATCCCCCTTAGCAGTAGCGAAGGGACAATTTTTTGTAAGAGGTAAGCCGGAGTACATATCTTTAATGTGATTATATTATTTGTCTATAGAATATTGACTGTGCCATTTTTCAAAGGGAAGCCAATAGGAATCGAGTCGTATGGAACCTTCGCCACTGCCCTTAGCATTTTCATCTAAGCCTGCATGCATGCCTTTCATTCATCCCTATCGTGGCCCAACATTCTGATTGACATTAATAAAGCTAATTTTTAATATTTTTATACGCAAACCCTGCGTAGGGAACTATAGCTGTTTTGACATGGAAAGTAAGTTAAGTTAGTTCGATACTTTCTTAAATAGATGGCGCTAACGTCACCGTAAGACGTTATTAATGGAACGAAAATTTCGAGAGCTGTGAGCAGGGTGCGATGGTCTAATTGGTTAAGACGTCCGGTGTACTGAATCGGAAGGTCGCAGGTTCAAACCCAGCTCGCACTAGAATTTTTCTTTCCATGTCAAAACAGCTATGAATGAAGCTGGTATTGACTTAAAACCTTTATTCCGCAGATAGTGCCAATCTTGCAAGTGTTGTATAACGCGCCGGATAACAACAATCATCATATTTACATGTCGCTGATAGTACTGCTTATATTGACTGAAGATGATGCGCTCATCAAGAGTGTGCATTTAATTGTAAGTAATATTATCATCTTTCATCTTAAACATTACATCACGAGTGTAATCCCGAAGGGTTAGGCAGAGGTGGACCTAATAGTACACCCGCATTTCGCCAGTTATGCTTAAGTTCCATGTAATAGAGGTTTTTTTTTTATTTTTTTTTTATATAATGAATGGGCTTACTCTTGACCTCAATCTAGTCCAGAGGACAGAGATGAGGTCGACGATGGAACGAGCTAACCCAAAAGAAGCCTATTAACTCTCGACATAAATAGATTGGGGTCATATGAACTTGGGAACACCGACGCAGGCAGGGAATTCCACTCCTTGGCTGTGCGCGTAATAAATGATGCAGCAAAGCACTTCGTGCGAATATCTGTAACATCGACAAGGTATAGGTGATAACCTGCAGTACGTCTGGACTTCCGATGGTAGAAGGGAGATGGTGGAATGAGTTCGTGGAGCTCTTGGGCACACTCACCGAAGTACAATCTGTAAAAGACTGACAAACATGCAACTTTGCGCCGGTGGGCTAGGCTATGAAGCCTGGTACCAACCAGCTTATCGTCACCAATGAGCCTCTTGGCTCTGCGCTCAACAGAGTCGAGTGTGGCTAATTGGTATTTGGCTGAGCCATCCCAAAGGTGACAGCAATATTCCATGCCGGACCGAACCTGAGCTTTATATAAGACTAAAAGCTGTCCAGGCTTGAAGTAACGCTTAACCTTATTTAGGATACCCAGCTTTTTTGACGCAGTTTGAGCTTTCGACTCAATGTAGGCACCAATGTTCAGATTGGCACTCAACTTCGCGCCAAGAAGCTCGAGGCTATCGGTGACTGGTACAGATGTACCCCCGGAGAGTAGGAGTCAGATTAAACGGACTCCTTTTGGCGGTGAACAGGCACACTTGTGTTTTGGTGGCGTTAAAAACAACCAGATTCTCATCACCCCACTTGGAGACAAGACTTAAGGTTGAATTCGTTCGCTCTACCATGGCCTCTCTCAATGAACGCACTTCATCACAGCTGGCCCTTGCGCTGGAAGCATAACTCTCCATGACAGTACTGTCGTCTGCGTACCCAACAATACCAGGAACCAGATGGTCATTGATGTGCAGCAGGAAAAGTGTCGCGGAGAGAACAGACCCTGAGGAACACCGGCATCAATAGCGATAAGGTCAGAGGAGCAACCATCAATGACCACTCGGATCGACCTTTCACTTAGGAAGTCAGATATCCAGCGGCAAAAGTCAACGGGGATGCCGTATGCAGGAAGTTTGCTCAGCAGACTTGCGTGCCATATCCTGTCAAAAGCCTTCGAGATGTCGAGCGAAACGGCAAGGGCTTCGCCGTGTCTCTCGATGGCCTCGCCCCAACAGTGCGTAGCAAACACCAGAAGATCCCCAGTTGATCGTCCCCGGCGAAAACCATACTGACGGTCACTAAGTAGGTCGTTTGCTTCTAGGTATGCCAGCAGCTTCGCATTGAGAACCCTTTCCATAACTTTACAAAGTATGGAGGTGATGGCGATTGGTCTATAGTTACTGGGGTCGGCACGACTACCTTTCTTGGGCACTGGTTGTACATTGGCAACCTTCCATGCCTTCGGAACCGTTCTGGTTTTAAGAGAGAGGCGGTACAAGCGTGTCAACACAGGAGACAACTCAGGCGCACAGTTCCTCAAGCCTCTTGCTGGTATGCCGTCAGGACCGCTAGCCTTGTTCACGTCTAGGCTATAGAGTACTATACGAACCTCTTTCATGTGTATTGTGATATCCGGCGTCGAAGAATCACAGTGAGGAATCGTTGGTGGCAGTTTTGAGTCAGTATCTAGACGTGAATTGCTCGCAAATAGAGATGCAAACAGGTTTGCCTTCTCGGTAGCGGAGTGAGCAAGCGACCCATCCGGTTTTTGCAGCGGAGGTAATGTGGGCCGTCAGAAGTTGGTTTCGACCGATTTGGAAAGGGACCAAAACTGTTTACTACCAGAGGGGTAGGACGCAAGTTTAGCCCCTATACGGCTGACGTGGTCGAAACGCGCCTTTCGGAGGTCGAGCCTATTGCCATCAACCGGGCACAAATCTACACCCCGTGGCTGCTATTAAGAAATTCCTGATGGAAAAACCCAATAACACTTTGCCCGACCCGAGAATCGAACCCAGGACCACATGCTCAGCAGTCGCGGTTGCGACTACTAGACCAACGAGGGAGTAATAATAAGTTAGGAGTAGAATTGTTAGGAGGTTCCTCTGTCAAGAGCCCTGACCACTGGTAGCTCGGACCCTGTTCCCGATGCCGGTGGTCTACTATTTTCTATATTTTTAAATGTTTTTGTATACAATTTTTGTTAATAAAATAGCATAAGCATAAGCAGCCTATAATGTTCCCACTGCTGGGACACAGGCCTCCTCTCTATGAGGGGGAAAAAAAATAGGGAAATTATTAATCAGGCGAATAAATATTTAATTGGCGACCAATATACTGAATGGGCGACTATTGTGCCAAGTAACTAACTATTTATCCGGTCATTGCGGCAAGGAGAATATAGAAAGCAAGAGCGAGCGAAGGTTGAGAGAGACTTGTGGCACCCCGACTCGGACAGGTTAGGTTCGAAGGGGATGGCGGGGTCCCCCGATGGGGATGTTACTTTAAACCCTGCAAATAGAAATAGGAGCCCCGCGCAGCGGGGTGTACGTTGTTCAGCTCCTCCCGGAAGATTTTCCATGGGACCAGGGTTCTGTGGGCAGAAGAAAAGCTCAGTTTAGTTATATTTTGAAGTTGGATTAAGCGAAGAAGACATTCCAAGAGTTCCGTTTTTGCCATTTATCTACGGAATCTTGAAAACTCAGTTGTGGACCTTCAGAAATTAAGTTTTTTATTGGTGGTCGTTTTCGTTTTAAAACCCTAAATCAGATTAGTTTGTCGCCGCGCGTGTTTTTTTATAGCATGTATTTAAATACATGCCATAAAAATATTTAAAAATGAAAATAATATGTCAGAAAAATGAATATAGGATATAATAGTTATTAATAAAATAAACATAGTAAAACAGTTTTCTTTTGTCCACAGATGCTAAAAAACCTGACGTGGTACACAGAACGCGCGATCTCCGAGATATCTCTGGGAGGTCTGATGGTGCTGGTCATCCTGCGCGCGCTGCAGTACAACATGGTGCGCGTACGGGACAAGTATCTACACACCAACTGCCTTGCCGCCATCGCTAACATGAGCTGTGAGTCGCATCACCATCTGTCTAGCCTTTTCCCAACTATGTTTAGATCGACTTCTAACCGGGTGCAACTGAATACCAGTATTTTACTTGGAGTGACTGACCTGAACTATGAAACACAGTTTCTGGGAAACACTAATTAAATTGGGTAAAAGCCACCGCTCGCTCGAGGTGAAGCTTCCACATAAAGGGTAGCGCGAGGGTAGCCCGCGAAATTCGAAATTTATGGACACTTTTTAACGTACACATCTTGCTGCATCATTCTCACATAATGTACCATCTCAACATGAATGATGTAACCAAGGTTTTGTTAAAGTATTCTGATTTAAAAGAGTGTCCATGGAGTTTCTTGCCCGTTCTTCTCCATAGAGATCTACGTTAGGGAATGGGCAACTACAGTACTTTCACAGTTTTTGTGCCTTGTGACTGGGACTGTAGCTATATTTTACTGTTGTCTTTGTTTCGACAATTCAAAAGTGCCTGTAACTGGCCTACTTGAAATAAATGCTTTGATTTTGATTCAAATTGTCTATTTCATGAAAAAGTCATTCAATGGGATTAAATGAACTTAGAGGGTTGTATTAATGATTTTAAAGATGGTAACTCTATACAGTGACACATGTGTTACGGTCGCGAATCATAATTTAATCATATTTTCTATGTATTGAGGAGCTCGTGGCTAAATAATAATAGCCGCTCGGGTCGATCTTTAGGTTAAGCCGCGCTTACCTAGGTTGGTCTGTGGATGGGTTACCACCCATTACATACCGAGTTTCCTCCGTGCCTCGGAAAGCACGTTAAGCCGTTGGTCCCGGGTGTCATTTGTAGATCTTTGACAGTCGTTACAGGTAGTCAGTGGCCCGAACGTGACAACCAGTCTTAACAAGGGGTATCGTATTACCCAGTACTAACTGGGTTGTGGAGGTCAGATAGGCAGTCGCTCCATGTAAAATACTGGTATTCAGCTGCATCCGGTTAGACTGGAAGTCGACCCCAACATGGTTGGGAAAAGGCTAGGCAGATGATGGTTTTAATTCTATTTATTATATGATCCAACTGTTTATTGAGATAAATAAATTGAATTGAATTAATCAACATACAACCTGACACTGACCTAAAAATTACAAAAAAAAAAAAAACGTAAGATAATTTGAATTTCGCGGGCTACCCATTTTGCACCGTAAACATTTAGCCTTGCTTATTCTTCACTGTATTTAAAAAAAAAAATCTGTGTTTCAGGTGAATTCAGGAACTTACATCCGTACGTAGCTCAGAGGTTAATATCATTATTTGAAACGTTGACAAAACGAAGAGCAAGACTTTGCAGTGAAATTGAAGGTAAGCAATTATTAAATTTATTTATTAAAAACTTTATGCACAAGTAAAAACTGTACAAAGGCGGACTTAATGCCATAGGCATTTTCTACCAGTCTACCTTAGGGTGATGCAGAGACAATATACAGTAGGTGCAATAACAGAAAAAAAAGACTAGAAAATATTTATAACTACAACTTATAAGAATAAATACTTATATACATACAAATACTGGCTTTAGTTATGCAGGTTAGGAAAAATTAACTCATCATCTGCCTAGCCTTTTACCAACTGTGTTGGGGTCGGCTTCCAGTCTAACCGGATGCAGGTGAATACATTTTACATGGAGCGACTGCCTATCTGACCTCCACAACCCAGTTAGTACTGGTTAATACGGCACCCATTGGTAGAATGGTTGTCAGACTTTCCGAGCCCTGACTGCCTGTAACGACTGTCAAAAATCTACAAAAAAACAGCCGGTACCAACGGCTTAACGTGCTTTCCGAGGCACGGAGGAAACCCGGTGTTTACCTCCGTGCCTCGGAAAGCACGCTAAGCCGTAATTTGTGGTCACCCCATCCACGGACCGACCTAGGCAAGATCAGCTTTACCTTAAAGTATGCCCCGTGAGGCATTCTTCAAGGTTCATCATCTGCCTAGCCTTTTCCCAACTATATTGGGGTCGGCTTCCAGTCTAACCGGATGCAGCTGAATACCAGTATTTTACATGGAGCGACTGTCTATCTGACCTCCACAACCCAGTTAGTACTGGGTAATACGATATCCCTTGGTAAGACTGCTTGTCAGACTTTTTGGGCCACTGACTGCCTAACGACTGTCAAAGATCTACAAATAACAGCCGGGACCAACGGCTTAACGTGCTTTCCGAGGCACGGAGGAAACTCGGTATGTAATGGGCGGTCACCCATCCACAGACCAACCTAGGCAAGCACGGCTTAACCTAAAGATCGACCCGAGCGGCCGTTATTATTTAGCCACGAGCCCCTCCATTCTTCAAGGTTATTATTTAGAATTAGGGAAGAATGAAACAACTGTAAAAAATTATCCGTCTTACGAGTTTCAAGGTTCACACTTAGCCATTAGTTGTATTAACTTAAGAGCGTTTATACAGAAAGTGGGCAACGTCGCAAATAGCTGTCAAATATTTCGCTGTTTTGATTAATTTGGCAATATTACTGTACGGAAATAAGAAGATCGGCTAACTAGTGAACTAAAATATTAATTATGAAATGCAATAATTAATATCGTGACACCAAATATTTAGTTTTAGATGAAAATAAAGAATTTGGAAACTTTCCAAATGCCTGTTTTACTCCTAAAACGGTTACAACATCAAATTCAGTGTTTTAATTGCAATTCATTACTAATATTCTAGTATATTGCCAAATTAATTAAAACAGGTAAATATTTGACAGCTATTTGCGACGTTGCTAACTTTATGGATGAGCGCTCTTAATAGTTTAGACACACTTTCAAACATGTAATAACGTATTTCAGGTGGCGACATAAATAGTTTAGAGCTTCCACATCACGCCGAAGAAAAGACAGAAGAAATAGTGAGTAGTATGCATGATTTTATATTTGGAGTGTTCATCGATCGATGGTAGAATGAATAAGTCAGCGTCGATCTGCAGTTTCTACTACACCAATTGATTGATCGTTGTCATTTCTACCATCGATCGATTGGTGAACGGCGATCGATTGGTGTGGTAACACCCTAACCCAACCCGCAGTGTGCCCATGTGGTGGAATGCAGCCCACTCCCTCATACAGAGAGGAGGTCTGGGTCCCAGGTCCCAACACTGGGAACATGATAGGCCGATTGTGCTAAGTACGTTTGTCTCTTTATCTCCAGATGGACCACATATCAGTCCTGGACGAGGTCCTCCGCATGCTGCTAGAGATCATCAACTCGTGCGTCGCGCATCAGCTGAGCAGCAATTGTAACGTCGTCTACGCGTTGTTGCACAAGCGACATCTATTCACGCAACACACCCACCACCCCGTCGCGCAGAACATCGATATGGTAAGCAGTCTGTTAACTTCCGCTAGGCACATATAAGTTTCGCTTGTCACATTCGACAAGTTTCGCTCGTCACATCCGACAGGTTTCGCTAGTCACATCCGACAAGATTCGCTTGTCACATCCGACAAGTTTCTCTACTTAGAGCCGACAAGGTTCGCTCGTCACATACGACAAGTTTCGCTTTTCACATCCGACAAGTTCCTCTACTTACAGCCGACAAGTTTCACTCGTCACATCCGACAAGTTTCGCTTGTCACATCCGACAAGTTTCGCTCGACACATCCGACAGGTTTCGCTCGTCACATCCAACAAGTTTCGCTTGTCACATCCAACAAGTTTCGCTTGTCACATCCTGAAACTTACGCTAGTTACATCCGTCAAGTTTCTTTAGTGACATACGACAAGTTTCGCTAGTCACTTCCGACAAGTTTCGCTTGTCACATCCGGAAAGTTACGCTAGTTACATCCGTCAAGTTTCTTTAGTGACATACGACAAGTTTCGCTAGTCACATCCGGAAAGTTACGCTAGTCACAGCCCATGAGTTTGGCAACCAGTCTTATCACGGGGAATCGTGTTAACCAGATTTTCTTGACCTTTGCGGATGTTTGATAGAAATAATGTATATAAAAGTGATTTTATATGGCAACACACACAACTTAGGGCTGTGGAAGTTAGATAGGCAAAAACATTGGTATAATTTGCTATGGTTTCTGTTTTCAGGTTATAGGCTACTTCTCAACGCGCCTGCAACGCGTGCAAGAAGGCGCTGGCGGCGATCTAGGCGTCACCGAAGTGTTGCAGTGCATCAAGAAAGGGGCTGAGCAGTGGTCCAGCGATAGGTTAAAGGTATAAGATAAGGCTTTTGAAAGATCATATGGCCTACCTAGCCGTTTTTGGTGGGCCAATCTCACCGGAGACTCAAGAAATATTATTATAGTGCCTCAATGTGTGCACAAATACAGATGTCCTCTCTTATTCTCATTATCCGATGGGACGGCAATCTCTCCTTTGCAAGCGAGTACAATTAGACGAAAAGTGAACCTAAGTAAATAGTTGTCGGATTTTCATGGAACTTTTTTATTGAAAAAAATTTGTTGTTTTTTTTTTTTAAATGAAGTTTTAAAAAACGAATCGATAGTATTTTATAATTCCTTTTGTATTTTGTTATATATTTTAGCAAAGTACATAAAATATAAAAGAATTATAAAATTCTATCGATTCGTTTTCTAAAAAATCTCAACCATTTATGCAAAGGTGGGTCAGCTAACTGCTAGCACTCACTGTGCACTCTTTTTAAGAAATTATTGTCTAAAATTTTACTCGGCTATTAGTCGACTTTCCAAGACAGGAATGTAATCCTCATTACGTTTAAATTGCAATGAAAGATAACAAAATAAAAATTTGAGTAATAGGTATTAATACGGCCTACACTGTTTCGTACCATGTATCATAGCTTTCAGATGATGTAGTAGCTAGAATGAAAATATTTAACTTATTGCCAATTATTTTTCCACCCTAGCGCACATAGCAACCCTTCTATAATAACTTAATTTACTCTTCCAGAAATTCCCCGACCTAAAATTCCGCTACGTCGAGGAAGAGCGACCAGAAGAATTCTTCACCCCCTACGTATGGAGCCTGGTGAACTCGTGCGGGGGGGTGTACTGGGCCAGCGAGGGGGGGGCGCGGGCGCTGGGCGACCTGCTGGCCTGCTGATGTACGCGGCCACGCGGTGTAGATATTGTGGTACGGACGTTCATGTGTCGGTGGGCTTACTGAGAGAAGGGGAAGGTTGTGTCGGATTTTAAACTTGAATTTTTTTTATATAAAAAACGTTGCCCCACACTAGGAATTTCTCCTGTATCGTGGGTGCGTTTACAAACATTTAAATTCACATACACAAACAGCCAGACCCGGAACAACTACCTGTAGGCCATACAAATATCTCACTGTTGGGCATAACGCTCTATTGAGTCTTTGACCAGCCAATGCTGAAGGTCTCCTTCAAATCTCTCCACTTTTGGTGGTTTTGTGCTATTGCTATCCAGAGGAACTCGTGGCTAAATAATAACAGCCTATCGGGACGATCTTTAGGTTAAGCTGCGCTTGCCTAGGTTGGTCCGTGGGTAGGTGACCACCCATTACATACCGAGTTTCCTCCGTGCCTTGGAAAGCACGTCAAGCTGTTGGTCCCGGCTGTCATTTATAGATCTTTGGTTATTGTTACCAGTAGTCAGTGGCTCGATAGTCTGACAACCAGTCTTTCCAAGGGGTATCGTAGTACCCAGTACTAACTGGGTTGTGGGGGTCAGATAGGCAGTCGCTCCTTGTAACATACTGGTAATCAGCTGCATCCGGTTAGACTGGAAGCCGATCCCAATATAGTTGGGAAAAGGCTAAGCAGATGTGTTATTGCTATCCAGTTTCTTCTGGCCACTTGAATAAGTTCGTCGGTGTCCCTGCTGTATATAGGCCTCTCCAATTGCATGAGGTGAATCCTCAATCATATGAAATATTATTGTTTTGTTTAAAATCCGACACAATCATTTCGTTTCACTGGTACCTTATATAAATATAATTATTATATTCACATTGTGTGTGACGCATAAATGCGACGGTCTATTATATTAGGTATACTATCTTTATAAAACATATTGGTTTCTTTTCGAATATTTCTAATAATAAGAAAGATATTGTCATCTATAAAATGACAATATTCTTACAAAACAATTTATTTAAAATAATATATTGTAGTATTTTTTGATAAATGTAGTAAGTTAGACCTTATCATTATTTATTTCACCATTCATGAGAAACCCTGTATATTATTAAATATATCAAGAAACATTCTCAAAAATACGCTTTACGGATCTTTTGGTGACAGAAAGGGGTCCGCGAGGGCCGATGCCTGCCAGGGCTGCGGGGCTGTTCGAAAGAGATACCGCGGCCCTGGAATACAAAGGGCAAAGAAGGAACTGGATGGGTTTTAGTCGGTAAAAGTCTGACACTTCCGTTCCGCCCAGAGCTGATCATTTGATGATTTCCCAACCGAAAAAAAAAAACATTTCTTTTTTTTTTTTGTTTGGTATCTCGCAGGTCAATTTAGGAGGTTGTCGTCTACTTAACCAGACTATCCTGCGGGTGCCTTGAGTGTAGGCCTCCAGCCAGGGGCAAAAAACTTATACACTACTAAGCGACTACACGCTCGCGAGCACTCCCTGAGGGGTGCGCACCTCGGCTGAGGGCGGCGCTGAGGGAGGACAACAAGGGACAGGCTGGATCGGGACTAACGCCTTTATTTTGTTTTTTTTTTTTTAATAACAAACCAATGTTTACCTATAGCGCTTTCTGTCAAACACATCCGAGCGCTAAAAGATCCTTCGAGCACTTTATATTTATTCCCAAAACAAAAAAACTCAATATGGACCATGCTAAATGAACCTGAACATGATATTTCCTGAATGTGCTGGATTTTATGTCTACTAAGACGTTAGTATAGTTATTTGTGTTCAAATCATCGTTTAATTTGTATTAAATTCTATGCAAAAAAGAAATCCTCTGTGGATTTTAGTAAATGTATTTATATGGATAATTAATTATTCAACTATTATTAATATAATATTGTGTAAAATAACTAACTTATTTGATTAAAATAACCTCCTTGAGTGGACAGACTGATATGTACGTCCAGCACTCCCTGGACACTCAGCCTCGCTGCCATCATGCTGATTATCTAACATTTTATCAAGGCATATTACATACAGAATGATTTTTTTAAGCGGGTGTGAATGTCCAAATCTAAACTATGGGGATTAGCGAAAAATACACAAAGGCGTCTCGAACCCGATTTTGATATTTTGATGAAAACTAAAACTGTCATAGGATTTTTGAAGAATCAATATTTCTAGCCAGGAATCGACCCTATTATTTTGGCAATAACACTGTATTATTCGTGAAACCAATGACGCTGTTCTAGTTTTAATCAAAATCGGGCCCGAGACTCCGTTGAGTATTTTTCGCTATTTCTCTTAGTTTAGACATCCACATCCGCTTAAAAAAATCACCTTGACCATCCAAGCCCACTTGTACAATTCACCCCTGTATATGTAAGCAATTCTCAGATATATAGTTCGAGTTGAAACGAAAGAAGAATTTGTTCATATTCGTTATAATATTTATTCATCATTTTAGTTCTTTGTAAAATTGTCTATAGAAGACATTGGAGGATGTATTTTAATTGTACGTTCTAAAATATTTGTGCTCTCAGGCTACAATTGAAATCGTTAGATTCCCATTAGAATTTCATTGATTTATTAATCAATGAAATTCGAACATATTTGCTTACAGTCAAATATTTGATTCGCTAGATTAGCTCACACCCTACCTACAGGGTGGAAGGGACATCGCACAAACGGTCACCACGTGTTCGGTTCAAAATGTACGGAACTGCTGTTTTTTTAATTACTGATGAAAAATGTCTATGTGGGTTTCAGAACGATGAACTGAACACGTGGTACGGTAACGGACTGTATGTCGCGAGAAAAGTGTACTGAGACGAGTGAGCTAACACATCCTATACTCTTCCATGACAGCATTGTGGGTGTCAGTAGTGTCAAAAACAAACAAAAAAACGCCCAAGTTTTAGGCGAAACGGCGAATCGAACGATTTAAATCATTACCACATTAACATTTAGACATTCCCTTCTGGTTAGTGCCTTTATATAAGGATCAATTGTATGCTATTTAAAGTAAACCTAATTATTATAATATTGACTTGTTTTACTTTTCTTATGTACATGGATCTTTTGGCGCGTGGCGATAATTGGAACTAACAACACAGTGGTGTGTTGTTAGTTTTTTCAATACACGTCACAAATATTTACCAACAGCGCCCTCTATCAACGTCACTTGAGCGCTAAAAGATTATTGTAGAACTTTGAATTGAATTCATAGCTGAATTCACATATTATTAAAGTGTTACCAGTTTATTTTCAACTTCAAAAATACGAGGACGTTCTTAATTCAATGGTTATTTTTTAACATTACAATATTTGAATGGAATTTTCTCGGAGAGCTAGCTACCTATCTGTCTACTTATACTTTTCCCAGTGATTTACATGGAGCAACTGCAGAAATAGCAAAATATACTGGTAACACTCAAATACTTTTTTTTTTCTCATTAGCTAACTTAGATATTTATTTTTATGTATTTCAAACTTAAACTTGGTTAGATTTGTACATACGTATTTAAAGTAAAGTGGACGCAAGTAATATATAAACGGTGCAATCCGTTACTGTATGTCGACATAAACGTAGATTGTACAAAATGCAATATAGGCTAGTGAACAATCAATAAAAAATGATATTTAATTACATTTTAAACGTGTTTTATTTAGAACTTGCAACCCGCCCCGACTTCGCACGGGTGCAATATATACCTTCATAAAAAACATTCCTCTTGAATCACTCTATCTATTAAAAAAAACCGCATCAAAATCCGTTGCATACTTTTAAAGATCTAAGCATACATAGGAACAGACAGACAGCTGGAAGCGACTTTGTTTTATATTTATTTATTATTTAACACTTCAAGCACAAAGTACAGAGGCGGACTTAATGCCATATACATTTATTTATTTTTTATACTATGTAGTGATTATTTTCTGAAATAATTATTCCTGTTCCTGAAATCACAATGATAATGAATAAATAAAGGGCCATCTTTCGAGGCTCTCCTTAGGCGGTTGGATTAAGGGCCTGATTCAGAAGACAGTACTCCTCGATACGGCTCTCATTGTTAGGAGGTTCCTGTCTCTGGAGCCCTAATCACCGGTAGCTTGGACCCTGCTACCGACACCGGCGGACCGCTATTTTTTATACGGTTTTTGAATAGAAATATTCAAAAATGTGTAGATAAAATGAATCAAGGATTAATAAATAAATCATTTAATCAGGACCAAACATTTTGTATATTTTACACACCCATCAAATTGTGTAACAGTTTGTCAGCGGGATTAGCACTGGAATGAAAAACTTTTTAACTTTCATTTGTGTATTTGAATTTACGGAACTAAGATGTAGGGGACATCAACAATGAATCAAAATATAAAAAAAAAACCTGATATTTATAGTATTTTATATATCCTTGTAGTTAATCTTAGTATTATTTAAAATTATTTTCAGATATACACCTACCACTGCTTGACTCTGCATCACCCAAAGGTTGACTGGTAGAAAATGCCTATGGCATTAAGTCCGCCTCTGTACTTCTGTGCTTGAAGTGTTAAATAAATAATCTAAATCCTCGAACGCCCCCATAAAACAGGAGGCGAACCTATCACGGGTTCAATGAGGGTGTATAATACACCTCTGCCTAACTCACCCATAGGCGACTAACAGGTGTTCTTATGGACCATATAATACATTGGAGAAGCAGAAAAAAAAACTGGGTGTTGAAGAAAAAATAAAACACAAGTTTGTCTATAGGAGGAAACAAAATTAGTTAGTTTTTGAAGGATTATAGGAAAATACTTAAAATTATGAATTCTTTAAAGTCCACCCATATAACAAAAGCAAATCAAAGTTGAAAGTCACAAATGTTTATATGTTAACATTTTCTTTTATATGCTTCTGTCGGCCTAAAGAAATCACTCGACGATTCGTAAAATGGTTTGTTGAAAATGTAAAAAAAAGTTAGTATTAAAAATAGCAATCAAAATAATCCATTTTGAACCCGAAGTTGTCTGAAACCAAGTAAATTAGGTCTGATATAATATAACCAACCCCTTTCAAGAAATTTGTTAGTTTACAAATGCAACTTCTTTACTGCAGGCATTACGTACGTTACATCCTCAACTGGTATGGAGCCGTACAGTCACGCAGCAAATGGGAATCCTAAAGAACTGTGAACACGTTCGGGAAATATCATAATATCTTCCTGCCCTTGTCCCAAATATATGGCACAAAAAATTGAAAACATGAAAACTCCTTCAAATGTACCGTTAACATTCTCCGTTTTGGTAAACTCAAACAAACAAAAATGTTTGAATTTACCGCCATTTTTTATCCAGTAACATAGACAAGCAGCACTTGTCGACTACGCATGCGAATTTGATTTTCGATAATTTTTCCTTGTATTCGTCCTTCAAGCAAACCTTAAATCACATGAAAATGAGACATTATCATCCCATTTCGTAAGTATTTAAAAAAATGTGATGAGTTAAATATTATAAAAGAAGTATAGACAACAGTTTTTTACTTCCTCCCGATTTCAAATCAAATCAATCGACAATCAAGAATGTGGTTAATGTGGTGTTGTGAATGTGAACGAAGTGCGTAAACAAGACTTGTTTTACAAAAAAATAAATATCTTCGTTAAGTTATGATTTTGAACTGTATACGAGATTATAAAGAAACTTATATTCGTTTGTGTATTTATTTGTGTCTCTGAAAATTAAATTACAGCGAGAAATATTCGATCGTCGCTCTAAGGTAAGTGCAATGTTGTTTTTCGAAATATTTCGTGTTTTTATTATTTTCTTTCGTATTATTATATATTTCCAATGCGTTTTCGAAGTATTTTGTCTGTTGTTGAAGCTTATTGATTCTATTTCTTCCAATTATCTCGTGTAAGGACACGTCGCTTGTTATTATTAATATTTCTATAATTATTTGAAATATTGCCATATTTTTTCTTCTTTTTTCTGTACTTCTCTTGTTTTTTTTCTACTTCATGTAGCACTTTTGTTTTTAATGTAACTTTTGTATTCCCTACTTTCTGTGGGGTAGATGGTATTGATTTTTACAGTAAAAACTTTATTCAATATTTTTTTAATTAATTCAATTATAGGTACTTACTTCTTTCATTACATTTGTATATAAGCTCTTGAACAACTTTTTATAAAAACTCACAGAAACTATCATTATTTCTACAGAAAAGTAAAAAGAAACATTACTTTTGGACGGCATATAAGTTAAAAATTCTGTTTTAATTTTTTTCAACTAAATTATTAATTAGTAAATTGAAAATAAAAAGAATGATTAAACTTGTTCTTTATTTATTTTATTTTACTTAATTATCCATATAGCAAACAGGAAATATATGGAAATATTGTGACATAATAAATACTCAGAAAACGATACACCAAGCCAACTTTAAGGAAATCAACTGATTCTAACTATATTGATTTATCCTAAAGTTAAAAATAGGTTTTTATTTATTTCAATGTCACAGGTATTTAAATAGGTAAGTAATACAAAAAAAATATTCTTTATAAGATATTGCCAACACAAAATTAGCATAAGGGAATTCACAAACTTTTATCTATCAAGGACTCAGTACATTTAAATTTCGATTTTATTGTGTAGATAAAAAAGAAAAGCTGCGGATCTATTCAAAAGTGCAATACCTACACAGTCAAAATGTATGGAATAGATGATATTATTTTAATAACCAACCAAAAATTTTGTTTTTTTTAATCTAGAACCGTGTTGTACTGACTTCATTGTAAAAGCTTCTGTCTCAAAACCCCTAACACCGGTTTTAGTTTCCGATTCTCCATTTTGGCTGAAATATTTAACTATTTCTCTTGATAATGACCTTATTGTACATGCCAATATGAAACATAACAATTTAATCACAATTACCAGTTACATACAGCGCACTTCATGCAACTATTGATAGGAATGTGTTATGTGACCCAAATACCCCACAATTATATAGAGTTATGTATTGCATTAACACGTAATTAAAACAATTAGTTAATAGCTTCATTCCCAAAGGTTTTGTGCAATGGGATTAGAAGTTGGGTAGTTCAATGGAATAAATTTCTAGAACTATATCAGGATAAAAATAATTTATTTTAAAATGTGTTTTAACATTTCTTTTTTTTTATACTCAATGGACCTACTCTTGACCTAAAAAAACAAGCCTAATAACTCGCGACTCGCGATTTAGGCTCATTCGTATTATTTCTCATAGAATGGTATATATAGTATGTTTGGTAACATTGCAACCTCCCCGATCTAGGTTTATTTGAACCGGTGTTTTATTCAACTATAGAAATGACGAAAAAATTACACACAAACATTAATTAAAAGATACAACGTATGTATAAAAATGATGGAAAAAGCTATATTTATTGGGTTGAACTGTCGTAAGTCATTATAGAAGAATGAAATGAAACACTTTGCAAAGAATTTACACTTTAATCATAAATGTCTAAAAGTATCAGTGGCGAAGGCTCCATACAATCCGATTCCTACCGGATTCCCTTTGAAAAATGGCACAGTCAGTATTCTATAGACAAATAATATAATCACATTAAAGATATGTACTCCAGCTTACCTCTTACTAAATTGACCCTTCTCTACTGATAAGTATAACAGTCATACTGATCAAAATAACTTCACTTGTAAGAATGCTTTAGTAACTCATTGAAGAAGTTATTCTTAAAAAAACTGAATAGTAAAGTTCATTGTTTTCTATTTTTAATCAAGGTAATGAATGGTGGCCAATTTTCGTGCCTCAAAAGAGTTTCTCCAGAATATGACGTGGTGGAATCTACAAAAAAATATTTAATCTAATTAGAACCTCACTTACCCACTGCCAAGAATGGTATTATCCCCTGCCACAAATTTGAAGCTGTAATTCAATAAGGGTGTAATCAGACAGATGTCACTAATGTCATATGATATTCAACTAGTCAACTACCCTCATCGACAGACTGTCGAAGTAAACACCTGTTGTCACTTCCGGGATCACAGACGATGATCTAATTTACTTCGGAATATTGCAAAGGGATAATTAAAATAGGTCAAGCAAGAGCCAACTAATCTATTAAAGATAATGTAAGAATGCAATTTTATCTTTAAAATTCCATCGGTATCTGTTTACTCAATTAACGTCCGGCCAAAGGTGGGTCTAACACGTACATACCTACCTAGATGTATCATAGCTATTTAGTGCAGTCGTTTTGGGACAATCAAATGCTCGAAATATCTGCGTACAAGAAGCATGATAAATGGGTGAGAAGTTCTGACGACTGAGTCAAATCCCTGTTTCCAAACGATTTTTATTAGTTACAAAAATATCGACATTTTGCTAGTGTTGATTTTAGAATGACTAGTACTATTGCGAAAATTATATATATTGTTGGAATCGCACTAAACTAAATGGAAAAAAGTATATTTTCCCATACACACTAAGTACTTATTTGTTCGTTCGTTCGGGGAGAACGAATAGGACCCTTTTCGTTCCCCTTTCGATCATGTTGGTTAGAGTTGTTCCCCAGTCGAGATGCGGCTGGATTGATTGATTAGTGCGGAGCGATGGGCTGTCTGGCATCTGCAGCCGAAGACGGATAGACACACAGCGAAACCTTATTGTAGATAGCATATCAGCAGCCTATAATGTTCCCACTGCTGGGACACAGGCCTCCTCTCTATGAGAGGGAATGTGCTATAAACCACCACGCGGGCCCAGTGCGGGTTGGTAGATGTCACATGTCTTCGAATTTTTAGGTTCTAGGACATGCCGGTTTCCTTACGATGTTTTCCTTCACCGTTTTGAGAGCAGTGGTGATGAAATAAATTACACAAAGTAATGCGCCTGCGTGGGTTCGATCCCACGACTTACTGCTCGTAAATCGGGACCGCCACCACTGGGCCACCGCTGCTCTCTTAATGTAGATATGCAGGATAAATTCCCGTTTTCGCTCGCACGTTTCAAAAATAAACTAAATGCCAAAATATTATTGCAACGTTGGAATTTTTACCACCAGCGCTGCACGTTGATGAATACCAACCGTGCGCTTGTGTTGAGGCATTCAGTCATGTGACGGTTAGTGTTTATGAAAACGGGCGTAACCAAAAGTTATTCGTGACTGAAATACGTGTTAAGCGTAGTTCAGGACCTATCTGCTACTTTCGGGAGCTTTTCAGCGAGTAGGAACTATAAATTAAAGCGATTAAGAACTATTACTGCGTGTGTCCAGATCCTGATTATAGGTTCCGCTTAACCCCTTATCAGACAAACCTTAAGATTGCAGTAGGTACAGTTATAAAAATACTTCAAGGTGTCGGTATAACTTATCAGGTTTGTTCAAACCAAAACCACAATGGTAGCATCTTAGAAGACAAAAAAGCCACTCCCGAATTTATGCCAATCCTCTAAAAGTGTCTCAAACTACTGATTCATTAGGAAACTTCAGTTACGATACAAAGACCAGCGATATACCTACATCTTATAATTTACAATAAACTGGATGCCTGTGTTATAGGTATGTCTGTTAAGCGCCACATTCGAAACGGATGGACCATTTGTAGTACAAAGAGTATTGTTTCGAATTATGCGTACAACCTTGAGTATGTCAGACCTGTCAGTAAGAGTTAACGAAGGGAAGTGGGTAATAAAGGCGACGAAGGGAACAAATGAAGTGACTTTACCGCAGAAACGAAGGGGTATCGTCTTAGGAACGTGTGTAACCAAAATCTTAGGCCCCTTCACGGTCTCCGGGAATGCGACTGCCGACTTGCGTCTAGCGACACGCGCGTGCTTCTCCTGTTTCCATTCGTCATTTCGCAAATCGTATGCTCTAATCAACTTCTTTCACTTGGTTTTTACGCATTCGCTGTCTCGAAACGCCTGTATTACATTTACGAAGCCAATGGGTTATGCTTATGAGCAGAACAGTGTATGCCTTCTGATATTGCCCTATCAACATTTTAGGTCAATTACCTATTAGTTTTGAAAAGAAGGTTTTACGGGTTGGTAGTTTATACAGCCGAATTTCTACAGAGTGTTCAGCAAAAGATAAATTATGTGCGGTTTATAGTTTCGCCTGTGAGTACCAGCATCGCATAAAATCAATACGCCTGGATTTAGATAACTATTCCTATCATATTGACAGTGCGGTTAGCGCGGTAGCTGATTGGCTAACTGGCCTTCCACTCGAGGGACCGTTTTTCGCACAGCTAGAGCATATAATAATTTGTTTGCCCTCGTTTTTCGAACGAAGCAATTATTTGAACCCTGAGATACATCTCTCCTGGATTTTTATACTTCATATTTTGTATCTTGATCAGTAAAGAATCGAAAATCATAATTTTGGTAAAATCCACACCAAACTGCATATTATTAAGCGCATTGCTCTCGGTGCTCTAGTGATCAAACCGATGCTATTGAAATGGTTGATGGCAATAGGCTTGCCCTGAATTACATGGGGACTGGCGAAACGTGGATACACTATAATCATGTAGATGACCCTAACCTTTGGCGTGCAGGCGTGATGCGTTATTAACAACACCAAAAATATTATTCCCGTGTTTTTCCCGCTTTACCAAATAAACTTTCGACTACCTACTGATTTTGGACTTTGGACCTGTCAAAACAAAGGATTTCCTTCGCAAGTCTCATACATTTAACATTCCTCGTGGACATTTGAAAAATACATTAATCTTGGACATTGATGCATGGGCCGCTACATTCAGCTTATTTACGACGCGACAAGACTAAGTTAATGACTTTATTAGAGATCAGGCTGAATGAATAATTTCCTGAGACACATGTGTTGATACTTTGAGAGTGTGCACTTCAACAGATTTTTTTTACTCTTGGTAACTTCCATAGAAATATAAAAATCGAACTTCTTTCTTATTCTGTCTATGGTAGCTTCAGTGTGGCTCAGCTTAGTTTCTTTATCATTTGGAACTAATGTCGCCATATTTTTTTTCAATATCCTACAATTTATTATTAGTGCTCATAAATTCGCTATCAAGCAATCTATTCATCAACACCAAAGCATTCGCCAATTTAGATGAACTCATTACGTCTACAAACGTGAAGCGATTCGCCGAACCTCTTTTATCGAAATTCGAGAGCTTCTTTCATCGATGAACATGAAACTTTTATTTACTTCCATGCTTCCAAGTACCTAAGCACATACTACTTCCTAACTGTGACTATACCCGTTCGACTGTCTAAGTTATTTACTGTCTACAATTATGAACGCTAGGTGCCATAATCGACAACTCAATTATTTATCCATTGACCCGCTTCCGACGTTACCAACTCTTATTTGGAAGGGAACACAACATGAATCCTAATTGATACCATTTATCACATTACCATTTTAGTTTGTCATCGTTTCCCGCCATATTTTCGTGCAGTGAGTGGCGCGAAATGGAACACGCGAACCGTGCGTTCGAATTTGTTTTAAAGTTTTCGGTTTTTTTTTAATCTTAGCGTGTTTAATGAAATGAGTTTTATAGAATGTAGGTTGCATTCAATTGTAAAAGTTTATGTCTTGAACTGGTTTTCTTGATATTGTGTTATTGCTTTTTGATTTGGACCATGAAAACTGATTTTATGCAAAGTGGATTTGATAGTGAAGTGCAACGTAGGAAATAAATGGACTGTCATGAACTGTGTCTAGTTGTTTCTGGCCGATATGTTTTGTTCTAAGTTTGTGTTTTCTTGGTCTATACTATAAATACTAGTACTTAATAATAATTAACACGTACAATTGAGGACGTAGTAACTATGTAGATTCCTAACTGTTAATATTAATGGAACCTACTCTATCTATACCGTATGTTTTTGGAAGGGGTAGCAATAATTTACAAAAAAGTTGGACATTTGAAAGTTATGTGCAACGAGAATATCTTGGTGGGCGGCGTAACAGAGAAGTAATTAATTGTTATGTCCTGTATGTGACATATAGGAGGGATTCGACATAGGTACCCATGATGAGCCAAAAAACATAGGAAGCTGTAAGTTATGGATTAAATTTGTAAAAAAAATTAACTTCTCTTCAACAAAACACAAACAGCAACTATTTCGATTCTTGATTAACTTGCATTTGTCACGCGTAAATTGACTCATGCATACCTACCATAGTCTATCTATATCTGGGATACCTACCTACTCGTACATTAACAGCAATGTTATTTCCAAGTACTTACTACATCCACAAAGTATCTCCAACAATCATAACAAAAACCGTAAACGCAACAAATAAAACGTACTACTAATTACATATTTCCATTATTTTCCGTTGGCCGCCATTCGATCAGCTGATACGTTTGTCAACGCTCCTCGGTCGGCTACAGCCTTCCCAACCGTGGCAACCATGGCTTCCTGTCATTGTGAAGTGGCAGAAAATTATATGTTTCGTACAGTTCTCCGGGAGTCGTCGAAAATATATGGAGTGAACAGTTTGGTCGGTCATTCATTAGCTACTAGTTTACTGATTACTTTTCGGAAAAGAATATGAGAGCCTACTAGTTTATGATGAGTTCTTTAGTAGATTGATTAGGTACATAATAGTCAAGGACAGATCTTGTTTAGGACATAAAAAGAGCAATCTACGTCGTAAGGGGCCAAATCGATGCTGTTGGGCGCCAATAATAACTGCCAGCTAGTTGCAGTTCAGTTATCTACTGAAAGGTTTTAAGAGGGTGCATTGCTTGCGGGCCTGTGGACGGCGAGTTATGGGCCAGCTCGCCGTCCGGCCGTTTTATGACGACAGGCCGTGTCGACGGCGCGTTCGTGTTCCACGTGCGCCTCAAAGAGATGTCAGCAAACAAGTATGGGTCAGCAAGGGCCGATGCCTGCTAGGGCTGCGGGACTGTTCGAAAGAGGTATCGTGGCCCTGGAACACAAAGGGCAAAGAAGGAACATGGACGGGTTTTAGCCAGTACAAGTCTGACACTCCCTTCCGCTCCGCCCAGAGTGGGGGGGTCATTTGATGATTTACCATCTAAAAAAAAAAAAAAAAAATAAGTGCATTGCTTGCACTCACAGTTGTTACCACGACAAAATAAACAATTTATTTAGCAGCTAACTAGTTATGTGACGTTGGTAACTGCACGCAGTTCTGCTTATGGTTCACAAGTACCTATAAGATATTTTAGGCTTAGATCAGTCATCAATGGAATCGGGTCAAAATAATTCATTTCGAATACCTGCTGATCTTACAATCTTCATAAGACCCGTTATACGTTTGTCAACGTTGTGGTCTCGCGGCTTTAGCATAATGTATCCTGCGGTCGTATTTCGCGTAGCTCTGGCGTATTATTTATTATAGTTTAAAAATACAATTTGTACTTTTAATATTTTATACGCAAACCCTGCGTAGGGAACATAGCTGTTTTTGACATGGAAAGAAAAATTCGAGTGCGAGCAGGGTTTGAACCTGCGACCTTCCGATTCAGTACACCGGATGTCTTAACCAACTAGACCATCGCACCCCGCTCACAGATCTCGAAATTTTCGTTCCATTAATAACGTCTTACGGTGACGTTAAGTTAGTTCGATACTTTCTTAAATAGATGGCGCTAACGTCAATTAAGCTACTAAAACAAATCAAAGACAAATTAGACCATTTCCTTCTCCGATTCCCGATAACGCCTTTACCCAATTTCAATCCAGAAATAAATCCCTTCATCAAAAACTTCTTATAAACAAAAAACTGCAATCATCATACATCAAGCTATCTTCAAACCCAAATATTTATAAACTTATCCTCCTATTACGTGTCTATCTTGAATTCTCAGACATGAAAAAAGAAATACACGAGGGGGGTCGACGGACCCGTTTTGGCGGACGGCCAGCGATGCACTGCATGCAAACTCAAATGCTTAAACTACATGGTGCTGTAGCAAGTCTAGTTGTAGACAATAAACATCGGACGTTATTTGCGTCTTCTAATTTTGAATCTCGGCTTTTTTACTGGGCGCACCGGTAATACAAGTCATTGAAACTTTCGATTTTGGTGTTGATATTTTTTGCTTTAAATGTTAATCAATGTCTTTCAATAAATATCTTCCTCTGTCGAGTCAATGATAATTTCTCATTCTAGCTAGATTGAAAACATAACTTTATATTAAAATTTTGTATCTATTGGCATTGTTAAAAATATTTAATCATCTGTCCTTGAGGAAAAATAAGAAAATCAATGTGGCATTGTTTATCCCACAACTGCAGCTATTGTTTACCTACACCTTGACAAGTCAGGTTCAGTGTTACGTTTACTTATTTAGGTCTGATTTCAATGTGTTAGATAAGATATCTCAAATATCAATTGAGACCGATTTTATTGAAAAATGGCGACAACGTCAACCTCGCGTATCATATCAAAGTAATTTCAGTATTAAAATTCATTAATGACCTACTTTTTACCGATTTTTTCAAATAAACTCTAATTACTACATGTTTATTTTGGCGCGAAGCCTTAATTATAACGAACGCAGCCATTTTGTTTTTTCAAAACTATTTCCACTCCAGCTCTCTCCTGAAAGTGTTATTTATGCTCCAAAATGCTGCCCTCACGATAACTCTTGAGACTGATTTAGTGGAACTGTAGTCCAGTCAAATAAGTCAAAAAAAAGGGGTCAACCTCGGAATGAGAGATAATAAGCTGGAAATTCGTATACAGCTTAATTTTGGTGTTCTAAAACTTGTCTCAAAAGTCTCATAAAACCGTCTTTCTTTGTCTTTTCACTACTGGACTAGACACTAAGTATAAGTTTAGTTGTAAAAGCTTAAAACAGTGTTTGGTGAAAATATGCTTAGCCGCTTAAATCATCAAGAGTTGTTGTCCTAGCTGGTGTTCAATTACCAAATCAGCCATACAACGGATATTTTAGATAGAGATAAGTGGTTTAGGAAGGGATTAGTAAAAAAACATAATAAAATACTGCCCTAAAAAAAAAATTAAGTCAGGGAAATAAATTATCGGCATAAAATGATCGTGCGATGTAGTCCAGTCAAATAAGCCAAAAAAAGGGGTCAACCTCGGAATAAGAGATAATAAGCTGGAAACTCGTATACAGCTTCATTTTGGTGTTCCAAAACTTGTCTCAAAAGTCTCATAAAATCTCGTGTCTGCGTCGTAAGTTATTCAATGTCAAACGTTACAAAAATCAGTTTTTCGCGATTATCTCTGTTTCTATAGCTCCGATGATGTTAACTTGTACGATAAAAAATTGTTGAGCATAAAATTTGCAACAAATTGTGCATTGAAAAATTTTTCATACGTCCAACTGTTTTTGAGATAGAGGGCAGAGAGCCCGCAACGCTCAGCCATAGTCACTGTAATGCAAGGTCAACCGTGAATCGCAGTGAATAATACCTTGTATAAAGTTATTACATCATTGAAATATCATTAACAACAAATAGCTGTTTTGATATGGAAAGAAAAATTCGAGTGCGAGCAGTGTTTGAACCTGCGACCTTCCGATTCAGTACACCGGTCGTCTGTCGTCTAGCTGTAGTTCCCTACGCAGAGTTTACGTATAAAAATATTAAAAACAAGAAATATTTTGTATTATTTATTAGTTAATACAATTATAATAATATTTAATAACATTTTGCATATATCGAATATATTAATTTAATAATACTTACATACATTGTGTAATTAAAAACTCATAAAGAACTTATTAAGAAATATATAGCTACTGAATAAAGATAAAATTATATCATCATCATCATCATCTGCCTAGCCTTTTCCCAACTATGTTAGGGTCGGCTTCCAGTCTAACCGGATGTGGCTGAATACCCGTGTTTTACTTGGAGCGACTGCCTATCTGACATCCACAACCCAGTTAGTACTAGGTAATACGATACCCCTTGGTAAGACTGGTCGTCAGACTTTTTGACTTTAAATAAATTAATATAAAATTAGGGTATACAATAAGTATTTCACCCAATGAGTTTATAATTACTCAAAGTAGGTACCTACCTCAAATCGTTGATTTCATAACCCAATAATTTTATTCGAAACATAAAATGAGCGACCACAATAAACTTCTTACAATATATCTGTACAATTTTCAATTAAATTAATAAGCCAATTAAGTAATAAATATAACGCCTAATAAACTTTAGTAAGTGCATTATTAATTTCGAATTTAATACGTGTTTTGACAGTTATTAATAGAAAATGGCGCCCGGTGCAGAGATGTAGAACATTTGGTTGAGTGTAACGTGATATCTATGACTCTTATGTTGTTTATGGTTTTAATATGGAGACATTGAACTTGTGTCTTTGGAAATGGAGGAAGTAAGTGTTTTGTCAGCTGTTTGTCGTATTGGCGAATTAAAGAACGGAAGTTTATAGACGTAAAGTGTTATTCGGCAGATTTTGTTGAATTTTCTGTCTGCACCATTCAGAAACTTAAACATACTACTTACTTGACCTGTAACTCTGCACCCATTTCATGTGTGTGGACATCAGCTTCTTTCAGCTGGACATATTTCCATCTGAAAGAAGAAAATTTATTATTTATTTTAGCTTATTTAATCGTTTTTAATTAATAATATATTTAGTTAGTTTATTCAAATTAATAAAAAAAAAATTTTTTCTCGGACTTAGCATAACAGTATTCTACTTCTTAGCGTGTCGTTGACAATTCGAATTGAGTCAGCCCAAAATTTGGCAACGAGTTTGGCACTTTCAGTAACGTCCCTCAGCTCCTGTGATGTGCACACAACACGACAGGCAGGACATGATATAAAGTGTCAAGTTTAAAATTTGTAGAACGGCGACAGAAATAACGCTTAGCCAAAGTATAATATTTGCTATTCTTTAGCAAATATTTTTATTTGGCGTTTACAAATCTCGGCCTAGGTTTTTTCATTATCACGGTGTATGCCTTATCGATATGCGATTTTAAACAATTTTTTTTAAATAAAATTCATTAAAATTTCTTTATGCAACCACAAATAAGATCGAAACTTCTGCAACAGATTTGGCACCCCTGTCAACGAGAATAGACAGTCTAAGCCCTTGTAGGAGAGAAATAAAGTGTCTACTAACATTTCCAACAAGTTATTTATGTTAAAACAACTTTATTCCCAATGTTCGCCATATTTCATTAGTATTAGCAGCTTGACTTGAGTAATCATTTGTTTGGATTAGCAGGAATGGCTTAACACTTTGTTTAGTTTTAAGATATTTTGTTAGAATAGATCAGATAATGTCGCTTAGATGGCTTAGATACTAAATCAAAGTGATTTAGGAAACTGTTCTTAAAGATACTTTAGCTTATCCTAGTTTTTGAGCAAATTGGACTAGAATATCACTCTGCAAAAATAAAAATAAGCTAAATCATCATTAGAGTTGGTGCTGGCGTTCCTGGGTTCTTATTGGACTAAACAAAAAAAAAAAACATAAAAAAAAAATGCCATAAACACGCTGAAAAGAAGAACCGTTATAATCAAGTTCCTATCAATATGAAAGGACAATTCATTTCAGAACTATAATTATTTACAAAGAAAGAGGAAGAGGAGCTCGTGGCTAAATAATAACAGCCTCTCGGATCGATCTTTAGGTTAAGCCGTGCTTGCCTAGGTAGGCCATTACATACCGAATTTCCTCCATGCCTCGGAAAGTACGTTAAGCCGTTGGTCCCGGGTGTCATTTGTAGATCTTTGTCAGTCGTTAGGTAGTCATTGGCCCAAAAAGTCTGACAACCAGTCTTACCAAGGGGTATCGTATTACCCAGTACTAACTGGGTTGTGGAGGTCAGATAGGCAGTCGCACCATGTAAATACTAGTATTCAGCTGCATCCGGTTAGACTGAAAGCCGACCCCAATATAGTTGGGAAAAGGCTACGCAGATGATGAATTATTTATAAAGGAAACGTTTGTTTATGTTTTAAATTAAATAGCGATCGTATTTTTCCTATGCTTACTGATCTAATGTCTGTTTTCACTTACAATAAGCGATACCTTAAATTAAAAATAACGAAATATGATTGCACTGTTATAATTTCTACTCTCGGCGCATCATCTTCAGTTGAAAACCCAACAGGCCGCTTTTAAATTAGGAATAACATTTAGTTGTCGCATGATGCTAGTGAAAACGTGCAAAAGATTCACAGTCTCTCTATTTCAGTCTAATAAACCTAACAAGTGCACTCCTCAGTTGTTACGAGCCACACTTGAGAATAACTAACGATTCCTCTGAAGTATTTATAAAACAGTGCAGTCGTAAAACTTTGAAATATTAACCGCACAGTTTACGACGAATTTTCATTGCTGTGTCCTATTTTGTGCGAGTTTTGGAACGAAAATTGCGGTAAACACCGGTTTTTCGTTTGTTTGAAGTGTGGTGCTGTTTTAAATCAATATGAAAAATAACCTGTATTTTGAGTATAGAGTAACGTAAAAACTCAATGCAAGAAAGAAGAAAAAAGAAGAAGAAGTGCGTGGTCGTTTTGGCCCTTGTCATGTCATTGCATTGACATTTAGGAAATCTGAGGAAAATGCATTGAAAAAGCAAGATGGCGGCGTCGATTAATGACACACGCCAAAAGATCCATGTAATTACAACGCAAATGTGATGTCAATATAAAGCTTCTTCGATATGAGGTCAAACCAAAAACATTAACGTGACAATCATACCAACAAATCTCGTCACTTAAAGTCCATCCAGTCCAGTACATTTATCTCTTTCCGAAATTCTCACCATACCACACAGATGATCTCTTAACCCTCAAAGAGGCCGATTAGTCATAAGTTTCAGCTTTCATACTAAAGTATATATGTTATATACCTGACCTTGCACCAATTTCAGCAGTACGGGTGTATGTATTATCATAATACAGTGTTTCTTGGCAGTCGTTGTGGTGTAGATGTTACAATTTGTCGTTGGCACTTCGTTGCGACAAGTCCACTTTTCGCTCTGGTTCCGGTTTTATAACTTAACAGACAGCCATGTTTTTGGCTAGTATGTTATGACTCTTCTTCTCTACAGCTCTTAAGCTCTAGGAAGTGGTGAAGGGACTTACTCATGTAAGTTTGACATTCAAAAAGTGCTATGCTGATTCTCAGCATAATTTTGTCAAGTTGACTTCAGAGGATTAAATAAAAGTGTTCCCATAGGTACTGGTAGGAGCTGTAATTCAACGACAAAAATATTTATCTGGTCTCGTTTCGATAGCCAATGCGTTTTTGTTTAAGTAAATAATTGATTAAAGTCTGGCACACTAAAAGTGGCTCGTATTTATTTTGCAGCCATTGCCAAAACCTGCGAAAAGTGGCGACGACATATTGAATTAATGCAGTATATTTAAAAACTTCAGAGAAACTGGTTTTTACAAGGGTTTTGAATTAGAGCTTTCAGCTTAACAAACGGATTTTTTATTAATGGGATATAACTTATTAGTAGGTTAATTAAGTACTCGTAATTTTTCAAGAATCATAAATTTTCTTTTAACTTACTCCAGAGCAGATACTTTATCCAAACTGAATTTAATTTTGTCGTCATATATTTTTCTCTACCAAACCGCACTGGGCCCGCGTGGTGGATTATAGCTCATTCCCTCTCATAGAGAGGAGACCTGTGTCCCCAGCATTGGGAACATTAAAGGCTGCTATGCTATGCTATGCTATATTTTTCTCTGGGCCCTTAAATTTTGAACTTGCGTAAAACACGAACACAATACTATTGATTTTTTCTGTACTGAGAATTTAGTTGAGAACTTTTCTAACCATACTTTAGCATTACCAATTTTTGTTAGGCAAAAAAAACTCAAAAAAAAAATTGCGAGTAACATTGACTCATTAATCAATGTTGAATCAGAATTTTTGACAAGTCGTACTACTATAAATTCCCAATTCAAAAACCGGGTTCAACTCTTTGAATAAATGCATCGACACCAAGGTTTCTAGAAAAACAATTGCACATTATTACTCACTGCCATTCAAAAGCTATAAATCGATGCTAACTCTTTTGAAGGTTGATTCACAATAAGTCTTCAATGGCAATCGGAAACCACGGCTTCCAAGGATGTTTGTTCTATTGTTTTAGTTATGTACGATATGTATCGTTGAGTATTTATAAGTTAGGTGCAGGAAATTCGCATAGAGGTTAATAAGTACCTATACACCGTGACGTTTTAGTCGTCTTACAAAGGTCATCCACTCAATGTACCCGAAATAAAATAGCTCCAGGCGCCTTTTATTTTTTAATTTTTTTTTTCGGAACAAAGAAAAATAATAATAAATATTTGAATAAGATTATGAAACATCCTGCTAATGATGTTTACGTGTCAAACGGGAGAACTATACCTACCCAGCACTCGAGTCCAGTAGATCATCGCTCGCAACAGAGTGTTTTAACTACGTCATGCGTCATAATACTGAATAATATTTTTATTATTAAATTATTAAAATCTCATAAATTTTTATTTTTTTTTATGAATATTTAGTATTCATTGGATACATGAAGTGGGCTGCCGTTGTAAGATGACTAAAAAGTCACGGTGTATATATTTAAATGTTAATGAGGCTAATATGGCTGAGATCGCTCAGGATAGAGTGGTATGGAAGGAGAAAGGGGAGATTTGCCCAGCAGTGGGAAACGAAGTAGGCTAGTAAAAAAAAAGTGTTAGTGACTCACAATTTATTATCCTTTTATCGAAGAAAGTTTGATGATTTAAGATTAATAGAAGAAATCAGGACGCTCAGCAGTGAGCAATCGACTGAAGGAACAGGTTGGATCATCCCTGCAAGTTTTTCCCTGTAAAAATACTCATGGAGTCTTATTTAATTTTGACACTCAAAAGTACGGATACTCGAAAAGTGCGCTCGCGCATTCAAATATCCAATTATGAACTACTCGTCAAACGTACGTAACAGGTAGTCAGTAACCCGAAAATCTGACCACCACTTACTAAAGGGTATCGTATTATACAGTACTAACTGGGTTGTGGAGGTCAGATAGGCAGTCGCTCCATGTAAAATACTGGTATTCAGCTGCGTCCGGTTAGACTGGAAGCCGACCCCAACATAGTTGGGAAAAGGTTAGGCAGATCATGATGACTCGACAAACAACGTTCTGTTATTTAAAGCTTTAACTTTTCTAAAAAACAGACCAGAAAGAAACTGAAATTAACGGAACCATCATCAGTTTCTGTCTGCTCTTTTATAAATAAATGTTATCCCCGAACCACGCTCATACTGTATCAAACATTTCATAGCGTACTATAATTAAACTTATGACTTCCCCGAAAAGCACGTATTTTCTAACATCCCACAGGTCAGTCGCCGCGGATTTCTCGCGATAGACTGTCGTTTACAGGACTCTTGACAAGCGCTCGAGTACAATACGGTTATTTTCCTTTTTTCAAAATTCAATTCGAAATTTTTGAACGCTGCCATATTTATAGTGTGGGCGGAGTGCTATTTTTGGCGCGGTTTATGGTTTTCGTATTGTCTATGGTGGTAAATGATAGAAAAATGTGTTACAGTGATTTTTGTTTTGTTTATGTTGTGAATTTGGCAATGTTAGTTTCTATTTCCGTAAGAATTGGTGTCGAATAAAGTGCGAACCGTTGAAGTCTAATTTGATTTTGCCATCTACTTACGTACTTAAAAATGGAGTAATCAGTTCATGGATCAAAAAAGTATGAAAATAAACTTGCCAAGCGTCTTCTTTGTTCTAAATAAAGATTAAAAATAAAAACGCTTTGACCGAACTTATTCGGAAATGCTAATTTTAAAGTTTTCACTAACAAATGGCCTCCAAGATTTATTTACCTTGAGAAGAGTACTTTCAAAATACCAAGAAATGCATAAAAAAGGATGGGCCGATCTTAAAAGGCGTAATTTTCGTCGCTTAAAATGAGTCAACGAATTTACATTCGCTCGAAAAATGGTAAGCGCAAACCGCAGTATTGTGTGAAACCACTTCACGACTCTGATTTTGTTTAATAACATGTTAATCAAAAACAGACGAAAAAACAAAAAAAAAAACAATTTTCAAGATTTTGAAACAATAAATCGGAACGGAAAAAGCTTTTAAAATATGGAACGCATGTCGTTTCGTCTGCGCGCGAAAGTTCGTTCGTCAATGCCCTCTTCAACTAACAAAATGAACTGCAATGGGAGGCCTAACCATGACGGTGATGTTCCTTTTGACGTTTGCAGAGAATAAATGCATTTTATTTATTTATGCTTGTTTTGAGTCAGTGGCATGCCTAAAGAAGTTTACAACGGACATGCTTAATTGTGGTTTTATTTGTAAGATCTTCTGGAGATCAAAGAGCACTAATATTAGTTTAATCTGCCTAGTTTTATATGCTGAGTCCAATATCTTCGATATTGTTTCTGAAATTACGCCCATCAAATGTTTTTTTTTTCTTAGAAATGCCGAATCTGCTCAATCGACTTTTGCATTTCAGTCTTTACTTTCCCTGTGTTCCCAGTCTTACCAAAGTCGTAGTAATTGTGTTTTGAATGTCATATATGCAAGCGCTTTATGTAAAACTCTGGTATGCAGTGATTTTAATGACTCTTAATTGTAGTATAGAACTTAACTACGAGACATTGTCTGTCAGTACAGTAGTTTCCTAAAAGCTAGGCTAGTAGATCCCAACAAAGTTCAACCAGTCTATTCAGACAATTAATCTTATCAATTAGCAGTTTTTTGACCAGCCTCATCTCATCATCAAGAGTGCGAAGACCCCAATCACTAAACGGGATATCACGAAACTCGAGTATTTTATCTAGAACCCATTAAGTTGATTGAACAAGGTGGGTAGTCTTATCTTCGTGGAATCCACTATGGTTTATCGAAACTATAGTACCTAATAGTCATAATGCTTAAGCTCTCTAATCTTTATTGTTCTTTGGTGGTTTCTGAGGATACCTGACCAAAGGCTTTGCACCACAGGTTCACACCCATAATATTCTAGCTAGGTAATGTCCCGAAGCTTACAGAACGTAGTTAAAAAATCTTGCATTTTTGATTCAAGGCGATTTTCAGAGTAAAGACTGTTTCTTCTAACGCTTCACTTCTTCTGTTTTAAGGTCATGAAAATGATTTACCTCGTCATAATCATTGCGTTGTTGCTGAGAGTCACACGTGGGTCCAGACGCTATCAAAAATCCCTAATTTCTCCAAGAATTTAAGCGCGAAAATCGCGTTGTCTGCTCTGAAAACATTGGTCGTCTTAGAATATTTACAAATAGACGATTGGTTAGGATTAGCCGCGTCCACTGGCTGACTATTTCAGTCGTTTCCTCATTCTTATCTAAGAGTTGGACGCTGCCCAAACGAGGTTGCATCACGGTGACGTTATTATGTTTACCTTTTTGTTATATTTTGTTGGTGGCTGTTACATTGCATTTAGTGCGTGGAGTCCCGCATAGTTGTGGCGGGTGGACGGTGGAACAAAACCACGTGAGAAGAGCGGCATATCCTAGGAATAAAAAATCGAAGACATGCTGCTTCTGCCAACCCGCACTGCTCTCTCCCACTTAGTGTCCCAGCAGTGGGAACATTATAGTCTGATTATGCTTATGCGGCAGATAGCAAGTATTACAACGTTGTGAATTTGTGGTTATGCGGAGTAAAACAGCTCTTACAATAGTTTCTTTATAGATAGATAACCTTTTCTTTTGTCTAGAGATTTGAGTTAACATTATTGAGAAACAGTTTGCAGATGATATGGAAGGAAGCTTTCAAAAGAACGGCTTATTAAGCTTTTAACTACGCCTCAATGTATTTCTAAAATCGTCTGCATATCTAAACGCGTTAAGAGGTTAGCAAGAAACTATCCCATGACTTAATTACCACCAGATCTAGAAACTGTGAGTCTAGAAAGATCACGGGAGATGCGGTCTATCTTAAATAGTTAACATTTTGTAATTTTGCTTTGTTTTTAGTCAAAAATTACCGATGAGGATCAGAAATTCAATAACAAAGTCACTTCACAAACAAACCCAGCCTAGATGTCAAGATGACTTGCTGAGTAGTCGTTGGATTAAAGTTCCCTTCTGTAACCAATTCTTCAAGTTTCGCCAATTATAAATTTGAAACAAATATTGCCTGGTTTTCGTTACTTCCTTACTGCATCAAAGCGTGCAAAAGACAGTTGGAAGCTTCCCAAATAGTGTTCCATTCTGATGCAATCGTACGTTTCTTTTTGTAGATTTTTCTTATTTTCTTTATGCTACCGTTATTGAAGAATGAAATGCGTAATTTAAAAGAACAAAAAACGGTCAATCCCTCAGAACTGACTTATCTTGTATTTTAGCAATCGTGTCTATAAACAAGACAAAGTAATTACCTTCTTGAGTAAAAGTAGTAACTTAAGATACGATTTTTATTCGGTAGTTTAGTAATTGATTGAAGTTAGAACTATCAAAAGTTTGAATTCTTAGCATTGCTTTCTTTGACGGTTCTTACTTCGTTCAAATTATTGTCTATTGCTTACAAATGGTTGCATAAGTAATTACTAAAACTCAAGTTATTACTTTGACTTGACTATAAATACCAATGTTAGAATCGAAAAGTTTCCTTGTTATTAGCGTATACGTGTGTTTTATAATCTCAAGAAACTGTTTAACTTAAATTGGTAATATCTTGCTGTTACTGCTAAATTCTTCACACACATTCCCTTTATTGTAACCAGCCTATAATTATTCTAATTTACAACCCCTCTATGACTCATAGACTAACAAATCTCATAAAAAACACTGTTTACTCTATACATTTCTTTCACAATTTCAACTTGATTTTCATTAGTAGCCATCATCAGATCGCCACATCAAATCATGTGGAATCTCTTCACTCCGCTTATAGATCTTTGTGACTCACTGCGGAGTATCTAAATATATTTTCATTTGCCCTTTTACTTTTTGGGATTATTCTACTTGACAGGGATGTTGGATGTTATGAATCGATAAACTATTAAACTAAATTCGTCCTTATTACAGAATACGTAGCTGTCTTTGTAACTTATGATCGTTCTTCTTTTGATACCTATGCAGTTACTGAAAGTTGGACATAAATTCCCTTGGATTATTTATATTTGTGTATATGTTTTATCTAACTGAATCGATAAACAACTAAACGAATCCTTTTAACAGAATAAAAGTACCTATCTACCGAACATGAATGATAAAAATGACAAAATGTGACTCGCTCTCAAACCCTTCAACGACACCTATCTTTTTTTTTTTTTTTTTTTTTTTTTTTTTTTTTTTTTTTTTTTTTTTTTTTTTTTTTTTGGATGGGAAATCATCAAATGACCCCCCCCACTCTGGGCGGAGTGGAAGGGAGTGTCAGACTTGTACTGACTAAAACCCATCCATGCTCCTTCTTTGCCCTTTGTGTTCCAGGGCCACGGTGTCTCTTTCGAACAGTCCCGCAGCTCTGGCAGGCATCGGCCCATGCGGACCCCTACTCGGTTGCTGACATCTCTTTGAGGCGCGCGTGGAACACGAACGCGCCGTCGACACGGCCTGTCGTCATAAGACGGCCGGACGGCGAGCTAGCCCATAACTCGCTGTCCACAGGCCCGCGCCTACGGTGGCCGGGAGCCACCACGTGACCCCCGACGCCCAGGGCGTCTCCCGCGGCGGCTGGGACGTGAGGTTCTTTCCCTCTCACGTCCCGCCACCTCCTTCACTAGCATGACTGCTTCACAGAAGGTGGTGACGGCTTCCCATTCCCTCTCGCTCCGGACCATGGCTTGAACCAGGGCCGGACGCGAGAGATCGCCGCCGCCAATCGCCGCTACAAGGACACGGCGGTGCTCCGCCCAAGCGGGGCAGACCTCTACGGTGTGCTCCACCGTGTCCTCCGGACGATCCTCGCAGTGGAAACACCCGGGCGTTTCCTCCCGCCCGATTCGGTGCAGGAACCTCCCGAAACAACCGTGTCCGGTGAGGATCTGCGTCAGGCGGTAGGTGAGGGCGCCGTGGCGCCTCTCTAGCCACTCCTCAAAGAGGGGACTTATCGCCACTATGGTAGCGTGCCCTGCACGGGGTTGCAACAGTCGCTCTCTCCATGTCGCCATGAGATCACGCCGGAGGTCTGTCCGCTGAGCGGCAATTTGCCGCGGCAGCGGAGTTTCCCCCCGACGTAGTGCCTCCGCGCGCCATTCATGCAGGCGCGCGAGGACTATCGCCTCCAGATCCCATGGCGGCAATCCGGCAAGGAGGCTAGCCGCCTCGCCGGAGATCGTGCGGTACCCCCGGATTAGCCTTATGGCTATCACCTTTTGGGGCGCGTTCAAGTAGTGGGCAGCTTGCCGCCTCAAAGAACGCGCCCACACCGGGGCCCCGTAAAGGGCCATGGACCGCACGACCCCCGCGTATAGCCTCCGGCAGGAGGCGTTTGGACCCCTCAGGTTGGGCAAGAGCCGCTTGAAGGCAGCCCCTGTCCGTTCCAGTTTGGGAGCCAAACGTCGGAAGTGCTCCACGAAGTTCCACCGGCTGTCGAGGACGAGTCCTAGGTACTTCAACGTCGACCCGACGCCGATGGAAACCCCTCCTGCCGTCAGTAGGGATCCCGACGGTGGCGCATTCCGAGGCCCATGAAAACACATGGCCTCGGACTTGTGCAATGCCACCTCGAGACCCAATTGCCGGATCCTCTCCACGACTATCGCAACCCCGCGTGTCATGTTTTCGGCCGCCGCCTCGTGCGACCTCCCTTGTGCCAGTACCAGCGTGTCGTCAGCGTAGCAAACTACGCTGACGCCGGTAGGGAGGTCGGCGCGCAGCACCCAGTCGTAACCGATGTTCCACAGGGCCGGTCCCAGAACCGATCCCTGTGGAACACCGCACGACATCTCTCGCCGGTTCCATTCTCCGCTCCGACCGGGGTAGATGACGGCTCTATCCGTCAAGTAGTCCCCGACTACACGACGAAGGTAGATTGGCACCCGGTGATACCGGAGTGCCTCCCCAATGCAGCTCCAGGGCATGGAGTTGAAGGCGTTGGCGATGTCAAGAGACACCGCCAAGACGACCCCGCCCCGGGACACCGCGTCCCCCGTCGTGAGGGCTCTCACGCGCATGATGGCGTCCACCGTGGAGCGCCCCTTGCGGAAACCAAACTGGTGTTCCGCAAGATCCGGCCCCATCCCCGCAAGGTGCCCGGCGAGGCGGTTGGCAATGACTCTTTCAAAGAGCTTGCCCACCTCGTCGAGCAACACGATGGGCCGGTATGCGGACGGAGAGTCCGCAGGGCGCCCTGGTTTCCGGATGAGGACCAGCTTCCCCGTCTTCCAACGAAGCGGAAACTGGCCTCTCTCCAAGCATGCGCTTAGGAGCCCTTCCAGTCGGGGCCCGAGAGCCTCAGAGGCCAGGACCCAGGCTTTGCCAGGCAAGCCATCGGGTCCCGGGGCGGCGTTTCTGGTTTTCAGCCTGCGTACCGCCACTCTCAGGTCTACCCCAGTCACCTCCGGAGCGTCGTCATCGTCATCGGTGTGGTCCGCTTCCGGCACCGCACGCGGCGGCGGAGCTATAGGCGGGGGAGGATGCTCCCCTCGCGAAGGGAACAGAGCGCTCACCACGTCCTCCACGAGCTCAGGCCGGAGACTCTGCGTTAGCGGGGGGGCCCGGGTGCGGAGTTTGTCCCGCACCATCTTGTAAGGGCGCCCCCACGGATCTCCGTTCAGAGACTCCAGCATTTCCTCGCGGGCCAAGTTCTTGGCCCGCCGGACAGCCTCTCGGAGGGCGGTCTTCGCCGCTCTGTACCCCTCGTACAGCTCCGCCTCAATGGCTGCCGCATCCGGAGGGCGGATGCGGAGCCTGCGATGCCTGGCGTACAGGCGCCGCGCGGCAACGCACGCCTTGCGCAGAGACGTCAGCTCTCGCGACCACCAGTACACCTGACGCCGGGCGCTGCCTGGCCGAACTCGGGGCATTGCCACGTCGCAGATCTCGGACATGGCTTCCTGGAACCAACCCGCCTCGTTGTTGATGTCAGCAGGCCTGACTGGTGATGACACCCAGGCCTGCACGATCGAGGCTTCCAGGAGGAGCTCCCGGTCCAGCTGCTTCAGCGCCCATCGCGGACCACTCGGGGCCTGTAGGACCGGCACGCTTGAGGACTGGGTGGAGACGTCGAACCGGATGTACCGGTGGTCGGAATAGGTCTCCACCCCCTCCATGACGCGCCAGTCAACGACACACGGCGACAGAGCGGGGCTGGCGAACGAGATGTCCACTACCGACTCGCCCCGCATCCGCACGCACGTGGGGACAGAACCCCGATTTAGGACGACCAGGCCTGTCTCCAGGGCCCAGTCCTCCACCATTCTACCCCGCACGTCCGTGTAACGAGAACCCCAAGCCAAGTTCTTGGCATTGAAGTCCCCGAGCACAAGCACGGGGAGGGAATGGCTTCCGATGACGACACTCAACTCCGTGAGGGAGTTGTGGAACTCGGCGAGAGTTCGGCTCGGGGAGAAGTAGGCTCCTACTACAACGATCTCCCCGAACCGTGCTGCTACGCACCCCTGACCCTTCCTGACACTCTCGAGGGTCGGGGTACCGGCGGCGACCGACGCAATTAAGGTCACTGAGCCGCTAAGGTCCTCCACCCAGTCATCCCTGGGCGGGACAAAGTACGGCTCAGCGACCACGGCGATGTTAATCGACCACTGCGCCATGCTCTGGAGCAACAGATCCTGAGCGCAGGCGCAGCGGTTGATGTTCGCTTGGAGAAGGCGTAATGGGGCCGTTACTGGCACTCCATTTCAGCCCCCTCCCGGGCCCCCTGCGAGGGCCCCGCTGCGGAAGTTGCAGCAGTAGCGGCAGCGGCGGCGACAGTGGCGGCGACAGTGGCGGCGGCTGCGGTGGTGGCGACGGTGGGGGTTTTGGCGGTGGTGGCGGAGGGCCTTCCCCTACCCCTGCCCTTGGCGGGAGTACCGCAGGACTTGCTCCCTGCCCGGTGATCGGCCGGCTTGCCAGCTGCCGCACATGCGGCGCAGCGCGGCGCGGCGGAGCAAGCCGCGGCCATGTGACCAGGCTGGCCGCAGCGGAAGCACAGGCCGCTGCGGTCCACCTCCGAGGTGCACCGGACCGACACGTGGTGCCCCACATGGCAGCGGAAGCACCTCAGAGGTCTGGGTTCCAGCAGCTTCACCTGCGCTGAAACCCAGCCCACCAAGAGCCTTCGGCCCTCCACAATGACTTTCGCCGCCATCACAGGGCAGCTTACCTTTACGGTTCGCATGCCCGACAGGTCCGGACGTAAGGTGCCTGCCTTGACCTGCTCGGCAGGGCACCCACCGGTCCTGGTGACGGCGGCCACCACCTCCTCCTCGGTCACCGAGTCGTCCAGACCCAGGATGCGCAGGTCTGCGCATTTGACGGGCCTGGACACTCGGGCCTCGTCCGCATTTAGGGACGCTCTAAGCTTTTCAGCCAGAGCGTCAGCGGACGAGCCACGGGTTTCGCCGGGGATCTCCAGCACTCGAGCACCTGTTGCGGTGACTCTAAGCCGGAGGCCCCCGGCGATCCCGAGCTCCCGGAGATCCACCATCGTCTTCGCCTTAGCGAGCACGTCGCGATAGGTCACGCCCCTCTTTTCCGCCTCCGGCTGTAGTGTTATCACTACAGCTGCGGTCTTCGGGGCGCTGAGCCTAGCAGCGCCATTCCGCTTCTTCCCTTGGCGCTTCCGCTCCCGCTTCCTGGCCTTTTTGGCCGCCCTTCGCTCCCTCGCTCTCTCTCCGGCCACCTGCCACCCAGTCTCAGCCACGGATAGCTTAGGGGGCGGGGGGGGCGGCGGTGGCGGCTGTCTCGCAGCTAGCGCTGGCACATTCGCCGCCTTGCCCTTCTTGTGGACCGCCGCCTTGCCCTGCCTCAGGGCCGCCGCTCCCCCAACCGGGGCCGATTTAGCCGGAGCCAGCCCTCTGGGAGCCGACGTAACCCTGCCGGAGGGCTGGCCGGACGGCCCCGGTGCGGAAGCCGCTGCAGCCGCATATGTGGCCGCCCTCGGGCCCGAGGGCGCCTTGTTTGCCGCCAAGGGGGGGCGCAGAACAATGCCCTCCAGGACGGAGAACCGCGCCTGAAAGGCAGCCAGCTCCTGCCGAACCAGGTTCAGGACCTGGTTCTCCACCGGCACGGCCTGGCTTGGTCGCTGCTGGCCATTTTGGGGCGCCTCGCGAGAGCCGGACTCACGCAGACTGGCCAAGTCTGCTCGGAGCCTCCTGTTCTCCTCTTGGAGAAGCTCCGTGGCGGCCGTCAGTCGAGCGACCTCCGCCCGCAGTTTGACCATGCCGTCTGGCGGGGGCGCCGCATATCTGGCCTCCGCTGCCGCCATGATAGAGGCGACCGCTGAGGGTACAGCCCTTTGCCTGGTGGAGGGCTTTTGCTTGTACGAGACAGCCCTCAGCGCCGCCTCCACCTCCTTTGCAAGCCCGGCCTTACGCTCCGCTTCGGAGCCGCCGTCTGCGCCCGCCTCGCCACCAGAGGAGCCCGAACGGGCCACCCCGTGACCAGCAGCCACCCCCGGGTGGCGCGCCTCCGCGGCAAGCCGCGCCGACCTCTCGGTGGCAGAGAGGCCTCTCCCCTTGCCGCGGATCCCGCCACGCTTGCTGGTGGGGATCTTGCGAGCCGAAGCCAGCTCCCCCTCTGAAGACGACTCTCGGTCGCCTACCGGCCTGGACCGCTTGCGAAGGAACTCCCTGTTCCCCGCAGAAGCCCCGGGCCTCCCGCGCCGGGAGCTCTCTGAGCCTCCCGCGCTTACATCGCTGGATGCGGCGCCGGACTCCGACCCCGCATCCCTCTCCTCCCTTCCTTCGCCGTTATCGGCCGTTTTTAGGGTTAAAATATTTTTCATTTTGTTCCCACGAGTATGGGGGAAATAAAAAGTCCATCTGGGCAGTGCCCCCTGTACCCAGATAAGCCATAGCCAGGCCCGGCAGTGGTTCGCACTAGCGACTGATTTTCCAAAGGAACCCGTCAGCCATACATCTCCTCGCGGTGCGCCGCCGCTTGAGATTCGGGGTAACTTTTTATAGAGGTTTTCTACCTCGTGGTCCGGGCGGTTAAGCCAAGACCCTCGGTCCCAATCGAAGCCGCGAGACGTGTTCCACGACACTTCGACGGTGGGATTACGATATCGACGGGGACAGTGAAGGACTGCATCCTTCACTGTCTGCTCGGAGGCAGGGTCAGTGCACACCGAGCCCGCCCTAGCTCCTCCGCTGTGCCCTCTGCTTTTCAGAGGGTCACACGGAGCAACGCCCCCTAAGTCCAAGATGGACCCCTCCCATGTCAGAATATTAGCCATGGACAGTAACATTCCCCGAGGAATAAGAATCTCTTCCCATTCCTCGGGGAAGGATACTGCCCACGCCCAGGGTGCACCGGCCCAGCAGCTGCTATTCCCTCCAGACGTATCGAGAGGGACCGGCAGCCATCAAGCACACGAGGAGGAATTCTGACAACGCACCCCAACGACACCTATCTTCAAAACGTTCTTAAAAATATTTTCTAATACCTTAAAGTGACAAAGACAATATAAGACTTAACGGCAACTTAAACCTGAGTTGCATTTGAGAATTTAGCTGTAAGTCTTGGCCTTTTTGGACTAGATTTAGCAGAGACGCCGAAGGAGTGCAGCGTAGTTTTCGTCTCGGTAAAAAAATATTGAAACCACGTCTGATATTTGTATGTATATTGTATTATTTCCGCTTACGAGACAAAAAATTTGCGCCATTTGAAGACGAAATTATTTCCGTTTGTTTTGTAAATATGATTTGGTCAAAACGTTTCGCGCGTTAAGATGAGCATATCGTGCAAGATTTTCAATGGTTTAAAACTGAAATAGAATTTAAAACAATATTCAACTTTTCAATTAAATTACTGATACAATTTAAATTGTTTCATATTGAAAACGTATCGATATCACTTTAATGTAACTGCACGCCGAAAGGGCAAACAGTCTACAGGAATCGTAATAATCTCTTCAGTAGTCAGTACCAAAATAAAATCATCTCTGCATTTCTTGAGATGTGCATCTATAGTTTTTTTTTTGCGTCTAATTTCGTCGACGGCACAAGCCAGTGTGTGCGCGCACGGGCCAACGAGCGCTTCTAAACTTTCGATTTAATTCATAGATTATAACTTCAGCCACCTTGGTAAATATTTTTAAGAATAACCGTTCTTTTTGTAAATAAACGCTTTTGTAAATAACTGTTTTGGGGTTCGAGTACTAATTTTAGTGTCTAATACTGTATTTTTTATTCTAAGAGCCTCTAAGGGTCCTGTATCGGCCAGAAACGTACGTGACGAAGTGTAACTAGTGATTGTTGCGTTAAAACTCAAAGTGAAATAAATACTTTTTAAAGACTGTGAATAAAAGTGTTTGTGCTCTATGATAATTGTAGAAAAAAATGGGGAAAAAGAAGAAAAATAACGGGAAGAAAGGGGGAAATCGATTCTTCAGGTGGATGAAAAGGTAATATTCATTTAAAACCCGTTTTTTGTGTGTGATTAACATCAATAAATTAATTGAACAAAGAAATATTGTGTGTTTTCTTTATTAACTTTTTGTGTGGCATGGCATCCATGTTGGCTAATTTTGGCGCACTTTTGACAACCTAACTAGTTCTGCAATGTGACTGTGTGACTAACAAACTGTAGTTTATATGGATGGTAATAATAGAATCACTGTAACGCATGAAAAATCTACCTACGATGAATCCTGGCTGGATGTAATAGTGAGAAATACAGTGCATTTTTTTAAATTACCTGTTTTCCATGTTTATACGTTTCTTAATAAAGGACAAGCTGAAATTTAGCAACAGCCTATGGCGCTAGGTGGGCGATCTAGATCGATTTATGTTGGTACCTTTTTTACCCATCTGCGGCGATGCCCAAAACTAGGGGTTATGTGTTTGAATATATGTATGTATGTCCGTTTCTTTGTTCCCTCGTAACTCCTAAACGGATGAACCGATTTCGATAAATTATACATTGTTAGATTCGTCGTGGTGGCGCGAGTGCCGCAAATAAAATTGTGTAAAAAAAACATGGAGGATTTTCGGCGCCATTTTGTGGGATTCGAATTTTTTATTTTCTTCTAACTCCATCGAGTGCTTGTTTTCAGCTTTTCAGTTTTTGTATCGCAGTCGGGTTTTTATTTATTTTTTATTTTTTTTGTGATCCTTAACAGCTCACTTAAAAAAAAAAAAAGCTGCCTTTCATGGCCTCCTCCCCTGACAGCTTCGTTTGTCTAGTGGTCGCAAACATTACTGTTATTTGGTTTTTCCATCAGGAATTTCTCAGTAGCAGCCACGGAGTCTGTATTTGAGACCGGTGGCTAAGTGGTGGCAAAAGGCACGCCCCTTTATTACGTTGGACTTGGACATGACTGGCGAAATGTGGGTGTACTACTAGGTAAACCTCTGCCGTATGCTTCAGGAATTACAGGTGTGCTGTTATATCACTATTAAATCAGCAATATTTCTGCCAGGGCTGCGGGACTGTTCGAAAGAGATACCGTGGCCCTGGAACACAAAGGGCAAAGAAGGAACATAGATGGGTTTTTTTAGTTAGTACAAGTCTGACACTCCCTTCCGCTCCGCCCAGAGTGGGGTGGGGGGGGGGGGTCATTTGATGATTTCCCATCCGAAAAAAAAAAATCTGCAATATTTATAGTCAAAGTCAAAAGCATTTATTATTTATATTAGGCCATCACAGGCACTTTTGAATGTCAAAAAAATAAAAAGAAGCGAAGCTACAGTCACAGTCACAAGACATGATAACTTGAGAGAGTACTGTAGTTGCACATTCCAAAGCGTAGATCTCTATGGAGAAGAATGGGCAAAAAAACTCCATCAACCACTCAATCAATTTAAGTAATCACGTTAAGGAAAACGGCTCTAACAATTTCGATGAAAGTTGCAATATAGGGGTTTATGGTGGCGAAAAATCAATCTAACTAGTCTAATATCTGGGAAAATTAATTTTGTCTATGTTCACCCGAGCAGAGCTTGGTCGCTCAGTTTCTATGTTTAATCTGCGATAGAGGACGTGGATAGATAGGTTATTTCATTCTTAGAAAGCGGCGTGTACGATATACCTATATTTTTATTGGAAATAACTATTACAACACAGAAACTGGCCGACTCTTATCTGTAACTAGTTCGACAACAAAGCATTGAACTTTAAGCTATTGTACCTACGGGCAGACATTACTTACATAATTATTTGTATCGATTACTGATACAGAATTGAGGAGCTCGTGGCAAAATAATAACAGCCACTCGGGTCGATCTTTAGGTTAAGCCGTGCTTGCCTAGGTTGGTCTGTGGATGGGTGACCGCCTATTACATACCGAGTTTCCTCCGTGCCTCGGAAAGCACGTTAAGCCGTTGGTCCCGGCTGTCATTTGTAGATCATTGACAGTCGTTAGGCAGTCAGTGGCCCAAAAAGTCTGACAACCAGTCTTACCAAGGGGTATCGTGTTACCCAGTACTAACTGGGTTGTGGAGGTCAGATAGGCAGTTGCTCCATGTAAAATACTGGTATTCAGCTGCATCCGGTTAGACTGGAAGCCGACCCCAATATAGTTGGCAAAAGGCTAGGCAGATGATGATTACTGATACGGAATTACATAATGGAAAATTGCCACGTGCTTAAAGAGGTAGCAAGCGTGACTGTTGATCGTGGGATCCTGGAGGGTTCAATCTGAGACTGAATTTGATCAACTTGGTTTAAATCTGTCGCCGACTGGTCGACACTTCGCGTGACTAGAGAGCTGGTTCTCTCTTTGGCTAAAGATTTAGCATTGCCATTCAACGTGGCAGTGCTGCCAGACTTTTGGGCACGTTCTCCTATGACAGATGCGGAGGAGTACTTTAACCTAAATGTCTCATTGTCGTCGTTGCATACGTATAATATTATTACTTTTATTTCATGAAAAAAAAACATTCAATGGGATTAAATTAACTTAGAAAGGTTGTATTGATCATTGTAATGCGAATCATAATTATTTCAATCAACATACAACCTACAAATTGCAAAAAACGTAAGACAATTTAAATTTCGCGGCTACCTTATCGCATCCTCCTTAATCAAAAATTTCTCACTAACGTCAAAATTGCGGAATAAAAATTCAAAACTGCATATTAAATAACGTCAAATACACTGGAAATAGCAGATTTTCAGTCATTTTCGGTGCAGCAAAACTATTAACTGCACTTTCGTGGCTCCCTTCCAAGTAGGAATCAGTTTCAACTGAATTTACGACAACATTTCCTAGTTTCAGCAATTTCCAGTGCAGTCTGACCTAATTTTAAGTAAGGATAAAAACTGTTTCGTGGCAATATGGCTTTTATATTCAGATTATCCCGCTGGCAACTTTACTCGCTTGGCAGAATAGCTACTGTTATCTCATAGTATCTTTTTTTGTTTTTTTTTTCAATACCTTTTGTATTGTGAATTTATAATTTAAATTCCTTTAGGTTAATTTGGAACAATGTATGCCTATTCTATGTATTTTTAATTGGGCATTGATAGCTGCGCCACAGTATTTTACTTTTGCAACTAAAGTTGTTCCAAATAAACTTTGTTTTATTTTTTTATTTATGGCTATTAAGTTGGCCAACCTGATTTGAGGTTTGTGGTTTTAAAAAAATCTACAAGGGAATCATTCAAGCCTCAGGTTAGCCAACTTAATATAAACCGCGAAGAGTTATACAGAGGCTTACACAATGGTACGTTGTTTAAGTTCCTTGTGATAGTTCACACTCCGTGACTGGATTTATATCCAGTTAATAGCAAGAGGGTCGCCCCCTGTTACATGTTGATGTACTAAACACCTCTGCTTGCCTGTACGGCGAATACAAGCTTGATGTTATATTAGAGAAACATTTACAGACCGCATACTGACTGACTTAATTTATTGAGTAAAGTTAGCTAATGAATAGTTAGCCTAAATAAATAAAACAATTACGCGAATATGAACCTTATTGTCAAGCACATAATGTTGATAGTCGTATTAAACGACTATTTTACAGGGAAGTTCATGTAAGGTCTGTGAATTTAAGACTAATGTTAACCATCAGACATGGCCGCAGGCTAAGTTGTGCATTTAATAAGTAATAACTGTAACATAATCCAATTATGGACTTTTAAATAGCTGCCAAACAATTTATCTTTGAGAATAATTGAGATCTTGATCACGTGGGCGACCTGGCTTATTGTGTGGTCAGGTTGGTAAACCGGCGGATTAGTCCACCCACACAAGATTTAGACGCCATGTTTTAGGACATCGGCCATAGCAGCACAGTTTGTCAGTCCTGTTTTTTTTTTTGTTGTGATTTTATGAAAGTGTTTACTTTTTTTGTCGCTAGATGGCGTTGAATCAAATTGACTGTTAACAATAATTAAAACACAAATATGTTTAATTTAAATTATTTAGTTCTGAAAGAATCTTACGATTCATACGAAAAGAAGCTTCGATATAGACATTGAGAGTAAAATAATAGCGAACCTAACTGTTTTTGGTGGCAATTATTTTTTTACCTATACTGTCATTTATTAATCTGCAGCATGATAAACATTTTTTTTTTATCACCCTATTCTGTCCCACTGCTCGGCAAAGGCTTCCCCCCATTCCTTTCCAACTCTCCCGGTGTTTTAGGTAGATAATCATTTAACTATTAAAAATCTTAAACTCATTTATTCACTGACTGACAATGCACGGGAATAGAAGCATGAAATTTTATAGAAAAGTAACCAAGATACTCCAGAAAGCAAAGTTTTTGATGATTAGTGAATGCGGGTGGATGGAAAATAAATTTTAGTATTAAACCGTGAAAACTTAACAGGACGGAACAAAAAAAGAAGAAAGTTAACAGCTTGCACGTCGTGACTGCGACAAGCAGGTTAAGCAGTGAACGAATTTTAGATGAAAAATCACATCGGACGCACGGCTGTCAAGTTGTGTCGTTAAAAAACAAAAAACAAAACGTCAAATATCTGTCAATACAAAATACCTACACCATCTTGCGCGCATAATCCATTTTGCTAATGTAATCCTCGGCCTAAGTGCCAGTTCGTTGTGCGTAGCCGGTGTCAAAAGGTTACGAATGCGGTGGTCATTACTAATATTGCTGTTGACCCGTCAACTAAGCTGAATGTTTTCATTAGCGGCTGAATGCATCTGTTTTAGAATATGCATGAGCTATTGAGTGTGGGTAATTAAATGCGAACTACACAGTAAACATGTAGTCTTCAATATGGTGCAGTATCTAAGTAATATGTAAATGGCATTTCTGGACTTCTCAACGGCCAGTGTGTTGAGAAATAAAGTACATAATTAGAAGCTTTCATAGTCATGTAATCTTGTTGTCAATTTGTTGTTCTTGAAGACAGGGGTATAGATCAGTGAGAATCGCTAACAAATTGTTTTGTATTTCTAAAACAGGTCTCGAGTTCGAATCCAAGACACGTAACTCTGATTTTTTACATTCATGTGCGTGTTGTATAATTATCACTTGCATCTGTGAAGGAAGACATCGTGAGGAAACTAAACAAGCATGCCTGAGAGATATTTCTCGACGGCATTTAAAGCCAAGTCAGAGGCCCATGGGCGGCATTAAAACTGACACCAGCCTCCGTAGCATGACCACCGTAGACAAGGATTTCTTTGACGGACGAATCGACAAAATGACAGATTGTGTCGACACAATGACAGATTTCTTTGCACTATCTGTCATTTTTTCGATTCTTCCGTCAAAGAAATCCTTGTCTACAGTGGTCATGCTACGGGGGTAGGTTAGGTACTAAGAACATCATAAAGAAAAAGAAAGATTTCTAAGACTTAAAACACAATTGACAAAAGATTTTCGATAGCTTATGTCAAACGTTTGAGACGTTTCCATCCTCGCTTTTGGCGATAAAAGGTTCGGCTAAGCTCACTGGAACGAAAGCCAAAAAAACTAACTCCAAACGATATAGATAATGATAACCCCATAATTGCACCTATCACTAGCCACAATCAATCAGTTCTTCACTCATAGAGCCTTTAAGATTCACAAATGCTCTGGTTTTCAGACGTTTTGTTGATACAGGGTGTAAATAGACCCTTCACATAACCGTCAACCAAGCATTCTGTACATCAAACTAAGTAACTTTACGCAAAAATTATTGCTGGGAATCGACTTTCTTTTTGGGGTGTAAAATCACGTTTTAAGGTAGGACTCGATGGAAAACACTCAAAGCATTGTGCTGATGGATGGATTGAATAGTACGGGGGTCGTGGAGGTGTGTAAAGTAAAAATCTTACATTAAAAACATGTATTTAAAAAAAAAAAACTTGTGAAAAAGTTGGAACTTTTTTTTTTTTTTTTTCCGGATGGGAAATCATCAAATGACCCCCCCCACTCTGGGCGGAGCGGAGGGGAGTGTCAGACTTGTACTGACTAAAACCCATCCATGTTCCTTCTTTGCCCTTTATGTTCCAGGGCCACGGTATCTCTTTCGAACAGTCCCGCAGCCCTGGCAGGCATCGGTCCATGCGGACCCCTACTTGATTGCTGACATCTCTTTGAGGCGCGCGTGGAACACGAACGCGCCGTCGACACGGCCTGTAGTCATAAGACGGCCGGACGGCGAGCTAGCCCATAACTCGCCGTCCGGCGAGCTTCGTCGAGCAACACAATGGGCCGGTATGCGGACGGAGAGTCCGCAGGGCGCCCTGGCTTCCGGATGAGGACCAGCTTCCCCGTCTTCCAACGAAGCGGGAACTGGCCTCTCCAAGCATGCGCTTAGGAGCCCTTCCAAAAGTTGGAACTTTGACCCCCAATATCTCCATAACTAGAAGGTTTCCAGATATGGTCTAGAACAAAAAAAATATCGCAAAGACGGGGAGAACAAGTGCCTTTCGGATGTGTTAAGAGTCTATTTACACCCTTTATAGTGTGACAGTTAACTTGACATAAAACGTCAAGTTAACTGTTACACTCTACCTACCAACTAAACAGTTATCGGAGCCCTGCCCATCGTCACAATCGATAATCTCCTCACTATGTAGACCTCAACTAACAGCACACTACGGACATGTATGATTTTCTCCGCTTCCTTGATTAAAAACTCAGCAATTTTCCGCTTTACTAAACGCCGTTTAGCAGTAGGGAAATTGTAACGTTTGATTAATGAGCTGTTTGCGTTTTTTTGAATTAATAATCATTTGCTTAGTTTGATTTATGTGTTCCGTATTTCGGGTATCATGAAAAGCGATGAATTATAGGGTTATTTTTATTTTCAAAAGTTCAGTCCCTTTCTGCTAGGGTTACCTTCCATGTGGGTACATCGTAATAACAGATGCACTAGTCGATCTTCGAGATTGAGCAATGATTGCCGGTCATGGAGTTCCTTCATGACCGGCAATCATTGCTCGGTATGTAATGGAAGGTCACCCATCAACGGACCGACCGTCGACGAGTGACTCCATTACATACCGAGTTTCCTCCGTGCCCCGGAACACGTTAAGCCGGTGGTATCGGCTGTAGTACAACCAGCCTTGTCAAGGGTTATCTAACTGGGTCTGGTTCTGATAAGGATAGGTAACTGGGTCGTTGAGATCAGACAGGCAATCACTTGCATCTAAAATACCTGTGTTCAGCTGCACCCAGTTACACTGGAAGCCAACTCCATGATTGTTGTCATCTTTGGGAAACACACGTACTGACAGTCCATGAGATAGGAGAAGTACACGTTTTATCTTACCTGATGAAGCGATGACGCTTGTAAAGACACATAAACATCATGTCTGTAAACCCCGAAGGGTCAGGCAAAGGTCTTTCTAATGGTTCAGCCACATTTCGCCAGTTTGTTTAAGACCCATGTAAAAAGAGGCTTTCAAAGATACATATTCTACAAACCTACGTTCCTCCAGTGTCTCGTTCGTCCTTTTGTTCACTGCCATATTCAAATGAGTGTCTCAACAGGGCGATAAAACAATGGTATGACATAAGACAAATAATTGACTATTGTGATGTACATATTTCAACTCGTGCGCATGCGAGTTATGTTGTCATTAGGGGCGGCAACACAGCTTCCTGGATTTTTTTCTAATGTGACAGATTTCGTGTTGAAAGGCGTTCAAAAAGACCATGGAATTGTTAAGAACTTGAAATAGGTCTTTGAGAAGGACTTACTACTTCCATTTTCTATTTTGCAAAAAGACTGGCGGACCGTTATGTAGGTTAAATCTAAGGAAAATGTCGATGTGTTGCCAAAATTATACTCAAAGTCGAAAAAGTTAAAGAGCCTACCATCTATGATTTTAAACAAGAACACATGTGACTTAAATAGAGCTAAAATCTTACCTACTATTATTATAAACGCGAAAGTTTGTGAGGATAGATGTTTGTTACTCTTTCACCCAAAAACTACTGAACGAGTTTAAATTAAACTTGGCGCACAGATAGTTTATAACCTGGACTACCACATAGGATACTTTTTTATCCCGGTAGTGCGATCCCGTGAGACAATTACCTAATTCAACGCGGACATAAGTTAGTATGAATATATTTTCTTTTTTAAAACATGCCAGGTAAAAATGTTTTGTATTGTAAATCATGAAATGGCGGTGGTTTTGAGAAGAATGATTAGCAATCCTAAATAAATTGAGATATAGTCAGAAAGAAGATAACGACAAGAATACGCTCCCGGGCGACCCCATTGACCAAAATCGCTTGCTAAAAAATGTTTGAAAATGAAGGGACAACCCTATTAGTTCATTGTTAATTAAGTCTTAGGATTGGTTCTGATATCGTTACGCTATATTAACGTTACAGCATGGGCATAATGACATCTTGAGCGACTATTGTAACAATATAAACATTCATGTTTGTAAACGACAAATACTTTGTTCATACTCGTAGATGTGAGCGTTTTGTCGTGTCATGTCGGCACGATCTATACAAGAATAACCTATAAATTACCAACATAACTTGAGACGCGGTGAAATTTGGAAGTATGGTTGAAATGTAGGGATATGAAGAAAAGAAGAAATTAATCATCATCCATACTGGCGAGCGGTCTACGGAAAGACCGAAGCTGTGGCGAGGTGGTGCCTCCTTACCTAACCCATTCGTTCCACCTGCTGAAAATCTCCCACCTGCCATGGTTGACCTGGAAGTCTTTAAATAGACTCCGGACCCAGGTTGGTCGCAGCAAGGAAAACCTGCTCAGATGGAGATTCATTAATGACTCTGCCCTGCAGTGTAAATGTGGTGCTGTTCCACAAACGATGGGGCACTTAAGATCGTGTCCTGCGTGTCCTGTTGTTTGTTAATTACAGGAACTGATGGACGCTACCGAAAGCGCCAAACTAGTAGCTCAGTTCTGGGCTGACACAATTTAGATGGCCATCGACACGCTAAGAAGAAGAAGAAGATCAGCCAGACGAGCTCCTCCACAAATAGAGCTCTATTAAGAGAAAAAAAAACACTTCCCATTTGATCACTCAGTTTTTTTTCGTATTGATTGAAACACGACATTAGTTTGCCCTGCAAATACTCCTGACCTACTTTACATTCTACTCGATAATGTACCATATATTGATAATTAAATGGAACTACATCATAGCCATACAAACCGTGGTGACCTATAAAGCTAATTGTCCCTTTCAACCTAAACGGGAAATGACTCGGTTCTTAACGCGTTTTTTTCTTCCGGACTACGGGGCTAGGCTAGCAATAGGCTAATAGCTGCGTTGAGTATGGACGTAATAAGTACATGGCGGTTAACAACAGAGACAATTTATACAACACCGATTTAAAAAAAAACTTGAAATGTCATCAGTCTTCCCTGTGTGGCGGCAGTTTATTTTAATTTTTTGTTTTGGTTAGACTGGAAGCCGTCTTAGGTACATGGAAAAGGCGCAAATGTATTATTTTTGGTCTATAGACTAACGAATTAGGAGGTGCCCCCACTTTTGGGACCGGTGATTTTCAGCCGGAATTAAACGACTTGTTTAGATTAACGCCTCCTCCAGTATTATAAGGGAACACCGTATGATAGATGGATTGCGTGAAAGATATGGCTAGAATGGGCCTGACCACAGACATTAGGAATGATAAAAATGAATCGAAAGGGAAGAAACTTGACCACCCTCCTTAAAAATACTAGGTCTACTGGCAAGATCTTTACCATTATTCAAAATCATCAAACTCATTTATTTATTAAACATAGATATCAACTAAACTTATATTGTCGCTTACGAGATATCTTTCGTGATTGTTCATAATTTTGAGTTCCCGATATTTCGGCGCTGTTGCAAGCGCCATGATCGCGGGTTGACTGGAGAATGCGGGTGGATGGAAAATAAATTGTTAAGAGCAGACAAATCTATCTACCCTCTTTCTTTGTCTATGTTTTTTACGGAAGATATCCCGTAAGTGACAGTATAAGTTTAGTTGTAAACCGTGAAAGCTTAAAACAGTGATAGATATTAACATTAAGGATCTTATAAGTAATAAAGGTTCCTGCTCTATGTTCCTGCTATTCCTCCTAATCTTCCAACGTTCATCAGCTCGATAAAACCATCACACACGATTATTAAAACTGCATTATCGCTAACATTCATTATTACCTAGCAAATGAACGGTGTCCTGCACTAACGATCGTTTCATTAAATCCGCTGCGGAGCTAATTCCAATTCATTGTATTACACCTATATTGTTTCAAGTTAATCTGCGTTGTAGACTGATAGCTGTCGGTTACAAAAGAGGTACTTATATAACATGGCATGCGGGTATAATAATTTAACTTTATTCATTCCACACAGTCAAACAATAATCAAATCACAATCAAATATTAACAATAATTATTCAATATAATATAATAGAGGTATAAGAATATCATAATAATCAGCCTACAGTGTTCCCACTGCTGGGACACAAGTCTACTCTCTATGAGAGGGAGTGGGCTGTAATCGACCACGCAGACCCAGTACGGTTTTGGACACATGTCTTCGAATTTTGTTTTGTTTTACTATATGGGCTTGTGTTTTGTCGCAACTCGCCTGATGTTAAGCGATGACGCGGCCTAGGGTGGAGAGCACGCTTGCCTAGAAGAAACCGATTCACTCGAACTTTGAAGAGATCTAGATTATAATGATCAGAAAACAGAAAAACCGGCACTGAATTCCATAGACGTGTCGTTTCCTCACGATGTTTTCGTAATAGAGGTTACCGCGAGGGTACCGCGGCCCTGGAACACAAAGGGCAAAGAAGGAACATGGATGTGTTGTAGTCAGTACAAGACTGACTTCCTTCCACTCCGCCCAGAGCGGGGAAAAAAGAAATAGAGGTTCATAAAATAATACGTATGTTTATCAAAGGGCAGAGGTGACCGTATAATAGTATAACACCATTTCCCCATTTAAGTTGAATGCCCATGTCTAATTGCACAAGTAATCAACCGGGCACTAGTCCAGACTCCCAGCTGCAACGGAGGAATTCCTAGCGGAATAACCCAATGACACAGCCCCTACTGGGAATCGACGAAAGGAGTTCTATGAGTCAGTAAATGACAGGCAACACTCAGCTTGAATCAATGAAGATAGAAACATCACAGAAACATGATTATGTTTCTTAGAACGTGTAGTCTATAGTCGAGATACTGCAAAAATACTAACTCAATCGTTAAACGGATATTGTCTCACGAGCTCGTTATTAGTTACACGTACACGGGCATATAAATACTGGTATTCAGCAGCATCTGGTTAACCTGGAAGCCGACCCCAACATAGTCGGGAAAAGGGTAGACAGGTTTATCGCTGGTGGGACGTCACTTTGTCTGAGCCTTGTTCTATTGTTATTCAGAATCTACGTCGTAGACGGATGGATGTCGATTGATCATAATAGAGGTATTTAATGCACATACTTTATGTAAATAAACATACATATTAATATGCGTCGTGCGATCTAGGTTAAGAATTTTTAACGTAAGTCAGAACGGATGTGTATTCTGTATGTATTAAGCAGCCAAAGGGATTTCTTTTCGGATGTAGAAAACATAAAAACATCGTAAATTTGAAATTAGACTTTCAACGATATAGCAATCCATACTTATTTCTAACTAGCTTTTGCTCGCGGCCTCACTCCCGTTATTTACGGAAATTAATCCACGGGATCGTTTTAAATGTAGCCTGTGACACTCTGGGATAATGTAGGTTCCCGTTAGTGAAAGAATTTTCGGAATTGGATTAGTAGTTTCGAAGATTACCCCCTACCTACATACAAACTAAGAAACTTACGAACAAATTTTACCTCTTTATAATATCGTAAATGCGAAAGTAACTCTGACTTTCTGTTACTTTTCCACTGAATGACTGGACGGAACTCGATAAAAGCACATCAGCCCATGACTTTGCTTAGGTGATAGGATACTTTTTATCCCCGTAATAAGTTCCCATTGGATAATGCCCGACTCAAACGAGGTAAGTAAAGAAATAGTTTTATGAATATTATTAAAAAAAACTAAAATTAAATTAATTTGCCTGTCATTAAAGAAAGAAAACATATATTTTTAACTTAACCACCGCTTCCGCTAGTAGATCTAACGCTTTAGAAAACAGTAATGTCTAAAAAACCTTCCTGGTTACCCTAAAATAAACACACAATAACAAAACTACCAAAATTAACACTTCCGAACCAAATTCAAAAGTCCCTAAGAAAAATAAAGAGATTCTCCTCTACCATCTGTTACGGGATAGTCATCACAGACAAGGGGCACGTGCCATAGGTACCAGCAAACATAAACATATACCGTTCAGTCTCCAATCCCCCTCTTTTACCCCTCTACCACTTCACACCTAATTTAAACCATTAACAACAACTTTCAATTCCAACGAAACCATCCCTGGTTTACTTCTACCGAAGATTGTAGGTTTCGATTCCGAGCAAGCGTTGGATACTGTACACATCGATGAAACCGGTTGGTTTAAGAGGTCGAGCGTGCTATGATACGTCAATTTCGAATACGCGTCATACGGTCGTACCGCCCACGGTAAACGGACGTTGCGCAGGCGCATTTGTTTCTAAACTCGAAGAGAAATTGTTCAGAGTTCCCCAGGGTACTAAACTAGGGCCTTAATTTTTTAAGTAAAACTGTGAGTGTCATTTGTTTTTATTGACTATTTGTGTGTAATAATATCTCTTTGATACACTTTCTCAAGTGAAATTAGATTCCCACGGGTTTCAAGTGTTTGCTACAGTGGGAACTGTGTGTAAGAAATGGTTTGATTGTCACTCAAAATGAATGAAATGTGTAAGTACTAGTAATAAGATTTGATATTTTTTTGTGATCCTGTGTGTGTTTTAAAACTTGGTGCGATTCGTGTCGAAGTGTATTGAACTCTGTCTTCTCGTCATTAAGACTGCAATTAAACTGCTCTCGATTTTGATGAATCATTGGGTTCGGTCGACTTAGTGAAATTTCTTTCATTAATGCCGTTCAAGGTTGTAAAGATATATTTTTAAGGTCAAGAATGTTATTTTATAAATTTTTCTAAGAGATTCTACTGATTATTTATTCTTCTTTTAAAATATCAAAGGTTTAAATTGCTTCCTTTCATTTTTTTTCCCTACCAGAGTTTTTCTATGCTATTGTATTTTATGTTCTCAATCAGTAATCTTGATAAGCATTTCATGTCTGCATTCACGCCGTACACCTACCATTACCTTACAATACTTTATTTTATGACTTGACTTTGCATAAATATGAGGTCGTTTACTTATTTAAACAACGTACTAAAGAGCACTGTGTAAGATGAAATCTCTCTTACGTTCTAATAAAATTCACGTTATTTTGACCACTATCAAAATGCCGAATTGATTTTTACTTTTTTAAACAGCAACAAGCAAGCAAGCTTGTTTTGATTTATGTTCTAATACTGATTTAATTAAGAATCGACTCATTATCGGCTTAAAAAATCTTATTTTATTGTAATGAAACTTCCAATACAAGATGTTACGTCAACATAGTAGAAATCTTAATTAGTTTGGTGACCACTACTGTAAGCCGGTATCATCTAACCATTTTGAGATACAATAAACACGCTACTCTATCTTCATTACAAACAATACACCAAAGGATCAAAATGACTGTCAATGCTAAACGAATGTTATGTTTTAAAATACCGATTCAATGATTTCATTTGTTTCTCAAAGAAAATTAAACAATCGACTGAGTCAATCGACATTGGAGATACATTTGTTGAGCAGAGGATCACATTAGCAATGGGCAGATAATTTCATTCACTCAGTTCTCATTGGAAGAAAAATACCATTTAATAAAATCATGGAAAGTATCCGGAGGGCCTAGAATAGAAACACTGACAATCTATCTATGATGATGGAAACTTTATCTCCATAGGGCCTGTACTATGACTATTATACAACACATTGTTTAGAGTGCATTACATTGAGTCCGTAAACCGTGATATTGACCCCAAAAAAAAAAGTCGTTCCCCGCAATATTTTTTGCGTATAGTTACTTAGTTTGATGTACAAAATGCTGGTCTGTCACACCTTGTATAAATACTGTCGTGCCAGCGATACGCAGAAGAAGAAGTAATAACTGTGACGGAAAAGTAAAAAATGTATTATATCGACAAAAGGTTATTGTGGTATGGATGTGATGCGAAAGAATGAGGAAAATGTCGTGAGGGAAGTTTTGAGTATGAATGTGGATGGCTATAAGAGTAGAAAAAGACCAAAGACACGATGGACGGATGTGTGTGAGGGATGTTATGGCTAGATAGGAGGTGACTGCTGAGATGACGAGTTATAGAGATGTATGGAAGAAGAAGACATGCTGTGCCGACCCCAAATAAATTGGTATAAGCATAATTAAATCGACAAATCTAACGTAAAGCTTGTAGTAAAATATAAACTTTTAAAGCGATTGGCACTTTGTCTTAGCTCTCAGAGTTTACTATAACTGAAAAATGTGTCAAATACTCATGCTTAAATACTTATTTTCCAGTCCGTAGGTTAAAGTTAATAAACCATCTCTAAAATGACCTTTTCTTGCAACAACCTCTATGTTTTGTATGTCCTAATGTAAACTTGAGTAAGCATTGCATCAATGTCTGAGAAGTCTTTAGAATTGAGGTGACGCTAATATCTTTGTGTGCATATTCTAATGCAATAAGCTGGCAGACTTGGCAGGGAAACATAATATACAATATTATCTAGACATAGATCTAAACACAGGGCCTATTATTGGGATGGAGCAGTATTATCTTAACCGTTGTAATTACAGTAAAACTTTCTTAGGAAACTATCCTTGACTTTTGAAGTAATTGCTACAGATTTTGAAAAATTAAACCAGCACTATTCTGTGAGCCTCCTATAGCACAGCATCATACTAAGTGGTAAGCTGCTTGTCGCAGTTACGACGTGCAAGCTGTCAATTTTTTGTCCTGTTGTATTTGTAAATATTTGTTATGCGTTGTATGTTTATTGTTTTTCTTTTTGTCATTTTATATGAACGTCATGTTCCTGCAATAATATTTTTTCTTTCTTTATACCATGTGCGACGTTTTTTTTTTGAATGTTCACTCAAAATCCACCCTACACATTAAACAGTCGGTTTTAATATTTATTAAGATTACAAGAAAATCCTGGTATAAAAGAATTTGCCCGTCAGCAAAATGCTTGCACGCACGTTTTGACGTTTGTTGTGTTGTGGTTGTTTGACGTTTACAATGTTAGTTCTGAAACATGTACATTAGTATTTTGAACAGCGTTCGGAAACATTTTCACCTTATTTAAGTCGCCAAGCAGCATTGATGTCTTTCAGAAGAGGCTTCTTAGAGGTGGTGTCAGTATTATCACTGCCTCAATTTCTTCTATCTCTGGGATTGCAACCATGACAATGTACCTGCGATGCCTCTGGTATTAAACTCTTAACATCAGATAGCCACCTGTTTAATGGCCATCCAATAACACAAAAAATGAATCAGCTTTACATTCAAAATTAACATATCGAACACCACAATTAAATAATAAACTTCATTATGACGTATACCCTGTGGGAAAACCTGTTACTTTACAACAAAGAACTTGTTTTTATTATTTGTGTGATACGTATCGTCCGAATTTGTCCATTAAGTTTTGGTAATCAGCTGATTAACAAAACGTATTCGACAAATTCGGATCATCATTCTGATTCAAGTTTCCTTTTATGTGGATTTTAATTGGTCTTAGTTGATTGCTGACCAAATCATTGAAATAGAGAAGGTCTTTGACCCTCAAGTTGAGCTACAGTCACTTACTGTTCATCTATGGACTCCGGGAGGTTTGTTTTCAGGAGGGATGTATCTTCTACTCCTTATGGGTATCGTACTGCTGGGCAAAGGCCTGGCCAGCGTAATACCCAGTACTAACTGGGTTGTGGAGGTCAGATAGGCAGCTGCTCCGTGTGGAATTGGTATTTAACTGCATCCCGTTAGACTGGCAGCCGACCCCAACATAGTTGGAAAAGGCTAGGCATATGATCATGCATCTTCAACAAATCGGACCGAATTACAAAATTTTTGAGCTCCAACTCGGAAATATTAAGTTTTTGTTTGACGATTTATGGATATCGCCAAGCGGATGGTCGACTCTTCACGTGGCATTACCTTCCAACGTGGCAATGCTGCCAGCCTTTTGGGCATTTTTCCTATTGATAACGATGTGGTCCTATCAACCTAGGTAATTGCCCTCATTGTCACCCTCTTGCAAATATCCCAATTTATTCGAAATCGGCGCAGCATATCTTCTTCTTCCATACTTCTCTATTGTTTGTCATCTCTATGTCACCCCTTTCTAGCCATATCATCTTACATACAGTCCATCCATTGAAGCTTTGGTTCTTGCTTATTTTTATAGCCATCTATTCTGCCCAAAATGGGCTAACTGGTATACTGATACTGTTAGCCTGTGTCATCCCACTGCTGGGCAATGGCCTCTCTCCATGACTTCTAAATTCTTCGATCCAGGGCCAATGTGGACCACTGGTCGTTAGTTTTGTCCAGCTCGTTCCGCCATCGACTGCGAGGTCTACCGCGTCACCTTCTGGCTGTGTCAGGGCTCCACGTCGTGGTTATTTTGGCCCACAGCTCGTCGGGCATTCATATATTGCTTAAAAATCCATGTATGAAATATGCACTTGTGTTTTCTTTTGGACAACAATTTTTCTGTTGTAACGTGCATCAGAAGATATGACATCATTACTTATGAGAAAGACTCTCCTGCGTAAAAAAAACAAGCAACGTTCCCACTTATTGTTTTACTCATAGAGTTGAAAGTTTAAACAAATCGTTATTTCTAAACGTACTAGTATTTGCAGAAAAAATCAGCTCTAGTAAACATTAACACAATTTGTTCACACGTTCAACTTTTTTCTCTTTGTTTAAATATTTAAACACATCCTTGAGATTAGTTTTGTATGTTTATTTTTTTTTTGTCTGAGAGCATTGCTTCATCGTATTTTGTTGTTTGTTTTTCTAAATGATGACTGTCTGTCAGAGATTTTCAATTGTTGAAAAGTCTGTTGTGTTCTTCAGATATTTAACTATTTCCACAGATCAGACAGTAGAATGTCATCTTCCTTCATGATTAGTCGAAGCTGTATTTATCCCCTTTCTTACCACGTCTTCTTTCACACAGTCCATCCATCAGTTTTTAGAGTATTAGCTCTGTAATTTCAGCTTCGTATTACCCATAAAGTTCGGTATCTTTAGGGGCTCGACACACAAACCTCCGCTGGCTTGGTATGGGCCCCGAAAGGGGCTAGCATTTAAGTCATACAACATCCTCGTTATTTATGTAAATTTTTAATATTCTGATTATCAGATTTTATGAGTGTGCGTTAGTAAAGAGAGTTTGAAAAATCTTATTTGTCAACGCCATTAAAACTTCTGGATTTAGCGCGCTAGTTGTAGAGGTCAGATCGGCAGTTGCTCCATGTAAAATACTGGTATTCAGCTGCATCCGGTTAGACTGGACGCCGACCCCAATATAGTTGGGAAAACGCGAGGCACATGATGAAGTAGCTGTCATTTCAGTACTAATTTCCATTGTAGACAAATTATCATTCAATAATATCCATCGTTTATTTGATCTTCGCCTGTTCTTACATTCATAATTGTATTTTATTTTGTCAATAACTATTATCATATTTTGGCATGTATTTTCGTGTTATTTTGTCAAAAAGATACCTTCCACCACGCATTATGAAATTTCTCCCAACAAAGTAACCATAAAAGCTTTTCCAGCTTGACTTTTAAAGTCATGCCTCATAAGAAAACACTAGTATGACAACATTAACAACTGCAGAAACATATAAAACAAGATATCAACATATAAACGTACGACTTTCTACTTTCATAATGCGCTTTTCTTTTACGGGTGCGGTAAGTCTTGGCAACGAGCTAAAGACTCGCTTTAGATTGCAGGACCTGGCATTAATAGTGATTTTTCTATTGTCATTTTTGTACTTTAAAAGACATCGACCAACTTTATGGTGAATATCGTAAGACTTACGCTCGGTAAGCGCTACGGTAGCGCGCGAATCCCACTGATTGACTATTGCATCAAAAAGTCATTCAAGACTAGAGACTAGGGCTGCGGGACTGTCCAGGGCTGCGGGAATGTCCAGGGCTGTGGGACTGTTCGAAAAAGAGACCGTGGCCCTGGAACACAAAGGGCAAAGAAGGAACATGGATGAATTTTAGTCAGTACAAGACTGACACTCCCCTCCGCTCCGCCCAGAGTGGGTGGAGTCATTTAATGATTTCAAAACCGAAAAAAAAAAAAAAAAGACTAGACACTAAATGAACTTAAGAGGGTTGTATTGATGGGCTGCGGGACTGATCGAAAGAGATACCGTGGCCCTGGAACACAAAGGGCTAAGAAGGAACATGGATGAGTTTTAGTCAGTAAAAGTCTGACATTCCCTTCCGCTCCGTCCAGAGCGGAAGGGGTGATTAGATAAAATAAGGGTTGTATTGATGATTTTAATGACTACAATTCTGTAAAGCCATATTTGTTGCGGTCGCGAATCATATTTTAATCAACATACAACCTGACACTGACCTGCAAATTGCAAATAAAACGTCAGAAAATTTGAATTTCACGGGTTATCCTGGCGCGGTGAACTGGTAAACGTAAATTATGATCAATGCTTACTTTTTCATTCCCACAGTTTCTTTTTTGTGCCCAAAATAACCAATGTAAAACTCACGCGTGTACAGAGCATCAATATAATACTGGCGCGCGTGTCAAAGATTTTACCAATGCCAAAGGTAAGTCATAGTCTATTATGCCTCCTTGTTTGAACTTATCATAGATCTAACAGACTTTCGTTATTATATAATTAATTCGGATAAAACGATTAATTGCGCGTAATAAATTACATAACCATTCTTAGCTTTTGTAGAACTTTAATCCAATGAAGCGATTATCAGTATTAAGACGCATAAGGAAGACAAAGACCAAAGACAATGCAATTTTTAAAAGAAGACATCAAGAGTGACCATAGATTTTCCGCAACATTAATTCCAGCAGTAACTGCCCACTCACTCAAATTGCTAGACTTTGCGGAAACAACTGTAAATCGTATCAAATCTTCCGTAATTTAGAATAAGCTGGACGTTGTCTGCAATTGTTAACTGTTAACTTTAAATACACTGGTCATAGACTCATAGATGAAGCTGTTCGTGTATGTGAGTTTAAATGTTTGTAACCGCACACACTATACAGGAGAAATTACTAGTGTGGGCCAGCGAAAAAATAAAGGAACTCAATACTAGTCTACGGGTCGCAAGTTCTATTACAAATTTCTTGATCCGTCTGCAGATCAAACAAAATGTATGTTATATATTGTTTTTCCAGTAGGACGTCTCAAAATCAACCCAGGGTCTGGATTTGAGCCCGGTTTATGGCAATAGACTAACAACCTAGAACTTTTGACAAATTCCTCCCTGCTTATAACTGGACCACGAACCACGATATTATATTAAAACTATCTGTGCCTCGCGACCTTCATCTGCGTGAAATTATTATAAAAATGTTAGGTACTTCTATATTTAAATTGGATTTTGTTAAAAATTTCAAGGGTTTTATTTTTTTTTGCACGGAACCCTAACCCTTTTTCTAACCTAACCTATGTTACGCCTCATAACATCAGCTATCTGCCAATAAAACTTCAGTCAAAATCGGTCCAGCCGTTTCGGAGATTAGGCGGAACAAACAGACAGACAAAAATTACTGGCATTTTTATTATAAGTACCGTATATAGTTTTATATGCATTCTGTAAAAAGCTGTTATTTTGAAATTACAAACGACACTTCATATTATTTATTTGTATAGATATACATAGATAACGCCACTTAATAATATAGTCCAAAAATATATCGTCTAAAGAAACCATTAAACTAAAAACCAATAAACTGCAAGGTGTTTTTCTTCGAGCTCTATTAAGAAAAACCCATAAGTACCGGTCAAGCGATTCCGGAGATTACCACACACGTACATACACACATTTTCGTGGTGACCTACAATTTGTTACTTTCAACCAAGATGGCGCTAATTTAATATAACAGCCAATTGTGAAACGATTAGGCCAATTGACTTCGAATTACGGCTTTTAAAAATAAGAAACGAATGTGAGGTAATTTGGTGTAAGAGTTATGTATGTGGGCAGACACGCAATCGACAACAATATGTTGTTAAATAAGTATTTAAGTAGATATTTGTCTTAATAAAGAAATCAAATATAAGTTGGCATATCCTCTGAGGTTGTGAGCATGTGGCGGAGATGAGAATGCTAAGGGGGATGTGAGGTGTTACGCGTATGGATAAAATAAGAAATGAATATATAAGAGGAAGTCTGAAAGTGGCGCCGGTGACTGAAAAGTTGTGCGGTAATCGATTGTCGTGGTATGGGCATGTGATGCGGAGGAATGAAGAAAATGTCGTGAGGAAAGTTTAGAGTATGAAAGTGGATCGGTATATGAGTAGAGAAAGAACAAAGAAACGATGGATGGACTGTGTAAAAAATGATATGGCAAGAAAGTAGGTGTCTGATGAGATGACGAGTAATAGAGAAGTATGGAAAAAGAAGACATACTGCGCCGACCCCAAATTAATTGGGATAAGGGTAAGAGAATGAATGATGATGATATCCTCTGAAGTTATATCAAGTGGATGAAGACATGCAAGTTTAATTTGTAAAGGATGATTACGATTTTAGTGATGATGTTGATAATTTTAGTGCAAGTTGTCCTTTTGACTGGCTCTTTAGTCACGTGTTCGCTAGCGCGACTGCTGAGCATGAGGTCCTGGGTTCAATTCCCGGGTCGGGCACAGTGTTATTGGCTAGTAGTTCACTTTTTGCAAGAGTGAACAAGAAATTCCTGATTTGCTATCAGGAATTTCTCAGTAGCAACCACGGAGTCTGGATTTTCCTATTATATGAGATGAGACTTAATAACTGGCGAAATATGGGTGCATTATTAGGGACACCTCTGCTTAACCGTTCGGGGCCTTTTGACAGATTTGATTGGCTCAACTCTTGCGAAACGTGGACTTACAATTTTAAATTAAGGCTAGGTAATCTAACAGTTTTAATAATGTCATTAAGGTCGATTTCGGCTAAACTTTATAATAGTACCTACCTATCATCATCTTCCCCTGTCATTCTACTTGGGGTCGGCGCAGCACATACCTATCTTGCACTTTTTCTAACTTTATTTTACAAAAATTGATGTCAAAAAATAGCTGAGTCCTGTACAGATGTAAAAGTTTGATCAAAGCCAATCCTGATAAACACATCTGTCAGATTACTCCATTATAACAATTTTACTGTAGCCAAAAATAAATGCGACTAATTTCAAGCGCGTTATTCATTCATTTCGAATAAATCCATAAAGAAAATTGTTCCATAAAAATGTTCCACCTGTCAAAAATAAATTTACGTCAAACTTAAATCTTGATTCATTCGTAAATTAACTAGTTATACCGTTTTATGATTTGAGAGCAAAAAAAGACACAACCATACAGTTTTATTATAAAAAGTCATTCACCTGGCGCACTCGAGTAATTATCAAATGGAGACCTAACTTTGTAAAAAATTGCTATTAGATAAGCCGATGACAAAGATAGAAGGGTAAGAAATATCCCAGATATCTTGATCGCCAATGGTCACAAAAAAATTGGTTGAAAATGGACTATCTACAATTACAGAAGCATCACAGACCCAATACCATCCAGCACCCTAGAGACAAAGCATAATCAGCCTATGCATTCCCACTGGCATTACACAGGCTTCCTCTATGTGAGAGGGAGTGGGCCGTGATCCACCACGTCGGCATGATGCGTGACGATAGATGTTACATGCCTTCGAATTTTTGGTTGGTTTTAGCACATGCCAGTTTCCTAACGATGTATTCCTTCACCATTTTAAGAGCAGTGGTGATGAATACTTTACACTAAGTAAAGTGGGCCACCACTGTTCTCTAAATTGCAGCATTAGACTTAAAAGCAACTCAAAATTAACTTTAATAATACCTTTATAAGCTTCAAAATTGGACCACCGCGATTGAACCTCGCTCTCTGTACAATTATCTACTCATGTACCTGTATTGTAATGTCTGTACATAATATAAACGTCACGAAATTACCTCACAATGAGTTCGTTGACCTCGGGTAATAAAGCTTACATTGTTTTACGTAAGATTTTTAAGATGAATTTAGGAATAAACGAAAGGGTCGTGGGAGACTGCGATTGGACTATCTCTAATTATCTATTGCTTTTCTTTCATATCATCATTATTTTCTAGTACATACGGCATGAACAGCGAAAGTCGTGTCGTGGTTAAAAACCATTAGGTGGATAGAGGTTGGGGGCGTTCTCGTTTCCGATTGTACACGGATCTTTATGCGCGTGGCCAAAATCAGTACTAACGCCAACAATTTTTGTTTCAATACAATTTCACAAATGGAACAGGAAAATAAGGAGGGCGCTCGCATTTTCGTGTGGAAGTCTTCAATGGATGTCCTCCGCCGTGGGGCCGGAGGGGTCTGTCAGACTCCTACTGACTAGAACCACACGGTGTTCTTCCTCGTCCCTTCTGGCTGGGGTGCGGGGACACAATTGCATTCTTCATATCACTCTCACCCTAACCTACCCCATTCACGAGATCTTTCAGGATTCATTGTTAGTTGACCAGAGTACTCCTGAGTACTCTAGTACATCCCCGATTATCGTGCCCTGGAGCTCTGAACTACTCAAAATAGCCACTTCTGAAGACTCCAGTAAGGCACCTCTTATTAGTCTTTGTGGTTCCTTGGTTTGTTCTTTGTTGACTGGTAGAGAATGCCTTGTGGCATTAAGTCCGCCTATGTACCACTCTTGTACATGAAGTTTAAATAAATAAAAACTTAGGCCCTTAGGCCATATTCACGACTCTGGGCGGTACGACTCCGTCAAGCAATAACTGAATGATATTTAATTATATATATTTGCAAGAATAAAGGTAGGTAACTTAATTCTTATGATCTATGGGTTTTACTATATTCGGCATTTCAGCCCTACAAATATTTAGATTTTACATCTTGGTTGGTGGTTTAGTTATATACAGGGTGTAAACGGACCCTTCACAAAGCTAGTATTTAAAAAAAAAAACTTGTAATAAAGTTGGAACTTAGACCTCCAATATCTCCGTAACTAGAAGGTTCTCAGGTATGATCCAGAACAAAAAAATAATCGCAATGACGGGGAGAACAAGTGGCTTTTCTGCTTCGTTAAGCAACACGCGCGCTCATTTGTTACCTTTGAGTGACTTCCGTGTCGCTGCTAAAGTCGCGTCTCGGCGACTCGCGGCTCCGAACAAGATGAACTTTTATTTGTTTTTTTTTTTTGCAAAACACGTGCCGCTTGGTCTTGTGGCTCGTGGCAAGAGGTTAGGCCATTATACCTAGCTGTCATTTGGAGTGTGGGTTTGCCACATAGATCTATTTAATACAGAAACCGGATGCGGCTAGATATCAGAATTATACATGGAGCGACTGCCTAGCTGACTTCCACAACCCAATTAGTACTGGGTAATACGATACCCCTTGATGAGACTGGGTGTCACAATTTCGGGCCACTAACTACCTTTAACGACTGTCAAAGATCTACAAATGACAGCCGTGACCAACTGTTTAATACGTGCTTTCCGAGACACGGACGAAACTCGGTATGTTATAAGTGGTCACCTATCCACGGACCAACCTAAGCTAGCGCGGCTTAACCTAAAGATCGATCCGAGCGGCTGTTATTATATAACCACGAATTAACTAATATGCATAATAATTGTGTGGCGTCACATTTTTTTGCAAAGTTTTTCTTATTCATTTTACCTGATTCTCAACCGGGGACAATGACATTAAATTACGTTAATTCACCATTCAAGTTACATGGGATAATCAATTAAGTATTTATTATTAGAATAAAATCCATAGACAATGACGAAGAGTTTTACGGTGGGAATATATTTGAACAAAGAAATTAGGTATTATAAAACACGCTTTCGAAGATTGTAGAAAAAGATTACATGTTTTGTTAATAAAACTATCAGTATTAATGACTCATTTTGAAAGTCTCACGGTTTGTGAGAAAAACTAAACATTTAGTACAATCAGCCTATGAAGTTCCCACTGCTGGGACAAAAGCTTCGTCTCTATGAGAGCGAGGATACTAATCCACCACGCGATCTCGGTGGGGGTTCGTAGATGTCACATGACTTCGAAGTTTCTACGACGCCGCACTGGGCAAGCGTGGTGGGTGTATAACGACAGCCCACTCACTCTCATAGGGCCTATGCACCAGCAGTGGGGACAATAACGCTGATTATGGTAAGCTAATGGGTTTGTTTTGGGACCTTCATTTCCCAATTTCACAGCTACATTGAAAAAAGCACCATAAATGTCAACGGAGCAATAGACAATAATCTATCTTTTATGCACCTTGTATGTAGATTTGTGTCGACTAAAATCGTGTTACACTTTCATAAAAAGAACTAGAAAGCAGCGATAACATTTAAATGTAACGGTCAATTAGAACAATCGATGGGTGATCGTATGCAATGAGGAATCGATAGATATCGCTAGATTACGTAAAATATTTCATTTTTATCGCTTCCTCTATTGCGCAAGTATTAAATAGCTTATAATATGGCGAGTTTATTGATGTTTCTATGGATTGCCGTGTGGTTTTGGTAATACATAACTCAGTATGAACTTATAGCGCTGTTCGGTTTGAGTTGTGGCATGTGGCCATAGTCGGAACTACTTGTACTTCCGCCATCTTGTTTTTTCCACAGAGAATTTCGTATTTTTGTTTACCAACAGTGCTCTCTTGACAAAATCATCAAACTGCCAAAAGAATATAACAAGCTCTATATTATCACCTGCCTGACCTTTTCCTAACTAAGTTGGGGTCGGCTTCCAGTCTACACGGACGCAGCTGAATACCAGTATTTTACATGGAGCGACTGCCTATCTGACCAATTGCGTGCACAACCCAGTCATTAACAACAGTATAAAAGATTTTATATTTTCCTTTTTCAAGTAAGTTTTTACTCCGTTTTTGAGTTATTATTGGTTCGGAGCCAGTCTGTCTGATCGCGGACTGTCGTTTGGCTAATCTTTTCTAAAAGCCTTCGAAACAAGGAAAAACTGATAAAAATATGAATGCTTTAATTTCATAATTATTAATACTACTTACTAAGACTAGATAGAAAGTGAACTTTAATTTTAGTCTAGTTTATAATCAAGCGTAAAAAATATAGTGAAAGTGTTGTGACATTCTATTTTTTTTTTATCGATATTTTATCGTTTAGATTAAGTTGTAATCGATTATTATTAATTTAAAATTACGGTGCGTTGTCTCGGATTTTAATAAAATATTAATCGTCTGGATAGGTGGTAATCTGTTGTCATGGTATGGGCAATTGGGCCCATGTGATGCGGAAAATGTCGTGAGGAAGTTTTGAGTATGAATGTGAATGGCTATAGGAGTAGTAGAGGAAGACCAACGAAACGATTGATTGACGGTGCGAAAGATGATATGGCTAGGAAAGAACAGATGAGATGACGCATAGTAAAGAATTGTGGAACAAGACATGCTGCGCTGACCTCAAACAAATTGGGATAAGGGCAGGAGCATTATGATGAATAATCTGGATGGATGAGTTTACACAGTCTTTACTTTCTTACCAGGCGGGGTCATTTGAAGATTTCCCAACCGAAAAAAAAAAATTAAAAAAGAAGTGACAGCATAGATTTGTTTGTGTTGGCGGGTTGAACGAATCAGTCGACTCGAAGCAAATACGGTAGTGCCGAATCATGGCGACACCAACATAATGTGTGTAGCATTCCCAAGAGATTAATCTCTAAAGAAAGTTGTTGTTCCATCTACTGCTGAGTTTAGGGCTCCTCCCTTTGTGCCATACTTTCCTGGTCTGCGCTGGTCTCAACCAGGCCTTACTTAGATCTTCTGAATAACCAATTAATGATCTACAACTTCTAGTTGCCTTATAGGCGTAGATACGAAGCACGCTCAACTTCCATCCATTCTGTCAAAATCCATGTAAATCTAAAACCACAATCGCTGTAAAAATGGCTCAATCTCCGAAACGGCGGGACCGATTTTGACGGGACTTTTACTGGCAGATAGCTGATGTTATGAGGAGGAACTTAGGAGTAACTACTCTAGAAAAAGGATTCCGGTTCCATGCAAAAAAAAATTAAACCCTTGAAACTTGTTAACAAAATACGATTCAGTTAGGGAAGTAATATTTTTATAAAAAGTTCACGGGCAACAGCTAATTTTATAATAATACGAATTCCTTTACGTATCGCTACCCGTCGAAGGAGTAAGTAACAGTTAAACTGATGAAGCATCATATCAATACATACATACCTTCCTACATATACCTACCTATTGTCAATTGACTGCTGCATATTTCCACGCACAATTCCTAATGCGCGAAGTATTATAAGTCTTAATACCGGATGAAACTGACAGTTCTTTTAATTGGAATTTATTTTCCGTTAGTGAATTTTAATACGGTTTGGGATCTATTAGATGACTATACAGTCTGTAACAAGACCCTTAAAGAAGCCGTCAACCAAGCATTTTGTACATCAAACTAAGTAACTTTACGCAAAAATTATTGGTGGGAAACGACTTTTTTTTGGGGTGAAAAAATCATGTTTTACGGTAGGACTCAATCCTGTTTTGTAACGCACTCAAAACATTAACAAGATGGGTAGATTGAATAGTACGCGCGTCGTGGAGGTGTTAAAAGTAAAAATCTTACATTAAAAACATAATAATATTTAAAAAAAAACTTGTGAATAACTTGGAACTTTGACCCCCAATATCTCCGTAACTGAAAGGTTCCCAATTATGGTATAGAACAAAAAAATGATCGCAATGACGAGGAGAACCTTTCGGGCTTGTTTCACGCTTTATAGTAAATTAGTAACTGCTTCCTTGGTCTAGTAGTCACATGCTGTACTGCTGAGGATGAGGTCCTGGGTAGATTCCAAGATCTAGCAAAGTGTTATTGGGTTTTTCCATCAAGAATTTTTCAGTAGCAGCCACGGAGTTTGGATTTATGGCCGCATTGGCAATAGGCTCGCCCCCTATCACATGGGATTATGGGATTTAAACAAAACTGGCAAAATATGGGTGTACTACTAGGTACACCTCTGCCCAATCCTTGTAAAGCCAAAATGTGTGGTTTCGGAAAGCCATATATGTAGTTTGTTTGTATCATCATCTGCCTAGCATTTTCCCAACTATGTTGGGGTCGGCTTCCAGTCTAACCGGATGTAGCTACAGTATTTCACATGGAGCGACTGCCTATCTGACCTCCACAACCCAGTTAGTACTGGGTAATACGATACCCCTTGGTAAGACTGGTTGTCAGACTTTTTGGGCTACTAGTTTATTTGTATGTAAGTACTTAAAATAAATTTACTATTGAACAAGCTTTCTACTGTGATTTATAGATGTACCTACATATACAATCTCTACAGTTTTGTTACAATTACAACGATTGTATGTATGTAAGAAGTCAATCCGTTTGACCGTCTGTAATCAGCTTTTGCGTGAGATAGAGCAATTTGTGGTCGATGGGCCAACGGGATAGATAGTGATGTTTCTTGTGTCGGTATGTCGATACAGTGCGGCACTTGCATTTTTATCGATAGTTAGGTTTGGAATATTGACAACTAAGTATTAGTTATTATGAGTGCCATGACAGATGACCTAAGGTCCAAGGTATGCTGTTTTAGGGATAGTGTACCTACATTAATAATGTTTTTGTTTTACAACTGTGTCGAACCTTGTCCAGTTGCATATTACTGGGTGATTTGTTAAACGTTGGCAATAAATTAAAAGGGGAGTAGTACTTATGGAAATGAACAACTTTTACTATTGGACCAACAATGTAATCGCGGAAAAAAAGACCAGGTGCTCCAAACATTTATGGTCACCTAACTGAAAAATATGTAGGGAACAGCTGTTCTCTTTTTCATATTCCCGAGAGTGAGTGAGTGACGAGCTCGTGGCTAAATAATAACAGCCACTAGGATCAATCTTCAGGTTAAGCCGCGCTTGCCTAGGTTGGTCTGTGAATGGGTGACCACCCATTGCATACCGAGTTTCCTCCGTGGCTCGGAAAACACGGTAAGCCGTTGGTCCTGGCTGTCAATTGTAGATTGACAGTCGTTACAGGTAGTCATTGCCCGGAAAGTCTGATAACCAGTCTTACCAAAGGGTATCGTATTACTAACTGGACAGTTGCTCCATGTAAAATACTGGTATTCAGCTGCAGCCGGTTAGACTGGCAGCCGACCCCAACATAGTTGAGAAAATGCTAGGCAGATGATTCCCGAAAGTGAGTCCCATAGTAAAAAGTTGCTCATATTTATGATTACTTCACTCCCTTAAAGTCCACATTTAACCGGTCATCCTGTCTCAAGAAAGAAAACACTAAATGAGAATCAAGTTTTGTAACACCATACTTATAAAAAACACAAGTTGCTTTAATTTAGAGTTTTTGTGCGTGGCTCGTGTTTTACCATTTTCCCACCTCATGGAGAAAGCTAGGCCAGGCGTTAAATTAATCAAATCCTACATTCTATCGATATCATATCGTCTACACGATGTCCCGTCTTTGCAGTATCGTCAACTCATCGCGTTCGGTACGCTTCATCGGCGTTACTGTTATCTGTTTCAACGTTAGCTGTGCCGATGCCGTGCCAATCGTGCCATATTGTGTGGCAGACCACCGGCACGGAAAGAATATGTTACGTTTCTGTATCTTACAGTTTCTACGTATAGTTACAGTTACGAAAGTTATGGTGCAAGTCGTCAAACAGACAATTTTATTTTAAATACAAGCAATTTTGTAAAGCTTTACGGGAGATAGTTTTCCAAGCTTACAGGCACAATAAGACTTTTATTAGTTACCCTTATCATATGTAAGGTGGAAGGGATACCGACACGAAAACGGTTACCACGTATTCAGTACATCATTCTGAGACCCCCAATTTTTAATCGGTTATCAAAAAAAAAACAGCTGTTTCCTACAAAAGTGCAATACCTACACGATCAAAATGTATGGAACAGCTGATTTTTTTAAAATTATCGATGAAAAAATTCTGTTGGGGGGCTCAGAATGATGCATTGAATATCGGTGTTTCTTCTACCCTGTATAATTATTTATGATTATTCTTAAAAAAAATCCACTTAAGGGCGATGCGCCAGGATAGCACGCGAAATTCAATTTTTCTTACGTTTTTTTTGCAATTTCAGTGTCAGGTTGTATATTAAACAAAATATGATTCGTAGGTAAATATTTTCCGCCTTCCGTATTTCTCAAGCCTTAATTCGCATTATTTGCTTCGAAAAGTCGTTTCCTTCCATATCGTGCATTACTAAAGTACCTATATAAAAAAGTCGCGTGCTTTTACCAATAAAGGGCTTAGGGGCGTGCCATTCCGTACCTTATACCGAAACTATACGTTGACAGAAAAATGTAGTAGCCTACTACGTTCACCTTATTTAATTTTATCAAAACAAACAAGTCATTTCTAAATAACTAGGTAGGTACAACATCTATTTTATGTACAGACGCCAGCACATCAAGCTACCAAAACTGTCAAATTTTCCCAATCAACCTTGAACCTAATGCTTTAGGCTGGCTTTTACTTTGGCCAGAGGCTAAGTGTTGCCATACAACGTGGCAACGCTGCCAGTCTCTTGGGCACATTACCAGCTGACAGCGTTGAGGAGGAGTTTTTTGATGCCCTTTTGTAGTTTGTTGTTAGTTTATTTATTTTAGGTTATTTAATAGGTTTTAATTAATAATGTAGGTTAATAATGTAGGAGTGTTATTAATAATTTATGTTGTATAGTGTGTGTATTAGTGCTTTAGTTATAAAGTTAAAAAACTATTAAAGAAATTTGACAGATTGTAGTAGCTTGTTGTGCTGCGTCTGTATTATCCTACCATAAACGGCTTTGCCGGCATGAAGGTCAGCAATGTCCCACGGGAACTTACTAGCTCCCTTGGTAAAACCTTTTGTCTTACCTCCATGGTCATGGCAAATCTTTGTGCCAAATTACAAGCAAATGCCTTCAGCCGTTAAAACTTGAAAAGGGATTTCGGAATTTATTTTGGATAGGATATGTAGGTAGTTACAAAAATTCATCATATGCCTTGCCGTTTCCCAACTATGTTGGGCTTGGCTACATGGATGCAGGTGAATACTAGTATTCTACATGGATCGACTGCCTATCTGACCACCACAAACCAGTTAGTACTCGGTAATACGATACCTCTTGGTAAGACTGGTTGTCAGACTTTTGGGCCACTACCTGTAACGACTGTCAAAGATGTAGTTGTTACAAAAATGTTAATTCTGGAAAATAGTTATTTTTGGTTTAGTTTTAAATTGATATACTTAGGTCCGCTTGCGCCAGAAACGTATAAGATCTTGACCATAGATTCTAGCCTTTTACGAAAATTTGATCTCTCGACATCACACCTAAACATTTTTAAGATTAGCATCTAGCAATTACCCAACCATGCTGAGGTCGACTTCCAGTCTAACCGGACGCAGCTGAATAACAATATTTTATCTTAATCATTCTTATTTTTTTATACCAATTGGCAACCATCTTTTGAATCTATCTTTCTACTATTCTATTTTTTCAGAAAAAAAAAAATGCATTTTGTATCTGTATTTCTTTTTTTTTACGAGTAAGTAAGTTTTTGTGTTTTATGTGCTTTGTATAATGCTTTCTGTTTTTGTTGTTTTTTTTTACTAATCTATTTTTAAGAAACTGATATCGATATTTTTGCCAACATATCACGGCCATCACTAATGTTTTTATTTTTGCCATGCAACATTCATCAGCTTATACAGTTTGCCCAGTATATTTGAATGCGTTGGTCGCTAAGTCGCAAAAATTACAGTCCTTTTAGATAGACAGCTATTAACTTGACTAACCAAAGATTTGACTGATTCCAAGGTAGAACAGATTTTTTAACCGACTTCTAAAAAGGAGGAGGTTCTCAATTTGGCTGTATTTTTCTTTTATGTTTGTTACCTCATAACTCCGTGATTGGATGTCCGATTTACGTGATTCTTTATCATTTGCTAGTGGAAGCTCGCGCGCTGGTCCCAAATAGTGGTGGTGATACTTCCGGAAATCGGTGGCAAAAAAGACAATGAAACAAACAAAAGCTACCGTATTTGGGTAGTAAAGTTACTTTATTTATTTGACTGTTTATGTACACACAATGCAACACAGGAAAATTACATTTTAATACTTGAGTACATAGGTACTGCTTATTTCCTAAGAAATTACTTTCCACTTTTTAGTGTATATTTTTTTTATAAGTCTGTTTATTTTATTTTTTATTACTGACCTGAGGTTAACCAACTTAATAGCTAGAGGTAAAAAAAATGTGAAAGGAAGACCTACTGTAGGTCTCAGTAGCGAAGATCCCATATAACTCGATTCTTACCGGATTCCCTTTGAAAAATTGGCAGTCAGTATTCTATGGACAAATAATATAATCAAATATATGTTATGTGTAGGTCTCCCATCAATTTGAGCGGAGAGGAAAAATAAATCAATATAATTCATGCCTAAGTGAACCGCTCGCTGTCCGTTTCTACTTGCACTTTCCTAATGTACTTTTAAATGAACGCCAAGATACTTGCACTGTTGGATTTCGGGTTGCAACTCTCGACGCTGGGCCTAGAGTTCAAAATTCAAAGTGGGCTTTTATTTAAGCGTTTATTTGAGAGTGGAAACGATTATTATATACTCTACTCTTTAAACTACTATCTCTCACTTCCCCGCTTCATACAGACATCAAAAAAAAATTGTTATCCTTAATACACACATCCAAAAAGTCTAAGCAACACGCAACATTTACAGAAACTGCTTGTTTTATTAATTGATACTTTATTTTTATCTTAACAAAGTAGATTGGTATACATCTATTTGTTCTCGGAAACTTTATACTGGCTGATTTTAAAAATAGATATTTTTTGTTTTGTTTTCATTAAATAAAAGATACAGTGGACACTCTGCATGCTTGCAAAAAATAACACTACGGCCTATGCGACAATACCGTTTCTTATTCAAGTCTAAAACACGTCCATTATTCATAAGCTTTTTCATTACAAACTTAACAAAATGTTCACTATTGCAAAATAATTTCCCATTTAGAAAAAGCACATTCGTTTTAAAGGCCCAAATAGTAATTAAAATCGTTACAAAGATGTTTTGGCGCGTGGCCGAAAACAGAACTAACGCCGCCATTTTGTTTCTTCAAAAAAGAATTTCAACAGATCCTTTCTGTCAATATCATTCAAGCGCCAAAATATCCTTGTTGCAATTCATTCTTCTATCTTTCCACGAAAATAATGATTGTAGCAAGAATGTGCTTTCTTAGCAACAATTTGGAACATTCACACAATAGTCTGCCACCACAATTATTTGACCAGCACCTTTTATTTCCAGTGATCTACCAGACGACGAAGACAAGAAATCGCCTGTCCTTCTCCTTGGCGTAAACAAGATCTCAGACTCACCATCCTTCATCAGAAGACGGTCCATAGAACCTCACAATTCAGGATCTATACGGTTCTTTCGACCACTAAAGTCGAAATACACAAGAGGACTCCATGGAGATGAGAGACTTGAGAAAATACGGCAGGATCTGCTAGTCCATAAAAGCAAGCCAGATACATACATTCCCAATGATCATGAAGTGTCTTTAGAACCAGACGAAAGATGCATGAAACTGAGTTGCGTCGGCAGTTGCATTTGTGACAGGAAAGAGAGCTCCACTCGAGGGTCATTCTCCTTTCAAAGAGCAGAACCTGGCGCACAGCACTACGAAGAACCTAAAGACTTTTCGGAAAACGACATCGAATTCAAATATACAGAACACATTCCTCATTCCCAGCCTTCGAGTAGTAAACAGAGTTATAATGTTACCCCGAAATCGACGGAAAGGAGACATTTTTTACTAGCTAACCTGAATGAAAGATTCCGAAAAACTTTAAGCTTAGATTCTAGAAAAGTAGAAACTAATCGTGTTGTCAGCCTCCCCAAAGAAACAAGGCCCAAGTCTTTGGTAAATACGAGCAATATTTGTGTGCAACAGTATAAAGCAGACCCTTTCGTGGCCCCAAATTTTAATAAAACAACCCAACCAAAGAAGAAAAGAAAATCGTTTTTCTCTCTCGATACTTTTTTTGACTCGAAAAAGTCTGACACCTCTTCTATAGACGATTACTGCTCATCGAAATACAAACGTTTTGAGCTCGAAAGTGACGATTCTCCTCTTTTTAAGCGCGAAAACAATGGAGAAAAGACTCCAGACCTCCTCAATTTACCAGTGATTATAGACTCTGTAAGGAAAAAGCAGTCGGATACGCGGAGACAGTTAGAAAAGTTAGAAAACCATTACTATAAGAATATTCAAAAGACGCAGACTGTCATTGATGCTGTCCCCAAAGACGCGACGAACGTACAAGGTCCTAGTGGACATACTAATCATCTTTTCTTTGACGAAGACGTCGAATACATTGAGCCTATTCGCAGCACATTTACAAGTCAAAGCACACTGATTTTAGACAAAAACGGTACTGAAGAATTGAAACCCGATTCTATTCTGACCATAAACACAGATGAAACGGATATAAGACTGCCTAGCTCTACAGTGTCTCCGAAATCGAATATAGATGATTTTGACAGCATAGGAGCTTACGAAATTGAAGTGAAGGAGTCGGATTTAGTAAAGGTAGCAAAGGATTTGACAGTCAAAGTGATGGATAAGTCAGTGGATTCTATTGGAAGCTGTTCCCTTGATGTCGACGCAAGTACAGACTTTTCAGGTAAATAGTGTTGTCAATGTGTTCTTGGCTTTTATTTAATTTTTGTTGTTGTAGTTACTGAGATTCAGAAAAAAAAAAAATTCTATTCAATTCTTTTTAATCGATTTTTTTTTCTGAATCCTATTCTTTTTATTTATTAGCATGCGTGATTGTGATTCTATCTTCGTTTTATTTTCATCGTAATATTATATCGCTTTTGAATGAATTATATAATCTAAAATTAGAATTATCATTTTCTGTTAGCAAAAGTTAATTTCATCGATTGCATTGGTTTCCCTAACTTTTTAAATAAACTCAGTAGCTCTTATCATAGTATAATTATTATTTTCATATTAATAAATGTCTTTACTGTTATCTGTAATCTGTGTTTTCTTTTTTTTTTCCTTTTCTGTAGCGTGACTGTGGTGTTTTCTATCATTAATCTCACTTCTTTATTCATTCATTTCGTAATTTCATGCGATTCAGTAGCTTGAAAATATTTCTAGATCTTTCTATCGCATGTAAAACATAAATCAGCCGTAATTTTGAGGAATTTAGGAAAACATTGTGCACCTTATATTTCTTGTCTGTTTTCGCTCTTCCACGACATCTTCTGATTGCTTTCTGTTTAAGTATAGATGTCTTCGGCTCGTAAATCACCGTGAAGAGCGCTTTTATTTTTAGCTTCTTATGTTTGGGTTTGTTTTCACAGGTCGTGTAAATGTGTTAAAACTTTGTGTGAAACCGAACGTAAAGGAGACAGTGCGCGAAATTGATTTTCGAAAACTGTTTTTTTTTAATTTTAAAATAAAACTATTATGGTCGCATAATCTAATCGTCGTAGTTAGTTAATAATATTACTATTGATATGCAGATGAAGATAATAGTATGCTAGGTAGGTAATCATAATCAAGTAAAATGACATCAATCATAATAAAACATCACTCATTCCCAGCGGAAGCTATATTTATTATTACGTTGGATCGATCGATTAATACACATGTTTATAAAATTCCATAAATTAAGGTTGTGCATAGAAATTGCAAACAATGGTGATTACAAAATGCAACTCACAAACAAAAAGGCAATCGGATACTAGTACAGTCATACACATATGGATTAATGTATGTATCGACCTCGTTTTCTGCCCACGCACAGCTTATAGCTCGGTCATTGCCGTCATATTGCTTATGAATACGCACCTAAACACACCTGAGATAAAATTATTTCGCAAAATTTTAACAACCTCACTATCTATAAACAGTCTGTGAATAACCAACCCGAAACTTACCGACCGTGAAACGGAACGGTGCGGACTGGCCGCAAACGGGTGTGCGTCGTCAACTGAAGGAAAAAAAATAAAAACGTTGACATTTCTTTGTGAACTGATGTCATAGTGTCATAAAATAGTTCAGTGAAAAATTATGTGAGATGTTTAAAAATAATAATTAAAAATTGATTAATGTAACGTTATATTTGTTGTGTAATTCAGTTTGTGTGTGTTAAACGCAATCGGTAAGTTTTTGGAGCCGGTTTTCAATGTCAAAACGGATTTAAAAAGAATGAGTTTTACCGTACTTTTCGTCGAAGCAATTTATTTTATCGAGAATTTGTAATTAATATACAACTATGATGAAATTGACTAAATCAGCATGACGTTGATATTTTGTTACTATTGGCTTAACGGAGATGACTAATACGATTATTTTAATAGTTCACAGAATAACGAATCACCTTTTTATAAGTCTTTTTCTTCGCATAATTGTTCTTTATTTTTAATTTTCTTAGTATTACATTTTTTCTTAGTGGTTAAGAATACTCCTTTTTATTAAACACATCCTAATGAAAATACATAAATGCATAAAAAATAATGACTCTGTTGTTCTTTTCATTATGCATTTTATAACCATTACATTCTGCTTTAGTTTTTAAATTATAAAAAATACATAAACCCAATTATTGCATGATCTTTAAATATAACAGAGTTTCATAACTAATTTTTATCAAGTCTATGTAACCTTTTGAGTGATGAAATTATAATACTATAATGTTGTTCAATACTTTTAAGGATTATTATCTATCTTTACGAATGAATCACTTAAATGACACTTAGGAAATGTTATTAAATGATTAAAGGTCTTCATTTACTTAGTTGGTTGTTGGTACTGCTTTTGCATGTCAAAATATTTTGTGTCCAACTTTTATAAGTCAGAAATTGCCAACATTTGCTTTAAGCAAGTATGGTGACTTATTCTCATACCTTCTCTGTTTGAGACGAGACATTTAACATGCAGTGACATAAAAGCCGGCTGATAATGACGAATAGAAATTTCATAAGAGACTAGATAGATCTTAAACAATGTAGGGATAATTAAATTAATTTCTATTTCAAACATTGCGAATGTAAAATGCATAGAATACATAAATAAAACCTATATTAAAAATATAGTAAAAATTAAAGTTAATAAGACTGTTTTGTGTTGAAACCTCATTAGAGTCTTAGAAAAAGTTTAGTTTTGTTGAGTGTTGTCTCTGTTGATCATCAGCGGCAGCGTTTTTCTACCCACTGCTGAGTATAGACCTCCTCCCTTGTGCCATTCTACCCTGGTCTGTGTGAGTTGCAACCAGTTCTTACCCGCGGTCTTCTGTGGCCTATTCTGTGTCAAAAATTCCATGCGCTAATCTATGCTAAAATTATAAAGAGGTAAAGTTTGGGCAGGGGGACAACTCTGGAACAACTGATCCGATTCTGAAAATTCTTTCACTAATGGGAAGCTACATTATCCCCGAGTGTCATTTGCTATGTTAAAAATGTTCTTGTGTCATAATTTTCAGTCAAAAAGCTAGCAAAACCCCAGGCCAAATCTAGTTCTACTCTATAGCAAATATCCAGTTCCTTGGAACTTTACTTAAAACTTATGCAATACTTCACACGCAACATGCATATTTTATACAATACATTCCCTCAGCATTCTCTTTTCAAAGTCAAATAGTTAATTCACTTTTTTATTACTTTGACATTAATACTTTTTGATTCCAGTTTTATTGTCATATATATGTTATAATGACATTATGTAAGAAAAGGGGAACATACTTTTAGAACTCACTCATTTCACTGTCTATTGCAGTTTATTTAAATGTTTAACCCAATTCAAAAAAGGAAGATGTTGATTTTCTCACATTCCGTCAAAAACTTTAAGAATAAATATTAGCCAATCAGAAGACTAGCTCATGGGTTTAAACTCACCCACACATACATACATAAACTCACGCCTTTTTCCCATGGGTGGAGGCAGAAACTACTAAACGCCACCTGCTATGATCCTTACATATTCTCTTTTCTTGGTCCACATTTATACATCTGTTCATGTATGCAACGCTTTGTGTAAATTGTTTAACTTCACCCATGGTGGATTATTCCACACTTCCTGTTATAGAAAGTTAACCTGTGTCCCAGCAGTGGGAACATAATAGCAGTGAGGCAAGGCTTGGCCGCAAGATTGACTGTCATCACCTTTCTGTGCGGGATATACATTTATTTACCGAAGACACTATGTCAATAATGCCTTAAAAGCAATTGCAGCCTCAGCTAACATTACATAAAAAAAAGATTACAAATCAGAATTGCAAATGTGATTGCAATGCCTTAAGAAATAAACAAACAGACAAAGAAATAGTTGACATACATGCACATTGACATATGAGTCATTTTGTATGTAGGCGGTGAGTTGGACCGGTCAACTTCTTATTTAGCTATTGAATTAGCATATTGGTTTTACTTGCACTTTTATCTTGCTTAATACTTCTTTTACACATTACACATCTGTATTCCTGGGAGGGTTACGTAGAGGAGTAAAGTATATCCATCCATGATTTGCCAGTACTGTCCCATACAAAGGGACTTACCATTCACTCGCTACTGAATTTTTTTTATCGAAAACATTAATTTTCATTTCATTCCCCTTAGTAACCCCTATATCAAAAGATTTTTTCTATCAAATATATTTTTGCTTTGACTTCCATGGGGAACCTATTCATAGGCTGTTTATATTCAGGAGTCATTTCTTTACATAGTTTGGATTTTAGACATTATGGCTACAAAATTATCATATTCATAAATATGAACTCTGTCATACCTCAATTCTCCCAGGCTTGAAGTTAACTCAACCCCCAAACAATTCAATGACAACACACACACACATACAAATTTTATCAATCCTTACATCATAATAGCGCTCCCACACACGTTCTAATCTCATATCTCATTGATAAGATATAGAAAACATGCTGTGCGGTAATTATAATAATTTTTCATCATTTTTATTTAACTCTTTAACTGTCTATTCAATGTTTCATAATTCAAAATGTGTGATTATTATCTTCTTTTTTATGCTTGTGAGTGTTGAAGGAGTTAGTGTGGCAACTCTTTGGTCCGTGCTTGATTTTGTGATTGTGCGGCTAATCTATGGATTATCAGTGTGGTAGATAGTTGGATTTGCACTTTGTTTTTGTTGTATATGTGTCAGTTATGTTTGCTTTGCTATCGATTTGCTATTGGTTAGTTACTATTTCTGTCTATTTGGATAGCTTGTTTATGAAGTGCTGATTTTTTTTGAGTTATTTTACGTTAAAAGTATATGTATATATTATTTGTCACATTTCTGTGATGTTAATTATTGTGATAATTAACATTCATCAAAATTCAAAAGAGTTTTCTGGCTCTTCACCTAATTTTTTAAAACTGACTTTTTGCTTAAAATATTTGAATTCTGAATCATTTTATTATTCACATTTTAAGTATATTTTAAATATTAAGCCCATTATTGAATTATTTCTACATGTAAATTAAATACTGATTTAGTTATCTGTGGATTATTTGCATTTCTTAGAAATATTTTTAATGTAGGTATGCTATCTAAATCTGCAGGGTCATGGTGAACAATAAATAGTAAATTCAAAATGTCAGTCTAAGTAGGTATATTACTTATCTTATGTAGGTTTATTTGCAGGTTTTTGGCTTTAATTGGAATAAACGTTTTAATATGTGATATGTGTTTAGTTTTCTTATGGGAATAAAATTACGGCCTACCTAGCATGTTGGTTGATATTAATAATTGTAACAGTTCAAATTTTGATACATTTTGTGGCATCATCGGTACCCTCAAAAAGCTCCTTTATCAACAGAGTTCAGGGTACACAGGACTGGATTATTTTGTTCTTAATCTCTTGCAAAACACAACAGTATCAATAAAAATCACATGTGTCCTACACTTCTAAATAGTCCAATTAAGTGAAAACATTGTACTTTGTGGCTGTTAATAAATATCTAAAACCTAAATTTCTCCTCATTCCAGATACCACATCGGGAAGCTTGAATCTCCTAACACCATCTTCCACCACCAGCCGTATTCGAGACTTCACGTCTCGGCTGCAAGAACGGGCAGGCTCCAACCTACAGCCTAACTACTTAGCCAGCCCAACTCCTGTGGCTACACCAGTCCGGACCCCTGAAGATACCACACCAACCCCAAGAAAGTCTGAGAATCTCCTGAAACCACCCCCAAAAGTGTATGTAGACACTTCGAGTCATAGATCGAGGGGACACCATAAAAAAAGAGACGATCTTCTTCCCCATAAAAAGCCTAGCTATCTCAACCTCGCTTGCTCCGTCAATGGGTACACGAATCTTACTACCTACGATTCGAAATTGAGGCAAGATATCAACAAAAGTAGGGAAGCTTCCCCCATAAGACCAATAACACATACTTACCAATACAGAAGTGAAAATAACTCGTTATTGGTACCTATTCCAGTCGGTGCGAATAAACTGCTGGTCCCGACATTCGGTCCCCATGATACGCGTGCCGATTTGACACAAAAAGCGCCTACTAAGGCGCACACAGATCCTTACTTAGCCACGTCACCGTTTAATGTCTACATGGCGGCCGAAAATAAACAGTTGAAGAACGACTTTCTCGGTAACATGACGACTACCAGCCGTCCTTACATATCAAGTGAAAGCAAGAACTTCGCGACTTCGATGCTTCATAAGAGCGATGAAGTGGATAATGCGAAGGAGATTACCTTCAAGTCCAGTTATTCGGAGACGAATTTCAGGAAGACTGTCACTTCGAATGGCAAGGAGACTCGGTTCAGCTCTGAGTCTTACACCATTTCTTCCAATGGTGTTTCTAAACGAGTTGAAATTACGAAGGAGAATGGAGAACAGCTTACAAGTCCTATGAAGAGTTTTATCCAGCAGCGGGTTGAAAGGCTCTACGGACCCGGCGCTTTGGCTCAAGGTTTCTTCAACCAGAAGCGCCACAAACACAAAAGTACCAGCGAAGACGACGAGCCAAAAGTCTTGACGGAAAAGTCTTTAAACACCCCAGAGAGAGTCCCCAAAAAGTACGAAGAAACGGACATCGACCAAGTTTGCACGAGTCCAAACGGAGAAATGGACTCCAGTGTATCCCTACCAGTCCTTAGGCATTTAAGGCCTGAGTTTCGAGCTCAGCTGCCTATCCTGTCGCCAAAGAAGTGTGTGAAAAGTGATCTGTCTCCCCAAAAGATTGATGAAGACATTCCTAAAGTGGAAAAGACTGAGAAAGCGGATGATAGTGCTCTGGTGACGGTGACAAATGGTGTTTCTGTGATAAAACTAGATGGTGAAAGTGATGAGCCAGTGATAGTTAGTGTAAATGGTGGAACGAATGGTGTCGAGGTGGTGAGGGATGCGCATTACTTCTTGAATTTGGAGAAGAAGGAGACTGAGAGGCTGTTGGCGCTTTCCGCTTCTGCCGAGAAGGAGTTGGAGGATTTACAGGTGAGTTTTCTTCAGAATAATACCATACATAATCTCGTAGCTAAATCATAACAGCCGCACGGTTTGATCGAAGGTTAAGCTTAGCCTGGCATGCCAGGGTCGGTCCGTGAATCTTCTTCGTTGTTCGATCGGCCACATAAGACAAGTCGCTGTCTCCTGTAGTCTGAACCGCTCGGTACAGGCTCAGGCCTCTAATATGTCTCTCAGACCATAGTTTGAAATAATCCTCTTCTATTTTCTAAGAACACATAAGGGTTTCCACACACAACATTACAGATATTTGGATTTTTCCAATAACTCCATTTGAAAAAAAATGTCCATGCTTCTGTAGATCTAGGCTGTGACAATGTGGTAGGCATATTCTTATAATACTAAAAAACCCCGAAATGTAAAAAACCACAGCTTGTCTACTGGATCTCCCACTAAAATATCCTTACAGAGAAAATACATGTACTTAATAACTTTGATTTTAATCCTTGAATGGACCAAGAAATCTGAATGACCTCCTCCGTAATTGTTTGAAAGACCTTGGCCGTTAAAGGCGCATCAAATTGTTATAGTTTTGTTACTACAATTAAATTCGGTCTACCGAACCGGTTTATGGTTGATTAGGGTTGTCTAATTTAATTTGATTTGGTTGATTTTGCATACCTTTGGAAACTGATTTAAAACCATGCCTGTATTAAGAGTAGCTGGTGGCTAAATAATAACAGCCGCTCGGATCGATCTTTAGGTTAAGCCGTCCTTGCCTAGGTGGGTCTGTAGATGGGTGACCACCCTTTACATACCGAGTTTCCTCCGTGCCTCGGAAAACACGTTAAGCCGTTGGCCCTGGCTGTCATTTTTAGATCTTTGACAGTCGCTACAGGTAGTCAGTGGCCCAAAAAATCTGACAACCAGTCTTACCAAAAGGTCTCGTATTACCTAGTACTAACTGGGTTGTGGAGGTCAGATAGGCAGTCGCTCCATGTAAAATACTGGAATTCAGCTGCATCCGATTAGACTGGAAGCCGACCCTAACATAGTTGGGGAAAGGCTAGGCAGATATTGTGGGATTGTCCTTCTAGGCTTAAGAATTTTTGCCTTTTTAATTTGATTTTTGACAGTCAGTTATGAGGAGCCAGATACCCGAAAGACTAACAACTCCTGTTACCAGGAGGAGGGATAGTGTTACCTAGTTACTGGTGTGTCCGTCAAAGACAAAAATTGGCAACCCTACATTAGAAAAGATTTTTAAAATACCCATAGAATAGTTTTGCAACCAAACTTAGTCATTAGATCATTTTTATGACCCCTGTCTGCACTTTTTTATTTGCAAGAATACTCGAATTTATTAATAGCTCACTAGTGTTCTGAAACTGTTTCTGTCTGAGATTCGGATTTTTGTCTGTGCAAAATTAGCAGTGGTCTGGGAGTCTGCATATCTGAATTATTTATTTCTTAATTTTCATTCTATTAGCATAATATGAGATTTATGGCTAGAAATAGTGAGATTAACACAAAAAATATAGGAAACACCTGTGCCATGAATTATTTAGTTAGAATTAAATTAAATAGAATTACTTGTTTCTATTTAAATTTAAACTAGCTGTGCCCCGCGGTTTTGCCCGCCGATCGGTTCCTGAGGGTCGTAGCGTGATCTTAAATAGGCTACCACCTTCCTCAAGAAATCTATAGATCTAGGCAATAATATGCAAATAAGGTTCTGTTTCATATGAAACGCTTCTTTTGTTAACCAAGCTCATGTTAAGTCAAAAGTTCCCTCTACTTAAAGATCTCGGCCTGAGAGTCCACAATCGCATAACCTTTACTTTTTTCCTGACTAGTGTAGCGACACTACGAACAGAACTACAGCACCATAGTACAAAAAGTACTATAGCGCCATCTATGACACAAATGAAAAACTAACATCGACATTCAGAATCACGCTATTAAAATTATCCACAACTTAAGACTAGCAGTAGACCACCAGACACAACACCCGTCTGGAAGGAAGATCCCCCCTTTTCTATAGGGGATGAAGAACTTTAGACCCTGTTCTTCATACGACTACCAGTAGTATAATTTGACCTGATTGCACTGGTTTTGTGCCTGATTGAAGACAATAGACCTGTCCCCTATCACAAGGGACTTAAACATAACTGGCGGAATGTGGGTGTATTATTAGCTGCATCTCTGCCTAACCCTTCGGGGATTACAGGCGTTATGTTACTATACATTTTTACTTAATATTCTTTTAACCAGCATTATTGGACAACCCATATTATGTAGTTGACATTAACATTCAAAATGACATAATAAATTAATATTTAATTCACAGAAAACGTCAACAAATGTGTCCGCTTTCAATAAAATTTGACATTGGTCACAGAGTCTCAAGGATGGTATTTATAATATGACCTTATACCGTATCAAATTAGTTAATACCTAATTATAATATTCAAATATTTTATGGTCTTCAGTAGCTCAATAGATGACACCCAAATGAATTCCTAAATGAAAAAACAGACTGTCAGATTTTGAACGCTCTACTCTGTGATGAAAGTTGAAAATCCCACAGCATGCTTTTATTTTGACTTTCGTTTAGGTATGACCTAGTGATTGTGAAAACGGGTATTGGTCTAAAATGTTGTCTTGTCATATTGATGCAGATGTTTCCAATTTCATAGTTAGATCTTTTGTTTTGGAGAAACAGCATTGCTAATTTTATGAGCTATGCTAGTATTATAATAATTTATTATCATCTGTATCCTAATAGGTATAGTATTTATAAGTCTGTCCATAAGTGTGTTTATAACTCGTGATCCAGTTGCCTGATCTTGTTTTTTTATTTCCGTAGATATATTGTTCTTTGATCATATTTTGTTCTATGCGAAGAGAGCTGATGATAATGATGCAGCATGGTTCCAAAAGGGGATTGTTACTCAGTAACTAGTTCATGAAGATTAGATTGGCAACATCTGGTTAAACTGGAAGCCTGACCTAAGAAAAAGCTAGGCAGATGGTCCCGTCAACACCCTTCCTTATATGCTATTAGCGACCCACCCCAGCTTCGCAAGGGTGCAATGTAGATACTAATGTGGGGCAGTGTGGACTGATCAACAATATTATGAAATACAACCTTAGTTTTAGTATATGCGAAACCTGTAACACGTGTCTAGTATTTTTATGTAAAGAATCTATGTACAAAATTTCAAAACCGTATCATGAAAAATCACAAAGTTATAAGCTTGTTCTATCACCTCGTTATCCGCGCAAAAACGTGGTTACCACGCAGCGAGCCCGCGCGCGCGCCTCCAGCGTCGTTTTGAGCTCATTGATAATAATAATTTGGCAGTAGGTACCTAAATTATTGCGATAGGTACTTAATATCGCTCGGTGTCCAACTTGTCACTTTTTTTAAATATTTTTGGGACAACATATCACATGGTTTAAAAATTATTGGAATCGATTCTATATATTCAGGTTTCGCACATACTAAAAATAATGTTGTAATAAACCTTCCTATTAAATCACTCTATCTATTGCTTAAAACTGCATTAAAATCCGTTGCGTAGTTTCAAAGATTTAATCGTACAGACATCGGGAGCGACTTTGTTTTATATTGTACTAGCCGTTGCCCACGATTTTGTTCGCAAAATTGAACAAGTTTTATACAAACTTTCAACCCTCGTTTTAACCCCTTAAGGGATGAATTTCCAAAAATCCGTTCTTAGTGCACACTTATAGTCGTTTAAGGAAGGTTTGTGCAAAGTTTCATGCTTTTAGACTCAGCGGTTTCAGCTGTGCGTTGATCGATCAGTCAGTGAACAGTCAGCCAGCCAGTTTTTTTGACGCAGCAACATACTGAACAAATCTTGGAGAATTCATTTTCTCCTTCCTTGCTACCAAATTACTGGAACAGATAGTTGATAATCGCCAGTTCTTGTCAATGAGGTAAAATTGTAAGTATTGCATTTCTTTTTGCTAATTAAATCTCCTAATGTTTCCAGAATCGTGATGATGTGAGCGAGGAGATCCTGGGCTTCCTGCGCGCCGCGGCCGGCAAGGCGAGGCTGTTAGCCACGCAGAAAATGCAGCAGTTCCAAGGTAATTTGTGGTTTTCGCAAATATCAGCGTTTTGAGGAATATCGTTCGTATTGAAATGCGATGCGCTGCGGCCTGATTAGTGTTGCCCAAATGCAAGAACAAGACGAGACTTAGCCAGTCTTGGTCTTGGTCTTGCGCCAATACACCTGGTCTTGGTCTTGGTCTTGGTCTTGCGCTCCCAGTCTTGGTCTTGGTCTTGGTCTTGCAGCAAGAGTCTTGCAAGTCTTGCAATTACCTATTAGTCTATTACTATTTATTAAAGTTTACTTTAAATCTTAGAAAAACGTATTAGAATTGGAACATTGTGAGCTTGAATTAACATAGCCATAGTAAAGATCAAGCAGATTAATAAATAACTGAAGATTTGATAAGAAATTCGAAAAATCAACTGACCTATATGTCGTTTTCCATGGAAGTAACTGTTTCTTAATAAACATTTATGATTTATAAGCTTACATTTGCTAAAACATGTAAAAAAACAAATTAATTACAATAACTTGACTGTATTTTAAAGAACAATACTTATCTGTCTAGAAAGAGATTGAACCCTCAGCTTATAAGAAATTTAATAAAAGAGTTTTACGATTTATCATTTATTTGAATAAAAAATAAAATACAACACAAATCAACAGCTTTATCATTAGGTTATGATACTTTATATCAATTTTTTTGACCAAGAATTAATACAAAGTAACCATCTGGCTGACTCATCACTTAACCTATTTCTATGTTTTCTAATTACTAATGATGCTTTAGAAAATAACCTCTCAGCAGGTACTGAAGTTGCAGGTATTGAGAGAAAATCACGGGCCATTTTCGATAAAATCGGATACTCTGTCTCATGCGTCCTCCACCAATCTAAAATGTCTTCCGAGCTGGCAGTTCTTGGTTTTCTCAGGTACTCCTCCAACTCGTCTATCACTAAGCCTTGAAGACAAGATCCAGATGACGTCGAGGGACATTCATAGAGTTTATCAAAGTCTATTACGTCTTCATCTTCATCACATACTTTATTTTCTTTTTCTGGTAATTCCAGAGATTTGTTCAGTGAGTGTAGACTTTTATATTCTTCATAAAGTTCATTGAACTTGCGCAGACTTTCTGTTTTAAGTTGCTTCCCCCACATTGTCAGGTCAAAAGTCTGAGCCTTATGCCTTGGGTCTAAAATTAAAGAAGTACAATAAATCCAGTTGCTCTTCTTGTAATGTTTAAGCATTTTGTCTCGAGCTGCTTGGAAAGCTAGAATGAGCCTTTCATCCACTTCAGATCGATTAGGTTTCTCATCTAACTGTTTTACCATGGATTCAATTTTATCTAGCAAGAGATTGAATGATACAATGACTAGCGGTAATGTAACATATTTGTCTCCACCAAGTTTTGTACTTAAAAGTTTAAAGTTTATTAGAAATTTATGTAATTTTTCGAGTACCTGCCATTCATTAGCTGTGATTTGAAAATCATTTAATTCGGTGACAGAACTGCACAATATGTCAATGCCCGCTCTCACTTTTAAACCAAATCCAATCATGTCATGTGTGGAATTCCATCTCGTTGGACAGTCAAGAATGGCATTTAGATTTTATGGCACGCCAGCTGCTTCACAAGCAGACTGAAACTTCTTCTTCACTATCTCACTTCTTTTTATTTTACTGGAAATACTGCGTAACTTTGTTACAGATGTACGCGAGTCAGCAATATTTGGTGCAGATTCTTCATCTTCCTCATCCTCAGTTTCGTCTGCATAGTCTTCGTACTGCTGATCTTGCGCGTTAGTGTCAGACTCACAGTGTAATGCTAAGGTCTTTAATAAATCTTGTACACCAAGGTTTAAAATGTGAGCAAAGCACCGGAAATGTTGATTGTCTGAATCAAAGTGTGGCGGCAGCTGTTTGCCCAGTTCATACATAAATTTGGTATTTGCAGTTGCGTTGTCGACCGTGATACCTTGTATTTTATCAATTATGCCATATTCCAATAAACATTCATGGAAAATCGTTGCAATATCTTCCCCAGTATGTCGACCGCGTGATGGTATAAAATCAAGAACTACAGATTGATACTTCCATTCGTTGTCTATATAATGAATAGTAACCCCGTAGTAACTCCTACCAGCAATTGACGTCCACCCATCAATGGTAAAAGACATTTTAGATGATAATTGTTGAAGTCGTTCCTTGAGATTCAATTGGAGCTCTTCAAATCGCTCTTTGACTTTCCTTCTAAGTGTAGACCTTTTAGGAAACACCATATTAGGGCAAATACGTCGAAAATATACTTGTGTAGCTTCGTCATCGAAAAATGAGAAGGGAAGATATTTTTTCACCACCCAATCAACTGTAGCTGTCGTGATGTTGTCACTGCTGTTTTCCGACTGAAACAAAACAATAAATCTTGTGTTATTATTTAAAACATACTAGGTTTGAGCGTATAAGAGGAGGAGGTTTGTTGTTGTTAAATCGAGAAAATCGTTAAATTGATATTTGTTATATTAAGGTTGCACTGTACTGTAATTTACCAAAATAAAGTACTTAGTTGTTACTGGCCGATTAAAAGAAAATATGGGTGTTTATAAAAAATATTTAAGACGATATTTACATACTTAATATCGCCACCCCCGGAGAACAAAATGATAACCGTCATTACCATAGTTTTAGTGTTATGTCATATTTGAGGTCTACGGTGCCTAATACATCTACACAATTTTTTTCGTGAATGTCCTGCCTGTATTTAAAAAGTTATAAAATATTGCAATAATATTCATCATCAATTTTCTACCCGAAAAATAATGTATCATAGTATTGGTAAAAAAGTTTCTTCATAAAATATATGCCAAATACTTTTACAATAGGATTCTCGGAAAATAAATAGATAAAATAAATTGTTAACGCTATTACCATTTTGTTCTCGTAATAATACATTTAGGCTCGGTGACCAACATGTCCTTAGTAAAAAGTACTGAGAAAAGTAAACACGGAAACATCTTGCCATTCTTTTCGGTCATAGGTGCATAGGTGCATTAGAGAGTGATAGCACGATAATTCATTGCGTGCGGCGCTCGGCACGTGGCAATGTTTGTTTACCTACTCGACCTTCTCTAGTGCACTTGTAACCGTCATTGCGTGAGCGTAATTTCTTTTTAGCTGCGGTTGTTTCTATTATTTTTGTGTAAATTCAGTGTTTTTTTAAAGTGAAAAGTGGTAAACCTAATTGCAATAATAAAATGAATAAACGGAATCCTCGTTTAGACGTTATTATGAGTATGGTGTCTAAAATAAGTGACGATTCCAAACATCTTACTAATGATGGTGAGTACCGACTGTGCCTTTTACACAGTATCATTGTCTTTTAATTAGTGATAGGTAGATAGAATGGCCATAGAATCTTATTTAAGTAAGTAGGTACTCGATCTGTGACCCGATGTTGATAGCTGCAAATTCGACACACCTACCTACCTAGATACCAACTTGCTTATTTTTAAATAGGTAGGTACCTACTTCGAGTGAAACAGTTGATCTTCCTTGGAACCTACCTAATGCTCATTACCTACAATGAAGTTTCTTTGCGTTAACTAATCTATATGCATGTCAATTTGTCATCACTGTTTGTTATTATCTAGGTATTAATTCAATGTCATTAAATCGTATCGTTTAAATGTTTTAGATCACAACCCACCCCAAAATGGTACTACAGATCAAGACAAAATAACGAAACATGAATATAATTTACGCGGTAAGTGTTAAATATTATTTTATGTTTTTGGTAGGTAGGTAAGTAGTAATTTTTGCCTGTATTTAAAATAATTATACTAAAAATAAACTCCTGCCTCGATGGTCGAGTGGCCGCAAGCGCGGGTCCTAACCTCGAGGTCCTGGGTTCGATTCCCGGGTCGGGCAAAGTGTTATTGGGTTTTTCCATTAAGTTGGAACTTCTCAGTAGCAGCACGGAGTCTGGATTTGTGCCCGGTAGATGACAATAGGCTCGCCCCTATTACATGGGACTTAAAACATAACTGGCGAAACGTGGGTGTATTACACACCTCTGCCTAACCCTTCGGGGAATACAGGTGTGATTGTTATGTCATGTTATGGTTATGTTAAAATAAACAAAAAGCTATCGTATTATGGGTACCTACCTACCTCATTTTTTTCTAGCTTAACCTAGCTTCTTATATTTTTTGCTTTTTTATTTAATGTAAGTATAAAAAAGCAAAAAATATAAGAAGCTAGGTTCACCAAACTAATCTATATTTCTATATTAATATTATAAAGCAAAATAGTTTGGTTGGTTGAACGTGGTAATCTCAGGAACCACTGGTTTGAGTTGAAAAAATATTTTTGTGTTAGATAGTTACTTAGTTCATTTATTGAGGAAGGCTATATCTATATTATATAATATTATAAAGAGGTAATATTTTTGTTTGTAAGTTTGTATGTAAGGGCTAATCTCAGAAACTACTGGTTCGAATTAAAAACTCTTTTGTTCTGGTCTGCAGAATTAACAAAGAAAACGTACTACAATCCAAATGATAAACAAGGGAATGAAGACTTCTCTCCGAGTTCATCCGGTGAATATCTGCCAAGTCCAGAGAGACTCCAAATTCTAAGACAGCGGAGTCAAAGCTCATTAAGTTTTGGAGGAGATTCGGACTATTTAACATCAGCTGCTAATAATATTACAAAATCACCATCGAGCATATCAAACATATCTTCCATTTTTAATGAAGTAGATTTTGTAGCATCACCTTTGATAGTGTATGAAAATAGACCATTGTCAGATACAAAAAAAATGCTCGGTAATGAAAATATTAATAGAAAAACTTTATCAAGACGTAGTTTAAACTTTTCTGCTATCGCTGAGGAAGACAATAATATGGTCGACGCATCTTCCAGTTTTGCAAGCATTATCTACCCAGGGGAAGTTGAACAGAAAGACTTAAATATTTCTATGGGCAGTGAACTTACTGTAAATAAGGAAAATTTTATTTCTATTACTTTTGAATTAGAAGAGACTTTGCAACCATGTGACTCTTCCAACGGTAAATTGACTGAGTGCACCTTAGTTAGTTACCAAAATGTGCCATCAAGCTCAAAAGATTTCGATTTGACAAATGTTTCTCAGTCAGAGGTAGAGGTTAACCATTCAGCAATTAATTATAATATTATTAGTTTTAATGAAGATGATTACCAAAGAAATAACATAGACAGTTCCGGTGAAGTGATAACTCAAGCTGAAACTGCTGCTGCAAGCTTAGAACAGGTATTGTGTGCTACTAACGCGAAAAAATTGACAAGAAAACGGGTTCGAAATGAAAGAGAAAAACAAGACAATAAGAGTAAAAGGTTAAAGAATTCAGGAGAAGCTTACGTAGGTTGCAGGTCAAAGAAAGAGTTTAAGAAAAAAACGATAAAGGCTGAATGCAAGTGTCAAAAAAAATGTGGAGACAAGATCAACCAACAGCAAAGAGAAACTATAATGCAGCAATACTATCAACTCGCTGATCATAAGTTACAATGGCAATTCATCGCTAAGCATATAATAGCTGAAGACATAAAAAAAGTGACAATAAACCGAAAGAACAACCGCACTCAGACTATTAAATACTATTTTTATTTAGACACAGAAAAAGTGCAAGTATGTAAAACATTCTTCATTAATACTCTATCTATATCACATCAAACAGTTTATACAGCCTTAGAAAAGGTAAAATCTGATAAAGGTTTGAGTGACAATAGAGGTTGTCATGATAATAGACCTCGCAAAATGTCACTTGAAACCGAAGACAATATTAAAGAGCACATTCAATTATTTCCTACTGTGGAGAGTCATTATACTCGGAAGAAATCGGCCAGACAATATCTGTCCGAATTACTTAATATATCTAAAATGTACCGGTTGTACGAAGCTTGGTATACTGAAGGGCACTATTCTTGCCGCATGGCATCTAAAAGACAGTACGAAACTATTTTTAACACCAGATTTAATTACTCCTTTCATCGCCCCAAAAAAGACCAATGTGGTCAATGTGCACTTTACCGACAAGCTGATCCTCGTACAGAAGAAACTCTGCGAGAGAAATTTAACCAGCACCAGAAGAATAAAGAACGCGTGCGTCAAATAAAAAACGAAGAAAAACAATCAGCTGACCTTTCAGATACAACTGTTGCAATCTTTGATTTAGAGAAGGTGTTGAATATTCCTCAATCTCAAGTGGGAATATTTCACTATAAGAGGAAATACCCTGTGTATAACTTCACAATATTTGACAGTACTCGACTGAAAGGTTACTGCTATGTTTGGCACTACGCAATCGCAAAAAGAGGAGCAATAGAAATTGGTAGCTGTTTATGGCAATTTCTCATGGGTGAAGCAGGAAGAGGTATCAAAAACATCTCATTTTACTCTGACGGTTGCGGAGGTCAAAATAAAAATAGATTTATTTTTGCATTCTATATTTTTGCCGCTCAGAAACTGAAAATCAATATCACACACCGATTTTTCGAAACGGGGCATGGTCAAAGCGAAGGTGACTCAATGCACTCTAATATAGAACGAGAGCTAAAACATCAAGTTGTTTATACACCTGAACAGATTTACGCAATTATTTTGAATGCAAAAGTTAATGGTGAGAAGTACACTGTGAAGGAAATGACACAAAATGAGTTTAAAGACATAAAAGAATTAATCAAGAATAAGAACTGGGCCAAAGATGAAGAGGGACATAAAGTAGCATGGTCTAAAATAATGGAAGTAAGTGTCTTGCATTCACAGCCTACAGTTCTACGTTTCAAGTATGATTATGATGCAGATTATTCTCGGTTGAATGTCGAACCGCTTCCAAGAATTGCGCCAAGAAACAAGCGGGGTAAACATAATGCTTCAACCTCTCTTACAGAGATACAATTATTGAAACCAGCTTACAACAAACCCCTTTCAATAAGTAAGGCTTTACACGGCAACCTTATGAGTCTCTGTAGGGCAGAAGCAATCCCTAGCTACTACCATGCCTTTTATAACTCCCTCACATTTGCTAATTGCTCTGAAGAACTTAATCATGAGGATTCCGATGAAGTTCACGAAGACTGATTTTTTTCTTATGGTTTTTTTCTATACTTATTAATTAAAATAATAGTTTATTAGAATAACGTTGTTTCATTTTAAACCCTAGAATAAAAGTTTAAGTTTCTGTTACCTAATTATGCAAATTGAAAATTAACTAGAATAAAATTGCAAATGATCTTGTTTTCCATTAATCTGGCATCCATTTTTCAATGAATATTATTGTAATGTAATATTGCAATATTCATAGGTTCTGGTAATTGCCGCGATTAAAATTGTAAGTGTATATTAATAAACTAAAACAGTACAAGAATTTTAGTATCTTTTTAAATTCGAAATATCTTTAGTTCAAATAACCTTAGTAAAACTTCTTTAAAAGCATTATAAAGCATAAAAAATTAGCTACCATTGTCCTATTTCTCGTTTCTCTACACAAATTAGTTGGCAAGATATAGTCGAAAATCAGTTTTTTATTTTTCCTAAAAAGTAGTGATTTTGCTATTACCATTTTATTCTCCGGGGGTGGCGATATGTCGCACCCCTAGATGAAAACACCACTAACTCAAAAATACTTACGTAAGTTAATGGCGTTTTTGAAAGTATCGCATGAATAGCTACGCGGAGTTAAAATTCTTTTAACTGTTAAAAAAATATTCTTACCTGTCCACTTCTTCCAGCGGTTACTAAAAAGCTTGTGATATCTCCACTTAATTTTGGTTTAACAGGAAGAAATATTTCTGATTCCTTTTTGTGGAAAGATATTAGATGTTTCCTTAAGCCTGAAGTGTTTCTGTTTTTCATTTTTATTTCAATCTTTTTATGTTGGCACAATTTACAGAAGGCAGTTTGGGATGCATGAATTATTTCGAAAAACTCCTCAAATTTGCTTTTGGGTCTTTTAGATCTGTGACTCAAACTCTCGTTACTCGGACTAGAATAATTTGAATCTTCGTCACTCATATTAAACTGTACACGTGATACGTTTTTAGAAAACAACGAGAATTAGTAAAAACAATTATTAAGTTAGACTCGAAGCACAGCTCAATTGGAAATGACTGGAATTAAAATAATTCCTTTATTTATAGTACGTTTCCTTGCTTTCTACCGCGCCGCCTCGCCACGTGCCGGCTCTATGAAAAGGATGCCGCCGCAAATCAAACAATGCCGCGTGCGGCGTACAAACACACACTAAATATTACCTACTTGTACAGACGCGACGCGTGAATAAAATAGAATTAGTGCCAATCACTATTCTTTACATATAAGTGAATGTTTTGGCGTACATCTATACTAATATTATAAAGCTGAAGAGTTCGTTTGTATGTTTGATGACAGAAGTTTTAAAATAAATAAATAAGTCCTGAACGTCACTATACCTCCAAAGTTACTATTCCTCGTGGACGAAGTCGCGGGCACAGCTAGTAAATACTTACTCTCATCATCTCTCTCAGAGATATTCGGGCTGGTAAGTAATACAAAACTCTTATCGCAGGCTTTTTATTTTATTAGTAGGTAAGTACCTACGCTTTTTATATTATTTTATTAGTTTTGTAGAATTTTTTTACACGTTTCAAGTATATTTAAAAGTGGCTACAATATTTATTAAACGGGTGATATTTGAACACTTTTTTGCTATTTTTTCTTGTAAAAACTTAAGAAATATAATGACTAAATGTACAATAATAGTACCTAAGTAATTAGTTTAAAACCATATAAGTAATCAATATTATAATATATACTTACTAGAATGAATTAATATGACATTTACTACCTATCCTTACCATTTTATCCTAATCATAATACTACTTGCGTGATCAGTATAATGTATTCATTTTCATTCTAAGCACTCTGAAACTTATTTATTCTTTGGAACACCTGTAGGTACTCTTAAAAAAATTCGAAATTATTTTGCATGAGTATACCTACGCCCTATGGCGGCAATCAAATAGTGTCACAAATGTTATGATTTCGGCGTGGCGGCAACGATTGTTTTAGATTTCAAAAGAAGCCGCCGGCGCGTGTATCATAACCATGTACTTCCGAAAAGCGGCAAATTTCTTTGAGAAGTAAGTACAAAACCTTTGATGCCGCATTATCAAAGTGCCGATGGTTAAAACATAACTATGCATGCACTCAGTTTGATTTTAATAGATATTTTTTTATTCGCTATGTTTATGGTATTAGTCGTAATGCGCATAGGTCCAGTTTTTCATATTCTTTGATACAGTTTTTTGCGTCTCATAGAATTCCTAAGCGTACCTACCTATACACCGAACTGTTACACCTAACTACTCAGTGAAATAGCGCTAAGTCCTAGCTGCAAGACGCAAGAGTCTTGCAGGCTATGTCTTGTTCTTGCTCAAGTCTTGCACGGTCAGTCTTGGTCTTGGTCTTGCTAAAAATACGCGGTCTTGTTCTTGGTCTTGGTCTTGCAAAAACGCAAGAACAAGACCAAGACTGCAAGACCAAGACTGAATTTGGGCAACACTAGGCCTGATGCCACGATGCGGCTGTAATATGCATTTAGCTTCTTTGCGCACTTCCAATAGTATAGGCAGATATGTAAAAACACGGGGTGGAAGGGACACCGACGCGAAAACGGTTACCACGTTCAATATTCTGAGCTACTCTACTGTTTCCTACAAATGTGCAATACCTACACGGTCTAAATATAAGGTCTATCTTTTCATACACGAAATATTTTAAGAGTAACTTCTATAAGTCGTAAAGTCGCCATAGCAACGAAAAAAAAAATTATCTGACTGTTTTTTTTTTTACCTAATTATTATAATTCTAAAATTTTTTGAGACTGCATAAAACCTTTACTCCATATTCTAACAATGACAGTAGGTAAATACGACGTAGTAAACTAGCGTAATGGATGCTTAAAAATAAGGAGCCAGTATTTATTTTGTGGGTCAAGTAATTTAAAATTTAATATTTTTTATAAAAAAATATACTCAAAAAAAAAATCGCTTGAAATGGCTTTGTTATAGCCGTTAGATGATTCCCTGAAAATATTTCGTGTATGAATAGTTAGACCCTATATATGGAACATCTGTTTTTGTTTAAATAACCTGTGAAAAATTTCCATCCCCAGAATGGAAAAAATTCTATGTTGAGGGGTTCAGAATGATATACTGAATACTTGTTAACCGTTTTCGCGTCGGTGTCCTTTCCACCCTATATAGTAGATATCCCTCCGCTAATGTCGGATTATGTTAGCATTGGGCAGTAAGTGCACCTAGTGCGTTAGCGGCACACACTTGTGCACAGCTCCAGTTGACTACTCTCCGTATTCTGATAAGATGTTGCTTTGACAGACAATTGGGTTGGAGGACACAATAAGTTGGTGAAACGAAATATTGCCAGTTTTCTAGACGAAAAGCTAAACTCTGGTCTGCGACTGAGCAACTCCTAATGGAACAAACGACTGACATATTGCTTTGCCTGGTTATTAAACTCATAACCTCAGGTTGCAACTCAACAGGTGAGGTTGCGACCCATAGACACACGTTTCATAATCATCATCAGCCGTACACTGCTGCCAGCAATGTCTTTTGGCTCTCCAGCATACAAAGAGCTGCTCTAAGCGTCATATCGACCGGTCTTTGGTTCCAGTGGATTTCCGCAGCCTTCACCAGTGCACCTAAACATAATACTAATCCATATTCCCATGAAATTCCAGGTCTTTGCTACAACAACATCAATGAACGTTTGGACGAGCCGTTTCCGACTACATTTGAAGACCTGCAAGGCTTCTGGGATATGGTGTGTCTCCAGGTCGCCAACGTGGATGCTATCTACCAGCAGATAGTGGAACTAAAGGCAAATAACTGGCAAGAGGTAAGCAAGATAAATTCTAGTCATATTGAATAAAAGCGTCCGCGACAAGACAAAACACTAAGCGCCATCTAGTGGCAAAGTTTTCAGCAAAGAACTCCTGAATTAAAGTAACACTACCGCCATCTACACATAAATAATTTGTCAAAAAATGTTCACCTGTTTTACTGCTATGATTGCCCTGGAATGTTTTTTTAGGATGGGCTACCATTAAAATACGTCTAGAATTATTAATCTTCCAAGGAATAATAAAAGGCTACATATCAAAATCATTTAAAAGGAGATCTTGAACCTCGTCTTGTTTTTCCAGACATTTCATAAAAGGTACACTAATGTGTCGACGTCTATGGTGCGCTAAAAGATTCGTGCAGTACTGTAGAAAGTTTGACCAATCGAGATGAAAACTTAAAAATAAAACTAATAATTTCTCTTCACATTTCCAGATAGCAGCCCCTGTAAAGCCAGTCCCCTCCACCCCGGTGAGCTCGACCCCGCGCCGCGCCCGCGTCTCGCCCGTCGTCAAGAACGAGAAGGCGCGACTGGCCGCTGAGAAGAGGGAGGCAGATCGGAAGGCTATGTTGGAGCTGAGGAGGTGAGGACAACACGAGTTACTTAAGACGTTATGTTAGAAGAAGAAATTCTAAAAAAAAATCTTTTAAATAAAATAACATAACATTACATCACGCCTAGCTGTGCCTAATGAATGGTACACGCACATTTCGCCGCCATTTCTTACATTTGGGTCGAGTAGGTATTGAAATTTTGTATAGGACATCTGATAATTTTTTCGCATTAACGTTATTGGACCCAAGGAGAAAGTTGTTTATTTATTTTATTTGGCTCTTCAACAATGAGTACACTATTACATATAATAAAGTAAAACATTGAAACAAACAAACTTAAGTCTAAGTGCCCCATTACAGTGTTCAGTTTGATGTATAGCATAACATAGCATAATCAGCCTATAATGTTCCCACTGCTGGGACACAGGCCTCCTCTCTATGAGAGGGAATGGGCTATAATCCACCACGCGGGCACAGTGCGGGTTGGTAGATGTCACATGTCTTCGAAATTTTGGTTCTACAACATGCCGGTTTCCTTACGATGTTTTCCTTCACCGTTTTGAGAGCAGTGGTGATGAAATAAATTACACAAAGTAATGTGCCTGCCTGGGTTCGAATCCACGACTTACTGTTCGTAAGTCGGGGCGCCACCCCTGGGCCACCGCTGCTCTCAGTTTGATGGTCTGCAGCATATCCTTTCATATGACTATACCCTTTCTGTTACACCCTGTATATTTTAAAATGCATTCAGTATAAAGCTGTTATTTCGAAATTACAAACACACTTCAATTTGCCACTAATAAATTGGATTAAAGGCAGGAGAATAATTGAATTCATGAAAAATAATATGTTATTATGTTATTTACAGACGCGTCGCCCGAGAGCGTCAGATGGCGCAGCGCGCGGCCGCGCCCGGCACCAGCAGCGAGGAGCACAGGGATATGGGCATTGAGGGCAGTCAGGTATGCACACACACATCGTTCTTGAGCCGTAAGACAGTTTCGGTGCTAATAGATTATGGATGATCTGGGCGAGTATCGTTGTAGAATGTAGACATTCCAGGTGGCCTACCATGGCGTCTTATTTATTTATTTTAATACACAATGTACACTACCAATTTTACACGTTAAGCTTAAACAAGTCAGTACATGACCCAGTTAGGGCGCAGAAAGATAACTTAAAACTAATATTGCAGAGTATCTATTATTGTTTATAATACGACTTACATAGATCATTAGGAACTTTCACATTTAAACATTATATTAATTAAACTTAGAAGTTTGAAAGTTCCAGTCTAGCATTTCAACATAATACTTAAATTAATAAAATCACAATAATAAAACAAATAGTCTTAAAGCTGGAGTAATTCCAGTGTGGGAAAGAGATGGGGCTAGACGATCTGTATAGCTCTGTCTCTTTCCCACACGTTTATCGTCTAACTAATTTTAGCTTTCTTTCATTACAGGAGGTAGAAATCTTTGTAGGCAAGACAGCGAAGCCGTCAAAGGTGGCCCCGAAAGGAGACTGCATGAGCTCGGAGCGATCTGATGACTCGATGGTCAATGAGAGCTGATTACACTATCCTTAGATTTACATTACTATAGAAAATATCTACTGAACTGTGTGTGTGTGCTTCTGCTTACACTCGAAGAGGAACGGCGTGAAGATTGGCTAGTAATTGTTCAGTCATAATTATCTGCTAACTATGTTAGGGTCGGCTTCCAGTCTAGTTGAATGCAGCTGAGTGCCAGTATTTTACATGGACCGACTGCTTATGTGACTTCCAAATTTACTTGGAAATATATGATCCTTCTTTTCCCATTTCCAGTTACTTGGAAATGGGAAAAGAAGGATCATAAAGTAAGCGAAGGTTAAAATGGTATCGAGTTTTAGAAATAGTTCATCTTTGTATGACAGACTTTCTAAATCTCGACAAATCTTATAAATATTCGAATATTGTGTGTATTTTTCTGTTTACACCCCTGAGAGTAATGTCGTGAAGACTGGTCGAGGTCAGAGATATTACAGGTAAAAAAAAAAACACTAATTTGGTTGAACAGAGTCAACCAAATATATCATTTTGTGAATGAAAAATTGTTTTTTTTTTCTTTTTGTTATACTAAATGGGCTTACTCTTGACTTCAATCTAGTCCAGAGGACAGAGATGATGTCGACGATGGAACGAGCTAACCCAAAAGAAGCCTAATAACTCGCGATTTAAATAGATTGGGGTCATATGAACTTGGGAACACCGACGCAGGCAGGGAATTCCACTCCTTGGCTGTGCGCATAATAAATGATGTAGCAAAGCGCTTCTTGAATTCTCGCGTGTTTTTCTCTTTGTGTGTAAGCTAAGTCCAAAATTATCAATATCTGAAAGTATTGTACAAATAAACACAAAGGTTTGGTAGATAATTTTGTTTCAGACAAAGTTTTATGAAAAAATGAGTTTAAATTGTATGTAATTTAAATAAAATAAATAATGAAATTATGATACTCAACGCTTTAGGAATATGGAATCGTATTATTTTGTTAATTCCCAGTAAATTATTGTTTTTAGTTAATTTAATTTTTTTTTCTCATTTATTTTGCTGTTTACAATTTTAATTGATTTGATTTTTATTTTTTTTCATTTTGCTATGAATTTTTAGTTGCAGTTAATTTGAAGATAATTATGAAATAAATGTTTTTTTCTTTCTTTTAATCTTGTTTTTAATTGAATTGATAAACATATCGATTGAAATTGTAAATGGTAAAATATATCATTAAAAAAAAAACATTAATTACTAAGGCTTTAACAAACGACCGACAAAATCTTTAAAAAACATTGTAATTTACAATAATAATAAAAAGATGATTTTTGCCTACTTATTTTATTTTACAATATCATGAAATTTAAAAATCGTTCGTGTGTAAGAAATATAACTAAAAATATAAATACGATTTTGCACATTCCTCTAAAATTAACTAATTATTTATTTTTAATCATTCAACATATTGTGGCATTTTTCACTATACATTGTAAATATTATTGCGCCTAAAAATGTATGTGCTGTTAGACAGATATATCAAGATTATCAAGTATAAAATTTATGCCTCTATTGTGAAGGAAAAGTATCAAGAATATATTTCAAAAAGTCTCAAATCTTACTTAAACTTCGAGTCATCAAGATTGGTGTAATTTTTGTCAACCGACTACAACATCATTCAACTTTCAAAATCGGTCTGAATGTTAGAAACTTCACGGTGAAACTACTAAACCAATTTTGATGAAATCTTGCTTATTGTATTCTATAACGGGAAACAAAATAAAACAAATCTTGGGACTTTTTCTTTAAAATGAACTCATTTTTTACCGAATTATGTAATAAATTAAATAATATAGAAACTTTACTAAGCTGTTTGCATTTTTCTTCACATTAATTAAATAATATAGTTGGTTTTAATTGATCTTTCTAATAATGTGGACACAGCGAATTAATGAAGTTGTCTGTAATGAGTATGAAGAGTGTATAAGCATCCTTAACGAAGCTGAAAGGCATTCATTCTCCCCGTCATTACGATCATCTTTTTGTTCTGGATCATACCTGGGAACCTTCTAGTTAAGGAGATATTACAGGCCAAAGTTCCAACTATTCCACTCGTTTAAAAAAAATACAAGTTTTAAATGTTATAACTTTATACCTCCATGGCTCCTGTACTATGTAATGGATCCATCAGCACAATGTTTTGAGTCCGTTATATTGTGCCTTGATTTTTTTCACACCAAAAAACAGTTTGACGCACGTAATGTTTGGTTGACGGCTTTGTGATGTGTCCTTTTTACACCCTGTATTTTTACCCGACTACGACGAATCAAAACTGAGGGTTTTGAGTTTTTCTGCCAAAGGTTGAAGGTCTGTGACTGGCACTATTGAAAGATCAAATAAAACTACCTATAATATTAACTGTAAAAGTCGTTTCGAAGCAGGAAGCAGGCACGCTTGTCTAAGCTTGAAATAGCATAATATTAAATGTACGAAAACACATGAAATAGCTAACGTAACTGCTCAATGTATTACTTTAATTTTGTCTCACATGTCCGAGGAATATAATTAAATCCAGAAAAACATTTTACCATTTTTTATAAAAAATCTGATGTTCCACAAAGTTTTGATTGAAATCTTAAAATAAATAAGACCGAACTAACAACTCACGAACGTGTGTCAAAGAGAGAATTCATTTGCAAGGTGTAATGCAAAAAGCGCAATATTTCTTTTTTTTTTCTCCGATCTCGGGAAATCAGCAAATGACCCCCCCCCCCCCCTCCCCCCGGCTGGGCGGAGTGAAAGGGAGTGTCAGACTTGTACTGACTAAAACCCATCCATGTTCCTTCTTTGCCCTTTGTGTTCCAGGGCCACGGTATCTCTTTCGAACAGTCCCGCAGCCCTGTGTGGTGGTGATCCAGACCCAACTGGGCAAATTTCTCTAATGAACATAATTATGGGTCAAAATAAATACCAATTGCTGAAGCGATGTTTTGTATGGGAAGTTCAAATTTTTTTTTTCGACTCTTCATTTATGTTGTCAAGATTGATGATCTGAATCACTTTTGTCAGCCTGAATTGTCCCACTCCTGGGCAAAGGCCTCCCCCATTCCTTCCACTTTTCTCGATGTTGCGCCTCTTCTCGCCAATTAACGCGAAAGTCATCCAAGGCGTCCCGCCATCTTCTCGGTCTGCCGCGACCCCGTCTAACTGTCTCAGGGCTCCAGTTTTGCCGGCATCCGGCAGACATGGCCTGCCCAGTCCCATTTCAGTTTAGCACCTTTTTGAGCCACGTCAGCAATTTGAGTTCTGGAGCGCAGTGTGGTGTTCCTTATTCGATCGGTTAACGTTAAACTGAATCAGTACCTAAGAAATATTGCGATTGTTGCGTTATATTAGTAACAATAAAATTCCGTATTTTATTAGAAATCGCTTCTTTACTATTACCCTCTCGCTCACACACGTAGAGTAAACGAGACAAAATTTCAAATCATACCTAGAATAATTTTAAAAGGCCCTGAAATAAAACGATAATAAATTAAGACTCGTATAACGAATGTTTTAAAAGTATGTGTGAATATGATCTTAATTCCCGTCAGGGCTAAGTTGGATTTTCAACGGTCAGCTCAACGTCGAAAGCTGGAAATCCAATAGCACGATTTGACCTTGTGTTAAAAACGGGGATAGTGTGGTCCTATACTAAAATATAACTGTGAAATGGTTAATAGAAACCTGTGTTAATAATAGGTATGTGTTTTATGAAAGTATAGTAACAGGAAAGACTAAATCACTATTTTGATATGGCAATGACGTTAATTGTTTTTTGTCAGTCGTTTTTGTATTTTTTCACCTGTAAACACTGCTAAGGCAAAATCATCATAAGGAAAGGTGTAATAACCAAACTCAGCCAGGTTTTGCCAAAATCTGTCTAGGTGGCCTACCAAGACGTCTTAAAATAGGATTAATTCCAGTGTGGGAAAGAGATAGCGCTGAACAACCTGCATAGCTCTGTCTCTTTCCTACACTGGAATAACTAATGCTTCAAGGCCCGCTGCCCATTGGCGACACGGCATGGCAAAGTACTTTTAGGCGACGAATACAAATATAACTTAATGGTATGGAAATAAAGTTGAAATTTCAATGTTAGCGGTCGTAATACCGTGATATGTACTTACGACCATGCCGTGCCTCCAATTGGAGCCGGGCCTAAGATGTCATAGTAAGCCCCGCCGTGGAAACACCAATAGTATGTAAGAATACAAGCTGATAGTATAATAACGACTGATAGAAACAATTAAAAAACACTGGATTTCTGGAAGCCTGATAAAAATAAATCTGCGGTCAAAATTTCATGCCAAACTATAAAATTGATTATAAAACCAGTTTATGCGGATCTCTCATTGTACGGGAAATTTAGACAAAGCGAGACCAAGTTATACTGGAAATGTTTAGCTTGATGTGAATTCAACTGTCTGAGCTAAGCTCAACGTTGAGCGTTTTTTTATGTAATTGATTTAGGCGACGCCTAATTTGACTGAAGACTATAGAAAGTGTCGTCTTATTTTCTGTGCGAAAAAGAGATAAAACGTATAGTATCTATCAGTGGCGAAGGTTCCATATAACTCGATTCCTACCGGATTCCCTTTTGAAAATGGCACAGTCAGTATTCTATAGACAAATAATATAAGCACATTAAAGATATGTACTCCGGGTTACCTCTTACAAAAATTGACCCTTCGCTACTGGTATTTATCCTATCTCGTTCTAGCACTGGCATGACTTTTATAAAAAGGCTTGCAGGAATCGGTGTACTTCTCTAACATTCTGGGTACACTAGGTCTATTTTAAACTCTATGCACAACTGATAACGGTAGAAATTCACTTGTGAATGTTTTATCAAAGTATGTACCAAGGGTGATAGAGAATAAATAAATTGGTAGAGAGAAAACGCACTGAGTGGAAAAAACTATAAGTAATGTTAAATTAGTATGTTTTGTTATGTTATGGTTGTATGTTAGTGTGATTTGTTAATTTGTGAATGTTATGATATAAATTAGTTAACAATGGAGGTGGTATGCGAGAGATATTAATTGAAACACTGTTTTAAGCTTTCGCGGTTTACAACTAAACTAATACTGTCACTTACGGGAAAACGATGGGGGAACGGGGAGCGGCGTGGCGGGAGGGGGGATATTGGGAGCTCAAAATAATGAACAATCAAGGAAGATATCCCGTAAGTGACTGTATTAGTTTAGACATCAACAGGTTTAGAAAGAGAGGTCATATTGTAGTTGAAATACATGTACCTGTATTACTTGCATTAAGGTATGCAAGTATCTATTCTAACAAATTCTGATAACTTGGATTGAATTGTACAGACGTCAGCACATCAAACTACCCGAAACTGTCAAATGTTCCCAATCAACCTTGAACCTAATGCTTTAGCTATCAAGTTGAAAATCTATTAAAGAAATTTGACAGATTGTACTAGCTTGATGTGCTGGCGTCTGTACATGAGGTTTCGGTGCGTGGTCAAAATTGAAACTAAACACGCCATCTTGTTTTTTTTTTTAAATACATTTAACTGCTGTCAACGTCATTTAAGCGTCTTCGTTAGCCTTAAATCACTATTTGTGCAGCATACTTCTTTTAGCACTTAAATGACATTGACAGGAAAGCGCAGTTAGTAAACGTTTATGAAATTTTTTTGTAAATTGTATTTAAAAAAAAGAAAGATGGCGGTGATAGTTCTAATGAGAGCTATTGTTTTTGAGCTCACCAGATGGCGCCACTGGCGAGTAAGGTCCTGTCATTAATTATATTTTTTATACTTTAAAGTACCAATAACTTCATAAATAGATTATTTTATTACGTAAAAAAATAAATTTAAAAAACACCCTACTCGGGTATACTTGTAAATATTCGATTTTTCACACCCACTTTCATCCCCCATACTTATCTAGTAAATGGCTGCACCGATTTTGATAAAAACGAATCTAAGAACCATCGCCAAGAAATTAGCCATCAAATAAAAAAAACTGCATCCAAATCGGTTCACTCGTTTAAGAGCTGCGGTGCCAGAGACAGACACACACACACACATTGCGGTCAAACTTATAACACCCCTCTTTTTGCGTTGGGTGTTAAAAATAGAAGGGTGGAAAACCCTTCGACAATGTTCTACAATATCCAGAAGAAAATAATGTATTAATATGTCACTCGCATACTACATTTGAATTTTATGCATATTACTAGTTAAGATACCTAATTGAAATATTAATTTGTACAAACTATGTTTTTTTTATACTCTCATTTACGTATTTTGATTCTTTTTTACATGGCAACATGCATTTTTCGAATTGCAATGGTGAAATTTCTAAAACCATGTTTTGCTTTTACGATTACCGAACAATGTTTGTAAAAACGAAAATTATTTTTACAAAAAGATTTTTTAAATTTTCTCTATTAAAATGTTTTTGGTAATGTTGCCATGCTTAGAATATCAAACTTTTTTTATATTAAAAGGAAATTGTCTAATGCTTTTTTTCTACATTTGTCAGGATTTTAATTTATTTTTATTTTAACTGAACAAGATATGAAGTTAATACTACATGAACCCTATTTTTAAGCGAATTTACTAAATTTTAAGCCACTATATTTATTGCACACACTGAAATGATATATATTTTTCACTGTATTTCGATTGGAGAAAATTGCACTGTAAAATAATTTAAGTATTCATATGAGTATAATATCTATTAAATAGTTGCCCAGTGCTGGACGTAAGCTTCTCCCTAATTCAGATATTTTTGACTAACGAAGTTATAACGCTACCTAAATCATGAAGAACAACTAAATGGGGAGATCCTAATGCCTGTTTTCGCTTAAACTGAGCCGTAAATTAATGCCTAAAGCACTCAAAGCGCATTGTTAGACTCTCAGCTCAAAACTGAGAATTCAAACTCGAACGGTGCAGTCATGGTGAGACACTAGTTTACGCCTTGTGAATCTGTAAACAGGCACATGAATGATTCGTCTCTGCTAAATTCTATGAGTGACGTGTATATTTTACTTTACAGTGCAATTATTACCAGTCGAAAAAAATAGTCCTAGCAAAATGTACTAAGTATGGAAATCACTATAGAAAAAACAACATGTTTGAGTATAAAAGCGTATTAGAATAAATTCGCGTGTATTTAAGGAACGTTAAATTCTCCGCTGTATTATAATTTAAACAATAAAGATCATGACATTGGTTATTTATTCGTTTTATTTTTTACGTAGCAACATTATACAGAACCATTATGCAGTACCTTTGTGCTCTTCTATCTTAATGTTATGTCTTGTTGAGTATTTTGTGTGTACATAAATAAATAAATAAATAAATTATCTCAATTTCAAATCGGCAACACGTACTAAGTTTTGCTACAGCCATATAAAGATCTTGAAAGCGAACTACAGTAGCGTTACATCCGAAGACAAACCTTGTTTCTATTAAGTTTAAGTCCATATTCCTACAAGCGTCTGTCACCATGCGTATTATATGAATATAAAATAAATATTAACTTTATAACAGTAAGTTTCATTTTTGTATGAAACGCTACAGCACTTGGCTTGAGTTTAGTCAAAATTCGCTTTAAAGACACTTAAAGAGCCTTGAGATCTTTCACAGTTTATAGGTCTTTAACTATGAAATTGCTGTTCTCTTTTTCATATTTTATTCTGTTTGTAACTTTGACGAGAGATGAGATTTTTTCCTAATTCCATTTTTATTGGATTCATTGTTTGATTCATTGTTAAACTACGTATCTTTTAGAGTTTAAAAACCGTACTAGTATTTGCATATAACCTCATAGGTTAGTGTGTCAAAACACCTATTTCAACGTGTGGTCGGTTTCACTACTTCGAAGAGGTATATTTTTGTCATAGACTGTGTTTTGAGGATTTAAGATACGCAGTGCAGCGCAGCTTTTTTTACTGTAACTATAGTTTGCAATTGCATCATAATCGATTCAGACGTTTCCGATAAAAAAAATATTAGTATGGAAATATCGCTTTTCACGAAATCGTCCATACAAATCGGCAATTTCATACTTAAACCCCTAATATTTTACTATCCTTGTAGAAACGAGAATAAGTGGGTCTTAGAACCGCGCCAAGTCCGCGACAGTTAACGCAGTGATGACACCGAGCGTCCGGCTCCCTGTTTATGCGACACAGGTACTTCCCAAAGCAACCACACCCCGAGAACACCTGCGTCACCTGAAACGACAGGGAGCCGTGCCTCCTCTCGAGCCATTCGTCGAGCACTGGTCGGATCGCCTCGATGGTAGCGAGGCCGGTAGGGCGCAAAGGCGTGTCCCGCCACTGCGTTTACCAGGACCTCGCGGAGCTGGGAGCGACGCAGATCGATCTCTCACTGCATTGGTTCACCGCCCCGGGTCCGCGCCTCCTCACACCATCGGTACAGTGACGCGAGGATTCTCGCCTCTAGGTCCCAGGCCCGACCCGGCCAGTGCACAAGCCGCTTCGTAGGAGATTGTGCGATACCGCCTGATAGACCTGACGTCCATCGCCCTCTGCGGTTTTCGCAGCATCGCGATGCTGCCGGCCGTCAGGTCAAAGGCCCACACTGGTCTTAACAGGTTCACTGTCCAGGCTCCAGAGTGGGAATGGTCCATAAGTCCAGTTATGTTTTTATCCTTATGATGTGTCCTGCCAAGTCCGCATTAAATATGAGGCTTTCTTCTTACGTTCACAGTATCAGATGGCTTAGAAATTGTACGGGAGAACATGCCACATACGGTCTGTGGACTGATGTGGAAGTCTCTCTACAGACCGTATGTGGTCTTTGGACATTTATAAAATGATTTTTTTTTTTTGTAAAACTTTTTGGCTGAACCAAGAATCGGATACAATCCTATAACCAAAACACCACCCTGTTTTATTGCACTAACCGATCTAAATCAAATAATGGGAACAAAATACATTTTATGACAAATCTAGGAAAATGCCTTTTTCTTTCAATTTACCGTAAGAAAAAATAAAAAATACAATTTGGAGGCTGGATTTGTGACCGGTTGATTGAAATAGGCCCGCCCTTATTACATGGGACTTAAAAACATAACTGGCGAAACATTGTTACGTTTAAGACCTACGTAATAATTAGGTACACCTCTGCCTAACCCTTCGGGGATTATAGGCGTGATAAAAGTACTGCAAAAATTTATACTTCTAGGTTTCTCACAAAATATACCATTCCAGAATTTTACCCATAACAGCGACACTATAGCTCAGTGTAATAATACAATGTTTTTTAAAAAGGGATCGGGATCGATTTCTGGCTCAGGCTTCTTCAAAAAACCTTTATTTTTCTGCAAATTTGCGGTATACGCAGAAGGCTTACAACGCTCTGCGCGTGCAGAGAAAAATAAAAAAGAGAGAAAAGAGAGAGAGAGTGCGCTGAGGATATTGTTGGGTCTGCCTCGGTTCTGCTGTGCATCGGGCCTGTTCGCGGAAGCGTGAATAGATGACTTTCATGCCATCATACGCAAACGGTGTGCATCGATGTTGTGGCGATTCAGGGGTAGCCCGAACAGTATTTTAACTACACTGGTGGACAAGGTTGACGGACCTTTTATTGGACTCTGGGCTAGCAGACACGTGCGTGCTCATGTTCATGTAGCCAATTAGTGTGTTTTTAAGTTATTTTTTATTTACTACTCGTGGCTACATAATAACAGCCGCTCGGGTCGATCTTTAGGTTAAGCCGTGCTTGCCTAGGTTGGCCTGTGGATGGGTGACCCATTACATACCATTGGTCCCGGCTGTCATTTGTAGATCTTTGACAGTCGTTAGGAAGTCACTGGCCATAAAAGTCTGATAACCAGTCTTACCAAGAGATATCGTATTACCCAGTACTAACTGGGTTGTGGAGGTCAGATAGGCAGTCGCTCCATGTAAAATATTGGTATTCAGCTGCATCCGGTTAGACTGGAAGCCGACACCAACATAGTTGGGAAAAGGCTAGGCAGATGATGATGATAGTATAGGATAAGTAACACTATATGGATCAATTGAACTGAATATAAAATTTGTATTTGAATATCTTTCATCACTTTGTCGTATTCATGGTTTCAAATTGGGCCAAGTGTGCCATAGAAAATTCTAAGTTCACTTATACTGTAGTATATTCCCCCTTACACACACGCATGCAGCTGACTATTTTTTTTTAGGTTAAAGGTACCTGCCGTACTAGTATCTCAAAAGCTAAACATCAAGTCTTTCTTCTCTTCTTTCGTTCTACAAAACTAATTTTCTTAAAAACTTAGACGATTCACTGACCAAATTTTTTGCTCAAACTTTGAAAATTAGAGAGAGAATAAAAAAATGTGTGTCCCCCACTCAATTTTTATGACTTAAGAAGCAAATATTTCATCAACCATTGTCTTAAGAAAAAAAGTATTGTATTAAACCTCGAAATCACTGTCGACATACACCCCACACAGTTATTTGTTCCGTTTTTTGCCATTTAGCAACGGAATCCTAAAATGATGTGATTGTCTAAGACGAAATCACCAATTATATTAATAAATTTTATTTATTCGTACTGTTTGTGGGTGTGGACCACAAACCGACGGCACATGCACGACGGTACCGAAGGTAGTCTTACAAAAATATTAATTTATAAAATGGCGGCTGCGCTACAACGAAGTTACCAGAACTAAATTTAAAATATCCATTAACGTTTCAAGGGCAGGAAAAGTAGTACTGAAATTGAAGACCCCAAATCAGTTTATTTAAACAAAGGTAGCCAATAAGATGGAATGAGCAATAATTTTTGTTTTCCCTCGAAACGGATAATATCTTGCTTCATGGATAAAAAATCTTTGCTGCAATATTATTGTCTATGGTTTTCAGTTTTAAGTGAATTGACAAATAATACTGTTTAATGTTTTAAATAGAACCCCAAGGTAATAGTTAAATTAATTTTAATTTGTTATTATAACTCATAAAATATTATATTTTATACTTTACTTGTGAGGAAATTACACAACCAACATCGATACTAATGATACAACGTAGAAAGAAACGTAACTTATAGAATAGTCTAGTCTATGATTTGACAAGTAACCTCCAGCGTCATTTCTGTACTTTTACTATAAATTAGTTGAAACATCAGTTTTGTGACAGTATTTTTAAACAAATATTACTTTTTAAATTTAATTTTATTATTTTGTGATAAATAATAACAATATTTCTTAATATATTTTAAGAGTACAAAAATTGATGGAATCGGTCCCGCGTGTTTCCTTCCCGCGCACGTCGTACTAGGTGGAAGTTGGTCATGGTCGTCCGCCAAACGGAAAGCCGCCATGATGGCTTTCTGTAAAGTACGCTCAATATGTAAAGTTTCGTTATTGTTTTTCATTAATTGTGACTGAGTGCGTGCAAAAATTAATCATGGGAACGAACTAGAGTGTGCAAAGTTTAGTTTACGGTCCCTTGGGACCTCCTAGTGGAGCTATAAAGTGTTTTATAAGTGCATTTTTGTGTCGACGCTAGCGTGTTTTGTTCTGTCAACAAAATGTCGAAGCTCTCGTTTAGGGCGAGGGCCCTGGATGCGTCGAAACCAATGCCCATATACCTCGCCGAGGAGCTTCCGGATTTACCGGACTACTCGGCGATTAACCGTGCAGTACCTCAGATGCCTTCTGGAATGGAAAAAGAGGAGGAAAGCGTAAGTATTTTGCGCATTTAGATGTTAAGTCATCGGAAACTACTGTGTGTCGGCCATTACGTTATGTTTCTTATTCTCGCCGCTAGAGGCGGTACAATTTCGCAGGAAATTCTATAATTTTGAAAACTATTTGGTATCTGGCTTCTACCTGCACAAAAGAATTATGAGAATTCTATTTCAGAGGGTAATAATTACATGACAAAAAATATCGTCATTATCTTGAATGCGAAAGTTATTGTCAAATTTTGGCGCGATAATCGACCACATGGTGACTTTAACTTACTGTTACTTCGTAGCATAAAAGTACGAATTTCTCGGTTATTTCTGAATGGATTTTGCTGGATTTTTTATATATTCTTGGCGAAATTATGTAGACTTTATGGTGTAAAAATGATAGTAAACCGGCCGCTGGGTCATATGTTATTTGTTTACAAACAATGGGTGCCGGCAAGCGCAACGTTTTAATTTATTATCGACACGAACATCTTAATTTAAATGAAATCATTAATATTTGTTGAAGAGTAACCAACATTTGAAACAACTATTTTATAGGTATCGATAATTTTGAAATTATCCCGAAATTCTTACAACTTGACAGATAACAATATTTGTTTATTTTATTGATCGAGTTGGTCATCCCTAAGGATTTAAACACATTTACCAATAAAATAACTTGAAGTTAACCTATTTACTTTCCAACATTTAATGATTTTTCTATAAGAAATAGAATTCAAATTAGCATGAGTTAACTTTAATGGAAATATGTACTCAAACATGTGACTTTATGTGACTTTTTCAACAACAACATGTGCCTTATATGTGACTTTTTCAAATCTGAATCAATACTAGAATTGCCATTAATGCTGCGATTATTAAAAATCTGACATATGCAACTCCAATACTACTGGGGGTCTACTCATTGTAGTTTCAGTAGATTCAGGTTTTCTATATTCTACTTTTAAGACTAACATTTATTACATTAATTAAAGTCTCAGAACATCACATAACACATCCGATTTCTTTTAAAAGTTTATTTTTACACAACTACTCAAAAGACCGGAGTTGAAAGGGAATCAATTGTCATAGTATAGGCATGGTGATGTGGAATGAAACATACTTGACATAAAGAGTGATGAATTAAATGTTTGGAAAGGTAAAGAAGGACAAGATGGACGGGTTGTGATAGGAACAATATGAAAGAAAGCGGAGTGAATGTTAGTGAGACAGTTGCGGGAAAAATTGAAAGTCGAAAATGTGTATTTTGCTAACCCCAAGTAACACGGGACGAAGTCAGGTGCAACTTATGGGCGGTGAATGTTATTTCTGTGCAAAAACAACTTGCACTGGGCCGTGGTGGAAGACAGCTCATTCCCTCTCATACAGAGGCGACCTGTGTTGCAGAAGTAAGAACATTATTGGCGGATTATCCTACTGGCAAAATATTCACATAGAACATGTAGACATATCATTTTTCTGTATACTTTTAGCTGAAATCTTTCATCTCATCAGACTACCACATGTTTTTATGCAACAATGTTTCACCAGTGGGAACACACAGTTAAACTAGCCAATCCAGGTACTCTCTGCAAGTTCGTCAGTAACACCAAGGCAATGCTGGCTGTACTTGAGGAGCAGGGGTGGATCAAATGATCAATTCTCCCAACTGTAAGCAAAATATGCACTTTTTTATATGGAGTTGTATTATGGACACCAGCCAATATACAAGACAGTTACACCAACTCAGGTTGACTTGGGACATATCAGACACCAGCACATCAAACTACCCGAAACTGTCAAGTTTTCCCAATCAACCTTGACCCTAATTGCTTTAGCAATAATGTTGAAAATCTATTAAAGTAATTTGACAGATTGTAGTAGCCTGATGTGCTGGCATCTACATAAAGACACCTGTTTTCCTTGAAGGGTTAGGCAGAGGTGACCTGTAATACGCATGACAACCAATCAAGCTGTACAAAACCAGTTTATGCACATCTCCCATTGTACAGGAAATCTTTACAGAGCGAGGCCATGTTATACTGAGAATGTATAGCTTGATGTGTTGCCGAGTTTACAACCACACTCACCAGCTATTTTATAAGTCCCATGTGATAGTAGGCTAAAACTACTATCATTTATATTCTGTTACATACTGCATAATGCTTTCTTTATTATTTTGCATTGGTAATTTTATATATTTATTTTATGTTCATGTTTGCATAATTTAGTTACTTAAATAGCGTAATAAATTATACTTATTTTTTTGTTCTGTATTTTTTTTATTCATTTAATTACTGATGTGCATGTTTAATTTCATTATTTTATTTGTTATCTGTGTAATTATACATCCATTCATACTTTCATTACCACACTTCTTTTTTCCGTGCGGATAGGCAGAAACTATAGAAAGCAATCCCCTTCTACGATCCTTACTTACATATTCCTCTTGCATCGTCCATGTTCATGTCATACACAGAGTGTGTATGACCAGACGGTTACGAGATGTGTAATTATACCTGCTATATATTTTATTTATTACTTTGCTGTAATAAAATTATGTTATAGATGTGTTCGTAGGTACAGACAAATATAACTAATTATGGGTTTTTTTTAATTATTTCCTTACAATAGGACTAGAAGCTTGAATTTATAATAATTGTATTATTTTTAAATATAGGTAACCCACATTCCACATTTAAACTATAAGTAATTAAAGCCAGTACTTACCTTGTTTTAAAACTACCTACTCGCCTCATTTTTGAGGTCATACATGTGTTAGTTATTTTTGTTATGGTGACCTCATGGCAGTTAGCACAATATATTATGTACTGAAATCATTAAATGTGTCACTGTCAAATATAGTTGAAGAGTTAAGGAAATAATGTTTGAGTAGGTTTACCTATAATTTTTGTGATAAATTATAAGCCTATATATTCTCATTACTGGGACAGCAGGACACAGGAGAGATGGAGTGCGTAATCCACTATTTTTTATACTAATTAGGCTTGCTTTGGCCGTACCTCGTCTGATTTGAAACGATGTATCAGCCTAGGTGGAGCACACTTACCTAGAAGAAGCCGATTCACTCGAACTTTAAATAGATCCAGATTATAATGTTTAGGGAACAGAGAAGCCGGCAACCCAGTGTGGTTTGGTGGATGTTAGATGTGCATTAGGGGCTTACAGCTCACGGGATCTCACAGAGTGGAGGCCTATGTCCCAGCACTGGGAACATTTTAGAATGATATTGATGACTAAGATAGCTTCATAGCTTGAATAAAACAGATTTCCTTTGATGTTTTAATTACTTAGTACTCTCAAAGTTATTGCCTCAATGATTTACGACTGCATTAATATGCATTCACTTTTTGCCGTAAATGCAATTAAGGGTCAGCTGAATTTGATATGGTTATACGAGTTTATGCCGTATTTTAAGCTTCTAAAGTTTATTTTGCAATTGTCGATGCAATCGTTTCGCCGTCACTTTGATGGCATTGAACCTAAGATATTATCATGTTGCTATCTTCGATCCGCCCACTGTCCGTGGCTATGGTTTTATCTCCCCATGGAAAAATATTTTTGCAGTCCATCAATATACCTACCTAGAGGATAATTATGCAGCGATGAACGAAGAGTCGGTCGAAGGTCGAGAATTGTAGGTAACACTTTATGGTGGATCTGGGATGGCAAATATCCGTAAGTGACGGTGGCCACTGTAACCACCAAAGCGGCCTGTTTGTTTGCCCCACAATGACTTAAGAAACCGAGTTTCTAGAAAAATAACAAAGCAGCATCCATGAACAAAGTTATAGGTTTTTTGAAAGCCTATTTTCAATACAATCTCTTGTTAGCGTATCTATTAGAGGCATTTGACCCCAGATTTACTGTTAGTTCATCGAAGTCTTAAAAGCAATTTTAAGTTCATACGGTACTGCAAAACCCGCTTTTATTTTATATCTATAGCAGGAAAACTAACAAAAATAAACTTTTAATGATGGCTTGAACTCCCAATTCACCGAAAAATTTCCTCAAACGTCTCACCGGATTACAGCAAGCGGAGATATGCACACTACGTTGTTTGTCGTCGTTGACTCACACATAATCGACAGTCGCTATTGTCAGTCGGTTTGTTGATGTGTATGTATGTCTGGGAGATGCAAATATTTACGGTGAAAAACTAACGAAACTTGCTGAGATGAGATGATTGAGTCTGGCGGTAATCGAGACAATTGAGTACGTAGAATAGAATAATTATCTTTATTATCTATACTTCTATACTAATATGATAAAGCTGAAGAGTTTGTTTGTTTGGTTGAACGTGCTCATCTCAAGAGCTACTGGTTCGAATTGAAAAAATATTTATCAAGGAAGGCTATAGGCTATATAACATCACGCTACGATCACATTAATAAACCCTCTCTCTCATATGTGACGCAGACGAAGTTGCGCGGGTCAGCTAGTGTATATCATAAAATTACAGGTACTGACAAAAAGGTAGACATTTTATCTACCTGGGACACAATGGGCGGGGTTTTTTTGATAGATTCAAGGAGCTTCGTACAGCACTGACGTCGCAAAGTGGTCGTGCTGTTTTTTTTCTCACCTAAAACTCGAAGCAGGTTATCTATGACCATCATCTACCTAGTCGTTTCCCAACTATTTTGGGATCGACAGACTATTTGACCACCACAACCGAGATACTGGAAAACACGATACCCATTGGTAAGATTGTTTGTCAAAGTTTCTGACTAACACTTGACAACTGTCCTAGATCTACAAACGACAGCCGGGACCAACGGCTGAACGTGTATTTCCGAGGCAAGGAGGTGTCTGTATATAATAGACGGTTACCCATCCGCAGACTAACCTCGGCGAGCGTAGTTTACCCTTCGATTGTTCCGTTTGGCTGTTTTTGTTGAGCCATGAGTGATGAGCCCCACAATGATGTATTCTATGACTAAATCGAATGATCTGAATGTGAAAGATCTTATGATTTAGTATGCATCTTTACTACGCACTAAAATACCTATTTGCTATAAAATATTAATCATCTTTTCCATAGCAAAAACAAATAGCATTTTATGATGTCAACTTTTGGTTGAGAGATAGATAAGCGATATAAATAGGAAACTAATAAAAAATCGTTACTAAAGTGACGTGAATAAAAAAAAAACTTTGTTTATGTCAAAGTCACTCAAATATGAATGGTATGAATATTTGAAGAGTAAGTTTCATCCAATTCTACGAATGTCCAAAGATAATTTGTATTAGCGTAATGTCGAAAAAGTACCTATAATCTTATAATCACTACTCAAGGTCGGGTTGATGACCTTACAATGGTTACTTGGTATTGGTACGCTCAACCCAACCCATCATCCGGCCACTATGACGTGAATTGACAAAATTATGGGGCTCCGACGACGGTGGCTCTTTGTAGCGTTACGAAAAAGGGCTGAATTCTTTAAAGTAACTAAATTTTTAGGTGTTTTGCGTCTGATGATAAGAGATAACAATAGGAAACTGCGATCACTAATCCATATCTCTTACATCATTTGGACCTCCCCAAAATTATGCTCACCACATTTAAAAACCGTTTACGAATGGCAACACGAGCCCTAGACAGACAGTCTCACTACCACCTGACTGACCACGGCATGAGTAATTCTCATAAGTTCATGCCGCCGATACTAAAGAAAAACAACCAACAGTAGAAGTTTAAGTTTCTGCCAAGATATAGTATGTTATTGTAACATACATAGTTTATACATACAATATAACTACTGGGATAAGAAATAGAAAAATATTGCTACGCTCAAAGTCCGTCTAGAAACATATTATATTTCCACAACTGACTCATACATAAGTGTACCTGGTACGATAAACAGCTGATGGCATTATTCCACTTGTAAACATAGTCGTAATTGCTCATGTCATGTTTTATTTCTCAACGTTTCATTATGCGTTAAACGCCACTGATGCTGCGAATAAATGTGGCCAGCTAGGACCTAGTAATTTGACAAGACATATCCATCGATACAAATGAAGAAGTCATATACTTGGCCACCTATTGGACCTCAGCAATTTCATTGCATTTAATTGACAAGAAAAAAGAAGTTATGTTTACTTTTCTAGTAAAGGATGCCTGCCTATTTGATCTAGTAGTCGCAAATGCGTCTCGTGAACATCCTGAACGGTCCTAAATGGAGTCCTCAGGTTGGGTGTAATGTTATTGAATTTAGCCTGTAGTCTGGACTTCGATCGATCCTCTCTGCCTCTGTGTGAGAAAGCCATGTCCCACTACGCGGGGTCAGAGCGGGCTGGGTACAGCAGGGGACGTCATTTAGCTGATATGATAAAAAAAGACATAACCAACTAGTTAGATATTTTCAAAAAATGTTCCGTTAAAACTCTTGGAACGATACGTGCAAGGAGATTTACTCATTAAAAGACGACTATTGGAGAATTATAGAAGTAGAAAAAATACTGCGCCGAATCCCCAAATAAATTGGGGTTAGGGCAGGAAAATAAATGGCTTGTCGAACGGTTCCACATCTGAAGGTTATTGGCAAAATCTAGATTAATCATCAAGCATCGAATAACGAAATAAGCAACATTATCATGTAATCCTAATTACTTACGATCCTAACAACCATAATTAATGACGTCGTTAGGAGCTTCCTTAATGAATGAAACGGCAGTTTCATCTGATTATTAATGAGTTTGTACATAATGCCTGTCGAGTGACGATATTGATGTTATTAGCATTTCTAGGGCTTGAGTAACGGTACTAATACTAATCTGTAGCTGGTTTATTTTGTTAGGAATATTGTTAATGGAATTGTACGCACGACTGCCAACCAAGCTTTACAAAACCAGTTTATGCGGATCTCTCATTGTATAGGAAATCTATTAATTATAATTTCATTATTTGCGAACCAGTTAAAAAGCACCAAATTCCCAAACCTAACTACATTTCTCCTTTAAAAAAAACATATTATTTGAAAAAAGGTTTTAAGCGCGTAGCGATTATGCCAGCCTCGTAGTTTTTTCTCCTTTTTGTCGACTCTGCTAGTTTTAAACCGATATAGTGATGCATATCATTTAAAGAATCTTTGATGAATTTATCATAATCCTACTGCCTTATTTCGGGTCGGCACAGCGCATCTTTTTCTTCGATACATCATCATTCGTCCTCTCAGTAGTCACTCACTTTCTAGCATTACAATATTTCACACAAGCTAAACATCGTTTCATCGATGTTCTTCTCCCTCAATTCAAGATCACTCGAAGGCATTATCAATATCTATCTAATAGCTTCCGTTTAAGATCACTTAGCATGCAATTTGGACCGTCAGATTTTTCCCAGCGATCTCACGATGAAGTCTGCTTTAAATTGACAGCCTGCTGAATCATGGGTTTTACCAATGCATCCACTCGATCGATAACTGATGGGTCTTGCATACTCATTCTTTGCTTTTCACGCATTCTATAAGTGTATTTGCGTGTATATTTCTCGATATTTTTTATTTAAATTTTTTGTCAGATTTTTACTGCGGTTTCGTCCACGTCATGGTCGGAAATTATCTCACGAGAACGTACTGCTAGGATAAAATGTTTGCTATGTCCTAATCCAGGTCACGGTCTACCTGTGTGCCAAATTTCATCGAGTGTGTGCTTAAATTCAGCCAGTTAATCATAAAAAGGTTACAGACAGAGTTACTTTTGCATTTCGGAGTTACGTAAGTTGCATATGAACGCGTATATCTACCGCAGACGGGTAACCGTTATTTTTTATACTGTTACTATACTGTATTACTCGTCTCGAATGGAACATTGAACGTGAACATTTTTTATTTAGACCATTAGGGTACCATCTAGAATTGAGTACGTAGTAACTGGAGTATGTACTTCCTCGAGCTAAATGGGTTTAGAGTGGTCTGTGGTGTTATCTAGGTAATGTTATATATACCTGATCTTTTAGTTTAGTTCAATAGGTATTGCCTGTGTTCTCCTAGATAGACTCGAGAACTTGGTAAGCACGAAGTAAAGTAAAAGTGTTTTTTTTTTTTATTTTGGAACAGAGTACAAGTACTGGGAAGATTGTTTGTTTGATTAGTATTGCTTGATGTAGTGATTCACTTGTCCAGAATCAAGGTCTGTATTCGTATTTTAGGAAATCCTAGCATGTGGCGGGTTTAGTTTGGTCCCATATTTCTGTACAATTCAGTCTCATCCAGTTACATAGGTTTACCATACGTCCGGAAATTCCGGCAAGCCCGGAAGTTTAGCTCAGTGTCCGGAATGCGGAAGGTATTCGAATTCGTCCGGAATTTCCAAAGTAATAAAATAAAAAGTATATGAGACTATGGGTAAATAAAAATATTTTTAATGAAACTCGACGTAGAAATCAACAGTATCACCCGGCAATGTTCTGCAACAAACCGTTCTCCATTTTTTTTATGAGCCGTGTTTGTCCCACTGCAGGGCAAAAGCCTCTCCCTCTTTCCATTTATCTCTGTCTTTGGTGGGTCCAATCCTTTTGACGAGTCCAGCTCGTCACGCCATCTCTTTCTGGGCCTACCGCGTCGTCGGGTTCTGTTGTTCGGAACCCAATCTGTTGCCACTTTGGCCCAATTTTGATTCGACATGTGACAGATGTGGCCTGCCCAGTGCCATTTTAATTTGGCGGCTGTGTTGCAAACGTCTGGGATTTGGGTCTTGGATCGAAATTACCATTATCGTTTAAAAAGAAACAAAAGTCCGGAGTTTTTTTTCCGAAATTTGTCCGGAGTTTTTTTTGAACTGGGAATCGTACTATTACATAATGCTTGAGCATAATTGGCGTAATGCGGTTGTACAATAGGTTCACTTCTGCCAAATTCTTCAGGGATTACTGGCGTGATGACATAACGTTTAATCTCTAAAATTGTATAACTGCAATGTCCTCTTATTTTTAAATAGATGAACTCTTCTGAAACGTGTTTTTTTTTGTTTGAAGTATCGTACAAAATTACTTTTTGCATAATAAAAAACGGGTAGGTCCTCATAAAAATGAGTTCAACATTCTCCGCTGACATTCAATTAATAAATCATTTACCTGCAAGCGAGCACAAAGAACGGTAAGCAGCTTTTAAAATTAAAATATGCTCGCTGGGAAAATTAAGCTGGGTTCTGACTACCTGCCTACTTTGCCGTATCAATTGTCATATAGCTGAAGCTTTTCATGTTGACCCTATTGAGAGGGTGTTTCGCCCAATTTATTGCATATTTGATACAAAAATCTCTAAATAGGGGTCCCCAAGATCACGTGAATGCAGCGTTTTAGTAATTCTGGCAGCTTAATCTTGTAGGTTCGTCAAATAAGCCATCCTTTGAAGTCAGGTTCAGTCCTTGGAAATATAAGCAGAAAAGGCATGACCTCACAACTTAAAACAATACGAAATAATAAATAACAAGTGAAGACCCATCTTTAAACATACGTTAGTAAGCTAACCATTTTTTCCGAATACGTTAACATAAAAACAACATAAATATTTCAATTTGTATTCAGCAGTACCTCACTGCCGGATAGAAATGCTATTGGTGGATTATAATTTTATTCGTATCCTGCCTGTAATATCTATCCTGGGACGGCTGTAAAAACTAGCTGTCTATGTAGGAATTGAGTGACGTAAGCTTGTTTTTTTTCTAGGAAGGGGATAAACAGAATGAAGGTCTTGTCTTTCAAGAGCTAGTGTTTTTCTATTCTTCCGTCAATATTTTTTCTTGGTAATATTTATGCTCGCTTCTTACCTTTGTTTGAGGCACTAACCTAAAAGCTCTCTATTGATCGACAAATTTATGTTATATCGAAGTTCTTATAGAAAATAAATTGGATGTCAGAATCAGTTTAACGTCATTTTTAGAGAAAAACTAGACAGAGTCGACATTTCCTATCTGATTACAAAACTGAGTGTTCAAAACACTATGTACCAATAGCACGACCGAATAGGCAGACTCGGCTTAAGAACTTCGATATCCTAGACATCATCTTCCTGTCCTTGTCTCATTCTATTTGGGGTCGGCGCAACACGTTTTCTTCTTCCATTCTCCCCTGTCAGACGTCAAGGCATCATTTACTCCTTTCTCTTTCATATCATTCCTCACACAACTCGATATCCGAGTAATAAACTTTAAAGCTTCGTCCAAAAAACACCAATATTATTAAAAAAGCAATCAGAACTTGAAACGCGACTCATTTAAAATTTCGCTCAGGTACACGATTGATTTTTCGTCGAACAACGTGGTTGACGGTAAAAATTGTGAGTATTAAACCTTGCATACGAAATTGAATCGATTGGACTATCGGGTCGTTTTGGCTATAAAACATCAATTTGATCGTCTGTTTTGGGATTTCCGTTACTATTTTGGTACCTAATTAGATTTTTGTAGATGAGCATAACCCAAGATCGAAATTATGACTCGTGTCTTCCTTAAAGCTACACTTGCTTTTTTCCCATAGCTTCGCCCGTATGAAGGTCAGAAATATTTCACGGGAATATAATACTACCCGGATAAAAACTACTTATCCCAGGCCTTTGGGCTTTTTTTTTCGAAATAAATGTGGCCCTAATGCTCAGGCCACACTGCCAGCTAGCGAGCGAGCAAACGAGGCATCGTTTCATCTCTTTTCATACTTTGGTTCTCACCGCGAACTACCGAAAGAGCCGAACGAAGTATGAAAAGAACCTCGCTCGCTCGCTCGTTAGCTGGTGGTATGGCCTGCGCTTCAGGCGTGGTAACGGTCGGTTTTAAGTATTAGTATGGATACCGCATTAATGGATCTAACAAAAGAAATAATCTATCCGAATTATCTGTTATCCGAAACCAAGATAAGGGACGATACATCATTCCGTTACGAATCTTATTCAATACGCAGTCGATCCCCATAATGAAATGAAATTGCCTGGACGTCTGAACGATATAAGCGATGACGTAAGCAACGCATAAAGGGCTCGGGAGGGATGGTTTAACGGAAACAATGTGTAGTAAAACCTCGTTTAATACCGGATAACGGGGAGGTACAGACTTTGTTCAAAGTTGAGGTATGTGGGACGTTGAGGTATTTTTCTCGTAAAGTGAGACGGATGTTTGTGGATGCTGCATGATTAGGGGTTTAAGAATAAACATGTTTTTGTTGTTTTACAAAGGAAATTGCCTGCTTTAAGTGACAAATATAAATGACGGTATTTAAATGTTTTTCGTCACAGCCTTCGTAATCTTCCAGGTTTTCTTTTCATTGCAGCATCAGTTAATACTGCCGTTCGCCATACTAAAAGTTCTTTAGTCTTAAGACTTATTAGACAGTAGCGTTTTTTATTTCTTAAAAAAATGATACGCATTTCATACTTATGTGACGTTAAGTTTTGAACCAATAAACATTAAAAAAACTACTCGCGACTTTAAATTAAATTCAATCCACATACACACATAAAGTTAGGCGCCTTAGTTCTTGGCATCGATTTGGCACTATAAAACTTCCCAGTATACTAAACGTATCTGCGTCACAGAGTATCTATAACTTAGCAATGTCATCTCATACATTAGATCTTTTGAAAATGTCGAAACCGACATTCTGAATTATCTTCACTGGCTTTATACGTTTTATTATGTAATGGCTGTCGACTAACCCCCTTTCTTTTTCATAAAAATATACCCTCATTCTGCGTACCCCTTTGGGAAATACAGGCGTGATGTTATGTTTATCTAAACCAAATGTCTGTCGTTCTGCAGTTTGGGCCATAAGCTCGACCCCCATTCACCCCTCGCGATTGCTCTGCGCGCGTTGACTTAGGGAGCTAACACACTTTTCGACGCGGAATCTGCTTCAACTGCTCCCAAAAGCAATAGGCGGAGGAAGGTTTCTTTAGCTTTATATCCGTGTAATAAAAGCGAACAGTCCGATGCTGTGACGACTCGTGTCAACCGAACTGACACGACGCCTTCTGGCCGGCTCAAGCCGATTCTACGTCCATAAGTGTGGACTCTCCTTTAGTGTAGGGAATAAGATAGTTACTACACTGGTTATAACGTGCATAGTTAAACCGTTCAGGAAGATTTAACTGAACAATAGTAGCACAGTATAAACATAAATATACCTTCGTTAATGGTCCATGTAGTAACAATGTTGAACTTTGCAAATGTCTGCTGTTTGACATGGGTTTGGGCTGTTGGTAATGGCAGACAAAGGATTTAGGTGTATGGTGGGCAAGAAGATAATGGGTGTTTATGCGAAATAGTTGATCTAAGTTGTACTCAGAGTAGCTGAGTTCTTCTTTTTCGTTGTGTCGATGTTTCCCATATTCTGGTTAAATGAGCTTCGATTAGAAATCTACCATCTCGACTTCGTTAGCAGTGACTTCGGATAGGTTCCTTAAGGTGTACTTTAATGAACAGCTTAAAAATAACAATGGTTACGATTTCAGTGTCTTCTTTACGAGTCAACTAGACATTTACAAAATCAAAACTTGTAAACGTCTACTAAATTTTAAAAAACTAGGTTGCTTGTAATACATATAAATACATTTTATTTTTATTTTAACCCTTTAGGGATTGACTATTCGTTATTTATGGAGGAAACTGCTCTGTTTCGGATCTGGGACATTTGCGCGAAAGACATATGCGCGAAGGACACTTGCGCGAACCCACTTGCGCGAAAAGACATATGCGCGCATGGACTTTTGGGCGATTAGACTTTTGCGCGAATGGACTTTTACGCCCATAGACACTTACGCGCATAGACACATGCGCGCATAGACACTTGCGCGAATGGACACTTGCGCGAATAGACTTTTGCGCGAAAGGACACTTCCGCGACTATACTTATTCGCGACTGGCTACGGTTAATCTGTAGAGCAAACATAACATCATATTATTTCTTATTTTCAATGAGATAGAGAAGTGGCAACACTGCCCGAGTGACATGTCAAGTTATTTTTTCGTATTTTCAAATTTTATTTAATTAGTGATTAAGTTGTATTATGGTGTAATTATATGTAATATCGAATATTAAATGTGTAAATATTCAGTAAAATTGTTTTCCTGATAATTAATAAAGGATTCGGTTATACGACGTTACCGGTAACCTAAAAACAACAGCTGACGTGGTTTAACTACGGATTTGCAGTTGTGAAAACACAAAATAGCTAGGCTATTAGCTTTTAATATTCACTCAGACTTATGTAGTATGTTGAAGTTTAGTTACATTATTAACACTGCTACTATTAGTAATAATACTAATGAACAGGTGACCTTAAATAAATATAGCAATAGTGCTATAAATGTTTACAAATATTGTACTGAGGAGGAACCATGTGTCACCATGGAAAATTCTCAATTATGGTTTACTAGTGATAGAGTCTTGTTGTCTGGGGATGGCACGGGAGTCCCCGGCCTCACTCCAGATATTAAACTAGGAAGTGAACAGAAGACAACAGAAGGTACCATTAACAATATTGTTAATCCTACCAACAGCAAAGTATCGTCTTACACTCAATTAGTTAGGATCAAAGGGCCTCAGCAAAATACCTTAAAATTGTTCCACCAAAATATCCAAGGCATTTCTCCCAAATTATTGAATTGTTCTTAGAAAAAAGTATGTTTGACATTATTTGTTTTACTGAACATTGGCTAAAAGATTACCAAATGCTTATTAATTATGAAAACTATGCGGTGGGTTGCTTTAACCGTAAATCTATGCTGCGTGGAGGTTCCCTAATATTAATGAAAAAATGTGTTAAATATAAGCAATATAATGACATAGTAGGTCTCTTGGTTGAACATTGCGTCGAACTGTCCTGTATTGAGCTAGATTTAATTGTGTGTGTCTACAGACTCCCAAACTATCAAAACTTTTCCTAATAATGGAAGATGTCCTGGCAAAACTTGCAGCCAGTAATAAATCTGCAATTATTTGTGGTGATTTCAATATCAATATTTTAGAAGAAAATTCAAATAGCAGTCGGTTATTAAACCCTTTTAAGTCATTTGACCTGACTAAACATTTTTATAGAACCTACTAGAGTCACTCCATCTTCTACTACTTGTATAGATAATGTTTTCTGTGATTGTGATTACTTAGATAAAGCCATAGTAAATTGTCTGCGGTCTGACCATAGCGGACAAACTGTAACATTTAGGTGCAATACACCATTGCAAAAAGTTAAGATTAAATTTAGACCTATAACTACTAGCAAATTAAATAGGTATAATATTTCCCTACAGAACAAGTTAAGTGTTATGAGCCATCATATGGACGATATTAATATAAATCAATTGTATGATCATTTCTTTTCACTAAGTTCTACAAAACTTTTGAAAAGAAGACAAAAAGTGTTTGCTCTAAATTTATATTTAGTGATTGGGCAACTAGAGGTATCAGAAAAAGTAGGGAAAGACTATTTGAGCTTATGACCTTAAGCCTTATATAAACACTGAAACTTTTAACAAGTATGTTGCTAAGTATTTGAAATCTTTTAGAAATACTTTTCGGGTAGATGCAAAAAAGTAAACACATGTTCTCTAAATTTTTATTTTGATTTTAATAGTATTTTTATTAATTAAAATTAAAATTCCTACTGGATATTATACATATAAATCCTTACCATTAAATACAAATTGTGTGGACAGTAATATACACATGTCCTAAACAGTGCCAATTGCATTTACTTGCTGGCTTGAGCTGTCACTTGAAGTTTGACCTCACCAATCACTGCATTTCGAACAAAAAGTCACTATCATGAGCTCTATGGCTGACATTGCGGAGACAAAGCGCTTGGCAATAACATCCCTCAACCAGCGGAGGCGGATTTTGGATTGTGAAGGCATCTTCACCGGGAGCGGACTTGAGCGGGCTTCATAGGGATTTTTCTGCCTTCAAGGAGCATGCGTGGAGTGTCCTCAGTGCATTACAGCTGCAGATTGCTGAGGTGAGCAGAGTGTCGACGTTATTGAGATGCATCATAGGAAGAAGTTCTTGCTGCTAGGCGGAGTGCCTGAGAAGTCTGATGAGAAACTCCCAGCAAGTGTGGCATCCATTCTGTAAACTAAGCTTGGCATAACTGATCTGGCACGCTCTTCAATGACAGTATGCCACAGGCTGGGCACGGCTTCAGAAGGTCACTCTAGACCTATCCTGCTTCTGTTTGCGGACTCTACTATTAGAGGCCAGATCTGGAAAACCAAGACTAAACTGAAGGGATCTTCTTATGTGGTGTCTGAATTCCTCACTCGTCAACGGCAGTCTGCTTTTATAACAGCTCGCAAGCTGGTCGGCGTCACGAATGTGTGGACTATGGACGAAAACGTTAACGTCAAGCTCCCTAATGGCAAACGTCGTCGGGTCTTCGGTGTTGAGGAAGTCAGCGGGCTGGGAGCGGAGCATGGCAAGTCGCTGGATCAAGTGGTTCCGCCTGAATCCATTTCTGGCTCGAATAACACAAGCCCGGTGCCGGCGCAGGTTAACACTCGGCCAAAGCGGATAGCAAGGAATAAGTAACTCGTTTGTTTTTGTTTTCTCTGTAAGTGTTTTCTTTTTGTTTGGTTAAGATCCTTGAAGCTATATTTCTGTTCGTCGATAGTAATACGTCACAGTAACTTTTTTCGTGTACCGACGTGACGCTTTATATTTATTTTAAGTTTACTTTGCTCTTGACAGTCACAGTTTGTTTGAAATTGTTTGTATTCGTTATGTCACTGTCAATAAAATTGTCACTTGTCAGTGTCTTGAATTGTTAGCTCTTTTTTATTGCGTTCGGAAACATGCATTGTTTTACTTCTAATTACTTTTTATTTTTGTGAAGTCAGCCGGCAGGTTATGCAATTTAAAGTTATATGAATTTTATTTCACATTTATAGTTTATTAAGTATCTTATCTATTATTTTTTAGCATAAATTATCTTATTAACTTCATAATAATTAAGTCTGACGACGACTCATTTCATTCTTGCCATAGTTCTTCCACGTCTTTTTCATCTCTTGACAATTCTCTGTCCGTGAATAGTTTTCCAAGTAGTGAGTGCCAGCGATTTAATAAATGCTTAAACGTGTGTCATGTTAACGCTCAGAGTATTCCTCAACATCATTCTGAGATGTTGGATTTATTTTGTGACGTTACCCTACATGCTATATTAGTGACCGAAAGTTGGCTCAAACCCGAACTTCCCTCAAGTTTTTACTCTCTACCAGGCTTTGTTTTAATTCGCAATTATCGTACGGGGAAAACTGTGTTACCATTTTCTTGCGCTGTGACATCCCTTACAAAATTCTATCCTCTTCACCCCCTATCTATAATGGCAGCCCCGAATACTTAGTTCTGGAAATTGTTGTCAAAGGAGTTAAGGCCGTTATAGGAGTTGTTTACTGCCCACCTGCTATTGATTACTTCTCCAGTCTAGAATCTCTCTTTGAGTCTGTTTCCTCAGAGTACAAACATCACATAGTGATGGGTGAGTTTAACACCGTCCTTTTGAAGGACAACCCTAGGTCACGTAGGTTGAGAGCGATCCTAGAGTCGTCGAGTCTGTCCCTCCTCGAGCTTAGTCCAACGCATCATAACTCTGACTCAACCGATTCCTGGATCGATCTCATGCTTGCATCTTCTTTAAATTTCGTTGCTAACCATGGTCAGGTCGCTGCTCCTGGGCTATCTAGACACGATTTATTTGTCCTACAAAATTAAACCCCCTAAGCAGCGGCCTGCTATTGTTTTTATACGGAATTTTGCGAGGTTAGATAAGGAAAAGCTTAATGCAGATGCACAAGCCCTTTACTGGGACGATCTTGACCAATCATCGGCAGTGGAGGAGAAATATATTTCACCTAGCAGCTTATTTTGCGAGGTTAGATAAGGAAAAGCTTAATGCAGATGCACAAGCCCTTTATTGGGACGATCTTGACCAATCATCGGCAGTGGAGGAGAAATATAGTTCACCTAGCAGCTTGTGACCAAAGATTAGCAATGACATAGATATCGATAATTAAAGAAAATATTAATTTATTAGCGACTCCATTAGCATCTTTTTATAACGACTGCATTAATGAAGGTCCCGGATCAACTTGAAATCGCTCGAGTGCTGCCAATCTTTAAGAAGGGTTCAAAGATGGATCCTGGGAACTACATAACGCTTTCCCTGTTACCTGTATTATCAATCTTTAAAAAAATATTTAAGGAAGGATTTTGAGACACTTTAAGATGCACAATGTCTTAAATAAGCAACAATTTGGATATCAAACCTCATTAGGAACAACTAGTGATGCTGTTGAGGCATTAGTTGACGAGATTATATGTAACTTAAATTGCAAGCATAAAGTAGGCGGTATTTTTCTTGACGTCAGTTGGGCCTTCGATACCATGTAGACCATGACATTCTCTTGGCCAAATCGGAACACTGGTATACGGTATAATGTATTAAAGCTTTTCAGCTCTTTATTTGCATAACAGGCTGTCAGTACACAGATATAAAATCGGTGATAGATGGTGAAGAAAAAGTTTATAAATGCAACCTAGTCACTGTATGCCGTGGGGTCCCGCAAGGCTCCGTTCTAGGTAGAATTTTCTTTATAATTTTCTTAAATGCCTTGATTAAGTTTATTCATAGACATTTTAATGACATACAACTAATTATTTTTGCTGATGACACAAATGCAATAGTGTCAGCACACGACATATTCGAATTAGAATCGAAAATTAATACTGTCAAAAACTTTTGAAAACTGGTTTGGTACAAATAATTTAAAAGTTAATGTAAATAAAATAAAGTGTGTATTATTCAAGCCGAAGCGCGACGGTGCGAAATAACGCTAATATTGAGGTGGTATCTTGTGGTAACAAAGACGAAGTAGTTGATAATGTCAAATTCTAGGTGTTAACATGGACGCATGTATAAATTAGAAGGTTGAGATATCGTTAGCTCGGCATGCTATGCAATCAGAACCCTGAGGGAAGAACTAACTTTATCTCATCTTAGGAGGGTGTATTTCGCTTCGGTTGATTCTAGGTTCAGATATAGTATTGAGATTTGGGGTAACAGCTACAAATACAGTCCAGTCATCATTTGTTATTCAAAATAGAGCTTTAAGGACAATGCTTCGCATGAGACAGTACAATCGTGCAATGAACACTTCATAAGACTAAATATTCTAACAGTGCCATGTCTCTTTATTCTTGTGTTGCTAACCAACTTTGTGAAGAATTTGCACAAACTTGAAACAGAAGAGCAAAGACAGGCTAGAGATAGTACTCGTAGGAAAGACTTTACCCTACACAATTCAACCAAAATTGAAAGTGGTTCGACCAAAATTGAAAGACGGATTGATACCTGGGACTATCCCAGGTATCAATCCGTCTTGTTATACAATAAATTGCCATTAGTGTTTAAAAGCACAATCAGTGCAAATTTAGTCAATAACAAATTAAGGACATATTTATTAAGGACTATTCCAGTAAGTTGAGTTCATCAGTTGACAAATGACATGTATTTATGCGATATTTTCTGTTATTGAGCTTTATTATTATTTTTATGCGTTATGTAATTAAGTGACTTAACTTTATTATTGTCATCTTTTGACATTATATTTATTTATTAAATTAATTTTATTAATGTATTGAGGAGGCCTGTGTCCCAGCAGTGGGAACATTATAGGCTGCTGCTATGCTATGCTATTGTAAAAATTTGTTATTGTTATTTATTTATTTTTTAAATTATTATTACTATTTAATTCTTATTAATCTAATTTTAAGTTAATTTCTTCTAATGTATTTTGTTAAGAAATAAATGACTTATAACTTATGAAGAGATGGTGGTGGAGAAGTCGGCGGTGTTTTAGGAGAGAAAGATGGTGGTGTAGATGTGTGGGGTTGTTGGTGAGAGGAAGATAGTGGTGGAGATGACGATGGTTGTTGACAAGAATAGAATGGTAGCAAAGACGATGGGCGTAGTGACTACAATGGTAGTGGTGGTCGCTGAGTGTTGATTAAAATAGGAGAAGGTGGATTGGAATAAGAAATATTTTGGTTGGAACACATGATGATATGTGGATGCTCCCCTGCGTTACCGGGTAAGCTACCGTGCCAAACAAAAATGTAAACCAAGACAACAACATAAGCCCGAACGCGTCATTTTTGTTGGGAGTTCCAGCCAGATTTAGGCCCGTTTGCGCATAACAAATGACAGTCCGCGCGAAACGTGTTTAAATATCTCACAGTCTCATTAGTGTATAATCTGCTGTGATTGTGCACCACATAAAAAATTGGTGCGCTTTGTCGTTTTGAAAAAAAAAACGTTTCCTGCTAGGGTAACATTTTTCCAGCAGGAAAATTCTAAACGAATGATCGAAGAGAGAAATATAGTGCATGGCCCGACAGCTTATATTTGTGCAGAAAAGTGCACCGAAAAAATTGTTAGTGCGTTTTCAGGTTTTCGAGATATTGCATTTCCTGCTAAGGTAATTTTTGCAGAATCGCGTACCTCTAAAACCACTTTATGTGCGCCTGTAAAATAAACATACACGAGTAGCTCTTTATTTGTGCGTATTTGTGATAGAATTAGATTTAAGAAAATAATCTCATCACAAACGTTATAGTGTACAGGAATCATGAAATCTATTACACATGGCAAACATTTGTGAGAGACTGGTGCCCGAAGGCATACAATACCTGTGTTACGGGTCAGCAGGTCCCCCAAGACTTGCAGGTATAAAACTAATTTAGATTAATAAGAATAACTTAAGAACTAATGCGTGATGATTTAACTTAAATACTAGGTACAAGATGTCGTAAACAATAAAAGATAAGAAAATTAAAATTACTCTAGAGGGGCATGCATGTGTGACTCACGTGGATGATAGTATGTTTTTTGTGTACCAGATAGATGTTTAGCGGATTAGAATCAATAGACTTTCAGTTGCCCGATAGTCTAGAGTTTTCAACTTTGACGGCAAAATACATGAAACCGGGTCGATCCAAGATGTGTAGGTGTAACTGTAAACCAAAACTTATGTGTTTAGTCAAAAATAGTGTAAATATTCAGTTTGGAATGTTTCGCATTAAGCAAATATAAACAAAAAAACAAAACAAGTAAACAACGGCTGATTATCCGACCAAATTCGAATGACTACAAAAAAGCGACGGATTCGTACATACATATCGATGACCGAATGATCGGAGAGAGAATCGGATGAGATGATCGGAGATCATTCATTTTGAATTTTAATGCTGGAAAAACGTTACCCTAGCAGGAATCGTTTTTTCCGTTTTATTTCCAAAACAACAAAGCGCACCAATTTTTTATGTTGTGCACATTCACAAAAGATTATACACTAATTATACGTTCCACTCATATCATCTAGGAGCCACTTTCCTGCCAGGGTGACGTACAGTAGACGCTCAAAAGTGCACTACCATGCTAAAGATTATATTGCTATGAACTGTGCGAGCGCGATACAGCAGTGTGTGTGCGTGTGCGTGTATGAGTGATGTCTCAACATTCCACACACTAATGAACTGTCGTCACACTACGCGAAATAGCATTATATTTCTGTTGCATTTAGAATAAACATCATAGTGATGACCTATTCTTACCATTGCATTGTTAAAATTCGCGTAGTATTAACAAGTGTTGGTAGCTGTTTGGGCTGAGCATGGGTTCACGATCAATGATGTCTAAGTTCGAATCCATGTTCTTACAATGTGTGGCTGTTTTTTGTTTCTTTGAAACCTTAAATAATATTTGTATTTTAAACAGAAAGTCGTTAGGTATTTATGTTTATTTATAATGTAGTCATGCTTAATATTTATTTTTTATAAGAAGTTAAATAGTTATTGTATTATTATTTACCTTCATTAATTGATTTTTATTTTATCTTTTCGGTGTTGGAAGGTGAAAATAAAAAAATCATGCTGAATGATAACAAAAATGTTTATTCGTTTTATTTATTTATAAAATTAACAAACTTTTATGAGAATTGTGACGTCACATTCCTACCTAGGCAAAAAAAAGTTCTCTTATCACCGTTCATAAGATTTTTGGTTGTTTACCCACTTAGTCAATTCATAACAGGAATAACATAACACGGAAAGGATATTCTAATAACACAAATATAATTGTTGATACCCACTTATTATATATGAGTTAGACTTTATGAACGGGTTTTTTTATGTAACGTCACATTGAATGTATTGAGGTTATAGCTTAAGTGTTCATTTTCTTGACGAAAAGAATATTGAAACTAAACCCCAATTTAATTTCATTAGGTAATATTTAAAATTTGTTTTCTTAATTTTTTTTTTTTTATTACGGTTATGTTACTAGTACTAAATATTTATTTACCCGGTCTACTTATTAACTTTTCGCCATAAATTAAGTCTTCCTTTTGGCAAGACTTGAAAGTCTTCTCGTCAGAAAATACAGTCACCTCCCAGTTAAAATCTAAATAATCTCGAGCAAAACGTAGTCTTTCCTCCCTGTGTTTTTGTGTCAAAAATGGTTTTTAGCTGGCTTCCGATTATGTAAACCTTCAGCATGGACTGCATGGCGAACAGTCTGTAATGTAGTATCCAATTGATCTGCAAACATTATAGTTAGAATGAAACCATTTGTTTCATATTCTTCCATCATAAAACGTCGCTGAGTCGGGTTAATAAGCGGCGGCCTTTCACTTCTTAGACGACTCTTCAGACTAACTTCTTCCTCAAACCTCTTTACCCAACGGCTAAAATAATTTCTAAAAAAAAAAACAAAATATGATTACACACTTGCAACTAGCAATTTATTTAATAATTAGAAAATCACACACCACAACTATCATCATAATAATTATAATTTTTAAAAATAACTTACACATTATAAGCCAGTTTCAGTTGAAATTTGAGAAATATTAAGCCCATTTTTACGCAGTGACAATATTTGCCCTGGCATCAATATTAATATTAGCTTGCATCTCGAATAAAGACAATCAAACAATACGCTAATCGTAATAATAACACAAATGCTCGTAACAAAGTTCACCAACTAACAACGTCATAACCAACTACTTTGTTCAATCCAGAAGTTTATTTTGTTTCACATTCACCCTCATCTTTTTTGTTAATAATAAGTTGCAACTAATATTTAAAAAAACATATCTCATCGGGTCTAACGTATCATTTATAATTAAAACACAAAAAGTGTAATGTTACTTGGGTTCGAACGCAGGCTACACCGTGCGAGACATTTTATCTATAGCGTTAACCGCTAAGCCAGATAGACACATAATTATTAGTTTGAAATTAAATATCACTAATTTAATACTCCGTCGCGACACGACAGGCTTGTCATTAAGGCAAATGATCATTATATCGCACTCTTTCTGGCTAGATAATTATGAAAGAGTGCGATATACGAGATCGTGTATGTGTGCAAAATGTTTGTTATGGAAAACGGTCGTAAGTGCGACTTGTTTTGATGCGATCGTTTTGTGAAACTGCTACTGCACTTATGGTCTCTACTGTACACGTAGACAAAAAAAAAAATTAAACAATTTCTGGAATCCAAGGCATACTACTCAGTAAAGAAGCTAGCCCAAAACTTCGCCACTTCCACCGCGTCGTCGGTGGCAGCGCAAAGATCAATTCGTGTTTCGGAGACCAGGTATTGAGCACCAGATCCCACTACGTTTAGACGTGCGCTCCTTACTTAGTAGGTAATGACTTCGCCGGTGGCGCACGTCTCCACGCACCTCTGGATGCGTAGTCGCCATCATACCGGTACCGGCGGGTCATACCCGGTACCCACATATCGGGTATGACCCTCTAGTACCTCGGAGAGAGGGCAATAACGTTGAAGGCGAAGAAATTAAAACACACTTGTTTTTCTTGTTGTTTCTTGTTCCCCAGGTTTCGGCTTCTTTGTTGCTCTTCGGTGGCCGTGTTGCGGCAGGCGATCGATCGAAAAACACCTTTGGATCTATTTTGTGCGGAACATTTCCCGTAGCAGAAACCTTTTGAACCCCTTTTTTGTTTATTTATGTACGAAAATCTTCTCAATTTTCATATTACGAGTATTACATAGGTATTTACACATACAATCTTATAAATTTTGCACATTGCACAAAACTTAACGGAATAAAAATATCCTAGAACATTTTGTTCGAAAATGCTAGATAAATTTTCTCTTAACAATTTTCGTTATATTTTCAAAACTAATGAAGTTATCGACATGAATCCTTTTGTATTATCGGTTTTAAACATAAATCTATCATTTGAAACTAATTTTGTTAAAATATCTGCATTAACTAAAAATCTCATTTTCAAGTTACGTAATTATGAGATTTTTTTTTTCTTCTCGCCATCACACTAAAAAGTTTGCCGCGTAAATTTAAATGAAAAAATGTGTGTTTGTGAACAATAAATTTAAAAAAACATTAAACAAACATTACAAAAAATAAGCAATAATGTGAACTTGGAGACACTCATTTGTAGTTAAGAGAATTCATTTTTGATACTGGTTGGGACAAATTGTTGTCCCAGTGGTGGTGGAACTGGCAGTGGCAGAGGTTTAGGAATTACAGTATCTGAGATAGCCATTTCATTATTTTCAGAATCTACCAACTCCAGTGCAAGTCTGTTAATGATAGGAAGTGCTTGTCTTTGAATATCTCTTGTTGCAGCCTCAAGCAAGACTAACTCTTTCCTAATGTTTACCTTAAAAAGAAAGAATTATTATTTTTAGTGACAAAACCTTTCTTTAATAAAACAACAATTACAGCAATTCTGCCAAGTTAATAACACTTACATCATGAGCTGGAGTCCATCTTAAAATAAAGGTCCTTTGAGGACGGTCTTGGGAAACTCTATGACTACTACAACTTGCAATGAAGATGCCACATCCAATACATATGCTTAGATGTCCACGAGGCAGGGATACTTTAATTTGAGATGGAGGTGTGTTTGATAATATCCGATCTTGCAACAACAGGAACAATCAATGCACAGGATTTCATCAGATTATACCTGAAAGTAAAAATAAATCTGTAAATGTATCTTTGTTATATGTCCACTATTATGATATTCACATAAATTGGCTGGGCCGCCATGCCAGTTCTTTGTACAAACTCACACATGTTTACCTGCACAAGTACACCCTTCATATACCCAATTATTTTGTATGAGTTATAATGGATATATATAAAGACCTATGGTGATAATTACACCAATCACTTGAGTAATGTTTTATTTGCCTCTGCTTGTAAAATAACATTAATGCACATTTAGGTATCGTATTACCCAGTACTAACTGGGTTGTGGAGGTCAGATAGGCAGTCGCTTTATGTAAAATACTGGTATTCAGCTGCATCCGGTTAGACTGGAAGCCGACCCCAACATAGTTGGGAAAAGGCTAGGCAGATTATGAATGCACATTTATTATAATATAAGCTTGTAGGTAGACATTTACAGCTGAACTTAGGCCTCCGCATAGACTGCTAAAAGAGCGCAAGAGAGCACCGGTGGCGGCCCAGACTTATGAATAGTAAGTTGTGGGTTCCACCCCAGGGAGACGATTTCTTTGTGTAATTTATTTCATTACCACTGCTCTCAAAACGGTGAAGGAAAACATAGTGAAGAAACCGGCTTAGAACCAAATATTCGAAGACATGTGACATCTACCAACCCGCACAGGGCCCGCATGGTTGATTATGCTATTGACTGCTACAATATTGAACACTATAGTGTGCAAAGTCGCTCCCGCTGTCTGTATGCTTAAATGTTTTAAACTACGCAACGGATTTTAATGCAGTTTTCAGCAATAGATAGAGTGATTCAAGAGGAAGGTTTTACACCCGTGCGAAGCCGGGGCGGGTCGCTAGTAGATAATATAAACTTACCGGTATCGGCGTTACCCAGGATCGAAGAAGGATGAGCATTTGTTCGTCAAAGGCGCCAAACGAAGGGAACAATTTACAATCCGTCGAGAGAGTGGACGGTTTGTCCGATCTCGACACGGTGTACACATTTTCTCGTTAAAACTATAGTCAATTCGCTCACTTAACAATAAAACAAAAGTCCGATATCTCACAACTCACAACAAAACCACTTGAGGAACGTAAACGCTCAACTCGATATTAATAAATCGTAACGTATATTATAACAGACGCAAATACTGAGGAATATAATTTAACTCGACGCAAAACAAACAGTTTTTAAACGATTAACCGGCTAATTGCCTATTGATTTGTTTGATTTGACAGATAGATCTTTTTTTTTTTTAATAATATTTATTCATGACCATGACAGAAAGATCTACCATGAAGTGTTGCCAGATATAATTATTGTTCAATCGATTTACAATATAAATTTTGAATGTATGTTTCAAAATAACTTTACTCTCTGTTCAAGCTTTTGGGTTTCATTAATATCGATTTTTTAGGTCATTCAGTTGTTTTAATGTCTATTATGACAAATGCATATTGATCTGTAGAACATTCTTGTAACTTTGTACAAAAAAGATTAATCCAATCGATTCCGATTTAGAAGAACCTCAGTGTTATGTTTACTCTACAGCTAACCTAACCTATTCATTCGCGCATAAGTCCTTTCGCGCATGTGTCTTTGTGCGCAAATGTCCGTTCGCGCATAAGTCCATTCGCTCAAGTGTCTATGCGCGTAAGTGTCTATGCGCCTAAAAGTCCATTCGCGCAAAAGTCTAATCGCGCAAAAGTCTAATCGCCCAAAAGTCCATGCGCGCATATGTCTTTTCGCGCATGTGGATTCGCGCAAGTGTCCTTCGCGCAAATGTCTTTCGCGTAAGTGTCCTGATACCCTCTGTTTCTATTATCGATCAGACAGACAAGGCCGATTTTTGCAACGTTGTCGTTCTCTACTGCGTATACCGTTTCAATAAGATTAACTTACCGTTTCCATCATAACTGCTTATAAATAAGCTTCCTGTATACGTCTGGTACAGCGAACAATTCTGAGAGGATTCCGCTATAATCTTGATGGATATCGCCTCGGTGCTGGCGGGTGGATTGATGGCAGCAGAGTAATGTTATTAGTATGGAGGTTGATATTGATGATGATGGTCCGTCTTTGTTGTTTCAAAGTAAGCTTCGAAAGAAATTTTGACTGAATCAGATTAATCCAAGGTTCTAGGCTAACAACTTCACAACAACCCTGTCGATTCTTTTGAAGTAGTTCTAGCGAATAGCACATTGATATGTTTTTAAAATACTAAGCTCAAAACAATATTTTACTCACGCCTTTGTCCCATTGGGGGTAGGCAAAAACTATAGAACGCCACCTGCTGCGTTCCTTAAATACTCTTTTTGGTTCCTCAACGTTCATACATCTGGTCTTATACACGTACGACTACTACGCACCTGGACTTTCTGATGAACATCACCAATGAGGTATAAATACTATAAAATAATCCAAAAAGGACCATGCCACCATTAGCGTATTTCGAATTCTTCCATTTCTTCGTAACGAATAAGTTGACAGCCTTTAGAAGTATGATTTACGATATATTGGTTTCCATAGAGCCCTTGTTATCGCTGTAAAAGGTTTTCTGTGCGGCACATTCTTTTATGTGGCATTATGTATTTGGATGTAGGGCAACGATTGTATGAATTTGAGCTTACAAGAAGTACTGAAGAAAAGGTTTTTGTGCTTATTTTCTTTTATTTTTGATAAACATGTCTAGATTTAAAGCTCGTGGCTAAGTAATAACAGCCGCTCGGGTCTTTAGGTTAGCCTTGCTTGCCTAGGTTGGTCTGCGGATGTGTGACCGCTCATTACATACTGAGTTCCCTCCGTGCCGTGTTGTTATCTATAGATCTTTGACAGTCGTTACAAGTAGTCAGTGGCCCGAAAATGAAACCAGTCTTACCAAGGGGTGGCGCATTACCCAGTGCTAACTGGGTTGTGGAGGTCAGATAGGCAGTCGCTCCATGTAAAATACTGTATTCAGCTGCATCCGGTTAGACTGCAAGCCGACCCCAACATAGTTGGGAAAAGGCTAGGCGGATGATGTGTCTAGATTTAAAGTAATTGAAAAAGTGTTCTGTATATCGGATATAACGGGGAGTGAATGATAGCGTGATGGTTGGAAGAGGAGAATCGTAGAAAAAAAACGTTTTGCACCGACCCCGAGTAACATAGGACTGGGGAAGCAAGATTATGGTATCTAAATGTAAAGTAGATAGGCAGTGGCTCAATGTAAAATACAGATCTTAAGCTGTATCCAGTTAGATTGGAAGCCGACCCCAACAAACTTCTGTTTAAAATATTATGAAATTCTTGTAGGTTAAGGGACTATTCACACTTATTCAGCTTTTGTCCATAGAAAACAACGATTTTGTGTGAAGATGCGTACGCGTACGAATAGACGCGGAAAGCTGAACGGATGCGGACGCATCTGCATACAAAATCGTTGTTTTCTATGGACAAAAGCAGAATAGAGCTGAATAAGTGTGTTTAGTCCCTAAACCATTTTAAACCGAACACACAGCTGCTAGTGAAATAAAATCTTCATTGTTATTACTATGACCTTTTGGGATATTTTTGGTGGTCTTGTCTCGAAAAGGACTTAATTCACCCAAATTCTGAAATACTGTAAAGGACGCTATTCCGAATAATTCCAGCTCAAAATAACGGTAACCCAAATCACTTTATCTCTAATGAAATCTAGTCTGAAACAGTATTAGTCCAAGTTATTGGAATAGGGATGTCACGGCTTTGATATTGATTTAGTTGTGTGAGAACTTTTTACCCGACTACGACGAAGCCAAAAGGAAGTGTTATGATTTTAGCTGACTATGTATGTTTGTATTTACGTATGTTCATCCGTAGCGCCTAAACTATTCATCCGATTTTGAGGTGTCAATGGGTTCGTTATTATGGCCTGGGTAACATAGGCTACTTTTTAACCGACTTCAACAATACGAGGAGTCGATTTTACCTTGTAAACCCTGAATTTAACTTGAGCGTGATTTTCAATAATCGGGTTTTTTAGTTGTACTATTTCTTTCTCACATTTGAGCTAGTAACGCTAAGTAGCTTAAAACATTTTGTAGACTACAAGTTCCGTTCATCTATAATCAACGGAACTTGAAGGTAAGTAAGAATCGATGGTGTCCAAAATAAATTGTCCCTCTCCAACCGTCTTAAAAAGAATGTACTGTAAAGTAAAGAATGTAATGTAAAGGTTCCTGAGAGGTGCGTTGGTGCTCTGGGACTTTCCCTCGTAATTTAAAACGTGACGCGATGTATTGATTTTAGGGACCGTTTTAAATACTTGAGTTCTTTAGATTTTTACTTAGAAGCTTGGAAGCTTTTTACTTGAATACTGAATATCGATAGATTGTTTGAGTTTAATTATTTGGTATTTTCTTTCATTCATTCGAAAAAGACTGATAATCAGCAGTTTTTGAACGTCAAGTTTTACAAGAGACAGTCCCCGAAAACGCCCGCCTTTAGACACTTCCTAGTGTTGTAGTTGGAAAGAAAAAATGGCGGAACCAACTCCTTAGCAACACGTCTGTCTGATAGGTTAGAAGAACCAGATTTTATACAATAGTGTTTATACAGTGGCGAAGGTTCCATACAACTCGATTCCTACAGACTTCCCTTTGAAATATGGCACAGTCAGTATTCCATAGGCAAATAATATAATCACATTAAACATTATGTACTCCGGCTTATCACTTAGAAAAATTGACCCTTCGCTACTGGACGATGAATTCAATACATTTCATGGGCATAAAGGCTTCTTTAAGCAGGTGTCTGTAGACGTCATGATGGATTTTCATCATGACGGAACAGAACGCGGTCTGCCTAACAATCTTTATGACAAAGCGGACTGAGAGAATATGTCAAACAGTCATAAGTAGGTATAGTCCGATAGCCATCAAGTCTTGGTATAACTTAAAAACTGTTTAAAATGTATGATTGCTACAGATGGTTCTAACTCCACTTCTTCTAACAAATAAGTAAACAACTTGCCTTATAAAAATGCTAATTTGATTGCGGGACGATAAAAAATTATAACCTTTTTTAAAAGCTTTCAAACATTTTATGAAGACCTTATTGTGCCTTCAGCTTTCAATTGTTCATTAAAAATTGAAATTGCGGTTAACCTTAGGGAAAAACTTAGTTATGAATGTCGGAAAACCTATATTTAGATCTGAATTTTGAACAAAATAAATACCATTCCATTAAAGCTTCGTTCGTTTGAGTAATAATTGAAAAATCCGGGCGTTGTCTAAAAATATTTTTACAAAGAGAAAAACACTTTACGGCCTCTTAAAAGGTCGGGGGCTCTTTAGTTATTGTATATACAGGGTGTAACAGAAAGGGTAAAAAATGAAATGATGTGCTGCAGACCATCAAACTGAACAACTTTCTCCTTGGCTCCAATGTCGTAAATGCGATAAATTATCAGCTGTCCCATACACTTGAGTCGAGTAGATTTTGATATTTTGTATGAGACAGCTGATAATTTTATCGCATTTACGATATTGAACCCAAAGAGAAAGTTGTTCAGTTTGATGGTCTGCAGCATATCCTTTCATATGACTGTACCCTTTCTGTTACACCCATTATATCCAGGAGAAAACAAACATTTTGCAATATTACCTTACTAAAAGAATTCCGATGGAGTTAGACCCCCTCAAATTACGAAGTTTCGCCCGTAATCCTTGGCAGGCGTTGATTACATTGTAAGACAGAATTAATAACCTACGGTGGGTGGGTACGGTTGCCCGTCCTGCTAACGTGGGTCCTTAATCGCTTTCTTGACACTCATGGGAGCGGATCTCGTGACCGGTAATTGTAAGGGTCGAATTTGTTAACTCATAAAGTCATCATGCAAGTTGTGTATAGTATGCAGGAACTTTATATGTCTATGCTTTAGAAGTTTAGATGAATGTTGAGGTTGTGTATTTATTTCTGACTTGGGCAACATCTCTAGATGTCATAGTTATTCCTAATGTGCAGAGTGAGTAGATTTCTGTTTAAATCTTTACACAGTTGTAGGTGTGGGTTTCATCTTTTTTTTTTTGTTAGCCTGTTTCAGTGTCCCGCAGTTGGGCAAAGGCCCCCCCTTTCTCCTTCCAAACCCTCTGTCCTGTGCGATATCTAGCCATGATCGCCCCGTAAACGAAATCAGCACGTCACACCACCTTCGCCGTGGTCTACCTCGGGTTTCACCTTATTTTGGATAATTAAATGTAGGAAATTAAGCAAACCAAGTCAAGGTTCATCGGCGGCATAAAAATTCTGACACGAAAAAAAACAATATAGCACAGAAATATCGTGCGAAACAGGATTAGGTCGCTAGTACTTTAATTAAAGCTGTTTTAAATAAGGATTGAAAAATAATCCTGTTTTCCTTAGTCTTTGGTAAATGGTTTGTTTTTTTGTTGCTTGGCAACAGCGTCTTTGTGGTACACATGAATCCGTTTCCCAAATAAGCTATGTTAATTTAATCGATCAATAGGAGGCTTATCAGGCTAGAATGATTCAGTAATACCGTAGTTACTTGACTGCGTATGATATAGTAAGTGACTAAGCGTGTAGGTAGTATAATAAACACGTGTCATGCCTCGATAAGCAGTTTGTAGTAAGTCACTATGGAAAATATTCACATACATAATTATGTGTTATTGTTCTGACATTTATCTTACTTAGGACTTTATTGTTTGATGATTTTATACAAAAATCTTTCTAATGGGCCTTCTTTGGGTATTCGGTTCGAATTACTGAGAACAAGTCAATGCTGTTGTAAAAAACATCATCATAACATCACCCCTGTAATCTCGAAGGGTTAGGCAGAGGTATACCTAATAGTACACCCACATTTGTCCAGTTATGTTTGAGTCTCCTGTAATAGGGAACGAGTCTATTGCCATCAACCTGGCACAAATTCAGACTCCGTGGCTGCTACTGAGAAATTCCTTATGGAAAAACCCAATAACACTGGCCAATCTGGAGAATCGAAACCAGGACCTCATGCTCAGCAGTCGCGCTTGCGACCACTACACTTAAAAGGCAGTTATGTAGCAAGGTGTATCCCGGAGTATCGCCACGTGCGGAGGCTGTTTCAATCCAAGATAATAATTAACAATGCTGCTGTCAAATCTTATGGTGGTTGATGAAAATACATAATACGAGGCAGAAGCTATAGAACGCCACCTACTACGATCCTTAAAACTTATGCTTCGTCCACGTTCATACAGTTGTTGAACTAGTTTAACTAATAAATAAACATTGAATTTACTAGGGCCCGAGGCTTATATCCCGAAAACAAATAAACCTGACTGAAACAGTAGGTGGTCTAGTTCTCGTAAGTCTATATTTAGAACGGCTAATTCAATATTGAGTACTTAATGAGTACAACACTTTGACGTCATCAAATGACGTAGGGCCTAGGTCGCAGTAGGCACTCTTTTATGAAAACGACGCTATGCGACATAACTATTAGGTTCATTTTAGATTTCTTTGATTATCCCGTCCTCGCTACGTTTGTTCTTTATAAACCGCGCCCGAGGTTTAAGCGTCCGACACTAGGCATAATTTATAAGCAATGAAGCAGTTTTGCTCACTACTTACTTTAACCATGTCTATATTTGTGCCTTTGTGAGGCAAACAATCTGGAATCTCTGGACTTAGTAACAGTGATGCGTATCTTGAGATATAAACGTCTTGAGTTCAAGTATCCCTGAGGTCTAATATTCGCCAGAGATTTCGTGGATCCCCTAACGCCCCAATTTTCTTCATAACGACACCATTCTGGCGAAATTAGGACACATAACGTACTCGTTTACCCCATATTAAATACAGTATTTTAATTAAATAATTAAAACCGAAATTGGGAAGGAAATTGTGGAGCACATTTTTACGCCAAACATTTCCACATCGAATTATTTGTTTTTTAGCTCCTTATCTTATCTTGTAATTGTAAAATGCGACCTAATTTTGTGTGTAATGTCCTGGACTAATGTTTGTTATTCACGGATTTCGAAATATGTGTTGAAAAGTCATTTGCAAGGCAGATATGAGTGGAAGAGCCTGGAAAGGACGTCCTAGAAGGACGGTCACTGACCTTATTGGTGATGTACTTATGAAGAGTCAGGTTGTAAGTAGTACTCGCAACCGGCTTGCGTGTATGAGCAGATGTATGAACGTGGACGAAGCAAAATGTGTATGTAAGGATCGTAGGTGGCGTTCTGTGGTTTGTGCCTAACCCCATGGGGAAAGGCGTGAGTTTATGTATGTAAGACGATTTCTCAGTTTGAACATCTAAGTAGACCATCAGACAAGAATTTAATCTTGGTGAAATAAAGATGGCGGATCGTATTTGCAAAGGTTCCCTTTGTTATTTAATTTGGGGATCAACAACTTTTGAGGTCAATTGCACACTTTGATTAACAAGAACCCGGGAATTGGGTGGCAATACTCCGACTTTACCACTTCTATTAAGTCTGTATAAGATTGTAAGTAAAGATACTTGTATCTTGAATTCGACATCCGCTTTTATCTTGCCACTCCAATAGAACCGGAATCGATTTTGCTTCACGTTTTCTGTGACTCTAATGGAAGATTTTTTAGACTTTTAAAGAAGTTTGTTTTTAACCTTGGTTTTTTCCATGTTCATCTTATGTTTCTATATGTTATACTCAAAAGTAACGCTATGTGGGCTCCGTACTTTCACATCGAGCCCGCCCTTGCTCCTCCGCTGTGCCCTCTGCTTTTGAGAGGTTCACGCGGAACAACGCCCTGTTGGGCCAGAATGGACCCCTACCATGTCAGAATATTAGCCAAACACAGTAACATTCACCGAAGAATAAGAATCTCTTCCCATTCCTTGGGGAAGGATACTGCCCGCGCCCAGGGTGCACCGGCCCAGCAGCTGTTGTTCCCTCGAGAGGGACCGGCAGCCATCAGGCACACGAGGAGGAATTCTGACAACGCACCCCAGTAACGCTATGTGGGCTCCGTACTTTCAATTCAGGGCTGTTCTAAGGGTCAGGGGAATCATTGTCGAAATTTCGCCGTTTTAATATCAGTGCTTACTACTATTTCGTCTGGAACTTTTATCTATCTGCCACTCTGTTCTTCTTCTTCTTCTTTCGTATCGATGGTAACTCATATCAAATTGCTTGGCCACAGTAGGTTAGGTGGCATTTTTAATTGCTAGTCTTTTAGTTGTCGCTGACTATTACAAAATCAAACATTTCATTACCCTGTTAATTCTGTCTTCTTTTAGTTGAATTTAATTTCAACAAATGCAACGTACATTTTCTTCAAGCACAACAGATGCACTTAGTTCTGATACCGTTGGGAGTTGCATTCACTGCAAAAGGTAGAAGCGACGGTGCATACATCCGCGACGCTTCGTCGTCACGGTAGATGCTGTGAACATAGACCCGGTATATAAAATATCTAGATTTAGGTGTTGAATATTCTGTTGTTATTGTTAGGTCAATTCGTAGGGTACTTACCTACTCCTGGATTGTGGAGGTCAGATAGGCAGTCGTTCCATGTAAAATATTGGTATTCAGCTGCATCCGGTTAGACTGGAAGCCGTATCCTACAATATAGTTAGGAAAAGGCTAGGCAGATGATGATTGGTAGGTAAGTACGTTAGATAAGTCGTTAGCAGTTAAGGGTCCACTGGGTTGTGAAGTTCCGGTTGACAGTCACTCCAATATTGAGATCCAGTGGCATCAGGTAAGGCACGTCGCTCACTGGTAAGTAGAGTTGGAGTCGCGACACGGTCGAATCGTGGTATCTATGTGGAGTCGACGCGCGTGCTATGCTTCTATCCCTTTTCTATACATTGCTACGCAAGAAACGAAATAATAAAATGACGTCACGCTACTTCCGCGCCTGCATCTCGACTCTTGATCGTGTGGGCGACGGGCCTTAGACTGGTAGCTGATCCTAATGTAGTTGGAAAAAACGAAACAGATATCCCATGATAGTATGTCAAAAGATAGTCTGTGTGAGGAATGATGTGAAAGCAAAGAGAGTGAATGATAGTGTAACGGTTGTCGGGGAAATAATGGAAGAGGAAAACATGATATGCTGATTTAATAAAGGACAAGGGCAGGCAGATGATGAGCTTCTATGATTGAGTGTTACTACTCTGGCCCTTAATAATAGTAATAATAGCTTTGGCCAGCCCATTTGAGTATGCCACTGCTGGGCAAAGGCCTCCAACTTTCTCCTTCCAAACTTCTCTGTCCTGTGCACTATCTGGCCATGTTCGCTCCGCAAACGAGATCAGATCGTCACACCACCTCCGCGGTATAATCATAAAGAAAGCATATTCAATCATTAAAAGAACACATTGACTTATAAAATAAAAGACACCCGGATAATATGAAAGTGTCACGATGACTCATCGGTATTTTATGTTTCCAGCGTAATTACATTCGTTTGTAGTCAAATAATAATTCAGCTACCTTATTTTACTGAAATAAAAATGAGAATGACAGGTGAGTGGTGACACTGAAGAAATGTCGATATTTTGATTGTACTTTGAATATCTCGTCGTTAGTTGATTGTAAGGTCAGGCAAAGTTATACTGGTTTTTTTCCATCAGCCAGATTTGTGCCTCACGTCAATTGGCTCGGCGCCTATTAAGGACTTAATAAACACACATAAGTGGCTAAATGTGCATGTTCTGTAAGTACACCTCGGCCTATCCCTTCGGGGAATACATGTGAATTAAAGGATTGTCATATTTTGACAATTTATACTTACTCTGTTTTCGACCCAGCGATGGAAAAACGACCTATCTATTAAAGTTTTCAACGGCCTTCTATCATGAATTATGAATATCATCATCAACTGGCCGCATTTTTGATGTCGAAAACTCTAATAAACTTGTCAAATATTTCATAAGATAACTTAAGATTACGTTACTACACAAGACCGGTTTCATAAAGCAATAATTCGGCTCGTTAGAAAATATTTTACGACTTTCAGTGAGTACATGTAAAATTTTATTAAAGCGTTTTTATGCTGGTAACATTAATTTTATGGCAAGCCCGACGCCAAAAGTCATTTGCGCGTATTAATTAGGAAAAAAGTTCTATTACACAGAGTATAATTAAAATCAAGTGACGTTGGCCATTATGGACGTGTTTTTCTTTTTTTTTATTGTAGATATAAAAATTTTGAGTTTTAAATCAAATAAGCATTTAAAATCGAGTTGACAAAACGATACGACTAAGCATTTGAAAGCAAAAACAAATACATGTCTTCGTTTTGCAGAAAACAACGATTTCTTGCTCATTTAATTCATCATATTTTGAATTTGATGTTAGTGTATCACTATCAGGGACTTTTTGTATATCCTGTCAAACCTTTTAAAGTTACTAATAGCAGGGAGACTGCTGTCCCTAAATATAACAAATCTTTAAAGAAAGGACGAATCACCGTTGGGGAGCTAAGTTCAAACCACTTAGGTAATGTAAGAATGATACCATGTTCCTTTAGGGATAAAGCGGACATTTGAAGAGTCTAGTCACCACCGCCGCAGTTATAAATTCTTGGCACTCGATGCTCTATGTTTTAGGATTCCATCCAACATAGTAGCCTTGTTGCTAGGCCATCTTACTAGAGTACTTACTTAACAATTTACTAATCCGATGGAAAAGATCATAATTCAATCACACACCGTGGCAACACATCGATTGCATCGCAACCGATGACGTATTCTTGGGCCAGTCACGTGACCCAGCAGTCACGGGAAGAGAATACCAGGCGAAGTATATTATTATACCATTATACAATATGTTTTTGTAAAGAGTCAAACTTTGTACCGTAATAATCGTGTATAAATTTTAAAGAGTTCATAGAAAAGGAGGTCTCACTAGGGTACTAGCTTACCTATTTACTAAATAAACACAACACTGTAAAAGAAGACACAATTTGTTGTAACATTAATTTTCTTAATTAAATTGTTTGCGAAGAAAACTTAGCGTAGCGGACACAAAGGTCGTTGCTCGGTGCTCTCTTTTATAAAAATGTTAAATATTAAAAATATTATGAGATGTGAAATAAATTCTCGCATATTAAATAACCTTCTGTTTAATTATACCAACTCATTAGTCAGTCTCGTGGCAACGCGGACTTTGAACTCAGTTCGACTCCCAGTTCTGGCATACGTGTTAGTACATTTTTGTCCGTTTCCAAAATTTGTTTCGTTTGAGATTGGACATGTGCCTAAAAACTGACGATAGGATCGCTGCATTACTGAGGTCTGGGTGGTTATGAAATAAGTGTCATCGTCAGCAGGATGACCTATTTTTGATGCACGACATCATCATTTTAGTTGTTTTGAAAAGATGGATTGTGAAATTACATTACTGCGTGGTCGGTAAACTTCCTATTGTTGCTTTTATCTTGTTCTTTCTATCCATACAAATATAATAAATGCGAAAGTCTGTCTGTTGCCTTTTCTCGGCTTTTTTTGTCTTTAGACACACTTTTTATCCCGTCTACGATAGTAACAGGTCTTTAACTATGAAATTGCCGTTTTTTTTTTCTCACATTTTGTTCTGAAACACCTGTTTCAATGTGCCGTCAGTTTCACTACTTCAAGTAGGTATATTTTTTTCCATAGACTGTGTTTTGAGAATTTAATTTACATAGTGCAACGCAGGTTTTTTCACTCGTAACTATTGCAATTACATCATACATAATTAATCGTTTCAGACGTTTTCAAGAAAAATCAAATGGTATGGAAATGTCACTTTTCACGAAATCGTTCATACAAATCGTTAATTTCATACTTTAACCCCTAATATGTTTCCGTTGGATGATTTCCAACGTGGAAAAGTTAGCCACATTAAATAAGAAAGGACTTACCTTGGCTATGAAAGGAACAAAGTATTCAGAATACTATCTGAGCCATACTACCTTATCTGAGCCATAATCGAATTAAAATATCAATACAATGCAGAAAATAGGGCCAAAACATCAACTATCTTTATAGTTCGTTTAGCGACCCTACCTTTGTAGCGGTGACTGATAGGTCGTATCTTCCAGATAATTAATTCTGTCATCTTTATTAATACCTACTGATTACGTGCAAACAATGACGTCACGTATTTTATTGGCGGCTGATAACACATATCAGTGTTATCGGTCAATCTCTTGCGCAAACTCGCCGAACCCTTTTAACGGGATAGTTTTATCGTTGGGTAAAATTCTATGGTATTTTTGTCCACTACCTCATGGTGTAATGGGTGTAAAGTACCCTTGACCAAGCTGAAAGGCACTTGTTCTCCACGTCATTGCTGTATTATTTTTGTTACAGACCATACCTGGGAATCTAGTAGTTACAGAGATATTGGGTGTCAAAGTTCTACCTTATCACAAGTTTTTTCTTTATATATATAACTTTACTTTAAAAAATCCACGACCCACTTACCATTCAATGCATCCATCAGCACAATGTTTTGAATGCGTTACATTAAGACCTATCATAAAACGTGATTTTGCACTCCAAAAAACAGTCGTTTCCCAACAATAATTTTGCGCTGAGTTACTTAGTTTAATGTACAGAAAATGCTTGGTTGGTGGCTTCTTTATTCAAGGTATAAACGGACCCTCCGTTTATACCTTGAATAAAGCACATTAAGAAGCCTCTTGATCGCATATTATCTTTTATCAAGATTGGTTTAGGTACATTTTGTTTATTAGCAAAGGTATGACGCAACTTTCATACCAACGCGTGTCTCATTTCCCAAACGACATTCTTTAACTCTCAAATTGAGTCTTATTTTAAAATGGTCTATAGTGTGGTTTTGTGAGTGTGAGCGACTCATGGCTTTTTTTTAAACGTTGCCCCGCACTAGGAACTTCTCCTGTATCGTGGGTACTTTTACAAAAAAATTAATTCACATACACAAACAGCCAGACCCGGAACAACTACCTGTAAGCCATACAAATATTTGTTCCGTACGGGAATCGAAACCGCGAGACGCAGCACAGCAGCCAATTGCTCAGCCACTGCGCCAATCGTGCTGCCAAGATTTGTAATATTCTGTTTCACTCCAAGATTTAATTTGCAGTCTTTAGCAGCAAGGCCGCGAACCAATCACTTACCTGGAATGTCAGTTCGAGTAAGAAGGCTTGTCTTACTAATTGTGAAACAAGTGCCTCATCACCATAGTCTAGTTCATTACGATTAGTAGTTTGTGTAACTTATATTTGCCGGGTTCGCATAGCTGAATTTTAAGACAAATATATTTAACTAGCTGTTGCTCGCGATAAAATAATTACAAAAAAAAAAAAATAACCAATTTCAAGTATTTTTTTTTTTTTTTGCACAAAGCCCTAATTCTATGTTAGACCTTATAACATTAGCTATCTGCCAGTAAAACGCCCTTCAAAATCGGTCCTGTTTCGGTGATTAGCCGGAACAAACAGATAGACAGAAAAAAAAAGGATTTTTGTTATAAGTGCCGTATATCTTCAGATGTATTTGCATTGTAAAAAGCTGTTATTTTGATGTGACAAACAAACATTTCATTTTTTTTTTTTGTATTGATCAATATTTGCCATTGATGCGCTAAGAAGAACTAGCAATTTATGTCACTTTATAGGACCTGTTATTTAAATTGGAACATGGGTAACTATTGACTACACACACTGTATGTCTGAGTTACCGAATTCGGACATATAAAATGCTAGTATACCATACTCTAGTTACATCAATCCTCTAATTGTGACTCTGATGGATTGGACAAACACGATTGTTTTCTTCAATTCCTTCCTTTCATTATTATAGAAAATAATAGCACTTCACCTTTAATTCTCGTTATGGTTTCTTTCTCATTTTTACCGGCGACTGTTTACCTCCCACGCAAACTATTCGGCCAAGGAAACTCCTCCAGTGCTTACTTGAACGTGGTGGCAATTTGTCACTAATTATACTCTTATTTACAAGGACTCATTTAATTGTGGGTAGGTAAGGAAACACTTTTTAGGGATTAGTACAGCAACTAGGCCCTTTTTGTGTTAAGGTTTTATTTTATTTATTTAAAGAAAAACAAACAGTAAACAGATGTGTCAAAAATGTATTTACTCTATTCATGTTGTTCTAATTAAAGATACGTTGTTTTTTCTTAGTATTTTTCCTGATATTCGTTGCGTTGTTTGTTGACATAAATTGCTCATGGAAATATTATCCTTTGCTATGGACTTGACTTTGTTTTTTCTTTATTATCTTTTGCATCACGGCTTATTACCCGAAGGGTTGGGCAAAGGTCTACATACATATAGTACTCATTTCGCCAGTTATGTCTAAGTCCCTTGCAATTGAGGGCGAGCTTTCATCACTTGGCGCAATTCGAGATCGGCTTAAATTCCGAATGGAAAATCTAAAAAACACTGCGCGACTTGCTATGTTGAAGAAAAAGTACAATGAAACAAATTGCATGACGGGTCTTTTCCAGAATTATACCCGCAGCATGCCGGTTTTCTCACATTTATCTTGTTCACTGCAATGCAAAACGAAAGAGGTAGAAATCGCTATCTCCTGTAACAAATGATATAATACGCCGTCATACTACGCCCGCTGATGAATAATTAAAACAAGATAAACAATATCTTTACAGCGTGCTAAAAGTGATTTCATTTAAACACTTTGTTTTTCTTCAACTAAAACTAAGCCGTTGGTCCCGGCTGTCATTTGTAGATCTTTGACAGTCGTTACAGGTAGTCAGTGGCCCGAAAGTCTGATAACCAGTCTTACTAAGGGGTACTGTATTAATCAGTACTAACTGGGTTGTGAAGGTCAGATAGGCAGTCGCTCCTTGTAAAATACTGGTATTCAGCTGCATCCGGTAATACTGGAAAGGCTAGGCAGTAAATATCATCAGATGATCTTCAACTAGAAGATTATCTCCAGAAAGCTTATTGTTTCTTACCCAACGCGAAGACGGCATATAAAGTTTTTATTATATTAAATACTACGCTATTTTTGTAAATCCCCTGCCGACTATCGCCACGTGGTATTCACATGCGAAACATGAATGAATCGAATTAAAAATAGATCTAGATTTACTCTCTCAGTAAAACAAACAGCGTTCTAATTGCGTAACACGCTCAGAAAGTCAGTCCCTTGAATTTAAACAATACAGCAAAAAATCTTCATCGCATAAAAAATTTGTACCTGCCTTTGGGGTACTAATTTTTTGCGAAAGAAAGTCTGTCTGTAACCGTTTCACGTCTTAACCTTTTTGGAAATTATGGCACACGGATAGACCAAGGTTATGAGATAGGATACATTTAGTGGTATCATTTCCGTAGAGTATGCAGGCTAGGTCGCGGCAAAATCTAATCTTACTATACATATACTATTATAAATGCGAAACTTTGGATGGGTGGATCTTTGTTACTCAATCATGCCAGAACGGCTCTACGAATCTGGATAAAATTTGGCACAGATATGAATTATAGTCTGAAATAGCACATGAGCTATTTGTTTTCCTCTCACACATACACTGCAAAATTTCCACGCGAACGAAGTCGCGGGCAACAGCTAACTGCTTCATTTATGCTTGCAAAATTCGTCTATTTGACAGCATAAATATCTTTTGGTTTATTTGTAATACTGGTATCGTCAAAATGAAAGGTATTAATGCTTCCAATTGACACAATTAAAGTGTAAGTATTTCTAACAACCTATGAATAAATAATGTCATTATAAAGCGTACATAACAGAAAGAACCTTCGATAGCAAATAGAAATAACACTACACAAGTACATAGCCATTCGAATGCGTAATTGATAAGAACGTAGTACGAATGATTGTAATCATGTATCACGAAGAAAAAATTCTTCGTGATTTAAAATGCGTAATTTTTTACTGAGCATAATGTCACGCCTGTATCCCCCGCAAGGGTTAGCAGAGCCACACCTCATTATCTCACAATGACTACCTTTGTGTCGGTGAAGGAAAACGTCGTGAGGAAACCGGGATGTCCAGGAACCAAAAAAATCGAAGACATGTGACATCTACCAATCCGCACTGGACCTGCGTGGTAGATTACAGCCCATTCCCTCTCATAGAGAGGAAGCCTGTGTCCCAGCAGAACATAGGCTGATTTATGTAAGTTTCTGTCGTAGCAATATGGGCGATTTTCATACCTATGTAAACTTACGCCTAGATTCCCATGTGCTTAAGCAGTAACTACAAAACACCACCTGCTACGATCCTTAAGGGTTCAACGTTATCTGGCATTACGGAATCGCACTTTTCCATGTTACTATCCATTTCTGTCGCTCAATACAGTCATTTCATCATCTGCCTAGCCTTTTCCCAACTATATTGGGGTCGGCTTCCAGTCTAACCGGATGCAGCTGAATACCAGTATTTTACATGGAGCGACTGCCTATCTGACCTCCACAACCCAGGTAGTACTGGGTAATACGATAAAAAACAGTCAAAACAGTCATTTGCTACAGCGAAAAACTGCCTGCTGACGATCGTATCGTCGATGCTGTGCCGCATGTGATGGCATTCCCGCTCTGTTAGGTCTGTAGCGTGACACATCACCAATACGGTCAGAGTACGTCCTTCTAATCGTAATTGACCGGCAACGAATCCCCACTAAGGACTGTTCCCGAGAACATTCTAATGGAAAAACTCAATAACAAAAGCAAGCTTATACTGATTCGATGAGAAATTCTGTTCAGCTGCATCTGGTTAGAGTGCAAACCGACTCGAGACATAGTCTAGAAATGCAAAGATGATAAAAAAGCACTCCCGTTTCTCAAAGCATTTCTCTTATGTCTAACATTTTCTCTGCTGAAAGGAATTCTCGCTGTTTCGCTAGCTCGATCTGTTTTTTTGTAGCAGCTACTATAGAAGTATGTGGTTTTATAAAATTTTGTTGGCAGTTTTTAGAACAGTATATTATACTTGCCCAGAAAACAGTGGCGAGATGATTTGGACGCGCATCACCAGGGCTGGTTCGAGATGGCGCAGGAGAAGTGTACCTGGAAGGATATGGGGAAGGCCTTTGCCCAGCAGTGGGACATACCGGCCAATAAAAAAAATATACTTATGTTTTAATGTTATGCGCTATGTTATATTTATCAGTAACATGGAGCGATTGCCTATCTGACCTCCACAACCCCGTTAGTACTAGGTAATACAATACCCCTTCGTAAGACTGGTTGTCAGACTTTTTGAGCCACTGACTACCTAACGACTGTCAAAGATCTACAAATGACACCCACATTTCTAATAAGCTTTTATTATAATAAAACCCATCGGGCGTTTTCTTATCAGCAAAAATGTTGAAGTTTCACACAAACTTTCAAATCCCATATTGTAACTTTGTTGTCAAAGTTTGTTTTACCTGCACATCTATTTAAGCAAAACATAGTTTATTTCAAGAAACACAAGTTGCAACACTACACAAATTTCAAACCGAGATAACGCAACTAACAGATGACAGGAACTCGAGTGCGTACGAACGAACCAACGAAGAGAGCTCGCAACAGCTGAGTCGAGGCGAACGTTTATCGTTGAATGAGTGTTGTGAGTCAGACGGTCACGTGGTGTGTTGCGTGTCAGCCGTGGCAAAGATTAAGTATGGCGGAAGAGACAGATCGAGAATTTTGAAGAGGTTATCAATGGGGTCGATTTTATTTGTTAACAATATTTTAAGTCTATTATTCCATCCTTTTATTCAAAAACATTTTTAATATCTATCTAAAAGAAAAGTTTCGAATCGTATGATAATCGATTGAGATAATGATAATGACTGTCCATTTATAAAACTTATAAATAATCGATTATAACGCGTCAATTAACATTGTCATAATGCGTCATTGTACGTCATTATGAAGATATCAGTCGATTTACATTTGTTTCCCTACGTAATTATTTTAGTCATTGACAAATTATCCATTTGTTTTGTACCTGGGACTCGTAGGATAATCAGCCTGAAATGGCCGCACTACTGGAGCACAGGCGTCCTAGTCTGTGATCGATTGGGCCGGTATTCCACCACGCGGGTCCAGTGCGGAATTAATTAACTCCAGCTAATTAACTTTCTCTCAATAATCCTCCAGACCGAATTTTGGCCGAGATATATTATTGTATTTATAAAAATTATGCGTGTGCGCAAACACAGGTGTACGGTCTCGTCCCATCGTCCATCGAACTTGAGACAAACGGGGCAGTTTCTTACTCTCAATACTCAGTAGGCATAGTTTACACAATATGGCTTCCCAGTCTGCACACTAATCTATGTCAAGTAGTTCTCGTCACCGCGGGCGCATACATACAATACGTGTTTTGCTCGGCTCACAGTCACAGCTGATGCGAACTGGCCGAATATTGTGAAATATTAACAATGAGGTTTCTTTACTCGAACAGAATACACTCAAATTGTTCTATTGTTACTGGCTGTTAAAGATTTCATACACCTACCCTACTCCTTTATTTTTTTAACTTTCAAAGCTCGAATGAAAAAGAAAAAAGAAACTAATTTGAAATATTTTCTCTGTGACTTAGATATTGGAAATGATGACCTTTGATCAAGAATGCTATTTTTTCAATATTTGGCAGACTGACAGCGTATGGCTGGAATGTACAGGCATAGACATCTACGAATCTTCATCTCTGAATTTATTGATATTGAAGTCTGAGAAGATGATTTTTATTCTGTGCACCAGTGGCGAAGGTCCCATACAAGTCGATTCCTACCGGATTCCCCTTGAAAAATGGCAGAGTCAGTATTTTATAGACAAATAATATAATATGATGATGATGAATATAATCACATTAAAGATATGTACTCCGGCTTATAAAAATTGACCCTTCGCTACTGCTGTGCACTGCAATTTGCCAGATGCCAACCGCAGAATAGAGACTCCTCTGTACTGTGAAAATGAATGAACATCGTCAATGCTCCTTTGAATCATGTGTGCGTATTGCGTTATAATAACCGGTTTCACATCAGGGGCCCTGCTGTAATCATTTGCAGGGCAGGTCAAGGAGACAGGTAATAGTTGAAGCGCACATGGTACAGCACATCAAGCTCTACATAACCAGTATAACCTGACTTCACTTTGTATGAGCTTCCCGTACGATGAGAGATCGGGTTTATTTGGTTTTGCGTAGCTTGATTGGCTGCCGTGCGCACGTACAGAATCGCATGACAGGTGACTGTTCTGTTAATTACCTTGCTATAATTATGGGCCCCTATGCACAATACTGGTATTCAACTGCATTCGATTAGTGGGCAGATAGCGATGATCATTGATTTTCCATACGTGTGTTACGGTATGGTTGTGAAGGTCAGATAGGCAGTCGCTCCGTGTAAAATACTGGTATTCAGCTCCATCTGGATAGACTGAAAGCCGACCACAACGTAGTTGGGCAAAAATTAGGCAGATGACGACGATGGTTGCTATAAGCGTCTATGGTTACCACCAGGCTAGTCTTAGATAGCGCAGGATTCGAACCTCCATTCTAGCGCTATTGAATCAACAAAATCCTCTATACCAACATTAAATTAACAGAAATTAATAATCACTTAAAGAGAATTGGGTAGTTATGAAATATTACTACGTCCATCGGAATTCTGGCCGCTAGCCAGTCTGCGCCGGTTCAAACTGGTTTCGTGTGAAGCCGTAATCGTTTGTTGTCTACTAATGATATTGAAAATGGTTTTTGAAACTGGTAGCTTTGGGAATAGTCCTTTAGTTACCCTTCTTAATGTTTTTGGGCTGTATCAGCCTATCGCAGCCGCCTGGAAGGCTTCAAATTAAAAGTAGAACCACAGCACTATTGGAATGTCAAAATGACACATAACAAGTCCCCCCAAAAGGCAGTTTCCTAAGTTCCTAGTAAAACACTGACTGGAAAGAAGTAGCGTAACACACACCCCATCAGCAACACATCAGGCTGTTAGGTTAGGCTGGTAGCTGGTGGGCATAACTGTACATTTAGTTTGCATTCTCTAAACTCACGGGTTGTGTGACCTTACTCAGACTATTGCAGTTCACCGCTGGACTTTGGCTACTCTCAGCCCGCTCTCTGGCCAGTAAAGCGTCCTTATGTTTGCCAATTCGCAGTCTCCACGGGCTGTGTGTCTTGACTTAAAGTCCTGAGAAATTTTCTCTTTAGAATACATATGTTACCAGCTACATTAAGCTTTTAGAAAGGCACATAAGTGGAATCCAAAATATCAACCCGCCACGTAGACTGATCAAAGTACTTATTGCAGTGTGATTAATTTTGTAGTCAAGTTGATGAATTTTTCTTAAGTCTCCTAAGATGACTCAAAATACTGTAGTGCGACAATTTACTTGTTAAAACTATTAGCGACAGACTAAAAACTCAATTTTCATTCTGAATAATGTATGAATGAGTCGCCTCTCGCCTACGTAAAACGGAGTAGCGAGTTTCCATGCTAAAGCAAAATACTGCTCTATGGGTGTAAATGCGAAAATTTGTGGAGATGGATGAATGTTTGTTACTCTTTCACGTAAAAACTACAGAACGGATTTGATTATATTCGGCACCTATCTACCTTAACCTGGATTAACGCATGGGATACTTTTATCCCGGTAGAACGATTACGTAGGACAATTTCCGAACTCCACGCGGACGAAGCCGCGGGCATAAAGCGAGTTCATATTTTATACAGGGCGTAAACAGACCCTTCACATATTCGTCAACCAAGCATTCTGTACATCAAACTGAGTAACTTTACGCAAAAATTATTGCTGGGAATCGACTTTTTTTTTTGGGTGAAAAATCACGTTTTACGGCGACAGACTAAAAACTCAATTTTCCTTCTGAATAATGTATGAATGAGTCGCTTCGGCTCCCTTCGCGTCGCCTCTCGCCTACGTACAACGGAGTAGCGAGTTTCCATGCTAAAGCAAAATACTGCTCTATGGGTGTAAATGCGAAAATTTGTGGAGATGGATGAATGTTTGTTACTCTTTCACGTAAAAACTACAGAACGGATTTGATTATATTCGGCACCTATCTACCTTAACCTGGATTAACGCATGGGATACTTTTATCCCGGTAGAACGATTACGTAGGACAATTTCCGAACTCCACGCGGACGAAGCCACGGGCATAAAGCGAGTTCATATTTTATACAGGGTGTAAACAGACCCTTCACATATCCGTCAACCAAGCATTCTGTACATCAACTGAGTAACTTTACGCAAAAATTATTGCTGGGAATCGACTTTTTTTTTTGGGTGAAAAATCACGTTTTACGGTAGGACTCGATGGAAAGCACTCAAAGCATTGTGTTGATTTATGGATTGAATAGTACGGGGGTCGTGGAGGTGTGTAAAGTTAAAATCTTACATTAAAAACATGTATTTAAAAAAATACTTGTGAAAAAGTTGGATTGACCCCCAATATCTCCGTAACTAGAAAGTTCCCAGGTATGGTCTAGAACAAAAAAAATATCGCAGTGACGGGGAGAACAAGTGCCTTTCGTTTATGCTAAGGGTCTATTTATACCCTTTATATGAGTGAGAAACACGTTGATTTTTCACGTTTTATTGACTTTTATTGAACATGCTTTTCTTATGGATTGTATTTAATGATTTCTTTATTTGTTTTCAGGTAAGTACCGAGACAATTATTTCACACAAACCAGTGCTCTATTTTACGGTAATGTACTTTTAAGTTTATTTTCGACACTACTGTTGTCGGTGAAGGAAAACATCGTGAGGAAACCTGAACTTATAATTAATCATCATCTGCCTAGCCCTTTCCCAACTATGTTGGGGTCGGCTTCCAGTCTAACCGGATGCAGCTGAATACCAGTATTTTACATGGAGCGACTGCCTATCTGACCTCCACAACTCAGTTAGTACTAGTTAATACGATACCCTTTGGTAAGACTGGTTGTCAGACTTTTTGGGTCACTGACTACCTGCAACGACTGTCAAAGATCTACAAATGACAGCCGGGACCAACGGCTTAACGTGGTTTCCGAGGCACGGAGGAAACTCGGTATGTAATGGGAGGTCACCCATCCACAGACCAACCTAGACAAGCACGGCTTAACCTAAAGATCGATCCGAGCGGTTGTTATAATTTAGCCACGACCTTAATGTGTTGTATGAAAACGAAAGCTGACAATTTAAGAATAGATCGTAGTAGGCTCACAGCCAAGTTCCTTTTACAACTCTTACAATGAGTGATATTCTATACTTGATAACTATTGCGCTTTAAGAGTTGATAGTTTTGTCTTGTACAGTATGCTCTTGCTCGATATGTAATATGAATGCGTATCGAACACTTTATTTAAGACTAGCTTTTGCTTAATGACTTCGCCCGTGTGGATGTCGTTAATTATCCCACCGGAACGTACTACCGGGATTAAAGGTATATCCAGGTTTACAAACTATCTGTATACCAAATTTTATCCAAAACCTTTCAGCCGTTTCGTGAAAGATTAACAAACATCCATTCAGCCATTGGCACAAACTTTTGCGTTTGTAGCAAGATTAAGAGCGTTTATACAGAAAGTGGGCAACTTCGCAAATAGCTGTCAAATATTTCGCTGTTTTGATTAATTTGGCAATATTACTGTATGGAAATACTAGTCAACTTAAATGTATATTGATTATGAATTGCAATAAATAATATCGTAAACCCGAATATATAGTTTGAGATATAAAAGAAGTATGTGGAAATTTTCCAAATGCCTGTTTTACTCCTAAAACGATTACAACATCAAATTCAGTGTTTTAATTGCAATACATTATTAATATTCTAGTTCACTAGTTAGCAATATTACTTATTTCCATACAGTAATATTGCCAAATTAATTAAAACTGGTAAATATTTGACAGCTATTTGCGATGTTGCCAAGTTTTTGAATGAACGCTCTTAAATGCTTCGGTTCGACTCCGTTTTCTAACTGGGTGTCTTCTGTTTTAAATGTTTTATCGGGTACAAAACCTGGCGGATTGCAATTCCGAAAGAAAAGAAAAAATATTTATTTGTCGTAGGGACATGACGTGCATACAAAATGACAAAATAACAATAAGCATACAACGCATAACAAATATTTATAAATACAACAGGACGGAACAAAACAGTTGACAGCTTGTACGCACTTCGCGGCGGCCAATCAAGCTATACAAAACCAAATTAATCTGATCTCTCATCGTACGGGAAGCTCATACAAAGCGAAATCAGGTTATACTGGTTATGTAGAGCTTGATGTGCCGCTGTGTGTACGTCGTGATTGCGACAAGCAGGTTACCACTCAGCATGACGCTGTGCTATGGGGGGCCCACAGCACAGCGCTGGTTTTCAGTGGTCACCCGAAAAACAACATACGGAAGCTAGACAGCATAAATAAATAAAAAACGGCACAAATATTCGAAAGCAACTACAACAGTAAAGCCGCCATGTCAGATCCTGTCAGACTGGTTTCTATCTAATTCTATGAATACGCTGCCGTAGATGTGGTCACAATTAAGAATTGTACCTTTAGAAAAACAACAAGCTTGAGAGCTTCTAAATGCCATGATTGCATCAAAAACCATAATATTACGACATATATGGAAATTTGTTATGCCATCGCCGGACGCGAGCTTTTTTTTTAAATTATATTAGCTCTCATTAACATAAAACATTAGTGGGATAAAGTAGTTTAAAGATGATATAAAAATAAAATTGAAACAGGTTTATGGTAAAAAAATATGGAGATTCTAATATGTCGCTAGCGCAGAATTTGTACTTAAAGAAGATCTAGAAGTATATCTGGTCTTCACGAGACATTTGTACAAAAAAATCCAAGCTATATCAAAAGATATCTAAAGTATGGATCAGAAATGTGTCATCGTAATCGCGCAAAAAATATTAATTTAGTGATCCCATACAATATTCCAATACCTACTCTACCTTCACAGCTGTTGTTTCTTTCGCGATTACCATCCTAGTCCCGTGGAATAAGTTGTTCAGTTTGATGGTCTAATATGACCACTCCCTTCTAATACAAGGTGTATTACATCGCTCGAAGTATTGCCCACGCTCGAGAACACGTGTGCTCCAGAACCTAAGCCTGTTGGTTTAATTGGCATGAAATAATATCTTCTCAAGTTGTTATTGTGCTATGTACCTAATTACCTATTCAGTGCGTAATTAAACTCACATCTGAAACACTTGTATCTACAAAATCGAGTAATTTCCAGACAACTGACAGTTGTCTACATTGCGCGACGATATCGGTGAACACATTCGAGCTGTGTGAAAGAAACCATTAGACAAATTGACAGTGTGTTATCGATAAAATCGGTGCACTGCAGACAAAGACACGTGGGAATGTCTCGACAAATATCGCGATCTTGTCTCTGCGGCTTTTTCCACTACCATTCAGTTTTGTAATTCCTGAAAATTCTTCTGTCCAACAAAAACATTAACTACTGAAGTTGTAATTATCTGTATTCTATGTTCAGAGAGTTATTGAGTGTGTAAAGGATTGTAGTAGGTGGTAGAACTCCTCCCTAGTTTCTACTCTGGATTAAATGACGTCATTTTATTTTGTTTTAATTCAAAAGGAACAACAAACAGCTGTAATATAGAACATAGAAATAAGAAATATACAAAACTTACACACAATATTGGAGCCACAACGCTGTTCACAGATTAACTATAGGCTACGTAACAGTGAAAATAGTCATCGTTAAACTATTGCTGAATAATTAACATCATTCTCTCTAATACGTCGAGAGAATAAAGCGCAGGCCACACCGCCAGCTGGCGGGCGGGCGAGCGACGCGAAAGACGCATCGTTTCACGTCTTTTCATACTTTGGTTCACACCGCGAACTATCGAAAGATACGAACGTAGTATGAAAAGGGCGCGTGGTTCGCGTCGCTCGCTCGCCCGCCCGCCTGCTGGCGGTGTGGCCTGCGCTTAAGGAGGTTATACTACAAGAATTTGTGTACGAAATCTCAACTAAAAAGTGTAAATTAAAAAAATAAAGATTATTGCAATCAAAAATAAACGACTTCAAAAAAAAAAACACTAAAAAGTGAAAAATAACTTTACTTACCTTCGGAAGTCGGTGACTTGTTTGTTTCATTGACTTTAGTGCCACTTTTTTGCAAAAATGATTTCTTTTTCATCTTTAACTTTCATTTAAAATATACCAAAAATAGTAATTCCCAGAAGTATAATCGAATACAAAAACAGTCTACTGTAAATATGATGTCAGGGACCAATATAACACCCAATGCCATCAAAAGTAGGCTTCCAATAACACGAGGCTAATTGAGATTCGAATCAAATTCACGAAATAAATTAATCTCATATCGGACAAAACATATAGACGATCTTTATTACAGTTCCCAACAATACCATTCATTAAAACAGAAATATTTCACGAAAAATAACTACCGTAGCTCCGTTTCGAACATTTTACTCGGATCATGGTATCCGGGGAACGCAGTACCCGCTTTCGGGAGCATTCAAATTGTTTTCGCGAAACAAAGAGGAAGTGAGCAATGTTGACTGTATAGGCATGACAGTTGAATAGTAATGTGAGCTGTGACTGGACTTCGAAAAACCTTTCCTCTGAAGTTTTGCAAATGTATGGAAAATTACTTTTTTTACCGAGGAATCTGTAATTTTGCGTTAAAAGAAAACCTTACAGATTTGCTAGGGGCCTAAAACGGCCACTTTGGTAGAATCGTAATAGGATAATAATATGAATCACGTAAAAATTCTTAAAATGGTTCCAGACGCTATTAATATTATGAATTATGACTTTGTGACCATTTTACACTAAATTGTAACGTAATTCATATTACTTTCCTATTATGATTCTGCTAAAGCAGCCATTTTAGGCTCCCTGTTCAGAGAATTAATCAGGCTTCCGAAAACCTGGCAACAGGGTATAATTTAATGCTCCGTCATTAACTCTATCAATTTTTAATATTCCCAGCTTTTTACGAAAGACCCATTCTAGATTTTTCGCTGCAGTAAGACCCATTATCCTCGCGTTAAGTTTTTCCTCACAATCTTCTTACTTTTGTCTAGCAAACTGGCTGTAATATCGTGACATAACACGACACAAGAATTTTTATACTTGAGAATAAAGCCTCCAATGAAAAAAGAGTAAGCTTGCAATCAAACTATCAGAAATACCATTTTTAAAGATGAGCGAAACATGCCGAAAATGTAAATGTCGAAACGATGGCAGTACAATTTGAATTGTAATCGAATTTGTTTGACTTTGAGATAACATTCAAGTATTTTCTTCGTCTCGAAGGCCCCTAAAACATTCTCATAAATGTGGGTATGTTTAGTGATCATGATAGCGTATTTTTTGATCTTTAAACCTAATAAAATACTTGGGATCGAAAACAAAGAGGATACCATCATCATCTTCCTGCCCTAGTCCCATTCTATTTGGGGTCGGCTCAACACGTTTTTTTCTTCCATTCTCCCCTGTCAGACGTCACGGCATCATTTTAGTCCTTCCTCTTTCATAACAGTCTTCATCCATCTTTTAGGATAGTTTTACTTAAATATGTTTATCTCTCACAAAATATAATAGAAAGCGAATTTTGTTTCATTCTTCTCAATCCTTATTTATTAGGGGTATCTTAACTTATCAGTCGGCCTATATCTCAGTATTGATCCTCTTTCTTGCTTTATCATCATCTTTTACGCAATATATCTATCGTTTCTTTTCTTTCTTAGTTTCATAAAGAGTGTAAAAAGACCCTTGCCGAAAGGCACTTGTTGTCCCCGTCATTGCGATATTTCTTTTTGTTCTAGACCACACCTTATAGTTACGGAGATATTGGGGGTCAAAGTTCTAACTTTATCACAAGTTTTTTTTACATTTTTTTAATGTAAGATTTCTACTTTAAACACCTCCACTACCCCGAACTGTTCAATCCATCCATCAGCACAATGTTTTGAGTGCGTTACATTGAGTTCTACCGTAAAATGTGATTTTTCACCCCAAAAAAAAGTCGTTTCCTAGCAATGTTTTTTGCGTATAGTTACTTAGTTCGGTGTACATAATGCTTGGTTGACGGCTTCGTGAAGGGTCTGTTTACACCCTGTATAGTGCAATGAGAAACAAAATCTTCTTTATATTTATCATCTCTCAAACATACTTAAGTTGTGGACATCATAAATCAAACCAACCATTTCACTGTACACAAATAAACTCGCGAACTTATAAAATAAAACGTGGAAAGCGCATTTCGATATTCTACGTGTTACGTGCAATATTTAAATAGTTGGCAACTGTGTATCTATGTGTACGTTCGGAACGTGTCGGGTGCCGTAGTACACGAGCCGTGATTAGTTGCCAGACGTCGCCTACTGAGCCAACTGAGCCTACTGAGTTACCCTTTTCGCTGAACTTATAGTAATTGGCTCGTGCAGATAAAATCTAGAATTATGTATGCTGAATGAAGTTCTTCAGCTACATTCATTCGTAGGACTCTGGATAAAGCCGTCATTACATACAAGGTCTGTGTATGATGAGATTTCCTATCGGCAAATAATTACCCTTCCATATAAACTTTAACACTACTTCACTTTCGTTATCGCTTCTAAACACAGCAGGTAAAGGTTATGTGTTGTCTATCAATAAAATTATTTTTAATGAGTATACCTGTTATAAATACGTCATCACTACCATAATCCTATTACCTAAAATCCATTTACATAGAAGGTATTACATATTCATTGTAGTCGATTCAAGTCCATTAGGTATACTAGTTCAAACAAGAGATGTTCAAAATAGTTTTAGAACAGACACAACAATACGTAATACTTAAACAGTTAGCAATTTTAGAAAACAATGTCTGCCTCGACTATACATTAGTAGCCAGATTATTACTTGCTTCGGTGAAAGAAAACATCGTGAGGAAACCAGCATGCCTGAGAGATATTTCTCGACGGCATGTTAAGCCAAGTCAGAGGTCCATGGGTGACATAAAAACACCAGGTTAAGCACTAACCACACGATAAAGAAGATTAGTAGCCTATGCTGAATCAAAACTGTATGTATCCTCCGACCCACGCATTGAATTCAAATCTTTCCATTACAAAAACAAAATTTATATAAAAGCAGTAGCCCTAGCATGAACGCACGGAGTAAACGTAATGTAAATTCAAACGATTTTAAATTTCAAAATACTCGCACATAATATAAAAATAGTTTTAAGACTAAACTTACACTGATACTTATCCCACTTAATGCCATCTTCCATGATTTTCAATTATTCTGATCAATATCGGGAGCTCAGAATACACAGACAGTGTAAGTTTTAAGAGACTTTTATGAATTTTAAAATACGAAGACTTGTCGTCTACCAATCCTCACTGGACCTGCTAGTAGATTACTGTCCGGTTTCCTTACAGGAAAAGGATCGGCTTCAGCAGTGGGAAAATATGTAAGACTATATTCATTTCTATGGGTGGTACTAAGGATGCCTATCACCTTTTTTTTTACCAAAATCCTATAGCTGTATTTCGATAAAAAAAATGTTGAATTTACATAACGTTTTGGTCCCGCGTTCGTGCTACGACCTCGGAACTTGTCAACGCCATCACTACGTAACTGCAGTGTTTGTGACAGTATTGTGACAATTTCTCTAAAGCTGCGAGCAGACGGACCAGACTAGACGCTTAGAAGGCTATCAAGGGCTCAATACAAAACAACTGTTACGTTACGTTTCGAACTATTGGATCAGCTCCAGCGCCGTTATTGTCGTTATTAAAAGGACGGAATGTGCACGTAGTTGTTGTGCCTGGAGGAGAGTGGGCAGATGTTTGGTAAATGCTGTTGAGTTTACAGAGTAGTATTGGTCTTGGAAAATTTACAGGAAATAATACGGCTCTGTCAAATGCGTGGGAGGTTTTTTAAGAGAGATTCACAGATTTTTATCTAAGTGAAGAAAACGTTTCATACGAACTTACTGTTTCATTGATAAAATTTATAATCGTATAGTACATTCACTTACTGACTATGAATATTATTTGCTTTAGAATAAGTGACGTAGGGCGAAATTCATAAATCGCATTGTGAACTAAAATAGAAGCGGAAAAAAAAATATACTGATACGACACTGAAGTATTAGGAAACTTATTGTGTAACGGTGTGACGCATTTATTGACGTCGAATAGAAGCTTCTTAATATAACAACACACACTTCTGTTCCAGACACAATATCAAGTAGATACCTTATGTACGTGTCAGTCTCACATCAATAAAATAACTTTTTCAGATCTTGGTAGCTTCAAGTTTTATCTATTACAGCAATTTGGCGTAATGGCATTCACTCCCTCGTAAAATTCGACCTAGAAGTATGGAAATGAACGCGAAAGACTCGTAAATTTGTCTACCAAGCCCAGAACTTGTTCCTTAAGCAAAAAGACTGGCATAGAGCCAGAAAACCAAGAATGAGAAAGGCCCAAGTTTTCTTCAGGTTAAGAAAAACGTGCTTGCAGTTGGGGCCGTAACTTAACACCCTCGCCTTCAGACTGAGATGTGCTTATAGTGCAGTTTTTGCCAGCTTTATTTAAGTCCCAGTTTGTACTGGGACTGGTGGCGAGTTTCATCATGTGCCTAGCCTTTTCTCAACTATGTTGGGGTCAGCTTCCAGTCTTGGTATTTGCGTAACACTCAGTTCTTTGGTAAGACTGGTCATTAGACTTTGGAGGGTGGCTAGTCTAGACTCCAAGGGAGACTTCTGGCGAGTAATTCATCATGATCTTCATTCTCCTACTCTTAATTCAACTTATTTAGAGTCGGCGCAGCATGTTATCTTCCTTTCACACTTCTCCATTAGTCTTCATCTCAGTTCAGTATCTTTTACAAAGTCCATCCACCGATTCTTTCGTCAAGAAATACTTAAAGGAAAATCCCAAATACACAACACAATCTGAGGATCGAACCGGGATCTAACACCGTGCATATTGTAACAACTTCTAAAGCCAATAAATACACCTATAGTCGTTGTCAGGGCAATATAACGTGGTTAGAATATATTATTAACGGTCCTAGGTTTCCTCATCAGTTTTCCTTGGCCGTCTGGCGATACACATTTAAATTTTGCACAGATGTTGCAAAGTACTGACACACGTGTGCGTTAATGAATACCGATATTGTAATGTTCAATCTTACGGGTAAAGTTATTTCATTTTGAACTTGTAAGGTAGGAGATCTGTCTGTTGAGAAGACGTAAACTTTGTCAACTTTTTCCGCTTAATTTTGTTGCCCCGTGGCAACTGGCAAATTTCAAATTCTGAGGTGAGGTAGATGACATCTTGAGCTGTTTCATTACATGCTCGAGTCCTGTGAATTTGATTATAATTTTCTTGTATGTTAATTGACCTATAAAGTAAGGATCAGGTACATAGTCAATTTTCTTTTAGATTTTGAAACATTGTATTGGTAGTCCAGTCTAGGAATCGTATTAACAGAAAGACATTCACTAATATTAGCGCAATTAAAGCTTATCCTTCATAACATATTTCATTTTTTATCAAGTTGTTATGCTAGCTTCAATTGAACATCAATCACGAAATAAAAATATGACACCATATAAAATTTATATTCCCTCTTCACAGAATGCTACATGCAATATTGGTTATTGATTTTCATCGGAACGGATTTCATTGTATTAATTGAAACCAATTAATTTCTCTATTGGACCCTGTGCTGAGTGTCTGTTGTTGAGCTATTGGAAAATTTAACTAGATTTTAGACAGATTTCATTGTGCAGTCGTCATTAATTGGAGGGAAAGCGAATGATTACATTTTCAAGCGCATGCTTTTGAAACCAGTTTTAAAGGAAAATGATTGTTTAGATCAGATATGTTTCAGTTTAACTCAATGTCTTGAGGAAAAGTTGGAAGATGAGTGTGGATGGTTATAAGAATAGGAGAAGACTAAAGAAACGATGGATGGATTGTGAAAGTTGATATGGTAACAAAGGGATGAATATTGAGATGAAAGAGAGGAAATTATTTATTTGGAAGTGCACCACATGCTAGGAAACGTTTACGGGAAACGGGCATCATCATCATCTGCTTAGCCGTTCCCCAACTATGTTGGGGTCGGCTTCCAGTCTAACCGGATGCAGCAGAATACCAGTATTTTACATGGAGCGACTGCCTGCCTGACCTCCACAACCCAGTTAATACTGGATAATACGATACCCCTTGGTAAGACTGGTTGTCAGACTTTTTGGGCCACTGACTACCTGTAACGACTGTCAAAGATCTACAAATGACAGACGGGACCAACGGCTTAACGGAAGTGGAAGTGGAGTGGGTGTGGTTGTAAGTGTATGCATGTAAAGAAACATAAACGGAATTAAATACTAACTATTTAGATCATTGCTGTTCGTGATATGACTTACTACACAGATTCCAAAAACCTTAATTGCGATTAGTGTAGAAACATGATGATGGTTCAGTGGAATAAAACTGTTTTTCGTTTAGTGTTGAAATACGCTTTTCAGAAATATTTCTTGGTGATTTATCATACGTCTATGTGCCTTTCTTTAACATACTATCACAATATGTCAAGCATACCCACATATTTGTATACATATAACTGAACAAAAATAGAAAGGTTTACACTTGAGAGTCTAACCTCTGTATCTGGACATGTCTAGGTCAATGTGATCAACTAAGAGAATTATTAATGAAGTGTGTGACGTAACGCCTGGTTTGTATAGATTAGTCGTTTTTGTAAGTCAATGGCATTCTCCTAATCTTTTCTCAGTATATTTGAGGTCGATGCAGTGTTTTAGCATGATATACGCGTGGACGACGCACTAGTCCTAAGAGCCGAATCAGTGGTTGATCGCAATCGATCATATATTATGATCTCCTTTTTTTTTTTGTTGTTTTATTTTAACATTTTTATTGTATAAATTTAAGATTTTTTTATTTTTTAAATATTTTTTTTTGTGCTTGTTGTGTGCATTTGTGGAATGGGCCAAATAAATATGTTTTCTTTCTTTCTTTTTTTTTCTTTCTTTCTTTCTTTCAATCCTGACTTTATATAATCTCGCTCACGTAACCAGGGTTCTGTACCCGGAGACACCGCGCCATCTCCACGGTCGTCGACCTACACTTTGCTGGTCTTCTTCTTCCATTCTTCAATTATTTTTCATATCACCTCTCGCATCGTCCATCCATCGTTTCTTTGGGCTTCCCCTTAGTTAGACAATGGCTATAGCAATATTGTTACTTTACTTGTGAGGCGGAGTGGCTTCAGCCAGGATATAAAAGAAATATACTGTCTTATAACAAGTGATTCATCTACTTTATTTTACTGAGAGGATAAGTATGTCTTATGTATGTGTGACGGCGCTCCCTCATCGGGGGCATTCACCTGTAATATAACAATCCATACAGAAACAAGTGAATCTGAATATTACAGGTGAATGCTGGGATGTCAGGCAGCTCCGTAACACCTTGCTGAGATCGTAAAGCCAAGGGACTAGCTAGGCTAGACTTCTAAAAATACTTCACTTAAAGCACTTACCATTCTAGAATCCCATGTTTAAAACTTTACAGTAATAATGTTTGCTCTTAATTTAATTGTGTGACGTAACGTGGCGCCAGCCATCGTTCCGCTCAAGTGTCAAGCAGTAATTTCATCTATTACATATTGCAAAACTTCGTTATTCAATTTCGCCCACGATGTGCCCTAGACGTCGTCGATTACGTCACCTAGAGACGAAGTAAAACATCTTACATTAATTTATGTAAAAACTGTCCTGTCTAGATCCTCACTCAAAAAAACAAAACAGTTTTAAAAAAATGTACCTAAATTACTGGCTATTAGAGATCTTACTCATCCCTTCAAAAAAAGAAACCATGAACATAATCGCAACATAAAAAAAACATATTTTAAATAAACCGTCAAAGTCTGGAGCCCCAGACGTTACGTAAATCGCCGATGCGACATCGGGGAGACGTACTCATACAATAAAAGAAAAAAAAAACGGGCATCGTTCCAGTAGCTATATTGCACTACGGGGACAAGCGTTTAATGTGCAGACTTCCGCTGATTTCGTGATGATGTTCTTTTTATAGGACCTCTGTGGTTTTGTTCTATTAACTGTTTTGACATGGAAAGAAAAAGAAAAAAAAAAATTGTTCTATTATGTTGACTCACTTTGGTTAGTCTTCAGAAGACAAAAGTCCGAAATATGACCCCCATACCACCCCATAACTTGTGTCTCATCATCTTCCTGTCTTTGTCTCATTCTATTTGGGGTCGGCGCAACACGTTTTCTTCTTCCATTCTCCCCTGTCAGACGTCACGGCATCATTTACTCCTTTCTCTTTCATATCTTTCCTTACACATTCCATCCATCTTTTCTTTGGCCTTCCTCTCTCTCTCCATCCATCAACATTCATGTCCATTACACTTTTAGTCACATGCGTTTCATCCCTCCTCATTACATGTCCATACCAAGGCAAACCACTTCCTTTCAATTTTTCTGTAACAGGCGCCACTTTCAAACTTCCTTGTCTGCTAGCTTCTTTATTAGCACAAGTTGACCTGACTGTGTCATTCGCAGATATTAAATTGTCCTTACGGCAGAGGCCCTAAAATCTGACAAGCTGTCTTAGTATCATGTTACCCAGGAACTGGTTTGTGGAGATCTGATAGGCAGTCGCTTCATGTAAAATGTTAGTTCTCAGCTGCATACGGTTATACTGGAAGCCGGCCCAAAGGTGACTGAGGATCATGACAAATAATTTAGGACTTTGACACCTATTAACTTTAAACAATGCAAAGGTTACTTTAAAACAATTAAAAAACGTCTTATCGCGTCTGCAATTATAAAAAGGTTATCATTAATCCCGGTCATACTTATAAACAAATAATTTAACAGACAGAAATTAAATTTAAACCGAAACAGAATGATATCACCATACGACTGTTTCATTTTCGTCGCATAAAAAAACTTGCAGACATCCAATCAGATCAAACACTAGCAATTAAACTAAATATCTTTATTTTAAACTAGTAACCCGCCCCGGCTTCGCACGGGTGCAATATATTTATATAAACCTTCCTCTTGAATCACTCTATCTATTACTGAAACCCGCATCAAATTCCGTTGCGTAGTTTTAAACATCTAAGCATACATAGGGACAGACAGCGGGAAGCGACTTTGTTTTACACTATGTAGTGATTACAAAACATTGTGTAACTTTTACTTGCTCTAAAGAGTCGACATTGATACGTCATAATGTTAATTAATCAGCTGTTTATGTGTTTACTCTGACGAGGTATATTTTTGGATGCACAAGGCAAGCAAGAGGGACGTACTAGTTATGTTGTACTTAGAAGTTTTGTACAGTCATTAAAAGTGAAAATAATAAATCTTGTAGCTAGTTACTGCTTCTTGTAAACAATTTTGTGCGTGTGCATTAGAAGAATTTTATCATTGTTATACATCATATTAATCTTTCTATTTTTATTTAGGAACTTTGATATTATTCGTCAAAGTGCGTCTTAAACGTCATTATTGCATAACAATATGTTAAACCTGTCAGTATTCTGTTGTGTGTTAGCTAATAAATGAATTTGAATTTGATGTCGTAAAATTTCGTCCTCTGTGTTAATAACTCACCTTTTGGGTAGATATTACGCGTTCAACAATAATTAATATAATTATTTTGGTCTTCATATTGAAGAAAATGTTGTGAGGAAAGTTTTGAGTATGAATGTGGATAGATGGTGAGTAGAGGAAGACCAAAGGAACGATGAATGAACTTTGTAAAGAATGGTATGGCAAGAAAGGAGGTGTTTGATGAGATGACGAGTAATAGAGAAGTATGGAAGAAGAAGATATGCTGCGTCGACCCCTAATGAATTTGGATAAGGGCAAAACAATGATGACGATGATTTTGGTCTCCATATTGCGTGTGTGTTAATTTCTCGTCTAGTTTCCTTCTTCTTCTGTCTCCTTCGCTGACAGTACATACAAGATCTTGTAAATAATACTAAATATAACCTTAGTTAAATATGGCTTGGCTGTTAAATCCATCGATGACTAAACTATGTGAGGGTCAGCGTCCCAATGTGAGCTGCGGTTTCGGTATCGGTATTTTACGTCGATGAAGTACCTGGTTTATCCTACATAGGACCACATACCTAGACTAGCAATAGAGCTATTATAGGTATTCGTTTAAATATGGCTAACTTAGTATAGGGATTGAAATATTAGGTAAATATTACTCGGTTAGATCGTTTGTAAGAGATTGGCTGGAGAAAACCGATCAGAGATTAGAGTGAAAGGTTATGGGGGCGAACTTTGGCCAGCAGTGCGAATATATAGATGATAAAGATCAGTGTGATTTTGGCAGTGACGCATAAAATAGTGGAACGATTCTTTCTATTGTGCTCATGTCATTTTTTGTCACATATTTACTTAGGATGAAGCGCGAAACTAAATCCTAGTTCTTCCATAGAAAGTGTATTTTACCAAGATACTTCTTATATTTACAAAAATGATCATGTATTTTTATGGATATTATGCTACAGCTATATTATATTACTAGCTGTACGCGGCATGCGTTGCACTGCAGCTTTTTCAACCTACTCCTTGTGTTTTTACTACTCTACACCTACCTACCATCTACCTACTATTTCCGGGGTCAAAAGTAGGCTATGGTTTAATCCAGAATATAAGCTATCTTGATACCAAATTTTATCAAAATCCGTTAAGCTGTTTAAGCGTGTAGCAGTAACAAACATACACACAAACACACTTACAAACTTTCACCTTTAGAATATTAGTGTGATTATTCTGGCTGGGATTCGCAGTTCTTAGAACATTCTCCTTTATCCTATCTCTATTCCAAGTTCCCAAAGGATTTAAACTGGTACTTACGGGAATGTACATACACTTACTACAATTCTAATAATTCGTTGTTCAAAGTAGAATCTTCAGCCATTTACAAACAAGCGACGCTCTACAAACTATGATGCAAAGCAAATAGACCGCTCGGTCACCACTAGAAATATAAAACAGTAGATCAACTGAACTGATCAACTTCCCCAATTTTATTTCTTCTCGCCAAGTTATAAGGAAGTCATCCACTAGGTTCCGTCAACTTTTTGTCTTTTCTATTGTCTACTATTCGATACATTAGGGTCGTCCATCATAATCATTCAATCGCGGGACCACAAACCCTGCAGAAAGCGTAACTGATAGTATTGATGCTATAACCCAACCAACTCACAGCGCCTTTCATTGTCCATGCGTCCATTGTGTTAAGTTGCCCTACCGTATATTGCATGTACTGTGGTCAGTTTACCCTACATTCAACTTTAATGGGTTGTAATCTGGTTTATATATTACGCTGACCGATGTCTGGAGTATTTCGCATGCCCTTGCGACATTTGCTATGTTTAGATATTGCTACAGTCTGTATTGATAGTAGCTGTGATAGTCTAGTGGTGTGCCGTCGGACTACCAAGTCCATAGGTCTCGAGTTCGAACCCAAGGCATGCACCTCTGATTTATATTGTATAATTATCACTTGCTTCGGTGAAGGAAACCAGCATGCTTGAGAGATATTTCTTGACGGCATGTAAAGGCAATCAGAGGCCCATGGGCGGCATAAAAACTCTGATACCAGGTTAGGCACTAACCACTAACACGATAAAGAAGAAGGCCCCCTCAATCCAGTAACTGGATATTAAGATAACATAACATCACGCCTGTAATCCACCAAGGGTTAGGCAGAGGTGAACCTAATAGTACACCCACATTTTGCCAATTATGTTTAAGTCCCATGTAATAAGGGGCGAGCCTATTGCCACCAACCGGGCGTAAATTCAGACTCCGTGGCTGCTACTGAGAAATTGATGGAAAACCCAATTACACTTTGCCCGACCCGGGAATCGAACCCAGGACCTCATGCTCAGCAGTCGCGCGAGGCAACGAAGCAGTCCCTACCACGCGCTATCACGATTTCCCTTGACAATACTGGTTGTCAGACTTTTAGGATTTACAGGCAGGCTTTTTACTATGTAACACAAATTATAACTTTTCATTCTACCAAATAATTTCCTTCCACATTCAACAGAAACCTGAAAAGTTCAATCGAAGCGCACGAACTATTTTTATAATGGCCAATCACTTGCTTCTTTTATCGCATCGACTTTAATTTGATTTAACGTTCGCTGGAGTGTCTACCAAACGTTTTTATTGCTGTGTTTGTCATCCATAAAACGAATCGTACGACTGACATAGTCAAGTAGCTTTTACTACTCGCCGTTTTGAATCAATTTGCCTTTTAAAGTACCATTTCTGCCTAACCCATCGAGGAAATTCAGGCTTGATTTTATATAAATAAAAAAAAAAAAAAAACTAAAAAAAAAAGTTAAGTTTAGATTATTATTAGAACTTATAATTTTTGTATAAAATGGTGCAATAAAATAAACTAAAACTAAATATTACATTTAAGACTTACAAATTGATTAGTACTCAATTAAATATAATTATGATCTATAATGTAAAATACCACAAAAGCCATTTTACTATTTTAATTTAATATTTCTTAACTTTTTAAAAAGCGCCTTCATCCTCTCTCCTATTACCAATTAATTTAACTTTGCTGTGCCCGACAGGGTCCATAATTGATTCAATGTTTTAACATACCAACTGTTTTATTTAACATTGTGGAATGCAATAAAGTATTGAGTATTGAGTAAAAGGGTTTTTAATGGTCGATGAATTAAATAGAAGTGTTGATGGAAAGTCCATAAAAGTACACTTCAGTTGCCCAAGCAACATTGGTAAAATTACAGGTTTCGACTCTACGGTTGAAAGTGTTCGCTAACTCCTTGGTGTTGCAGGTGTGTCGATAGGTGGCGGGAACTGCTTTTCTTCTAATAAGGCGTCGAAATGTTCGGTTCTTCTAAATAAAACCACATAGTAATCCTTCTCGGTACTCGTTTAGGGGCTCCGTGTATCCTGACGCAAAGCCACATTGTTGACAGCAATACATGTTTCCAGCCACCCATAAATTGTTGCTGCAACAATGTTTTGCTTCGATGTATGTTTTACATGTATACGTAGCTTAATGCGCATCGACCGTAACACAACTATAGACCGACCGCTTTAATGAGTCCTCCGCCTTGCCCCATTAAAGGCACATTAAGCGTCCACAAATTCTTAACAATATCCCACAGGTTATTTGCTTTAAAATAACCATAATCAACGTAGGTATTACGATACTAATTGAACCAATACGTGATTAACTTTCAGAATATTCCATTTAAATTAATACCTTCGCGAGGACTTGTTAAAGCGGTCCGTCTATGGCCACTCCCTCATATTTAAACGTAAATCACGTAAATGATTTTGATCAAAACAGCCTGTCATATAATCTATACGCTGCGATGACGTAGGGAGGTGACGTTATATCGCTAAAGCGTGGAAGTTCTGTTTATTTATCTCAAGTTATCCCAGTAGACATATCTTAGTATTGACATACAGTATTTCGACTAGAGACAAATGGTCGGATTCGTTTTACACACACATGCAAAGCGTTTAGACAAATTCTAGGCATGTTTCTGGTTACGGGTCCCTCGTGTTTAAGATGGAGCCGTAGCATCGAGACAAGTATAGACCTCATCTATCGCTTTCCATCAGGCGTGATCGAGTTCAAGAGCAGGCCGATTTTGTAATAAATAAAAAAATGGTGAGGTTATGTTTTACCCTTTTTAGTTGCATTATACCACACCCGGAGCTCATGGCTAAACAATAACAGCCGCTCGGGTCGATCTTCAGGTTAAGCCGCACTTGCCTAGGTTGGTCCCTGGATAGGTGACCACTCATAACATACTGAGTCTCATCCGTGCTTCGGAAAGCACGTTAAGCCGTTGGTCCCGGCTGGCAAGTGTAGATCTTTCAAAATCGTTAAGTTTCCCGAAAGTCTGACAACCATTCTTACTAAGCGGTATCGTATTACCCGGTACTGACTGGGTTATGGAGGTCAGATAGGCAGTCGATCCATGTCTCCATGTAAAATACTGGCATTCAGCTGCATCCGGTTAGACTGGAAGCCGACCTCAACATAGTTGGGAAAAGGCTACACTTTACATTGTAACTAGAAGTTATTAAGGGACCATCATGTTGTCAATTCAAACGAAAAACAACGTAATAAAGGAGCTAACTCATAAACTACTCAAGCAAACTTAATACAATTTATGTGGGACGCCGTGCGGGCTTTCTCTACTACTAAATGAAAAAAGAATCTCGTAAATCGGCTTAGTATCACGTACATCGGCGGCTAGTAAGCTGTGTACACACATGAAAAAAAAGATGCCGGTGGAACACATAAGCTTTTCCTTTTTCAGAAGTCTGTTAAAAAGACACTAGTTGGTTTTATCATCATCTTCACGGGCAGCCTTGTTCCACTGATCGCTGAGTAAAGCCCTCTTCCCTTTGTGCTATTCTTCCCAGGTGTGCGCGAGCCTCAGCCAGGTCTTACCCGCGATCTTCTGAATCCCACCCACCCATCTGGCTCTTGGTCTGCCAACACTTCTTTTAATAGTTTACTAGTTATCTTTACGATTTGGATGAAAGGAGCTTAATTGTATGCTCAAAGCTTTCATTCATTAACACGATATTCTGGTCTAGAGAACGTTTGCACCTTTTCATTTTCCGTGCGAATTGAGAATTGAATTAGCTTAGTTTAAAGCTTTTAGCTCTTGTTAGTTAGGATTTATCTGAGTTAAATCGGTAATGAAGCTCTCTCTTTATCTGAAAGATAATGTTACGCTTATATTTCCCGAAGGTTTAAGTAGATGAATTTACAACATTTCATCGTATCACCAGTTATGTTCATCATCATCATCATTTCAGCCGAAAGACGTCCACTGCTGGACATAGGCCTCCCCCAAGTGTCGCCACATTGAAGGTATGTTCCTAAGCCGAAATTGGATTGCGAGCCTTCTTTTTCTTAGCGTGTCGATGGCGATCTAAATTGGGCCGGAATTTGGCTAGGAGCTGGATGCCTTCAGTAGTGTCCAGATTTATTCTGCGAATGAACTGTCTCAAGCAGGACTATGACCTCAAGCCCCTCAAGGTATTGGATAGTATCAGGGTGCAAAGCGTGTCAAAAAGAACAACGCTCTGGATCTTTTTACCTCATACCTGAGTAATAGAATCCAGAGAGTTGACGTCAACGGAAAAAATATCTCCCGGATCTATAGTAACAATGGGAGTACCACAGGGCTCAATTCTAGGTCCTTTCTTATTTCTATAGAAACTCACTATTTTTGCTTATTACTTTTATCAATGCCTCTGCAGAAAGTATTGTATTTATGTTAGTATTCGCGTAAGGTCCCTTCATCGGATTACCTAATACGGAAGGGGAAAAAAGAAGAAGAGGGCCTCATGTGTAGCGGATGTCCATAAGCGACGTAGATTGCTTTAACTTCAGCCGACCCGCATGCCCGTTTCCGTCCTACATTACAAAATTATACTTTACCCTTTAACTGTCTTTTTGGTCAAGTTGTCGGAAGCCATACTGCTGAGCTGCGGGACTGTTCGAAAGATACCGTGGCCCTGGAAAACAAAGGGCAAAGAAGGAACATGGATGGGTTTTAGTCAGTACAAGTCTGACACTCCCTTTCGCTCCGCCCAGAGTGGGGGGGTCATTTGATGATTTCCCATCCGAAAAAAAAAAAGCGTTACTGCTGAGCATAGGGTGGTTCGATTTGCCGGTCGTGCAAAAAGTGGATGGGTTTTTTATTTTTGGGAATTTGTCAGTACTAGCCCGGAGTTTGAAGTTGTGCCCCTTTGATGGCAATACGCTTGCCCGCTCCTATAACATAGTACAATCTAACTAACTGCCGAAATGTGGGTGAACTATAGGGTAGACTTGCCTAACCCTTCGGAGATTACAATCATAACGTTAGGTTCACCTTTTAAAATCAAACTTAATTAGATCTGTAATCGAATACCTTCCATACTTAACTTAAAATTAAACACACAATGCAACGTACCGTTTTAATTCCTGAATAATCAATTGGCCTACTTATAGATCCGCCGGTTTTCCGTGCAGCATCGAAACACGTGGAACGGCACTACCAGTGATTAATCCAATTAATTTAATTGAATCAGTCTGTATATAAAAGCTACAGAATTTATTAACGAAGTCGCAGGCACAGTTTTAACTTGATTTCAGTTTTTCGATTCAGGGTTTATGCTTTCGGTGCTGATGCTGGTTTTATTAAAGTATTGAGGGAGGTAGTTCGGTTTTTATTGGGATTTCTTTTGGAATATAGCCGAGTGCAAAATAAAAATATGGGTCTATTCGGTAGGACTGATGATATAATTTATGTAAAAGAAATTTCTTTACGATCTTTTTTTTTTTTTTTTTTTTCCGGATGGGAAATCATCAAATGACCCCCCCCACTCTGGGCGGAGCGGAAGGGAGTGTCAGACTTGTACTGACTAAAACCCATCCATGTTCCATCTTTGCCCTTTGTATTCCATGGCCTTTGTATTCTTTACGATCTGCGGCAATATAATTTAATCCTAAAACTCATAGGTACCTTAAGTACATGAAATAGACAAATCATAGCATAAACACTCAAAAACTATCTTTCTCCCTCTCTCATACACACACGCACACAAAAACACACGAGCACATAAACACACGCGCGCACAAACACACACTTATACAATTGATGATATATTCTTTTTTTTCTCTTATTGTTATTCACCTATTTGTAAGTTTATAATGTAAGAGAAGAGCGGAGCTTTCAACTAGAGGCATTTACTATGCCTAAATGGAGACTCCTCGACACGCAATGTAAGCCAAAATGATATGAAATAAACTTTAATTTATTTACAATAAAACACTCACTTTAAAAGCTAAGTTACATGCACTACTTTTGTTTAGTTAGGTTTCCCGTCCACAATCATCAATCTTTCTGAGAGAAAGAAGCGCTCAAATTGCGCAGCATGACCCTGCGAAAATATTGTTTTATTCTTAGCCCCTAAAGACTGAACTACTAAGGCATACATCAATATCTTGAAAACAACATCAACACATTATCTTCGACTTTCTCTGAGAATCTCTTCACAGTGGGTTACCGACGACGGCTTCATTCTTGTTAAAACCTGTTTTAATATCGAAGCTGAAACTTAAACGCAGTAAATATCCTCGAATATCTGAAAAATAACCCTGGATTAGAGGGGAAACCAGAGTAGTTTTGTTTTGTTTCGCGATACCAGACCCACAAAGTAAAAGTTGCTATTGATGTGTTCAATTACGCCTTTCGAGTTTTGAGTTTCTTTAATCTTTTGAACGCCAAAGCATAAACACACGCGCCTGCCCTCTCCACGCCAAGCCACAATTTTACCCACCATTTTGTCACATATTTGTGTCGTTTGGCGTACAGGGCACGCGCTTTCTTGTCACGTATATGTGACAACGGCGTTCAAAAGGTTAAACTACAATTTCCAGCCCCCTGATCCTTCTTGGAACTCGTAGCTTATTTTTAGCGTTGAGAAGTCACAAAAAACATTTCCGCCACTACCGAGCAAGTTAACCAGCGACATCTAAACGTTTTTCAAAAACGACTATCTATCGAATCCACTCTATTCATTCCTTTACAAATCAGACAAGTTTTTCAACAAAAAAAGCGGCTTTTTTAAGCGGACTCGGCTCACGGGATTGAAAGTCCGGTCTGTGCCTAAAAATAAAATAATAGAGATAGACCATTCAAGTTCGTATTGCCGTGAGGTTCGCTGCAAACGAGAGTTTTGAAAAGATAAATTGGAGTTTAAACGTTGCTTTGTTAGCTGAAACTGCTGTAATTTTAGTTTGAATAGTTAGTGTTAGTTTCACACTATTTCATTTATTACTTTCTGTTTTGCAAAATTCGCGTTTTAGCGTCATACATTATCGTCCTCCAGCCCTTATTCTAATTTATTTGGTTCGTTTGATTTTCACGCTTCTCATCTAGTCATCATCTGCCTAGCCTTTTCCCAACCATGTTGGAGTCGGCTTCCAGTCTAACCGAATGCAGCTGAATACCCGTATTTTACATGGAGCGACTGCATATCTGACCTCCACAACTCAGTTAGTACTAGGTAATACGATACCCCTTGGTAAGACTGGTTGTCAGACTTTTTGGGTCACTGACTACCTGCTACGACTGTCAAAGATCTACAAATGACAGCCAGGACCAATGGCTTAACGTGCTTTCCGAGGCAAGGAGGAAACTCGGTATGTAATGGGTGGTCACCTATCGACAGACCAATCTAGGCAAGCACGGCTTTTCCTAAAGATCGATCCGAGCGGCTGTTATTATTTAGCCACGAGCTTCTCATCTAGTACTAGCCCTAATATCGAAAGTTGCTTCTTAGCCATTATCATCTAACTAAACTATACATCGAAAATATAACACACATACACTTTCATATGCCGTATATGGTGAATCTTCGACAAGCCATTTTCGATCATCATCGCCTATAGCAGTCCCCTGTTGCATACGCCTTGCCAGTCACATGCCAGTCATTTCGATCCTCGCCAACTCTGCCCAGCTTCTGACAGCCGCCTTGGGAAGATTAGAAGCTATTTTACCTGTCACAAATTCAAAGAGTTTATCGTAGAACAACTCTTTGGATGAGAAGGAATTATGGAAGAGGGAATCAGGTCCTCATTAGCCATCCACATATAAACGAGAGCACATTATAATTTCCAACAGCACTAAGGTGAAGCTAGGCCAGTCGGAAAGGTACCGTTGACCTCATGACACGCACTGTTCTATTATTAGTATAACAATGACGTCATTGTTACCACGGGCTTTGACCGACAGATGGGCGAGTGAAAGCCATAAGTTAGATGCAGGTACTATCAGAGTGGTGTAATATGTTGTGGAGAACAGCTTATTAGGGACAGACAATGTAATATTGGTCGTTTTTGTCGGATTACTTTTATGTTCATGGGGATTTGAATTCAGTTAAAATGAACTGCATTTGTTTTCGACAAGTCGGGCTGGATGATTTTTCAAGTCAGGTAATGGGTTTTTGGATCAGGGATTTCTCGGTATCAACATGGCTCGTGCTCGTGCCCGATTAATGTCAATAGGCTTGCCTCTATTTGCATGGCACCTTAGGTCAGAACTGGAAATGTTACGGCACTGAATAATTCACCTAATTCTTTCAGAATACAGATGTGATATAATTTCTTGAATAAAACTAGTACGCTCCTGGAAAAATGTGTGTGCAGTAGAATGCTACCTACCTAATCCTTCAAGAAATACAGGCGCGATGTTTTCTCTTGAATAATGACATTTGAGCTAAGTCATCACTCTTAGAGGTTTTAGTGAATGCTAGATTTTTACAAACTCTATTACTCTAAAATTGCATATAATGTGTCTCATCATCATCATTTCAGCCGAAAGACGTCCACTGCTGGACATAGGCCTCTCCCAAGTGCCGTCACATTGACCGGTTCTGTGCGACCCGCATCCAGCGGATCCCCGCAACCTCAGAATGGGTCTGATGGGTATCTATTCAACTGTGATGCACCATAATAAGACTGTTCTCCTTTTTATGCTGTAGCACAATAGCTTTACCCACTATCGGGCTATTCCTCAGCGATTTCAAACAACTATTTTCTTAAGTCGCGAAAAGGCTTTTGGCTTCAACGTGAGTACGTTGAAGTTTCAAATTACACGGATCATTAAGCTCAGCCTAACGAGATGGGTATACAAGTATACAAAGTCGGTTTTCTTCTGTTAAGCGGCTATGTTGAATCGATTTGGCTCATCTACCAACTTAATTGAGACCTAGACCTAGAATGTGTGGTTGCCAAGTTTAGTTTAAGATATACTGTTGGAATCACCCCTATATCTTGAATGTTGAATGAAAAATTTTTGCCGGGTCTGTACTATTTTTTGGCTGCTGTTTGGCCCTTGAGTTAGATTAAATTGTATAAAAGACGAAACAGAACTGTAGTAATGTTTGGAAAATGGCGTAAATAGGCCTGTTTCTTTGTCCTATAATCCTAGATCAAGTTATTAAGAAGACTAGACATAATTTTTGTTTTGTTGAGGCAAAGACGACAGTAGACATGTTATAAATACGCCATTATATTGACCGACTTTCATTCAGCTCACAGAATGATGTTTTGATATCTTTATGGATCTTCTGGAGAAGGTTCCTAACACAACACAACATCACGCCTGTAATCCCCGAAGGTTTAGGCAGAGGTGGACCTAATGGTACACTCACATTTATGCAAGGGTTCAAGTTGGTTTTAAACAGTCTTGAATGTAGAAAAGAGGGTAATATAATATTTGTCACGTCTCAAGAGCTTAAATCCTTCTCAAGGACGAACCCAGTATTTTGTAAGTTTACATAAAGAGAACTAACACGTGAAACCCTTTTAAAGTATTTTTATACGACTACAGTAAACCTCCAAAGGCATTATTACTCCATTACAATTTATTATTCACTTGGGTATACCGAACTTTACACTAAGCAGACCAGCTGTTGCCTGCAGCTTTACTAGTATTCTTGGAGAACTATTCATATAGGTGTTAATCCCATACATGGTCCGTCTTTTTGAGCCTATACACAATTGTGATGGCATCTATAACATTACATACGAACTTTTCTTATCTGAAATCACACGAAATCCTACATCATAAGTAGATAATCCGCGATGATTACTGTCAAACGAACGACCGCAGTAGCCATACTCACATCACCTGCCTGTTCGGAGGATTTTAGTGGAGAATAAGGTATGTTCCACCCTGGTCCTCATCATCTTCCACAGCCCGACCTTCACCCACTATATACACCGTGTTCTTCACGTTATCCATAAACTTTGGCAAACGCTTCTATAGCTTTTACAAATCAAATCTTACAAAGGAAGTAGTATTTAAAAAGGCTTCGTTACAAAGATATTTGTAATTTCATTTAATGAAATTTAATTGAGCTATGCAGTAAGAAAGGGTCTTAATTTGGTATACGTTGCCGTTTAATGCAATTAAATGATCAAATGCTATTTGCATTTCATTTGCACGTACGAGAGGATCCCGAGAGTAAAAAAAAGTTCTCCAATGTGTCCATAATTAATAATGCTTATTTCCGTGGTCTGATCTGGTCGAAGTTTATGTATATCGTTCGGAACACGGTGTATAGGTACACGGTCTCGTTGCTTGTGCCAAGCTCCACGCTCTCGTACCAACCTCTGGTCCTCATACCTCTATACAAACATTTGCACAATTTTCCCCATGCATAACGACCCAGATAACAACTAAATTCAGGAACTTTCAATATTCACTCGTTGAAAAATTGGACAAACAGAATTCTCCGTAAAACATATTTTGCGAGTGCACCGAGGTACAAAATACACCTCCAATCCGATTCGCGTTGTACCTATACATTAGCTGGTTAGTCTGTCTGGTTGCCATGGCGACGATCCCCTCGTGTGCCATCATTACGTGCCACATTGATCGGATGTAGGGTAACCAGTTCAAAATTTGAAAGCTCCTAGCAAAAAACCCGGGCTACGACATCAAAAGTTTGGGCATTTTACTTTAAATTTTTCTTTTTTCAGTATTCATGTTATAACTTTGTTTTTCTAATAGAATTCGCTTTACCGGCCATGTACGAGTCCGGAATCGCACGACGGGTAAAAGGTTCCGTTGTCGAATAAAAACGCCGAAAGAACACATTTCTTTTATAGTTTACATGGTGAACTTTTAATTATTTGATTTCATAGTGGCCATAATAAAACACTATATGGGTCATACAGCGGAGCCTTAGTAATAATACTCTCCTGTTAACACCCTTAGGGGATACGGAACCCTATCAAGTCCGGATATATCTGGACGGATGGTACCCCTAATCAAATGTGAATCCCTAGAATCTCTCATATTAAATGTCGAAAATTGCATGAATTTTGAAGTGGTATTAAATTGGGTACATAATCTGCCAATAATATCCCCACAGCTGGTTTATTTGCACCCTCACCGTGAAATTGGGTGCGTTGTGAAGTATTGGCTGACGGAAGTATGAATGTTAATTGGGGATGATGTTTTAAGTGCTTTGAATGTTGTAAAGTTTGTTTTTTTTTTTTTTGTGTCTTTTCGGGCTCTGTGCTACACTTACCCACAAAACGTTGTTCCGATGTCTAACCGTTTAAGCTTTTTAATATCTAGCAGTAGCGAAGGGTTTATTTTTGTAAGAGTTAAGCCGGAGTACATATCTTTAATGTGATTAGATATATTATTTATCTATAGAATACTTAATGTGTTTTTCAAAGGGAAGCCGGTAGGAATCGAGTTTTATGAAACGTTCGCCACTGATATCTAGGGTAACAAAGCTACGGGCCACGATGTAGGAGAAGTCCTCAGTTTGATGTAAGAGTTTTCATAAGATATAGGGCACTCATAGGCGCATGAAACACTTTAACAGCTTGTGGAGTTATAATGTTTTTACTTCGCAAATAAAGTCGGGAATGCAATAGCAATGCTCTTCGTGTGATTCGCAACTTTCCATCAGATGGACCGCCAGTGCAGTCCATTCCCTATCCCTAACTTACATTGATGTGAGTGTCCACACACCAACATTATACAGGGTGTAAACAGACCCTTAACAAAGCCGGCAACCATGCATTCTGTACATCAAACTAAGTAACTTAACGCAAAAATTATTGCTGGGGAACGACTTTTTTTTGGGGTGAAAAATCACGTTTTACGGTAGGACTCGATTGAACGCACTCAAAGCATTGTGCGATGGATGGATTGAATAGCGGGGGTCATGGAGGTGTGCATTAAAAACATGTATTGAAAAAAAACTTGTGAAAAAGTTGGAGCTTTGACCCCCAATATCTCCATAACTAGAAGGTTTCCAGATATGGTCTAGAACAAAAAAAATATCGCAAAGACGGGGAGAACAAGTGCCTTTCGGCGTCGTTAAGGGTATATTTACACCCTTTATACTTAACGTAATACTTATTCTCTCGACCTCCAACTTCGACCTTGATTCTTAAGCCTGGGGGATTTCTAAGTAAGTCTTAAAGCAGGCGGCGTCGAGTCTGGCTTAAAACGAACTTTGATTCAAATTAAATAGGTTTTGGAAACGATCTTTTTGATGGAAATCGTCGGCTATATTTGCGGCGGTGTTTTCTTTTTGTTACTGTTCTGTCGAAAATAGACGATATCATCAGCATCATCATTGACCTGACCATATCCCAATATATTTGGGGTCCGCGCAGCATGTCTTCTTCTTCCATACTTCTCTAATACTCGTCATCTCAGCAGTCACCTTTCTAGTGATATCATCCATCACACAGTCCATCCATCGTTTCTTTGGCGACAGCGAGAAGTAATTTACAGTTCTTAGGCTTAGCTCGAGCTATGGAATTAGACAAGAAGAGAAAACCCCAACAAAACGAAACGTTTTTATAAAACTCGATGTAGGTACGATCATTGATCAGAAAACTCTATTTACCAACGAAACGTATTAATCGTTTCGTAGGATTTACTTCCCTAACCTCGAGCACAAAAGTAATTCACGAAAAATCTTCCTTTCTTGTATTTCAGTCATTTCAAGAGTAAATATAATAAAAAGGTGCTGGCTGAATACATATCCTACTTCTTTTTTAGAAGTCGGTTATAAATGTACTGGATTGGTTTATAAAAACCTTTTTCGTGTAGAGTTTCAAACGGTATATTTGAAGCTTCTATAACAGCCGCCCACACCGCCAGCTAGCGAGCGAGCGAGCGACCTGGGCGGGCATCGTTTCACCTCTTTTCATACTTAGGTTCACACCGCGAACTACGGAGCTAAGCTACGTCAGCGATACGAACGAAATATCCGACATGCCAGCGATGCTGTTCGGTGTGAAACGGAATGAGACGGATCGCTCGCCCTACCGCCCGTAGTTTTCAGTATGAACCCACATAGTTTAGCTTGCCATATCTTCGCGTAATTTATATAGTTTCCACCGCCTGCCAGCTCGCTCGCTCGCTCGCTAGCTGGCGGTGTGGCCTGAAAACCGCTGCCAAGATATAAATTATTAAAATAATCCTCTATCTACCCTCTAGGGAAGTTGCGATTTCTGACAGTAAAGAATTATGTTTTTAACCCTTGAAAATCGTGGGAAAATATTCATTTCTTTGCGCTATTATGTTGTCGTTACCAGGAGTATAGATAACAATGTGATAAGGTATAAAGTAACCGATAATGGTGTGATAAGGTAATAATAATGATAGCATTGATAACTGTTACTTGGTTTTATCGGTATAAATGTTATAGTAATGTCGGTGAAAATAATTAATGTTCGTAGAATTGACTATCAACTTACTTCATACATACACTCACGCGTATTTACAATGGAGTTTGGCAGAAACTACAGAACCGCCGTCTGCTACGATTCTAACATACTTTTTTGCCTTCGTCCACATTCTTACATCTGGGGGTCTAAAATGACCACTTTTGCAGAATCATAATAGGATAATAGAATCACGTAAAAATTCTTAAAATGATCATAGAAGCAGTTAATATTACGAATTGTCAGTTTTTGACGATTTTACGAATTGTAACGTAATTCTATTTATTATTCAATAATGATTCTCCTTTTTTGGGATGGGATATCATCAAATGACCCCCCCCTCCACTCTGGGCGGAGCGGAAGGGAGTGTCAGACTTGTACTGACTAAAACCCATCCATGTTCCTTCTTTGCCCTTTGTGTTCCAGGGCCACGGTGTCTCTTTCGAACAGTCCCGCAGCGCTGGCAGATAATGATTCTCCTAAGGCGACCATTTTAGGCCTCCTGGACTTGCTTGCAACGCAATTAACTTAAAAATAGCCTCGTGTATTCGAATTACAACTATCAGTCTTTGGCAGTTGTATGAAATGGCTATAACTTGCGAAATTGACGCAGTCTGCCAATTTGATAAGAATTAATTTCCCTGATTGTACAATTTACTAGATCATAAATTCTAGTACCTATCTATAATAGTATAAGAGTAAGAAATTACCGAAACATGTTGATTTTTCACGATTTACTGTTTTTTTATTTTACATGCTTGTAATTGACTGTTCTTAATGATTTCTTTATTTGTTTTCAGGTAAGTACCGAGCCAATCATTTCATCCAAATTAGTGCTACTTTACGGTAATGTGGTTCCTAGTTTAATTTAAACATAATTATTTTATTTACTAATAAGAGGAAACTGAAGTTTTCCGTTGCGAATTTTTTAATCAAAACTGTCAAGCGAAGGGTCCAGGGTAGCATGAATTTCACGGCCATGAAAACCATTTTGTGAAGCATCTTTTACAAGCTCTCTCACAAAAAATTCATATTGATCTAAACTTATTAGTGTTCATTTTTTTTTTTTAATTTTTTTTTTCTGTCCTCTGGGCAAAGGCCTCATTTCCAACTCTCCCGATGTTTTGCCTCTTTTGGCCAATCCGTCAGGAACGAGTCCAAATTGTCACGCCAGCGTTTCTTGGGCCTGCCTCGGTGACGACGACCGTCTTAAGGCACCCACTGTGTGACGAATCTGGCCCATCTGTCCTGCTACATTCTGGAAATGTGACCCGCCAGTTATTTAAAAACTAGCTTATATTCTCTTGCATAATGTAATAAAGGGTGTAATTACATTTAAAATTTAAAAAACCCTCATCGCAACAAAGAAAAGCGAACAAACATTTGAAAAGTCAATAAAATTACTGAGCCGGTTTTGATAAAACATGTCTAATTGTAATATACACATTAATTTGATACCCCACTTGGGTATATTTGAAAATATTCGATTATTCAGCCCCCAAATCTAGTAAATGAATTAACCAGTTTTGATAAAACATGTCTAATTGTAAAATACACATCATGTATTTTCATTGTATGCCCCACTTGGGTTTATTTTAAAATATTCGATTTTTCATACCCACTTTCATCTCCCATCTAGTACATGGCTGCACCGATTTTGATAAAAACGTATCTAAGAACCATTGCCAAGAAACTAGCTTTCAAATATAAAAAAAAATGCATCCAAATCGGTTCACTCGTTTAAGAGCTACGTTGCCAGAGACGGACACACACACATTGCGGTCAAACTTATACCACCCATCTTTTTGCGTCGGGGATTAAAAATACACAAACTTAAAACAATTATACCAATTACGCGAAGCGCAAATCTGTAGTGGAGTTGTTGTAGCAAACATTTTTAGAATACCGCCGGCTGCGCGTCTGATGCAAAAACATTTTAACTTAGACTTTTAATAGAAACACGCCCGAGTTTACCGCTAGTCCGAACTAACCTCAATGTACGGGGTGGAATTTAAATTGTTAAAGAGAATTTATGGTGGAAATATCTTGTTGAGTAGATTTGAATTTCATCTGACCTCAGGTTTCCTCCGTGCCTCGGAAAGCACGTTAAGCCTTTGGTCCTGGGTGTCATTTGTAGATCTTTGACAGTCGTTACAGTTAGTCAGTAACCCGAAAGTCTTGACAACCAGTTTTACAAAGGGATATGGTATTACCTAGTACTAACTAGGTTGTGGAGGTCAGATAGGCTGTCGCTCCATGTAAAATACTGGTATCAGCTGCATCCGATTAGACTGGAAGCCGACCTCAACATAGTTGGGAAAAGGCTAGGCAGGTGATGATCAGGTTTCAGGAACTCACTTTACTTTCACGAATCGGAAGTAGCTATTCTAGTAAGACCAGGCTAAAGTACATAATAACATACCTTACACACACAATAGTGGTAAGAATAATATGAAAGAAAAAGGAGTACACGGGATCATAGAGATGATAATGGATATTAGTGTCATAAGATAGTTCAGCTGGAATGTGGCGACACTTGGGGGAGGCCTGTGTCCAGCAGTGGACGTCTTTCTGCTGAAATGATGAAGCTAGTTCAGCTAGTATGACGAATACAATCACTACACGGACTATGGAACACAGTTGGTTGAGGCTATGCATTGATGCGAGTCTTGACTGCTGTTAGAGACAGACTCAATTAAAGCAATAATAGACGCAAAGCATCATAAGTTGCAGTAACGAAGGGTAAATTCTTGTAAGAGGTAAGCCGGAGTACATATCTTTAATGTGATTATATTATTTGTCTATAAAATACTGATTGTGCTATTTTCCAAATGTAGGCCAATAGGAACTGAGTTGTATGAAACCTTCGCCACTGAGCCAGCTGTCACAAATCTAGAAAGAATCGTGCAACTCGACGGTGACGTAATCGGTCTACGAAAGACAACTGAACTGCACTATCGCCAAACTTCGTTATCCAGAAATGCATTTGCTGATAATTTTGATTTGGATGACAGCTGCTTATTTTATCTGTCAAGATAAAGAATATATTGCTCTGAAAATATGCACAAGTCATTACAGTGCACATTTACAATTACCTGCTAATTATATTAATCATAATCTGCACTGCAACCTTGGCTTATCTTGGAACCTACCTACTTTAGATTACTCCTCGTGAAATATGGGACGACATCGTCTTACATAAATCGAATTAATATGTAATATGCAATACAAATAAGCTGCCTGCTTAATAATAGAAACTACGCTATAAATGATGTAATTTATTGAAAATATATTGAAGAAAGACACCAATCTTTGAAACGGTTACCAGGCCCGGATAAGCACCTATCGTATTGTCGTTTTTTTGGGGTGAAAAATCACGTTTACGGTAGGACTCGATGGAAAGCACTCAAAGCATTGTGCTGATGCATGGATTGAATAGTACGGGGGTCGTGGAGGTGTGTAAAGTAAAAATCTTACATTAGAAACATGTATTTAAAAAAAAAGTTGCGAGATAGTTGGAACTTTGACCCCCAATATCTCCGTAACTAGAAGGTTCCCAGGTATGGTCTAGAACAAAAAAAAAATGATCGCAAAGACGGGGAGAACAAGTGCCTTTCGGTTATGTTAACAGTCTATTTACACCTTTTATTTCTCTTTTTCATACATAGCATAAGTTAATTGCAATTCGCAAAGGAAATCTTAAAGCTTCACATTGCTCAAAAGTTAAAATCGTTCATACATTCGGTACCTACCTGGAAAAACCATGACAAAAAAATGCCGTGGAAATCCCATGAAACGTGTTTTCTAGCCATCGATCTGGCATTCCCTGTTCTCCGAGCCCGCCCATGTCATAAAACACCCTACTTGTTTCCAACGGTCGAGCCAAACATTGTGGAAAATACTGGAAATAAAGCCTTCATAGTATCAACTTTAACTGCAGCTATGCTTTTCAGCCAGCCATTTTTATAGTATTGAATATTGTTTTTGGCATAAACGTAGCTGCTGGAAAAGTAAAAAACAAAAATACCGTGTTCATAGTTTGAAATTCTGATGAAATATTGACTGTGTGTTTTTTTTTTATTGGCTGGAATGTTTTTTAATCCTCAAAGAGTGCAAGTGTAAAGGGGTTTTCGTATTCCGAAACACGAGTGAATTTTAAAAAGGGAATCACGAGGTATAAAGTTATGCATATCAAATAGGTGCGTAAACAAAAATTGTACGCTGTAGTTGTTTTATTAACCCCCGACGCAAAAAGAGGGGTGTTTTAAGTTTGACCGCAATGTGTGTGTGTGTGTCTGTCTCTGGCACCGTAGCTCTTAAACGAGTGAACCGATTTGGATGCAGTTTTTTTTAAATTTGAAAGCTAGTTTCTTGGCGATGGTTCTTAGATACGTTTTATCAAAATCGGTGCAGCCATTTACTAGATATGGGGGATGAAAGTGGTGAAGAATAATCGAATATTTTCAAACATACCCAAGTGGGGTATCAAATGAAAGGGCATGATGTGTATATTAAATGAGACATGTTTTTATCAAAACCGGCTCAGCCATTTTATTGACTTTTCACATTTTTGTTTTTTTTTGTTGCGATGCGCGATAAGGTTTATCAAATGTTAAATTTAATTTTGTTATTTGTGTTGTTAATAGGTTTTCGATATTGCGTTACAATTTATAAGTACTAACTTAAAGCTAGAGTCAAGAACACTTGATAGTACGCAGTTCTAAGAAATGATAACAGCTTACTTTCAAAGGCAGCAAATCACTTTTACTAGCCCATTTCCAAGTAATCACACATAAACAAAGTTGCAAATAAAAATAATCCCAAACGATTTATTTATTCCTCGAACACAGTATCGATAAAGAGGATTCCGATAGCATTATGATTTTGTGATTAAATCAACATGAATCGGGCCTTAATTCGTATTTGTACTGAAATGTAGAGAGCAGCGGTGGCCCAGTGGTGGAGACCCCGACTTACGAGCAGTAAGTCGTGGGTTCGAACCCAGCCAGGCGCATTACTTTGTGTTAGTTGTTTCATCACCACTGCTCTCAAAAACGGTGAAGGAAAACATCGTGAGGAAACCGGCATGTCCTAGAACCAAAAATTCGAAGACATGTGACATCTACCAACCCGCACTGGGCCCGCGTGGTGGATTATAGCCCATTCCCTCTCATAGAGAGGAGGCCTGTGTCCCAGCAGTGGGAACATTAATAGGCTGATTATGCTTGTACTGAAATAAATCGCGTCCGTGTACATCAGACCTACATTGCGATTATGATGAATTTATTAGTATTGGTTTTAGATTAATCTGATATTCCAGTAAAATTAATTATGGTAGGTAACGTCCGGTTTCTGAAAGCCTATTAAAGTTGATCTAATGTCTCTAGTGATTTGAGTGGCTGTTGGTCACCACATAACTTGTCAGAAATTTGATTTGATTCTATAGAAATAAATAAAATTGTAGTGTCTATTTGTAATATCAAAATGACAGTTTTTTACTGAATGCATATACGGCACTTACATATTTTTTTTTTCAATTTTTGTCTGTGTGTCTGTTCCGGCTAATCTCCGAAATGGCTGGACTGATTTTGACGGGACTTTTACTGGCAGATAGCTGATGTTAGAATAACTGAGGTGTCTTTTATTTTAGAAAAGGTTAGGGTTGCGTGTAAAAAAAATTATAACCCATGAAATGGTTAACAAAATCCGATTTAAATAGGGAAGTAATGAAAGAAAGAAAAAATATGTATTTGTCGCAGAGACATGACATGCATCATACAAAATTACAAAAAAATACACAATAAACTATAAATTCAACAAGACGGAACAAAAAAAAAAGTAAAATGTTAACAGCTTGCACGTCGTGAATGTGTTTATAATAATTTTACGCGGACGAAGGTCGCGGGCAACAGCTAGTATTAAATAAAAATCGATCAGCATAGCTCGTTCCTGATACGGTTTCTCTGCGGTACGGTTTCTTTCCGGAACTTAAGACGGAAATAATACCGGTATCGACTCATCTTTCAGAGCTTCAACGCTTCTTGGTATCAAACCCAACCGTATTTTGAAAAGTTAGTCGCGCTATTTTATCACAACAAATAGGTTTTCAGTTGCGAGTCGGGGATAAAAAAAAGCAAACTTATAAGCGTTTACTAAATTGGTGTTAAAATCATCTGTCTAGCATTTACCAAGCTATGTTGGCTTCCAGTCTAACTGGATGTAGCTGAATACATTATTATATGTACATTCAGCGACTGCTTATTTGACCTTCTCTTCGTAGTTACTGGGTAACACGATACCCAATCCAACTACTGTTTTTATTTAAAATCTCAGAAGCAACCACGAAGTTTGGATTTGTGCCCGGTTGATGGCAATAGGCTCGCTATAACATGGGACTTTAAAACATACCTGGCAAAATATGGGTGTACACACATGAAGCTGTACATTTCCAGTATAGATTTCCTATACAATGAGAGATCCGCATAAACTGGTTATGTATAGCTTGATTGTCCGTCGTGCGTACTATTAGATACACCTCTGCCTAACCCTTCGGGCATTACAGGCGTTGTGTTGTGTTATAGAGGTTTTTCTTATTAAACGCCAACACAAACGATAGATTGCTTTTGCCAAAACTGAATTTTCCCTAAAACTAGCGAAAATATATCTTATTTCCTAAACCATAAGAAATAAAATCGAATATAGACGACGATATACAGTATATTTCTGATTGAGACATATGTAATAAACGTTCGAATACATGTGCGGTGTATGTTAGTTTTAATCGATGTTTCCTATGTGGTTTAGAATTATGGACTGCAGCAAAACTAGAGCAATTATTTATTTTATCAGTCATTCATAATTGATCAACAGTGAATATCACAATGCGGTATATACACTGTAAAGGGCAGTTATGTAAATCAATACAGAATTAACTTTCCGAAACTATGAGAGACTAGCTGTCTTCGTCTGCGATCTGGGATGAAATAATTTTCTTAGATATAATGTCCTTCAGATCCTACGCTGGTCCTGAATGGTAGCCTTGTCAAACATTACGATTGGTTCAGCGGTTTAGACGTGAAAAGGTAACAGACAGAGTTATTTTCTCATTTATAATATAACATTTATAGTAAGACCCTTGGGACTGATTTGGGAACAAAAAACTAATAGTCTGTTCACTTACGAAAAGAGGTATATAACTAAAAGCCTTGAATTTCACCTCCTAAACTACCATTCAAATTACCTGTTGCAAAAGTCTTAAACTAGCTTAGTTTGCCAAGCCACGAACCGCAACTGCCTCGTCTAGTTGCAGATGCTCCTTCTAACCAGTTTTGTGCAACTAAGACATCTCATTTCCGTGTTTTCGACGCTCCTATATATGTGGCTAGATTGTGTCTGAGTTGGACTTTAGTAGTGTCTGTGGCAGTTTTGAGCAACTGTGAGAGGGATTTATTTGAAAAGCTGTTTAGCTTTTAAAGTTATAATGGTATATATATAGTTGCTATACTTCAATGCACGTCCTAACCCCGTAACCGCTTTACGAACTAGCTAATTTTATGACGCACTATGAGCTTTTCTCATCTTCTTCTTTACGTGTCGATGGGAACTTAAAATGAATTGGCCTGGCATTTATTAGCGACGAGATTGATCCCTTCTGTAGCGTTCATCAGTTCCTGTAGAATAGGCAACAGGACAGGCAGGTCACACGAAGCTTATCTGCGTCGAAACAAGAGAAGAACTAGCAAAAGTAGGCCGTCCCACATTGGCTCCATATAAATTCATGGACAGACTTTCTCTTGGCAAAGTTTGTGCCATATAAAACCACAAGTAACCTTATCCTTACTGCGATGAAGATAAATCTATATTATTCAACAAATTAGGTTAGAATAACATCCACAACTAAACCTACATCGTTCGCAGACAGCTGTAATGAACGGTCCGGAGCCGTTCGCAATACGTTTGCCAAACGTGATCTTGACTATACTGCCTACCTACTTTTGTGTAGGTAGGTATGTATGTAGGTCTCGGCTGTCAGGGCCAGGCCATCGATTAGGACTCGGAGTTGCTGATTCATTTCCTCTAGTGTTTCATATTGGTTTTATTTATAGTTTTTGTTGGCTGTGGAGGTAAAATAGACAGGTGTTCCATGTTAATTACTAGTATTCATCTGCGTGTGGTTGCACTGGACTGGACGACAACTACAACATAATTATGTAAGGAAAATATGGCATGTAGGTCAATTTTTGCCTGCCCTATAATGCTTAGTCTATGTCATTATCATCACATCACAACATCATCACGCCAGTAAACCCCAAAAGATTAGGTAGAGGTGTACATTATTTCAAACCTGGAAAACCCACTAAATATCGTCGGTTCCTGCACCGAGATATATTTTATTCTCTACGAACCCGGGTTTTTTTTTTGACAAAAGCCTACTCTACTGTTTTGCCATCTCTCTCTGTTCAAAGTGGCGAAGGACCAATTTTTTGTTAAAAACTATTTAAATAATATCTAAAATTCTGTACCGCTAAAAATCTTTATGTACAGTTAAGTTTTGTCTCGACCAGAATATCATAAAAATAAAGATACTGCTAATGGAAGGTCACTAACCGATAATGAACTTTAAAGTTTGTAAATATTTAAATAATGAGTGACACTGATAATAAAAAACGGTCAAGTCTGCGAAATGATTTTGTTTCAGTTTGATTGGGGTCAAAATCCTGCACTATCTTTTAATATCTAGATTTTAATGACTAAATAACTGTCTAGCTTACCTCCCTGTAATTTATCAGCTTTATTTCGGAACTTAAAATCATTCCGGGAGTTTATAGGGTTGTATTGGGGTTTTCCATTTTCCAGCCGTTTTGGTCCCGGCTCTCATTTGTAGATCTTTGACAGTCGTTACAGGTAGTCAGTGGCCCGAAAGTCTGTATTATCCACATGTTACTTAATTACTTGAAGTTTAGGCAAATAAAGTCTATCTTTTCCGATCTCTCATCATTACCAGCCCCCGTAGCATGACCACCGTAGACAAGGATTTCTTTGACGGAAGAATCGATAAAATTACAGATTGTGTCGACACAACGACAGATTTCTTTGCACTCTCTGTCATTTTGTCGATTCTTCCGTCAAAGAAAAAGAAAAGTAATAAGAAAGGATCGCAGCACTCTACGCGTTATGTTCTTCTGCCAAGCCTCATGGGATAAGGGGGTGAGTTTATGTTTGTATTGTAGGCATACTTAATTCTGGAAATGTATAGGAATAAACATATCCGGTGAAATGTGGGAATACTATTGTACACCTCTGCGTAACCTTTCGGGTAAAAATTTTGGGCGAGTTGTTATGTTATGTATAGGAAAATAATCTATATTTATACTATACCTCGATCTTTGATTATCTCGGCTTTTGAGGAGGTCATGGCTAAGTAATAACAGCCGCTCGGGTCGATCTTTAGGTTAAACCGTGCTTGCCTAGGTTGGTATTACCTACCGGTATCGTATTACCCAGTACCAACTGGGTTGTGGAGGTCAGGTAGGCAATCGCTTCATGTAAAATACTGATAATCAGCTGCATCCAGTTGGACTGGAAGCCGACCCTACCATAGTTGGGAAAAGGCTAGGTAGATGATGACCTCAAGAGATTGATCGTTTGTTTGTGTTCAAAAGAATAATTATCATAACTATTATCAAACTAATAGTCAAAGAATATTTTAGTAGGAAGCTTCATTCCATGCTAATTACCATTTACTTCACAAAGACTTTGAAAAACAAGAGTTTAAACAAACTCAAAAAACAGACACAAATTATAATAATGAACTACATCTTAGTAACGTTTTAAGTTACTTTAACACTTTCTGTATCTCAGTAGGCATAAATACTGTTTCAAAACGATAAAACAGAGCTATCTTCACAGTTCGCAATAAACTTGGTAAATTGTTCGTAAGAGCCATTTACGACAGACAACGTTTTACGATTACAACTGTAGAGTTGACGATTTACCGTTTTATTTGTACGGGTTTTTTAATTATTTTGTTGTGTACCGTGTACATGTGTTGTACATTTTTAAAAGGAATATAGTCAACTCTGTTCAAGAGAATATTGTTCGACTTAGTCCCACCTGCACTGCCTTGCCTTTGGCGTTAAATATATCACTACATAGTATAAAACAAAGTCGCTTCCCGCTGTATGTCTGTCCCTATGTATGCTTAGATCTTTAAAACTACGCAACGGATTTTGATGCGGCTTTTTTTTAATAGATAGAGTGATTCTAGACGAAGTTTATGTGTATATATTGCACCCGTGCGAAGCCGGGGCGGGTCGCTAGCTTAGAATAGAGTGATGTTTTAAACACGTTTAGCGCTCTACGCAAACGGTTGCTGAATGCAGAAGCTAATCATAATCAACAGAAAAATGAACAGATACTGTGTCAAATTTCATGTTCCCTACTGTGATTTGGTTCGGAATTAACAACAACCAATCAAATCACACGCGTACCAATTCGAAAACAAGAAGCGCATCACTTATCTGGTACTGTTGTAGACTTTTAGAAACCAGGAATTTGTATTGTTTTGAAAGAGACCCTAAGTACCAAAGGGCATCTTAGTACCATAACCAGTATTAAGCTGGACTCTTATTCTATTGCAACTCCGTACTACGGCAGCCGATTTGACTATACAGGGTGGAAGGAACAACGCCGCGAAAACGGTTACCACGTATTCAGTACATCCTGTGCCGATTTATCATCGGTTATTATTAAAAAAAAAACAGCAGTTTCCTACAAAATTGCTTAAAAAGCTGATTTTTATTAAATTACCGAGAAAAAGGAAAAATTTCTATGTGGCCCGGATCCAAATCATGAACTAAATACGAGGTTACCGTTACGCGTCGATGTCCCTTCCATATCCCGTATGTGGATCAAAAAGGTTTTGCGTTAGTTTATTTTAACTTGAAATTCCAAGAATACGATATACAAACGGCTCTCTTTGGTGATATTTTTCTCTGTATAACCCACAAAGATACGGGATCATTTTCGTCCGACAGTTTTCCTCCTAAAACCTGATACTCTTTGCTTACAAGGAAAAATATTTATTTTTGTATTCCTTGTCGGTACAGTTTCGGAGTGACTTACGTTATACATAAACTATGTACACATTCTGTATATATGGAAGTAGTTTTCGAACAGGATAACAATACATACATAAACACTTGCATTTTTCCCATAGTGGTAGGCAGCAGTAGCGAAGGGTCAATTTTTGTAAGTGGTAAGCCGGAGTACATATCTTTAAACTGACTATATTATTTGTCTATAGAATACTGACTACCATTTTTCAAAAGGAATCCGGTAGGAATCGAGTTGTATGGAATCTTCGCCACTGGTAGGCAGAAAGTACAGAATGCCATATGCTGCGATACTTGGATATGTATATACCATACGTCTGGTCACAGTACAAGATTGTCCTGATTTATTTATAGGGTTTGTATGATGAGGTTAATAACCCTACATCATCATTTCAGCCAAAAGATGTTCACTGCTGGACATAGGCCTCCCCCAAGTGTCGCCACATTGACCGGTCCCGTGCGAATAACCCTACAGTGTGAAGGCAATGGAAAATAATGTAAAAGTGGGGTGAGGTCATCGTTCGGTAAAAGCAGGTGTGATTAACACAAAGAAATTATATGGTTGTGTATATTTCTCTGATGACCAAGTCCGGCAAACTTGTTTATAGAGGGTCACTTGTAATTCGAATGATTCTTTGGAGGACATAACAGTATGAACCATTAGCATTCTGTATAGCCAGGCAAAAATACATGAGACTCGAAAATATCGAAGATTTTGAAAACGAAAATACGTTACGAAAGATTTGGGGTGAGGCCTTTGCCGAGCAAATACTCAACATAGAGGTTAACTCATGGGAATACCCAATACGTACAAAACCATCTGCCTAGCCTTTTCCCAACTATGTTGAGGTCGGCTTCCAGTTTAACCGGATCCAGCTGCATACCAGTATTTTACATGGTGCGACTGCCTATCTAACCTCCACAACCCAGTTAGTACTAGATAATACGATACCCCTTGGCAAGACTGGTTGTCAGATTTTTTAGGCCACTGACTACCTGTAATGACTGTCAAAGATCTACAGATTACAGCCGGGACCAACGGCTTAACGTGCTTTCCGAGGCACGGAGGAAACTCGGTATGTAATGGGCGGTCACCCATCCACAGACCAATCTAGGCAAGAACGGCTTAACCCGATCGAGCTGTTATATTTAGCTAGGAGCTCCTTCCAATACATTCTATTGGACATAAATAGCTTTTAGCTTTATGCTCCTTTAACATACTAACGTGGCAAAACTATCCCTTTTGAAATACTATGCAATCAGCTTTGATATTGCCTTCGACTCCCCAAAGAGAAATAGTTCCCAACTCTAGCTCTTTAGAGCTACATTTAGAGGTTGTTCAGCAACTTTGACTTGATTATGACCACCTCGCCCTTTGCCAGAAAGTTTTCCCATCATGGTCAATCAATAGGTTTATTAAATTGAAATTTTGTTGGAAACAGCTGGTTTTTTTTTAACCGACGAAAAATTTTTATGTTCGGGGTTCAAAATGATGTATTGTATACGTGGTCACTGTTTTAGCGTCGGTGTCCCTTCCAGCCTGTATCATACTTATGCCTCGTGCTCCCTGGACAATCTATATATCTATCATTGCTCTCAAAAGAGTGCATCGTGAAGAAACCGGCATGTCCTAGATTCTAGGATTCTATTCTAGATGCATATAAAAACGAAGACATGTAAAATTCACCAATCCCGGCTTGCGTGGTGCATTATGTTAAGGCCCAGTTCTAGTCATTGAGAGTAGGCCTGTGTCCCAGTAGTAGGATCGTTATGGGCTGATGCTATGCCATAAGATGCTTTAATATGTCACCACCACGATCGACATTTTTTTCTTTTTTTCCTAGCCTGCTTTGTCCCTCTCCTGGGCGAAGACCGCCCTCCACTCCTTCCACTTCTCGCGATCCTGCGCGTACTCCTTCCCTCTCGAAAGGAACTTGTCCAGTTCGTCCCACCATCGCCATTTCCTTCGTGGCCACATTTAATTTTATAATATTGTTTACGGATTCAGTAGCTTGTAATGTATGTGAGAGGATTTACCCCCGATAGTTTCGGTTTTGCGTGTAGCCTGATAAGTGATAACGCAAGGTCATGTCCCGAAAAACGTCAAATGATATAAACCCAAATGTATTCATACACGTGTTCACAACAGATAAAATATTTCATAATCAGCCAAGCTTTTTTGAGGAGCTCGTGGCTAAATAATAACAGCCGCTCGGATCGATCTTTAGGTTAAGCCGTGATTGCCTAGGTTGGTCTGTGGATGGGTGACCACCCATTACATACCGAGTTTCCGTGCCTCGGAAAGCACGTTAAGCTGCTGGCTCTTATTTGTAGATCTTTGACAGTCGTTACAGGTAGTCAGTGGCTCAAAAAGTCTGACAACCATTCTTACCAAGGGGTATCGTATTACCTAGTACTAACTGGGTTGTGGAGGTCAGATAGGCAGTCGCTCCATGTAAAATACTGGTATTCTCAGCTGCATCCGGTTAGACTGGAAGCCCACCTTAACATAGTTGGAAAAAGGCTACGCAGATGGTGAATCAGCCAAGCTTTTCCTAACTATTTCTGTGTAGGCTTCCAGTCAAATCAAGTGCTGCTAAATAACCAGTATTTTACATGAAGCGTAAAAGATAAAGTATTTTATTTATATAGTTAATTGTAGATAATTTGTGTCACGGAGCCAAAGCAATGTTAAATAAATTGTTCATGGTAGTACACGGCCGCCGTGATTTGCTATGTAATGTATAGTTACCTACCTTGCCTTTTCAAGGTCGACGGGACTAAGATAGCGTAGTAAAATATTACGCGTCATGCTCGCATGGTGTGAGAAAAAATATATTCTTGCTTAGATGAATATAATCGACTACAGATTTAGTTGTTGCTGATACAAACACCTTGCAAGATTTGTTACGCGTTTTGTTAGGAATCTTACGGGTTTATTATATCACGCATTTGATAAAGTAGATTACTTTGCGCAACCTATTCGGGGTGGAAGGGACACCGACGCGAAAACGCTTTCCACGTATTCAGTACATCATTCGGACACCCCTCCCCCCTCCCTACATAGAATAAATCAGCTATTCATACATTTTGACCGTGCCAGGTATTGCACTTTTGTAGGAAACAGCAATTTTTATGTAGTAAAATATTTCATGAGAGCTACATTTAGAGGTTGTTCAGCAACTTTGACTTGATTATGACCACCTCGCCGTTTGCCAGAAAGTTTTCCCATCATGGTCAATCATAGGTTTATAAAATTTCAATTTTGTAGGAAACAGCTGTTTGTTTTTTAATAGCCGACCTATTTCTATGTGGGGTGTTCAGAATGACGTAGTGAATACGTGGTAACCTTTTTCGCGTCGGCGTCCCTTCCACCCTGTATTAACTGAACATATTTAGCAAATACGTTGCTGTGGTAATTGTGTTGACTAATTGACCATTAAATTATGCAGGTCACCCACGAAAAGCATGCAAAATCCTCAGCGGCCTCTTGTCTTGCCATCTATTCCTCCAAATCAACCATGTTATGTAAGTACGTAAATCATATATGTATTACACAATTTGTGTAATGTGTGGGTGTAGTATTTATGTGTCATACTACGAATTACTTATAAAATCTGAGGCATGGGCTAAGCGAGGTGATAGTAGACGTTTATCAGTAGCCATTGATAAGAGAAACATATTTCGCAGTAGTACTTAAACTCGCTGAAGTATAGAGTCTCCCAGAATACTATTGCAATCAAGAAACGGCTCCTAGATCGATGGATTGTATGAAAGGGTGAAGAAGGAATGGCTACTGACATCACGGCTGATAGAGATGTATGTCAGAAGAAGATAAGCCGCGCTGACCGCGAAATTGGGAGGAAGTCAGAAGGATGATGATTTTGAGGGACTCGAAATGGAGTTGTGTCGTTCTTGTTGGAATAGAAGAGAATATACTAGACCTTTGTCATGTTTCCGTGTTCCTCTAACAAACTTAGGAATCAGGAATGTTTGTATAAAACTAAGACAATCCTATAACAGTGTGAACAGCTGCGTTGCTGTCTCAGACAGGATTACTTTATTTCTTATGTTTGTGTACTTCAAAACGTTTCTCATCTTCTTCACGCATTTCATCTCTGTTTCAACTTTTTTTTTGGCATTCTGTCACATCGTGTGGATTCACATTTTGTTAGGTAAATTCCCGTGTAATAGGCGTCGAGCCAGTTGTCATTAATCAGGCTCGAATTCAGACTCCGAGCTGCGATTTGGATTTTTTAAATGCAATTGATGTCACTGTCCATGCCGGAATCGAATCCAGCGGGGTAATTACGAAACACTCACACACTCACAATGTCATTTCATTAATTGCATTATTTTCTTTGCTCAGCAGACGTATTTAATGGAGAAGCGACAGGGTTGCCCAAAATTCAAGTTTTCTTACGTTTATTGCAATTAGCAGGTCAGTGTCAGGTTATATGTTGATTAAAAACACACAGAAACCCCATTAAATGACTATTTCATGAAAAAGTCAATCAATGGGATTATGAACTTAGAGTTTTGTATTGATGATTTTAATGATTATAATTCTGTAAAATCAGGCGTATTACGGCCGCAAATCATATTTTGCATACAGTCTGACACCGACCGGTAAATTGCAAAAAACGTAAGAAAATTTGAATTTCGCGGCCTTCCCTGGCATTTCCACCTTAACGAACATATTTAATGATTACGATTTTTCTTTAAAATCCATCGATACTGTTATGCAGGTGAGGTGCAGGTTCTTTCGCTCAGCAATCATATTTGTATGTTTTAATAAGGCACATCGATTTCTTACCTACTTACTCTCATAATATTGAATAAGAACTCAGTTAAAAACACCTTTCGCTATTCCTTATCGATAGAAATCATTAAAAAAAATTCGCGGTAAGTGCCGCCGACGTGACGTACTGCAACTCAAATAAGCAACCGCGTCCGATTATATTAGTTTGCTTATTGCTAATGCCTTGAAATCAATTGTAACGTGTTAGACAGACTACGTAACAGTGGCGAAGGTTCCATACAACTCGATTCCTACTGGCTTCCCTTTGAAAAATGGGCATAGTCAGTATTGTATAGACAAATAATATAATCACATTATAGATATGTACTCCGGGCTTATGTCTTACAAAATTGACCCTTCGCTACTGCTACGTAATATATAACGTATAGGTGCTATGTAGCTGTATTTTGTTCACACTTTTTTTGTAACCAGATGGCTGGGAAATATGTGATTACTAATAGCAACATCCCATTCCGTGTAACTCTAAACTTTGAGGGTTAATCATGTGTTAAGCAAAAAATTAAATCGTTTGATGTGCTCGCACTGAAAGTACTTGGGTCACGCGAAAAGTGCATAATATGTCACTGTCAAAACTACTGATCTAAAGTAGTTTTGACAGTAGACATATTATGGATAAAACTATTTTAACAACTACTAACAGTTACTAAGAAACTTATTAGGTTTTTTATTGTAACCCTTTTAAAAACATTGGTAATAATTCTAGGTAATTTTTAATAGAGAAAAGGAAAGCATTTTATCTTAATAAGGGTTTCGACTGACACCAGTCAAAACTGGTTTTGACCGATTAACAGTTTTGACTGTAACATTGACACTGAGAAGCGTGAGCTCTGACATATCCGATAAATACGATTCAGTATTAGTAATAGAGCGAGACAATACTATTTCTATGTCAGTCTACAAAACAGACGTGTTAGTTTTTGATGCGGTAGGGCAGAATCTAAGTCTTTCGTTGTCAGTAGCTGTGCGAAGGATTCTAATGTAATAACAGGTTTCATAAGTACTACACATCATTCTCTAGCCTTTATCCCAATTTATTTGAGATCGGCACAGCATATGTTCTTCTTCCATACTTCTCTATTACTCGTCATCTCATCAGACACCTCTCTCTTCATAAGTACTCTAACGAATGTTAAAAACTTTCATTTCTCGCCCTTAGTTACGGCTTCGACCCTGGCTTTGAATATCGAAATAACAATACAACTTTTAAAAACTTTGTTTACTCGCTAAGTAAGAACTTTTCTAGAAGCACAATGGGCTTGCAGTTATAGGTACTCCTGAACTTGCAACTTCAAGGTACAGTCAAAGTTTCTTCGTCGCTAAACAAGGGACAAAGGTATAATTATAAAAGTTATGTCATTTCGGCATGTGGCGTCCAAGGACTGAAAGAGAAGTGTTGGTCGTCCGGCAGCGAGATGGGCAGACGACATTGTTGCCATCGCGGGTAAATCCTGAATGAGGCTGGCACTAGGGCGTGGAGCTTGGCACAAGTAAAGAGAGGCCTATACCCAGCATTGTGAAGTCGGACTGTGGATAATGATGATGGCATTTGTGAAATACTAGCGACCCGCCCCGGCTTCGCACTGGTACAATATACATGTCAGATATGTCAGCATGTATTCCGTTAGGCTCGTACATCATGTGGGCAGACAATGCATGACGTGCTATGAAAACATACTGGGTGCGATACACTGTTTCTAGCAAAACTAACGAATTATTTGAGATTATAACTTGACACAATAATCGAATCGGGTACAGTTCCAAGACGTCTCAAGTAGAAGCGCGCTGTGATGTGGGTAGACTTACAAGTAGGTCGCGTGATGTCACCACCGGCGCACTTGCAATTGATTTTATGTCCATACTAACGACCTGATCCGACATACATATAAACCTTCCTCTTGGATCACTCTATCTATTTCCATCTATTGGTGAAAACTGCATTAAAATCCGTTCCGGGGTTTAAAAGATCTAAGCGTACAAACAGCGGGATCGACTTTGTTTTATATGTAAAGATTAGACTTCTTGCATCTGGCATTTGTTCTTCTGCTTATCCTGAGGGTAGACTAAGTGAGACATTCTATTAGCTATAACGATAATGGGACAGTAAATATTTGTATTCGATTGACATCATTATCTGCCCACTGCCTAGCCTTTTCCCAATGTTATATCTATGTTGGAATCGACTTCCAGACTAACCAGATGCAGCTGATATGATACCAGTATTTTATATGGACCGGCTGCCTATCTGACCCCCACACGGTTATACGTACCTTGGTAAGACTGGTTGTCTGACTTTCGGGCCACCGACTACCTGTAACGACTATCAAAGATCTACAAATGTCAACCGGGGCAAACAGCTTAACGCGCTTTCCGAGGCACGGAGGAGACTCGGAATGGTCACCTATCCACGGACCGAGCTAGGCAAGCGCGGCTCAACCTTGATGTACGATTCATCCGGTTGACCACGAGGTCCTCTTGTATAAGATTGACTTGACCGAAAAGCTTATAAAGCCCTATGTCCCCAGTTTTTATGTTCAAACAGTATGAAAATTTCTTCCCTAAATCAACAGGGGTCTAATAATAACATTTTACTTGCGGGAAAATTGTGGGGTTTCTTTGCTTTCACTTTGATAAGTTTCACGGTCTAAAGCTGGTCGGTGGAGCGTTACTAACTAAAGTATTGTACGTTATAGTGTAGACTTGGACTAAGGCCCGCTTGCACCACGAATCGCTAAACGCGTTTAACGTAGAACGCATTTAAAACATCGTTCTGGTTGTTTCAATCGTTTAACGATGATAGAGACAGAATGATGTTTTAAATATGTTTAGCGTTAAACGGGTTAAGCGATTCGTGGTGCAAGCGGGCCTAAGTACCACCATTAATTCTTTTAAAGGTAGGATAGTAATTTTACGAAAATGTTATAAACCAACATTCCTCAAACTTCGATTCTACCTATAAAAAAACCTTAGTATTTTACTGCCCATAAAAAAGTAGTTTTTTTTCCCTGCAAGTATGCGATATCTACCAAAATATCAATAATATGCTTGTCATGGAAAAACTAAGTACACACGGCTTGTGTCGCCGCGTGTACTTACTTTTTCCAAGTCATTCATTTACAGTATAACATGGCCTCGCTTTGTATAGATGTCGCGTACAATGAGAGATTCACATAAACTGGTTTTGTATAGCTTGATTAGTCGCCGTGCATACATAGTTCAATATACCACAGTAACTCAGCCTATATTCGGAAGCTAACTGAAAATAATTCCCAGTTTGTAAACCCTATACAAAATCAAGAAAGCAGCCTCTACTCGTTACCGTGGCCCTGGAATACAAAGGGCAAAGAAGGAACATGGATGGGTTTTAGTCAGTACAAGTCTGACACTCCCTTCCGCTCCGCCCAGAGTGGGGGGGTCATTTGATGATTTCCCATCCGAAAAAATAAAAAAAAGGCCTCTACTCGTGGTCGTACTAATTAATACACAGTTAGTAAACATCATTCTCTTATATTTTTAAACATTCCGGACCAAGCAAGAATTTGTATCATGATTCCGTGATTCGTGATGTAATAGAATTCAATCATAATGAGCATGAGCACGCGGACCGCTTGCAAGCCGTCTTTGCCGTCAGCTGGCTCGCAAACCGTTTGTTTTACAAGGACATGACAGAGGAAATATCATTGTGTTTTTTTTTGTTATTACATGTTTTTGGTTTAGTCTACGGTGTACTTATGGGTCTAATAAAGTGTCATGTCAATCAGAGTAATGATATAATGATTACACTGATGTTAGATCTGGTATATTGTTATTATTATAAGCCTATATTGTCCCACTGCAGGGCAAAGGCCCCCCTTCCCTCCTTCACATTTCGCGGTCTAGTGCGATTGTAGGCCAATCCTTTGTGAAAGAGTCCAGCTCATCCCGCCATCTCCTTCTGGGCTTGCCACGTTGTCGTTTCCTGCTATTTGGTATCCACTGAGTTGTAATTTTTGCCCATTGCTCCTCCGACATGCGGCAGATGTGACCAGCCCATTTCCAGTTCTAATTTTAATACCTGATTTATATGTTACATACCTAAAGAGATGTGTGGCTAGTATTATAATTGGGGAAATGGGGATAATGGTCAGATTTGCTCGTTGGTCTATAAGTGCTGGCAAGCGCTCCTGCTGAGCATGAGGCGACTCAATTCCCAGGTCGGGCAATGTGATATTGGGTTTTCCATCAGCAATGTCTCAGTAGCAGCACGAAGTCTTTATTTGGGCACGGTAACTGGCAAAAAATGTTGGGGAACTATAAGTACACCTCTGCCTAACCCTTCGGGGCTTACAGGTATTTTGTAATTTGTATGCTGCTGTAAGATTACTATCCTAAAAACACCTCATAAAAGTACTTCAGTTTCCAAACTACTAACAATTTCAAACGCTAAAAAAACACTGGCTCCACGAAAAACGTTAACTCGACAAAAAAATATATTAGCCAATAATTTGAGCACGATCCGCGCTAAACTTTAGTTCGCGACAAGCCATGCGGTTCGGCCGGGCCTCAGTTCGTTGACCCTGGAGTTACGTAACACCCGAATTTAAGGATACGTTGGTAGCGAGGGAAAGACGGTGTATGAATATTATTTTATTGGTTTGTTACATAGTTATAATGTGTTCTGTAGGACTCTGAGTTATAGCCGTTGGTGAAAATGGTGTGGTTTTGGGTGTTCGGACTTTGTTCTGTGTGGTAGTCGTTATTGCCTTTTCATGAGTTTTAGGTGCCCGGTGACAAAGCTTTAGTACAATGACACCGGACACAAAGACCTGGTAGAATGCATATGCTTGCAGAAAGCTGGAGGTAGTATGGCGGTCTCCTACCGACTTGATGAGCTATTCCAATCTGATTCAGCTAATCCCAGATTAAAATACCATTAAGTAAAGTCCCAATCTTTTATATCAGAGATTTTGGGACATTCAGTGGCTTTTATTGGATGATCTTTGATTAATATTTGCTGGGGTTGATTGTAGACGTATTCTACGGGATACTTTAAATTAAATTGTCATCCACAAGTGTTTCATAAAACCCTATATCTTAGAGCCTTGCAGCTATTGGCTGTTAACTTCTGCCTATTCACGGTTTGTGTAAGATCAATTTGGGCCTTGTTTCCAAACCATTGAGACGCTTCAGTGAAGCGAGATGCTAACTATCCTCCTGCCAATAAGGAAATGCCAATTCCAAGCGTAACAGAACTAACAGACCTACAGAAATTGTAAATTGGGTACTGTTTTGCTAAAATTATGTATCTTACTTCCCCGAATATAGTGTAAGAATTACCATAGTTACTAGCAATAACAAGTATTTCTGCAAATATCGGGAGCCTCACCAAGGCAATGTATGGAATGGAAGATGCATTCGGAGAAACAGTAACTATCGCGGTGAAGCTCTTGTACTAAGAGGGTAAAGTATGTGAGCGTATTCTCAGAGTCGAATAATCACTCAAACGGTTGTGCCAGGCCAGCTTAAGTGTAACGTGAAATGTACAAATTATGAGCGAAGCACATAAACGCTTGAACTAGTTGTATTGTACCCAAGCTAAGCTCTCAGGTAGACTTCATTCACTGGGGATATCCGGCAACTGGAATGACACACCGTTTGAGAAAGAGTGTTTTACCGCTATCATGAGTGACTTAAAATATGTGACAAAGTGGTGGGTGAAATTGTGGCTTGGCGTGGAGGGCACGCGCGTGCGTTTATGCTCTGGCGTTCAAAAGGTTAAAGCGAGAAGTGTAAATAACGAAATTCTATTAGTGGTTTACAGTACATCTCTACTCTAGTCTCGTCTGCGCTTTGGTGGGGAACGGACCAGAGACCAGCTTCTACTGGTTTTGGTGCCACTTACGTGGAACGGTCTATTGCACCATATTAACCCTCCACTTACATTCAAATTCAAAATCCATAGTTTCGCACGTTTTGTGGCTGTGAAACAGTTTCCGAAAACATGCAGATTCGGGAAAAAACGTCCATCCATTATTCAGCAGCCGTGGATGTGTCTACCTACATTCATAGTACTTCTAAGCCGCTTATTGTGTAGCCGTAGATAGCAGTAGGCTGAATTGATTGATTTATACAAAGCTGACGGTGGCTTCCAGAGTAAAACCTCGACCTGTTCAAAGCAAGTTTGTGGTAAACATGTGGCTTCAATTGTAAAGTTGTAGCAAGTTCATTCTTGGTTTATAGTTACAAATAGTCACTTGTAATCTACGCTTGTCGCTTTGCAATATAAAGTGACGGTGTATGGCTCTTTTGCTCAATTACCTTGGCGGTCTGCCTAGCGTGGAGTCCTGGGATCGATCAAAGGTATAATTGGGGTATTTCCACTGGAAATTTCTTTGTAGTAGCCTTATATTGGTATTAGTACCCAGAAAATGGCAATAGACTTGCCTTCCACGACGTGGGATTTAAACTTAAATGGCATTTCTATGAAACACTAGCTTTTGCCCGCGGCTTCGAACGCGTAGAGTTCTGTGATTTTCCCACAGGGTCGTACTACCAGAATAAAAAGCATCCTATGTGCTAATCCAAGTTATAAACTAATGTGTGCCAATTTCATCAACATCCGTTTAGTAGTTTTTGCGTGAAAGAGCAACAAACGAACATCCATCCATTAATATAATGGTAGTAAGATTATTTTCCACTGTATTATTCAAGACCATTACGCCTAATCATATAATGAGATCTTTTAATATTTGTCACGAACTCAAAAGCCAAATTAAGTGCAATAGAAAGCGCTTACGTTTGAATTTTCACCCTCTTCAAATGCTGCGTCCGGATTTCTATAACGTAAAACGGAAACAGCGCTTGTCTAAAGCGCTTCATGAGATTAAATTTCATGCAGAGTGCCATTTTAGAGCACTTTTCTTCGTGTACACAGCTTAATAGTCCATCACATCTATGTAGAATCTAGGTTTTTACTTTAATGTAGACAAGAGCATAATCAGTTTATAGATGTAACCTATAGATTCCTTCTGCTGGGAGTCAGGCCTTTGTGGGAGAGAGTGGGCCGTAATCCTCCACGCGGTTGGTGGAGAATGTAGGAGAACGTCGTCTGCTTAACTATCCTGTGGGTGCCTTGAGTGTAAGCCAGGGCAAAAAACTTACAAACTTAGCGATTACACGCCTCGGCATAGGGCGGTTCTGGGGGAGGACAGCAAAGGGACAGGCTAGATCTGAATGGTATCATTATTTAGGGGCTTTTGAACTAAAGGCTCAGCCTCGCGGGCTATTGAGCAGGATCGGGGAGGGCATGGATCAGGATCGACGACTAGGACGGAATGACGACTGTCTTCTTGAGCGTGCTAGTTTCCCGCTACTTGGATACTGTGTCTGTAGGCTGATTTTTTTATTGAATACTTCACACATAAATGTACAAAGGCAGACTTAATGCCATAGACATTTTCTACCCAACTGTACGTCTGACTATGTGGACAAGACGCTTTAAAAGAGCAACAGTAATTAACATCATGTAAATTCACCTGATTTTAGCTCGAAATATTCAAAGAAAACAACACTGGCGCAATTTGAAAATGCTAATAGGTATCGCACGGTCTCCAGGCTTGTCTGGCACGGCTTTACATAAAATTAATTTTTGTTTTGTTGACAATGTTTGGGTGTTTAAGAAATAACAATATGTGCTTTTAAGTCTCGATGGGGATTAAGAAATAAATGAACGGGAATGATGTGTCCTTGGTTTTAAACATCACAGAAAGAAAATTATTTACAATAATTTACACATGGATGGACTGTGTAAAGAATGATGTGGCAAGAAAGGAGGTGTCTGATGAAATGACGAGTAATAGAAAAGTATGGAAGAAGAGACATGCTGCGCCGACCCCAAATGAATTGGGATAAGGACAAGAGAATGATGATGATATTATTATGCTTTATCGTGCACCAAGACCAACATTAATTAAAACCAACGGATACGCAAAGCTAGTTTAATTCAATAAGTCAAAACAGCAACCATTCAAAGTAAGGTTATAAAAATCTCCAAGCCTTTCTGTCACCCATTCGAGCTTTTGACGTCAACTCATAACCTAAGCATGCTAGTAGCAAGTAATGTGCTTTCCATATTTCAAAACACAATCTTTATACGCGAGCATTAATCCAACCAGTTATGATGATTTCATAATGCATAATAAGCTTATAATGATCCCACTGACACTGAGAGCTGAGACCGCCCGTTAGAGGGAGTGGGCTTTCCTTAATCCACCTCACAGGCCCAGTGCGGGTTGGTGGATGTTGTAATCTATCATTTTAGCGGTCTATAGGGACTGCTCAGCAGTGTGATTGATAATAGCAATTTATATCTTCTGAGACCCCAACGAAAATAGCCAGTACAGATCTTTCACCATGTTTATTTCTATGAGGGAGACAGGGTGTTAAGAGATCCGATTTGTCTTGTTTAAAATCTTCTATCTATTATATTATCTTCTTTATCTATTTCCTCCTCTTACCGTAATTCGTCGTCTGTCACTCGCAAGTTTCATACAGTGTTCTTATCATAATCTTAGTTATTTTATTATCAGGCAACTAAGTCCCATATATCATCATCATCATCTGCCTAGCCTTTTCCCAACTATGTTGGGGTCGGCTTCCAGTCTAACCGGATGCAGCTGAATACCAGTTTTCTACATGGAGCGATTGCCTATCTGACCTCCACAATCCAGGCCAACTAAGGCCCATATATAAATACACAAAATAATCTTAAACAATAATAAACTAATACATATAGAAAAGAACCTTATTGAACTATAACTATACACGTATCGTTGACGGCGACATATTGTCTTGCTGCGTGGTGTCGCGTAACCGTTCACGGAATCGTAGGTATACGACACCTTTCGGCCAAAAGTCCTCTTTTTAGGAAAGTCTGTAGATGGATCTTATGCCGATCGACTATCATTCCTTATATTTCCGTCATCATCATTCGCCTGCCCTTATTCCAATTATTAGGGGTCGGCGCAGTCGTGCGTCATGTCATTGTCTTCCATACTTCTGTGCTAGTCATCTCATGTCTCTCTAACCATATTATCATCTTTCACGCAGTCCATCCTTCGTTTCTTAAACTTCCCCTACTCATATAGCCAACAAAATTTCCAAAATTTCCTAACATCTATAAAACTGGGTTAAAACATAATACCCTAAAAAGTACGTTAGCTCTGCCCTAATTCGTGTTATGTTGACTCTCATAATTCCGCAGTGATATATTATGGCTAAAAACGATTATTCACAAAGAATAATGGCTGTACTGTTCCGGGAAAATGTTGTTAGATTATAAATATGAGTTCCTGTGTTTTTTGGATGTATGTTAGTGGAATTTTAGCATATATTCATGGTTTTAACTTGTGTTAAGGAAGTTTTTTGTACTCTATATTCATTGTTGGAAGGGTTTGGTATCCTTGAAGGTGTTTTTGTGTAGTAGTCGAGTACCAGGTTTTTTGTGGCCATTCCTGCTAATATCATCAACTACCAAAAGACTTTGTAGTCAGAATCTTCTTTCTCGTATCGCTGGCACGACAGTATTTCAAATTTAGTGCCCAACACTTGCCAAAACTTCCACGGCGTCGTCAGAAGTTACTTTGCTTGCGTTTTGGGGCTGTGAGCGCAGGTTATAAGGTGGAACATAGTTTCCGACACAGAATGAACCACGTTTACCTCTCACCATTTCAATCGACAGATGTTGAGCAAGAATTGCCTTAGCTGCCCTGATCCTGCATAGCCCCGCCACCTCGACCATCTCCGCTTTTGAGCATTTCATTTTTGAAATCAAAACACAAGGACTGAAATTCAATAAATTCTTCTAATTTGTCAGCACAAGCCTGGAACATAAAAGCCAGTGGTTTGGAATAGATAATAGCCAGTTTTCGCAGTACGGCCGCTGTTCTTTTTGTTGATTACAACCGTTGGCCCGCACGAGTGATCCTTTCCATTGTGATTGGAAATGGAAACTATGTAGCTGGATTTTGTTTAGAATTGAGAGATCTTTTATGGTGAGGGTTTAGTTGTAGAACTGATATTCTGATTGTAGTAAAAATATCATTAACCATAGTATTCATTTATACTGGGTGTAACAGAAAGGGTATAGTCATATGAAAGGATATGTTGCAGACCATCAAATTGAACAACTTTCTCCTTGCGTCCAATATCGTAAATGCGAAAAAAATATCAGCTGTCCCATACATTTCGGTCGAGTTGGTATTGAAACTTAGTATGGGACAGCTGATATTTTTTTCGCATTTACAATATTGGACCCATGGAGGAAGTTGTTCGTTTGATGGTCTGCAGCATATCCTTTCATATGACTATACCCTTTCTGTTGCACCCTGTATATAGTTAAGTAATTGACTTGAGCACAAACGCTGGAAAATGATTGCTTGGTCTTCATAATAACTTTGTTTAGAGCTATACCGTAAAAGTTGAAGAAGGCAGTAAATAGTATTCTAACATTAAACAACGAATAGTTATTATTTAAACATTTATATGGTGTCTGAAGAAAAGATTTAATATTACTTGTTCGTTCCAGTAATGATTGATTTATAAACATGATCAGACATAACGGCACCATAATAAATCATTCTTTGAAGACAGAACGAAAAAAGCACCAATCCCACAGTTTCTGGTACGGTTTTTTAAAGAAGTCAGTAAAAACTTTGCGATCGTGATAGATCAAAAGTCATTGATGTTGAGCATAAAATGTAATAGAATAACAAACCACGCCCGCAGGATGTTTTATTTGATAAATATTATACGAATCCAGGAATTCTTCAAATCCTACTAATATTATAAATGCCAAAGTTTGTGACTTTGGATGGATGAATGGATGTTTGTTACTCTTTTACGCAAAAACTACTCACCGGATTTGGATGAAATTTGGAACACAAAATCAAAGCATCTATTTTCAAGTAGGCCAGTTACAGGCAATTTGAACTGATATTTTATAACCTAGATTAACACAGATAGTTTTTCTGCCAGTAGTTTAGTTTAGTTTACTTTATTTATTAATAATTATCAAAAATTACAGGTCATATACACGTATATGTTTAGTAGTACTATCTCGTAGGACATTTACGGAACTCCACGCAGGCGAAACCACGGGCTTAAACTAGTCATACATAACTGTGAAACAGCCCGTAAAACCTTACATACCGTGTCAGAAAATCTCAACAACCTTCAAAATGTTAAAATGTAGTACTTAACGTGCTACATAATAAAACTTAACTATTTAATTTTATCGTCCCTTTTCAAGCCCTTTACGGCCGTCGTGATCAACCTTCTGCGATAAGAAAACGTGGATAAGAATAGACTATAGATAGATTGAGTCATAGTTTGTGTTGAAAGACTTATCCAGCATGAATATGTCCAGGGTCAAGTACCTACGCATTATGATGATTGGACATCGATTGAGTACAATCCTCTTATGAGCTCCTGATGAGGTCATAAGTTATATGGGGGTTTTTGAGGACCATTTCTTGGAGCTTCTCCATCTAATAGATGTTTTATGGCGTTACAACATTGACATGTTCAAGGCATGCGAGGAAATTACGGAAAATGGAGTAGTTCGAAGAAGAAGAGAAAAGGAAGAACTTCCCGAATTATCACTGTTGTCAGTCTCAGATTGGGAAGAGGATGTGTAACAGTATCATAACATAGCTTGATCACTAATCTCTTTGCCCAAACCTCAGACCAACAAAAAAAAGGAAGACGGCGCGCCACGAACATCAAAAGTGAAGCCACAAAAACCGTGCTCCTGCAACTAAATTTACACGCTCACACACACATCTACACTAAAACCATGCTCATCGTTACGTTCTTTTCACTTTGGATGTTCGTGGCGCGCCGTCTTCCTTTTTTTGTTTGTCTGGAGGCCCAAACGTAGTAGAACATTTAGGCCATCTCAGTTTCCTGTTGAAAGAAACCGTAAATAGGCCACAAACTGTCATTAATTTCCATTTAATAAACGATATCATAAATATTCTTAATGTTATTTTCATTTTCATTTAATATCATCCCTCCAGAGGCTCTTTTTGTGATACAAATAAGCCACGATGAAAACACTCCTAAGTCTTCTCTCATTTAGTCGTAATTACTCCTAATTCGTTCAGTAATTGTTGGCATAATTCGGTTGGTAACTGTCCTATAGTTTATTACAGAAGGTCAGGTCTTTGCAACGAGCGAAAATATATGAACGGCACACATAGAAACGTATAGTGGTCGAAGGAACCTGTACCACCGCGGCACGAGTTGGCGAGCAACGTTGTGCAGTTCGAATAGTTTTGTCGCTGAGCTATGAGCGAGTGCGAGAGGGAATTACTCTCTCCCACTTGCTGGTATGCGTATGTACCAAACGAGTCTCTCAGCGAGTCTGCCCGTCAAGCGAACGTCGCTGCTAGAGTTTTTTCTTTGATAGCTCATGTCGCTGCGACTAGTGTAGAGAGACAGATCTCGCCGGCAGCAGTGTGAACAGTCAGCGATCAACTACTATTGTAATATGTCTCTTTCACTGACTCTGAAACTACATCTATAGGACGTTTCTTGTGCGAGAAAATAGTCTATAGCTAGCCTTCATCCTTGTCGGAACAGGTGCCCAATGCCAAGCATTGAGATCCTTTGTATTCGCTGTATGAAAAGCGTGTGTATGTGTGCATCTTTTCACTCAGATGAACTGATCTTCTGTACTTACTACTCTGTATACTATTCTGTGGTACAATTCTCCTTGGAGGGAGCTTATGTTACCGGCCTCCGTTGCCTAACTACGAACGACTTTCTAGGTCGAAAGGAGACCGCAAGGACGTTTGTAGGCAGAGCCATTTTAAGGAGCAAATTACGTATTTAGGCTTATTCGTATGTTAATAATTTGGAAATTATTACTTCCATCTAATACGTTTAATATTGTATAATTTATATTGCTCTAGCACATAATAAGATCGTTGTAGAATTCTAAAGGCTTCGCATTTTGCCATCATTGGCGGCCTTGTCACAACAGCCTCCTTCTCTTTTGTGTCATCTTCCCTCAGTTTGTGCAAATATCTCCGGGGTTTAACCGGTATCAGGATTTGCTTTTTTTTACTATTAATTATACCAAATTTCTTAAAGCGTAATTAACGTAATTACGTAGTTTTGAGTGTGAATTAGCCTTCTATGAATTTGGTGTAATGTAAACTTGTTTATCACTTTGGCCAATTGAGATATCGACGTGACTTAACGTCGAAAATGATACTAAGCGAGCTTAATGAATTTGCAATGTTCAGCCTAGCGCATCAAAACAGCAAGCTCAATTTCCCTTACGGTATTTCCCGACAGCTCCTGTCGCCAGAAAAATGGCGTTACGTCACTGGACATCGCTATACTTCGTTCGACATGGTATCTCAAAAACGCGACAAATTTCCATGCTGCACCGACATGCGGCGCTCACTCTGTTAATTCCGAAGTCCTATCGTACACGTAGAATTGAATATTTCAGGATTATTCAACCTGTAATACTTTGTGTGCCAAATGAAGCACCGTGTTGTTTTAGGGAGTCTACTTCTTCATAGTAATTATAACACTAGAAAGTGGCAAAGCAGGGCATCATATTCATCATCATCATCATCCTCTTGATCTTATCTCAATTCATTTGTGGTCGGCGCAGCATGTCTTCTTCTTCCATACTTTTCTATTACTCGTCATCTCATCAGACACCTCCTTTCTTGAAATGACAAAAGCGTTTATTCGTGGTGACATCCTAAGGGGTCGTCCATTAATCACGTGATGTTTTTTAGCAAATTTTTAACCCCCACCTCCCCCATGGTGATTCATGGTGAAGTTTTAGACTACCCCTCCCTCCTCCCACCCAAAATCACGTGTATTTTTTTTGGTACAAAGTATCTTAAAAAAAATCAGAATATTATCTTTAAATACAGGTTAACAGGTATAATCTAATTTAATTCTGGAAAAATAAGCACCGTGATAAAAATGTCAAGGTCACGCACCGCTTTTCGGTTTAGAAATCGCGCGTTCAAAGAAAAAATAAATACACGTGATATCTCACTACACCTGCCCCTCCCCCTAGTGATATTTCGTGATTTTTTTCGAACCCCCCTCCCCCCTTTCCAGCCTCACGTGATTAATGGACGACCCCTAAGTATTACAAAACATTTTACTTCTGCCAAACTGTAAACCAGTTTGTTGGCAGATGTAGCTCCCATATACGATCTTATATTTTTTGTAACTACTCGTAGGTACTTTTCCATCGATAACAAGGATACATTTACCGCTAAACATTAATAAAAATACCTTTTTTTTTAAAGTACTGTCTTTTATACCTGGACTTAGCAAAAGAAGTGTAAGGATTGTAGCAGTTGGTGTTCTTTAGTTTCTGTCTAACCCCGTGGGAAAGAATGAGTTTTTAGTTTTTGGCTTTAGAAAACTGTTGATTCTAAGCCTTATAGACCAGGCTATACCCTACAGCTGCAGCACGTTAAGCTGCGTCCACGCTAGGCGAGCCGAACACGATCGGCGCACGAATTCACTTAGCGTAGACGGACTTAGAAGCCTCGACCGAGCACTCGCGTCAAGGGAATTTGTGCTCTGCTCGTATTCGGCTCGCCTACCATAGTCGCAGCTTTACTGTCGCGACTTTTAGACAATCTATTTACCGTCTTCGTGACTTGACTCATACTGACTATTCATAATTAAATCAAAATTACTGTTGACTCACCAGTATATCCTTGATCTTATGTATTACATTCTCGATGTAGCTAACAGATCTAGTAGCCTTAAGTTCATGGAAAACAGGCTGAATGCCCTTAATAAGACTTTGGTTATCGTTCATCTAGCACGTTTATTTGAACTAAGCCCAGGTAGATAGGTAACGGTTGAGAATAAATTTGTTCTGCAATGAGTTCAGAGATGAAACAAAACTTCGTAATTATCTTCCAGACAAACTCATTAATTGAAAAAAATATACAGGATAAGATAATCTAAAATAAACGAATATTTTCAGCTAGGTTTGCGTTTTTTAATGTTTTATGAAGTTATTAAATGTCTCAGGAACCAATTATAGATCAAATTATTGAAGACTAGCGACCCGCCCCGGGTTCGCACGGGTGCAATATATATATATATATATAAACCTTCCTCTTGAATCACTCTATCTATTACTGAAAACCGCATCAAAATCCGTTGCGTAGTTTTAAAGATATTAGCATATATAGGGACAGACAGCTGGAAGTGACTTTGTTTTATACTATGTAGCATTGGGTTTCGTCGATAAGCTCGTACGTTTGGCGTACATGTAGTGTATCCGATGGATAAAACTTTAGCAGAAATAAAGCTCGAGCCTTTTCACAATTGAAATAAACCGTTATTAGAGAAAGTCCACAACGAAACTACTGAAATAAAGCAACAATGTTATTTCACTGCTGCGAACAATTTTCTCTTATCCCGTTTATTCCGTTGAGTATAAAAATTGTGTTATATTTCTTATTTGCACCGCAAACCGCTCTTCTTTCTTTGTAATATTGCTGGTATGAAATAATGCTGTTTTTCAAGGGAACTCGTGGATTCTGCAACGAAGTATTCCTCTGATAATTCGTTTTAAATTTTATTGGGCAAGCTTTTATAGTCGTTACGGGTAGACAGAAGAACAATCAAGAGGTGTCTTTTTAGTTTTTAAACATTATCATTAACACTAAAAACGGGACATTTACCATGTTTACTTTTTATTTTGAGTTCCCGATATTTCGGCGCTGTTGCAAGCACCATGATCACGGATAAACTGAAGTTATTGCGGGTCGATGTTTTTGAGCAGACAAATCGGTCTACCCTCTTTCTTGTTCGTTTTTGTACTCAGTACCGCTAACACTGTCACTCGCAACTCGATTCTGTTCTCGACACACGAAACTCACTATGTCCGCTCGCGAACTTTTTACGGCACTTTTCCGGTTGAACAGCAGGTTGCTGATAATGGTATCTTATTACCCTGAAACCAGTTAGACTGGAAGCCGACCCCAACACAGTTGGCCAAGGGCTAGGCAGGATGGGAAGGTTGCAAACTCAATCCATAAATTAGTTGGCATTGGCATACATTACCCAAGAAACGGTTTGAAATGTCAATCTTAATTGTCCAAAATTTACTCATATCCGGAGTATATCCATGTGAGGGTGAGCCAAAAGAACATTAATGTATTTTACATCAAACTCAGCAAGTAAACTTAAACTAACAACATAATTCAATTCGAAAACCCCATCTCCCAGTTCCCTCAAGAAAAAACTAGATGGATGTAACTTAATATGGGCTGGAGGGATGTAGCGGAGCGTTAAGCCCCTCCCGCATCCTTATTCCGCGGTTTACACTCCGATGACGTAGGTCGATGACATTGCTCAGTACTGGGTGATGTATGTAGTTTCTGGTTTGATGGGAGCCTGGGATTGTGGTCGAGTTGAGACAGGAGGATTTATGTTATAGGAATAGACGGCAGCGTTCTTGGGCTGTAAATTAGTATTCGATCACTAGTGTATGAAGACCTACCTATACAGGGTGGAACAGACACCGACGTGAAAACTGTAACCACGTATTCAGTACATCATTCTAAGCTCCCCAACATAGAAATTTTTAATCGGTAATTTAAAAAAATCAGCTGTTCCATACATTTTGATCGTGTAGGTATTGCACTTTAGTAGGAAACAGCTGTTTTTTTTTTTAATACATCATCTGCATCATCTGCCTAGCCTTTTCCCAACTATATTGGGGTCGGCTTCCAGTCTAACCGGATGCAGATGAATACCAGTATTTTACATGGAGCGACTGCCTATCTGACCTCCACAACCCAGTCTGTACTGGGTAATACGATACCCCTTGGTAAGACTGGTTGTCAGACTTCTTGGGCTACTGACTGCCTAACGACTGTCAAAGATCTACAAATGACAGCCGGGACCAACGGCTAACGTGCTTTCCGAGGCACGGAGGAAACTCGGTAATTAATGGGCGGTGGTATGTTTTTTTTTAAATAACCATTAAAAAATACTTTGAAGGACTACATAGAAATTTTTGGCTTGGAAAAATGTTCTGAATACGTGGTAACCGTTTTTACGGTGTCCCTTTATATTGTAGAGATATGGTAGATGGATATAAAATGGCGGGAGGTAGACGGAGTATAGGATAAGACTAGAGAAGTAGACGAGGGACCTTGTAATAAAGACTATTTACCATTAAAATTTATAAGTGTGCGTCATCATAATTAAAGGATTTCGTCTCGTTTCTGTGGAGTCGTGACACGAAAGTTTATGTGATGTTCTCAGGAGGACTGTTGAGGTTAACATTTGCGAAATAGTCAAAAGTTCCGAATACGGACACGCACCAAAATAATCTGGGAGATTCTACAGTATTTTGTACAAGTAACTGCGATTTTTTAACATTTTTCTAAAGTGATTTTATCATATTAGAATATAATTTACTGCTAATTATAAATAATTTAATGCGAATATAGCTATGCTTAATTAGAAAGTAGTGGTTAGGCACACATTGACTTTTTTATCGTTTATTGTTCAAAAACATTATGTTACAAATCAATTTGAAAAACATCAACATACCAACAGAAAACATCGCGGGTTTAACACCGGTATGGCAGACACGGTTTTTGGCGCTCTATCAAAATCTCGTTGAGTGTTGATTCTCGACACCTCAAATTTTCTCGCCGTTCGACTCAATCAAGATTTATTCATAAACGAAGGAAAGTAAATCGTCTAGGTCTATAAAAAAACTAGGCATTTGACATTTCCTGACATTCCGTGTCCTTGGTGCGGTTGGTACACTTAAATTAAGTCGTCAAAAACGTGATAGCACGCTTTAGCATTAAACATGTTAGTAACACAGTTTTATTATGTTCCACTGTAAACGCTGATAGCGCTCTCACTATTTTATTACTACGCAATATATAAAATGTACTTACAACGTAAAACTTTATTAGTGTGTCTGTAAAATTGCTCAGCAGTACAGTGTACGGTCTGGACAATATTCGAAAACGTTCGCTGCTAAGGTTAGCAGAGAACTTATAGAGTTTCGAGTGTCCAACACGCGTAGCATGACCACCGTAGAAACGGGTTTTGTCGACGGAAGAATGAATAAAATGACAGATCAACATGAGAAATCTGTCATTTTCTCGATTCTTCCGTGAACAAAAACCGTTTCTACAGCGCGGCAGCGGTCATGCATGTTGCATGCAGGCATGTTAGTCGCCATCCTTAGATATTATAGTTCATCCACTGTGAACAGAACAGTTACAGTGGATGTACTCTGTGAGAACAAAACGGTGTGAACGAGTATGCTATACGCACACCTCTGCATATCCTATCAGGGATTATAGGCGTGAATTAATAATATGTTGTCTGACGCTTTTTATTGCAACCTTAGATTTTATTGCTGCTGTTAGTTCTGACAGTCATATAGACTATCCTCCTAAAGAAAGAATTCCTACAGAATATTCCCAGCACCGTTTTGCAATACCTACTCTATTGTTTTTAGAACTACGCAAAAAGGATATATTTTTTACTAAATAGTTTGATGCCAAGATAAAGCTTATCATAGTGTACGCTTTGATAGTAAAATATACCTTTTTTATCACTTATGCGTCATGAGTGTCTATTTTATTAATAAACATTAAATCGGTCAAATTAAAAACGAGTATTGTAATAATGATAAATTTTCAAGAAGCCACAGAACAATTGTTTTAATTGATATCAATCACTAGTCAGACCATTAAAATGTTATTATGATAACGTCATCAAATTATTTCAAAAATATTTTATCACATAATTAAAAACGTGAAAACAAGAAAACGAGTATTGTAATGATAATAGATATTTATGAAACCACAGTCCCACAGAACATTGTTAATAACTAGTCACACCACTAAACACTTAAAGTGTGATAAGTGATTACGATAACGTCATCAAAGAATTTTAACAATAATTCGATCAAAATAATTTTAAAAAAAAAGCAAGTCTCCCTCAGTTTTCGTTCATAGAGACAAAGACAAGGCCTGTGTGACCAAGCAGTAGCCTATGATAACAATAAAGGCTGATTGTGCAATATTCTAATATTGTTCGAACCCAGTCTGTGGAATTCACTACTAGCTTCTCTGAATGCCGATCATTTTAGTCTGAATCTCTTCAAAGTTCGAGTGATCGGTTTCTTCTAGGCAAGCATGTACCTAGGCCGCATCAGCGCATCACATCAGCCGAGGTGCGGCCAAACGCAAGCCATAACAGTGTAAAAAAGCTATGATTATGCTTCTTCTGCTTAGCGCGTCGATGGCAATCTAAATTGTGTCAGCCTAGAACTGAGCTTCTAGTTTGGCGCTTTCGGTAGCGTCCATCAGTTCCTGTAGCGACGAACGCCAGGACACGCAGGACACGATATTAAGTGCCCCATCGTTTGTGGAACAGCACCACCTGAGCAGATCAGTTCCTGTAGCGACGAACACCAGGACACGCAGGACACGATATTAAGTGCCCCATCGTTTGTGGAACAGCACCACCTGAGCAGGTTTTCCTTGCTGCGACCAACCTGGGTCCGGAGTCTATTTAAAGACTTCCAGGTCAGCCATGGCAACTCATGTCCAGGTGGTAGATTTTCAGCAGGTGGAACGAATGAGTTAGGTAAGGAGGCACTACCTTGCCACAGCTTTAGTTTTTCCGTAGACTGCTCGCCAGTCAGTGGGGTGACACACTTTAGAGAGCTATGTATTTTTATGCTAAATCCCTCAGACTAACAACACTACCAAACTAATTTCTTAGCGAGGATAAAGGGGAATTTCAACACCAGAAATAAAAACTTCACACCTTGGCAGTGCCGCAGGAAACACCTGGCTACCTAATACAAAAAAAAAAATACAAAGTACCTCTTCGTTGCCTTGTGCAGTAATACGGCTTCGTTCCTAAGCTTTATTTTTCATCTTTCACTTCCATTATGATTGCAACTTAGTTTTTTCTTCGCTGCCAGGTAATTTCAATTGAAATATTTCTAATAGAAAAGAATGGATCTTGCGAACATAATTTTCCATTTGCGTTTTGTGAATAAAGTTTTCGTTGTGTAGGGTTGATGTTCCTTAAGTATAGGTATTTAAGTTTTGGTACGGTGCTAGATCTATCTCCGGTCGTGTCGGATTGGCATTCCATCGAACAGTAAGGACGGTTTCAGATTAGCGTATTTTCGGGGCGTATAACGCGCAATGTTTTGCGCAACATAAAACCGAACCCGCGTTCACACACACGCGTATTGCGGCGTGTTCGAGTGGGGTGGCGATGGCTTCTTTCGCGGTTCGCGCTTATAAGCATGTTAACGCTCGTACGAGTTGCGCGTGTGGCAAAAGGCGTGCCCATACGCAAAACGAGTTTAAACACGCCAAAAAAACGCTAGTCTAAAACCACCCTAAGGAACGAGAGTATACACCTGTATTAGCACGCACACTTGTGTACTATATTTCCTGCGTTAACAGCTAGCCTCCGCTGAGATTGGCCGCCATGAATCAAAATGCAGCACTATTATGGTAAAGTAACAGCCATCATCTCGGTCTATAGGGGTCTCCATATCATTTTGCATACAATACATCTATCCTTTCTTTTGATCTTTCTCTTCTCTTCTAGTTATAGTACCCAAAACTTTACCCACAACATGTTCCTTATTCCTCCGCATCGTCCTACGGAATTAAAAGCCTTGTATTGAATAGCAAATTCGAATTCTTAGAATAAACTGCTGCAAATTGTTGTAAACTTCAATATCCGCAACCGTGTTTGGAAGCATTGGCTAATTTAAGAGATAATTCGCTTTATCATCATTTTAGTACGCTGCGCGCCAGTAGTACGGGCCTTAAATTCTTCTGCTATGACGAAATTGCTTGTTAATATTATAGTTTAAATAAAGATCGGTTCTTACTTTCCTAACTTGTTCTTAGAAGGCTGGAGTCGGACAAAGCAAAAGTAAAAGTGTGCAAAGATCGTAGCACGTGGTGTCTTATCATTTCTAATATGCGGCACCCAATTGGAGCATGACCTTCCTTTACGTAACCACATTTCTTATAAACACGATAATAAGAAACAGAAACTCCGAACCACCCTTCCTATGTACATTGAAGTATCCCTAACAAGGCCCGACTCTCATTTCCGTCCAGTAATCTCATGAGCACCCAAACAGGTCCCATTTGGTCGTACTTGGCGACTGTATGCATTGGACCGTGCCGTCTGTCTGGTTCAATTACCGACACGTCTGAACGAACCTTTTGAGGACTCTGACTTTGTCAGGCTTGTTCTGGAGGGAATATAATTTGTGTGTATAAATAAATGTCGCTGTGTAATCTCCTTATTGCTTTTAAGGGACTTGGTGGTTATTTATTTCGAGGAAATAAATTAAAAAACTTTAACATATCATCTTTATAACAGAACAGCCCGGGGTCTGGATATATGCCTGGTTGATAGTAATAAACTCGTCTCCTATTACATAGAACTTGACTTATCTGGAGAAATGTACTGTACGATACACCCCAGCTCAACCTTTCGAAGATTACAAGCTAGATGTAATGCTCCTTAAATTACGACGATAGCAACATAGAATTTGAGCTCCTTGTGAAAGAGATTGTTTGAAGAAGTTCTTGCTGAAGTCGAGGATCTCGCAATAAATGTGCTATATATACAGGACTATTTGCCGCCGAGAAGCATAGCTGTTTCTGAATGCAGTTGAGAGGAGGTTGAACTTTTTTGTTTGGAAGCTGGCTCAGATCGTGTCGCAATGCCGAGATATTTGGAGATAAAGTTCTCATAAAGCGATCTTTGCCTTCAATATTTAAGCAACTCACAAAACCGTTCAAGAACGGTGTTCTAAACACCGTTCTTGAACGGTTTTTGTTAAGTGTCTTCTATCCTACGACAGGTCAGTCGTGGGCCACAACTTGAAAGAAAAGTTCCGACTATGCCACTTTTGATACTCTTTCAGGCATGACACATTTCTCAAAGGTTCGCAACTACCAACCTTATACTTAGTGGTTATTGATTCTACTTTCCTACGCACACAAATAGATAAGAGCGAATACATTCTAACCAACAATCTTTCCTTGACACAAACATCCAATCCAGTTGCTTTATACCCAACGACCGTATGCGTTAGACCGTACTGCCTGGCCTCTGGCTTTTTCTAATAACTTCGGACAGACTCTCGAGACGTTTCGAGAGGCTTGTTACACTGTACTTATATTATTTATTATATTTACTCTGCCTTCCCCGAGGAGGGAGCGAAGTTGGACGCATTATTACTTGACGCGTGTTTTTGGATTGAAGTCCCGAGTTGAAGAAAGTTTGTTTGGAACTATTTCGTCTCTCGTCTCGTCTGCTCTTGACGGCTTATTTGTATCTTGAGGAGCGCGGGCTTATGCATATTTTTCTGATGGCTTTCATGCCGATTTCTTCATGATATTTCTATCGCCGTTTTAAAAGCTGACATAATCTTTGCTGTAGTATTTAATACAGTTCGTCGATTATTGGTAGTATTTCAGTAGATTTCAAGGTGTATACTGTCACTATAAGAAATGGTCCTAGGGACTAATTAACTCCATGTCAGCGAACAAATATGACATTTTAAGTAATTGAAAAATAAAGGTTACTTTAGGGTCGGTCAATGAACCAAAAATATCACTCTAACTTATTACACTTATCTACAATATTACTCGGAAAGGTCAAATGGCTAGAAAAGGTTATTGTCAAAGAAACTTCTGGGTTTTTTTTTATGGTTCTGACAAAAACTCACCCGCTATTCTAATCTCAAACAGATCTGAAGATAACTTCAATATGAAAATGCAGAAAGTAGTGATAGGTAGATAGGCCTATATCATGCATGACCGTTGCATATTAAACTCAATTGACTCTCGCGTGGGATGATAAAGTATTAGTACGTGGTATGTACTCCATTCATATGCTCTTATCTCTACGTTACACTGTTTTGATAGTAAATAGGTACCTACAATAATGGCGGCGCCTGAGATAGCTTCAATTAGTTTAAGACTTCAAAACGGGATTATTGAAGCGGAAAATGTGTGTTCAAATGCTGACATGGTCAAATCTTAAGCAAGCCTTTTTCCAACGATGTTGGTGTTGGCTTCCAGTATAACCGAATGCAGCTGGAATACCAGTAAGCGACTGCCTATCTGACAGTACCATATATCCCGATATTTTAGTATTTCCCCAGTCAGACCACCACCACCAGCCAGACTTCTTTAAAAGTGACAACTTTAGATGTCAGAAAGAGATGACATTGTCAGTCAGTGGTCATATCCGGCCAATTCTATGAAAATTGCAGACTACGAAAGGTGAAGTTGTAATGCAACATGTATTGCTTGGGCGTTCATCATCATCTGCCTAGCCTTTTTCCCAACTATGTTGGGGTCGGCTTCCAGTCTAACCGGATGCAGCTGAATACCAGTATTTTACATGGAGCGAGCATTTTTAAATCGATCCGAGCGGCTGTTATTACTTAGTCACGAGCTAATTATATTGCTTGGGCGTTGTAACGTGAAATTGTAATTCCTAAATTTTCGGCCAGGATTTTGACCTCCAAAAATAAAACGTATTTTCGCCAGAAATCTGTCTCAAGTTATGGTTGGAGTAACAAAGATGATTATGACAATGTTCTTATTGAAATCAAGGTCCTAAGAATTTTTAATCTCAAGACCTTTCCATTCAAATTCAACATCCATTCTCATCCAATTTTGCTGCGACTAGACAAATGATGGTCCACAAAAACAAAAACCCAATAAACAAACAATAGCTAAATGATTAATTAAACGGTTCAAAAGGGTAAATAACTCCCAACCACATCAATTCATCGAAACTAACCCCAGTTTTAAGGGATCTCCTCTCATCCTCCCATCGCAGTGGTTTATAGACACCATTAATTTTCATTGATAAAACCGAATTCGAATGAATTGCTACTTTCAATTTGTGATTGTGTGAATCATTTGATTGGATAGGCTGTTGTTTTGGGGGAGACAAGGGTTGTTTATTAGCTGGGTAGTTCAATACTCTCATATCTGTTTAGGAGATTATGTAGTGAACTTGTTTTCAGAGGTTTCAAAAAATTGCAGTTCCAATTTTGAATATATTTGCTGATATTACTGGTAAAATGTGATTATACACCCGTTTTTTTCTTGTTGAAGTCGTCAATGGTTGTCTTCTGCCGTTGGGCCGGCGCAGGAGTCCATCAGATTCCTACTGACTAAAACCACACGGTGTTCCTCCTCGTCACTTCTGGCTAGGGTGCGGGTACACAATTGCATTCTCCACAATCACCCCAGCAGGAGTATACACCTCTAACCTAACCCTTCGGGGATTACAGCCGTCATTCATGTTATATAATTCTAAGCTGTTTCAGACTCTTACGAAATTACAAGAATTTCTTCGACTAAAAACACCATCCCCATCATCATTGTTCTACACTGGACCTAAGCCTTCTATTGAAGCTTTTTGAGATATTTCTCGTTCTGATCTGAAATTATACAATTTGGTCTCGGTTTTGTGGTATCCGACTTCGACCATAGAATTTTATAGTTTTTTCGGTCATAGCCATACTCCTATATACAAACTCAAACTAAAAGCATTTATTTCAATTAGACCATCACAGGCACTTTTGAATGTCAAAAAACAAAAAAGCGAAGCAAGTACAAGGTACGAGAGATTAAGGTACAACACATGTATGTACTATCGCAAATTATTATGCCTTGTGACTGTGGCTTCGCTTTTTTTGTTTTTTTGACATTCAAAAGTGCCTGATGGTCTAATTGAAATAAATGCTTTGAGTTTGAGTTTGTATAAGTATTGAGATGTATTTACGTGTCACCGATTTACCTATTTCGTCTACAGCAACTCCTTCATTAACAATCCCTTGTTTGTTTTCTATCGCCCTCTACTTAATTCAGTTTACTCCCGTTTCGCTAATGAGGCAAGTTGTGAAGGGATGCGATGTTTTTCATATGATCAGTTGAGCGTAGGAAACTTGTAGTGTTTGATCAATAATTGAAGGTTGTTTGTTTGTGTTTGTAAGGAAATTGCATTAACGGGACTGCTTTGTATCTCTAGCTATGTAAAAATTTGTACATGGCAGTTAGTTTGACCAATTTCCATCGAAACATTAGCATTCCATACCGAGTTTCCTCCGTACCTCGGAAAGCACATCTAGCCGTTGGTCCCGGCTGTCATTTGTAGATCTTTGACAGTCGTTACAGGTAGTCACTGGCCCGAAAGTCTTGACAACCCGTCTTACCAAGGGGTATCGTATTACCCAGTACTCACTGGGTTGTGGAGGTCAGATAGGCAGTCGCTCCATGCAAAATACTGGTATTCAGCGACCCCAACATAGTTGGAAAAGGCTAGGCAGATGATGAGGTAGTTGGTTTGAGCAAGACTTTACGACGTCAGAAACCTCCTTTGGACGCATTCTTTTGCCTTCATGCTCTTATTACTTACAGCAAATTAGCCACAAATACTAAATTAAATTAATCTTATCACACTGTCTACTGACAGAACCGTAAACATTCTAACATTATCACCCATCCATCAGCAAACAAGTCATAATATCACTCAGAACGTAATATCCGAAAAAGGAAAGCAAATAAGTAATTCTGTCCTTGGCAAATACTATTATTTTTGTTACAAAAGTCTGAGGATATTTTACTATAGCCATTTGACGGACATCGTCGAAATTATGATCATTATAAGGCCTTATTCTTTTACGGCGTAAGTTTAGATATAAAAGTCTGTGATAGTTTAGCTCATACCAAAGAAGCCATGAAGCCATGAGGAAGGTGACTTGTTCGTTCTATCAACAAAATGTCGAGTCACCTTTGACTAAATTTACCCGTAGGTTCGCGTGACTCCGAGAAGTTTGGGTCAGTTATTTCTGTTAGAAATTGTATGGACTTGATTAAAATATAGACTACGGTCATTTCGTGCCTAGATTTATTTAGAAAAATTGGGGACGAAGATTTATTGTAATGGTTCTATGCAGATTTAGGTATTGGAGAAATTGTATGCGGTGCTGGCACGCCGCACGATGTTCTGAATGTGCTGGATGACCTTCTGTGTGGATATGTTTGTCAAGCTCGGGTTTTTCATCGCGTTAATTGATTTTCTTCGTATGATGATGATCTATTATTGTGTTGTCTATCCGAAAATAGGTCATATCGTAAAAATTTGCAGATGACTATAACTTTCAATTGAGTGATGATTATGATTATAATCAACAATCTTTATTTATCTCAACACTTATGTGTTATAAAGAATCACCAGGCTCTGGCTTCATCGGTAGATCACCTCAATTTCAAGAGTTTGGTTGCCCTACATGACTAATGGGACTGTTCTTGGAAAGTTTAATTGAAAAATATCTACTAATATTTCGCTAACTTTTGGCTTTGAACTATTACCAAAGTCTGAAGAAACCTTATTGAAATAAATGGCCAAAGTGTTTCCGCCACTTTTATTTCCATATCCGCGCGCCCAAGAGCTTGCTTGTAAAAATATGCGGAAAAACGCTTCTCCAAGGAGTATCTTACTAATAATCTTGATAAATGGTAACATTAATATCGTTACCGAGTAACTTTGCGAGAAAACTATGAAGGAGGCAGGCTAAGTGAAATAATTCATCACTGGGACATTGAGTAAGAGTAAATGTAACGCAAATGTGTAAGTACCTCGGAAAGCACGTTAATAGCTTGGAATCGCACTTTTCCATGCTCCTATCCTTTTCTGCAGCTCAGAACCGTCATTTGCTAGAGCGAGAAACAGTGCGGCAAGCGACAGCATCGACGATGCGATCGGCAGCAGATCTTTGACAGTCGTTACGAGTATTCTGAGCCCCGAAAGTTTGACAACCGGTGTCATTTTTAGAACGAACCGCTCACGAAATAATGCGACAAAGCGTTGGTGGTCGTGTAAATGTTGGGGTCTTAATACGTGATGTATTAAGACAGCGCCTAATGGATCACGTTTCATCCCTTGGGTGCCTGGTCGCAAAATGCATGCGCACGGAAGAGACTAAACGGTTTTTTCTATTGTGTGTGTGCCTCTGTCTAAGCAAAAAATAGACAGCCTTTTGACCATTTTAACTGTGGGCGAAAACTTCATAAGACTCGATACCTTATAAGAAGTTACCGTATGGGTGGTCCAATGACCTGAGGCAAGTGGCAATCAAACATTTCAAAACCATACTTATTTCTACAACGATTTAATAAGATTGAATGAAGCTTATCGGTAGATCACGGCAATCAATAAATTCCTGACTTGGCATTTTGGTGATGGTTGCGGGCGTTATTTGGGGAAACACATTAAGCATCTTTTGACAAAGATAATGATGCGAAGATGATGCAACAACATTGCATTTCACACAATCAATCCGATCAACAACCTTTACTTAAAAATACCTTATCGATACTACACATAACCGCATTGTCATACGTGAACACTGAGTCAGTGACGTAACGCTGCGGATTCGAGATGCCGTCGACTTGTGGGAACGTTTCCAAGTCGTGTGGATGAATGTGTGCAGTTCAATGGTTCCGTCAAGATACAATTCAGTAATCACAGTTTCAAATGTCGATGTGTTGGAAAGTTTGTTCCCAAAATTAAGTTTATGGGAGAGCTTAATAATTTGTTTGGTGCGGTATTGTGTTGCTTATTCGGATCCAGTTTCTACAAAATGTAGGCCACAACCATACACCCTTTCAGGGTCATCGACGCAAAACCTATCACCATCGATTCATTACACGATACTGAATTTATGGTAACAGTCATCGGTGTTACCCTACCTAAGCAACACTAATACCTAGGCTTAGTTTTTTTTGGTAAATAAACGATTACTTACTGAATTTGTGTGCGTCGGTGTCCCTTACACACCCTTTTTAAAAACGACGGTATCGACATAATATGCATTGTTCTGTAGGTTTTGTCATTTGCAAAAGGCCTCTTAGATTTTGTCTTCCTTCTTTGATCGGTATTATCGGTAATCAAAAAGTAATCCATGGTACTGGAAGACAAAATGATGAACCTCTTACTGACGACTGATGATCCGTTTAATGACCTTTCAAATCGGCAAAGCGTTCTCTAATAACTCTATTTTCCCGTATTCCTTTTTTCCAGATCAACGATTTAATTTCGATATCGATTTTGAGGAGAAACCCTTCATCTATTCGTTCAAAGCTTTCTTTAATACCATTATTTTCTCTCTTTATCTTTGAAAGTCTACAAAGGATATGAAAAAATATTCTCACTACTTAGTTCACGATAATTAATTTTAATTAGAATTTGCGCTTTAGATCTTGTAGACCGTTAGTGCTAGCTTTTATAACTAGACTTGGATGTAAGCTAATCGGATTATTCTAGAAATAGTTTTTATATGAGTAATATCTTGTGTGTGCTTTAACCGAGTGTTTTCCAAGCGCATTGCCATGCTGTGTTTTAAGTTCCTTTATTTTTAGGTTTAGGGGTATTGTAAAACTAGCAGTAGTCCTTTTATACACTTCGTCAACACTTCTTCTTCTTAGCGTGTCGATGGCAATCTAAATTGAGTCAGCTCAGAACTGAGCTACTAGTTTGGCGCTTTCGGTAGCGTCCATCAGTTCCTGAAGTGAACAAACAACAGGACACTCAGGACACGATATTAAGTGCCCCATCGTTTGTAGAACAGCACGGTATTTACACTGCAGGGCAGAGTCATTAATGAATCTCCACCTGAGCAGGTTTTCCTTGCTGCGACCAACCTGGGTCCGGTCGTCAACATTGAAAATTATGTACAGCTATGCGTCTACCAACAGCTTTTTTAGCTTTTAAACGGAAGGGGACCCTGTCAAATCTCTGAAATCTTGAAAGACTTTGATCACTGAAATAATTAAAAGGCTTCCTAAGCTTCGATTTTGGTGGAGGTAGATTTCGTCCCCTGCCTGGCCTTTAACCAACTTTGTTAGAGTCGGCTTTCAGTTTTTGGCAGTGTGCAGCAACCAGTATAACATATGACACGTGTGTCTATCTCTGAAGGAGATAAGTACGTTAGAACTTAGAGAAAACTACAAACGGTCGTCTAGATGTCAGTGGCGATGGATCCATACAACTCGATTTCTACCGATTCCATTTAAAAATGGCACAGTCAGTATTCTATAGACAAACAATATAATCACATTAAAGATATGTACTCCGGGTTAACTGTTACAAAAATTGTCTCTTCGCTACTGCTAGATGTAGGTCCTTAACAACAGCATTTTGTGAGAACCTTATAATGCTTTTCCTTTGCACCAACTACTTAATATGCCTCCAAGGTTTCACATGGAGCATCCAGTGTGGCAATGCAATAGAGCCTCGATATTCATATTAATGTTCTAATTATGTAATCTGCTATGCGTTCTGTGATGTAATTGCCAGGATGGTGATGGAATCGTTTCCTGCCACGTGAGACCTGTTTTCGAAAGCAAATCGCTGTAGTGTTAGGTCATCTTTTGTCTGAGAATGCTCAGGTCCTTTAATTCTTAATATTAGAAGAGCTCGTGGCTAAATAATAACAGCCGCTCGGATTCATCTTTAGGTTCAGCCGTGCTTGCCTAGGTTGGTCTGTGGATGGGTGACCACCCATTACGTACCGAGTTTCTTCCGTGCCTTGGAAACCACGTTACGCCGTTGGTCCCGGCTGTCATTTGTAGATCTTTGACAGTCGTTAGAGAAAGTCAGTGGCTCAAAAAGTGTGACAGTCTTACCAAGTGGTATCGCAGTACCCAGTACTAACTGGGTTATGGAGATCAGATAGGCAGTCGTTCCATGTAAAATACGGGTTCAGCTGCATCCGGTTAGACTGGAAGCCGACCCAAACATAGTTGGGAAAAGGCTAGGCAGATGATGATGCTCAAGTCCTTTAATTCCACAGTTATTTTACCACTGATTTGATATCACTGCCAAAATAGCAGTGATCTTTATTCGCGTTTCAATAAGGTAGCTGTTGAATTGTTCCTAACAGAGGTAGACTGAAAAAACTGTATAATATTTTATGTTGGTTAATTAACGACCCATCTGACATAGTGTGGTTACGTCTACATACGCCTTTAATACGCGGTTTTTTCCATGCGTGTCTATCTTTAGATACTAAGTTTAAGTGTCGTATATGCCTGTATTTTCCATAGCAACCAGATTAAATCGGGAGAGCCTTCAAAGAATTTTGAATAAGACATCTATACAAATAAATAAAACTAAAGTATCTGTTTGTAATTGCCAAATAACAGTTTTTTACTGAATGCATATAAAAAAAACAATTGTTATATTTTTTGTCTGTCTGTCTGTTCCGGCTAATCTCGGAAACCGCTGAACCAATTTTGACGGGACTTTTACTGGCAGATAGCAGATGTTAGAAGGAGTAACTTAGTTTATTTTAGAAAAAAGGATTAGGGTTCCGTGCAATAAAATTAAAACCCTTGGAATTGTTCACAAAACAAGATTCAAATATAAGTAATATTTTAAAAAAAATTTGACACGGACGAAGGTCGCAGGGCACAGCTAGGTCCAATAAATTCTTGCCCTCTTATAATATTCGAGCCAGGCGACTATTGGGTTGCTTAAAAAATGAAGCGCTTACATAATTTTAATATTAGACAACTATGATAAACTACTCATCTTTAATGCATCATTAGATTCGTTGGCATTGAACCAGTCCTATAAGTTTTTATTAATATTCAAAACGAGTCGTGAGAAATATTCAAACGGGATATTAAATTGAACTGCAAACGTTGGCCCAATGTTTGAATGTTGGTGCCAACTGCCAACTTTTTGATGTCCTTTTTAGTCTTAGTCTTTCTACTAATAAAATAACTGGCTTAAAACGTAAAAGGACATTATCATCTGCCTAGCCTTTTTCCAACTATGTTGGGATCGGCTTCCAGTCGAACTGGACGCAGCTGAATATCAGTATTTTACATGGAGGGACTGCCTATCTGACCTCCACAACCCAGTTAGTACTGGGTAATACGATACCCCTTGGTAAGACTGGTTGCCAGACTTTCGGGCCACTGACTACCTGTAACGACTGTCAAAGATCTATAAATGACAGCCGAGACAAACGGCTTAACGTGCTTTCCGAGGCACGGACTAAACTCGGTATGTAATTTGCGGTCACCCATCCACGGACCAACCTAGGCAAACGTGAAAGGTCATGAGCATGATTTTTAATAAGCTATAGTATCTGATGGTAAGCATTGACATGGTCACTAATGCTGTTCACGCTTGTGCAACAACTTTTAGTTACTGAGATTATTTGTCGAGTGGATTAGAACTTAGAAGGGGTATTCCTCAAAGCGCAACTAAATCATTCCTCAAAGCGCAACCATGATTGAAAAAAAAATTATGAATCTATCATTCCCCTCTCTATTTTTCATCATGGTTGCGCTTTGGGGAATAAACAATTAATATTTTTAATTTTAATTTGTGAGCGCAACTAATGGTTGCGCTTCGATGAATAATTTAGTTGCGCTTAGTTGGTTGCGCTTAAAAATAGTTGCGCTTTGAAAAATACCCCGATTAGAAGCCTTTTTCAAATCACTCTATTATTTTATTTAAAAAAAAATCCTGCCTTTTTCATACAGGTTCTGTATAATTTTGTAAAGGATCATCGACAATTTAGATGACAGTGTTAGTGTGTGTTTTCACGTAGGGCTATGTCACGGTTACCATTTACACAATATTAATATGATACATGTATGTAAACACATCCTACCGTTGTTAATTACAATGCTTCGTTAAGTGCCAGTCTGGATGTAACTGTACAACATCCTTATAAGAAAAATATATAAGAGTGTTGAGTGTTTCGTGACTCACGTTATGAGCCTTATACTAATATACGCATAAACAAATTGGGCATCTCTCACGCTTTTAAATTTCTTGGAAATGGGAGGAACTTATCTACCCGAACTTCTACCTCACAGGGACTCGGTCAGAGTGGTATAGGTTTTCAAGAAACAGTATAGGTCCAGCTCTATGTTCGGTATCTTGTGTCCGCTTGGTTAGGCAGCCACGTCGTCCAGGCGAAGTAACAGTAGGGCCCTGATTGTTAATTGCCAATTGCGCAAACTATGTCTTAATTAATAAATCTAATGTGACCTGCCGCAAAAGTTTGAGAACAGAGCATTTTGAAATTAAACTCGTAACCGGTGATTATGTTCATTAATGTGAGAATCCATTGTTTGAAGTTTCCATAACTGTTGTGAAATAAGTTCAAGTAGTCATTAACGGATTATGACATTTCTTTGAGACGGGTTAAATATTTGGTGTCATTGAACGTGAATAAGCCGACAACTAATTCTATGACACGTGGCTTCTCTAAAACTACTGAAATTGTTTTGAAAAGCGACTATCAAAACGGGGTATTCTTCAACTAAATTATTCCTCGAAGCGCAATTATTAGTTGCGCTCACAAATTCAAATTAAAAATATTTTATGTTTATTCCTCAAAACGCAACCATGATGAGAAGTAGAGAGAGGTATGATGGATTCATTAATTTTTTTTCAATCATGGTTGTTATATATTATAGTTGCGCTTAGTTGGTTGCGCTTTGAGGAATACCCCATCAAAACAGGGTTATGTCCTAAAGACTTAGTTTTCTGTTAACTACCTAAGAGCAGGTAAATACTTTTTCGTGGAAGACATTCACTAACAGACAATTGAAAATAAAAACGCTCATTAAATGCTACATAATATAGACCTTCTGCGGTGGAGTTATATTTTAAGAGCAAAAGCTCCTTACGCTAACCGAAAACCTTTGGAATGGTTCTCATTGGCGCGGGGGCGCTTTGAAAATTTTCCTAGAAAGCTTTTTCCGTATTATGTGTAGGTTGCTTTTCCATATTATATTATTTATGTTATTAACCTATATTTGCAGAAATAGACACAACTTTGCCGGAGGATATATCCTCCACCTGTTTTGAGGAAGACTTGTGGTAAATCAAAACACATGTGAACATCTAGGCATCGAGGAATAGGCTAGCTCGCCGTCCGGCCGTCTTGTGACGACTGTTCGAAAGAGATACCGTGGCCCTGAAACACAAAGGGCAAAGAAGGAACATGGATGGGGTTTAGTCAGTACAAGTCTGACACTCCCTTCCGCACCGCCCAGAGTAGGGGGGGGGGGGGGTTTGATGATTTCCCATCCGAAAAAAAAAACATCTAGGCATTTTCCCACGGAGCATGGAAGGAAGTGGTGGTTCTTGTATATTTTTTAAGGGGTGTAGAACGTAATGGAGTCGTGCCTGATCCAGCAATTAGTTAGTTGATCCAACAGTACTAATATCGTTTTTAAGGCCTTACATAATCATCAACTGAAAATGTGCCCACTAGGAAACAAGGTTTCTCTGTGAGTGGGACTGGGAGTAAACTGCCCAGGCCAATTGCGGTTTGGTGAATGTCTCTTGATTTCGAATTTTTGTTTCTAGAACATGTCGAACCTCGCGATGTGTTCTCTTAAGGCTTTATCGTCCTTGCTAAATATTTGAATTTTTATAAACATAACTAACAGAGTTTTTCTCTTGTCCACAGGAACACCATCTCCAGAGGGCGATATCAGGCACTGGTCTGATAATACCAACGCCTGAGGTATGCCAGGTCAGCGACCTAGAGTTCTACGAGCGATGTTACCCGCCCGATTACAAAATGCCCAAGCAGCACATACATATGCAGCGTAAGTCGATACCCATACAATTTTGTCGTATAATAGCACGATTTTTTCGGAACGTGATATTATGCAGACGTTTCGCGATGTCGCTTGGTAGATAACGTTTTTTTTTTGTCTAAGTTATATAGTTTTTACGACGGTTGCTATTTTTTCCATTGAACGACTAAAACTTCTCCGAGAAGGAGTGGTAACATTCGTCAGTCGAAGCTGGCATTTTCTGACCGTATTTGTAAAAATTAGTTTTCTTCACGATGTTCTCCTGATAGATTTCGGATTTCTTAGACATGATACAAGCATGTTTGGGCGGCAAATACAGGGTGTAAACAGACTCTTCACGAAGCCGTCAACCAAGCATTCTGTACATCAAACTAAGTAACTGTACGCAAAAATTATTGCTGGGAAACGAGTTTTTTGTTGGGGTGAAAAGTCACGTTTTACGGTAGGACTCGATGGAAAGCACTAAAACCATTTTGCTGATGGATGGATTGAATAGTACGGGGTCGTGGAGGTGTTTATCGTATAAATCTAACATTAAAAACATGTATTTAAAAAAAAAAACTTGTGAAAACGCTGGGACTTTGACCCCCAATATCTCCGTAACTAGAAGGTTCCCAGGTATGGTCTAGAACAAAACAAATGATCGCAAAGACGGGGACAACAAGTGCCTTTCGGCTTCGTTAAGGATCTATTTACACCCTTTATACATTCGATTATGAAGCCCGCACTGTACCGACTCAGGCCGATCTGAAAGTACCTTTAGAACAACTTAGAAAGTACACAATATACTTACTATATTCATGTCTATAATTTCATCGAGCGGGTGATAATAATCATTCAGTTGAAACGAGTCCCATCGATCCTTTATACCGTTTTATTCATAGGTGCTTTCACCCCTAAATAAAATATGATATTCTCACCCTTGTCACAGTTCTTACCCCGTATAATTCTAACATTTGGCGGTGTCCTAACGTGTTTTTCATCTGAGTTACGACTTAAAATTTCCGCGGTGTTACTTTTTTTATGCAAATGTTTTCTTTCTTTATTCTTTTTACTTTATATTAAGTTAGTATATAAAGTCATGATCATGTTGCTCTTATACTAATTTATTTAGGAGCGGCGCAGCAGGTTATTACGATAGTTACCTCCCCCCTACTTTCTAGCCATAGCATCTGTCACACAATTCATCTATAGTTTCTTTGTGTAGGTGCCTACGGGGTGGAAGGGACACCGACGTGAAAACGGTTAGCACGTATTCAGTACATCATTCTGACCCTACATAGAAATGAGAGCTACATAGAAATTTTTCATCGGTTATTAATAAAAAAAACCAGCTGTTCCGTACATTTTGACCGTGTAGGTAATGCACTTTTGTAGGAAACAGCAGATTTTTTTTTTTAAATAACGAAAAATTTCTATGTGCTCAGAATGATGTACTCATAACTAACTTCCACCCCGTATTTCATAACTTCCCACTGTAATCCCTGTAGGTTAGGCAGCGGTGTACCTAATAGGACACCTACATTTCGTCTGTTATGTTTAAGTCCCAAGTTGGGCGAGCTTATTTCCATCAACCACCGGGCACGAATTCAGACTCCGTGGCTGCTACTGAGAAATTCCTGGTTTCATCTTTTGTAAAACATCATGTAATACCTACTAAGTTATTCTATGAACGTAAGTAAAATTACTTACTTGAGTTACTATGAGCGTCCCAACGATGTTAAAATGTAATATTCTCCTTTGAAAGTAGAATTTACGATTAATATAGTGCTTCCTGAAGTTTATGATATCAGAAAATAAGCTCCTTAGCTTTTGAAAGCCTTCATAACATTGCACCCTGTTGTGAGAATTAAATTCTGCGAAAACTGCTTGCTAATAATAGAATTTGATAATTAATTACTTACGGTAATTAGGTTCAAAATAGACTACTGGCAACGGTGAACGTTTTTGGACTCCTGGGCATGAGGTCCTTGTTCGATTTCCATGACTGGAATTTCTCAGTAGTAACCACGGAGTCTTGTTTCTATCCGGTTGTTGGCAATAGGCTTGAAACATAATAGGCGAAATGTGGGTGTCCTATTAAGTACTCCTCTGCGATGTTATCTGAAATAAACTCACACTTAAACATCCGATTAGCTGTTTCTGAACGTCCAAACGACACACTGAGCTTTACTTAAGATATTAAGGTTAACATATTTCTTAGTTAGCTCAAAAGCTATCAAGCGGTCACTTTCAGTATGAACGAGTCAATGACCCACACGTCATAGCCAAGTATGTATACGAATACATGTTTTTGGAAAAACATGAATTCGTAAACATACTTGGCTATGACTAGGCTTGCTCTTTACTCATCATCATCTGCTTCTGCCTAGCCTTTTCCCAACTATGTTGGGGTCGGCTTCCAGTCTAACCGGATGCAGTATTTTACGTAGATCGACTGCCTATCTGACCTCCACAACCCAGTTAGTACTGGGTATACGACACCCCTTGGTAAGTCTGGTTGTCAGACTTTTTAGGCCACTGGCTACCTGTAACGACTGTCAAAGATCTACAAATGACAGCCGGGACCAACGGCTTAACGTGCTTTCCGTGGCACGGAGGTGGTCACCCTTCCACAGACCAACCTAGGCAAGCACGCCTTAATCTAAATATCGACCCGAGCGGCTGTTATTATTTAGCCACGAGTTCTATTGTTTACTCATGTTTAAAATTGATATTTGTTTAAAGGAACTAACATCTATTGGAAACATGGATTTGTGTAGATTTAACGTGAAAAGTAAGATTATGTCGGGTCTAAACGTTCTTAGTCCAGATATCCTATCTGCGAAGACGTGTAGGCGTTAGGCTTAAGCCATAGACAAGGCTTAAAAGCAATAAGGTCTTATTGTTTCTAATTCAAGGCTTTATGAGGCTTATCTGGAGGCACGAGCGTTCGAAAGTGAGCCACACGTTGTTATAAAAAAAAACACATAATAAGCTCACACAGCTAAGTCTTCTTTATGTGAGAGCGAGTAAGTCTTAAATCTTAATATACCAGTCGAGGCGGGTTGGTAGACAAAATTCCACTGCGGTAAATAATTCTTTTGGAAACTAATTAAGGTCATTCGAAATTGCGTATTTCTACTCCTAAAATAATACTATTAAAACTAAACATGCTCAAAACTCAAGTCTTTATTGCATTCCATATGTATTAAATAGATGGTGTAACAAGGAAAAAGATCAATAGGGGTCGGGCACAGCAACATTAGGAGAGAGGAAGAGGGCTAAGTAGCATTAATAATATTATTTATTAGATGGGTTTAATTGGGTGTACAATTATTATGAATATATCAGTGGCGAAGGTTCCATAGAACCCGTTTCCTACCGGCTTCCCTTTGAAAAATGGCATAGTCAGTATTTATTTATTTATTTAACACTTCAAGCACAGAAGTACAGAGGCGGACTTAATGCCATAGGCATTTTCTACCAGTCAACCTTTGGGTGATGCAGAGACAAGCAGTATATCTGAAAATAATTTTAAATAATACTAAGATTAACTACAAGAATATATATAACACTATAAATATATATCAAATACTATAAATATATATACAAATATAATCTATAGACAAATAATATAATCAGTTTAAAGATATGTACTCCGGCTTACTTGTTACAAAAATTGACCCTTCGTTACTGGAATATATGCATACATTTTACAAGCTACGCTATCTTGTCTACATTTATGTATATACCACTTAATGCTAATTTTACAAGTCAAGTTCTCATATATGTTTTGGTTGAGTAAATAACACTTTAATTTAGAGCCACACAACATGAGCAAATAGCAATTAACTCAACGGTATAACAAGGTATTGTTCAATCACTGAAAACCTCCGGGGCAGACGAAACATTCGACAACCAGACAATACTCCCCCCAATACCACTTCCTATAAACCCATTTGATTGGCTAATGTAGAAAGGCTGTGGCCCTCAGATAGGTGGGTTATTTTAGGCTGGTGAGTCCATTCTACCTGAGCTAAATACATGATTATGAGCCCTATAACAGGCCCGGTAGGGATCCTAATTGCTTAGGTTTGTGGGTAAGGCACCAGTCCCATAGGAAGCGACTAGCTATCAAGTCCAAGTTTTTATCGCCCAAGAAAAAATTAAGACTAGCTTATGCCCACCGCTTCGCCCGCTTGGAGTTCGGAAATTGTCCAACAGGATCATACTACCGGGATAAAAATCGGGTTATAACCCAAGGTACCAAATTTCATCCAAATCCGTTCAGTAGTTTTTCAATTTCAGTTGATTGTCAACCATCCTGACAAACTTCCGCAAATGTAATAGTAGTAGATTCATAATACATATACAGCGTATACCAAAAAGGTGTGTTCACATTTTAGGGTAATAACCCAGCAAATTGAACAACTTTCGCCATGGACCACACCTTTGTCACCACATCCTTAAACGCTGATCCCTGACTGTTCACACCGTCAGCAAGTAGGTACTCTTTTGTCGCCGCGACAGGATCTATTAAAGAGAGAACATTTGCTGAGAAAATCTCGTTTGGTATCAACGAGTAATCGCGTTTAGTTGCTAGTGCCGCTTCTCGCTAATCGCCTTCGGTAGGACATGCACTTAATCCTGTCTACGGCCTGGCGGTCGTATCTAAAGGGATAAAGCCCCTTCTGCCTGAGGTTATAATATGAGCTAAGTGGATATATTAATCTGGTTACGTGTGTGGGGATGGGAAGAATGGCTTTATTGTGTCTAATCTAGTAACTGAATTGAATTGAGCGATTTCGTTCTGTAAGTGCGACCAATTTATGAAAATTCTTTTATCGTAGCTGGGTTACTGTTTCATGTAGGAAGCTTCTTTACGTCATAGCTTGGATTGGTAAAAGATTTAAAACTCTGTATTTGAGCCCGGTTGTTGGCAATAGGCTCGGCCTTTATTGAATCGGACTAAGCGGAATGTGGGTGTAGTAGGTGACCCTCTGCGTAACCGTCCAGGGAAAGTAGGAATGATACTATGCTATATGTACAAAAAGTATAGCTCCCATTCTTCATTGCTAAGCTCAATACAGTACAGTAACGAATGTTTAATAGCTTATAGCGTTCCTCTGATTTCTTTATTCTATACAGAAACGCGCTAAAAACTAACAGTTTTTAACTTTGTATCCAATATTTTAACCGTAAAATTATTAGCGATACCACCATATTTTGTAGTTAGCCTAGGGCAGCCAATCTTCCCCAAATTGGCGAGAAATTCACGAAAAATGATATTTTATTCGCATGAAAATTCATTCTCACAGAATCGCTACAATTTGCTGCTAGAACTAGTTCAAGGACATTTCTGCGGAAATCGATGGAGCCTGTATTGAAATAGGTTATGCGTGGCACAGGATAGGCTAACTTTATTACTGGGATTCCGTATACAATTCTATGTGAAACTGGCACGTACTATGCGATGGAATTTTGTCAGGCTTTCAAAGTAGCTGCGGTTGAGTGTACGATTGATTTAGTAGCAGTAGAACTGTGAATGATCCGTAACGACTGTCGTTTGTGGTTGATAGTCGTTACGTACGAGTAATGATACCAAATTAGAATGAATTTAATACAATTGACTAACCGCATGCATATTTGAAATTAATTATATTTCTTTATTTATTTCAATACAAATCTAATACATTTTTAAATACCTATTCCTTAAAATAAAAACAATATAAAAAAAATTCAAACCCCCCGGTATCGGGAACAGGGTCCAAACTACCGACGGTCAGGGTTCCAGAGAGAGGAACCTCCTAACAATACGAGCCGTTTCCAGGAGTACCGCTTTCTGAATCAAGACCTTAAATAAATAAATTTATTATTAACGATTTTCGGTCGGCTCTTAATGCTTGTAATGATAACTTAATATACTATTACTAATTCAAACAAACAAGTTTTATAATTACAACCAAATTAAGCTGTCACAATCGTAACAATCATTTCTAGCTCCATGAAATAATAATGAGATAGAAACCCTACCTACGTCTCTGTTCAAACAAAATATCATATTCAAACATTTAATATTTGCATACGCGACGTAAAAGTCAATGTCGTGGATTTCGTATCGCTGCGGTGACGTAGTGTTGACATAGAGTATAACAAGATGTGGCCTAAGATTTTAAACTTTCATGGTCACTAAAATTATTATAACTAGAAGACGGGATATTTACCATGTTTATTGAACAAGAAAGAGGGTAGACCGATTTGTCTGCTCATAAACACCCACCCGCAATAACTTCAGTTTATCCGTGATCATGGTGCTTGCAACAGCGCCGAAATATCGGGAACTCAAAGAAAACAATAAACATGGTAAATATACCGTCTTCTGGTTATAATAAGATGTGGCCTATTTGGAAGAAGCTTCAAACAAGCGTGCTTCTATTATCATAACTCTAGAAACGGGATATTTACCATGTCAAAAAAGTCAAAAGCATTTATTTCAATTATACCATCACAGCCACATTTGAATGTCAAAAAAACAAAAAGAAGCGAAGCTACAGTCACAGTCACAAGGCATAATAACTTCGAAGAGTACTGTAGTTGCACATTCCAAAGCGAGAAAATGTTATCTATGGAGAAGAATGGGCAAGAAACTCCATGGACTTCATCTTGGTTACATCATTCATGTTGAGATTATACATATATGTGAGAACGATGTAGAAAGACGTGCACATTAAGAGCATGTTTACTGATTTAAATTTTTTCTTTTCTTTTTTTCCCATGTTTTTTTTCTTTCTTGTGTTTTTTTTCTGTGTTAATGATAATGTTAGTGACAATAATAGTTTAAAATTTTAGCGTGCTTTCTTTGTCAATCGAGGAAAGTTGAGAACTGAAACGAAAATTTCTTTTGCAGGGAGTAAGGTCGGTCCTCAATACCAATAAATTGATCTCGTGTTTCTCTCTTTTTCACGTTTTATAGACTAAATGGATATCGATAACATTTGGCACAAAGGTAGTCCATGATCTGGCTCAGAAAATGGGATATTTCTTCATTATCATCTGCCTAGCCTTTTCCCAACTATATTGGGGTCGGCTTCCAGTCCAACCGGATGCAGCTGAATACCAGTATTTTACATGGAGCGACTGCCTATCTGATCTCTACAACCCAGTTAGTACTGGGTAATACGATACCCCTTGGTAAGACTGGTAGTCAGACTTTTTGGGCCACTGACTACCTAACGACTGTCAAAGATCTACAAATGACACCCGGGACCAACGGCTTAACCTGCTTTCCGAGGCACGGAGGAAACTCGGTATGTAAAGGGTGGTCACCCATCCACAGATCAACCTAGGCAAGCACGGCTTAACCTAAAGATCGATCCGAGCGGCTGTTATTATTTAGCCAAGAGATACTCAAATAAAAATATGTACAATTATCAAAAGGGTTACTAGGCATCAAAAAATTCGTCCACATCGCTGTCAACAGTAAAAGAGCCTAGAAGGCTGGCAGCATTGCCACGTTGGATGGCAATGCTAAATAATTTAAAATATTATTATTGTTGAAACAGAGTTCCGATAAATTAAAGGGATACCGAAACATCCCCAACCCCCAACGTCTAAAAACTTTGATCAATCAAAACCCTTTTCGCTAAGCTACAAAAGTATTCTATATGGTAATCTAGAATTAACTATTTCTGTACATATTCAAACTAATCCTCTTAGCGGGTAAAGCCTCTGTGGGCTTAGTACGGTTTTACTTCACATACCCTTTTTTTACTCACAAAATTTTTCATTTGTGAAAAATACTGATCATAAACTCAAACTCAAAGCATTTATTTCAATTAGACCATCACAGGCACTTTTGAATGTCAAAAAAAAACGAAGCTACAGTCACAGTCACAAGGCATAATAACTTGAGAAACTACTGCAGTTGCATAGCAACGGGTTATGTAAAAGATGATATCATATGGTTCGGATGAGACCGATAGGACGTCAAATAAAGATGTATGGAAGAAGACATGCTACATAGACACGAAATAAAGTGAACCATGGGTCCAGATGATGAGAAAGGGTGTGACGAAACGTCATCTGCCTAGCCTTTTCCCAACTATGAGTTCGGCTTCCAGACTAACCGGATGCAGTTGTATGCCAGTATTTTACATGGAGCGACTGCCTATCTGATCTCCACATCCCAGTTAGTACAAGGTAGTACGATAAACAAGTAACATTTAATTAAAAGTATCCCGACTACAAATTGTAAAATGTACCTATATATATATTTGTAATCTCCTTTTAATGTCCTTCATTTTGGTACCCTACTCGATAGGATTGGTTAAAAAAAAAATACAATTTAACGCCAAAAATCCACCATTTTGTTTTTTATTTTATTTTAAAAACACCTATCCAAGAACACTTGGATTTTTTACACGAATCTAATGATACCTTAATCATCAAAATCCATCCAGCCATTTGGAATATACGAGGTAACAAAGAAATATATAAAAAACAAACAAACATACAAGATACGCGCGTAAAACATAACCATTCCTTGGCAGACGGTATAAAGGCTAAAAGTTTCTTTCTCATAAAGAGCAGAAACGTATCCTCATTACAATATAATTTTTTGTCCTTGTTGCAATATTCGCTCCTACACCACATCCAGTTTCTAAATATCTGTCATCTCTAAAATCAAACAACCATTACAGCAATGCTACATACATTCGCTGTAACCTTTATTTCCCAGTAAATAAAGTTCAAAATCGTTATCATCTATTGTAAAACAGTTCTAGATAATAGTTGACATTGATTGGTGAGCCTTATTAGAAAGGATTATGACCTTTACCGGTTTTTTATTCTGCTGAATGTGCTCTTGCCGTTTTTCTTTGTCTATTTATCCATAGAAAGCTTTGTGGATGTCAGATATCGAATAATATCAATCAATCAATGTATAGAATGATTAATTAATCCAAAAATTCATATAATGGGGAATTATTCTAATTTATTATTTGTGACGTCACGATTTTTTAGTGTTATCTAAAATAGTCCTTGTAAATAGTTTTGTTTTTAGTTATTGCATATCTGCCTCGTAGGTCTATTTGTCGCAAACGCGACTGCTGAGTATGAGGTCCTGAGTTCGATTTCCAGGTCGGGCAAGGTGTTATTGCGTTATTTCTTCAGAAACTCCTCAGTAGCAGCCTGGAGTTTTGTATTTATGCCCGTTTGATGACGTGGCATAACTGTCGAAAAGTGGGTTTACAATTGGTACACCTCTGCCTAACCCTTCAGGGATACAAGCATGGTGTTTTCCGACTTAAATACCGCGTAGCACTTAAATAAACCTTCAAAAACTTTACTTTGCACCGTCTTGAGAACACAAGCCACTAATAACAATGTATGCGATGTCGACGTCCTCCTTACTATACGAACGGGTTGGTGACCGCAGCCGCCACAGGGTGTCACGTAGTCTGACGTAATTTGAGAACCTTTAGCTTAGATCAAAGAGCTCACTGACGTTAATGTAAGAGAAGAAATATCTAGAAGTTACGGTATAAGAAAGACAACAAAAATCACCTAATTTAGGTAAAATTTCGGTTTTAAAATTGCTGGTTGACAGCTTTGTATAGAAAATAATGTCAAAAGCGCTTAATATTCTTGGGTTATTACAAATACTCAATTATATAAAGAATAATGAAAGACGGTAGACAGATTTGTCAGCACTTAACAATTTATTTACCGTCTACCCGCGTTCTCCAGTCATCCTGCGATCGAAATATCGGGAGCCCAGAATAATTGAAAATCACGGAGGATATCCCGCAAGTTACAGTGTATGTTTACTATAGTGTATTTCTGAGTAGCTCGAGGTCTAGATTTATGCCTGGCAATTAAATCGTCCCCTATATGATTTAAACATAACTGGCTAAGTGTATTATGTAGGTGGTTACTGCTTTCAATCTTTCTGTTGCTCGCTCAAATTGCATTGCCTCCCTGAAAGATCTGGAGAATATATCTTAATCTAATAAAATAAAGAGGAGTTTCTCAAGTCGACGCATATATGTTTTGACCTTACAAAATACTTGCTTCTCTTTTCATAAAGAATTCCATTCATGTCTTGAGGTTACAAAAAAATATTCCTCGAATAAACATGTCAACACATCTTCCATCAAAATGACACGGGTGTTGTGAGAAATTAATGAATAATATGTCATCTCGTCCCCTCGGATCTGTACTAGACGAGTGAGACAAACGAGGTTTTTGTCAGAAGTATGATATTTGTCATTTTAGGCTTAATGATGGTCTTTTGGTCCTGGGGGTCTAAAATGGCCGCTTTAGTAGAATCATGTTAGAATTATAATAGAAACCCATTAAAGTTCTTAAAATGGTCACAGACGTAGTTAATATTATGAATTCTCACTTTGTGACCATTTTTCGAATTGTAATGTAATTCATTCTACTCTGCTAAAGCAGCCATTGTGGACCCCCTGGTCCCAGATTTTTAAAAGGCTCATCTGAGCAAATCCACTGTCAAATCTTATGATGTTGAGATTGGTTGGTTGACATGAGATTGGAGGACACGTTCCTTTGAGTAAGTTTTCAGAAACAGGAGCTTGATATCACAGGGTCATCATCTGCCTAGCCTTTTCTCCAATGCTTGACAAACGCTGCACGCACTACTATTCATACAGTTTGATGAGTCTGATAAAGTATATCCTTATATTAAGTGACTCCACTTGACGTGGCACATGATAAAAAAAAGCCCTTCGTGTAAACCGTTTACGGTTTTCAGCGTCTGCAGTGATAGCCTAGTTGTGTGACTGTCAGACTGCCTAGTCATAGGTCTCCAGTTCGAACCCATTCATGTGCGTTTTGTATAATTATCACTTGCTTCAAAGGAAAAGATCGTGAGGAAACCAGGATGCCTGAGAGATATTTCTCGCCGACATGTAAAGCCAAGTCATAAAAACTCTGACACCAGGTTAGGCACTAACCACACGGTAAAGAAGCGACTGCGGTATGTAAACAAGGAATGTCCTTTTCTTTAACCTTAACCAGTACACCTGCACCGTAATCTACCTTTCACTCCAAAACTTAATACAAAGAAAGCTACAACTGCAATTCACCGGACGTGCAATTGAACGCCATATGCCGCGCACCATCTGTCTGGATGTATGTACCGCTCGTTACTTGGAAACGGCTGTCTACTGTGATGCGTGGTGCATCTTAACAATTCCATTCGTATTTAAATTTCTTTGTGCGTTTTACATTTTGATCACAGCCAACTTTAGGCGGTGAAGAAAAACATCGTGAGGAAACCAGAATGCGCTGGTCCTTAAATTCGAATCACTAAACCGCACGGGGCTCGCGTGGTGGATAACAGCAGACAGCCCAACCCCTCTGACCTCTCACAGAGTAGAAGTAGTAGCCAGTGTCCCTCGGGGTGTCTGAAGTATTAAATTCTGATTGATTTTTTTAACTCCAATCTGCAAAATTAAATTATTATGTGCTCACGACGGCCAATCAAGCTATACCAATTAATGCGGATCTCTCATTGTATAGGAAATCTATGCAAAGCGAGGCCAAGTTATATTGAAAATTATAGCTTCATGTGCCGCCGTGTGCACAAGCTTCTTTGTCTGATGTTTAAGAGTAACACCATGATTACTAACCAACGCCATTTTGCTTAAAGCTTGATAAGTCGTGCTGCGGGACTGTTCGAAAGAGACACAGCGGTCCTGGAACACAAAGAGCAAAGAAGGAACATGGATGGGTTTTAGTCAGTAGAAGTCTGACACTCCCTTCCGCTCCGCCCAGAGCGGGAGGGGTCATTTGATGATATCCCATCAAAAAAAGAAAGGCCATTATCATGCCTTTTACAAGGCATATAAAATTGATCCCTTTACTTACTAAAACCCATCCATGTTCCTTCTTTGCCCTTTTTGTTCCAGGGCCACGGTATCTCTTTCGAACAGTCCCGCAGCCCTGGCAGGCATCGGCCCATGCGGACCCCTACTTATTTGCTGACATCTATTTGAGGCGCACGTGGAACACGAACGCGCCGTCGACACGGCCTGTCGTCATAAGACGGCTGGACGGCGAGCTAGCCCATAACTTGCCGTCCACAGGCCCGCGCCTACGGTGGCCGGGAGCCACCACGTGACCCCCGACGCCCAGGGCGTCTCCCGCGGCGGCTGGGACGTGAGGTTATTTCCCTCTCACGTTCCGAAAATTGATCCCTTGTAATACAATGCGAGACTACAAGCAACAGCTTTACCCAAATCAAATTAATTACTGTATTTCATAATTAAATATTAAAACCTATTTTAATTAAAATTACAACGCGCGTCAACAAACATACCGCCGATTTCAACAGTACACGTTAGCCAAGTATAACAATTTTCAATTTTAAACGAATTTCGACTGCACAGTCCGAAAATACTGCCTAAATACCTGGAGCTATATTTAATCCGGTCGCACCCAAAGGACAGGTCGTCAACAGTTCTGGTTGAATGCTTCGGTTAAAAGCTTTTTCGTATACATGTAGATAGGTGTGTTAGGATAATGCTATAAAATTCTGTTTGTGCGATTTTAATCGCGTTTGTCTGTACGTGTGATGGGCACATACATAGGATGTAGCTTGGGGAGTTTGTGGAGTGCAAAGATTAAATCGTGAGTTTCGCTCTACCGCGTCAAAAATGGTGTAGTTTCTGTTTCGATCACTCATTCTGAAAGTCGTAGCTATTGGTCCATGCTGGATAAGTGAGCTCAGTCTTCTTAGGGGACGTCCATTAATCACGTGATGTTTTTTAGCAACTTTTTAACCCCCCGCCCTACCCCATGATGATACGTGGTATGGTTTTAGACTATCCAAAAACACGTGTAACTTTTTAGTAGAAAGTATCATAACGAAATTCTGAGTATCATGATTTTGAACCATAAAATGTTTATGGTTAAGTTCAAAATCGTATGAGAAAATTTCACAGTTTGTGATAACATGATGCGCTACCGATTGTACTTTACATTTAACGATTTATCCAAATTACTACTCTTTTTCCATTCTTGATTATTATGTGTCCTGAATCCCAACAACTTACTATAAATTACGTCTTAAAAGCAAGATCTGCATCAAGTGCACTCAATCACTCCTGATTGATTCATCCTCAGTGACTATCTTTGTTTTAATCAAGCAATCTATTTGATGCCGGCTTCAATACATCTCCATTAGACGTTATCTAAGGCCGAAATCTACAAATGTTACTTAGCACGTAGCTTGGCTAAGCGTTTAGGCGCATACCTACCGCGGCACACGGACAGGCTACGCACGTGTGTTAAGCTTCGCTGTGCAAGAAAATGTATGTGATTGTGTCCACTGCAAACCACGGACACCTATGCATCAAATGACGTCATTAGTACATGCGTGGCTTGCTCGAATAAGGCGCTCACATAGCTCAACGCTGTCAACGCCATGCACGCGGTACACGCTGTACACGAATATTTTTTACCCACGACTACGCCGTGGTGGGTCACGCACGCTACAGTTGTACCTTAGTTGTGGGTGTATAGCGTCTACTGCTGTGGAAACGTAGACCCACGTTGTCAAACAAATGAATCCACGCAGTTAAAATGCGCCGCGGGGCCTTGCACAGCGTGCACCGCGGAGGGTTTGCGCCTTTATTCCTGTCACTTTCAAACAACTGTCAAACTACAAACGGATACATCACTACAGTCCTTTCAGTTCTTTAACCTCTGACATAAACTTTATGGCAACGAGAATAAAGATCACTGTACTGCAATATGAGAGGTGAAATAATGAAAAGTCAGCAAGGCCGTAGACTCCACTTCTATCATGATATACCACAATCCTGTACCTTAACTTTCCTTCAACATTCACACCCGTATCTATAAACAAGTCAAAGTGATAACTTGAGCAAAAGTAGGCAGTAAGAACTTTTCGAAATGTCTTTTAAAAAAAATGATAATTGGAAATTTCTGTTTCTAAGGAAAATCTAAAATCGGTCTAATTTAGCTGTAACACAATTTTTTTTAAATGTTCTCTGTCAAGTTTTTAGACTTATGTATCGTTAATTAAAATCGGTTAAGTTATTTAAAAAAAAAAATCACTTGATAGTTTGCATGAAATGCCGTAAGACGTTAACGCTCTTATGACACGGTTTTTACTCTGTAGTTTAGTAATTGCTTGAAGTTAGATCTGCCTAAACTTAGAATTCTTAGCTTTGCTTTCTTTAACAGTTCTTAAATCGTTTAAATTCTTATCTATTGCATAAAAATTGTTGAATAAGTAATTACTTAAATTCAAGTAATTACTTCAACTTGACTACAGAGTCAGTGAGATAGAAGTGCTAGTGTGAATGCGGTGCTCCTGTCCTCCTGGACATCATGTCATCATGTGTAGGGACACTTTGAAAAGTGTCCCTACACATGCACGTTAGAGGATAATTATCCCTTTACCACCCACTAGACCAAAGAAACTTGAAAAGTAAAACCGTCGCCTTTTCAGCAAAACATATTAAAGTCAACAAATATTTTAAAATAGAACTGAAACGTAGTCACGAAATACATAAACAAGTAATACTAACGAAATAAAGTTTTAACATAAACATTACCGTAGTCGTAAGCACTAGTTAGTATTTTATACTCGTACAGCTTGGAAAACATTAACGGAAAGTTTTATACATGAAGCTACTCTATAGTTTTTGTTGTATGAATAAGTTTTTGTTTTTAATGAGTACCGTTCAAGTTCTGGGAATAAGGAAAACTAATGAGATTTTATTTATTTGTATATATGGACATATTTTTGTGGTACACAAGGTTTTTGTCAGGTATCTTTTAGAAAGTGTATATGTCACAGTCAAAACTGTTAATCTGTCAAAAGTACTTTTGACCGGTGGAAACTATTTTAACAATTAATATTTACTTAGAAACCTTTTATACAATGATCCTTTGCAAAACATTATGTTGAAGTAATTCTAGGACTAGGTGATTACTACGTTCTGAAACAACATATTTTAAATGGAGAAATCGCATTTTCACATAATAAGGATTTTGACATCAGTCAAAAGTGGTTTTGACCGATAACAAGTTTTGACTGTAGCATATACAAATAGGACAAACCAATGTGCTGGTATACGTACTAAAAGCATGGAATACTTTAGTAGAATTACACAATGTTTAGAAGAACTCATCGGACATCAAAGGACTCTAATCTTCTAATGCTTTCTTGATGTCGTAAGAACATATAAGGTCTAACTATTCATACACGAAATATTTTCAGGGAATCATCTAACGGCTATAACAAAGCCATTTCAAAGGATTTTTTTTATCTGAGTACATTTAAAAAAAAAAAAAAAAAATAAAATTACTTGACTCACAAAATAAATACTGGCTCCTTATTTTTAAGCATCCATTAAGCTAGTTTATTACGTCGTATTTACCTACTGTCATTGTTAGAATATGGGAGTAAAGGTTTTATGCAAAAAGTCGCCAGAAATTTAAAAATTATATTAATTTCGTAAAAAAAAATCGTAACAAATATAGTATAAGCTAGCCTCTTGTTCTTCGCTGCCAGCTCAAGGTCAAAGTCACACCGACGTGCGGTCTACTACGCAGCCTGAACAGTCAGTCCCGCTACCACCTAGCTGACTGGTTCCATGTCATGAACTATTCTGATCCAATTGGTGCTGACACGAAAGACTTAAAAAAAACCTTACCTAATCCTTACTCTAATAGTGCCACTTATAACTTTCAAGTGACCCGTACTTTTTCTCTGTGACTAAGCTATTAGTTTTAAAGTCATTAGTCGCGTACGTTTCGCAATTCCCATAGCTGTGGGTGGACGCCTGAGTTCAATACTCTATAAATGGTATGGTGAACTTTATGCTCAACTAACGTGAGCCTTTGAATCTACATATTATAAGCATTTTTGGGTTAATGTGATGTTGTAAATGTCAGGTGTCTTTGTGTTTGTTTCGGACACAAATCGTCCATGAAATAAACGATAGACGTATGGACAAGCGAGCTGAGCTTTAGCTCGTCGACCATATTATACCCACAAAATGAAAGATGGACATAACAGCAGCGACTTCAACATCACTACTGTTTTTTTTTCTCTAAAAGTTACAGTTATGGAGGTGCACCGAATGGCGTACGCTGTACGGTGAAATGATTTTCATCATACACCCACATTTTGCCAGTTATTTAAGTCCCATAGGCGAAAAATAAAACAAAATACCTCCATGACCGCAATACTGGCGTTATATTCAATGCATCCATCAGCACACTGTTTTGAGTGCGTTACATTTAAGTCCTACCATAAACCGTGATTTTTCACCCCAAAAAAAGTCGTGTCCCAGCAACATTTTTAGTTCGATTTACAGTATGCTTAGTTGACGGCTTCGTGAAGGGTCCGTTTACACCTTGTATAGTGTGTGTTGTGTGGTATACCCTTTTTTTTTTCCGGATGGGAAATCATCAAATGACCCCCCCCCCCCCCGCTCTGGGCGGAGCGGAAGGGAGTGTCAGACTTGTACTGGCTAAAACCCATCCATGTTCCTTCTTTGCCCTTTGTGTTCCAGGGCCGCGGTATCTCTTTCGAACAGTCCCGCAGCCCTGGCAGGCATTTTTTTTTATTTGCTGACATCTCTTTGAGGCGCACGTTTAACACGAACGCGCCGTCGACACGGCCCGTCGTCATAAGACGGCCGGACGGCGAGCTGGTGTGTGGTATACCCTCGGGTGTTTAATATCAAACATTGTTCGTTACCACACTATTGACTGTGAATACGAATAATCTGCAGTTTAGATCCTATGGGAGTTTATTCAGAGAATCAACACAGTTTGTAAACTACCACATTTAGAATTCTGTACACATATTCGTGTAATATTCATATTCTATACATATATTCGATGAAGGGAAGCTTGCGATCAATAACAGACTGTTCCGTATTGCTGGTGCATTCAAAAGGAAAGCACGTGTGTAAGGTCATAGGGTGTACAAACAAATTTACAGATAGTACCTATCAGTAGCGAAGGGTCAATTTTTGTAAGAGGTAAGCGGGAGTATATAATCTTTAATGTGATTATATTATTTGCCTATAGAATACTGACTGTGCCATTTTTCAAAGGAAAGCCGGTAGGAATCGAGTTGGAACCTTCGCCACTGGTACCTATTAAATTTTGTCCATGGAAGTCAACTCACTTCTAAGATACTGGTTCTTTACCTACTTTGGAAGTCAGGCGTCCATTTAGTTTCTTGAAGCCTTTTATGCATAGACCCTAATAGATGAACTTGTATTAGGCTATATTTTATCGAGTCCTATAAACGATTTATTATTATATTATAGTTGTGCCCAGTTGACGACAATAAGTTCGTCCCCTATTACTTCACACACATAACTGGGATCTGTTACAAACGTGTTTCTGACTGGCTTCGTATTTGTAATACCTATCGCACCGTACGACTTCTAGTGCAAATAAATACCAATATTCACACAGTTTCGATCCCCGTGCCTCCACATGTGGGCGGCACACGTGTACGGGGAATTTTCCGCTCCCGTTGCCGGAAAATGATTGCATCCTCTCCGGTTTTAATTGGACATTTTGTTAAACGACATATGGAAACATGAGACTGATTTCAGCTAAATATTCTGGTTGATAATTACGACTGATATTATATACCACTGAAAATATACACGTTATTATTCACTTGGAAACTTTAATTGCAGTACTAAAGTCATCAGGGCTGCGCGGCTGTTCGAAAGAGATACCGTGGCCCTGGAACACAAAGGGCAAAGAAGGAACATGGATGGGTTTTAGTCAGTACAAGTCTGACACTCCCTTCCGCTCCGCCCAGAGCGGGGTGGGGGTCATTTGATGATTTCCCAACCGACAAAAAAAAAAAGTACTAAAGTCATACATTGAGAGACCAATCTGTACAGAGGTACACGTCATTAGCCATTTATTCATAAACAATAAATTGTATCTGAAATTACAAAGGAGAAAAAAAGAAAACAAAAATACGTTAAAATATTACAGCAATTCATAAATACAACATAGGAATTAAGATTTTAAACTACCATGGCACGTGCAGGCATAATCAGCTTATAAATCATAATGTTCCTACTGCTGGGGTACAGGCCTCGTCTCAGCGAAAAGTAATGGCCCACATTTCACTACTTGGGCCCAGTGTGGGTTGGTAATGTTTGGAACATGAAGTAAGGACGTACAACCAGTCTTTCCAAGGGATGTAGTGTTAGTAACTGATTTGTGGAAGATTGGCGGTCGCTCCGTGGAAGATACTGGCAACCTGCACAAGACGGTCTTATCGGATACGTGCACAATATTACCAATACAAGAAACGACGACACCGTTAAGGTTCGATTTCCTTCGAGGAAACTTCGCAACAATCATAGGCGCAGATCTTGAAGTAATAATCGTGATAACAATTGGTACAGATTCTGTTCAGCACAGACGGATTTGAAGGTAGAATTGACCATGTATGGTGGTTTTCAGCCCCATTTCCAAGATCCGTCGGACTTCAACATTTAACGCGGTTATAACGGGTACGTGTAAAAGCTCCATATAGACACTTCACCATCAGCTATTCGGTAGCCGGAGTCCCGGAGCGTATGAAAAGGGACTAAATGAGAATCCTATACCTATGTATGTGTATGTTTAATTAAAACGGTTCAAGTTCGCAGACAGACGATCGATTTCATGTCGAACTCGTCTGGTATGTGCTTAAAAATGTATAAGCTTTCATTATTTAGGACTAGACGAAATTCTGCGAATTAATTTACCCAAATAGAATCGGTAATTAAACGAAAAGGTTGTCTTGTATATGAAACTAGCTTTTACCCACGGCTTTACTCGCGTTAATTTAGAATTTGACAATCAATTCGAGTTGTACTCTGGATGTAATAATACAATTCAATCATGATTCGAAAGACACGTGGCGCCATCTATTATTATAAGAACGTTTTTGTTGTTTTCCTCGGGATGAAAGGTACCCTATGTCCGTTTCGGTATACCTGACAACGTATATGCAAAATTTCAGGATGATCGGTTCTGTGGTTTAGGCGTGAAAAGGTAACAAACAAACTTACTTTCAAATTTATAATATTAGTATGGATGTATTCTTAGTAATATTTGCCAATCAGTAAATTGGTAGCGAGGTTATTATCCAAGGTTTGTTGTTCTAATCGTTTAGGCTAAGTTAGGTAAGCTTATCTGTTCATTTTACATACTGTTGGTGTTAGCTCTTTGGTCGACTCATCAATATGTAAAATTCTCTCAGCTATAAGCCAAGCTAAAGCTAATTTATCCTTGTTTTTGGTCGAAACCAGCTGGGTATAACACCAGATGCCGCTCATGAACGCTTTTTCAGTGCATCTCCTTATTACAGGATCGGATCTGCATCATTTTGACGGTGGCATATGTACATAGGTTCCTACCTATTCATAATTTTACCTTAAACGACAAACCATTTATTAGCCCCCGACGCAAAAAGAGGGGTGTTATAAGTTTGACCGCAATGTGTGTGTGTGTGTGTCTGTCTCTGGCACCGTAGCTCTTAAACGAGTGAACCGATTTGGATGCAGTTTTTTTTATTTGAAAGCTAGTTTCTTGGCGATGGTTCTTAGATACGTTTTTATCAAAATCGGTGCAGCCATTTACTAGTTATGGGGGATGAAAGTGGGTATGAAAAATTGTATATTTTCAAATATACCCAAGTAGGGCATCAAATGATAGGGCATGATGTGTATATTACTATTAGACATGTTTTATCAAAATCGGCTCAGTCATTTTATTGACTTTTTATACTTTTCATGTTTGTTCGCTTTTTTATGTTGCGATAGGGGTTTTTTAAATTATATTTTATTTTTTTTATCTTTCTTAACGTAGATCCTTTTAGTTTCCTATCCGTGGGTTGGGTGTTAAAGGTCCACGATAAAACTATGAGATAAATCTAGTCTTAGAGTGGGAGGCCACAAAGCGTTCTGAAAACGCTTTATATATGACACTATCAAACTTTAGAAAGAGACTGCCAAACAAGTATGACAGGGACAACGCATTATCAAGTCGAACTTTTTTTTGTAAAATTCGATCAGTCATATTCACGGCACATCTTTAACTGGACTATTGGAGCCTGCATTGACACTGGTATGCTTCGTTGGTCGCTGCAACAATGGTGACCGGTTATTTACCCCAACACTGTAAAAATAACTAGACATCAACTTTTTACCGAGAGTCGCCACTATGAAAACCGCACTTATTTCATACTGGTATCTAGTTAGGGTTCCGTAATGAAACAAGCAAGTGCGCAAGTGCTTAAACTTTCGCAATAAAAATATTAATTTCCATAAATTATTATGGGTCACCATCATCATCTTGCTGGCCTTGTCCCACGTTACTTTGGGTCGGCGCAACACGTTTTTTTCTTCCTTTCCCCTCTGTCAACCGTCACGGTATCATTTACTTCTTTTCCTTTCATAACATTCCTCACACAATCCATCCATCTTTTCCTGGGTCTTCTTCTCCATCTCCATCCATCAACATTCATCACTCTTTTAGTCACATGCGATTCGTCCCTCTTCATCACGTGTCCATAGTCATACCAAGACAATCGATTTCCTTTCGAATTCTTCTGTATCTGGCGCAACTGTTAAAGTTCCTCTAATATACCTGTTCCTTACCTTCCATCCACCATCAATTCATGTCACACCACACATTACAATAATTTCTATCTTAAATTCAATTCGATTTTTTATTTTTTTCTTAAATTTCTATGTTGCATGCCTAGTGCAGAATATGGTGACACTAACAACTTTCCTGTTCTTCAAAAACCCACCTGTATAACTACCCATATTTGCAATAAATGATTTTGAATTTGAATCTTAAATCTGCAAGAGACTGTTAAAGATTGCATTTAGTTTGAATATCTGTTAATTTCGAGATACAGGCTAGTCGAGTTGAGTTATTAACATGCGGATAGGAGATCGATCGAACGATATGCAGCCGTCAAAGATCGGGATCAAGATTGGATAGGAGATAATAATGAGGTAATAGGCGGTCATTTTGAGCGTTAGTCTAAACTTGTACTAAGAGGATGTTTTGTTGCATAGTTAAAATTAGAAGAGGCGCCGCCATCTTGTTTTATCAACACATTTCTCAAAACAGTTTACAAATAGCACCTCCCGTCTTTTAACAGGGATCTTTCATCACGCCAAAAGTTCCTTGTATCACTGTATGAGTTGTGTTATCGTTCATAGATTGCGTTATGGACTTGAACCAAGACTGAGGCTGCGTTTCCACCAGAGATGAGCGAAGATGCGTAGCGAGGGATGTGTGTAAAACTAACCAATAACATCGCGCTTCTTGAGGTATTCTAGCTATGGGATTGGTTAGTTACACACACACATCCCTCGCTATGCATCCTCACTCGTCTCTGAAGAAACGCAGCCTAATGCCTAAAGAAACAACATTTTGCAAAAAGGATGCATGTGGTTACAGAACCCTTATTCAATACTCGGTTCGACATTCACTCCTCACATTTTTTATACATTATCCCGGCTTCATTAGTCATCAGGCAGCATTCTACCTCGTTGGAATCTCGTCAAGTATTCGGTTAACGAACGTACCGTACTGTACATATGTTAATTTTAAATAGCCCTTATGCCGCAGAACCTTTTGAAAGTTCGTTTTTATGTAGGTCATTTTTTTTGTCGTACCATAATTACTTCGAGTGTTTACTACCTACTGTATTTTTTATGAAATGTTTGTGAAAAGATTTTTGTGTGGGATGTTCTATTTTTCTGTAGTGTTTTGTTTCATAGTTAGCCTGTTTTTAGGTTGTTTTCGGCTGTTTTTTACCCGACTACGGCGAAGCCAAAAGGAAGGGTTATGATTTTAGCACTCTATGTATGTATGTATGTTTGTTTGTATTTACGTATGTTGCTCCGTAGCGCCTAAACTATTCTTCCGATTTCGATTAATAAGGTGTCAATCGATTCGTTATTATGGCCCAGTTATCATAGGCTACATTTTAACCGACTTCAACAATTTTTCAGTAGTCTGGTTTTTTAGTTGTAGTATACCACACAAATTCTTGTTTGTTAAAAATAATCAATCAATGGAATAGCACACAATTCAGTATCGTTGATGTTCTAACACTGCGTAAGTTAAAAATAGCAATTTTACAGGAGATTAAAAAAACTGCATAATTTTACCATGTAATGGTACAATACCTTTTTATAATTTGTGTTCAAATTACATAGAGACGTTGCTTGTTTCTGTGATTGGTTGAAACAACGCGTCTTCCGATTCTCTCCCGTGTCTCCCAGTCCCATGTAACAGGGGGCGAGCCTATTGCCATCAACCGAGCGCAAATCCAGACTCCGTGGCTGCTACTGAGAAATTTCTGTTGAAAAAACCCAATAACAATCTGCCCGACCCGGGAATCGATTCTAGGACTTCATGCTCAGCAATCGCGATTTCCAACGAGGCAGTCCTCCTACTCTTTAATAAATAAAAAACACCATTCATCTGACACGGAAAGTAATGGAGGAATACACGTAGGTAATTTAATACACCCATTTTACTCTGTTACTCATAATTAAATCAACGTCCACGCGTTACGCCCTCCTATATTATTTTTTAATATTGAGCTGTGAACACAAAGGGTGTGTGATTAAATTCAATATAACCCGTCATGTTAGATTATTTAACGAGGATTTTAAAGGGCAAATCGAGTTTGGTATTTTTTAGGTCGTCGGTCGGTTGGATTACCATATGAAAAGGAATTTTAGGGCAGAATATTTACGTATGATTGAGGAGCTCGTGGCTAAATAATAACAGCCGCTCGGGTCGATCTTTAGGTTAAGCCGTGCTTCTGCCATCCACAGACCTTAAAGGCTGATGAACATGATGACCGTGCTTGCCTAGGTTGGTCTGTGGATGGGTGACCGCCCATTACATTCCGAGTTTCCTCCGTGCTTCGGAAAGCACGTTAAGCCGTTGGTCCCGGCTGTCATTTGTAGATCTTTGACAGTCGTAAGGCAGTCACTAGCCCAAAAAGTCTGACAACCAGTCTTACCAAGGGGTATCGTATTACCCGGTACTAACTGGGTTGTCGAGGTCAGATAGGCAGTCGCTCCGTGTAAAATACTGATATTCAGCTGCATCCGGTTAGACTGGAAGCCGACCCCAATATAGTTGGGAAAAGGCTAGGCAGATGATGATGATGATGATTATGCTAATACAAAATCAGCCTGTAACGTCCACAGTGGCCTGGAATCGAAACAACTGGAAGTCATGGGGAGAGGCCTTTGCCCAGCTGTGGGATGAGCAGGCTAATAGTATCAAAAAAATTAAAAGTCAAAAAAAAGTGTCTTAGGGTTAACCACGTTCTGCTACCATGTAGGATTTTCTCGAAATAAAGCACAGAAGCAGTTAATATTAAAGGAGATTGAGCACTTATAGATTCACTTTTTGACGCGTATGGCCATTTGAGTTAATGTATAATTCATAATATTATTTTAATCGATTTTTGACTTAAATTCATTGAAATAATTTGTGGGGTTTGTATTTTAATTTTAATTAGTATTTAATACAATAAGTAGTCATTTCTTACATTATAGTGAAGCGACTCCTTTTTCAATTATAATTGATCGATTAAACATTAACATAAATCGTGGAACAACAAATAATCTACATTTGCAACTAAAAAGTATTAAGAGTTGTCATTATTATTATTCTTTAATTATGTTACTATTTTTTCGTTAAAAAGCAATTTCTAGGCAAAAATAAAACAATTAAGATATAATCGATAATGTTATGACGCCGTAGTCTATTGTCGTGTCACAACACTATTCGATGAAATGTCAAACAAATTGGTGTTTTCTGTTTACCGTGTTAACTCGGTTAGCCGAGAATATTGTTTTTAGCTTTGACGTTTTGGATGTTTTGATGTAAAATAACCTCAATAGGTAGGTATTCAACTTATGTTTTTTTTCAAAAACCCCACAATATTTAATTTTGAATTTAACCTTGTTTTAAAGTATGACACTACCCCTTTTTTGTGTCTAATTTTCATTACTATACTGTGTCAAAAGTTGCGCAACCAAGTGCCATAGTAACTTGCTCAATGTCCTTTCTTTATTTTGAACAAATGGGTTGTCGGTTAAGTTTTTGACAGATAAACCGAAGAATGGTGGAAATCTATGACGTTTGTTGCGTTCAATTTCTTACAAGTATCAGCCTATAACGTTACCACTGCTGGGACACTAATAATAGTAAGTAAAAGTACCCCCACATTTTACAAGTTATTATTAAGTCCCATGTAATAGTGGCCAAGCCTATCGCCATCAACCGGACACAAATATAAACTCCGTCCTACTGAGAATTCCTAATGGAAAATTAACTTTTATAATTACTGTTTTAATCAGTCCCGAGGTACTGTTTATAAATTGAAACATAAGCTGAACTCCCAAATTAAAAGCTTCGTGGCGTGACTAGTTCTAGCCTAAATAATTGATAGTTCTGGTGGGAAGCTAAAGGCTAGATTATGACCTAAAGATTCTGTTTAGATGTTTTCTGTAGTAAGGGTTTCTTAGAATGAGCCAGCGCTGTTTTTCTTGTCGCTCTTCGTTAACCTATTGACTGCCACGGACATCTATGGACGTCAAATCACAAAAGTGCTCACCACGCCTCGTACTGCATAGCACGTCGAAAATAACACTTGTTAAAGCGCTTGGCGTAGAGAACACAGTTTTTCGTTATTGACGTGGCAGTCAAAAGGTTAACTTGACCAAGTATAACACATTCTAGTAACGTTGTAAGACTGTTTTTTCCTTACATTGTCTGAACACCGCAAGTTATGAAAGTTTTTTAAGACAATTATGTATGTATAGAACTGCGACGTGATGAATATAAATGTTGAATGGAAAGGGAGAGGAAGACCATGGAAACGATGGATAGATTGAGGATTGATATGTACAAAAAAGGAGTAAAAGATAGCGTGACGGTTGACGGAGGAGAACGGAAGAAAAAAACGTGTTGCGCCGACCCCAAGTAAGATGATGCTGTACGGAACTGCGATATTTGGTAACTTGAAAATTTCTTCTTTTTCTATACTTCTCTATTATTCTTCATCTCATCAGACACATCCTTTCTGGCCATATCATCCTTCACACAGTCCATCCCTCGTTTTTTGGTCTTCCTGTCTTATACCTACCCATCCACATTTATACACAATACTTTCCTCGCGACATTGCTCTCATTCCTCCATATCACATCATCACATGGCCCTACCAAGCCGATCGATTACCACACAACTTTTTAGTCACCGTCGCCACTTTCAGACGACAAAATCGTATTGAACATTTTACCACCGAAATGTGGGTGTACTATAAATAACACCGCTGTCTTAACCTTCGTAGATTACAGGCGTGATGTTATGTAAAATAAATAACTACTCCAAACACACGTCCTACAATAACTGATGTTCCCAAAGCAACCCGTTACTCACATTTGGCAGTATCTACGAAGCGCCTGTTGTTAATCATGCTGCCAACCCGACTCGTGCCACTGCGTATTTATTACACCTATTCATTGTTGCTGATTGATATTCCACCTAGGTTTTACTTCATAATTCAAAATTATTTTATGTAGTATGAAAATTAATAGGGGTCTGCTTTCTCTCTAATATACATTTGTAAAGTAACTGCTTGTCTAATCATCTGTCTAGCCTTTTCCCAACTATTTTGGGGTCGGCTTCCAGTCTAACTGGTTGCAGCTGAATACCAGTATTTTACATGGAGCGACTGCCTATCTGATCTCCACAATCCAGTTAGTGCTGGGTAATACGATACCCCTTGGTAAGACCACCTACCTGTAACGAATGTCAAAGATCTACAAAAGACAGCCGTGACCAACGGCTTAACGTGCTTTCCGAGGCTCGGAGGAAATTCGGTATGTACTGAGTGAATACCCATCCACGGACCAACTTAGGTAAGCACGGCTTAACCTAAAGATCGACCCGAGCGGCTGTTCTTATTTGCTTATCATAATATATGAAAGTAAAGGACCAAGGAATGAAAAATGAAAGTGATTGCAAGTGTGAGTCAGCCGTAGTTTTCGCAGATATCGAGCTACAAGAAAGCAATTCAAAAAGCAGCAGTGTAGGCACAACATCCAATCACACACACCCCACAGTTTACCGATAACGTTGCAGTGTGTACAAGGTACAAATTATCTACGCGAAAGCGAACTACACCCGCATCGAATGGTGCATCTATTTTGTGTGGACGACGCTATCTCGAACTCGAAGTGCACCTTGAGAGCTTTTAGTAAATGTAGGAAGCATTGACAGCAGTTAAACAGCAGAGCAAGCAAATGGTGGAATCAAACGAGGTCATGCCCGCGGCGTCGCCCTCGTCTCGTGCTTGTCGAAGTTATCCCACGGGATCAAACTATCGGGCTTCGAAGTCTACATGTGTCTATCGGTATGTCTAATTTTATCAAAATCCGTTCTACCGTTAATGCGTAAAAAGGTAATAGATAGACATAGTTACTTTTTATCACCAGCATCGGTGAAATGAACAATGGGCGTTTTGGGGCCTGTCAATTATGATTTTTGAGAAGTAAGACAAGTAGGCTAGGAAATAACTCTTCATTAAGGTTTGATTCAGTCATAAGTTAGTGACAGAACAGTGCACAGAACGCAGGAACAGCAGTGCAGTGGAGTGTGTGTGCAGTGTACAGTGTGTCAGTGGTAGTGAGTGAGTGAAGTGTGTGTCATTGTTTTGTAGCTGTATTTTTCCACCTACAAAAACATACATAGCAGACGCAAATACAAATTGATACTGGAATTAATAATCCTACAAAAAGGCAACAAACCGCTGCGAACAATCTGCAAACAAACAACACAGTCGGATCCGATATCCAAAACCGCAGAGCGATCGACGTTTCCATTTCCATTATTGAAGAGAAATCGGTCAAGTAGGTTTTCCATGCTAAGAGGGAATGTGGGATTTACTCATACTCAAAATATCTGAAGCAAATAGAATTCGCAATAAGCATTTTAGAATTTAATAACAAAGTTTTTGTTGTTAGATTCACCCTACCTCGTCAAAAAAAATATTAAGTTTTGTTGCGTTTGACATGACATTTGAACAGTATTGTCTCGCTCACAGATACATACATACATAAACTCACGCCTATTTGCCATGGGGGCAGGTAGAAATCACAGAACGCCTGTTACGATCCTTACATACTCCTTTCGTCTCGCTCACTCATGCTAAAAATCGGATCAATCGTTTTATGCGAAATGTTTGACATCAATCTTGTCAGTGTAAACTCACCAGAGCTAAGTACGGTGAGGGCACATCTAATGATTTATATCTTTGCATTAGAGGACGAATATGTTGCGACCCTCCCCCACCCCCAAGATTAAATAAAACTATTACTCTCAATAAAGACGGAAGAGAAGTATAATAACTTGAAGTTGGGATAATCACAATAGCGAACGGGCTTGACGTGCAAGTCCCAAGTCGGAATGAATAAGAAAAGAGAGTCACTTTGAATGAATCAAAAATTAAACTGCCTGTCTGCTGTACATGAGTTCGAATTCAAGTTTCCAACCAATAAATCTTTTAAAAATGTAATAGATTTGGTCAAAAGGGGTACGGTGCTGGAGAAAAGGATCAGTCATATTGAGGTCTGTTGAGGTAAATTGCGGTCGCAGCTCCGAACACAGACAAATGCTAACTGGAGTATCAGTCAGTGTACTGTAAGCACAACAAGTCCGATTGATCCGTGCTTTATCTGATCTTTAAGTTAAATTAAAAATAAATATATTATTAATATTGTTACAAAAAGATCCTAGATTTGATGCAGGATGCAGCACCACTCTCCCACTCGCCATAAGCGAAAATTATCAAACAAACCGAAATCCAAGCCTGGATCATTTTTACGGAATTAGCACTAAATATTTTGCATAACATTCTGCAAAGTAACGCCTGATTCTATAACTGATCTTTAAGTATTTGTACGGAGATGTTCAAACTTATCCGGTACAGGTTAGCAGAACCTAATGACAGGCAATTCATGTACAGCTCAATAAATTCTCCATTGTTTGAACATACGTTTAGCTATAGACAGAGAGCTAAACAACTAGAAATGGGTCAAGTACGTCTTGCATTCAAGTGGTTCTCGTGATAGATTTGACACCGATCTGTCTTCAGTTTTCTGGTCAGCTTTAACCCGTTGGCTTGTGGACAGGACGAAAAGACAATGGAATTAAGCGTTCGTAGAGAGATTTTCTCTTAGCATAACATAGCATAATCAGCCTATTAATGTCACTGCTGGGACGCAGGCCTTCTCTCTATGAGAGGGAATGGGCTATAATCCACCACACGGGCCCAGTGCGGGTTGGTAGATGTCACATGTCTTCGAATTTTTGGTTATAGGACATGCCGGTTTCCTCACGATGTTTTCCTTCACCGTTTTGAGAGCAGTGGTGATGAAATAACTTACACAAAGTAATGCGCCTGGCTCGGTTCGAACCCACGTCTTACTGCTCGTTATTTGGGGTCTCCACCACTGGGCTACCACTACTCTCATCTCTCTCTGATTTTCTCTTAATAGAGTGAAAAGAACACGTGGCTAAATAATAACAGCCGCTCGGATCAATCTTCAGGTTAAGTCGCGTTTGCTTCTTCTATGCATTTAATTGGTTTATTTAAAAACAATGCTATAGGTATGAGTAGTTTCTGCTCATCCCCAAGGAACCAAATCCTCCATAATGTCGCCTGAACGTTCATAAACAAGTTCGTAGAATCGCAGATCAATAACTTAAACTTTCCTAGCACATTCGACCTTGTTGCCGCGTCCGTCAGACTAGGCAGTAAATTGATGTCAAATGATACGTCACATTGGTGTCAATTCATGTATCTATCTATCTATTGTTAGAGCAAAATGCAGAGAGACTGATTTCTGGTCTATTCAATCTTAGATAGATTGAATAGACCAGAAATCAGTCTCTCTGCATTTTGCTCTCTTCATTTTTGATAATTCTAGCGTTATCATCTGTAAAGCCTTTTCCTAACTATGTTTGGGTCGGCTTCCAGTCTAACCGGATGCAGCTGAATACCAGTATTTTTAAATGGTGCGACTGCCTATCTGACCTCCACAACCCAGTTAGTACTGCGTAATACGATACCCCTTGGTAAGACTGGTTGTCAGACTCTTCGGGCCATTGACTACCTGCAACGACTGTCAAAGATCTAAATGACAGCTGGGACCAACGGCTTAACGTGCTTTCCGAGGCGCGGCGGAAACTCGGCATGTAATAGGTGGTCACGCATCCACGGACCAACCTAGGCAAGCACGGCTTAACCTAAAGATCGATCCGAGCGGCTGTTATTATTTAGCCATGATCTGAAGTAGCTATAATAATGTTAAAATATATTCTCCTGCTATTCTAGGCTTATCACGAACCGTTATCAAAGCCATCGTGAATCGGCAATATTTTGATATTACTCGATGCGCCTACCTACCCAACCCTGGGGAAATTAGACTTTCATAGTACATTATTATGTTATCAAAGTACACATAGCCTATCCTATTTTATATTAAAATATGTCCATCAACATTTGCATAATTATCATTATTTTGATCCTCTGCTATCACACTGCAGGGCCTCACTTCTTTTTTTTCACCTTTTGGTCTTGGAAGGCTACAGCCTCTTCACATCACTCCACCCCTGACATATGCAACCCCACTGTAGTCTTACTTTAATGAATACTAAGATCACTGTGATTTCAATGGAGACCCAAGTCCGGTAATAACGAAGTTGTCCATTCCAAAACGAAGATGTCAAATATATTTGGACAATTATCTCAGACATTGCCCAATCAATTATAGACATCTTCGTTTTAACATTACATTTATCATCGAACAATTATCATCGAACAGCCGGGGAAATTTTCATGTCCTTTGATTCCCTCATCTAACGTTAATCTAGTTCGTATCGAGTCAGAGTTCCGACAGTTCAATTTAATTTGCAACCGTGCAGGCTAATAAAGTCCCACGCACACATAGATTTGCTTCCCAATTTCTCATGTCCGGTTATCCCTCATTCGTCTCTTTGAACCCCCACGGGTCCGGTAGGGTGATCTATTGCGATATTTGGGGAATCAAAAGTGAAGTGTTCTGTAATTTTTTAGCCAATCTTTTAGGGAAAAGATGTGATGGATTGCGAGTCTATCATCATAATCTTCCTTGTTCCATGTTACTTGGGGTCGGCGCCACGCGTGTTCTTATCTCCATTCTCCCCTGTCAACCGTCACGCTGTCATTTAGTCCTTTTTTTTTTTATAGCGAGTCTATGTGAATTTTATTTCTTCTTCCGCCATCATCTGGCTAGCCTTTTCTTTACTACGTCAACTGTCAGTCTACACGGATGCAGCTGAATACCAGTATTTTACATGGAGCGACTGTCTATCTGACCTCCACAACCCAGTTACCAAGTAACACTATTTAATTTCTTCTCACATATCGGCACAATATGTAAGATTTACTTATGTCGAGCTAGAAATATCAGCCAATCAGCGACTTGGGAGCGGAGCTGACTGCTCAGGGTATACCGTACATACATTTAAACATCGACACTCGTGGAGAGGCACCTGCATTCAAAGGAAAGCATGATAGCTAGGCCATTACTAGTTTTGAGTATGAATGTGGATAGGTAAAAGAGTAGAGTAAAACCAAAGAAACGATGGATGGACTGTGTATAGGATGATATGGTTAGAAAGGAGGGAACTCCTATTCTGGGAGTTTCGCAACCAAAACATTTGCCATTCTTATGAGGATGCCCATAATTTTACCATAAGCCAAAATAACTTGTACTTATCTTGCAAAAACAAACCTAACCATCTGTTTTGTCTGACCACCCACTCATCTTTACAGAAAACAAACCAAAACGAGCTTTATCTTTAAGACATAAAATCCGTTTTCAAACAAATTCGTTCTATCAACCCCCGGATATTGAAATTGATACCTAAAACCGTGCGTAAGGAACCCTTTGTAATGTTGCAGTATTTTTTTTAATTTTAGGGTTCCATTGTTCAAAGCGATCAAGCGTTATTTATGGGTAAGGAAGGGGGTTTTTTCAACCCTCAATTTCAACCTGTTTTAAATTGAGGTGTAGTTTAAACCTGATACGTTTTTAAATGTTTTGATACTTGATATGGTCGAGGTTGGCGATGAACAGGGTTAAACGTGATGGTTTGAAGGAGCGATGAACGATAGAATTTGCATATCAATGTCCTGTAGTATTAATGTCGTAAAAAAACCACTGACTACTTTAATTCAGTTTAGGGTGTCAGGTTCCCCTTTTTGGATGTTAACACAAGTGGTGTCATCAGTAACTTTGCTGTCGAGCTTTCATAATAACTTCCTCAATAGAAAAAATCTTTTAAAGGTACAATTTTGAACGCGACTGCAACCTTAAGCCGCAGCGGCAATGCCGTCCAATCCTTTTGTATTATGCTGTCACTTCACTTGACGTATTTGTCAAAATTTACACGATATTGGATCAAATCAAAATGTATTTTTATGCCTATTGTGAAATAGTTCACTTTGTTTTAAATGATAGAAGGCGAATATTTGCCCAGACTGTCAAGAGTAATGCCACCATTAAATGAGCAACATTTGTATATTTTTGATAAAAAAAAACCGTCGAAAACGCCCTAACGATCACCTGAAATATAGAGCTTTATGAGGACAAAATCGATCTAGCTAGGTCCTATATCTGGGAAAATTCGTTTTCTTTCTTTTCACCCGAGCAGTGCTCGGTCGCCCAGGTACTGTTATAACAGACTCCAGCGACAAGCCGCCCGTTATCGTTTCCAAAGAGTTACGTGTTATAGGCGTTCAGCCAGAGATGGCATTTATTAGGTAGGGCATAGTGGTCATCGTAAATACGTAAAGGTAGAAAATGCTCTGAGCTTTTTCATTGCAAACGATGGGCGGTCGTTTCGTCTAGCGAAAGGGGTCTTATGAATATTTGGTCGCTTTCCTGCTTAAATTACGACTGTTGGGGGGTAGAAAAATGAAAGGAGGCAAGGGTTCTTATTGCCTCCTTTCATTTTTTCATGAGAACAAACACAAAAGGCTAACTTTCACATCTTTGAATGGTTAAACTGCTTCTTTTTGTGTCGATTCAGCTAACCTACGGGTAGGTGACCACACCAAGCGCGGCATCACTGGCGGTTTGAGGTTAGTTTGGATATGATCAGCAGTGGATTATATGGTAAGCACTGACTCGATTGCGGACCCAAGTAGGCTGGATTTACAAGATCCTTATGACACTCTTGTTAATAATGCGATGCTCCCAGAAAGACCATGGCCCACTTGCTGGAATGTCCAATGTGTCCCTCAGACCTGCACATCAGAGGACTTAAAGAACGCTAAAGACGCTGCGATTAACGTGGCCTACTGGGCCCCAGAAATTTGATGAATTGTATCATCGATACGATAAAAGAAGAAGGTCAGTTGGACACCCAAGGTTATAGCCAAGAGCACCGCAACGGAAACAAACGGCTTTCCTAGCAGCATGTTTCTTCTCTCCGCAGTCGGCACGAGACATTTAAGTGCTCCGAAAGTAGCCACTTAAAACTCTCATCTCATCCATATCGGATCGATTTTACGAGCCCATTAACATTGGTCAGAGTCAGGCTGTTAGTTTTACTGAGAAAAACTTGGTGACTCACCCACTTTGTATTGTATTTTTATGATGATGATGTTTTTATAACAATACCTGACAGATAAATCAGCAAACCTTTCTATCAGAATTCAAAGGATTTTGAAAGAAAATCGTAATCCAAACTTATACTGTCACTTACGGGATATCTTCCGTGATTGTTCATTATTTTAAGCTCCCGATATTTCGGCGCTGTTGCAAGCGCCATGATCGCGGGTTGACTGGAGAATGCGGGTGGATGGAAAATAAATTGTTAAGAGCAGACAAATCTATTTACCCTCTTTCTTTGTCTTTTGCTACGCGCACTACTGGAAATCGACACTAAGTCACGGCAAAACACACTCACAGTATCACCAGGTTTTTTGGAGTCCTTATTACGATGCCGGTTGCTACTTTTAAGCTTACTCAAAACTGGATTCCACGTACTTGACAATTTGAAGCCATCCTCTCGATTGAAGTTTTGTGTTTTCTTATTTCAAACTGTGAAAGCTTAAAACAGTGTTTGAATCGTAATCTATGGTTCATAATATGAATTGGACGAATTTTTTAAACATATTCCACTGCTCGATAACATACCGGGTGTAAACAGACCCTTCACATATCCGTCAACCAAACATTCTGTACATCAAACTAAGTAACTTTACGAAAACATTATTGCTGGGAATCGACTTTTTTTTTTTTTTGGGTCAAAAATCACGTTTTACGGTAGGACTCGATGGAAAGCACTCATAGCATTGTGCTGATGAATGGATTGAATAGTACGAGGGTCGTGGAGGTGTGTAAAGTAAAAATCTTACATTAAAAACATGTATTAAAAAAAAAACTTGTGAAAAAGTTGGAACTTTGACCCCCAATATCTCCGTAACTAGAAGGTTCCCAGGTATGGTCTAGAACAAAAAAATGATCGCAGTGACGGGGAGAACAAGTGACTTTAGTTTATGTTAAGGGTCTCTTTACACCCTTTATTGTATTGTATCGTATAACAGGCTGGTATCTGCTACTCCACGTCCAAAGAGCGTATTTTGCTATTAACATAGTAGCTCTATGAACATTTTAGAGTTGTCAAAGTAATTGTGACGTATAACGCAACCTCGCCGGATTGACCCGCTTGTTCTGACAGTGACATGAATTAGATTACTTTCAGGGGCTGCAGTCTCGACATAGTTAGCGACAAAAATCGATCGTTAAGTCATAACGATGTCAAATTTCTTTAATAGATTTTCAACCTTAAGGTTTCGAAATAAGGTTGAAAATCTATTAAAGAAATTTGTCATCGTTATGAGTTAACGACCGATTTTTGTCGCTATCTATGTCGAGACTGCAGCCCCTGGATAATATACATTAACCAAAACTTGCATTTCGAGCTACGGTCTGTTAAAATAATCCCATATACCATTGATTTTAAAAGATCTAAACGTAAGTCTACGCTAAGGCTCTCAGATGAAAGTAGCTATTGATTTGATATCTAGAGGATATGATATGATATGATTTGCATACAAAAATTGCAAGACATAAGCGTTTTAATTTCTTATATACGTAATAATAATACTACTAACCGGTAACTTGTACCTGTTCCCGATACCAGTGGGCTACTTTTTATGTTTTTAAATGTTTTCAAAATTATTTTATAAAATGTTAATAATGGTTATGGAAATAAATAAAAGAAATACTGTGAATATTTCTACAGAATTAGACTTGAGGTAACTTGGCTGTTTGTCTAAATATAATTCGTAAAACCTGTTCAGAATGTAAATCTCCAAATATAAAACTGGTATGTCCATAATAAGTTAATAAATCACAGCTCTCAAAGAATTTTATCATTCAAAGACACAAAAACTCACTCACGAAATACTTGTGCGAGACAAAACAATAATATCCTGTTGTAGGGTATTTGTCTATACAACCAATTGCGAACGATAGATAAATTACTCATGTAGACTAGCAAGACCGCTTTGTATATGAGTGTATACTGTGTGTTTTACGAATGTGTACGTCAAACTATTGTATGTGTTTGTGAATGACTGACGCACATGTGGTGATGTTTAGGAAGATTTGGAATCTTGAGATAAGCTGTCTTGAGAATTTGTTTAATCGGGGATCTTGCTGGAGGGAATGGGGATTGGTTTTAAAGTACCTCGGTGACTTGTATTTTTTTTGTCTGCCTGAACTGTCCCACCCCTGGGCAAAGGCCTCCCCCCATTCCTTCCACTTTTCTATTGCGCGAGACAGTTAGACGGGGTCGCGGCAGACCGAGAAGAAGATGGCGGGACGCCTTGGATGACTTTCACGTTAATTGGCGAGATGAGGCGCAATATCGAGATTTGTAATTTATACACCGTGACTTTTTAGTCGTCTTACAAAGGTCGTCCACTCAATGTACCCGATATAAAATAGATCTAGGCGCGATTTTTTTTTATCTTCCATAATAGGTACAAAGAAAAATAATAATAAAAAAATAGAATAAAATTATGAATCAACCTGATGTTTACGAGTCAAACGGGAGAACATAAATATCTACCCAGCACTGGAGTCCAGTAGATCACAGCTCGCAACAGGGTGTTTTAACTACGTCATGCGTCATAATCATAATACTGAATAATATTTTTATTTTTGAATTATTATAATCTCATAAATACCTATTTTTTTATGAATGTTTAGTATTCATTGGATACAAGAAGTGGGATGCCGTTGTAAGACGACTAAAAAGTCACGGTGTATTATTAAAATCATTTGACGGAAGAAGTACAGAAATATATTAACGAAAATAAATAACATGGTCCGTACCGTACACTCGGAGCGTTAATTGAGAATCTCACGATGCTTCCGAAATATAATTAAAATTACAAAAACATGAAACATTTTCCTCCCTTTCAAAAAACACGAGGGGGAAAATGAAAAGATTATTTTTTGTTGCCATTCTGTTTCTGTGACGGTTATTCAACATTCTAAATGGTATGAAATTGAATTCGGAATGTGATCAACAATTTTCGTTGCTTGTGGTGGTTACTTATGTAAGCTTTGATTCAAGTGTTGCTTCTGATTCTATAAGAAGGACCCACGTGATGTGTTTGCCAATATGATGGTAAATGTGGGGTTATCAGTGATAAAAATGCCGAATATGATTGTGCTTGCAAATATCAATTGGCAGCCAATGTGAGTAGGATAACTAGGTATGTAGAACTAGTAAATGTAATGCTAGTTGCAACCGGCGTGCGTGTATGACATCATCACGCGTAGCATGACCACAGTAGAAACGGGTTTTGTCGACGGAAGAATCGACAAAATGACAGATTTCGTATGTACGTGAACGAGGCGACAGGAGTATGTAAGGATCTTAGCTGGTGGCGTTGTGTAGTTTCTCCCTACCTATCTGTTATACTAGTTTAAAATAATTGTTAATCGCTAACCGGAATCCGAGATGTTGATGTCGGCTTCTAATCTAGCTGGATACATCTTCATACCAATATTTTCTGACCCCCACAGCCCACAGCAAACTTATAATTTAAAAGCTATGTTATGATTAGTCTAGTCCTTGTCATGATTTTGTTTGAAATATGAAACAAAATATTCAGGAAAATATTTGTTTACAAAGTTTCTGTGCTAAAAGTTATTTTTCCTTTTTTTCGTCCTTCCTCCCCTCCATTGATTCAGAACAAAAGCTTTGTTTAATGAAACCTTGAAAACAAACCACACGAACGGAAGCTGTCGATGTTTCTCAATTTTTCCTTCGAAAAGGGTACTTAACGTGACTAACAAAATAACACGTGACAAATTTTCACTTTAGAATTGTTTTGTGGGTAAGTTCACCCTTTTTCGGCGATTTTTGTCACCATAAACCTCGGAACACAAATTATTTTTATTGGTGCCCGGGCCCTTATTGCGTAACACATTTTCGATCATATTCCAAAAGATTTTTAAGGAAACTCCTACTTCATAGAAAACTTACCCGGGGTGGAAGGGACACCGACGCGAAAACGGTTACCACGTATTCAGTAAATCATTCTGAGACCCCACATTTTTCACCGATTATTAAAAAAAAAAACATCTGTTTCCTACAAAAGTGCAATATATCTAATATAACACGGTCAAAATGTACGCAGCTGAATTTTTTTTCTTCTTAGCGAATCGATGGCAAAAAGTTTAAATATGTTTAGCCCAAAACTCAGCCACGCGAACCTCGCTCACTGATGCAGTAAATAAATCATCTAGAGCGCAGGTGACAGGGCATTTTTTTTAAATAAACAATAATAAAATTCTATGTAGGGGGCTCATAATGATGTACTGAATACGTGGTAACCGTTTTCGCGACGGTGCCCCTTCAAACCCGTATAGGTTTGAGATATTCATTTGTTCAACATCGTAAATGTGAGTTACTAACATCTACGAATTTCCCCTTTAGGCAATACGTTGTTATCTAGTGTAAACCTTTATGTCATCATCATCTGCCTAGCCTTTTTCCAACTATATTGGGGTCGGCTTGCAGCTGAATACCAGTAGGTATTCAGCTGCATCCGGTTAGACTGGGGTTGGGTTCTACGTGGAGCGACTGCCTATCTGACCTCCACAACCCAGTTAGTACTGGGTAATATGATACCCCTTGGTAAACTGGTTGTCAGACTTTTTAAGCCACTGACAACCTGTAACGACTGTGAAAGATCTACAAATGACAGCCGGGACCAACAGCTTAACTTGCTTTCCGAGGCACGGACGAAACTCGGTATGTAATGATTGGTCACCCATCTACAGACCAACCTAGGCAAGCACGGCTTAACCTAAAGATCGACCCGAGCGGCAGTTATTATTTAGCCACGAGCTCCACCACATAGTGTAAACCTTTATGTAATACCATTAAAATCAAAAGATAGGTAAACAAATTAATACGTCAAACAAGAAGAGGGCTTCTCATCAAAACATTAACTTGATTAGTCTATTGTTCTACACCCAACGTTCCATCAAATAATATGCATTAGGCAACTAATAGTTCACTTAATCCGGCCGGAGTGCCCCCAACCACATCCACAGCCAATCTACGCACCCGTTATTGAATTGTCTGGCTATAGTGGCTATCGCAAGTCATTACCCCATTTGCGTTATAACTGCCTATCACCATCAGAATTTTGGAAATATGAAAACTAAAAATTTTTCATGTCTGACATTTTTTCTAAATTCAATTTTTTTTTTTTTGGTTTCTTTTGTGCTCATAGTGCCCCTAAGCGTATACTCCAACTCCTACAAATGCGCCCCAAAGACGACCCACTGACCAACTCGTTGCTTCTTATAGTTGTTTCAAATAATCATCATCATCATCATCATCATCATCACCACCACCACCACCACCATCATCATCATCATCATCATCATCATCATCATCACCACCACCATCATCATCATCATCATCATCATCATCATCATCATCACCATCATCATCATCATCATCATCACCACCACCATCATCATCATCATCATCATCATCATCATCATCATCATCATCATCATCATCATCATCATCATCATCATCATCATCATCATCCTGCCCTTATTCCATGTTACTAGGGATCGGCGCAAATTTTGTTTTTTCTTCCATTCTCCTCTGGCCACCGTCACGCAATTCTTCGTTTCATATCATTTCATAGTTGTTTCAAATCAAATAAACTAAAAGTAGTAATTAAAATAAAATTTGTCTGCTCAACAACTTGAATATTGAAATGAAAATGGTTGAATCTTCTTTACATAGTATAAAACAGTCTCTCCCGCTGTTTGTACGCACGACGGCCAATCAAGCTATACAAAACCAGTTTATGCGGATCTCTCATTGTATAGGAAATTAATACAAAGCAAGGCCAAGTTATACAGGAAATGTACAGCTTCATAGGCCGCCGTGTCTACGCTTAGATGTTTTAAACTACGCAACGAATTTTAATGCAGTTTACAGCAATAGTTAAGAGTGATTCAAGAGGAAGGTTTATACGTAGGTTTGTAGGTACATATATTGCACCCGTGCAAAGCCGGGGCGGGTCGCTAGTTTTTAAAATAAAAGGCATTGGGTTCGTCCATACATATGTTATGCAACTTCCACAATGTCTACACCACTGAATACAGGTACAAAAATACAAAAATACAAAAAAATACAAAATGGTTTATTGCTTCAACAAGTTTACAATTACAATATTTGTGTTTGGAGCTCCCCTGTAAGCAAGTAATGCCTGTGTTGGGGAGCCCCAAAAATATAACTATATCGCATCAATTAGTACTACAGTACCACTTTCCCCTACGTCGGATTAATATAGGTACTTGTGTGTGACTATTTGACGGTTTAGCTTTTAGCTAAGTGCCTCTTAATGAATTGATGATTAGGTGAGAGTGGTGAGTGAAGTCATGTCGCTTTTAATGATGCTGCTGAAAAATATTTATCGTTTCGTTTTTTAGGCTTCCGTACCCGAAGGTCAGCAACTACTACTATCCCTACTACTAAGCCTTCGCTGTCCGTCCGTCTATCTGTCTGTTAGCGGGCTGTATCATGAAACTTAATAGGTAGACAGTTGAAACTTTCACAGAATGTGTATTCCTGCCGCTATAACAAAACATAACATGACCTTTTTGTAATGCTTTTTAAATAAATTATTCTTATTCTTATATAATGTGTTTATGTATCCTTGGATACTATGGTGAACAGTAAAACTCTAACTAAAATTGAGTTGCTCTGAAAAGAGAACATTTTATTCAGTTACAAAAACCAGTTTTAATACTAATACATTCCTTAACCTTAATTAATAACAAACTCACCTGAAAAGAGAAACAACATTTAAAGCTATTGCTTCACCAGTTCTTAATCAGTATTATTTAAATATTCAAACCACAATCTAATTTTCATAACCTAATTCGCATGCTTCAAATTCAAACATACTTAAATGAAGTGTCAAGCACTTTGTTTACACTTATAATAAATTAAAAATTAAAGCTGTACTACGATGGTACGGTACTCTTCAAGCGCGAGTCCGACTTGCACTTGGCTGGTTTTTTCGTAGTGTGTACACTGCCTACTAGTAGTATACGTTTCATTTTCTCAGGGAGGTACTGGTTTTCATAAAAAACATGGGATACCATTTTCATACAAAACGTAAAAAAAAACCTTTTTATTCTACAATAACTTACTAAAGAGCAAGACGAACTTACTACTATATTTCTTTCCTGAGTTCTTAGTGCCTTTCGCAAAACAAATCTTTTTCTTTTGGATCGGCAGCACTTTATGCTGTGGTAAAAATATTAGCAATTCTGTAAGATAAGTAGCAGCTTACTTCTCAGGCGTCAGCAGACGTACATTCTAGTAACAGACTCAATTTGAACCCCCGCCCAACAAACATAACATCTATCCCAAGATACACAATCTCGTGTGCATTTCTCAGTGTACACACTTGTCTGGTGATTCGATAACGTTAGCCGGCGGCGCCGCGCCGCCCGCCGCCGTCAGCTGTGAGGCTCTCGGCCTTCGCAATTCGCAGAATGATGACGGACACCGGCGAGGGCGGACGTGTGCGTCACGCGACCGATATGAGAGGGAATATGTACGATTACATCGAGTAAATTTAGTTTTATTTTATTGCAAAAACCAAACAAATGTTTTGCTTTATGTTTTTTTAGCAAAAATTAAACAAATGTTGATGGGTTATTGCTGTCCATCATCATCATAGGCCTCCCCGATCGCATGCCGGTTATTGCTGTTATGAATTATGTTTTTAAACATAACCTCACGCCTGTTTTCTTCCAAAGGGTTAGGCAGAGGTACCAATAGATCATCCATATTTCGCCAGTTATGTTTGAGTGCCATACGTAACAGGGGGCGAGAGAGGGGTACTGCACAGCAATGTCTTCACAAAGTACATATTAGCCGGCCTGTATAACATTACACATGGAGGTGATCAATGTGGACTTCGACAAAAATATTTGTATTGTTGGATATTTTAGTGTTGGAAATATAGTACTTACATTTTTTTTGTAATAATTAGGTACATACGCTAAGTATAAAACAGTGTCCTCTCTAATACATAAATTCTCTTTCGTTATTAAACTCCATCAAGTAAAATTAAAATCCACATACTTCTTTAATATTAGTATAAAACAAGGAAGAAGGAAAATTAAAAGGTTTCGCCGTTTCGCTCGGTTCTGCGAAACGTGATTCAATCATCCTATACAGATTACCTTGCGGCCTGCCTTATTTTTATTAGATAGGGATGTTATAATTTAAAAATAAACTTCATTTTTAGAGCTGGAAATAAGGCTGTTGGATAAAACTTTTTTTGCTCAAGTGTTGCTTTTTAAACTTTACACAAAAACTTTCCCACTGCTGGGAAACAGGACTCTGAAAGCGAGCGGTATACCTACAAGGTGAAAGGACACCGACGCATAAACGGTTACCACGTATTCAGTAAATCATTCTGTACCCGAAATCCGGTAACCGGGCGTCCCTTCCAACCCTGTTGAGCTACAAGGATCGTCATACTTTGTCATGGGCGCTGCAGAATACTTCGGCAGAAACGTGCTCAAGACCCTCAAGATCTATTCGTAAACGAGAATGTTTTATTTAAAAATAATTTTGTATTGTTACAGCGCTATGGGAAGAGCAGGAGGCGCCGGAGTACGACATCGACACTGAGGACGAGCGGTGGCTCAAACAGCAGCGGCATCCCGAGCTCACAGGTATACAATACACACGAGTATGTGAACACTTCTCTCATACCAAACTTTTCTGAGAAAACTGCCCGAACAGAGACATGGTCTTATAGGTGTCCTCGAGGAGTCAACGGAGTACCGTGTCAAGATCCCCTTGTGAAAGTGTGATCCAGAAGTATAAAAATACTGGATAGAATTCTTCCATTTTAAAAGGATTTATGCCACTGTGTAGTGGCTCAAAAAGTCTGACAACCAGTCTTACCAAGGGGTATCGCATTACCTGGTACTTACTAGGTTGTGGAGGTCAGATAAGCAGTCGCTCCATGTAAAATATTGGTATTCAGCTGCATCCGGTTAGACTGGAAGCCGAGCCCAACATAGTTGGGAAAAGGCTAGGTTAGCTGTATTAGCGTTTGCAAATCAAAATCGAATATGTCTTATGTGACCTACACAGTCCTTGTTAATTGGTTTCAAGCGGTCTATCTTGAACCGCCGACCTACAAACGCTTAGCGACAGCTTCGAATTCAATCTAGAAGTGCAATTTATCGCCATCATGTCATTTACTATGACCTCGTTTTATTGTACCTGGCGATGAACGTAAAAGGCGACAAAGGAAATCATCAAATAACTAATAACCGGTTTTTGAGGGTATTAAATTAATTAATTAAGAAATGTGTGTTCAGAAATACAAAACGCCTCAACATAAAACGAGTCTAGTTTTTGTATTTCGATATCTTAAACCGCACCATCCTATTCTGACTGAGGTATAATGGATGAAATTTAGCACACGAATAGACCGTGACCTGAGTTAGGACATAGGATACTTTCAACCCTAGTAATACGATTACGTGGGACAATTTCCACGCGGGCGAATAGATGGCCGATTGGTATCTGTTGTGAATAGACGGATATTATTATTGACTAGCTGTCGCGACTTCGCGTGGTAATTTTGATATGTACGTGAGAGAAAAAGAGTGCTATTTTAGACTATCTATCTCTGTTCCAAATTTCATCCAGATCCGTTCAACCGTTCTGGGGTGATTATACAACATTACTTTTAGTATTATGCGAAACCTGATCTATGTACAAAATTTCAAAACTGTATCATGAATAATCACAAAGTTATAAGCTTGTTCTGTTTCCTGGTTGTCCGCACAAAAACGTGGTCACCACGCGGCGCAGCCGCGCGCACGCCTTTAGCGTCGTCTTGAGCTCATTGATAATAATAATTTGGCAGTAGGTACCTAAATGATTGCGATAGGTACTTAGTATCGCTCGGTGTCCAACTTGTAACCTTTTTTAAATAGTTTTGGGACAAAATATAACATGGTTTAAAAATGATTGGAATCGATTCCGTTACTTATTCTGAACAAACTATATTCAAGTTTCACATATACTAAAAATAATGATATATAACAAACAACCATCCATCCAAACTTTCGCATTTATAATAGTAGTAAGATTTCGTCTCTAATGAATTACTTTTAGGCATACCGAAAACTCTGCGACTATTTCTAATAAAGACTTCCGTTTTCTTCCAGAGCTAAAGTTCGAACAAATGATGGACAAGCTAGAAAAGAGCTCGGGCCAAACGGTGGTGACCCTCAACGAGGCGAAGCTGCTGCTCGAGAGGAACGACGACCTCGTCATCGCTGTGTATGACTACTGGCTCAACAAACGGCTCAATACGGTAGTAAAATATGTAATAATCAGTTTCTAATTATATTATCCCACTGCTGGGACATCTTTGTGTGAGAAGGCGTAGGCCTATGAGGACGTTTTTGTCTTTAACTTTTGAATTGCAGTGATCTAATTGTTGTGATCAAGTGTTCATGCCTCGATTCGAACTAACGACCTGAGTGAACCCGGACAGTCTGGATCCCCCTACTCCCCTACTGAATATGGACAATGTACGACCAGTAGCCTAGTTGTGGCAATGCCTTTTGGGAAACCTTCTGTCCAGCAGTCTACGAACCTATCTACTTTCCACTGCCAAACATTTGATGGCACTGAATCGTCGATGGTTACGTTCTAACCTATAAGCTTGAAGCATAATCAGCTTGTAAGGTACCCACAGCTGGACCTTTTTTTGGAGTGAGAAATCTCGGTTTACGGTAGGAATCAATGTTACGCACTCGAAACAATATGCTGATGGATGCATTAATAGTTCAGGGTTCATGGAGCTATATAAAGTACAGTTTTATAAAGTTGTAACTTTGCCTCCAATATCTTCGGAAGTAGAAAGTTCCCAGGTATGGACCAGAACAAAACAAACATCGCAATGACGGGGAGAACAAGTGCCTTTTGGCTTCGTTAATTGTGTTTTCACACATTATGCCTGCTTGGGTTTGAACCTTACAATTTTTTAAAGAACCGATCGAACTGACCCGGTTCGTGATCTCGTTACTCACCCACAATGAATTGCCTATCAGTTCACTTTTTAATAGAATATTTTTTTATGTCGCAGCAACACCCGTTGATCCTGTCGGTCAAAACGGAGAACAGGCCGGGCCAGTCGTCCAACAACCCCTATTTAGCGTTCAGGCGGCGAACGGAAAAGATGCAGACTCGGAAGAACAGGTAAGAGATCAAAAAATTATCGAGACATCAACAGTAATACTCACAAACACATTATGACAAAATATAAAAACTGGTATCCGTGCCTACTATAGATATTTTACACAGCTGCCTACCTTATATTAAGCTCATAGGCAGGAATAAATCATTCTGTGTAAGACTATCTTCGATTCAAGGACCGGAAGCCGTTTTTAGCTGGAGGGTTTCCTCAAAAATGCTGTTATTTGTAAAGACGTGGACTTTATGATTAGTTTAACACACAAAATTCGTTCCATGTGTAGCTGCCCCGAAGGTATCTAAGAACCCGATTTCTACCGGTTTCCCTTTGGAAGACCCACTGTACGTAGTGTCTACATTATATAGAATGTTTCAAGGCCTGTGAGCATTCGCATTCTGACCATTAATTGTTGAAGTGCCTATTAATGAAGCTCTTCTTAAAATATTCTTGAAAAACATATCTGAATTTCTCTTTTTCTAACAACATTTCCCTCTTTCAAATTCTAGAAAAAACGACGAGAGCTCATACGAGAAGATGCTGAAACTCCGGCGGGATCTGGCGCGAGCGCTCAACCTGCTCGAGCTGGTCGCACGGCGGGAGAGCGCCAAGCGCGAGCTTGTGCGGCTCACTGCGCTCATCGCCGAGCGACGCTACGCCGCCGGGGACTTCGCTAACCAGCTGCTACCGGACCCACCGCCCAGGTATGAGAAAATTTCTTTAGTTTATAGCACCATTATCTGCTGACTAGCCTGGGTTCGGCTTTCAGTTTAACCAGCGGTAGTTGCGGGACTTCGCTAACGGCCACCGTCCACCGTCGTATGAGAAGAAATAGTTGTTCTAGACGTATCATCTACCTGGTCTTTTCCAACTATGATGAGTTTGGCTTCCCGTGTCGTATGCAGCTAAACACCAATATTTTTTATGGAGCAACTGCTTATCGTCACTATCTACCAACTAACCAGCTGCTGACAGACCCACCGACCAGGTATAAGAAAGATATTTGTTCTGGTCATCATCTGTGCAGCTCATCGCTCCATGCTGAACCTATCGCGAAGATGTTCTCTCGAGAGACCCATGCCCAGCAGGGAATTGGATGATGGTGATGATCGGAGAGTGATGAACATCCAATTTCGCTTCTAAATACTACAATATATGCTATATTTTGTCTTTTTTCGCCAACAGACCAACCTACGCAGCCGTGCCCCTCTCATCGTCGACGTTCCGTCGCGAGGCCTACGTGCCGCACTACCCGCCGCGCCCGCCGCCCACGCCCGTCGACCAGCCCCGACAGGTACCTACACACCGAGAATATACACACTGTATAGTAATACTAGCCTTAGGTGTAAGACTTAGGGTTCAGAGTACATAGGTAAATATTCAATGGAGACCAAATTTCCTACAATCGCGTAAGGCAGCGTGTAGAACTACCCTCGCATTTAGAGTTTGTCAAGCATTGGCATTTATTGAACTATACATTTATACTTCAATAAACTCATGCCTCTTGTCCATCGGGGTCGGCAGAGAGTACAGAACGCCACCTGCTACGATCCTTATATACCTCCTTCGAATGTAGAAAACCGCTAAAATAAAGATGGGTCTAAATGACGTCAACTGTGTAAGGACACAGTGTACCTATATTATATTATTGTATGAAGTTTGGTCCCTATTTGGTATTTAGTCGTGTTTCCTCATTTTCTGGAAGCCTGATTAGTAAATCAAAAAAGCAGATAAGTTCCAAAATAGGAATTTTAGATCTTTACTAAGCCACTCAGTGTATTTGTGAGGAGAGGGTATAAAAATATAAAAAAATTGAGGCAGGCAATATCTAACGAAACTTTAGAAACGATATAATTGAGGCAACTTTTATGTGTGGGTGTTTGTTTCTCTCGAAGTATGCTAAGTTAAAATTAATTATAAATAGCTCTATGTACACATTGGTTCACGTTTTACGCTGCAGATTAATAATGAACTTAACTGCAATTAGGATGGAGTTGAAAATATCATGATTGAGATAATATTATATTTTAGTTTTAGGTTATCTTGCTGTACCCTAACAGGGTCATGTACTCACGAGTTTTAAGCCTAGCGTGTAAAATTGGTTGTGTACATTGGGCATTAAATAAATAAATAATTCCTTGTAGCCGAAGTATTTTCAACTCTATTTCCTTGATTCTTAAATTATTAATATTCTGAACTACTTTAACATTTTATTACTCTGTATGAGTATTCTAAAAGCCAGGAAAACGTGTCCCATTATCTACAAGAGCCTTTAAAAAAACTCGCGACCATTACCTCCTAAGACAAAGTGTCCAACATATAACATTAGACACTAGAAATGAAAGCGAGTAAGATATCATGATGGTCTGTTGCCTTCCAGCGAGAAAAGCGTCCGTACAAGAGACGGAAACACAGGCATCCCGCCGTCGGCTCCGTGCAGGGGCTGCGAGGTACGTATCTTACTATACGAGGACTCACGCGCGTGTGTGCGTCACATCTGCAGAAGAATATGCGACAGAAGTTCAGTGTGTATACGTTTTTATACATTAACGGCCTGCGCAAACGAGGGACAATATGTAACAAAAAATGGATGTCAATCAATAGATAAAAAACCGACAAAACAACCAATGAACAGCCCCCGTAGCATGACCACCATAGACAAGGATTTCTTTGACGGAAGAATCGATCGATCGATCTTTCGGCAAAATGACAGATTGTGTCGACACATTGACAGATTTCTTTGCACAATCTGTCATTTTGTCGATTCTTCTGTCAAAGAAATCCTTGTCTATGGTGGTCATGCTATGGGGCAGGAACGGTCATTTCTATTCGGCGGACAATAATCTGTCGTCTGCGCAGGCGCTAAGCATCACAAATTTTACAACATTGTTTCAGTAACATGTTTTTTTTTTGTGACGGAGGTCCTATTCATTGGGGACCAGAGCTCAACAAACTTGTTTTTATGTTGAAAGGACACGCCAAACTTCTGTCCCGTATGATCGGAATCCGGTTAGGCATAAGACTGACTGTCGTTTTTTTTCGTACCATATTTTTTTCGGATTCGTTCGGGTATAGTGCGCCTGCGCAGGTAGTGATATTTTTTTGTTGCAAGGTATTTTCATAGTCTGTATAAACCATGATCATTTTCTCTTTAATCCAATATTACAACAGAGAAATCGTTTGTGTTTTCCGTGTTATTCTCTTGTACTGGATAATGTTATATCACAAATATATGATATTATCCCTGAGACGCCCTGTGTTTTAGAACATTTAACATCCCAGGTAGATGTAGGTAGACATACTATTATCACGCTTGGGGAAAATCACACCACAAATCATTAAAGGCAAACGCTAAACGTATTTAACCTTTTGAACGCCAGAGCATAAACGCACGCGCGTGCCCTCCACGCCAAGCCTCAATTTTACCTACCAATTTGTCACATATTTGTGTCGTTTGGTGTACTGGGCACGCGCTTGCTTGTCACGTATATGTGACTATGGTGGTCAAAAGGTTAAGGAGGAGGCGTTAGGGTAGCCCGCGAAATTCAAATTTTCTCACGTTTTTTGCAATTTGCATGTCAGTGTCAGGGTGTATGACTATTTCATGAAAAATTTATTAAATGAACTTAGAGAGTTGTATTTAAGATTAAAACTCAGTAAAGCCGTATTTGTTACGGTCACGAATCATATTTTAATCAACATACAACCTGACAATGCAATCGCGAGGGCTATGCTCGGAGTTTCCTTGCGTGATCGAATCAGAAATGAGGATATCCGCAAGAGAACCAAGGTTACCGACGTAGCCCGAAGAATAGCCAAACTTAAGTGGCAGTGGGCAGGGCACAATGCTCGCAGAACGGAATGCCGATGGGGCCGGAAACTTCTGGAGTGGGGACCGCGAACTGGAAGACGTTGCGTTGGAAGGCCTCCCACTAGGTGGATCAATGACCTGGGGGGTTACTATAACGTCTTTAAGCAGGAGTAATTCCAGTGTGAGAAAAATTAAAAAAAAAATAATTAAAAAATGAATGAAAAAAAAATTTTAAACGAATGATGTGTTGAATGATGATTGAATTGATTGTTGATTCATTGTTGTTTTTTTTTTAATTTGAAAGAGACAGCTATACAGGTCGTCTAGCGTTATCTCTTTCCCACACTGAAATTACTCTTGCTTTAGGATGTCAAGGTAGGCCACCAGGTGAAGGTTGCGGGGATCCGCTGGATGCGAGTCGCACGGGACCGGTCAATGTGGCGACACTTGGGGGAGGCCTATGTCCAGCAGTGGACGTCTTTCGGCTGAAATGATGATGATGATGATGAAGACCTGACACTAACACTTAATTTCGCGGGCTACGGTGGCGGTTCCCCCTTATATCATCATTCTGTCTCTGCGATTTTCAAGAGATTAGTGAAGCAAGCTGGCTTTAATGATTGAATGATAAAAACTTTCGCCACTCTAGTTTCGGGGTGATACTTAATGGGCAATGCGAATATTCGTGCTGTAAGTTGTAATCTGTAAGCTGTTCAAAGGACTGAAAAGCGAAATACAGGCATTGCCTAGTTCGGTTGCAGTTGCTACGTATGCTTATTAGAAATTAATACTGCCAAACTGTTTTTCTGTAAAATATTACTAAGTTTTTTGAGAAATAATATTATTTATTTATTTTCTTTATTTATTTTTAATGTATTTTTAAATATTCCTTAAAATAAAAACAATATAAAATTTAAAAATATAAAAAATTGTAGCCCACTGGTATCGGGAACAGGGTCCAACCTACCGGCAGTCAGGGCTCCAGAGAGAGAAACCTCCTAACAATAAGAGCCGTGTCCAGGAGTATGTATGAGTATGTGTGGAGTTGTTGTATTTTCCCTATAAAAATATGTGAATAAGTTAAAATACTATCTTGTCTCTTTCATCGCTTTTTACGTCGCGACTTTCGTTTATTTATTTCGTTATCTTTCTCCTATTAAACACAGATCATGTGTGCTTTCAAAATTTTCTACACAATCATATTGATTTATATTTCTCTATAACAGAAGGGGCCTCTATATCATTCAGTAGGACAACACGAATATTCGTAAACCGATACAGTATCACCCATTACCAAGCCATCAACATAAACAAGTAATACTATATCCACAGATTCCGGCGTGTACACATCCTCGGAGGACGAAGGAAGCACTCGCGCCGAGGCCGCCACGCCGCCCGACGACGGACCCTTCGCTTTCCGACGCAAGCCCGGATGCTTTTACGAAATGGTAAGCTATTTGTATTCATTACATGTAGGCGAGAGCAGCGGTAGCCCAGTGGTGACGGCCCTGACTTCGAGCAGTAAGTCGTGGGTTCGAACCCAGGCAGGCGCATTACTTTGTTTTATTTCATCACCACTGCTCTCAAAACTGTGAAGGAAAACATCGTGAGGAAGCCGGCGTGTCCTAGAACCAAAAATTCGAAGATATGTTATATCTACCAATCCGCACTGGGCCCGTGTGGTGGATCGTATCTAAGAGCGGGATGAGGCCTGTCTCTCAGCAGTGGGAACATTAAAGGCTGATAATCATGATGACCGTGCTTGCCTAGGTTGGTCTTTGGATGGGTGACCGCCCATTACATACCGAGTTTCCTCCGTGCCTCGGAAAGTACGTTAAGCCGTTGGTCCCGGGTGTCATTTGTAGATCTTTGACAGTCGTTAGGCAGTCAGTGGCCCAAAAAGTCTGACAACCAGTCTTACCAAGGGGTATCGTATTACCCAGTACTGACTGGGTTGTGGAGGTCAGATAGGCAGTTGATAGTCGCTCCATGTAAAATACTGGTATTCAGCCGCATCGGGTTAGACTGGAAGCCGACCCCAATATAGTTAGGAAAAGGCTTTACAGATGATAACGCTAGGGTGGGTTAGACCATGAATCACTCAATGCATTTATCGCTAAATCATTCTGTTTCTGCCAAATATTTCAAGATCACTGAGACTGTCGACTGTGAGACAGAATATTTTAATGTTTTATAAACGCATTTAGTCTTTTGTGATGTAGGCAGGCCTTTGTATAAACTAACCACTGTTGCCGTAACTGTTACCAATATACAGGATGCCAGGGAAACCGACGATAAAACGGTTTTCACGTATTCAGTATATCATTCTGAACAACAGATAGAAATTTTCCGTTGGTTATTAAAAAACAGACTGTGAGAACAAACAGATTTTTATCTAAACCGATGAAAATTTTCTTTATTATACATGGTAACCGTTTTAGTGTTGGTGTCCCATCCACCCTTTATACTGGTTTCATTATTTGTACAGTAAATATAATTATGTATGATTTAACAAGTTAAAGATGAAAGCTTGTTAAATCTTTTACATAAAACCCACCTACCACTGTTTGTCTCTGCATCACCCAAAGGTTGACTGGTAGAAAACGCCTATGGCATTAAGTCCGCCTCTATACTTTGTGCATGAAGTGTTAAATAAATAAATAAATAAAACCGAAGCAGTAGTGATAGTAAATCGATATAGCCCAAAAAATATACAAACTAGGCATGGGGCTGGCCATATTAGCCTTAGAGCCGAAAACAGTTGGGGTAGACATTTGTAATGAACTTGATGGAGACAGCATATCGGTAAAAGAAGAGAAATCATATTTATAAGCTGGCTGGTATCTATCGGTTGTTGATGAAAACTGCTAAAAGAATCACAGTATACCTTATTTCCGGACTTCTGGAAACCAGGTGGTCTTCCGGATCTTCGGACTGTTTCGTTTGTCTAGTGGTCCCAAGCGCTGAGAATGAGGTCTTAGGTTCGATTCCCGGGACGGGTAAAGTGTTATTGAGTTTTTCCATCAGGAATTTCACTGTAGCAGCCACGGAGTCTGGATTTGTGCCCAATTAATGGCCATGGGATCGCTCCCTATTACATGGGACTTACACATAACTGGCGTAATGTGAGTGTATTTTTTAGGTATATTTCTGCTTAACCCTTCGAGGATGGACAAGGCGTGATGTTATGTATATTTTATTTCTCGCACATCCTAGCTTCGAGAGCAATGACATCTTATTCTAGTGTGTAATGTAGTTTTAATTGTTTGCAGCCCACGTCAACGTTGTATGGCGATCCCCTGGATCCAGATGATCCCTCTAAGGAAGGAATGTTCGAGCACGAGGTTGATGAGAGGTATAGGTAAGTGTACACAACATCTTTATTTAATAACTGCGTATGTGTTAGAAATATTCTTTAAAATGCATAAAAATTTTTTTTTACTGCTTTTCAAATATGTAGTTGTAGTGTCCATGTGTCCATGTGTCCATATGACTTTATTAAACACGAAAAACGTTCAGGTAACGTCTTCTTTCTAGCGTTCAACAAAATTATCAAAAATACGCAATTTGAAATGATTAGTTGTTAGATAAAAAAGCATTTAAAAAAAAATTAAAAAGAATATCCAAGTTTACCAAAATGTTTGTAGTCCAATGCAAGGTTTACTTCAAAAATTTTAGACTTCACTTGTATTAAAAAAGGCATAGTCGATCGCCAGCTATGCGACAAATATCTAAGCGTTGTCATATGAACGCGTCTTTATGATGCCAATTTAGAATGTAAACTTGAAATATAAGTTGTAACGATGTTCCCCCAGGTACACGCTGACATCGCTCAGCAACGGCGGCGGCGCGGGCGCGTGCGTGGGCTTCGCGCGGCGGCGGCAGGCGCGCGGCGGCCGCGTGGCGCTGGACCGCACGCGCACGCGCCTGGACCGGCTGCTCACCAGCCTGCCCTTCAGCTTCCCCAACTCCGACCACTACCGGCGGCAGAAGGACGAAGAGGTAACGCATACTGTGCTGCTCCTTATGTATACTGCGCGTGGCGCTGGACCGCACGCGCACGCGCCTGGACCGGCTGCTCACCAGCCTGCCCTTCAGCTTCCCCAACTCCGACCACTACCGGCGGCAGAAGGACGAAGAGGTAACGCATACTGTGCTGCTCCTTATGTATACTGCGCGTGGCGCTGGACCGCACGCGCACGCGCCTGGACCGGCTGCTCACCAGCCTGCCCTTCAGCTTCCCCAACTCCGACCACTACCGGCGGCAGAAGGACGAAGAGGTAACGCATACTGTGCTGCTCCTTATGTATACTGCGCGTGGCGCTGGACCGCACGCGCACGCGCCTGGACCGGCTGCTCACCAGCCTGCCCTTCAGCTTCCCCAACTCCGACCACTACCGGCGGCAGAAGGACGAAGAGGTAACGCATACTGTGCTGCTCCTTATGTATACTGCGCGTGGCGCTGGACCGCACGCGCACGCGCCTGGACCGGCTGCTCACCAGCCTGCCCTTCAGCTTCCCCAACTCCGACCACTACCGGCGGCAGAAGGACGAAGAGGTAACGCATACTGACCTACAGAACGCCACTAGCTCTGCTCCTTATGTATATTTGCTTCGTCCATGTTCATCACATCTGGCTAATTGACTATACATGGACACCAGATTGCGATTACTATCGGGAGCAGAAAGATGAGGAGGTCAATAAGTATCAAACTAGCATTTGTTGCGAAGCTTCCTGTCTAGCTGAAGTCAGCTACAGTATTTTACATGGTGCGACCACCTTCCCAACCCAGAACGGACCATGCGCATCCATGGACCGACCGCGGCTAGCACAGCTTAACTATCTTCGACAGATTTTAACATAACCATATGTCACTCACACCGTAAATATCATAATTTGCTTTAAAATAAACTAAAATCAACAAATCTATTTTAACAAAAAAAATTTAATTCCAGGTGGAACTTGAAACAAAAGCCCACAGAACGCCTAAAGAAATGTCCAGAGACTACCACACAAGCGGAAAATATCCATGGCGACACGCGTTCAGGAAACACCTCTCCCGCAACCCCGACCTCTGGATAACCACAGACGAAAGCAAGCCATCCGACATCAAACAAGAGCCGACCGACAAATCTGACAGATTGACCGAATCGGACGTCCTACCCAACCTCACTGACAGATCGGATCTACCCGACGTGATTCAAGACAGTGTTAAAAGTGATATTAGATTAAGTGCCAGGACTTTAGACGGTGTAGTGAGAGAGAATCTGGAGAGGGTCATGAGGAAACGGGCTTGGAGCGGATGCTCGGACAGCAGTTATGATTCGGATGAGAGTTTGCAGCCTGTGGAGAAGGAGTTTGAGCAGTTCATCAATGAGGTTAATAAAAAATGGTGAGTGTATAATCATAAATCATAATGCATGACCACCGTTGAAACGGGGTTTCTCGACGGAAGAATCGACAAAATGATAGAACTCTTATGTTGGTCTATCATTTTGTCGATTCTTTAGTAGACAAAACCCGTTTCTACGCGTGCTGGTCAAGTTAAAGTCTGGCCAGCCCTAGGCACCATCTTGCTGACTGATCAATATTCTTGCCATGGTATGAGCTATTCTCATAACGTTCGTACAGATGCGAGAAAACACAAACTAAAATGGTGCTTATTTTCATTATTATATTTAGAGGAAAAACAAGTGCCATGTCACGCTTCTTGGGTTGCCGAACAAGCATGACTACCTCGTTGTTGACTGGTCGATAGCGCGACTGCTAAACGGGAGGCGGGGTTTCAATTCCGAAGTCTGGCAATTTGGTTTTTCATTAAGAATTTCCCAGTAGTAGCTCGGGAACCTGGACTTGTGCTCTGTTTTTGGCAACAGGCTTGCCCACTGGCGAAATGTGGTGCTTTTATGTATGTAATGAATCGGTATAATAGGTTACCCATCCACAGACCGACCTTGATAAGCCCGGCTTAACCTTGAAGATGGCTGTTATTATTAACCCACGAGAAATATAAATACAAAACTTCTATTTATTTTCTCTCAGTCAATAGTAAAAATTAGAGTACAAAACTCGTGAAAAAAATAATCATCTCGGTTTTTGTATCTCTCGCTCCGCTCAGGATTCTACTTTAGAATCGTTCGCTGCTCTCGGGATCCAACTTAGTCCCACGAATTAAATTCCCTTTGTTTTAGACTTGTTGTATAATCTACTGTTTATGATTCAAATTCCAGGTTACACTTCCGACCAAAAACACCGCCCCCGTCGCCCCCCCCGGCGGCCGCCAGCGACCAGTTCCCCGTGGCGCTGCACACGCCCATCTCCGTGGAGCTGCGCGCCGACTGCGGCCACAGCGCGGAGCCCTTCACTACCTCGCAGTTCACTCTCGCCGACCTGTACCCCGACTTGAACGCGGACGTGGACAACAGCGCCGGCAGTCTCGATATTAGCGGGGACGATTTGTTGACGGAGAATTTTACGGGTGAGTTACAGTAAAATAGCCTCTATACACAGTGGTTTATGGTTCTTTTGGCGCTTGAATGACTTTGTCAGGAGGGTGTTTGTTAGTGGTACTCCTAGACTGGACGCGGCTCCTTCCTGTTTTTGGAGCTCTGACTGCCGGTACCTTGGACCTCAAACTGAGTAACTCTACGCAAAAAATATTGCTGGGAAAAAAAATTTTTGTGGGGTGAAAAATCACGGCTTACGGTAGGATTCAATGTAACGCACTCAAAATATTGTGCTGATGGATGCATTGAATAGTACGGGGGTCATGGAGGTATTTAAACTTAGTTAACACATTAAAAACTTGTATTCAAAACACATAAAAATCGGGATAACTTAGCACTTTGACCAATTCCAATATCTTCATAACTAGACTGGTATTCAGCTGTATCCGGTTAGACTGGAAGCCGACCCCAACATAGTTGGGAACAGGCTAGGCAGATGATGATGATCTCCGTAACTAGACTTTCCCAGGTATGGACGAGGACAAGTGCCTTTCGGCTTCGTTAAGGGTCTTTTTACACCCTATAAACATTGTAGTTGAAGGGTTGGCAGAGGTGTAAGTACAGTACACACTTATTTCGCCAGTTTTGTTTAAGTCCCATGTAATAGACGGCGAGCCTATTGCCACCAACCAATTTACCTTTGGGATAGTTATCCCACAGGTAAATTGGTTGGTTATCGAAATAAATAAATATCCAAATAGATGTTTCACTCCTTTTGATGTAATAATGTAACATTTTCCTCCATTCCAGGTCTGACAGAAGCGCAAGTAGAAAGCATACTCTCAGAGACGGACCTCAAAGCGTTGGCCGACGAGGACGACAAGAAGATCGCCATCACCGACGACATACTGGACGAGCTCGTCAACAACGTGGACGCTAAGGATTCTTTTTTATTGCACGGCCAGAGTTCGGACGGGCGTGCCGACTCTGGCCCGAGGAAGAGAAAGGTACGGAACTCTATCTCTCTCCATCTTTGTTGTCCTTGATAGAATTTAAATTTTTAATTTTTTTTCTGTCACCCTGGGTACTGGTGATTAGTGACCGATACTTAAACACGTGATTGTACTCATGATAATAAACAACTTTCCCAAACGGCTAACAGCTGATAGGTCACAGGCGCGCGCGTGCGAATTTCTTACGGCTGTTGTGTTATTGGGATAAAAGTCTGTGTTTAAAAAAAAATGTTTCTTTGGGAAATGTTTGTTTGTGTGTTGAAAAACACACTGTATTATTACACCATTCGATAGTGTCGCTAATAAGGATCAAATTCTGGGAAGTAATGACATACGGCAAACTTATTAGTTGTTACAGGCACTTTTGAATAGTCTTAGAACAGAATAGTAATAAAACAGGCATAGTAAAACGAACTAACATTGAAATAAGTCCAGCTACAAAAGGGACTTTCAGTATTTAGTTTGTTCCAGAACTTATAAACACTTATCTTAGTTTTTTTTAATATTTACACGCGACAAAAAGCAAAAAAATCGCTATAAAGCTGTGAGCAGGGTGCGATTGTCTAATTGGTAAGACGTCCGGTGTACAGAATCGGAAGGTCGCAGGTTCAAACCCTGCTCGCACTCGAATTTTTCTTTTCATATCAAACAACTTATTTTAGGATCGTAAAACCTATTGTAACAAAGCTGTCCCGGCTGTCATTTGTAGATCTTTGACAGTCGTTAGGTAGTCAGTGGCCCAAAAAGTCTGACAACCAGTCTTACCAAGGGGTATCGTATTACCCAGTACTAACTGGGTTGTGGAGGTCAGATAGGCAGTCGCTCCATGTAAAATACTGGTATTTAGCTGCATCCGGTTAGACTGGAAGCCGACTCCAACATAGTTGGGAAAAGGCTAGGCAGATGATGATTAATTTTACTTTAATTTCCAGGCGGAAGCGTTTGGTTCGACAGTCGTGAACGTAACGAACGCGGATAAAGAGCAAATATACGTAGACATGATCAAGACCGAACCGCCGCCGCCGATCAAGATAGAAACGCCCAAACCCAAAGAAGAGCCTAAAAAGGTCGCTGACACCACACCCGTACCGTCTACCAACATCATAGTAGAAGAAGTCAACGAAGTACCAACTATTAAAATTGAGAAGAAACGCAAAGAGGACACCATCGAAGAGGTTCAACTACCTCACGGGGTTCAGCTCAAGACTGTGCAGACGAAACATTCGCCGTTGAAGAAGCATATTATAACGTCGGCGGGACATAGGAGGGCTAGTGATATTGCTATCGTGACGTCAGTTCCGGCGGATACGACCGTTCAGACCTCGCAGCCGCAGATTGTAACTGTTGCTGTCTCTGATAGTTTGAAGGTATGTGGAATATTTTTTTTGTTAGCCTATTTGACCAAACCTCTCTGTCCTGTGCGATATCTGGCCATTTTCGCCCCGTGAAATATATAGTTTTAAAATGTTGAGTATGAGTGTAGATATATATAGGCTATAAGAGTAGAGGAAGACTAAAGAAACGATAAATGGACTGTGTGAAGGATGATAATATGGCTAAAAAGGAGGTGACTGCTGAGATGACGAGTAATAGAGAGTAATAAGATAAATAAGAGAGAGTTCCACGAGCTCATTCCACCATCTCCCTTCTTCCATCGGGAGACCAGACGTACTGCAGGTTATCACACATACCTTGTCGATATTCCACACATTCGAACGAAGCGCTTTGCTACATCATTTATTATGCACACAGCCAAGGAGTGGAATTCCCTGCCTGCGTCGGTGTTCCCAAGTTCATATGACCCCAATCTATTTAAATCGCGAGTTAATAGGCTTCTTTTGGGTTAGCTCATTCCATCGTCGACCTCATCTCTGTCCTTAGGACTAGATTGAGGTCAAGAGTAAGCCCATTTAGTATAAAAAAATAATAATAATTTGGGATAAGGGCAGGAGAATGATAAATGATGAATATTATTGCCTAGTGGGTCAAGTTGCAGAATTGTAGAGCGTGGGTTCCCAGGTTCTGATAAAGGATAGGAGGTACTGGGTTCGATTAGTCGGCAAGATCTGATAGGATTTTTCTTTCTTGTCGTGGCTTTTCCCAATTGCCGTATCCGGTCGAAAATCAAGAGCCACGGCGCGATTTCCGCCTTTTATCAGGGCGAGTTGAGGCTCTCCGCTCAATGAGCGATTTCGATCTTTTGCCTTATCATCATATCAGTCCAAAATCACCCACTGCTCGATGTAGGCCTCTCATTTCTTCTGCCATACTTTGCGGTTCCGTACGTCCCTCGTCCAGAGCTACTTTGACTGTATCGTCAATGAGATTTTGAAAGGCCCTGGGTTCTTTGTCCTAACCTTTGTGAACAATTGGTCAAACCATTGCTCCATCGTCCATCTCTGCGTGTATCTAATTGTCCTGCCCAACTTATCTCTACTTGAGGAGTATCCTTCGGGTCCCGATGGCGTCTTAGAATTTTGCTTAGCATAGTTCGTTCCATAGCCTTTGTGCCAGTTGTACTCTGTGATCAGTCTCCTTTGTCGGAGTCCATATATATCTTCCAGTTTATGAAATGCCGCCCGAGAATTGTATTATTCTGGAAATTGCCTAGTTCCAAATAATCATAATGATCAACCATCTCTAGACGCTCGCTTTCTAGCATTTTGAGCCTAAAAGTTATTACGTATTGTTGCAGGTCCGCCTTCAGAACCACCTGCTATCGACGCAGTCGGGCGTGCTGGTGCAGAACGGGCCCTTCCCGCCCGTGGTGGCGCTGCCCATGGGCGGCGCGGGCGGCAGCGTGGGCGCGCGCCGGGTCACCGCGCCGCTCGTGTCGCTGGCGCACAAGCACGTGCTGCACGCGCCCGCGCCGCTCGTGGTGGCCGGCCAGGCGCTGCAGCACGTGCAGCACGTGCCGCCCAGCAAGCTCAAGGTGCTGCACGCGCACCCGCTCACGCAGAGCCAGCGGTGCGCGCTGCTGGCGCAGAACCGCGCGCTGCAGCTGCCCGCCGTGGTGTCGCTGGCCGCGCTGGACAACAAGCCGGCGCTGCTGAAGGCCGCGCCCGGCGCCGTGGCGCAGCTGTTCGAGCTCAAGGGCGGCGCGCTGGGCAAGGGCCCGCACCTCGTCAACGTGCTGCGCCAGCCCGCGCCGCGCGACGACAAGCGGCGCGTGAGCCTGAGCCTGGACCCGCGCCTGGTGCGCGCCGCGCTGCCCGTGCGCCACCCGCTGCAGCTGAAGGGCAACCTGCTGCACAAGGCGCACAAGCCGCAGGTGTCGCAGGTGGCGGTGGCCCTGGCGCCGGGCGCGCCCGCGCCGTCCACGTCGGGCGCCGCGCCGCGCGCCGGCCGGCCCGACGAGCCGCCCAGCAACGGCGCCGTGCGGCGACGCCCGGACTCGCTGCCCATGCAGGTCACGTGACCGCAGCTCGCCCACACCTCAGCGCGTCTCCAGTGTGGACCCATGAATCAAATGAAAATGTTTAAAAAATGTGTAAAGTAATAACCGCATTACCGTGTATCATATAGTTTTATGTGTATTATAAATAATGAAATATTTACTTAATAATTTGGTTCGCTGGCCGGACCAGTCGAGCGGGGCGCTTGTCTGAGCGCAGTTGTAGTCAGGCGGTCCGTACTTGTGGACAGATCCCATATAGTTTAGTATTATTTTGTGTTTGTACCATTAATTTATTGTTAGATATTGTATATAATGATATTCAGTCTCCAGTACTTCAGGATACGCTTGTGGCTCTCGATGGCACCGCGTTATACACGAATGTACTGAATACTCAAGCAAGCATATATTCCATTTTGTGTTCAACCGACATGTGACATTAGCCGATACCAAATATGCGATGATTTTATAACTAAAATAACTCTTTTGATCGATGTAAATGTCTGGCAACACTATACTTGCTGAATCCTGCGTGTTGCCATTATAATAAAAATACTACTTTATAGTTAATCAACGCGGCTTTATCCAAGCTTCTCTTAGAAAGCATAGTAATTTAAATTAGTTCAGGAGTTGATGTGAGCATGTGTCCCACGCTGGGCGCCAATTGAGAATAAACAGGCTGTGATTGAAATAACTAAAAATCCTAAAAAGGGGAAATTGAACTCATCATTAGATATGAACAAACACATTCACGCGACGGTCACTTCAATAATCCTAACACATTTATTTTTACCTCTGACGGTAGCAAGTTGACAGCGACCTAATTGTAATTTGAATAAAGCTCAGTTTCCTTCACAGTGACGCAAAATTAGAGATGAAATAATTGTGTTAGTTTTGTATTAGTGCTTACAAGCCGACCGAGACAATAAAAGCGTTTGCCCGCCTGCAGAAACGGGTCAGCGCACTCTGAGTAGTAAAACTTAAGATCTGTTTTCATTGATAAGTAACTAAATTGCAACTAAAATAGAGTTGAAAGTTGCGTGCATGAGACAATAATCCATCACCTCAGATACTCGATTTTCAGTTCTATTTCAATTACAATGTGGGTAATTTAGTTACTCGGTATGTTCTGATCCTGAGACGTAACTCTGCATATAAAATGGCTGAATAATATCACAATCTGTAGTTGTCTAAGTGGCTCGGTCGGCTAGCACTACATACATGTTGTGTCGCGCGGACGCGTCGCGTGAGAATACGGCTCAACTTTTTCGTTCTGATCATACAACTGCTGAAATGTGGGTGTAACATCTCTGCCTATACTATTTTATATAATATGGGCCGTTTACAGTCAAGTGATGATATCTGTAAAAGTAATCGCTATGATAATATTGTAGATTATTAGAAAGAGTGTGTCCATTCAGATGATTAGAAATAAACGTGTAGAGACACGTAGTAGGTAGATAGAAATAAAACAAATAATACGCGCCTTGTTCGTTTTTGAATGTGGCAACATTTTGAGATGTGTCCCGCGCTCGGCTCGCTGGCCAAATGTTGCCATACTCGCCATGCTAGATCACGAAACACAATATTTGTGTTCATCCTCAGTGTTAATGTAGTTTCTTTTTCTGGATACAAATATTTCATAAATAATACATTTTGTCCGTTCAACTCACTTGTTGTTAGAATTCGCAAAAAAAAAAATGTTGTTACCTAAATATCGTGTATTTGAATGTTGTGTAAAAACATTTGGGTTTAATCTAGCTATGCTATATGAGAATGAACGGTTTGGTGTGTTACGCAAGTGTCCTGTTGTCTCAATCATTATAAAAAAACGCACGTGAGCGCGTTTTTCATAGCAGCTCATTGGACCAATGGGCTGTTAGGAAAAAGAGCTCGCAACAAAAAAAAGTAACGGTTTAACTATGTCTATACATATATAATTAGTAAGTATCATATACTGTACAAAAAGGCTGCAAATTTGGGAAAAAATGTAAAAAAAAACCAAAGGCCTCATGTTGTCGTTGGGGCCGATAACATACGCTTAGTAAAGTGGATAGGATGATGTACCTCATAAGTTTCTGAATTCTAGTTTAGGCGTTTCCTACGTGACCTTGTTTCCCTTCGACGAAGTTTACAATGCCCACGTACATTTGTTGTAAATATTATTTAGTGTAACATACAATATCATAGCTGTCAACATACAAATGTCAAGTACGAGTCACACCGACCGGAAATTGAGCTGAATAAAGCGACCATTCTGTTTCAAAACCAACTTTTATTTGTTCCAACCTCTAAAGCCTTAATCTTAATAAGTCAAATGTTCATCTTTGGACCGGATTTGAACCCACAGCCATGAGATCACCAGCCCGTCACTACTGTGCCGACCCCACACAGACAGGGTGTACATTGGTGGCTTTTACGGGGCGGCCCTAGCAAAAATTTTTGGCAGTGCAAAATCTTTATTGGCGCTCTCTGTGAGGGCGCCAGGAAGAGGCGCATTTTAAGTTTTTCCGCCCCGTAATATTGTCGAGAACGAGCGAAGCGAGCTCGTTACATTTTTTCCCCTGCCTCGCTTAAAGTGAATTTGTCAATGTAGAAAAGTTACAGATTGAATAATTATCGGCTGGCGATCAGACGTTACGTGACTGAGCGAAGCGAGCTCGACTTTCAGCATCTAACCTCAAAATGTTAGATTTTCTTGGTATCGTGTTAAAATATTGATATTGACCTGCATCCGGGTAGACTGAAAGCCGGTCCCAACATAGTTGAGAAAAGCTAAAACTTTATGCAAAAGTTATTGCTGGGAAACGACTTTTTTTGGGGTGAAAAATCTTACATTAAAAACATGTATTTAAAAAGAAACTTGTGAAAAAGTTGGAACTTTGACCCCCAATATCTCCGTAACTAGAAGGTGCCCAGGTATGGTCCACAACAAAAAAATGATCACAATGACGAGGAGAACAAGTGCCTTTCGGCTTCGTTAAGGGCCTTCTTACACCCTTATTAGGTAGATATGAGAATAGATCGTAAAGTATATTTCACACCGCTAATATCACGGGCACGATGGTTGTGGGCAAAGCTAGTTATATTATATATCATGGATTATTTATTATTGAAATCAAATAGTAACTATTATTTTGTTTATTTGTCTTTACACATGATTTACATTTTTAAATATTTCTATCATCATCATCTGTCTAGCCTTTTCCCAACTATGTTGGGGTCGGCTTCCAGTCTAACCGGATGCAGCTGAATACCAGTATTTTACATGGAGCGACTGCCTATCTGACCTCCACAACCCAGTTAGTACTACAATACGATACCTCTTGGTAAGACTGGTTGTCAGACTTTTTGGGCCACTGACTACCTAACGACTGTCAAAGATCTACAAATGACTGCCGGGACCAACGGCTTAACGTGCTTTCCGAGGCACGGAGGAAACTCTGTATGTAATGTGTGGTCACCCATCCACAGACCAACCTAGGCAAGCACGGCTTAACCTAAGGACCGATCCGAACGGCTGTTATTATTTAGCCACGAGCTCCTCTGCTTTTTAAATATTTCTATACAAATTAATATAAAAAAAACATTTAAAAATATAAAAAAATAGTGGTCCGCCGGTATCGGGAGCAGGGTCCAAGCTACCGGTGGTTAGGGCTCCAGAGACAGGAACCTCCTCACAATGCGAGCCGTATCGAGGAGTACTGCCTTCTGAATCAGGCCCTTGATCCAGCCGCCTAAGGAAAGCCTCGAAAGATTCTTTATTAAATATTTTATTATTGTAGATATTTATTTGTTTGTAGGTAAACACTAGATGACCCTTGGTGCTCTGACAGATAAAAAGTTATCTAAATAATTATAGAACTAAAATACCGGCCAACGCGCGGTCACGCACAGTAAAGGGTTCCGTACTAGTTAGGATGAATATTACGCTTGCAGGTTTTTTATTGATTTTATCAGCTGCAAAAATAGGTTTCTTTTCTATAATAATATTAACAACAATTTGTGTGGTCACACAAAAAAACCCGTTTCGGAAAAATCATGCTCTAATAAAATTCCTTCTATTGTTGAAGTCGGTTAAAATGTAGCCTGTGTTACCCGGGCCATAATAACGTATCGATTGACACCTTATTCATCAAAATCGGATGAATAGTTTAGGCGCTACGAAGGAACATACGTAAGTACAAACATACATACATACCGAAAAAAGAAATAGCAGAAAAAAGTTTGCGAGCGGACACAGTGAGTTTCCTGTCTCGGGAACAGAATCTTGTGGCGAGTGACTGTGGTAGCGGTACTGAGTGCAAAAAACGAACAAGAAAGGGTAGACCGATTTGTCTGCTTCAAAAAATTAAATAAAATAAAATAAATTAAAATTAAACGTCATATTTTCCTAATTTCAAATAATTATATATATTTCTGTATTAAAAATTCCGTCACACTATAGCACGCTTTGTCTAATAAAAAATTACGAAGTTTTTTTTTAAATAACGTCAAATTTAATTCTTTCCAACTCTTCGGTATTTTATTATATATGACTGGCGCCATGTAGCAGACACTTTTGCACATTAAAGTCGTTCTCGCACTAGGGAGACATAGCCTAATATTGTCACGCCTATTTCGTGGAAATACGTCAGCTATGCGGTCAAAACGATCAGGGTTCAACTTTACAAACACTGGTAAAGTTAATATTTTATTCAGTTTAAAATGAGGCACGCAGCTGTCTGTAGTTTGTAGTTTTAAAAAGGACCGGATGCATCTTTTCTGTGCTTTGAATGCAGTTTCTCTTTCGGTGGTGTTGCCCCAAAAGATAACGCCGTATCGTAAGTGGCATTCGACTAAACCATGGTATGCAGTCAGGAGTGCATTTAGATTTACAGTAGACGACAAAGTGTGTAAAGCGTAAGCGGATGTGCTTAGTTTTTTTGCAAAGTGACTCTATGTGTTGCTTCCAGCTAAGTTTTTTGTCTAATTCACTCAAAACAATCAGTAAACATGGTAAATATCCCGTTTGTAGTGTTAATGATAATACATACAATATAGACTGCTAAACTCATAACCGATCCTTTTGGCTTCGCCGTAGTCGGGTAAAAATAAACTATCTTAAATCTATCTATCTTTGTAAATTCTCTGATTCCGAAAATTCCAGTGGGAAGATTTCCGACCATAACACAAGCGGAGCCGTGGACAAAACCTAATCTACTATAAAGGATGTATGCCTATACACGTCACTCAATTGAATTATTTTTTTTCGTCTCAGGATATAAAATACACGCGATTGTCATATAACCCCATTCCCCCCTCACCCCGTTTTGATAGATTTATGACCCCCCCCCCCCCTCCTCCATGTTCGCATCTCACGTGATGATTAAAGGACGATTCCTTATGTAAGGAACGTAGCCTCCAGTTGAGTAAGTATGTGTGAATATGAACACTAATGTATGGAGCAAGCTTTTGTTCCTCGATTTCAGGGTTGGTTGGTTTTCGAGGGTTGGTAAGCACACGGCGACAATCAAGCTGTACATCACTACATAGTATAAAACAAAATCGCTTCCCGCTGTCTGTCTGTCCCTGTGTATGCTTATATCTTTAAAACTACGCAACGGATTTTGATGCGGTTTTTAGTAATAGATAGAGTGATTCAAGAGGAAGGTTTATTTATACATATTGCACCCGTGCGAAGCCGGGGCGGGTTGCTAGTTTCCAATATAATATGGCCTCGCTTTGTATAGATCTCCAGTACACTATAAGAGATCCATGTAAACTGTTTATGAATAGATTGGTCGTCGTGCGTAGGTACATGTGGTTTATAATATGAGTAGGTATAGGCTAGGCTATGAACCCTTAACGAGTTTTAATATAAACAACAATTAAGCTTATCAATATTTTTACAACATTAAAACTATTCAAACAATTTAAGTTTAACACAGTCATCTATTGTTTTGGTAGGAGGTACCAATACAACGATAGCACGCGCACCTTTTACAACATAACCACAAACCGATATTAGTAGTGCACACGAACAACATTACAAACATGAGAATTATATCTGTATTACTTATGCTCTTGGTATTTGTATTGCTGAGCCACGGAGGGAGGATCCGAAGACAGACACAGTATTGTACTGTACTGTATTATGATGACCAGGGAAGAGGTACGTTAAAAAAAATCCTTGTAATCCTTGTAAATCCTTGTAACAGTATAAACTTATAAAATCGTTTGCACTGACACTGACTATCAACGCACAGACGCTAGCACATCAACCTACCCGAAACTGTCAAATATTCCCAATCAACCTTGAACCTAACGATTTAGTGATAAAGTTGAAAATCTAATACCTAAAGATATTTGACAGATTGTATTACCTTGATGTGCTGGCCTCTGTACAGCTCGAGCCACTGGACGGATTTGGAATGCAGACAGCTATTATGACGTAGGCCTTCAATAACAATGGGATTGGAGAAAATTCAACCCTTCGGGTCAGCTCACACCAAGACGTGACAGAAAGACCCGCGTGACGTCTCGCGGCGCCGCGAGCGGCCGCGCGTCTTTCGATATCGATACTATGCATTTCCTAATGGAGATAAAGCATAAAATTGCTTGACTGTGCGCGCAGCGTCGCGTCTCGGTGTGAGCTGACCCTTAAGCGGTGAAATAGAGGTTGTTTAGTAGGAAAATCAGTCATCGGCGAAGCTGGTGCGGGTCGATTAGAATCCATTGTGACTTTTGAGGGGGCTTGTGGCTCAATAATAACAGCTGTACTGCAAGGGTGGTCGTGGAGATCGGTCCGTGGATGACCATTACATGCCGAGTTCCCTCCGTATCTCGCAAATCACGTAATACCGCTGGTGCCGGCTGTCATTTGTAAATCTTTTACAGGCGTTACGGGTAGTCAGAAGCGTCGGTAAGACTGGATGTCGGACACAACCAGTCTTACCAGTTAATTTTCCGCTTTGTTTGGATAAAAAAAATATGTCACTCATTTAATATCTAGCAGTAAATAACCCTTACTTGGCAGTCGGGTAATAAACTGTAAAAACAGTATTTGCGAAGTTGACAATAATTTTAATACTTTTTTCAGTTTATGTCAGCTGCCCACTTCCACATGAGGCGAAGACTCCAGAAGTTTCAATTACACCATATTCTTTGCCCGTTCGCAGGTTGATTAATAGTTACAACCAGAAACCTTTATACATGTGGTTGAACAACCAGGGATAGGGACATACAACATTATTTTTAGTATATGCGAAACCTGAATATAGTTTGTTCAGAATAAGTAACTGAATCGATTCCAATCATTTTTAAACCCATGTTATATTTTGTAAAAAAAAATATTTAAAAAAATTACAATTTGGATACCGAGCGACATTAAGTACCTATCGCAATCATTTAGGTACTTACTGCCAAATTATTATTATCAATGAGCTCAAGACGACGCTAGAGGCGCGTGCGCGGGCGCGCTGGTAACAGAACAAGCTTATAACTTTGTGATTTTTCATAATACAGTTTTGAAATTTTGTACATAGATTCTTTACATAAAAATACTAGACACGAGTTTCAGGTTTCGCATATACTAAAACTAATGTTGTATAGATAAATAGGGTGGTTGATCATCCAGGATACGGAAACAATTGAGTTGAAAACCAGATATGACGATATCATCAGGGATCGTGTTATTACTTAAGTTACTCTTCCTTAAATACGTTTAGTTCGCATCCCACTTGATCCATCCCATAGGGGCCATACTTTAATCACGTGAAGTCTGTTCTGGCTCTTAAAATTCTGATCCATTCTCGACCGGCAACTCTTTTGAGACATCTTCCCAGCATTTCATTTTTCGACCTTTACTTCTTTCAATACCGCTGCCCAAAACATCGAAGCCCAAAATTTTAAGGTAAGAAATGTGGATAAAACGACCAACATACATAAAACTAACTGTGTGTAAAAATATGGGGATTTGAACAAGTGAATGTTATTATCTTTAATAAAAAACCAAAACTTACTACCACATCTTTAATTTCAGTAACAATTATGCGAAGCAAAGAAGGTCCCTTTTTACTTTTTTTAGCCTATCAAGTCTCCCAGTACTGGGCAAGGACCTAATAGTCCTGACTGGACTATTAGGTCCTTGCCCTATTAAGCCAAAAAAAGGGGTCAACCTCGGAATGAGAGAAAAAAAGCTGGAAACTCGTATACACCTTTATTTTGGTGTTCTAAAAGTTGTCTCAAAAGTCTCATAAAATGTCGTGTCTGCGTCGTAAGTTATTCAAGGTCAAATGTCACAAAAAATAGTTTTTCGTGATTATCTCGGTTTCTATAGCTCCTATGATGTTAACACATATGATCAAAATTGTAAAACATATAATTTGCGACAAATTGTGTATTGGAAAACTTTTCATACGCCCAACCGTTTTTGAGATAGAGGGCAGCGAGCCCGCAAAGGTCAGCCATAGTCACTGTAGTGCAATGTCAACCGTGAATCTCAATGAATAATACCTTTTTTTTTTTTTTTTTCGTTTGGGAAATCATCAAATGACCCTCCCACTCTGGGCGAAGCGAAAGGGAGTGTCAGATTTGTACTGACTAAAACCCATCCATGTTCCTTCTTTGCCCTTTGTGTTCCAGGGCCATGGTATCTCTTTCGAACAGTCCCGCAGCCCTGGCAGGCCATCGGCCCATGCGGACCCCTACGTGGTTGCTGACGTCTCTTTGAGGCGCGCGTGGAACACGAACGCGCCGTCGACACGGCCTGTCGTTATAAGACGGCCGGACGGCGAGCTAGCCCATAACTCGCCGTCCACAGGTCCGCCAATGAATAATACCCTGTGTGAAGTTATTAAACTCTTGAAATATCATTATCAATAAATAATTTGACCTATCAGCGTCCGTAGCCTGTCTACGTTCCGGGGAACTCTTCGGAGAAACCGAAGTTTTGTGTGTGCAATTATGGATGAAGTTATGATGACGAATAACTACCGAAGATTTATTGTGAAGGACGGTACGGTTGACATATGTCGGACATGCCACCGTCCAGGCGAATCAATCCGTCACATTATCTCCGAGTGTTAACTCTGTAATCTCGTGAAAGCCGAGAAAGATAAGCAAATCAAGTATCTTGACTTGGCTCGCGGGGTTGTTGACATGTGGGTCCACTCAGCGATTATTGTGCCGATAGTTGTATCAGCCCATGGCTTAATTGCCAAGAGTCTCGACCAATACCTGAGGAGGCTCTCGTTAGGCAGCTGGATTAAGGGTTTGATTCAGAAAGCGGTACTCCTGGACACGGCTCGTATTGTTAGGAGGTTCCTCTCTCTGGAGCCCTGACCGCCAGTAGCGTGGACCCTGTTCTCGATACCGGTGGGCTACAATTTTTTATATTTTTAAATGTTTTTATATTGTTTTTTCTAAGGAGTATTTAAAAATGTGATTTGTAAAAATATAAATAAAGGAAATAATATTTTGTATTATTTATTAGTTAGTACGTTATATTTAATAACATTTTGCTTAATCTAATAATGTAATTAAAAACTCATTAGGTGAAATACTTTAATACTTAATACTTGTATACCCTAATTTTATATTAATTTATTTAAAATAGATTTTAACAAAACGAGTAAATACAAAAGTGAAAAAAGTGGTTCAAAAAGCCTGACAACCAGTCTTACCAAGGGGTATCTTATTACCTAGTACTAACTAGGTTGTGGAGGTCAGATAGGCAGTCGCTCCATATAAAACACGGGTATTCAGCCGCATCCGGTTAGACTGGAAGCCGACCCTAACATAGTTGGGAAAAGGCTAGGCAGATGATGATGATGATGATATAATTTTATCTTTATTCAGTAGCTATATATTTCTTAATAAGTTCTTTATGAGTTTTTAATTACACAAAGTATGTAAGTATTATTAAATGTATATATTATATATATGAAAAATGTTATTAAATATAATGTATTAACTAATAAATAATACAAATTATTTATTGTTCATGTTATTTCAATGATTTAATAAGTTTATACAAGGTATTATTCACTGCGATTCACGGTTGACCTTGCATTACAGTGACTATAGCTCAGCGTTGCGGGCTCTCTGCCCTCTATCTCTAAAACGGTTGGGCGTATGAAAAATCTTTCAATGCACAATTCGTCGCAAATTTTATATTCTACAATTTTGATAATAAATGTTAACATCATAGGACCTATAGAAACCGAGATAATCGCAAAAAACTGATTTTTGTGACATTTGACTTTGAATAACTTACGACGCAGACACGAGATTTCATGAGACTTTTGAGACAACTTTTAGAACACCAAAATGAAGGTGTATACGATTTTCCAGCTTATTATCTCTCATTCCGAGGTGAAACCCTAATTTAACTGGACTATGAGCGTACATCTTATTGTTCATTAACACTCATAGACAACAGAAGAATTTTTGACCAAGGGTTCCCCAAATGACGACGCTGAACACTAAGAAAAGATTTTGGAAAATCCCATTTGCTTCCCGGTTGGAAGGGACACCGACGGCGACATGGAAATTTTTCATCCATGTGCGGGGGGGTTCAGAATGACGCCATCATCTACGTCTCAAAACTATGTTCGCAAGGCGTTTCTTCTGCTATCTGGGTGGTTACTTATACAATAAAACTCACAAGGTGTTACACATCTTTAGCCACACAAAGAATAAATGCAAAAAGAGGCTAACAGACTGGCTACTAACATTAAACTATAATAATATTGAAAATACACGTATAGTGACCTAAACACAAAATCACACACACCCACCACATCTACTAACATTCGTCTCGCATGCTTAACCTAGATTTTAATCATAATAAATCTTCTATATAATATAAAAATGAATTCCTGAATTTGTTGCTAAGCGCAAATCTCGAGAGCAGCTGAACCGATTTCGCAAATTTTTTTTTTGTTGTGATTGATACTGTCAGGAGAAGGTTCTTAGGTAGGTAGTAGGTAGGCAGTAGGTAGGTAGTAGGTAGGCAAGAGGTAGGTAGTAGGAAAAGGTGCATTGCAACGCATGCCGAATAGCTAGTAAAACTATAAAATGTATGATTCCTTATTACAGTCTGTCAGCGCGCCTAGTAAATAATTTATAAAATGAAAATGTAAAGGGGAGGGATCCTGGTGTCCTGAAACACAGGCCACGAGCCTAGCTTAGGCACCAGTCTCCCACAATATAAGGTCTATCTTTTCATACACGAAATATTTTAAAAGTAACTTTTATAAGTCGTAAAGTCGCCATAGACATATCTGACTGTTTTTTGTTTACAAAAATATTATAATTCTAAAATTTTTTGAGACTTTTTGCATAAAACCCATATTCTAACAATGACAGTAGGTAAATACGACGTAGTAAACTAGCGTAATGGATGCTTAAAAATAAGGAGCCAGTATTATTTTGTGGGTCAAGTAATTCTAAATTATTTATTTTTTATAAAAAATATACTCAGATAAAAAAAAAATCGCTTGAAATGGCTTTGTATATCAAACATCAAATAAATCGTAATTTCTTATTTTAATATTAATATTTTTTGGAATACACATGTCTTTACAATAATTACCTAAAAACAGTTAAAATAGACCTTTTTATCAAAGAAAAAAACCCACAGAACATTGGAAAAATACGCAAGATCAGAAAGTGAAAAAAAATTAAAAACAGTTCAACTATGACATATCCTGTCAACGTCATCCTCAAAAGAAAATGAAAAATACCATGATGTTATAACAACAATGATTAGGAAAGCTGCCTACCGACGCGCACGCCTTACAACCCTGGACTCGTCGCTCAGCTCCGCCTCACCGCCGCCGGACCCTGGATCCCCTGTGTCACCGGCAGCGGCAGTTGCGTCAAGCTCGAGCGACGAATATTTCTCTCCACCGACGTCGCCAACACCTGTACGTCGGCAGGGGAGAGGCCGGCCACCGAGGAGCTTGGGACTTAGGGGCCATCCGGCCCCGAGCCGGGTTCCCGCTGCCGGTGGTTATGTGCAGCGCATGAGATGGACTCAAACAATAAACGAGAACGTCATGCGCGCATACTACGGGTCTATAGAGGGGGGAACTAACCTCACTGCGTACCGTGTTAGGATGCTGTCTCTATTCCAGGTACTTGAACCAACCGTCAACGTCTCGGCCCAACGACTGTCGGATCAGGTGCGGGTCATCCAACACAATCACATGTTGGACGATGCCGTATTTGATAGGCTGCGCTCAGAGGTACTGAGCAACCGTATCTTCTTAACTCCGACACAAACCGCGGTGCAAGCGTCAGCTATTGACGCAACCCCGCCGCGGTCCAAGCCAGCTGTTGTAGAGGAAGATTGGGAAGATAGGGTTGCCATGGTAAGTAGCCAGTGCAACGACCGATTGAGGAGCGCTCTGGAGGATGCGCTTCGCGAGTATCGATCCACTCCTACCGAACTTAGGCCCCGATTACCACGGTTACCCATGCATAATAAAAATAGGGCGCTGGTGTGTGCCTTGGACTCGCAACTCAAGAATATATTCGAGAGTAGCGAGAACCTCGTTGATACACACTCGATCCTGTACTGTGGGGCTGTTGCGGCATGTCGTTTAGCTAATGTCAAATTCCCAAATTATGACGTAGCTACACGACCAAAACCAGCCGTACCAGCCTGGCAGCGCCGGATCGAGTGCCGCATCGACGAGGCCAGGGTATTCATCGGCAAACTACACTGCTTCAGGGAGGGTAATACACGACCACGTGTGATGCGCTTTGTGAGGCGGGCATTCTCGGGGACTGGAATCTGTCCTCAAGAATACATGTCCCGTGTCACAGAGCGCATCGACTTCCTGAAGCAGAAAGTTTATGCATGGGCGAACCGTATTCGGAGGTATAAGCGGCGGGTTGATCGGTACTCACAGAATCGCATCTTCCAGAGTGATGAGAGGTGGGTATACAGAGCTTGGGAGCGACCCGAGCAAAATATGACACACGTATGCCGCCCGGATGATGCTGCCACGAGTTCTTTCTGGCGCAGCATCTGGTCGGTGCCCGTCTGTCATACTGAGGCTGACTGGATGCGTGATGTCGAGCTAGTGTGTGAACCCATCCCAGAAATGGAGCCAATTTTGATAACACCTTCAGATATAGCCAGAGCAGTTCGTCCGTTACCGAATTGGAAATTCCACCGGGACCGGACGGACTGCACAACTTCTGGCTCAAATGGCTTAGTAGTTCGCACACTTGCCTGGCATCCCAATTCCAGTCATCCTTAGAGTCCGGGTCCTACCGCAGTTTTTAACAACAGGCGTTACCCACCTGCTACATAAGTCAGGTAGTCCCACGGAAACCAAAAATTATAGACCGATCACGTGTTTGTCGACGGTCTATAAACTTCTTACATCCATTTTGAGAGTGAAAATTAATACACACATTGACAAAAACTCTATTATGTCTGCCTCTCAAAATGGATGTAGGAATAGGTCCCGCGGTATGAAGGAGCTACTCCTCATCGACATGGCCATTAGCCAACAGGTTCGTCGATCCCACAAGGATCTGTCGACATGTTGGATAGATTATAAGACGGCCTACGACTCGGTGCCACATACATGGCTCATGAGGGTACTGGAGTTGTACAAGATAAATGCAATTCTACGTGCCTTCCTTGAGTCGTGTATGGGGCAATGGAGGACGGTCCTTCGATATCCAGGATGTCGACAGATCCAGGGGAACGATGAGCCTGTGTGGATTAAACGGGGAATATTCCAGGGCGACAGTCTGAGCCCACTTTGGTTCTGTCTAGCCCTGAATCCTCTGAGCACATTGCTGGAGGATTTAGGTCTAGGCTACCGGTTAAGGAGAGGTGGTCAGGTCATATCTCACCTTCTTTACATGGATGATCTGAAACTCTTTGCCCCCAACAAATTGCGACTGATGGAGCTACTGAAAGTAACTGAAACTTTTAGTAACGCCATCAGGATGGAATTTGGTGAGGACAAATGTGCAGTCATGTATGTAAAGCGAGGGGAGATTATGGAATCCGAGGGAATTCAGCTCTCGGATTCCTTACACCTGAGATCCCTCTCCTCATCCGAAAACTATAAGTATTTGGGTATGTCGGAAGCGTTAGGCATTAACGTAACTGACATGAAGCAATCGTTGAGGGAGCGTTTCTTTGGACGACTGAACAAGGTATTAAATAGCCTTCTTTCAGGCGGGAACAAAGTGCGCGCCTTCAACGGTTGGGTCATGCCGGTTTTAATGTACTGTTTCGGCGTACTCAAATGGACTCGGACCGAACTCGATGCCCTGGATAGGAGAGTTCGTACACTGCTGACCGCAAACCGGATGCATCACCCACGATCATCGGTGATGAGGCTGTACATCCCGCGGAAGTGGGGGGTCGAGGCTTTTTAAACGCTAAGACCCTTCACAACCGCGAGATATGCAGTCTCAGAGAATATTTTTTAAAAGCCGAGGTGGGTATGCACCGAGATGTGGTCGCAGTGGACAAGGGACTCACCCCGCTGTCCATGGCTAAAGAGAACTGGCGCAAACCTGTAGTACTTACTACCGATAACCGCAAGGAAGTATGGCAAGGCAAGGAGCTTCACGGGCGCTTCTACCGGGCTCTTCATGGGCCCGATATAGATTTTCTAGCGTCCGTGCCCTGGTTACGTTTCGACGACCTCTTTGGGGAAACTGAAGGTTTTGTCTGTGCGATTATGGACGAAGTTATGTTGACGAACAACTACCGGAAATATATTATGAAGGACGTGTGTCGGGCATGTCATCGTCCGGGTGAGTCCATCAGACATTTTATTTCTGGTTGTTCTCGTTTGGCTAACGGAGAGTACATGCACAGGCACAACCAAGTAGCCAGGATTATTCACCAGCAACTTGCCTTGAAATATAAACTTGTGGAATCTGAGGTACCGTACTACAAGTATGTGCCCGACACACGGTCGTACGGTCTATCATTATTGACAGGACTATTGTCGCCAATAAACCTGACATAGTAGTGATAGACCGATCAGCGCGCCGCGTAATGATAATCGATGTTACCATCCCGCATGAAGAGAACCTCGTGGAAGCTGAGAAAGAGAAACAAATAAAATATCTCGACTTAGCACACGAGGTTGTCGACATGTGGAATGTGAACTCGGCTATCATTGTGCCGATCGTTGTGACGGCCAATGGCCTTATAGCCAAGAGCCTCGACGACCATCTTTCGAGGCTCTCCTTAGGCGGTTGGATCAAGGGCCTGATTCAGAAGGCAGTACTCCTCGATACGGCTCGCATTGTGAGGAGGTTCCTGTCTCTGGAGCCCTAACCACCGGTAGCTTGGACCCTGCTCCCGATACCGGCGGACCACTATTTTTTTTATATTTTTAAATGTTTTTTTATATTGTTTTATATTAGAATATTTAAAAATGTATTTAATATGTATAAAAATAAATAAAGGAAATAATAATAATATTCTTTATTTTTCGGACAACAATGATCCAACGTGTTAGTAAACAATAAAATAACTTATTACTAGTTACTTAAACTAAAATAGAGGCACATACAGAATAGATAGTATTATGAAAAGGACAACCCTAAATTAATGTTGAGTGATTGTCCTTCTCACAAAACCTTTAATAATCGGAGAGTCGATACTCTCCGCCACAGTTTTAAGAATGCTGTTGCCACTCGCCCGCAACCTTGACAACAGCGACGCGGTTTTCTTGAGAATGACGGCATGGAAGCCGTCAGTTCGGTTTTGCGTAAACATCGCAGAAGCGCTGCACCATCGAGGCAGTCCCAACAAAATCAAAATCAAAGCATTTATTTCAAGTAGGCCAGTTACAGGCACTTTTGAATTGTCGAAACAAAGGCAACAGTAAAATATAGCTACAGTCCCAGTCACAAGGCACAAAAACTGTGAAAGTACTGTAGTTGCCCATTCCCTAACGTAGATCTCTATGGACAAGAACGGGCAAGAAACTCCATGGACACTCTTTTAAATCAGAATACTTTAACAAAACCTTGGTTACATCATTCATTTTGAGATGATACATTATGTGAGAAAGATGCAGCAAGATGTGTACGTTAAAAGTGTCCATAGTAAAAACAATTCAAAAATAAAATAATTAATTCAAATAAGCCGTGGCAAATAAGAGATGACCAGTCACAACTGACAGCGCCCGTTCACGAACATGACGCATGTATCAGCACCATTCAACTCAACCATTTTGAAGGGAACTAAATGATCCGACACACGTGCCACCATCAGCGAGACATTTGAGTGAGCATGACATACTCCTAACCGCCAGGGCACATTCAAGTCAAGAAAAGACGCAGGTTTCCAGCGAATGACAGCTTTCTAGTACATAGTACTCACACAATATGGGCTAGGCGGCTATATAATACAAAAGAGATTGAATCTATACAATGCAAAGATAGTTATACAATCTTCATCAGCTCCAACATTACTATTTAATGCTATCAATTTAGGCGCCCCTGTTCTTGTGGAGCAGGACCGGCATTGAGCCAAGCATTTTTATCAGTGATATAATCGTCCAACTTGTAATATGCTTTCTTACATAGTGTGCGTTTAATGCATGTTTTAAATTTCGTTTCATTCAGTTCAAGAATACTTTGTGGAATTTTATTATAGCATCTCAAACCGTACCCCATGAAAGATGAGTCTACTTTAGCGAGTCTGAAACCTGGCTGAACTAATTGGTCTCTATTTCTAGTACAGTAACTGTGTCTGTCACCATTTTTATTAAAAAGATGTAGATTTTTTCTACGAAAACATAATGTATGTAACATTATGTTTTCGTAGATGTATTGACAATGTAGCGTCATGATGTTAATTTCCACAGTATTTAAACAGTTCCCTTAGAGAATCGCGCCTACGAAGATTATATATGGCTCTGATGGCTCTTTTTTGCAGAATAAATATAGACTCGATGTCTGCAGCCCGTCCCCACATTAAAATGCCATAAGACATAATACTATGAAAGTAACTAAAATAGACCAATCTAGCGGTATCTACATCAGTATATTGACGGATTTTTCTTATAGCATACGCTGCTGAACTTAGCCGCCCCGCAAGAGATGTTAAATGAGAACCCCATTGTAGCCTTGAATCAAGCGTAATCCCCAGGAAAACCGTTTTATCTACAAATTCAAGTTTCTCTTTATTCAATACTATATCACAATCGCTACTTTTAACATTCGGTAAAGCAAATCTTACGCATTTCGTTTTTTTTTCATTTAACATTAAATTGTTTGCTGTGAACCAATTATGGACCTGAAGTAGGGCATTATTCACGTCATCTAGATTTTGGGCCCGTCTATTTATCTTAAAAATTAGGGAAGTGTCATCAGCGAATAACACCATATTTTGAGGTTGGTTTTTCAATAAATAGGGGAGATCATTTATATATACTAGAAAGAGGAAAGGACCCAATATTGAGAATTGCGGTCAACAGCATCCTAAAAATATTATTATACTAAACGCGTAGGCCATCCAGCGTTCTTTTGGTATAGTTGACCCAAAGATTCCCCGTGTAAAAGCTCTGGCAATATGCCTTAAACAGTGTTACTTTTACCTACTTGACTGCCACACCGAGCGAATCTTCGGGCCAACATGTTACCTCGGACCGCCAGTGCCCTACGCTCCCTTTCAATGTCAACATTGTCCTTAAGGTCGTCGGCGAGAAGATGTCCTAGATATTTGAATGTTGGCACTCTTTTGACGTTCAAGCCGTTTAGGGTAATGTCAGGTATAGTATCTGGGCATTCATTCTGGCCTTAAAGACAATGTATTCGCACTTCTTGACATTATAAATAAGTCCGTGCGAGGCTACGCCTGACAGACCCGCAGCATTTCGTTTACAGCACCTGCCGTCGGTGCCAGCAACGCCATGTCATCAGCGTAGCTGACACTATTTATTTTTACACCATGGACATCCGTTATAGCCGTTAGATGATTCCCTGAAAATATTTCGTGTATGAATAGTTAGACCCTATTACTTACCTGAATTGTGTATCATGTCGAATCTGACGGATGTAAAATAATTTATTTATATTGTGGTGAGAAAATAAAGTTGATTGATTGAGTTCATTGATGTACTGAATACGTGGTAACCGTTTTAGCGTCGGTGTCCCTCCCATATTGTTTATTAAAATCGTGTTATACAGGGTGTAAACGGACCCTTTACGAAGCCGTCAACCAAGCATTATGTACATCAAACTAACTAACTTGACGCAAAAAATATTGCTGGGAAACGACTTTTTTTTGGGGTGAAAAATCACGTTTGACGGTAGGATGTAATGTAACGCATTCAAAACATTGTGCTGATGGATGGATTGAATACAACAGACACAACACCCGTCTCTCTTTTCTACGGAGGATGAGAAACTTTACACCCTGTTCTTTCTTGATGCCTCTATACTGGTGACCCCGAACTTAGAGGTCAGAACCTTCGAGCAACGTGACGTAATCATCAAAATCATCATCAGCTTTCAGGCAGCGAGTAACACAGTCATCACGCATCCAAGAATTGAACGTGTATCCTAACCAGCAGCATGCAGCGGACGCACATACCTGGTCAGCATCCTCCGCCTTATCAGCTACCTTGGTACAGCACACCAGACTGCACTTTCGGCCGGTCAACACGAAGAGCTTGAAAACTCTTTCCTGGTCGACATCAGCAGGCAGCCTCACCGCGGCGCTGTACCGCATCAGACGCACTGGAGCATAACGCAATGCCGTCCCCGACTCACTGAGGTTCGCATCACCGCAGACAGTTCCAACTTACGGTTATCCATGCGGCAACCGGTGCCGACTCACTGGAACTGGGCCCAGCAAGCATCACAAGATGTATGGACGACATAAAAGTTGTAAATAGACCCTTAACATAACCGAAAGGCACTTGTTCTCCCCGTCACTGCGATCATTTTTTTGTTCTAGACCATACCTGGGAACCTTCTAGTTACGGAGATATTGGGGGTCAAAGTTCCAACTTTTTCACAAGTTTTTTTTTAAATACATGTTTTTAATGTAAGATTTTTACTGTATACACCTCCACGACCCTCGTACTATTAAATCCATTCATCAGCACAATGCTATGAGTGCTTTCCATCGAGTCCTACCGTAAAACGTGATTTTTCACCCCAAAAAAAAAGTCGATTCCCAGCAATAATTTTTGCGTAAAGTTACTTAGTTTGATGTACAGAATGCTTGGTTGACGGATATGTGAAGGGTCTGTTTACACCCGGTATACAAGATATACGATTTTAAATTTTGCTATAATAAATAATACAATTTTGATTATTCTAATAGGAAAAAATATGAAAAAAATATCCTATGGCGAATGCTGCGTATACCTATAATATGCATACATATCAGCACTTTTATGTTATTTTCCTTGTTTCACATTATTTCTAAGTACGTACTGCTGTTGGTGGACCAAATAAATAAATAAATGCCGTCCTATGGCCGATGTCAGCGTGAATTCCAGGTTCAGACGATGATTGGGACATTTGCTGATATGGTGACTGGTGCTTCATCAAGGAAATTTACGTTGCGGTTTTGCTTTCTGTAATTCGTAATTTTTGTCGGGTATTTTTCCTCCACATTTTAATATTAGGCTGTATTGTCATAAAAGGTAACGTTTTGAAGCAACGTGCACTCATTGGCGGTGGCCTCTGTTGGTATTTAAGTTCCTGCAAGTGACTGGAGCTCTCAGTCATACATAAGTGAACCTAATATTATAACTAAAATATGTCAGACGACCCTCTGACCGTAAAACTACGCGTCAAACCTGTGTACTAACAAAATATTATTGTCTAGCTTTTCTAGTGGTCTGTAGAAGTGTATTTCTTATGTTATCTGTTAATCGAACTGCAATAATAATAAAGAAGGTAAGCCTAAAAAAACGTGTTAATATTCGTGTTATCTAGCAATAAGATCGCCCCTAATTATAACTAACGAAATGTGGGTGTATTGTATTGTCTATTGTACACCTCTGCCTAACCTTTCGGGGATTACAGGCAGGCGTGATGATATGTGCCGCAATATCAGGGATTATTGTGGTCTGTTATGATTGGGACGATGAACTACATACATTTAGAGAGTGATTGGTAATTGGGTGCATTCCTTAAAATAGATGATACTACCTAATTTGCAACAATTTATGACTCGATAACTTGGGGTCCAAACTGGCTTGTTTTGGAGAAATCGAACTTTAAGGGTTTTTGGAAATTTTCCACTTCTCCTGCTGATTGTGAAAAATCAACGCTGTCCAGGATATTAAACTGATAATTTTCTGATAGCTCACAAATGTACTTCTCTAGAAAAGTACCAAGGGTCATCTAATGTTTACCATGTATTACTGTGAATAGTTGACATTTATTATAATGTGCTTATTATTTTTAATTATGTTTTTTTTTTTTTTTTTACTTTTGACATGCATCATTTTGACATTTATTAATCGTTGCTAATTTTGTATTGTTTTTATTTTTGCAATGTTTAATTCACTGCAAATTAATGATATTGGACTGAAAAGATGTATTAAAAAACACAATTAAGAATTCAAAACATTTGCGGCAAACATGTGGCAAACATGTCTGAACAAATTTTTAAATCAAAATCAAAATCAAAGCATTTATTTCAAGTAGGCCAGTTACAGGCACTTTTGAATTGTCGAAACAAAGACAACAGTAAAATATAGCTACAGTCCCAGTCACAAGGCACAAAAACTGTGAAAGTACTGTAGTTGCCCATTCCCTAACGTAGATCTCTATGGAGAAGAACGGGCAAGAAACTCCATGGACACTCTTTTATTTATGTCATCCAACATGCACTTTTTATTATTGTATGTGTACACATGTTTGAGCAAATAAATATATCTTATCTTACAATACATATTTAAGAGTATTTAGTCCCATCAAACGTACATATTATTATTATTGTGACATTTTGTTTTAGTGTGCATTACAAGATGGGAGCCGCGAAGATATATTTTATATTGTATTTATTCTTTGTATATATTTCGACTCTTTCTGCCATTGGTTTCGGAGATTTTAAAGAGGATAAAGATATCGATCCAATGAATGATGGTAAGCTTGTTTTAATGGTTATTGTTTGCATGCAAGTGGTTGTCATACATATAGTTTATTATTTCATCACCATTGCCCTCAAAACGGTGAAGGATAACATCGTGAGGAAAAGAAAGAAACAAAAACATCTATTTGTCGTAGGGTCATGCATCATACAAAATGACAAAAAATAACAAATAACATATACATATAAAGGGTGTAAATAGACCCTTTACATAAACGAAAGACACTTGTTCTCCCCGTCACTGCGATATTTTTGATGTGAAACATCTATAGCCGCACGTAAAACCGATTTCTGGCGTGGCGACGCATGCCGTGGCGACGCGTCGCCATGCTATATGATGGCATATATATACAGTCTATATGCAGTAGTGTGTACGGTGCGTCACCTGCTGGATGTATTAATTAATTAATTACGTTTCTCCAAGAAGAATTTCAATTGCAAATTAATAACAATCCAAGAGAACCTACCACCAGATACGGAACAACAATAGATGCTGTATTTATTAGATATCTTGATAATGTTATGTCCAATACTTTTGTAACATATTTCAGTTACCATCGACCAATTGTCACAGTAATACCGTCCTCAGAGGCAACATCGAATATAACTATTACCGAAGTCACTGATTAAACGAATTAAGTAGTCACAATTTGAAATAAATTCGTAAATTTTTGTATTTAATGAAAATAAATGTTTATTCAATAAATAGTCATCGTTATCTGGAAAAAAAATGGTAATATTTTATTTTATCATTATGACATATTTAGTTCCTTATATCACAATCTGTTCTTTTCTGCATATTACTTTTACAAAATAATGTCGATGTTTCACATCTGCCTGACGGCTCACATTTTTTTTTTGTTCTAGACCATACCTGGGAACCTTCTAGTTACGGAGATATTGGGGGTCAAAGTTCCAACTTTTTCACAAGTTTTTTTTGAAATACATGTATTTAATATAAGATTTTTACTTTACACACCACCACGACGCTCGTACTATTCATTCCATTCATCAGCACAATCCTATGAGTGCTTTCCATCGAGTCCTACCGTAAAATGTGATTTTTCACCCCAAAAAAAAAAGTCGATTCCCAGCAATAATTTTTGCGTAAAGTTACTTAGTTTGATGTACAGAATGCTTGGTTGACGGATATGTGAAGGGTCTGTTTACACCCTGTATATAAACGGACATTTTTGTTCTGGAAAATACATGAGAACCTAATAGTTACGAAGATTGTGAAGATCAAAGTTCCAATTTTTAAAACGTTTTAAAAAAAAGTACAATTTTTAACTCTGCGGATAGTACGGGGGTACTATTCAATTCATCGTAACGTTAACGTGATTATAAAATCACGTTTTATGGTAGGACTGGTTGGACTGGAAAATGATTGCTAAACGAAACGATACGATTGAACGAAACGATTGTTAAAAATCGTTTCCTAGCAATCATTTTTAACCGACTTCAAGAAAAGGAAGAGGTTCTCAATTCGGTTGTATTTTTTTTTGTATCATCATCTGCCTAGCCTTTTCCCAACTATGTTGGGGTCGGCTTCCAGTCTAACCGGATGCAGCTGAATACCAGTATTTTACATGGAGCGACTGCCTATTTGACCTCCACAACCCAGTTAGTACTGGGTAATACGATACCCCTTGGTAAGACTGGTTGTCAGACTTTTTGGGCCACTGACTACCTAACGACTGTCAAAGATCTACAAATGACACCCGTGACCAACGGCTTAACGTGCTTTCCGAGGCACGGAGGAAACTCGGTATGTAATGGGTGGTCACCCATCCACAGACCAACCTAGGCAAGCGCGGCTTAACCTAAAGATCAATCCGAGCGGCTGTTATTATTTAGTTTTTTGTATACCGTTTAGTTAATACTTTCAGCCTCGATCTCTGAAATAGTACGTTAACAATCTATTTATTTCATTGCCTCTTTGGTCTATTTTCCATCCGGAATTTCTCAGTATAGTTGCTGCTAGTTAAGATAGCAATAGCGGTCATTGCCCTTTACCTGATATCTCTTCACACGAACTGCAACCATAAACCGTGTTACTTATCGTTTCTTCGGTTAATGTTCAGGATCACAATCAATGTCAATTCAGGGGCTATTAACAGGTTTGTATACTTTTTTAAAAGAAGAGATTCAATATATGTATGTGGTTCAATGACCGCTATTGCCATCTTCACTGGCAGCAACTGTAGTAGCATGAAGCCTGGAATAGGGTCGCCCCCATTTACATGGGGCCTATCCTTTACTGACGAATGTCAGGAATGCTCTAGGTCTACCTTTGCCGTACCCTTCGGAGATAACAGCCGTGATATTATGTCTGGTACCTATTTATTTTTGAGGAGCTCGTGGCTAAATAATAACAGCCGCTCGGGTCGATCTTTAGGTTAAGCCGTGTTTGCCTAGGTTGGTCTGTGGATGGGTGACCGCCCATTACATACCGAGTTTCCTCCGTGCCTCGGAAAGCACGTTATGCCGTTGGTCCCGGCTGTCATTTGTAGATCTTTGACAGTCGTTAGGCAGTCAGTGGCCCAAAAAGTCTGATAACCAGTCTTACCAAGGGGTATCGTATTACCCAGTACAGACTGGGTTGTGGAGGTCAGATAGGTAGTCGCTCCATGTAAAATACTGGTATTCAGCTGCATGCGGTTAGACTGGAAGCCGACCCCAATATAGTTGGGAAAAGGCTAGGCAGATGATGACCTATTTATTTTTCAGGCGGCGAATTCAAAAATCGGCCCGACAGATTAGTGCCACCGTCCATGTTGAAAACACGGTACATGCACCCCAACCCGGTCACCCCCATCCAGCTACAGGAGAAAACGGTAAAATAAAAATGCCAAAATTATAAAATGTTGTATTTTATTTTTAATTTAAAGCTGGCTGTTTCGCCGATAAACACTTAAAAAACAAAGTTTTTCAATATATTTAAATAGCGCCATGTCGACGTACAGACGCCAGTAAATCAAGCTATCCAAATTTTCCCGAAGTTTCAGCGATATAGTTGAAAATGTATTAAAGAAAATTGAAAATTGTTGTACCTTGATGTGCCGGCGAATGTATAAGTACATACTATTATGTAAGTTACTGGAGTATAGCTTGTAAGAAAATACTTGCACGTGGTTTTATACAACATTATTTTTAGTATATGCTAAACGTGAATATAGTTTGTTCAGAATAAGTAACTGAATCGATTCTAATAATTCTTAAACCATGTTATATTTTCTCCCAAAAATATTTAAAAAAGCATACAAGTTGAACACCGAGCGACACTAAGTACCTATCGCAATCATTTAGGTACCTACTGTCAAATAATTATTATCAATGATCTCAAGACGACGCTGGAGGCGCACGCGCGGGCTCGCCGCATGGTAACCACGTTTTTGTGCGGACGCCAGGTAACAGAACAAGTTTATAACTTTGTGATTTTTCATGATATAGTTTTGAAATTTTGTACATAGATTCTTTACATAAAAATAATAGACACGTATTTCAGGTTTCGCATATACTAAAACTAATGTTGTATATTAAGATAAGATTCCAACCCGGAAGCCTGACAACCAGTCTTACCAAGGGGTATCTTATTACCTAATACTAACTGGGTTGTGGAGGTCATATAGGCAGTCACACCATGTAAAATACGGGTATTTAGTTGCATCCGGTTAGACGTGAAGCCGACCCTAACATAGTTGGAAAAAGGCTGGGCAGATGATGATTCGTACTACAAAGTAGATGGTAGTGATGTTACGTCCTGCCGATTACTCTGAAAATAGTAATGCTTAACGATATTTCTCGTGATTGTTATATCGGTCTTTACCCTGTTGATAAGAATAAGAAGTACTAATAAGATTTCGCATTATTGAAGCGGTTTTCCCCTACTTGCTCATTACAACGATAAAGTGTTGACCCAAGACCCCTAATCCCTTAGAGTCAAGCCAGACTTGGCTATGATGTAGGGTACACAAACATTTTTTTTTTTTTAATAAATCTTTGCTCCACACTAGGAATTTCTCCTGTAGCGTGAGTGCGTTTACAAATATTTAAATTCACATACACAAACCGCCAGACCCGGAACAACTACTTGTACACCATACAAATATTTGTTCCGTGCGGGAATCGAACCCGCCACACGAAACGCAGCAGTCAGTCGCTCAGCCACTGCGCCAACCGTGCCGTCAAACAAAAGTTTTTACGAGAAATTACGTCAAACCAACTTTGCGGCCGTTAATATCATGAATAAGTTGCATTCTTAAATATTACGGAACCCTTCACTGTGCGTGGTTCACTTACACTTGGCCGTTTTTTGGGTCTTATTACATTACCATTAGGCATTTTGTTGTTTTATAATGTTTTTAACAAATACTTATTAACACTATTCTAATAAAAATAATGTAGTGTCAGCTGCGTCTCCAATAGCTGTGTCTCCAACCTACACCCCACCAGAAAGCCCGGACCATATGACCGAGCCTATTTAAGTCAACGCGTAGCGTGGCTGAGGGCTCATTCCATTATTCGGCGGCGCGCTCTAACTATTCCCATCGGTTTTGTTCACTCGATCAATTTTGTAATTTGTTACTTAAAACTATAAATTTTGTGTTTTAACTTTTCATGTTTGTGTTTTGATAGATTACATTTGTTGTCCTGATAGTTATTTCATTTCAATTTCCTAAAAGTAGATTATTTATACTAGAGACCCGCCCAGGGGCTGCAGTCTCGACATACAAACGCACTGTCGATGTCAAATTTCTTTAATAGGTTTTCAACCTTAAGGTTTCGAAATAAAGTTGAAAATCTATTAAAGAAATTTGACATCGTTATGACTTAACGACCGATTTTTGTCGCTATGTATGTCGAAACTGCAGCCCCAGCTTTGTTGGCTGCAATGATGACAACTCGTAACGTCGATATCTCTGCACTAAATCTGGGTTTATTGTATTGTAATAAAAACTCCCGAAATAAATGCTATAAACGATGTGGAAACCGCATCGAAATCCATCGTGTCGTTTAAAGGAAGTAAGCAGTAGTTGGAAACGAATAGTGGGAGGCCGTTGCCCAGCAGCGGGACAGAGTAGGCTAATAAAAAAAAAAGCGGTACTTAACACAGTTTGAAGCAGTGGCGGATTTACCAGCAGGCTGAGTAGGCTTGAGCCTAGGGCGGCAGATTTTTGGGGTGGCAAATTTGGGGCCCGATTTTTTTTTTTTGCTACCACATAGAAATCAAAAAGATTTTGGCATGACGGTTTTCAGATGTTTGACAGACAGAAGTCTGCAACAAATTTTGCCGATGACGTTCCCCTCTCACTTGTCATTGCACATTCCGAGTAGCAATCTTCCATATTCTAGAGTAAAACAGCTAGTTCGTACATGATTGAGCTTTGATTAGCTCAAAAATATACCCAAAAATTATTTTACGTGCAATTTCAACGAAATTGTTGGATTGTAAAAATAATGTAGGACATGACAATTGGAGACGTAAGGGCGGCAAAAACTGTACAGCCTATGCCTTGAAACCTTGTAAATCCGGCACTGGTTTGAAGAGTTAACTGAAATGTAGAACAAAATAAAAAGTTAACAAAAGTTAACAAGCAGCTGGGAATCTACAAAGCCTACAAAGTTCAGACATTCGCAAACAATTGATTAATAAGAATCTATACAAAGGTAAAAAAAAATATTGTTGAATACTAAATTAAACAAGTGACTATTCTATGTAACTATTCTGAGCAAAAGATGTATAAATAAATGATTTGAAAACTATTGTAAAAATCTGATTCGAAAGAAGAGAGAAAATGAGATTGAGAATAGTTAGAGACATCCACATATTTGTGCCGTTTATGTACGTTTTCCTCAGAAACAATACGCTTTTTCGGGATGAAAGGTACCATATGTCCGTTTCTGTACACCTGACAACGTATATGCAAAATTTCAGGATGATCGGTTCAATGGTTTAGGCGTGAAAAGGTAACAAACAAACAAACTTACTTTCGCATTTATAATATTAGTAAAAAGTATGGAAATGGATAGTATGGATAATCAACGACGTGCTGAGTTCATAGGTTATCTTATCATATAGCTAGCCGCGCATGGGGAAATCCGATTTAATTTAAAACGAAAACAAACACTCAAATACCTAAACGTGTTGAATTACGTTTAAAAAAAATCGGAACAGAGTTTTTATAACTGGCTGGTATCTAAACTTTAATTACATATTTAAAATTTAAAAATAAACTTAAAATAATAGTAAAAATATGTACATACTTTCATATATAAAAGCAGAAAAGAATTGAAGGACATCAAAACCATCAGCATCTCTACAGGGTGTAACAGAAAGGGTATAGTCATATGAAAGGATATGCTGCAGACCATCAAACTGAACAACTTCCTCCATGGGTCCAATATCGTAAATGAGAAAAAATTATCGGCTGTCCCATTCTAAATTTCAATACCTACTCGACCCAAATGTATGGGACAGCTGATAATTTTTTCGGATTTACGATATTAGACCCATGGAGGAAGTTGTTCAGTTTGATGGTCTGCAGCATATCCTTTCATATGACTATACCCTTTCCTTTACACCCAGTATACGGGGATAATGCACCAGAATAAGTATGTACAAGCAATTGGTCCGATGGGATTCCCATCATGACGACCTTCCATACAAATTTGCTCCTGTAAAGCCCTTTTATGGCATGAATTTCATCAATCTGTCCTTACTGCTCTTCAAGACCACTAGGTTGTCTTGAAAAGATTGCTCTTAGCATTAAGACCGCCCATTGTGTCATCCTATGTGAAATGTTTTCTTTCTTTCGTCGGATGGTCAGGATTTATTCCATTAGACTCGGAAGATGTGTTTCGTGCAAGGAAAACACACAGGGAACAAATTACTAGAAATTACAATTTAACACTGGGCACAATGAATCGGGTACAATTCCGGGACGTCTTTCTTGACTTCACTGCGATCATACACTGAATGTCGTCCTTGCCGCGAGCTCAAAACTTCACAACTCTGTAGAAGTAGTATAGGTGTGGGTAGACTGGAACGTAGGTCGTGTGATGTTACCACTGGCGCTCTTGCGATACATTTTATGTCTGTACTAATGACCGGCTTCGAACTATCTATGGCTACCAATGCAATGGTATTGATTGTCAGTGAATTAATGAATGAATTTAAGAATTTTATTGAGAAAAACACGATTTTTTACTAACAATACAATTTATTTAATAGAAGAACACCAGATGGCGCGAACTTTGTTAGTTACAATCATTTTAATACACTCTTTTTCACTTTTATTTAGGCATTCGTTAAGGTATAGCAGTCTTACTGAATTAGGCCGCTCTTATCATTACAAAAAAAAAAAAAAAAACTTTCTCATAAACATATACAACATTATTTTTAGTATATGCGAACCCTGAATATAGTTTATTTAGAATAAGTAACTTAAAGTTGGACACCGAGCGAATGTATGTACCTATCGCAATAATTTAAGTACCTACTGCCAAATTATTATTATCAATGAGCTCAAGAAGACGCTGGAGGCGCGCGCTGCGTGGTGACCACGTTTTAGTGCGGACAAAATAGGTAACAGAACAAGCTTATAACTTTGTGATTTTTCATGATACAGAATTGAAATTTCGTACATAGATTCTTTACATTAAAATACTTGACACGTGTTTCAGGTTTCGCATATACTAAGACTAATGTTGTATACAATCTTTACCATACAAACCTAAAATAACAATAGAAATATGTGCATGTATCAAAATCAGAAAAGAATTACAGGGCGTCAAAATGGAATTGTATGTTCATCTATTGAATTTAATCTCGGAAATGTGAAGATCGTGGCAGTTGTTGACTGTACACCTCTTAGTGTATGTCACAAGGCTTATAGGATCCCCATTGCTGTGATAGTTAACTGCAAAATAAAACACTCTCATTACTTTATGCTTAGATAACGCCAATTAGATTAGTTAGCAAGACTTCGTAGATGGATGTTGACAATGATATAACTTGACAATCTTCGTCCCATCATCTGTCGACGTGACTGCAACATTATTATGTTATTGTGTTTAGATAAAATACCCATTAGCGGCGTGTGACCTGGCTAAATCCTCCTAGTGACCCAGTGCGGGTTGGCAGATGTCACATATCTTCGACTTTTTAGTTCTAGCCCGTGGATGATGATGATGAATTAAAGGTGTGGTCCTATTTAAGGAGGTACATTTCGTCCTCTCGTAAACCATGAATTTTCACACTGAAAAAAGTCGTTTCCTTTTTTACCTGACTGCCTAGGAAGGGTAAAAAAGGAGATGGGTGTTTCGCGCGTAACTTGTATGTTTCTTTGCTTTTTGTTCCAAATGGCTAAATGGATTTCAACGATTAAGGTATCATTAGATTCATTTCAAGAACCCAAGTGTATTTAGATAGGTGTAAAAACAAAATGGCGGATTTTTGTAAGTTGTTAATTTTTTTTTTTCATCTAAACTGAAGGAGCAGGAACAAAATGAAGGAAATTACAACTAAACAATGTGTAACAGATTAAGCGCAATACCTCAGAGAACCCAATTAGAATATTAAATTATAAGTCTAAAACAACATCCGTAATTAAATAAATTTAAACCAAACCTAGTCTTTTTTTATAAAATAGTTATCCTTACTAAACGCAAAACGTATGTACATCAACATCCCTTCACACACACTCATGCAATGTTAGCGGCCGACGCGACACGCAAACTCTAGCGCCCGCCAGCTGACCATAGCTGTAGGCATTAGATGTGCTTTAGTTCAATGAACGATTTTACGTACCTAAACTGTCACAGGCTGATATTATGAATAACTTTTGATACTTCATTGAGTTTACCGTGTAATGATTGATAATTTTAAGTGAAATTATCAACACGAATCTAACACTTTAGGCTTGGTAACGGGGATGCATTTAAAACAGCGACTTTTTACCCGAACTACGAAACTAACGAAGGGCGAAGCGCCCGGACTTCGTGCGGCACACGCGGGTAAAAAATGTATCTCAGATGCGTAACTTTCGCGATATCAACTACCCCCTGATAAGTCGTGTTTAGGTACAGTTTATTGTTTGTACTACAAAAATATTCAAAGAGCCGCGTGTTTAAAAGATTCTTATCACTGTAAATATTATGATTTTGAATATAGAAGTAGGTACTTACAGAACTGGACTATTTACACTTTACACTTAGGTTATTAATTTGCACTATTTCTGCGATCCACTTTCATTAAAGTTTCAAAATGACCACCGCCTTGTTCGATGCACTTATTTGCAAGCTTTCTTAAATTGTATTTCAATTTTGTAAGCACTTCAGTATCACTTTTCACCGTCACAAATGCTTGTTCAATTTTTGTTATTTTTTCCTCGACACTTGTAGATCGACTGACGTCCACGAGCGATTTTATGCGACCCCACAAATAAAAGTCTAATGGTGCTAAGTCAGGCGATCTGGGAGGCCACGGCACAGGTCCTCCGCGACCTATCCAACGACTGCCATACTCCGCATCCAGATGCCTCAGTCGCTGAGTTGCAGCCAGCATCGTCCTGGCGCTAACACTGCAGCCAAAACGGTCATTGATCTCCCGACAAGCTAACGCTAAAGATAATGTCGCGTCCTCACCATCTCCGTGTATTGTATGTTGATACCGGAAAGCCATCGCGCGCAGAAATAAAAATGTCACGAAAGTAAATAAAAAACATCACTACCGACAGATGACTAGATTTTGTGCATTATTCGGCGGTAGCGGCGGCGTGTGCGTCGGCATTCCGCATAAACGTCAAAGAGGTTGCCGACAAATCTGATGACCAACTAAGTTTAGTCGTGCATTCAAATAAGCCTTACTCATTGGAGATAAAGTTGGAATTCCTTTAAATTACCTCTTTATTTGACGCACACTACTTTTAATGTAAAATGCATTGATATTATTTACGTGTGTGTATTATGAGCTATGAGCGAACTACAAATAATGTCGTGCGTTTTAGTAGCCCTTATTGCTCAGAGTTAAGGTTTCAATTTCCTTGAATTAAGGATTGTATTAATTTTTCATGATACTGTGTTTAAAAGATTTTTCCGATAAAATTTAACACCTATTTTTTATGACGGAAATCGATTCAGAAGCCGATTCAGGAATTGCGTTTATTCTGTTACGCGTTGTATATATATATAAAGGTACATAATACAATATGTAGTTTGTTTTTTTGATATTTTTAATTAAATGTTACTTGTTACGTAGAGTGACGTAGTTTGATGTACAGAATGCTTGGTTGACGGCTTCGTGAAGGGTCTGATAACACCTTGTAGAATACTAGTATAATGAAGTGTATAAATATAGGTACCTTCTAGGTAATAGAGTAGGAAAACTTACATTTTTGTTCAATTTTTAACCATGCATTTGGGGCTGGAGTTGGTTTGCTACTGTTGCCGGCTGGCAACGGAGTGGCTACTCCTGAAATCATAAAAATAAAGTGGGATGCTTGATTGACGCCGCTTATATTTTAATTCCATGTATAAGGAGCAAGCCTGCCGTGCCTCGGAAAGCACGTTAAGCCGTTGGTCCCGGCTGTCATCTGTAGATCTTTGACAGTCGTTACAGGTAGTCAGTGGCCCAAAAAGTCTGACAACCAGTCTTACCAAAGGGTATCGTATTACCCAGTACTAACTGGGTTGTGGAGGTCAGATAGGCAGTCGCTCCATGTAAAATACTGGTATTCAGCTGCATCCGGTTAGACTGGAAGCCGACCCCAACATAGTTGGGAAAAGGCTAGGCAGATGATGATGTATAAGGAGCAAGCCTATTGCTATTAATCGGGCACATAACCGGATTATGTGGCCATTGCTGCGAAATTCCTAGAGAAAAAATCCAGTAAAATTTTACCCAACCTGGGAATCGAACCCGGAACTCTCTGCTCAGCAGCCGCGCTTGCGGCGACTAGACCACCGAGGCAGTCTTACTCAAATTACGTTCATCAAATTGTAGGTTGGGTCAAAAGCTCTACGAGGTTATTGAAAAATTGGCCCTCAGGAAGAAAGAGAAGTAGATATAGAAGGAGTAGTCTTCTCCTTCTACAACGTTATTTTTAGTATATGCGAAACCTGAATATAGTTTGTTCAGTTTAAGTAACTTGTTCGATTCCAATAATTTTTAAAACATGTTCTATGTTGTCCCAAAAATATTTAAAAAGGTTACCAGTTGGACACCGAGCGACACTAAGTACCTATCGCAATCATTTAGGTACCTACTGCCAACTTATTATTATCGATGACCTCAGGACGACGCTGGAGGCGCGCGCGCGGCGGCACCGGGTGGTGACCACGTTTTAGTGCGGACAACCAGGTAACAGAACAAGCTTATAACTTTGTGATTTTTCATGATACAGTTTTGAAATGTTGTACATAGATTCTTTACATAAAAATAATAGACAAGTGTTTCAGGTTTCGCATATACTAAAACTAATGTTGTATATCTAGTTCTCTTCTCAAACCTTATCTCAATTTATGTGGGGAACGCGTAGCGTATGCATTTTTGGGGCGAAAAATCACGTTTTACGGTAGGACTCGATGGAATGCACTCAAAGCATTGTGCTGATGGATGGATTGAATAGTACGGGGGTCGTGGAGGTGTGTAAAGTAAAAATCTTACATTAAAAAAATTAATTAAAAAAAAAAAATTGTGAAAAAGTTGGAACTTTGAAAAGTTCTAATTTAGCATAGGCGCATTAGTTAAAGGTAAAAAATAATAATCAAACTCACCATTAAGCTTGCTAGCCTGTTCATTATTAGTTGGCCGCGCGGAAACAAAAACGATCACATACAAAAACAGTATGAAATATAATTTCATGATAGCCATCACCGTGCGTGCGTAACAACAAATACTCTGACTGTGGCAATGCGATACAATTTATTGAACAATTCTTAGTTGTTGTCAAATCATTAGGCATGGCACAGGTCAAGCGTTAACATCGCAAAAGTTATCGCACATTATCGTTGGGGGTGACTAAGGGGTTTTCTGAAAACTTGATAGCTGATGCCGCGTTGACACGCGTGGTCTCGAATACCTACTCGGACGCAACTCGTATTGTGGCAACCAATAATCCGAGCGCACTCGGATGACGGCGGCGTCCGATCCGAGTAGACTCGGATCGCGTCCTAGCTAGTTCGGATACGAGTATGTGAAAATGGCGGATAATAAAAACAAACAAGCGTCTCGTACCAAAAAAAGTGGTCAGAGTGTGAAATAGCTAGATTTGTAGAAATGTACGAAGCAGAAAAAGTTCTCTGGAACGTAAGGTTAAAGGAATACAAAAATAAAGACGCCAGGAACGCGGCTGTGCAGCGTCTGATAAGAAGTTTTGATTTTGATATCACTGTCGACAATGTTAACAAAAAAAATCAACAACATTCGGTCGGAGCACCTATATCCAGGAAAAAAGCAAAAATTACAAATTCGATGCGCACTGGATCGGGTGCTGAAGAAATGTATGTACCTAAATCCGACTTTTTTGACGTTGACTGTGAAAAATAATTGTAGAATGAAGATAATGATGCTAGTGAACTATGACAATATCAACAGCTATCAAATCAAATCGTTTATTGCTATATCCATAATGTACACTTACAGGTGGTAAATAAAAAAATTTAAACAATTACCCGAGTAGGTACACACGTATGTAGCTTACTCGTACGAGTCCACGAACATACTCGGACCGTGTCAACGCGGCTTGAGCCACTCAACGGTCCGTTCGCAATTAGCAATATACTGTTGAGACTGTAGCTACCCACCAAAGTGTTTACACGTCTGCGTTGTCTGAACCGCTGAAGGCTAGGTCAGAGTTTTCCTATTTTGAAAGCAAGACTTTTTTCCTTTTCTGAAATGCATTATGACCACAGTTTGTCTAACTAATTATAAATGTGAAAGTAAGTTTGTTTGTTACCTTTTCACGCCTAAACCACAGAACCAATCATCCCGAAAGTTTGCATATACGTTGTCAGGTGTACAGAAACGGACTTAGGGTACCTTTCATCCCGTAAAAAGTACTGTTCCCGGAGAAAACAACAATAGCGTTCTTATGATAATAGATGGCGCCACGTGTCTTTCGAATCATGATTGAATTATAATAAAGAAACATTAGTAGGTAGCGCGAATTGATTGTCAAATTCTAAATTAACGCGAGCAAAGCCGCGGGCACAAGCTCTATAATGCTGACACCTAGAAGGTCAAGTCTAGGTTCTTTTATGGTTATTTTTATCTGTGATTTTACGTTACTTGTACTGTCACAATCATAGTGAACTTTAATTTCTTTATATTAAGGTAGCTTCTGGGATGTATATACCAGTGAAAAGAATGTATTGGCAACAGTTTTATCAGGTTGAACGGGAAATAAAACAAACTTTAAAAAATAAACGTTTATTAGGGGTCGTCCATTAATCACGTGATGTTTTTTAGCAAATTTTTAACCCCCACCTCCCCCATGGTGATTCGTAGTGAAGTTTTAGAATACCCCTCTCTCCTTCCACCCAAAATCACGTGTATTTTTTTTGGTACAAAGTAGGATCTTAAAAAAAATCAGAATATTTTCTTTAAATACAGGTTAACAGGAATAATCTAATTTAATTCTGGAAAAATAAGCACCGTGATAAAAATGTCAAGGTCCGCACCGCTTTTCGGTTTAGAAATAGCGCGTTCAAAGAAAAAATAAATACACGTGATATCTCACTACACCTGCCCCTCCCCCTAGTGATATTTCGTGATTTTTTCCGAACCCCCCTTATAACAAATGACGTAATTTATAAATCATTTAGTTCACGTAGAGTTTCCTAGTTTGATGTACATAATTGTGGCGACACTTGGGGGAGGCCTATGTCCAGCAGTGGACGTCTTTCGGCTGAAATGATGACGATGATGATGTGCAGAATGCTTGGTTGATGGTTTCGTGAAGGGTCCGTTTACACCTTGTATTATTATTAATTATCATTTATTCTCTCTTGACAAAGCTGGCTTAAAGTTAATGTGTACAAAACATGTGTCAGCTGTATTCCACCTTTGTGAGAGACTGGTGCCTGATGAAGGTTTTTGGGAAAAAACCTCCATTAGGCACCAGTCTCAGTACAAGTACCCAGTACAGGTCTCACAGGTCAACCTGTGTTACAGGTCACCAGGCTTCCACGGCTAGAATTAGCTTTTACAGAGATACGTGTGAGAGTAGGAGTTAAACAATATACAAAACAAATTAGACGTTAAACATAGGTATGATGGAGACGTTGCAATTACAATATTATGCAATCTACTACATTTCGAAAAAAAAATGAGATAAGTACACACGGCGTAATACATATTTATAAAGCTATCCATTTTGATTTTACCCTCAATTATACAGAAACTCAAACTGGAAATAGCTAGAGATGACGTCGTGAGTACCTAATGTATGATCCTCACTGATTTTGATGTGAAACATCTATAGCCGCACGTAAAACCGATTTCTGGCGTGGCGACGCATGCCGTGGCGACGCCACGCTATATGATGGCATATATATACAGTCTATATGCAGTAGTGTGTACGGTGCGTCACCTGCTGGATGTATTAATTAATTAATTACGTTTCTCCAAGAAGAATTTCAATTGCAAATTAATAACAATCCAAGAGAACCTACCACCAGATACGGAACAACAATAGATGCTGTATTTATTAGATATCTTGATAATGTTATGTCCAATACTTTTGTAACATACTTCAGTTACCATCGACCAATTGTCACAGTAATACCGTCCTCAGAGGCAACATCGAATATAACTATTACCGAAGTCACTGATTAAACGAATTAAGTAGTCACGATTTGAAATAAATTCGTAAATTTTTGTATTTAATGAAAATAAATGTTTATTCAATGAATAGTCATCGTTATCTGGAAAAAAAATCGTAAAATTTTATTTTATCTTTATGACATATTTAGTTCCTATCACAATCTGTTCTTTTCTGCATATTATTACTTTTACAAAATAATGTCGACGTTTCACATCTGCCAGGCGTCCCGTGACGGCTCACATTTTTTTTTTAGTATGAACAATAACATTTTAATGTTGTACAAAATAATATACCTATTTATGAATACTCTCCAATACCTATTAGAATCCAATTTATAAAACCACAAAATAACATCTTTATATATTAAATTGTTACTCAATATAAGGTACCTATATCTTTCATACACGAAATCTGTTAAGAGTAACTTCTATAAGTCCTAAAGTCACCATAGCAATAAACCATAGCAAAAAAAATTATCTTACGAAATTTTATTATTCTAAATTTTTTTTGAGACTTTTTGCATAAAACCTTTACTCCCATATTCTAACAATGACAATAGGTAAATACGACGTAGTAAACTAGCGTAATGGATGTTCAAAAATAAGGAGCCAGTATTTATTTTGTGGGTTAAGTAATTTTAAATATTTTTTTTTTTATAAAAAATATACTCAGAAAAACAAAACAATCCCTTGAAATGGCTTTATTATAGCTGTTAGATGATTCTCTGAAAATATTTCGTGTATGAATATTTAGACCTTATATGTAAAAAAAAAATGGATCGGTAGAAATGGATATAAATGAGTATTTATTTACCCAAAGTTCGGATATTTACCGGTGTAACCGGTGTATGCGGCTGTAAAATAGTAGGTCCGAATAAGTCACTCACAGGTTTGAAGACGCAGTGCTCCCCCCTGAGATCACATACCTTTACAGCGTCATAAGGCTCGGATCTGTTTACCTCCTTACAGCCGTGTGTTGTGCAATTATTATAAATAGTTACCATTGAAAGATATTGGAACTGCATTTCATCGCGACGGGGCGGTCGAGTTACTGAGGAAAAAAAAGACAAGCATTTATGAGAGGCAACGGTTTTTCAATTGTTTTTTTGGTCTAGTGGTCGCCAGCGCGACTGCTTAGCATGTGGTCCTGGGTTGGATCCTCAGGTCAGACAGTGTTAATTAGGCTTTACATCAGGGATTCCTCTAAAGCAGCAGTCTGCATTTGAGCCTGGTTATTGGCAATAGGCTTGGCCACTATTACATGGTTCTTTAACATAACTGGCGAAATATGGGTGTAAGTAAGGGCTATACATCCTTAGCCTAACCCTTTGGAGACTTTGTGATGTTATGTTCAAACTGCTTAAGTTAGACTGCAGTTGTATTATACTATCACTAGCTGTTGCCCGCGACCTTCGTCCACGTGAAATTTTATAGCCCATAACCTTCCTCGATAAATGGGCTATCCAACACTAAAAGAATTTTTCAAATCGAACCAGTAGTTCCTGAGATTAGCGCGTTCAACCAAACAAACAAACTCTTCAGCTTTATAATATTATATATAAGTATAGATAAAACAGCAGTTACAAAGTTTAAAAAATGACATTTTCTTGTCTGCTTTAGCTGACGGTGGCGTATTAGGCATGTTTTTAGTTTGTCGGCTATATCCGACCGCGGTGCTCAAAAGGTTAAACAGAAAAGCGATAAAAGATACAGATCACTAAAAGCCAAAGGTTACAGTCGAACTTCACAACATTTTTAGTGCTGTTAATTCAAATTTAAATTATTTATTAATAATCATTTACATAGCAATTTGAACGGTGATCCCCAAACTAGACGTTAGCCTGTATCTTGGGGATCAGAGTTGTACATTTTCGTTTTATTATCCAAAAAGGTCGTATACGGTGATTATTAACAAAACTAATTGTAGGTGATAGTACCCTGAAGAATTACCTACTATTTCATTTTTCAAGATCATAATGATATTTGAGGCCATCGCAAACTTAAAGCATTGTATTTATACTTCTAGTGATTACAATTCTGTAAATAGTTATGTGGCAAGTTACCCGTCAATGGGTTCTACTCAAGTTATAATTTTGTGTTTTAGGTACAATACTTATTTGCATTGATGCCCACAATATCATACATTATTTTAAAAATGTAATAAAATGGTGGAAGTAAGGCAAGCCAGGCTCCGTGCTTAAATATTAAAACCCGTTTGAACGCTTTCCCCTCAACACAGATGAAAATATTACAGATTGGCTTTTGTAAAAGTGACACGTGATAATACCGTTCTCTAATTTAACGTTATTTCGGAAATATTATTATTCTGGGATTTTTTATGGAGGTATTATTCTATGTTACTTACTTCTTTGAAGTTTACTCAAATGAACTCTATTAGAATTAGGCTTGTTTTATAACAGATCATAGTACCTTGTTCTTGTGTTGTCCACAAGTAGCTCCCATCTGCCATCGGCTTGCTGGTGCTTCCCACAGCTGGCCCTGTAATTATTACAGAATGTCAGTCAGGCAACTTCTGAAATAAGTAACACAAAAAAAAACACCGGCCTCCACAAAAAGTACAAAATAGCTTTAGCTTCGTAAGTCAATGACTTTTGTATACTTCGTTATTTTTTTTTGCCACCGCACCCACAAGCTGGCTGGCTGTGTTATTGCCGCTCTAAAGTTTTAGGAAGTGATGTTGTTAATGATGCCGTCACGTTGTACAAAGGTTGCGCTGACGTTTAGTTTCGGGGTCAGCAGTATAGGGATATAAAGACAAGCTGAAAAGCGCAGGCCACACCGCCAGCCGGCGGGCGGGCGAGCGAGCTAGTGGGCGAAGCGAGGCAACGGAAACTATACTCGGGTATGGACTACACTCGAGTAAGATATGACGAGCTAAACTATGTGGGTTCACATCGAACACTACGGACGGACGGGCGAGCGAGGGGGCGGGTGGGAGAGCGAGGGGAGCTTTCCGTCTCATTCCGGCTCACACCGGGCGACGTAAACGAATAGCATCTCTGGCATCGTCGAATATTTCGTTCACATCGTTTGTATCGCTGACGTAGCTTAGTTCGGTAGTTCGCGGTGTGAACCAAAGTATGAAGAGAGGTGAAACGCTGCCCGACCGGCCTTGGTCGCTCGCTGGCTAGCTAGCTGGCGGTGTGGGCTGCGCTTAAAGTTCTACATCCCCAATAATCCCCATAGAAGATCCTCCGACCAAACGGGTGTTGTATCTGGTGACCTACTGCCCGACAGCTGTTGACTGTGACATATAAAATTTCAACGAATATAAAGAGAACGAGGTACTACTTCTACTAGATACTGAACTTAGTCAAGATAAGAAAGATCTAAGGGGATGTAAGTATAATCAGGGTTAGTTTTCAATAACCAGTCAAGTTTAAAAAAAAAGATCTCTGTAATGGACCGTAATTAAGTGCTTAATTCTAATCAAATACAAATAAAAAGTAATCTTGATAATGTAAATCTTAAATCTAGGTTATTGATCTGAATTCTGTTATGATTTCCAGAGGTTTTGTTAACAAACTTTTTTTTTTTAAATTGTTTATACATTTTATCGATTCTGAATCATATTCTGAATTTGGCTGGTCTTGGAAACTAACCCTTTTTACAAAATACCTAAAAACAATATTAAAATAAACTTACAATCATCAGTAGTTGCAGCCGTGGTCGGCTCGTCAACGAAAAGAAGCTGAAGCGAAAGCAAACAATAAAAACAAAATGAATAATATTCTGAGGGCGTCCATCTTGTACATGCGCACTGCAAGAAATACTTTCAATAATGTCAATTGCGAAGTTTCGTTAATTATACTTTTGATTAGGAATAAAAATTCAACAAACACGAACCTTGAACCTGAGGGGTTATCCAAACACTAAACTAATATACTGAAGTAGGTACGTATGGGAGATGAATAAAAATCGTGGCTTAACTTGCTTTGTTTATCTAAGTCCACTCACGTACACATAATACACAGGGTGTAAACAGATCCTTCACATAGCCGTCAACCAAGCATTCTGTACATTAAACTATGTAACTTTACGCAAAAATTATTGCTGGGAAACGACTTTTTTTTTGGGTGAAAAATCACATATTAAGGTAGGGCTCGATGGGGTGCGTTGTCAGAATTCCTCCTCGTGTGCTTGATGGCTGCCGGTCCCTCTCGATACGTCTGGAGAGAATAGCAGCTGCTGGGCCGGTGCACCCTGGGCGTGGGCAGTATCCTACCCCGAGGAATGGGAAAAGATTCTTATTCCTCGGGGAATGTTACTGTCCATGGCTAATATTCTGACATGGGAGGGGTCCATCTTGGACTTAGGGGGCGTTGCTCCGTGTGACCCTCTGAAAAGCAGAGGGCACAGCGGAGGAGCTAGGGCGGGCTCGGTGTGCACTTACCCTGCCTCCGAGCAGACAGTGAAGGATGCAGTCCTTCACTGTCCCCGTCGATATCGTAATCCCACCGTCGAAGTGTCGTGGAACACGTCTCGCGGCTTCGATTGGGACCGAGGGTCTTGGCTTAACCGCCCGGACCACGAGGTAGAAAACCTCTATAAAAAGTTACCCCGAATCTCAAGCGGCGGCGCACCGCGAGGAGATGTATGGCTGACGGGTTCCTTTGGAAAATCAGTCGCTAGTGCGAACCACTGCCGGGCCTGGCTATGGCTTATCTGGGTACAGGGGGCACTGCCCAGATGGACTTTTTATTTCCCCCATACTCGTGGGAACAAAATGGAAAATATTTTAACCCAGAAAACGGCCGATAACGGCGAAGCAAGGGAGGAGAGGGATGCGGGGTCGGAGTCCGGCGCCGCATCCAGCGATGTGAGCGCGGGAGGCTCAGAGAGCTCCCGGCGCGGAAGGCCCGGGGCTGCTGCGGGGAACAGGGAGTTTCTTCGCAAGCGGTCCAGGCCGGTAGGCGACCGAGAGTCGTCATCAGAGGGGGAACTGGCTTCGGCTCGCAAGATCCCCACCAGCAAGCGTGGCGGGATCCGCGGCAAGGGGAGAGGCCTCTCTGCCACCGAGAGGTCGGCACGGCTTGCCGCGGAGGCGCGCCACCCGGGGTTGGCTGCTGGTCACGGAGTGGCCCGTTCGGGCTCCTCTGGTAACGAGGCGGGCGCAGACGGCGGCTCCGAAGCGGAGCGTAAGGCCGGGCTTGCGAAGGAGGTGGAGGCGGCGCTGAGGGCTGTCTCCTACAAGCAAAAGCCCTCCACCAGGCAAAGGGCTATACCCTCAGCGGTCGCCTCTATCATGGCGGCAGCGGACGCCAGATATGCGGCGTACCCTCCAGAAGGCATGGTCAAACTGCGGGCGGAGGTCGCTCGACTGACGGCCGCCACGGAGCTTCTCCAAGAGGAGAACAGGAGGCTCCGAGCAGACTTGGCCAGTCTGCGTGAGTCCGGCTCTCGCGAGGCGCCCCAAAATGGCCAGCAGCGACCACGCCAGGCCGTGCCGGTGGAGAACCAGGTCCTGAACCTGGTTCGGCAGGAGCTGGCTGCCTTTCAGGCTCGGTTCTCTGTCCTGGAGGGCATTGTTCTGCGCCCCCCCTTGGCGGCAAACAAGGCGCCCTCGGGCCCGAGGGCGCCTTGTTTGCCGGTGGCCGGAGAGAGAGCGAGGGAGCGAAGGGCGGCCAAAAAGGCCAGGAAGCGGGAGCGGAAGCGCCAAGAAAAGAAGCGGAATGGCGCTGCTAGGCTCAGCGCCCCGAAGACCGCAGCTGTAGTGATAACACTACAGCCGGAGGCGGAAAAGAGGGGCGTGACCTATCGCGATGTGCTCGCTAAGGCGAAGACGATGGTGGATCTCGGGGAGCTCGGGATCGCCGGGGGCCTCCGGCTTAGAGTCACCGCAACAGGGGCTCGAGTGCTGGAAATCCCCGGCGAAACCCGTGGCTCGTCCACTGACGCTCTGGCTGAAAAGCTTAGAGCGTCCCTAAATGCGGACGAGGCCCGAGTGTCCAGGCCCGTCAAATGCGCAGACCTGCGCATCCTGGGTCTGGACGACTCGGTGACCGAGGAGGAGGTGGCGGCCGCCGTCACCAGGACCGGTGGGTGCCCTGCCGAGCAGGTCAAGGCAGGCACCTTACGTCCGGACCTGTCGGGCATGCGAACCGTAACGGTAAGCTGCCCTGTGACGGCGGCGAAAGTCATTGTGGAGGGCCGAAGGCTCTTGGTGGGCTGGGTTTCGGCGCAGGTAAAGCTGCTGAGGTGCTTCCGCTGCCATGTGGGGCACCACGTGTCGGTCCGGTGCACCTCGGAGGTGGACCGCAGCGGCCTGTGCTTCCGCTGCGGCCAGCCTGGTCACATGGCCGCGGCTTGCTCCGCCGCGCCGCGCTGCGCCGCATGTGCGGCAGCTGGCAAGCCGGCTGATCACCGGGCAGGGAGCAAGTCCTGCGGTACTCCCGCCAAGGCCAGGGGCAAGGGAAGGCCCTCTGCCACCACCGCCAAAACCCCCACCGTCGCCACCAACGCAGCCGCCGCCACTGTCGCCGCCGCTGCCGCTACTGCTGCAACTTCCGCAGCGGAGCCCTCGCAGGGGCCCCGGGAGGGAGCTGAAATGGAGTGCCAGTAACGGCCCCATTACGCCTTCTCCAAGCGAACATCAACCACTGCGCCTGCGCTCAGGATCTGTTGCTCCAGAGCATGGAGCAGTGGTCGATTAACATCGCCGTGGTCGCTGAGCCGTACTTTGTCCCGCCCAGGGATGACTGGGTGGAGGACCTTAGCGGCTCAGTGACCTTAATTGCGTCGGTCGCCGCCGGTACCCCGACCCTTGAGAGTGTCAGGAAGGGTCAGGGGGGCGTAGCAGCACGGTTCGGGGAGATCGTTGTAGTGGGAGTCTACTTCTCCCCGAGCCGAACTCTCGCCGAGTTCCACAACTCCCTCACGGAGTTGAGTGTCGTCATCGGAAGCCATTCCCTCCCCGTGCTTGTGCTCGGGGACTTCAATGCCAAGAACTTGGCTTGGGGTTCTCGTTACACGGACGTGCGGGGTACAATGGTGGAGGACTGGGCTCTGGAGACAGGCCTGGTCGTCCTAAATCGGGGTTCTGTCCCCACGTGCGTGCGGATGCGGGGCGAGTCGGTGGTGGACATCTCGTTCGCCAGCCCCGCTCTGTCGCCGCGTGTCGTTGACTGGCGCGTCATGGAGGGGGTGGAGACCTATTCCGACCACCGGTATATCCGGTTCGACGTCTCCACCCAGTCCTCAAGCGTGCCGGTCCTACAGGCCCCGAGTGGTCCGCGATGGGCGCTGAAGCAGCTGGACCGGGAGCTCCTCCTGGAAGCCTCGATCGTGCAGGCCTGGGTGTCATCACCAGTCAGGCCTGCTGACATCAACAACGAGGCGGGTTGGTTCCAGGAGGCCATGTCCGAGATTTGCGACGTGGCAATGCCCCGAGTTCGGCCAGGAAGCGCCCGGCGTCAGGTGTACTGGTGGTCGCGAGAGCTGACGTCTCTGCGCAAGGCGTGCGTTGCCGCGCGGCGCCTGTACGCCAGGCATCGCAGGCTCCACATCCGCCCTCCGGATGCGGCAGCCATTGAGGCGGAGCTGTACGAGGGGTACAGAGTGGCGAAGACCGCCCTCCAAGAGGCTGTCCGACGGGCCAAGTACTTGGCCCGCGAGGAGATGCTGGAGTCTCTGAACGGAGATCCGTGGGGGCGCCCTTACAAGATGGTGCGGGACAAACTCCGCACCCGGGCCCCCCCGCTAACGCAGAGTCTCCGGCCTGAGCTCGTGGAGGACGTGGTGAGCGCTCTGTTCCCTTCGCGAGGGGAGCATCCTCCCCCGCCTATGGCTCCGCCGCCGCGTGCGGTGGCGGACGCGGACCACACCGATGACGATGACGACGTTCCGGAGGTGACTGGGGTAGACCTGAGAGTGGCGGTACGCAGGCTGAAAGCCAGAAACACCGCCCTGGGACCCGATGGCTTGCCTGGCAAAGCCTGGGTCCTGGCCTCTGAGGCTCTCGGGCCCCGACTGGAAGGGCTCCTAAGCGCATGCTTGGAGAGAGGCCAGTTTCCGCTTCGTTGGAAGACGGGGAAGCTGGTCCTCATCCGGAAACCAGGGCGCCCTGCGGACTCTCCGTCCGCATACCGGCCCATCGTGTTGCTCGACGAAGTGGGCAAGCTCTTCGAAAGAGTCATTGCCAACCGCCTTGCCGGCACCTTGTGGGGATGGGGCCGGATCTTGCGGAACACCAGTTTGGTTTCCGCAAGGGTCGCTCCACGGTGGACGCCATCATGCGCGTGAGAGCCCTCACGACGGGGGACGCGGTGTCCCGGGGCGGGGTCGTCTTGGCGGTGTCTCTTGACATCGCCAACGCCTTCAACTCCATGCCCTGGAGCTGCATTAGGGAGGCACTCCGGTATCACCGGGTGCCAACCTACCTTCGTCGTGTGGTCGGGGACTACTTGACGGATAGGGCCGTCATCTACCCCGGTCAGAGCGGAGAATGGAACATCGGTTACGACTGGGTGCTGCGCGCCGACCTCCCTACCGGCGTCAGCGTAGTTTGCTACGCTGACGACACGCTGGTACTGGCACAAGGGAGGTCACACGAGGCGGCGGCCGAAAACATGACACGCGGGGTTGCGATAGTCGTGGATAGGATCCGGCAATTGGGTCTCGAGGTGGCATTGCACAAGTCCGAGGCCATGTGTTTTCATGGGCCTCGGAATGCGCCACCGTCGGGATCGCTACTGACGGCAGGAGGGGTTTCCATCGGCGTCGGGTCGACGTTGAAGTACCTAGGACTCGTCATCGACAGCCGGTGGAACTTCGTGGAGCACTTCCGACGTTTGGCTCCCAAACTGGAACGGACAGGGGCTGCCTTCAAGCGGGTCTTGCCCAACCTGAGGGGTACAAACGCCTCCTGCCGGAGGCTATACGCGGGGGTCGTGCGGTCCATGGCCCTTTACGGGGCCCCGGTGTGGGCGCGTTCTTTAAGGCGGCAAGCCGCCCACTACCTGAACGCGCCCCAAAAGGTGATAGCCATAAGGCTAATCCGGGGGTACCGCACGATCTCCGGCGAGGCGGCTAGCCTCCTTGCCGGATTGCCGCCATGGAATCTGGAGGCGATAGTCCTCGCGTGCCTGCATGAATGGCGCGCGGAGGCACTACGTCGGGGGGAAACTCCGCTGCCGCGGCAAATTGCCGCTCAGCGGACAGACCTCCGGCGTGATATCATGGCGACATGGAGAGAGCGACTGTTGCAACCCCGTGCAGGGCACGCAACCATAGTGGCGATAAGTTCCCTCTTTGAGGAGTGGCTAGAGAGGCGCCACGGCGCCCTCACCTACCACCTGACGCAGATCCTCACCGGACACGGTTGTTTCGGGAGGTTCTTGCACCGAATCGGGCGGGAGGAAACGCCCGGGTGTTTCCACTGCGAGGATCGTCCGGAGGACACGGTGGAGCACACCGTAGAGGTCTGCCCCGCTTGGGCGGAGCACCGCCGTGTCCTTGTAGCGACGATTGGCGGCGGCGATCTCTCGCGTCCGGCCCTGGTTCAAGCCATGGTCCGGAGCGAGAGGGAATGGGAAGCCGTCACCACCTTCTGTGAAGCAGTCATGCTAGTGAAGGAGGTGGCGGGACGTGAGAGGGAAAGAACCTCACGTCCCAGCCGCCGCGGGAGACGCCCTGGGCGTCGGGGGTCACGTGGTGGCTCCCGGCCACCGTAGGCGCGGGCCTGTGGACGGCGAGTTATGGGCTAGCTCGCCGTCCGGCCGTCTTATGACGACAGGCCGTGTCGACGGCGCGTTCGTGTTCCACGCGCGCCTCAAAGAGATGTCAGCAACCGAGTAGGGGTCCGCATGGGCCGATGCCTGCCAGAGCTGCGGGACTGTTCGAAAGAGACACCGTGGCCCTGGAACACAAAGGGCAAAGAAGGAACATGGATGGGTTTTAGTCAGTACAAGTCTGACACTCTCTTCCGCTCCGCCCAGAGTGGGGGGGGGTCATATGATGATTTCCCATCCAAAAAAAAAAAAAAAAAAAGGTAGGGCTCGATAGAAAGCACTCAAAGCATTGTGCTGATGAATGGATTGAATAGTAGGAGTGGAGGTGTTTAAAGTAAAAATCTTACAAATACATGTATTTAAAAAAAAACTTGAAACTTTGACCTTTTGCCTAACGAGAAGGTTCCCAGGTACGGTCTAAAACAAAAAAATTATCGCAAAGACGGGGAGAACAAGTGCCTCGGCTATGTTAAGGGTCTATTTACACCCTTTATAAAGTACTAAGAACAGAAGGAGAAATTCAACACAAGGAAAAGCACAGATAAATAGTCACGTAAGCAAAAGAAGAAGATAGGTAAGCAGAGTTCAGACGCTTAGGTAAACAAACGCGCGAGGAGCATACAGTACTGAGACGAGAGATGAGTTTGAAACCATCAATAGAATTTCGTTATTTACACTTCTCGTCTCCGCTTAGCGTTAGTGGAAGCGTACGTCTAGTCACTAGACGCACGCTTTCGCTTTTCACAGTATAAATATATACAGTACTGTGACTCGGCCCTGTAATAATTGCCTATAGCCGGGCGGCACGTTCGCAAGCGGTAGTGTTGCCGCGCCTACAGTATTTTAATTTCATCTACTTAGTTGAGTTTCTTTCTAGTTTTGTGATTGTAAATATTATATTTTTTATTAAAAAACTGCTGTACCTTTTTGTGTTTTGATAAATCAATCCTTTGATGAAGGTATTTTTCCTGATCAACTTTGAAGGGCTATTATTATAAAACCAATGTTTAAGAAAAACTGACCCTAATATTATCGACCCATAGCTTCTATCTACGGCTTCAAATATTTTCGAAAAGGTTTTGCGAATGGGTGTACAGTTTTTATGAAGGATACAAAATCTTTGATGAAGGTCAAAATGGTTTTCGGAAACATCGATCAACAACCCTGGCTGTCTATAAATATATGTAACAAGTTGTAAATATTATAAATGATAAAAAAATATCCGGTTGGCATACTTTTGGTTACGACCAAGGCATATGACAAGGTGCAGTTAAAAATATTACTAGAAAAATCATACGGAATATGAATTCGTGGAACTACACATCAGTGGTTTGCATCCTCTTAGAACAATATGTAAAAATAGAACATTTCAACTGGGACCAAAAACAACTTATTCAAGTAAGGTCTGATAGGAAGACTATAAATGCATCAACGCCTCAGGGCAGAGTCATTGGTTGTCTCCTATTCATCATCTACATCAATGACCTTCCCAAAATTTTGGAAGAACTATGTGTGCTATTCGCAGACGATATTTCTTTACTTACCACATGCCAAACAAATAGTAATTTAAATAGATAAGATAAGATAAAGATTTATTTCTCACCACAATACATAGGTACAGTAGAGACCATAAGTGCAGTAGCAGTTTCACAAAACGATCGCATCAAAACAAGTCGCACTTACGACCTTTTTCCATAACAAACATTTTGCACACATACACGATCTCGTATATCGCACTCTTTCATAATTATCTAGTCAGAAAGAGTGCGATATAATCATCATTTGCCTTAGTGACAAGCCTGTCATGTCGCGACGGAGTATTAAGTTAGTGATATTTAATTTCAAACTAACAATTATGTGTCTATCTGGCTTAGCGGTTAACGCTATAGATAAAATGTCTCGCACGGTGTAGCCTGCGTTCGAATCCAAGTGACATTACACTTTTTGTGTTTTAATTATAAATGATACGTTAGACCCGATGAGATATGTTTTTCTAAATATTAGTTGGAACTTATTATTAACAAAAAAGATGAGGGTGAATGTGAAACAAAATAAACTTCTGGATTGAACAAAAGTAGTTAGTTATGACGTTGTTAGTTGGTGAACTTTGTCACGAGCGTTTGTGTTATTATTACGATTAGCGTATTGTTTGATTGTCTTTATTCAAGATTCAAGCTAATATTAGTATTGATGACAGGGCAAATATTGTCACTTCGCGTAAAAATGGGCTTAATATTTCTCAAATTTCAACTGAAACTGGCTTAAAATGTGTAAGTTATTTTAAAAAATTATAATTATTATGATAATAGTTGTGGTGTGTGATTTTCTTATTATTAAATAAATTGCTAGTTGCAAGTGTGTAATCATATTTTGTTTTTTTTTAGAAATTCTGTTAGCCGTTGGGTAAAGAGGTTTGAGGAAGAAGGTAGTCTGAAGAGTCGTCTAAGAAGTGAAAGGCCGCCGCTTATTAACCCGACTCAGCGACGTTTTATGGTGGAAGAATATGAAACAAATGGTTTCATTCCAACTATAATGTTTGCAGAGCAATTGGATACTACATTACAGACTGTTCGCCATGCAGTCCATGCTGAAGGTTTACATCATCGGAAGCCAGCTAAAAACCATTTTTGACACAAAAACACAGGGAGGAAAGACTACGTTTTGCTCGAGATTATTTACATTTTAACTGGGAGGTGACTGTATTTTCTGACGAGAAGACTTTCAAGTCTTGCCAAAAGGAAGACTTAATTTATGGCGAAAAAATAATAATACTTAATTTAATAAGTAGACCGGGTAACTAAATATTTAGTAATATTAACATAACCGTAAATAAAAAAAAAAAAAATTAAGAAATAAATTTTAAATTTAATGATCTTAAATTGGGGTTTAGTTTCAATATTCTTTTCGTCAAGAAAATGAACACTTAAGCTATAACCTCAATACATTCAATGTGACGTTACATAAAAAAAACACGTTCGTAAAGTCTAACTCATATATTAGTATTCAATGAACTCTGCTGAATACTGATACCTGTCCTGTAATAAGCGGGTATCAACAATTATTTTTGTGTTATTAGAATATCCTTTCCGTGTTATGTTATTCTTATTATCAATTGACTAAGTGGGTAACAAAAAATCTTATGAACGGTGATAAGAGAACTTTTTTTGCCTAGATAGGAATGTGACGTCACAATTCTCATAAAAGTTTGTTAATTTTATTAATAAATAAAACGAATAAACATTTTTGTTATCATTCAGCATGATTTTTTTATTTCCAACTTCCAACACCGAAAACATAAAATAAAAATCAATTAATGAGGTTAAATAATAATAAAATAACTATCTAATATTTAACTTCTTATAAAAAATAAGTAATAAGCATGACTACATTCTAAATAAACATAAATACCTAACGACTTTCTGCTTAAAATACAAATATTATTAAGGTTTCAAAGAAACAAAAAACAGCCACACATTGTAATAACATGGATTCGAACTTGGACTTCATTGATCGTGAACCCATGCTCAGCCCAAACATTTTTGAACTTAAGTCGACATTTGTTGTCATGGCAACAGGTGAAGAACGCCCACCACGGCATCAGCAACACCCACTCAGTGATGTTCATAAGGTGAGGACAGACTATTTGTAACAAGACATCGAGCCACTTGACACTTTGTTAAAACTTGATTTTGATTTGCTTTCATCGAGCAAAAACACGAGCGCTGGCAAATCGTACAACATGGAATGAGGTGCGTAGACTGAGGGGTCGTGCTGGTCGTTTCTTCTCCTAATTCGGTCAGTGTTTTTTTTTAATATAACTCATCAAGATAAATTGCAGCACACGCGACTTGCAAGTCCAACATATCAACGAAGAGTAAATGCCACACAGTAAGGACAGTCACTAAAGAACACCACCGGCTTACTCCTTTTGCTTCGTTCACGTTCATACATCTGGTCACTGCCACCTGACCTTTTTGAAGAACAATACTAATAAAGTTTGTCCTTCTGGGGTGTTCTCTTTCGGGTTTTGTTAGTCGCCTTTTACTCGTCCTCTCAACATGACCAAGCCATCCAAACATCTCATCATCATTTCATCTGCTCATCATTTCAACCGCAACCTTGCATTATATCATTCCTCAATTTATCAACCAATGTTACAATACGTGGAAATGCTCATATGAGTACTCACCTTAATCTACCTCAAAAACATGCTGTCCATTTCAAACCCAAAAAAGTATGTTGCATGAAGGTTGCAAGCTGCTTTGTATGCTAATAATGTTATATTAAAATACGTCACAATGCTAGAGTTATCATTAATTGATGTTCTACCGAATGCTCTTGGTTGACATCATTTGTCAAAGAACTTAAAACCTAAAAACGGTTTTACTTGAAAATAAATATTTATTTTTTCGTGGTTCATTTATAAGATTTTCACTTAAAATAATGGCATCAAGAATTTTCTTTTCGGCTGGTGAAAAGTCGTGCGTACAGAAACTAGTAGCAAAAAAATGTGCTTGGGCACGCCTAACCCAGCGAGCCCAAGCACATTTTTTCGCTGATGGGCTGCCCGACAACGTGGTATTTTGATGGAGCTTGTACTTTCGGACAAGTTTCTGTACGCACGACTTTTCACCAGCCGAAAAGAAAATTCTTACATACCAGTTACATCTGCTGAAAATGGAGGAGCAAAAGTGGCTGGTGAAGGCAGCAGAAGAAGCATACCAAAAGGCAAAACTCGAACGTTTGAGTGCCGCCCAGATACTTCGATTCAGCGAGGTTACAAGGGACGAGGCCGAAAAAATAAATTAAATTATTATTATACAAGCCAACTGGTTTTTATTTTATTTAAAAGTAGTATCACGTATAACAAATAACAAAATTATCTAAATTACACATTTATTGACAAGCAAAGGAAATTTTTCATTTTTATTCACGTAGGACTACGTTAGACTGGATCCAGTCTCTAGGTTAGTAAAACCCAACAACACTGCATGGCCTGGGAATCGAACCCATAACCTCACACCATGCAGTTGCGCTTATAACTAGTTGACCAACGAGAGAGCAAAAATATAAATATGAACATCACACAATTATAAACATACTAGCTGTTGCCCATGACCTTCGTCCGCGATTATTGAAAGCTGACAAGCTACATGGTTTGTTGAAGAAATAAGGCATCCGAAGTGGCTACGTCACTACCGTTATTATTCCATTTTTGCCAGGGATGATTGCCAAGGATGAATGACTGTGGTCGCGTGGCAATGTTTAATAAATTGTACCCTGCTGCCTCTAATCCGTCGCGGGTACATGGTGGTCTCTCCAACCCAGCGGTGATAAAAGAGCTCAGTAAGCTTCGAGCTTTTCTTCGCCAGTTCGCTCTATTAGAAGGTTCTGGTCGTCCAGAGTTTTTGAAATTCCACCCCCAAGAGGGTGAAATGGGGTGTTGAATTTTCTGTGAAACTTTTTATTCTCGGAATCGATTGATCTGGAAATTGGTGTACACACTCTTTAATTAAAATTATGAGACAATTATGTATCACAGTTTTTCAAAATTATCCCCCAACAGAGTCAAATAGAGCTTCGAAACTCACGTAGACAGGCCATGGCGCACAGTGTTGCGCAGGGCGTGCGGGGCACATTTACCAATTAGTAAGTAGGAGGAATATTTCTGAGGTAGTCGTGTCTGTGAATATATGTGAAAACCCGATTTTCGCGTTGGCTCGTGATACGCGACATTCATATTAAATATTATGTAAAAGTATTATGTCTATATAGATTCCTAATGAATCATTTGATTGTCGTCACCGGTGTCCAATCTCAAACAAGTTATAAGTAAGTACTTGTAAGAAAAACGCAAGTGTGTCTGTATAGCTCAAATAAAATAAAATACTTACATTAACTATTATTTATTACCTATTCAACTTTAAAAGTAAAAACTTATAAATCTTACATAACTATTATAAATGCTAAAGTTTCAATGGATAGATGTTTGTTACTCAATCGCCAGAACGGCTGAACAGATCTGGATGAAACTTGGTACTGAGATAGATTATAGTCTGGTATAGGACATATATAACTTATTATCTCAAAGTAAGATCCCGTTGGCATTTCCCGACCTCCACGAAGCCGCGGGCATAAACTAGTTGCCAATAAAGCGATAGTAGGGGGTGAATTACCCGTGTTACTACCAATCCTACTACCTGTAATAATACGGGTAATCCCATTGCCTTTGCGGTACTATCGCAGTTGTATAGATCTTAAATAGAAAGAGAAAGAAAAAAATACAAATTTAATGCAACCAAGTTGGGTGTAGCGCTCGCCGGCCGCTGTAGTGTGGCCAGTTTCTGTTATATTGCAATAATAAAATCAATCAAAAATCAAAACCAAAATCAAAATCAAAGCATTTATTTCAAGTAGGCCAGTTACAGGCACTTTTGAATTGTCGAAACAAAGGCAACAGTAAAATAAAGCTACAGTCCCAGTCACAAGGCACAAAAACTGTGAAAGTACTGTAGTTGCCCATTCCCTAACGTAGATCTCTATGGAGAAGAACGGGCAAGAAACTCCATGGACACTCTTTTAAATCAGAATACTTTAACAAAACCTTGGTTACATCATTCATTTTGAGATGGTACATTATGTGAGAACGATGCAGCAAGATGTGTACGTTAAAAGTGTCCATAGTAAAAACAATTCAAAAATAAAATAATTAATTCAAATAAGCCGTGGCAAATAAGAGATGACCAGTCACAACTGACAGCGCCCGTTCACGAACATGACGCATGTATCAGCACCATTCAACACCATTTCGAAGGGAACTAAATGATCCGACACACGCGCCACCATCAGCGAGACATTTGAGTGAGCATGACATACTCCTAACCGCCAGGGCACATTCAAGTCAAGAAAAGATGCAGGTTTCCAGCGAATGACAGCTTTCTAGTACATAGTACTCACACAATATGGGCTAGGCGGCTATATAATACAAAAGAGATTGAATCTATACAATGCAAAGATAGTTATACAATCTTCAGCAGCTCCAACAATACTATTTAATGCTATCAATTTAGGCGCCCCTGTTCTTGTGGAGCAGGACCGGCATTGAGCCAAGCATTTTTATCAGTGATATAATCGTCTAACTTGTAATCGAATTCTTATTCGCCGTTGCGTTAGGGGTTTAGCCGGCTGATCTTAGGTTTTTTTTTCAAATGATATGGGTAAGCATAGGTGTAAGCTAGGGCATCCCCATCAAATGAGTTACGTTATGTTAGAACTGGGACCAAAACGCGCTTAAAACATGAGCAGGCGGCTTGCTACTGTTAAACGGAGGAAGAGAAAGGCCGATATGAAACACACCATTATGTTGGGTGAACGAATCCAAAGAAATTCAAGGCTACTCGGTTCATCGTCCAACTGAATTCTTCCCTCAACTCTGGACGACCGGAACCTTCTAATAGAGCGAACTGGCGAAGAAAAGCTCGAAGCTTACTGAGCTCTTTTATCACCGCTGGGTTGAAGAGACCACCACCATGTACCCGCGACGGATTAGAGGCAGCAGGGTACAATTTATTAAACATTGCCACGCGACCACAGTCATTCATCCTTGGCAATCATCCCTGGCAAAAATGGAATAATAACGGTAGTGACGTAGCCACTTCGGATGCCTTATTTCTTCAACAAACCATGTAGCTTGTCAGCTTTCAATAATCGCGGACGAAGGTCATGGGCAACAGCTAGTATGTTTATAATTGTGTGATGTTCATATTTATATTTTTGATCTCTCGTTGGACAACTAGTTATAAGCGCCACTGCATGGTGTGAGGTTATGGGTTCGATTCCCAGGCCATGCAGTGTTGTTGGTCTAGAGACTGGATCCAGTCTAACGTAGTCCTACGTGAATAAAAATTAAAAATTTCCTTTGCTTGTCAATAAATGTGTAATTTAGATAATTTTGTTATTTGTTATACGTGATACTACTTTTAAATAAAATAAAAACCAGTTGGCTTGTATAATAATAATTTAATTTATTTTTTCGGCCTCGTCCCTTGTAACCTCGCTGAATCGAAGTAGCTGGGCGGCACTCAAACGTTCGAGTTTTGCCTTTTGGTATGCTTCTTCTGCTGCCTTCACCAGCCACTTTTGCTCCTCCATTTTCAGCAGATGTAACTGGTGCACATTTTTTCGCTGATGGGCTGCCCGACAACGTGCTATTTTGATGGAGCTTGTACTTGCGGACAAGTTTCTGTACGCACGACTTTTCACCAGCCAAAAAGAAAATTCTTGATGCCATTATTTTAAGGCGACTACATGAGCTAAAAGCATGTTTAACAAGGCCTTAAAGTATATGATCCCCTGCAGCAAAGAAAAGCAGAAAAATATATGATATTCTTCAGGATATGTGCTAGTACGATAGTGTTTTGAAAACATAATACTACAAATTTGATACGATAGAAAAAAATCACAAAGATGCCTCCAAACATTTCTATTCACGAGTAAAAACCATACTAATATACATGCAATCATTCTGATTTTTTGTGAAATTATTTTTCACGCAACATACTAACGTGATACTGTTTTAGTTTTTTAATCCAGTCTATAGATTTTTTGTAAATCGCATATTCATATCTCTGAGCAAAATACGTGCGCATGTGTGCGTAAACGCCTGTGTACCGACACTGCCGGCCGAGGCCTGATGCTATACGGACGTGTCGCTCGTTTTGCCGCATTTTTCGCCGCATTATTACGCCGAGATTGTTTACTGTTTGTATAATTTTATTCATAAATTCATTGTTTTATGTCTTCTTTCCGTAAATATTGTAGTTTCGTGTAAATATAAAATATTTTAACTTAAAATAGCGTAATAAATAAGGTACTTCTTGTCATTTGTAAATATGGGAAATGAAGTGAAACCCGTTACAACATATGAACTATATTTAGTAATAATAAAAACGTAAGAACATTTTATTATTACTAAATATTTATTTTTATAATAACAATATAAAACTATGAATTTTGAAAAAGTCCTTCTGGACGTTTGACGGACGGATGTCAGTTCGCATACAGTCAGTTATTTCGATCAGTAGCGTAACTGTTAAAATAGTCCATTTGGAAGAGGTACGGATTTGCAATCTTGGGTATCCGGGTTCGATTCCAGGAATATGATACTGTTTTTTCTTTTTGCTTTATGATCTGAAATACTACGGAGTATATTAATATAAAAATAAATATTCAATAATAACTAACTAAAAAAAAACATTTGAAATGTAATTATGTTTTACTGGAGAAAGTTGAAAATGTCGACACTGAAGTTATTGTCAATGCGTATGTACCTACAACTTTTCTAAGCTAGAACAGGCCAGGGGCTGTAGTCTCGACATAGACAGCGACAAAAATCGGTCGTTAAGTCATAACGATGTCAAATTTCTTTAATAGATTTTCAACTTTATTTCGAAACCTTAAGGTTGAAAATCTATTAAAGAAATTTGACATCGTTATGACTTAACGACCGATTTTTGTCGCTATGTATGTCGAGACTGCAGCCCCAGGCGCACTGCGCAGTATATGTATGAAGCTACAAGTACGCGGCGGGTCCGTCTTCAGGACTAGCCGCGCCGGCCTCATCGCCAGTTTATGCCGATCTCTCTTTGTACGGGAAATGTATACAGAGCGAGGCCATGTTTTAATGGAAATTTATAGCTTGGTGTGTCGCCGTGTGTACATCCTTGTACTATTTTGTATTCTGTGACTAGAATAACCAAAGTATAATTAAAAATAAGTAGATATACTTATTTATTTTTGTAAATAGATCATGAATACGGGTATGATTCAAAACTACACGCCACGCGCCTTTCGGTTTTTAAAAATGTTATGCTTTACTTTTCTTTCGGTTTTGTTGTCATGGGTGTCATTTTCATGGTTTTCGTGGTCGCTGATAACGAAAATGAGGTTAAAATTAAAATCCAAGATGGCGCCGACGAATATTTTCGGTTTTTTCGTCATGGGTGTCATTTTCATGGTTTTCGGGGTCGCTGATAACGAAAATATGGACAAAATTAAAATTCAAGATGGCGCCAACGAAAATTTTCAGTTTTGTCGTCATGGGTGTCATTTTCGTGCTTTTCGGGGTCGTTGATAAAGAAAATGAGGTCAAAATTAAAATTCAAGATGGCGCCAATTAAAATTTTCAGCTTTGTCGTCTTCATGGGTGTCATTTTCATGGTGACAAAAAAAAAATATTTTGTTTCTATGTTAATTTTGAACTTATTTTCGTTATCAGTGACCCCGAAAACCATGAAAATGATACCCATGACGTAAAAAGTAAAAAAACTTGTTGGTGCCATCGAATTTTCATTTTGACCTCATTTTCGCTATCAGCGACCCTAAAAACAACGAAAATGACACCCATGACGAAAAAAGCACAAAAATTTTCGTCAGCGCCATGTCGGATTTTCATTTTGACCTCATTTTCGTTATCAGCGACCCCGATAACCATGAAAATGACACCCATGACGACAAAGCTGAAAATTTTAATTGGCGCCATCTTGAATTTTAATTTTGACCTAATTTTCGTTATCAGCGATCCCGAAAACCATGAAAATGACACCCATGATGAAAAAATTTTCGTCTGCGCAATCTTGGATTTTCATTTTGACCTCATTTTCGTTATCAGCGACCCAGAAAAGCACGAAAATGACACCCATGACGTCATAACTGAAAATTTTTGTTGGCGCCATCTTGAATTTAAATTTTGACCTCATGTTCGTTATCAGCGACCCCTTAAACCATAGAAATGACACCCATGACGAAAAAACCGAAAAAAAGTAAAGCATAAAATGCAAACTAAAATAAAAAAAAATAAAGTGATTTTATCTTAATTATGCAAATAAGTCGACAAAATAAAAAGAAACACACGGCGGCACATGAAGCTGTACATTTCCAGTATAAATTACCCTCGCTTTGTATAGATTTTCTATACAATGAGAGATACCCATAAACTGGTTTTATACAGCTTGATCGGCCGTCGTGCGTTCCAAATACGATATCGACCATTACTCATTCTATCTCCTTCTCCCCTACATACTTTTTTTTTCTGCCCATGTCGAACTCGATAATCTTCGGCTTACCGGGCTCCCTACAAAACTTTTATTAGAACTCCTTACAAATAAAAATATTGGAATAAATGTTTTGATTTTAGTAGGCCAGTAACAGGCAGTTTTAAATTGTCGAAAAAAAGATAATAAAATGAAGCTACAGTCTGTGAAAGTACTGTAGTTGCCCATTCCAAAGTTACCAAAAATTATAAATAATATTGCGAAATCATAAATAGCGACTTTTGCTACGACACAATAAAGTTCAATTCAGGCCGCACAGCGCTAATTACCTACAGTTATATTCTCCTAGAAGCTGCCTCTCTTTATATTGCGTAACTCTTATCTTATACCTTCTGACTATGTTCCCTTTTAGGTACTGTACTTTTGTGAACAAATGACATTTCAAATAAACCTACGCTCGGTGTTTACTTAGTATTATTTTTTACAAACTATTTTTGGCTCAGTTCTTAACAAAACTTAGCGGGGGTGGGTGGCGGGTTCGAAAAATTGGCACACGTCTTGAGAGTTAATTGTTATAGGCGTCGTCGTTAGATGGCTTTCACGTCTATTGTGTAAATGTGTGCGTGCGTCACTCAAGGTCACTTAGCTCTAGTAATCCTCTTAAGTGAAAATCTTATAAATGAACCACGAAAAAATAAATATTTATTTTCAAGTAAAAGTTCTTTGACAAATGATGTCAACCAAGAGCATTCGGTAGAACATCAATTTATGATAACTCTAGCATTGTGACGTATTTTAATATAACATTTTTAGCATACAAAGCAGCTTGCAACCTTCATGCAACATACTTTTTTGGGTTTGAAATGGACAGCATGTTTTTGAGGTAGATTAAGGTGAGTACTCATATGAGCATTTCCACGTATTGTAACATTGGTTGATAAATTGAGGAATGATATAATGCAAGGTTGCGGTTGAAATGATGAGCAGATGAAATGATGATGAGATGTTTGGATGGCTTGGTCATGTTGAGAGGACGAGTAAAAGGCGACTAACAAAACCCGAAAGAGAACACCCCAGAAGGACAAACTTTATTAGTATTGTTCTTCAAAAAGGTCAGGTGGCAGTGACCAGATGTATGAACGTGAACGAAGCAAAAGGAGTAAGCCGGTGGTGTTCTTTAGTGACTGTCCTTACTGTGTGGCATTTACTCTTCGTTGATATGTTGGACTTGCAAGTCGCGTGTGCTGCAGTTTATCTTGATGAGTTATATTAAAAAAAAAACACTGACCGAATTAGGAGAAGAAACGACCAGCACGACCCCTCAGTCCACGCACCTCATTTCATGTTGTACGATTTGCCCGTGTTTTTGCTCGATGAAATGTTACAAGCAAATCAAAATCAAGTTTTAACAAAGTGTCAAGTGGCTCATGTCTTGTTACAAATGCAACTTCTAGCTAGTCTGTCCTCACCTTATGAACATCATTGAGTGGGTGTTGCTGATGCGGTGGTGGGCGTTCTTCACCTGTTGCCATGACAACAAATGTCGTTTTAAGTTCAAAAATGGACTTAAGTCGGCTTCTGGCATACGGGTGTATGTACCTATCGCAATCATTTAGGTACCTACTGTCAAATAATTATTATCAATGATCTCAAGACGACGCTGGAGGCGCACGCGCGGGCTCGCCGCATGGTAACCACGTTTTTGTGCGGACGCCAGGTAACAGAACAAGTTTATTACCTTGTGATTTTTCATGATACAGTTTTGAAATTTTGTACATAGATTCTTTACATAAAAATAATAGACACGTATAGAAACTAATGTTGTATATTAAGATAAGATTCCAACCCGGAAGCCTGACAATCAGTCTTACCAAGGGGTATCTTATTACCTAGTACTAACTGGGTTGTGGAGGTCATATAGGCAGTCACACCATGTAAAATACGGGTATTTAGTTGCATCCGGTTAGACGTGAAGCCGACCCTAACATAGTTGGGAAAAGGCTGGGCAGATGATGAGTCGTAATACAAAGTAGATGGTAGTGATGTTACGTCCTTCTGCCGATTACTCTGAAAATAGTAATGCTTAAAGATATTTCTCGTGATTGTTATATAGGTCTTAACCCTGTTGATAAGAATAAGAAATACTAAGAAGATTTCGCATTATTGAAGCCGTGTTCCCCTACTTGCTCATTACAACGATAAGGAGTTGACCCAATGACCCCTAATCCCTTAGAGTCAAGTCAGACTTGGCTATGATGTAGGGTACACAAACATTTTTTTGTTTTTTAATAAATCTTTGCTCCACACTAGGAATTTCTCCTGTATCGTAGATACGTTTACAAATATTTAAATTCACATACACAAACAGCCAGACCCGGAACAACTACTTGTAGACCATACAAATATTTGTTCCGTGCGGGAATCGAACCCGCCACACGAAACGCAGCAGTCAGTCGCTCAGCCACTGCGCCAACCGTGCCGTCAAACAAAAGTTTTTACGAGAAATTACGTCAAACCAACTTTGCGGCCGTTAATATCATGAATAAGTTGCATTCTTAAATATTACGGAACCCTTCACAGTGCGTGGTTAACTTGCACTTGGCCGTTTTTTGGGTCTTATTACATTACCATTAGGCATTTTGTTGTTTTATAATGTTTTTAACATATACTTATTAACACTATTCTAATAAAAATAATGTAGTGTTAGCTGCGTCTCCAATAGCTGTGTCTCCAACCTACACCCCACCAGAAAGCCTGGACCATATGACCGAGCCTATTTAAGTCAACGCGTAGCGTGGCTAAGGGCTCTTTCCCTTATTCGGCGGCGCGCTCTAACTATTCCCATCGGTTTTGTTCACTCGATCAATTTTGTAATTTGTTACTTAAAACTATAAATTTTGTGTTTTAACTTTTAATGTTTGTGTTTTGATAGATTACATTTGTTGTCCTGATAGTTATTTAATTTCAATTTCCTAAAAGTAGATTATTTATACTAGAGACCCGCCCAGGGGCTGCAGTCTCGACATACAAACGCACTGTCGATGTCAAATTTCTTTAATAGGTTTTCAACCTTAAGGTTTCGAAATAAAGTTGAAAATCTATTAAAGAAATTTGACATCGTTATGACTTAACGACCGATTTTTGTCGCTATGTATGTCGAGACTGCAGCCCCAGCTTTGTTGGCTGCAATGATGACAACTCGTAACGTCGATATCTCTGCACTAAATCTGGGTTTATTGTATTGTAATAAAAACTCCCGAAATAAATGCTATAAACGATGTGGAAACCGCATCGAAATCCATCGTGTCGTTTAAAGGAAGTAAGCAGTAGTTGGAAACGAATAGTGGGAGGCCGTTGCCCAGCAGCGGGACAGAGTAGGCTAATAAAAAAAAAAGCGGTACTTAACACAGTTTGAAGCAGTGGCGGATTTACCAGCAGGCTGAGTAGGCTTGAGCCTAGGGCGGCAGATTTTTGGGGTGGCAAATTTGGGGACCGATTTTTTTTTTTTGCTACCTCATAGAAATCAAAAAGATTTTGGCATGACGGTTTTCAGATGTTTGACAGACAGAAGTCTGCAACAAATTTTGCCGATGACGTTCCCCTCTCACTTGTCATTGCACATTCCGAGTAGCAATCTTCCATATTCTAGAGTAAAACAGCTAGTTCGTACATGATTGAGCTTTGATTAGCTCAAAAATATACCCAAAAATTATTTTACGTGCAATTTCAACGAAATTGTTGGATTGTAAAAATAATGTAGGACATGACAATTGGAGACGTAAGGGCGGCAAAAACTGTACAGCCTATGCCTTGAAACCTTGTAAATCCGGCACTGGTTTGAAGAGTTAACTGAAATGTAGAACAAAATAAAAAGTTAACAAAAGTTAACAAGCAGCTGGGAATCTACAAAGCCTACAAAGTTCAGACATTCGCAAACAATTGATTAATAAGAATCTATACAAAGGTAAAAAAAAATATTGTTGAATACTAAATTAAACAAGTGACTATTCTATGTAACTATTCTGAGCAAAAGATGTATAAATAAATGATTTGAAAACTATTGTAAAAATCTGATTCGAAAGAAGAGAGAAAATGAGATTGAGAATAGTTAGAGACATCCACATATTTGTGCCGTTTATGTACGTTTTCCTCAGAAACAATACGCTTTTTCGGGATGAAAGGTACCATATGTCCGTTTCTGTACACCTGACAACGTATATGCAAAATTTCAGGATGATCGGTTCAATGGTTTAGGCGTGAAAAGGTAACAAACAAACAAACTTACTTTCGCATTTATAATATTAGTAAAAAGTATGGAAATGGATAGTATGGATAATCAACGACGTGCTGAGTTCATAGGTTATCTTATCATATAGCTAGCCGCGCATGGGGAAATCCGATTTAATTTAAAACGAAAACAAACACTCAAATACCTAAACGTGTTGAATTACGTTTAAAAAAAATCGGAACAGAGTTTTTATAACTGGCTGGTATCTAAACTTTAATTACATATTTAAAATTTAAAAATAAACTTAAAATAATAGTAAAAATATGTACATACTTTCATATATAAAAGCAGAAAAGAATTGAAGGACATCAAAACCATCAGCATCTCTACAGGGTGTAACAGAAAGGGTATAGTCATATGAAAGGATATGCTGCAGACCATCAAACTGAACAACTTCCTCCATGGGTCCAATATCGTAAATGAGAAAAAATTATCGGCTGTCCCATTCTAAATTTCAATACCTACTCGACCCAAATGTATGGGACAGCTGATAATTTTTTCGGATTTACGATATTAGACCCATGGAGGAAGTTGTTCAGTTTGATGGTCTGCAGCATATCCTTTCATATGACTATACCCTTTCCTTTACACCCAGTATACGGGGATAATGCACCAGAATAAGTATGTACAAGCAATTGGTCCGATGGGATTCCCATCATGACGACCTTCCATACAAATTTGCTCCTGTAAAGCCCTTTTATGGCATGAATTTCATCAATCTGTCCTTACTGCTCTTCAAGACCACTAGGTTGTCTTGAAAAGATTGCTCTTAGCATTAAGACCGCCCATTGTGTCATCCTATGTGAAATGTTTTCTTTCTTTCGTCGGATGGTCAGGATTTATTCCATTAGACTCGGAAGATGTGTTTCGTGCAAGGAAAACACACAGGGAACAAATTACTAGAAATTACAATTTAACACTGGGCACAATGAATCGGGTACAATTCCGGGACGTCTTTCTTGACTTCACTGCGATCATACACTGAATGTCGTCCTTGCCGCGAGCTCAAAACTTCACAACTCTGTAGAAGTAGTATAGGTGTGGGTAGACTGGAACGTAGGTCGTGTGATGTTACCACTGGCGCTCTTGCGATACATTTTATGTCTGTACTAATGACCGGCTTCGAACTATCTATGGCTACCAATGCAATGGTATTGATTGTCAGTGAATTAATGAATGAATTTAAGAATTTTATTGAGAAAAACACGATTTTTTACTAACAATACAATTTATTTAATAGAAGAACACCAGATGGCGCGAACTTTGTTAGTTACAATCATTTTAATACACTCTTTTTCACTTTTATTTAGGCATTCGTTAAGGTATAGCAGTCTTACTGAATTAGGCCGCTCTTATCATTACAAAAAAAAAAAAAAAAACTTTCTCATAAACATATACAACATTATTTTTAGTATATGCGAACCCTGAATATAGTTTATTTAGAATAAGTAACTTAAAGTTGGACACCGAGCGAATGTATGTACCTATCGCAATAATTTAAGTACCTACTGCCAAATTATTATTATCAATGAGCTCAAGAAGACGCTGGAGGCGCGCGCTGCGTGGTGACCACGTTTTAGTGCGGACAAAATAGGTAACAGAACAAGCTTATAACTTTGTGATTTTTCATGATACAGAATTGAAATTTCGTACATAGATTCTTTACATTAAAATACTTGACACGTGTTTCAGGTTTCGCATATACTAAGACTAATGTTGTATACAATCTTTACCATACAAACCTAAAATAACAATAGAAATATGTGCATGTATCAAAATCAGAAAAGAATTACAGGGCGTCAAAATGGAATTGTATGTTCATCTATTGAATTTAATCTCGGAAATGTGAAGATCGTGGCAGTTGTTGACTGTACACCTCTTAGTGTATGTCACAAGGCTTATAGGATCCCCATTGCTGTGATAGTTAACTGCAAAATAAAACACTCTCATTACTTTATGCTTAGATAACGCCAATTAGATTAGTTAGCAAGACTTCGTAGATGGATGTTGACAATGATATAACTTGACAATCTTCGTCCCATCATCTGTCGACGTGACTGCAACATTATTATGTTATTGTGTTTAGATAAAATACCCATTAGCGGCGTGTGACCTGGCTAAATCCTCCTAGTGACCCAGTGCGGGTTGGCAGATGTCACATATCTTCGACTTTTTAGTTCTAGCCCGTGGATGATGATGATGAATTAAAGGTGTGGTCCTATTTAAGGAGGTACATTTCGTCCTCTCGTAAACCATGAATTTTCACACTGAAAAAAGTCGTTTCCTTTTTTACCTGACTGCCTAGGAAGGGTAAAAAAGGAGATGGGTGTTTCGCGCGTAACTTGTATGTTTCTTTGCTTTTTGTTCCAAATGGCTAAATGGATTTCAACGATTAAGGTATCATTAGATTCATTTCAAGAACCCAAGTGTATTTAGATAGGTGTAAAAACAAAATGGCGGATTTTTGTAAGTTGTTAATTTTTTTTTTCATCTAAACTGAAGGAGCAGGAACAAAATGAAGGAAATTACAACTAAACAATGTGTAACAGATTAAGCGCAATACCTCAGAGAACCCAATTAGAATATTAAATTATAAGTCTAAAACAACATCCGTAATTAAATAAATTTAAACCAAACCTAGTCTTTTTTTATAAAATAGTTATCCTTACTAAACGCAAAACGTATGTACATCAACATCCCTTCACACACACTCATGCAATGTTAGCGGCCGACGCGACACGCAAACTCTAGCGCCCGCCAGCTGACCATAGCTGTAGGCATTAGATGTGCTTTAGTTCAATGAACGATTTTACGTACCTAAACTGTCACAGGCTGATATTATGAATAACTTTTGATACTTCATTGAGTTTACCGTGTAATGATTGATAATTTTAAGTGAAATTATCAACACGAATCTAACACTTTAGGCTTGGTAACGGGGATGCATTTAAAACAGCGACTTTTTACCCGAACTACGAAACTAACGAAGGGCGAAGCGCCCGGACTTCGTGCGGCACACGCGGGTAAAAAATGTATCTCAGATGCGTAACTTTCGCGATATCAACTACCCCCTGATAAGTCGTGTTTAGGTACAGTTTATTGTTTGTACTACAAAAATATTCAAAGAGCCGCGTGTTTAAAAGATTCTTATCACTGTAAATATTATGATTTTGAATATAGAAGTAGGTACTTACAGAACTGGACTATTTACACTTTACACTTAGGTTATTAATTTGCACTATTTCTGCGATCCACTTTCATTAAAGTTTCAAAATGACCACCGCCTTGTTCGATGCACTTATTTGCAAGCTTTCTTAAATTGTATTTCAATTTTGTAAGCACTTCAGTATCACTTTTCACCGTCACAAATGCTTGTTCAATTTTTGTTATTTTTTCCTCGACACTTGTAGATCGACTGACGTCCACGAGCGATTTTATGCGACCCCACAAATAAAAGTCTAATGGTGCTAAGTCAGGCGATCTGGGAGGCCACGGCACAGGTCCTCCGCGACCTATCCAACGACTGCCATACTCCGCATCCAGATGCCTCAGTCGCTGAGTTGCAGCCAGCATCGTCCTGGCGCTAACACTGCAGCCAAAACGGTCATTGATCTCCCGACAAGCTAACGCTAAAGATAATGTCGCGTCCTCACCATCTCCGTGTATTGTATGTTGATACCGGAAAGCCATCGCGCGCAGAAACAAAAATGTCACGAAAGTAAATAAAAAACATCTACACTAGATCACTACCGACAGATGACTGGATTTTGTGCATTATTCGGCGGTAGCGGCGGCGTGTGTGTCGGCATTCCGCATAAACGTCAAAGAGGTTGCCGACAAATCTGATGACCAACTAAGTTTGGTCGTGCATTCAAATAAGTTACTTACTCATTGGAGATAAAGTTGGAATTCCTTTAAATTACCTCTTTATTTGACGCACACTATTTTTAATGTAAAATGCATTGATATTATTTACGTGTGTGTATAGCTATGAGCGAACTACAAATAATGTCGTGCGTTTTAGTAGCCCTTATGGCTCAGAGTTAAGGTTTCAATTTCCTTGAATTAAGGATTGTATTAATTTGTCATGATACTGTGTTTCTAATTTAAGTTATTTAAGATTTTTCCGTTAAAATTTAACAGCTATTTTTTATGACGGAAATCGATTCAGAAGCCGATTCTGAACCAACTACTTTCAGGAATTGCGTTTATTCTGTTACGCGTTGTACATATATATAAAGGTACATAATACAATATGTAGTTTGTTTTTTTGATATTTTTAATTAAATGTTACTTGTTACGTAGAGTGACGTAGTTTGATGTACAGAATGCTTGGTTGACGGCTTCGTGAAGGGTCTGATAACACCTTGTAGAATACTAGTATAATGAAGTGTATAAATATAGGTACCTTCTAGGTAATAGAGTAGGAAAACTTACATTTTTGTTCAATTTTTAACCATGCATTTGGGGCTGGAGTTGGTTTGCTACTGTTGCCGGCTGGCAACGGAGTGGCTACTCCTGAAATCATAAAAATAAAGTGGGATGCTTGATTGACGCCGCTTATATTTTAATTCCATGTATAAGGAGCAAGCCTGCCGTGCCTCGGAAAGCACGTTAAGCCGTTGGTCCCGGCTGTCATCTGTAGATCTTTGACAGTCGTTACAGGTAGTCAGTGGCCCAAAAAGTCTGACAACCAGTCTTACCAAAGGGTATCGTATTACCCAGTACTAACTGGGTTGTGGAGGTCAGATAGGCAGTCGCTCCATGTAAAATACTGGTATTCAGCTGCATCCGGTTAGACTGGAAGCCGACCCCAACATAGTTGGGAAAAGGCTAGGCAGATGATGATGTATAAGGAGCAAGCCTATTGCTATTAATCGGGCACATAACCGGATTATGTGGCCACTGCTGCGAAATTCCTAGAGGAAAAATCCAGTAAAATTTTACCCAACCTGGTAATCGAACCCGGAACTCTCTGCTCAGCAGCCACGCTTGCGGCGACTAGACCACCGAGGCAGTCTTACTCAAATTACGTTCATCAAATTGTAGGTTGGGTCAAAAGCTCTACGAGGTTATTGAAAAATTGGCCCTCAGGAAGAAAGAGAAGTAGATATAGAAGGAGTAGTCTTCTCCTTCTACAACGTTATTTTTAGTATATGCGAAACCTGAATATAGTTTGTTCAGTTTAAGTAACTTGTTCGATTCCAATAATTTTTAAAACATGTTCTATGTTGTCCCAAAAATATTTAAAAAGGTTACCAGTTGGACACCGAGCGACACTAAGTACCTATCGCAATCATTTAGGTACCTACTGCCAACTTATTATTATCGATGACCTCAGGACGACGCTGGAGGCGCGCGCGCGGCGGCACCGGGTGGTGACCACGTTTTAGTGCGGACAACCAGGTAACAGAACAAGCTTATAACTTTGTGATTTTTCATGATACAGTTTTGAAATGTTGTACATAGATTCTTTACATAAAAATAATAGACAAGTGTTTCAGGTTTCGCATATACTAAAACTAATGTTGTATATCTAGTTCTCTTCTCAAACCTTATCTCAATTTATGTGGGGAACGCGTAGCGTATGCATTTTTGGGGCGAAAAATCACGTTTTACGGTAGGACTCGATGGAATGCACTCAAAGCATTGTGCTGATGGATGGATTGAATAGTACGGGGGTCGTGGAGGTGTGTAAAGTAAAAATCTTATATTAAAAAAATTAATAAAAAAAAAAAAATTGTGAAAAAGTTGGAACTTTGAAAAGTTCTAATTTAGCATAGGCGCATTAGTTAAAGGTAAAAAAAAATAATCAAACTCACCATTAAGCTTGCTAGCCTGTTCATTATTAGTTGGCCGCGCGGAAACAAAAACGATCACATACAAAAACAGTATGAAATATAATTTCATGATAGCCATCACCGTGCGTGCGTAACAACAAATACTCTGACTGTGGCAATGCGATACAATTTATTGAACAATTCTTAGTTGTTGTCAAATCATTAGGCATGGCACAGGTCAAGCGTTAACATCGCAAAAGTTATCGCACATTATCGTTGGGGGTGACTAAGGGGTTTTCTGAAAACTTGATAGCTGATGCCGCGTTGACACGCGTGGTCTCGAATACCTACTCGGACGCAACTCGTATTGTGGCAACCAATAATCCGAGCGCACTCGGATGACGGCGGCGTCCGATCCGAGTAGACTCGGATCGCGTCCTAGCTAGTTCGGATACGAGTATGTGAAAATGGCGGATAATAAAAACAAACAAGCGTCTCGTACCAAAAAAAGTGGTCAGAGTGTGAAATAGCTAGATTTGTAGAAATGTACGAAGCAGAAAAAGTTCTCTGGAACGTAAGGTTAAAGGAATACAAAAATAAAGACGCCAGGAACGCGGCTGTGCAGCGTCTGATAAGAAGTTTTGATTTTGATATCACTGTCGACAATGTTAACAAAAAAAATCAACAACATTCGGTCGGAGCACCTATATCCAGGAAAAAAGCAAAAATTACAAATTCGATGCGCACTGGATCGGGTGCTGAAGAAATGTATGTACCTAAATCCGACTTTTTTGACGTTGACTGTGAAAAATAATTGTAGAATGAAGATAATGATGCTAGTGAACTATGACAATATCAACAGCTATCAAATCAAATCGTTTATTGCTATATCCATAATGTACACTTACAGGTGGTAAATAAAAAAATTTAAACAATTACCCGAGTAGGTACACACGTATGTAGCTTACTCGTACGAGTCCACGAACATACTCGGACCGTGTCAACGCGGCTTGAGCCACTCAACGGTCCGTTCGCAATTAGCAATATACTGTTGAGACTGTAGCTACCCACTAAAGTGTTTACACGTCTGCGTTGGCTGAACCGCTGAAGGCTAGGTCAGAGTTTTCCTATTTTGAAAGCAAGACTTTTTTCCTTTTTTGAAATGCATTATGACCACAGTCTGTCTAACTAATTATAAATGCGAAAGTAAGTTTGTTTGTTACCTTTTCACGCCTAAACCACTGAACCAATCATCCCGAAAGTTTGCATATACGTTGTCAGGTGTACAGAAACGGACTTAGGGTACCTTTCATCCCGTAAAAAGTACTGTTCCCGGAGAAAACAACAATAGCGTTCTTATGATAATAGATGGCGCCACGTGTCTTTCGAATCATGATTGAATTATAATAAAGAAACATTAGTAGGTAGCGCGAATTGATTGTCAAATTCTAAATTAACGCGAGCAAAGCCGCGGGCACAAGCTCTATAATGCTGACACCTAGAAGGTCAAGTCTAGGTTCTTTTATGGTTATTTTTATCTGTGATTTTACGTTACTTGTACTGTCACAATCATAGTGAACTTTAATTTCTTTACATTAAGGTTGTTTCTGGGATATATCAGTGAAAAGACTGTATTGGCAACAGTTATATCAGGTTGAACGGGAAATAAAATAAACTTTAAAAAATAAACGTTTATGTAACAAATGACGTAATTTATAAATCATTTAGTTCACGTAGAGTTTCCTAGTTTGATGTACAGAATTGTGGCGACACTTGGGGGAAGGCCTATGTCCAGCAGTGGACGTCTTTCGGCTGAAATGATGATGATGATGATGTACAGAATGCTTGGTTGATGGCTTCGTGAAGGGTCCGTTTACACCTTGTATTATTATTATTTATCATTTATTTCTCTTCATAAAGCTGGCTTAAAGTTAATGTGTACAAAACATGTGTCAGCTGTATTCCACCTTTGTGAGAGACTGGTGCCTGATGAAGGTTTTTGGGAAAAAAACCTCCATTAGGCACCAGTCTCAGTACAAGTACCCAGTACAGGTCTCACAGGTCCACCTGTGTTACAGGTCACCAGGCTTCCACGGCTAGAATTAGCTTTTACAGAGATACGTGTGAGAGTAGGAGTTAAACAATATACAAAACAAATTAGACGTTAAACATAGGTATGATGGAGACGTTGCAATTACAATATTATGCAATCTACTACATTTCGAAAAAAAAATGAGATAAGTACACACGGCGTAATACATATTTATAAAGCTATCCATTTTGATTTTACCCTCAATTATACAGAAACTCAAACTGGAAATAGCTAGATATGACGTCGTGAGTACCTAATGTATGATCCTCACTGATTTTGATGTGAAACATCTATAGCCGCACGTAAAACCGATTTCTGGCGTGGCGACGCATGCCGTGGCGACACGTCGCCACGCTACTTGATGGTACATATATACAGTCTATATGCAGTAGTGTGTACGGTGCGTCACCTGCTGGATGTATTAATTAATTAATTAATTACGTTTCTCCAAGAAGAATTTCAATTGCAAATTAATAACAATCCAAGAGAACCTACCACCAGATACGGAACAACAATAGATGCTGTATTTATTAGAAATCTTGATAATGTTATGTCCAATACTTTTGTAACATACTTCAGTTACCATCGACCAATTGTCACAGTAATACCGTCCTCAGAGGCAACATCGAATATAACTATTACCGAAGTCACTGATTAAACGAATTAAGTAGTCACGATTTGAAATAAATTCGTAAATTTTTGTATTTAATGAAAATAAATGTTTATTCAATAAATAGTCATCGTTATCTGGAAAAAAAATCGTAATATTTTATTTTATCATTATGACATATTTAGTTCCTATCACAATCTGTTCTTTTCTGCATATTACTTTTACAAAATAATGTCGACGTTTCACATCTGCCAGGCGTCCCGTGACGGCTCACATTTTTTTTTTAGTATAAACAATAACATTTTCATATTGTACAAAATAATATACCTATTTATGAATAGTTTCCAATACCTATTAGAATTCAATTTATAAAACCACAAAAAAACATCTTTATATTAAATTGTTACTTAGGGTTAAGGTTATAAGGTATATCTTTTCATACACGAAATATGTTAAGAGTAACTTCTATAAGTCACCATAGAAACAAAAAAAAAAAAATTATCTTACGAAATTTTATTATTCTAAATTTTTTTTGAGACTTTTTGCATAAAACCTTTACTCCCATATTCTAACAATGACAATAGGTAAATACGGAGTAGTAAACTAGCGTAATGGATGTTCAAAAATAAGGAGCCAGTATTTATTTTGTGGGTTAAGTAATTTTAAATAATTTATTTTTTTTATAAAAATATACTCAGAAAAAAAAACAATCCCTTGAAATGGCTTTATTATAGCTGTTAGATGATTCTCTGAAAATATTTCGTGTATGAATATTTAGACCTTATATGTAAAAAAAAAAATGGATCGGTAGAAATGGATATAAATGAGTATTTATTTACCCAAAGTTCGGATATTTACCGGTGTAACCGGTGTATGCGGCTGTAAAATAGTAGGTCCGAATAAGTCGCTCACAGGTTTGAAGACGCAGTGCTCCCCCCTGAGATCACATACCTTTACAGCGTCATAAGGCTCGGATCTGTTAACCTCCTTACAGCCGTGTGTTGTGCAATTATTATAAATAGTTACCATTGAAAGATATTGGAACTGCATTTCATCGCGACGGGGCGGTCGAGTTACTGAGGGAAAAAAAGACAAGCATTTATGAGAGGCAACGGTTTTTCAATTGTTTTTTTGGTCTAGTGGTCGCCAGCGCGACTGCTTAGCATGTGGTCCTGGGTTGGATTCTCAGGTCAGACAGTGTTAATTAGGCTTTACATCAGGGATTCCTCTAAAGCAGCAGTCTGCATTTGAGCCTGGTTATTGGCAATAGGCTTGGCCACTATTACATGGTTCTTTAACATAACTGGCGAAATATGGGTGTAAGTAAGGGCTATACATCCTTAGCCTAACCCTTTGGAGACTTTGTGATGTTATGTTCAAACTGCTTAAGTTAGACTGCAGTTGTATTATACTATCACTAGCTGTTGCCCGCGACCTTCGTCCACGTGAAATTTTATAGCCCATAACCTTCCTCGATAAATGGGCTATCCAACACTAAAAGAATTTTTCAAATCGAACCAGTAGTTCCTGAGATTAGCGCGTTCAACCAAACAAACAAACTCTTCAGCTTTATGATATTATATATAAGTATAGATAAAACAGCAGTTACAAAGTTTAAAAAATGACATTTTCTTGTCTGCTTTAGCTGACGGTGGCGTATTAGGCATGTTTTTAGTTTGTCGGCTATATCCGACCGCGGTGCTCAAAAGGTTAAACAGAAAAGCGATAAAAGATACAGATCACTAAAAGCCAAAGGTTACAGTCGAACTTCACAACATTTTTAGTGCTGTTAATTCAAATTTAAATTATTTATTAATAATCATTTACATAGCAATTTGAACGGTGATCCCCAAACTAGACGTTAGCCTGTATCTTGGGGATCAGAGTTGTACATTTTCGTTTTATTATCCAAAAAGGTCGTATACGGTGATTATTAACAAAACTAATTGTAGGTGATAGTACCCTGAAGAATTACCTACTATTTCATTTTTCAAGATCATAATGATATTTGAGGCCATCGCAAACTTAAAGCATTGTATTTATACTTCTAGTGATTACAATTCTGTAAATAGTTATGTGGCAAGTTACCCGTCAATGGGTTCTACTCAAGTTATAATTTTGTGTTTTAGGTACAATACTTATTTGCATTGATGCCCACAATATCATACATTATTTTAAAAATGTAATAAAATGGTGGAAGTAAGGCAAGCCAGGCTCCGTGCTTAAATATTAAAACCCGTTTGAACGCTTTCCCCTCAACACAGATGAAAATATTACAGATTGGCTTTTGTAAAAGTGACACGTGATAATACCGTTCTCTAATTTAACGTTATTTCGGAAATATTATTATTCTGGGATTTTTTATGGAGGTATTATTCTATGTTACTTACTTCTTTGAAGTTTACTCAAATGAACTCTATTAGAATTAGGCTTGTTTTATAACAGATCATAGTACCTTGTTCTTGTGTTGTCCACAAGTAGCTCCCATCTGCCATCGGCTTGCTGGTGCTTCCCACAGCTGGCCCTGTAATTATTACAGAATGTCAGTCAGGCAACTTCTGAAATAAGTAACACAAAAAAAAACACCGGCCTCCACAAAAAGTACAAAATAGCTTTAGCTTCGTAAGTCAATGACTTTTGTATACTTCGTTATTTTTTTTTGCCACCGCACCCACAAGCTGGCTGGCTGTGTTATTGCCGCTCTAAAGTTTTAGGAAGTGATGTTGTTAATGATGCCGTCACGTTGTACAAAGGTTGCGCTGACGTTTAGTTTCGGGGTCAGCAGTATAGGGATATAAAGACAAGCTGAAAAGCGCAGGCCACACCGCCAGCCGGCGGGCGGGCGAGCGAGCTAGTGGGCGAAGCGAGGCAACGGAAACTATACTCGGGTATGGACTACACTCGAGTAAGATATGACGAGCTAAACTATGTGGGTTCACATCGAACACTACGGACGGACGGGCGAGCGAGGGGGCGGGTGGGAGAGCGAGGGGAGCTTTCCGTCTCATTCCGGCTCACACCGGGCGACGTAAACGAATAGCATCTCTGGCATCGTCGAATATTTCGTTCACATCGTTTGTATCGCTGACGTAGCTTAGTTCGGTAGTTCGCGGTGTGAACCAAAGTATGAAGAGAGGTGAAACGCTGCCCGACCGGCCTTGGTCGCTCGCTGGCTAGCTAGCTGGCGGTGTGGGCTGCGCTTAAAGTTCTACATCCCCAATAATCCCCATAGAAGATCCTCCGACCAAACGGGTGTTGTATCTGGTGACCTACTGCCCGACAGCTGTTGACTGTGACATATAAAATTTCAACGAATATAAATAGAACGAGGTACTACTTCTACTAGATACTGAACTTAGTCAAGATAAGAAAGATCTAAGGGGATGTAAGTATAATCAGGGTTAGTTTTCAATAACCAGTCAAGTTTAAAAAAAAAGATCTCTGTAATGGACCGTAATTAAGTGCTTAATTCTAATCAAATACAAATAAAAAGTAATGTTGATAATGTAAATCTTAAATCTAGGTTATTGATCTGAATTCTGTTATGATTTCCAGAGGTTTTGTTAACAAACTTTTTTTTTTTAAATTGTTTATACATTTTATCGATTCTGAATCATATTCTGAATTTGGCTGGTCTTGGAAACTAACCCTTTTTACAAAATACCTAAAAACAATATTAAAATAAACTTACAATCATCAGTAGTTGCAGCCGTGGTCGGCTCGTCAACGTTGTCAATAGCCGCCCGCGCTGAAGCGAAAGCAAACAATAAAAACAAAATGAATAATATTCTGAGGGCGTCCATCTTGTACATGCGCACTGCAAGAAATACTTTCAATAATGTCAATTGCGAAGTTTCGTTTATTATACTTTTGAAAAGGAATAAAAATTCAACAAACACGAACCTTGAACCTGAGGGGTTATCCAAACACTAAACTAATATACTGAAGTAGGTACGTATGGGAGATGAATAAAAATCGTGGCTTAACTTGCTTTGTTTATCTAAGTCCACTCACGTACACATAATACACAGGGTGTAAACAGATCCTTCACATAGCCGTCAACCAAGCATTCTGTACATTAAACTATGTAACTTTACGCAAAAATTATTGCTGAGAAACGACTTTTTTTTTGGGTGAAAAATCACATATTAAGGTAGGGCTCGATGGAAAGCACTCAAAGCATTGTGCTGATGGATGGATTGAATAGTAGGAGTGGAGGTGTTTAAAGTAAAATCTTACATTAAAAACATGTATTTAAAAAAAAACTTGGAACTTTGACCTTTTGCCTAACGAGAAGGTTCCCAGGTACGGTCTAGAACAAAAAAATGATCGCAAATACGGGGAGAACAAGTGCCTCGGCTATGTTAAGGGTCTATTTACACCCTTTATAAAGTTCTAAGAACAGAAGAAGAAATTCAACACAAGGAAAAGCACAGATAAATAGTCACGTAAGCAAAAGAAGAAGATAGGTAAGCAGAGTTCATACGCTTAGGTAAACAAGCGCGCGAGGTGCATACAGTACTGAGACGAGAGATGAATTTGAAACCATCAATAGAATTTCGTTATTTACACTTCTCGTCTCCGCTTAGCGTTAGTGGAAGCGTACGTCTAGTCACTAGACGCACGCTTTCGCTTTTCACAGTATAAATATATACAGTACTGTGACTCGGCCCTGTCCTTGAAATAATTGCCCATAGCCGGGCGGCATGTTCGCAAGCGGTAGTGTTGCCGCGCCTACAGTATTTTAATTTCATCTACTTGGTTGAGTTTCTTTCTAGTTTTGTGATTGTAAATATTATATTTTTTATTAAAAAACTGCTGTACCTTTTTGTGTTTTCCAAACGCAAATCAGTTATGTATGGCGTTCCACAAGGGAGTGTCCTGGGCCCTCTGCTATTCATAATTTATATTAACGACCTTCCAAATGTATATAATAACCCGATGTCACTTTTTGACGATGATAGCACAGTAATGATTAAATGCATAGATGATCAAAATTATGAAGATGAAATAAATAACACAATTGATTCCATTACTACGTGGCTAAGTAATAACAATCTTAAAATAAACATCGATAAAACAAAATTAATGATATTCAGTCAGCGTTTGAACTTTAATAATAACCTGAATATACATAACAATAACAAACAGATAAGTAAAGTGGATGTAAGTAAGTTCCTAGGGCTCACAATAGATAAAAAAAATAAACTGGAAACCACATTTAGAAGAGTTAAGCAAGCGACTGAGTAAATCAGCCTATATGCTCTGCAAAATCGGTCCTGTTCTGGGTGTGGATGCAAAGCTCACGGCATATCATGGCATAGTTGGTCCTCTTCTGAGATTTGGTGTTATCTTCTGGGGAAACTCAAGCCTTAAAGAGTTAATATTCAGATCACAGAAGAGGTGTATTAGAACCATGTTCGGCTTAAAAACAACTGACTCATGCAAGCCATTCTTTGTAAAATATAAAATTTTTACTCTCCCATCACTCTATATCTTTGAAATTGCGATGTTCGTGAAATCAAACCCGCATCTGTTTAAGAAACAATCAGATGTGGATAACCGTAACCGGCGCGATAAATATAAGCACAGATTATGTGTGAAACCATCCAATACCGCACTAATGCGTAAAAGTGTTTTCTGTATGGCACCACGTTTATTTAACCACCTTCCACAGGCACTCAGGGATATAACTGTTACTAACTTATTTAAAAAAAAAAAAACACTAAAAGAGTATTTAGCAGCCAAATGTTTCTACAGTATTGCTGAGTTTGTAATGGAGAAAACATGCTAATTCTTATCTAATTCTAAGGTGGGGGCGAAGTTTGAATCTGTTGACTGTTTTTATTATAATTCAAATGTAATTTATTGCAATCTTTGACAAATGAATTTCAATTAATTGTATTTTTTTTTTATATGTTTTATTAATCAATAATTTTATAATTGATCAAATGTTATTATAATACATATTTGTACGCCGTAAAGGTATAACATGACTGTGATCTTTTCTGTAATGTACTTAACATCTTGCATGCTTTGTGTGTGCATACTCATGTTTCTGACAAATAAATGAACTCTGAACTCTGAATAAGTATTTACAGAATTGTAATCACTAGAAGTATAAATGTTACGGTAAGTATGATAAATTAAAAATTATTAATAACAACAACATATTAATAACAACATAACATATTAATTATTCAACATTATTAATAATTACTTCATGATATGGTAAATGTGAATATAAAATTGAACTTCACCACTTTTAGCAGTTGTTATTAATAATTCACTACGCTCGTCGGTAAAGTAATAAAATGAGACTCAAAGTTATTTGTCCAGTAGGTTTTTTTTTATACCACAGTTATTGTGCCTTACATGCAATATCGTTTATTCATAAGATCCAAGAGCGAGTATAGTGAGCTCGAGACTTATGGCAGCCCGACTCAGACAGGTTAGGTTCGAATGGGATGGCGGGGTTCAGTGAGCGAACTAAGACCCCGCCATCCCCTTCGTGTTAGGTTACTTTAAACACCCTGTAAACAGAAATGGGAGCCCCGCGCAGCGGGGCTACGTCGACTACGCCTTATCTACAATCTAGTGGTTAATAAGCTTGTTTTATTTTTTTCTGTGTCCTTGAATTATCACACTGATGGTATTGAACAACTAGTAACTCAAATTTGTATTTTCAAGTTGCCGTTTTAAACATTTGTATTCGCCCACGGTTTGTCGCCCACTTAGTATTTCAGTAGCCCTTTTTCATTATTTTTGACACCTATAATTTTAACTTATTTTCGCTCATTATAAACTACCCAAATCCAACAATAATTATTATTTTATTTTGCAAAAAGATTTTTGTAGCTCTTAGAATTGCAGAAAACGAGCATTTTTCTGCATTTACAGCGTTTATTTATTACATTTACCGGTACTTAGGTTCCATTATTTATAATCACAGATAAATGTGATTAATTTCTTACTTTTACCTCGATTTTCGGTAATTATTAAGAATAATGGATTATAATTAATAATTTTCAATTAATCACAGTTACCGTAACATAAATACAATCCTCTAAGTTTGTGATGGCGTCAAATATCATTATGATCTTATGAAATGAAATAGAAGGTAATTCTTTAGGGTAAAAACTTAAGCAGTTTGAACATAACCAGGCTCAAATTCAGACTGCTGCTTTAGAGGAATTCCTGATGTAACGACTACTGTACCAACGATAAAATAATTATTGCAATTGAAAAACCGTTGCCTCTCGTATTTATGCTTGTCTTTTTTCCATCAGTAACTGAACGGTATGAAGAAGCTCATTCCGGTGATGAGATGTATATGTTGTCTTATTCTTTAATTATAACTATTTATCATAATTGCACAACACACGGCTGTAAGGAGGTAAACAGGACCACGCCTTATGAGGCTAATGAGATATGTGATCTCAGGGGGGAGCACTGCGTCTTCGAACCTGTGAGTGACTATTTCGCACGTACTAAGTGATGGGCACTTACCCGGTAAATTTCCGAACTTTGGGTAAGTAAATACTCATTTATATCAATTTTTAACTTACAATATCGGGTAACAATTTAAAATACAAGGTGTAAACAGACCCTTCACATATCCGTCAACCAAGCATTCTGTACATCAAACTAAGTAATCCTACGCTAAAATTATTGCTGGGATATGACTTTTTTTTGGGGTGAAAATTCACGTTTTACGGTAAGGACCATGTGATAGTGGGCGAGACTATTGCCACTAACCAGGCTCAAATCCAGCTCTGCTTGAGAGGAATTCCTGATGTAAAGCCCAATAACACTTTGTCTGACCAGGGGGGTTACTATGACGTCTTAAAGCTCCCCTTCCCCCCGGACCTCTGAGCAGTTCAGACGTGTTTCTAAAGAGACCTTATATAATTTATTCAATTTATAATAATTTAATTCAAAAATCAAAAATATTTAATCAGTGTACAAAAATAGGAGTGCATAAACATACGAGAGATCGTCGCGCCGCGCCAAACAGTCACCAACGTCCAATAACGCTGCGCGTGAGTCACAAAAACAACAATAGCTTACTACTAATGACCCCGCCCCTGTCCGTAAACCACCACAACTTAATTAATGAACTCTGCACGTAAAAGGTGCAGACAGAGACGGACATTCTTGCGGGAGGAAGATAGTCAGGGGTCAAGTTATACTGGACGGAAAGCTGTTTTCTTCGAATCTGTCGATAGCGCCCACTCTTACCTGAGCCACCACTACTTATTAGAAGATCTACGTGTTCTTATCCCTTCGCAACGTATGAGCGCCTGGTACTTTTTGGGAAGTAAAATACATAGTCCGTAAATATGCCCCTTCAACGCTCGCCACCACCGCCTACTCCAAAGGCTCAGCCGCCGACCACGCCGCTCTTCAGTACACCGCAACCAACTCTATTCACTCATCAGAACCGAGTCTAAATGTCAACTTAGATTCGCCAAATAATAATATGTCACCAGCCATAACCTTCCGCAATGCGAAGCGCCTACGCTTAGAAGGTGACGAGGAATTTAGCCTGTCCGCGACTATGTTAGAAATAAAAGAAATGTTTCGTGAATTCAAACAACAACAAGAGGATAAGTTCAATAAGCTGTACTCTATGGTGAACGACATTCGGGACACCGTTGACGTCATGGCTGCAAAATTCAACGAAATAACTTCGCGAGTTGAGTTATTGGAATCCGAGCGAAAGGAAAATTTGTCCTACATCCATAAGTTGGAGGTAAAACTCGAAAATTTTGAGCAGAGTTCCAGGTCCTCCTGTCTAGAGATACGTAATATCCCTGTGATTAAATCTGAAACAAAGACATCTTTATTGAAAACTGTGACGGATACGGGCAATCTCATCAACTTGCAAATTAAACCTCATGAAATTAAAGATGTTTTCCGTGTCCAAACAAAAGATCCAGCTAACAAAACCATCATAGTCGATTTTACATCAGTCCTACGCAGGAACGAATTTTTGGAAAACTTCCGTAAGCACAACAGGAACTCTTTCAAATTGACAACGGAGCATCTTAAAATTAGTGGCCCTACCAAACCAATCTTTGTCTCTGAAAATCTAATACCAAGAAAAAAGAGACTATACTTCTTGGCACGTGAGGCGGCTAGAAGCAACGACTATAAATTCTGCTGGATTAAACACGGCAAGATCTTCGTCCGCGAGAGAGAGGGTTACAAACACTTCGAAGTTAAGACTGATGCTGACCTTTCTACTGTTTTGAAGTCCGCATGACCGATTTCGTATTATCTAACTAAACTGGGTAGTTTAGCTTTGCCGTTTTCTGTTTATTATTGGTTTCTGTTCCATATATTTCTCTATTATGTTTATTACCTGTATCTCCTAATGTTAATATTATTTAATTCCATCATTTTAATTAGCAACCAATTTATCACAATTTTATTACGCAACACACAACTCCTTTACTACACTCTGAAATTAATACTACATTTCATATACCGCAAGTTTTGCAATTTCACGTCACATAATTTCGATCGTTTCTGTAATAGAAAATTACCTAATCCTGAAGGAATTTCATACATAACTAAGTTTGTTCGTGATAAATTTAAATCCATACCCTGCACAGACATCAGCCTAGAGCTGACCCTACAAAGAATTGCCTTTTTATGTTCATATAATCATTATGGATGATCTAAACTCAATTAATATCGAGATCGAAAAACTTTCTGTCTCAGAATGTTTTATCTGCTCTCCGGAGGCAAGTGTTAAGTATCTGAATAAACCAGAATGTACACTTAAAATTTTGCATGTTAATATTCGAAGTATCAAGTGTAACTTTGACAATCTAACGTTGTTATTAGGCAGATTGAGTTATACACTGGATATTATTTTGTTGTCTGAATGTTGGCTGAGCAAATGTCCAAATATTCCCCCTCTATCAGGCTACAATACTTGTACCACTTCTTTTAAAAACCAAAATGATGGAGTAGTTGCCTACGTCAGAAAGGATTTACAATACTCTTTTGAGACTCCCTTGGTTAATGATGCAAATTGTCTGTTACTGAAATTCTCTGACAAGCTCGCTATTGTCGCAGTATACAGATCACCCTCGATTAAAGACCTCAATCCCTTTCTCAGCAGTCTAGATATGTTGCTCCACCACTTAAGAAAATTCAAAACTGTCTCACTTATCGGTGATATAAATATTAACATTGCACCTACGAGCGTGGATCTAAATTGTGATGAATATTTAAACATTACTGCATCACACGCTATGCTTCCTGCACATTCTTTCCCCACCAGGCTTGCTAATTGTCTAGACCATGTATTGCTGAAGTCAACTCATACTGCCACAACATTAGTACTAGAATGTGATATAACTGACCATTCTCCAGTTGTACTGTTTTGCAATCCTAATATCGCAATAAATACAAAAAAACTTTCAGTAAAAACGAAAATTGATATTGCAAAAGTAAAATCGGACATCGAAAAGGCAGACTTTACTCAAATACTAAATTCAAATAACCCAAATTTTGCTGCCGAAAGTATAGTATCTCTACTATCCTCTTCAGTAAATATCCACACAATTTCCTCGGTCATTCCTAGTAGAAGGCGCATCATCAAGCCATGGATCACTCCTGGCCTCCTCAGATGTATTCGACAAAGAGACAAATTACATAAAACCTTCAAGAAACACCCAGTAAACGACACTCATAAAACTACCTATCTTCGCTATCGAACTTTCTGCAATAATTTACTGAAGAAGCTCAAACGCGAATATGAAAAGTCAGAATTTCAGAAGGCCGGCAGAAACCCAAAGGCAACCTGGAAAGTTATTAAAGAAATATCCCATTTGGACAAGGGAAAAACTTTTTCTTCAGAGTTACTGAAATGTGAGGACGACCCACTTCGCGCTGTTAATCTGGTAAACCGTTACTTTGCGAATGTGGGCAGTACCCTTGCATCCAAGTTCCCGAATTCTCCATCCCAAAGTAGCTGTCCAGACCTTCACGTTTTGCAACAGGTGACCAGCTCCTCCATGACAGCCCCGTTGGAATCGATGGTCATGTACGACGTCGATGACACCGAAATTGAAAGCATTATTTTAACCCTCAAAGATGAATGCGCTGTTGGTTATGATGGAATCCCATCCACAATAATCAAGGCCACAAAAGATACAATTATCCCTCTTCTTGTCCACATTTTTAATCTTTCTCTCTCCACTGGTATTTTTCCGGATGTCTTCAAAACTGCCATAGTTCACCCTATATACAAGGGAGGAGACAAGGATCTTGTTTCTAATTACAGGCCTATATCCGTCCTTTCAACCATCTCAAAAATCTTCGAGAAACTTATCAACGTCAGGCTTGTGAAATTCTTAACTAAATTCAACATCCTGGCCGATAATCAATATGGGTTCAGAGCGGGAAAATCAACAGAAGACGCTACCCTGGAGCTTACTAGTACAATAGTCGCACACCTTAACAATAAGCAGAAGTGTCTTGGTGTCTTCCTAGACCTCTCGAAGGCGTTCGACACCGTTTCTGTCCCCATATTGATTGATAAGCTGGAACAGATTGGCATACGTGGCATTGCCCTCGAAGTCTTTCGTAGCTACCTATCGGGTCGTAAACAGGTTGTGAAGGTTGGATCGTTTGTAAGTGATGAAGAATATTTGTTTTATGGGGTTCCCCAGGGTAGTGTCCTAGGACCAACCCTCTTCCTCATATATGTCAATGAGCTGTGTCGGTTGTCTCTTCCGAACACAAAAATTATTACATATGCGGATGACACAGCTCTTATAACTCATGGCAAGGACTGGTCTGAGACTCGTGAAAGGGCAGAATTGGCACTGAGGATGGTAATGATGTGGTTAACTTCGAATCTGCTCACGCTCAACATCTCCAAGACTAAGTTCATCTCCTTCACCCCGAGTGTCCTTAGTCAACCACCTTCGTCGTTTGAAATCAGGAGTCATGTGTGTGCTAGCCCAGTGGCCACCACCTGTAGCTGTCCTCTAATAGAACGGTCCGATAGCATAAAATACCTTGGTGTTATATTGGACAATCTTTTGACATGGAAAAAACAGATTAACTCAGTTGTGATTCGAGTCAGAAGATTGATTTACATATTCAAAAGACTTCGAGCGGCTGCTGATTTCCGGTGCCTTAGAATGGTCTACTTTGCCCTTGTTCAATCAGTCCTAAGTTACTGCATTACCACGTGGGGGGGGACGCACAAGACATCCATGCTGCGGCTAGAGAGGGCACAGAGAGCAGTTTTGAAAGTTCTCGCTAAAAAACCGATTAGGTTTCCCACTACTGAGTTATACTCAATATGCGAGGTCCTCTCAGTGAGACAGTTGTTCGTGCTGCAAACAGTTCTTAGGAAACATTTACTTCTCCCTTACGACCCTCAGTCCCTTACAAAGAACCGTCGTGCCGACAGAGTCTGTCAGACTGAACGCTGTAGGTTAGCGTTGGTCAGTCGCCACTTCACTCACACCAGCTCTAAACTCTATAATATCTTAAATAAAAGTATTAAAATATACCCTATGACTGGGAATGTACTGAAGAGAAAAGTGACCAACTGGCTTAAGTGCCTGTCCTATGATGAGACTGAGCAGCTTATGGTGTCATAAACGCGGTATATACTCACACACACTATCACACACCTCATCCCCACCTCCACTCTACATATACACAACACAGTAACCACGTAAACATTGTAAATTATCATATTTTTTGTATTTTTTATTTTTTATTATTTTTTTTTCATTCCCTTTTTTTGTTAATTTATAATTTAACTTCTTTTAGATTAATCTGGAACAATGTCTATTCTATGTATTTTGAATTGGGCGTTGATAGCTGCGCCACAGTATTTTACTTTTGTAGCTATCTTCGTTTTTCCTGTGTAACCTGTATAACTAAAGTTGTTCCAAATAAACTTTTATTTTATTATTATTTATTAAAGCTGGGGGTAATTCCAGTGTGGGAAAGAGACAGAGCTATATAGGTCGTCTAGCGCTATCACTTTCCCACTCTGGAATTACTCCTGCTCTAAGGCATCATGGTAGGCCACCTGAGAATCAAACCCAGGATCACATGCTAAGCAGTCGCGCTGGCGACCACTAGACCAAAGAACAAATTTAATTATTGCAAATGTAAAACCGCTGCCTCTCGTATAAATGCTTGTCTTTTTTTTCCTCAGTAACTCGGCCGCCCTATCGCCATGGTATGCTGTCCCATATAAGTTATCCTTTAATGGTAACTATTTATAATAATAGCACAACACAGGGCTGTAAGGAGTTTTACAGATCCGACCCTTATGTGCCAAAGTGGTATGTGATCTAAGAGGGAAACACTGCGTCTTCAAAAGTTGAGTGACTTACCGGGTAAATATTCGAACTTTGGGTAACTAAATACTCATTTATATCCATTTTTACCGATCCATTTTTTTAACTTACACCGGGTGACAATTTATTAATATATTAAGATGTTTTTATGGTTTTATAAATTGGATTCTAATTGGTATTGGAAACTATTCATAAATAGGTATTTTATTTGTACAATATAAAAATGTTATTGTTTATACTAAAAAATCAGTGAGGATCATACATTAAGTACTCACGACGTCATATCTAGCTATTTCCAGTTTGACTTTCTGTATAATTGAAGGTAAAATTAAAATGGATAGCTTTATAAATATGTATTACGCCATGTGTACTTATCTCATTTTTTTTTCGAAATGTAGTAGATTGCATAATATTGTAATTGCAACGTCTCCATCATACCTATGTTTAACTTCTAATTTGTTTTGCATATTGTTTAACTCCTACTCTCACACGTATCTCTGTAAAAGCTAATTCTAGCCGTGGAAGGGGTGACCGGAGGTTTTTTTTACACAGGTTCTTCCATAAACCTACATCAGGCATCAGTCTCTGACAAAGCTGAGACGTGTTTCGAACACATTACCTTTAATTCAGCTTTGTGAAGAGAGAATAAATGTTATATAATAACGAAAGCCATCAACCAAGCATTCTGTACATCAAATTAGGTAACTCTACTTGAGAAAAATCAGTTTTACGGTAGGACTCGATAGAAAGCACTCATAGCATTGTGCTGATGGTTGGATTGAATAGTACGAGGGTCGTGGAGGTGTGTAAAGTAAAAATCTTACATTAAAAACATGTATTTAAAAAAAAACTTGTGAAAAAGTTGGAACTTTGACCCACAACATCTCCGTAACTAGAAGGTTCCCAGGTATGGTCTAGAACAAAAAAATGATCGCAGTGACGGGGAGAACAAGTGCCTTCGGATATGTTAAGGGTCTATTTACACCCTTTATACTTGAATTTATATTTGTATATAATATATGTATGTATATGTAGGTACATAATAACATACAGGACACGTATATTTAAGTGACGCAACAGTAGTAACTTAAAAATTTGATACCAACCTCTACCCCATATCTGTTTGGACTCCACCGATGCGGAGACGTGACGAGACGAGAGATGTTTTAGACCAACAATAGAATTTCGTTACACTTCTCGTCTCCGCTTGGCGTTAGTGGAAGCGTGCTTCTAGTTACTAGAAGTACGCTTTCGCTCATACTGTATGCTCCTCGCGCGCTTGTTTACCGAAGCTTATGAACTCTGTTTACCTATCTTCTTCTTTTGCTTACGTGACTATCTATCTGTGCTTTTTCTTGTGTTGACTTTCTTCTTCTGTTCTTAGAACTTTATATATGGTTTTTCAATAAGGGCGAGTAGATGTTGAAATGAAATACAACAAGCTGTGTGTGAGGTATTAACAAAATTCTTTTTTATTTGAAAGGCCCACATGTGCATTAAGTGTGGAATATGACATCGTTTAAATGTCCGCCTCGGCTTCTAACAGTGGCACGGATCCGAGTGGTCCAATTTTCATTGACTCTTCTGCTCCGATCCGGCTGTGCACGGCGAGAAATCGACTGCCTCGGGTTCTGCTGTACACTTTGACGAACCGCAACGATGTTCTCGGCCGATCTTGCGTTCCTTGAACGTACGGGTGTTGGCTGATTTTTTACCGATCCGGTCCTTTCAAATTTGGCCACGAAACGACAAGAGTCGACTGTAAAAGGCCACCACGTCTACCGTAAAATGGGCGCAATGCGCGCTATTGCACTAAAGAACGCGCATTTTGATAATAAAGTTTTATCATTTGAACGTGTAGTGCATAAGTAACTAAACAAAAGATTTGATAGATATCACCAAAACAAAATGGCTGCCACGGGCCGCCAAAATCTACCCGCGCCTACTGAAAAACCCTGTATATTATGTGTACGTGTTTAGACTTCGGTAAACAAAGCAAGTGAAGACACGACTTTTATTCTTTTACTTTTATCTCCCATACGTACCTACTTCAGTAGATTAGTTATTGTTTTGATAACCCCTCAGGTTCAAGGTTCTTGTTTGTTGAATTTTTATTCCTATTAAAAAGTATAATTATCGCATCTTCGCAACTGACACTAATGAAAGTATTTCTTGCAGTGCGCATGTACAAGATGGACGCCCTCAGAATTTTATTGTTTTTGTTTTTATTGTTTGCTTTCGCTTCAGCGCGGGCGGCTATTGACAACGTTGACGAGCCGACCACGGCTGCAACTACTGATGATTGTAAGTTTATTTTAATATTGTTTTTAGATATTTTGTACACAGGTTTAGTTTCCAAAGACCAGCCAAATTCTCAGATATTACTCAGAATCTATAACAAGTAAAATTAATTTGCAGAAAAAAGGTTGGTTAACAAAACTTCTGGAAATCTTATTTATTTATCACAAACACTACTAACATTACAGGGAATTCCTAATGTGTTAGCGTGGTACATATAACTATTTTAAATAACATAACACATACAATATTGTTTTTGTGAATTCAATCAGAAAGCAGGAAAATAAATCGATCCTGCCAGCAGTGTCATTTAGTGTGTGCAAGGCGCGCGTCAGTGGCGCTATGCTGAGCAAGTTGGTTCGTGCGCGAGTGGTGTTTAGTTAAAATACATATTATGTGGTCAGATTGAAGATTTACATTATCAACATTGATTTTTATTTGTATTGTATTGATTAGAATATTTAGCACTCAATTACGGTCCATTATAGACATCTTTTTTTTTAACTTGACTGGTTATTGAAAACTAACCCTGATTATGATACTTACATTCCCTTAGATCTTTCTTATCTTGACTAAATTTAGTACCTATCTAGTTAAAGTAGATAGTAGGAGTAGTACTTCGTTCTCTCTGTATTCGTTGAAGGTGTATATATGTCACAGTCAACAACTATTGGGCAGTAGGTCACCAGATACAACACCCGTTTGGTCGGAGGATCTTCTATGGGGATTATTGGGGATGTAGAACTTGTAAGCGCAGGCCACACCGCCAGCTAGCGAGCGAGCGAGCGACCCGGGCGGGCATCGTTTCACCTCTTTTCATACTTTGGTTCACACCGCGAACTACCGAGCTAAGCTACGTCAGCGATACAAACGATGTGAACGAAATATCCGACGATGCCAGCGATGCTAGTCGTTCACATCGCCCGCGTCTCCCGGTGTGAGCTGGAATGAGCCGGAAAGCTCCCCTCGGTCTCCCACCCGCCCCTTCGCTCGCCCGTCCGTCCGTAGTGTTCGATGTGAACCCACATAGTTTAGCTCGTCATATCTTACTCGAGTGTAGTCCATACCCGAGTATAGTTTCCGTCACCTCACTTCGTCCACCAGCTCGCTTCCCCGCCCGCCAGCTGGCGGTGTGGCCTGCGGTTTTCAGCGTGTCTTTATATCCCTGTACTGCTGACCCCGATACTAAACGTCAGCGCAGCCTTCGTACAACGTGACTGCATCATCAACAACATCACTTCCTCAAGAACAGCCAGCCAGGTTGTGGGTGCGGTGGAAAAAAAAATGATCGAAGTGTACACTTCGTTCATTTTTTTTTCTGTTTATTTTTTTTAAAAGTTAAGTTGTACTTTTTTTGGAGGCCGGTGTTTTTTTGTGTTACTTATTTCAGAAGTTTCCTGATTGACATTCTGTAATAATAACAGGGCCAGCTGTGGGAAGCACCAGCAAGCCGATGGCAGATGGGAGCTACTTGTGGACAACACAAGAACAAGGTACTATGATCTGTTATAAAACAAGCCTAATTCTAATAGAGTTTATTTGACAAAACTTCAAAGTAGTAATTAACATAGAATAATACCTCCTTATAAAATCGCAGAATGATATTATTTCCGAAAAAAAAACTAAAAATTAGAGAACGGAATTAACACATGTCACTTTCACAAAAGGAAATCTGTAATATTTTCATCTGTGTTGAGGAAAAGCGTTCGAACAGGTATATTTTACGGGAGCTTGGCTTCCCTAACTTCCATCATTTTATTAAATTTTCAAAATAATACATGATATTGTGGGCATTAATGCAAATAAGTATTGTACCTATAACACAAAATTCTAACTTGAGTAGAATCTATTGACGGGTAACTTGTGGCAAGTTACCTGTCATAAGTATTTACAGAATTGTAATCACTAGAAGTATAAATGTTACGGTAAGTATGATAAATTAAAAATTATTAATAATAATTCAACATTATTAATAATTACCTCATAATATGGTAAATGTGTGAATATAAAATTGAAATTCACCACTTTTAGCAGTTGTTATTAATAATTCACTTCGCTCGTCGGTAAAGTAATAAAATGAGACTCAAAGTTCAGTCCAGTAGGTTTTTTTTTTTATACCACAGTTATTGTGCCTTACATGCAATATCGTTTATTCATAAGATCCAAAAGCGAGCGTAGTGAGGTCGGGACTTGTGGCATCCCGACTCAGACAGGTTAGGTTCGAAGGGGATGGCGGGGTCCAGTGAGCGAACTAAGACCCCGCCATCCCCTTCGTGTTAGGTTACTTTAAACCCTGTAAACAGAAAAGGGAGCCCCGCGCAGCGGGGCTACATCGACTACGCCTTATCTACAATCTAGTGGTTAATAAACTTGTTTTATTTTTTTCTGTGTCCTTGAATTATCACACTGATGGTATTGAACAACTAGTAACTCAAATTTGTATTTTCAAGTTGCCGTTTTAAACATTTGTATTCGCCCACGGTCTGTCGCCCACTTAGTATTTCAGTAGCCCATTTCAATTATTTTTGACACCTTTAATTTTAATTTATTTTCGCTCATTATAAACTACCCAAATTCAACAATAATTATTATTTTATTTTGCAAAAAGATTTTTGTAGCTCTTAGAATTGCAGAAAACGAGCATTTTTCTGCATTTACAGCGTTTATTTATTACATTTACCGGTACTTAGGTTCCATTGTTTATAATCACAGATAAATGTGATTAATTTCTTACTTTTACCTCGATTTTCGGTAATTATTAAGAATAATGGATTATAATTAATAATTTTCAATTAATCACAGTTACCGTAACATAAATACAATCCTCTAAGTTTGTGATGGCGTCAAATATCATTATGATCTTATGAAATGAAATAGAAGGTAATTCTTTAGGGTAAAAACTTAAGCAGTTTGAACATAACATCGCAAAGTCCCCAAAGGGTTAGGCAAAGGATGTACCTATAGCAGGTACATCCTTTGCCTAACCTAAACTGTAGTAGGTACTTACAACCACATTTCGCCAGTTATGTTAAAGAACCATGTAATGGTGGCCGAGCCTATTGCCACTAACCAGGCTCAAATGCAGACTGCTGCTTTAGAGGAATTCCTGATGTAACGACTACTGTACCAACGATAAAATAATTATTGCAATTGAAAAACCGTTGCCTCTCGTATTTATGCTTGTCTTTTTTCCCTCAGTAACTGAACGGTATGAAGAAGCACATTCCGGTGATGAGATGTATATGTTGTCTTATTCTTTAATTATAACTATTTATCATAATTGCACAACACACGGCTGTAAGGAGGTAAACAGGACCACGCCTTATGAGGCTAATGAGATATGTGATCTCAGGGGGGAGCACTGCGTCTTCGAACCTGTAAGTGACTATTTCGCAAGTACTAAGTGATGGGCACTTACCCGGTAAATTTCCGAACTTTGGGTAAGTAAATACTCATTTATATCAATTTTTACCGATCCATTTTTAACTTACAATATCGGGTAACAATTTAAAATACAAGGTGTAAACAGACCCTTCACGAAGCCGTCAACCAAGCATTCTGTACATCAAACTAAGTAACCCTACGCTAAAATTATTGCTGGGATATGACTTTTTTTTGGGTGAAAATTCACGTTTTACGGTAAAACTCAATGTAATGCACTCATAACATTGTGCTGATGAATGCATTGAATAGTTAACGGGTCATGGAAGCATTTAAAGATAAGTTATAACCTTAAAAAATACTATTGAAAAAAAAAAAACTTGTGAAAAAGTTGTAACTTTGACATCCAATATCTCCGTAACTAGAAGGTTCCCAGGTATGGTCTAAAACAAAAAAATGATCGCAGTGACGGGGAGAACAAGTGCCTTTCGGCTTCGTTAAGGGTCTTGTTACACCTTTATAAAGATGTTTTTTTTTTGTGGTTTATTAAATTGGATTCTAATAGGTATTAGAAACTATTCATAAATTATTATTGAATTTATTTATAAACATATTTACATTATATACAGACTACAAATAGAACTAAACTAATGATAAAAATAAGACTAAAAGTAAGAAAATATAAACATCTAAACAACGACGACAATAGGACACTTAGGCGTCAAAGTACTCCTCCGCATCGCTGTCATCTGGAAACGTGCCCAGAAGACTGGCAGCATTGCCACGCTGAATGGCAATGCTAATTCTTTGGCCAAAGAAAGATAATAATAATATTATAATATATAATATTATACCTATTCATAAATAGGTATAATATTTTGTACAATATAAAAATGTTATTGTTTATACTAAAACATCAGTGAGGATCATACATTAAGTACTCACGAAGTCACGACGTCATATCTAGATATTTTTAGTTTGACCTGGCCTCGCACTTTCTGCATAATTGTAATATGTACCTATAACGTCATGTGTACTTATCTCATTTTTTTTTCGAAATGTATTAGAATGCATATTATTGTAATTGTAACGTCTTCATCATACCTATTTTTAACTTCTACTTTGTTTTTAGTTATGTTTTACATATTGTTCTCACACGTATCTCTGTCCTGGTAACCTGTAACACAGGTTTTTCCCAAAAACCTACATCAGGCACCAGTCTCCACGTAGGGGTCCGCATGGACCGATGCCTGCCAGGGCTGCGGGACTGTTCGAAAGAGATACCGTGGCCCTGGAACACAAAGGGCAAAGAAGGAACATGGATGGGTTTTAGTCAGTACAAGTCTGACAGTCCCTTCCGCTCCGCCCAGAGTGGGGGGGTCATTTGATGATTCCCCATCCGAAGAAAAAAAAAAAAAAAAAGGCACCAGTCTCTCACAAAGCTGACACATGTTTTGTATATATTAACTATAATTCAGCTTTGTAAAGAGATACTAAATGATAATTAATTAACAAGGTGTAAACGGACCCTTCACGAAGCCATCAACCAAGCATTCTGTACATCAAACTAGGTAACTCTATGTGAGTTAAATGAATAATAAATTACGTCATTTGTTATAATAAACGTTTATTTTTTAAATTGGTTTTATTTTCCGTTCAACCTGATGAAACTGTTGCCAAAACAGTGTTTTTACTGGTTTATCCCTGAAGCTACCTAAATGTAACGAGATTAAAATTCACTCTGATTGTAACAGTAACGCAAAATCGGGGATAAAAATAAAATCATTTATTTCAGACAAAAATGTTCATAAGCAAGGCAAGGTTGTAGTAACAAGAATTTTGCTTATAATTAATGTTAGTAATTAAAAAAATAAAAGGAATAAACTAGAATATAATAATAAATATCAAAACTAAAAAAACAAAAACAAAACAAAAAAATAATAACACAACAGAAAACAACACAATACAAAAAAAAACTCAGTTTAATAGAAAACTCAAAATGGGGCAGACTGGTCATAATGCATTTCAAAAAAGGAATAATTCTTAGAATAGAATAATAGAATATCATTTATTTCTGCGTATATGGTAGGTACATAAAGATATTACAATTTATATTAGTTCACATACAGAGTGTAAGGGACAGCCCTCCACAAACTGATGTGGTGAATTCAGTATATCATACTAAGATGACCGGTACAAGAAATTATTTCAGGAATGTTACGAACGGCAAGCGCGACGACGAACTCTGTAGGGTTCGATGAACTCTGTAGCTAGGAAGGAAGTGAAAAGCTGATTTCACGCGTCTTTCGTTAGAGTAATTCAACATCCATTGTTGGATATTTAATTTTACCCGTATTTTACATATATGGACTGCTGCGTACAGGGAATGTAATTTTACATTGAAATAAAGGAAAAGTAACTGAAAAAAAAATATATATTAGAAAAATTCTGGTGGAATATGATTCAAATTAAGGAGCTGAATGTACCCTGACAGTTTGTGGAGGGATGTCCCTTACACCATGTATACTACCGTTGCCAGTGTAGAAATATTAGAATTTTAATTGTCTTGCTTTCAAAATAGAAAAAACTCTGACCTAAGTTTTACCGATTGGCTAAACACTTTCGTATAAGAGTGCAGGGTCTCTTTACGTTATACGGACAGAAAACAAGCATTATATTTATAGGTATTACAGCGATGAGTACCTTAAAACTGTGAAGGAGTATTAGATATTTCTATACGCCCTGCGTCAGCAGGCGAGGACCTAGAGCCCAACATAGAAGTAAAGACAATTGCAGAGAAGGAACAGGCTGGAATTGCCGAAGTATCTGTAAAAGATCTGGACACCAAGGACCAAGACGCATCCAATGATTCAGAAAACACTTGAAGATGTTTAAAGAGCAGTTGTAAAATCAATAAACATTTATTTTGCCCAGCTGTGGGTGAGGCTGGTAAAAAAAAACCCAATAAATGAATTAAAAAAGAATGAGTAATTCTAAATGTTTACTAAATAAAACTTTAGATACTTCACTAACTAAGGCACTACTTAGTTATTTTTACAGTTCTGGTTTAACTGAAAATGGTTTAAGAGAAGCTTCCATTGTGTATATAGGTCTATTGTAAAATCAAGCAAAGATTGTTGACTCTCCAGTACAACCAGCTCCTCGTCTCATATCGTCATCCTCGTCTAGCACCCCCTTGCTGAATGCTGCTGATGTTGTTCCATAGTGGTACTGTGCGTTGAGAATGTGCTCATGTCAATTTCATTGTCTTCCATAGCTGTTTTGACCTAATGGCTGATTGTACTGGAGCATAGTAAACGGATTAGTGCGAGAGAGCAAAAAAGTTGATTTATCGCTAAACGCCTCAATAACAAAAATTATCACGAGTGATTGATTTCTTCTTCGAAACTGTACAAAGGCGTACTTAATACCTTGAGCATTTTCTACCAGTCTGTTTCTCCAGTAACTTTAGTGATCAAATGGTGGCTGATGCAATGTTTTTTTTGTGCTTAGTACATACACAATTGCCTATTATACACTATCAGAGAGAGCGTATAATAGGCAATATACACCCCATGCATTTCGATGAACGCACCGACTCACCTGTCACCCTTGACCCCGGATGTCATTAGATCTTTGACAGTAGATGCGAGTAGTCAGAAGTCCGAAAGTCTGACGATCAATCAAGGAAATTATATACTAACTGGAATGAGGACGTGCAGCGGAAAGCCGTTCCGAGCGAGAAAAAATCGAGAGTGGATGTCATCCCTTTCTAATAGGATATCCAATATTTGTTTATTTTTTGTTTTTTGTTTCTTTTATAATTAAAAACAGGGCGAAGCCGAAGCCTACGCATACTGTAAAACTCAGTAATGGGATAGGTCTATGAAGTGAAGAATACGTGGCACTTAGGTTACATCCTTCATTCGTAAAGAGATTTTAAACTGTACAGGGCTGCAACATTCACATACGGCCAATGGCCTTATAGCCAAGAGCCTCGACGACCATCTTTCGAGGCTCTCGTTAGGCGGTTGGATCAAGGGCCTGATTCAGAAGGCAGTACTCCTCGATACGGCTCGCATTGTGAGGAGGTTCCTGTCTCTGGAGCCCTAACCACCGGTAGCTTGGACCCTGCTCCCGATACCGGCGGACCACTATTTTTTATATTTTTAAATGTTTTTTTTAAATTGTTTTATATTAGAATATTTAAAAATGTATTTAATATGTATAAAAATAAATAAAGGAAATAACAGTATTTAAAAAAGTAAAGATAGAATTCGTTTATTTTCAAGAAGTTATTTTTGTTATTATTAAAATGGAGTAATTGATTAAGTTTTGCTACTGCATTATAAAAGAGGTGTTTTGTACGCATTTTCACAAGACTATAAATACCGATATGGATAATAGAAAAGGCGTATTCTTTAGAATATTTTCTTGATCCCCGTTTACATATCTAGAACTTTGTCACCCTAGTCGTAATTTGTAAACAAAATTATACGAACTTACCTTAAAAAAGAAATTCCACATCCAGCAAACCCTTCACTGTTACACCCCTTCACACAACTCGATTTCACGACATATAAAGAGTAAGATTTCACTTAAGTAATGTAAAAAGAACTTGATAACGCAAAAAAATTACTTCTGCGCGAAATTATATCGGCCATATTGTTTGTTTATATGAGTGTCATCTATGTTGCCATTCAGAAATAACATAATTCATAAATAATTTAATTTATTTAAGCTTACTGTATTTCGCAAGAAATTATTATTTTAATATTTAGTATTTGAATATTAAATTAATCCCGATACGATTTATGTGTTAGTTTAGCTATCAACGTGATTTCCGAAAAATTTACTAAAAAAAAAAAAAAAAATTTTTGTGTAATGGCAATTATTAGACAAGGACACAATCCACTCTTGATCGCGTTCTCGCTCTGAAGTATTCTTCCCCCTTTGAATTAATTAAAGTAATAAGTACTTTATTCGTTTGAGATAAAGTTCATTTTCAAACGGTTTTTTGATATCAAAATTTTGTTTGTACTCATTCCAGTTTCTTCAATTCTTCAGTTCTTGCAATCAATCGAGCCCCCAAGTGTTTTGGAAGCCAGATAGGTAGTTTCGCGCCATGTAAACTACTGGTATCCATCTGCATCCGGTAAGACTGGAAACCGACCCTAACTTACGTAGCTGGGAAAAGGCAAGGCAGGTGATGATGTGCATTACATTAAGTAGACTTTACCTAGTGTTTTTGAAAACGGGCATTACAATATCTGTACAGAAAGGACTTAGGCCCGGACTCGACCAAAGCGGAGACGAGCGGAGATGTGCGAAGCGGAGAGGAGAGGAGATGAGTAAAAGCTAGGATGTATCCACAGAAGCTGTGCGGAGATATGTAATGCGGAGAGGAGAGGAGATGAGTAAAAGCTAGGATGTATCCACCGACGCTGTGCGGAGATATGTAAAGCGGAGAGGAGAGGAGATAAGTAAAAGCTAGGATGTATCCACCGACGTTGTGCAGAGATATGTAAAGCGGTGAGGAGAGGAGATGAGTAAAAGCTAGGATGGATCCACCGAAGCTGTGCGGAGATATGTAAAGAGGAGAGGAGATATGCAAAGCGGCATGCCGCTCACCGCACGCCGCACACAGCGCACCGCTCACCGCACGTCGCACACAACAACACACCGTTTTCCGCCCACCGCACGACGCACACACCACACCGTAAACGCACGCCGCATGCAACACACCGTTCACCGCACGTCGCTCACGTCTCTGGTCGTCTCCGCTGGCCTAAACAATTGAGGGACATCTCCACTCCTCTCTGCTCATCAGGTTTCCACTAACGGTAAGCGGAGACGATTAATTATTTCAATTCATCGGTTGTACATACATTATCTAGCATACACAATCAGCAATCAGCATACTATATTTAAAATCAAAATAATATTTTTGGTGGTGGAATTTAATTATTATAAAACAATGTATTTATTTATGTATGTAATCAACACAATATATCTTGGACACTAACAATACTAACATTGGTTTTATTTATACCTGCTTTTATACACGAATACTTTTAGGTCGTTCTGGAACCGAAACACAGTAACTCTAGTCGAGTAATAGTTACTATTGGCATATTCTTTTTTTTTTTATGACGTCTAATATAGAAGTTAGAAATTTATCACATTTTTTCTGTTATTCGAGTTAAATCTTAGTAGTCCCACTATTTCATTCATAAACGCAATATCGTACGCGATCCGCTCGATGATGACGTAGCGCGGCACAGCTGTGCGTGTGCGAGTCAGTTGAGTGGGTCAATGGACGTCGGACGAATTTATTAACCGACTGCAAGTAGGTATTTCATTTCAGGTCTGATTTAGGTTGGTGTAAGTTCATTTACCTACATCATTTCTCGTTCGTATCAGAAGCACGACACGGTGTTTACCACTATCACATCTCTTCGTTAACGAGAGAAATTAATTGGCATTTAATTCACCACTCTCGCATCACGAAATCACTACTACTCGTAGGTACCTATGCAACTAGACTCCGATACGACGACAGTACGCTTGGGAATTAGGCCTTAAATCGAATGTCGACCAATCGAACCTACCTACCTGATTCATAAAATAATACTGCCTAAAACATTTTTTTTGCGGTAATGCTGGCGGCTGTTACAAACGCAGGCAATTCGCACAGAAAAATGAATCGTTTCGTCTGTCGAATAGAGTTCATTATTAGTTGGAGGTATTATTAGGTTGGAATTTAGACCTTGTTTTTATAAAGTTAACCGTGTAATTCGGTTGTGCACCTTTATAACAGTCAGGTCGGACACGAGACAATAGGTTTCTCAGAATAATTTTAGTAAACTGCGTACTTTACTTAGGTAGTTTGGGTAAAATTTCTAATTTTCACCGCTTACGGTTAAGAAATAAAGTCTAAATTCGCTTTTCGTATTTTTATTTGTGTACCAATTTATCTATCGCGTAGGTACCTATTTGCGCGACCGATCCCTTTGGTTAGAACGCGGAGTGCTACAGTAGTATAACGTAAACATAACATCATGCCTGTAATCCCTGAAGGGTTTGGCAGAGGTGTACCTAATGGTACACCCACATTTTTCGCCAGTTATGTTTAATTCCCATGTAATAGGGGGCGAGCTTATTGCCATCACAAATCCACTCTAAATATTTTATTTTTGTTTATGTAGGTATCTAACGCAGCGGCATCTTTTGTTTTCGAGAGGGTGAAGGCACACTTGCGGATGAACTAATTAGATAGATACTTACATCTTACATACCTATTAATGACAATTTAATTCGTTATTCAAGCCATAGATACTTCTCTAGCTTTGTATTGAAGGTTTGCTAATCATGAGTTTGCTATAGGTTGCGGTGGTCAGTACTACCAACCACGTTGTTGCTACAGTAGATACCTACCCGCGACAATAATAAATCATTTGATTCCGCATTCATGACCTTTGTGTTGTTTGTTGTGTTTGATCTAAATTGCGTTTATGTTTACGTACTTAACAGTTAAATAACTCGAATTTTTCCTTCATACTTTTTACGAAAATGGTATGGATGTAATGCATTCGTATTTAATCATTTCCATAAGTAATATTAACTAACATTGAATCGCCTGGCCGCCATTGTGGTACTTCGACGTGGGTTGCGTTCGAAGTACTCCAGTATGTCTTCCTCTAATTCCACCGAGTATGGTAGTCTACCGCGGCCCTGCGCGTGTGTGGGTGCTCGAAACTGTCCGTGATCGAGGAGGCGCTGGGTTACAGCCAGGATGGTGGAGGTGAAGGGAACTTGAGGGTCGGTGATTCCTAGTGCGCGCAGTGAGTTCAAGTGTTCCGGCTGAGCACAAAATCGTCTAGCCTCTTCCAGGTTATGGTGCACCATTCCATAAAAATCCACCATTGCCCAATACTCCACGTTGGAGTACGCGTATTGCCGACTCATTTTTAGCACGTGATTAGGTTGCGCGTGAGTGACCTAACACAGCGAACCGCGCGACACTACTAGGAGGAAGGAAGGGCGGGCGGGCGGGCCGGTCGGCTAGACTGTGTAAGCGTGGGGTGGGGGCGTGGTTTAGAGATCATGCTGTCTGATCGATGAATGGATTTTTCAATGGGTACCGTTCGCATGTGTTGCCGATCGTGAATACGTTTTACACACACATATGCATTTACCGCAAGGAAACGTTACTTCGAGTTCTCATTATTTCACAAAAATAACATTAAATAATATAAATTATTAAATAATAAATAATTATATTCGTGATTTTTTTTATTTTTACTTTTTGAAAAAAATAGTCCCAATCGTTTCGAAATCGATGATTGAGTTTATGGCTTTCGGTTCCAGAACGACCAAAAAATAACTGTGTATTAGTATAAATGTCACCGTAAAATTGTAAAAACCGTTAGATTATAATCTATCTCGCGAGATTGTAATCTGTCGAAAGATTGTAAACCGTAGCATACTGATTACAATTTAACGCTTTATTTTTCGGTAGATTATAATCTATCGAAGTGAAACCGTCAAATTGTGAAATGGCATGCGACGGATAGCACCTCGCGCGCTGATTAGTTGAACGTCATGCCCCGCGCCGCCTTATTTAATCAAACGGTATGTTGCGGTTCAGAATCTTTCGACAGATTACAATTTCGCGAGATAGATTATAATCTAACGGTTTTTATAGTTTTACGGTGACATATATAATATATGTATTTATATGTAAGTACATAATAACATAAAGGATACGTATATTTAAGTGACGCTACAGTACTAACTTAACAATTTGATACCCACCTATAAACCAAATCTGTGTTTGGACTCCACCGAAGCGGAGACGTGACGAGACGAGAGATGTGCCCTGCCAGGGCTGCGGAACTGATCGAAAAAGATACCGTGGCCCTGGAACACAAAGGGCAAAGAAGGAACATGAATGGGTTTTAGTCAGTACAAGTCTGACACTCCCTTCCGCTCCGCCCAGAGTGGGGGGGTCATTTGATGATTTCCTAGACGCGCGCTTTCGCTCAGTACCTACTGTATGCTCCTCGCGCGCTTGTTTAGCTAAGGCGTGGACTTGGTAAACAAGGCAAGTGAAGCCACGACTTTTATTTATCTCCCATACGTACCTACTTCAGTAGATTAGTTACTGTTTTGATAACCCCTCAGGTTCAAGGTTCGTGTTTGTTGAATTTTGATTCCTATTCAAAAGTATAATTAGCGAAACTTCGCAATTGACATTATTGAAAGTATTTCTTGCAGTGCGCATGTACAAGATGAGAGCCCTCAGAATATTTTTCATTTTGTTTTTATTGTTTGCTTTCGCTTCAGCGCGGGCGGCTATTGACAACGTTGACGAGCCGACCACGGCTGCAACTACTGATGATTGTAAGTTTATTTTAATATTGTTTTTAGGTATTTTGTAAACAGGGTTAGTTTCCAAGACCAGACAAATTCTCAGATATTATTCAGAATCGATAAAATGTATAATCAATTTTCAAAAAAAAGGTTTGTCAACAAAACTTCTGGAAATCATAACTGAATTTAGATCAATAACCTAGATTCAAGATTTACATTGTCAACATTACTTTTTATTTGTATTGATTAGAATTAAGCACTCAATTACGGTCCATTATAGAGATCTTTTTTAATTAAACTTAGCAGTAGTCTAACTAAGCTGTTATAAGTAGGTAAATAAATACTTTATTTAGTTAAATACCTAATTTAATGTTTGTGTTTATAATATTTGCATACTATTTGTATGGCGAAATGTGTCATTGCACTTCATGTAATTTTTACCATCTTTTGTACCACATTTACAGTAAATAAATAATTTTGACTTTGACTTTGACTTGACTTTGATGCCAGCGATGCTATTCGTTTACGTCGCCCAGTGTGAGACGGAATGAGACGGAAAGCTCCCCTCGCTCTCCCACCCGCCCCTTCGCTCGCCCGTCCGTCCGTAGTGTTCGATGTGAACCCACATAGTTTAGCTCGTCATATCTTACTCGAGTGTAGTCCATACCCGAGTATAGTTTCCGTCGCCTCACCTCGTCCACCAGCTCGCTCGCCCGCCCGCCGGCTGGCGGTGTGGCCTGCGCTTTTCAGCGTGTCTTTATATCCCTGTACTGCTGACCCCGATACTAAACGTCAGCGCAGCCTTCGTACAACGTGACGGCATCATCAACAACATCACTTCCTCAAGAACTGCCTAAAACTTTCGAGCGGCGATAACACAGCCAGCCAGTCTGTGGGTGCGGTGGAAAAAAAAATTAACGAAGTAGGTATACAAAAGTTATCGACTTCCGAAGCTAAAGTTATTTTGTATTTTTTTTGTAAGCCGATGTTTTTTTTATGTTACTTATTTCAGAAGTTGCCTGACTGACATTCTGTAATAATTACAGGGCCAGGTGTGGGCAGTACCAACAAGCCGATGTCTGATGAGAGCTTGTTGTGGGCAGTACTAGAAACAGGTATCATGATCTGTTATAAAACAAGCCTAATTATAATAGAGTTTATTTGTCAAAACTTCAGAGAAGTAGGTAATTAACATAGAATAATTAATACCTCCTTATAAAATCCCAGAATGATATCATTTCGAAAAAAAAAAATAGTATGGAGCCTGGCTTGCCTAACTTCCACCATTTTATTATTTCTAAAATAATAGGTAAATGATATTGTGGGCATCAATGCAAATAAGTATTGTACCTGTTTGGGTGTTTCATCCGTACGGACGACCTGTGCAGCCCCTGATGAAGATGCCTTCTATCACCTACGGTGGGAGTTCCCCGCGTTCACACGACCAGGTAAGCCAAGCACACACAAACTGGTGACCCCGAAATGGACGTCAGCGCAGCCTTCGAGCAACGTGACGTCGTCAAGATCACTTCCTCAAGCTATCGAGCAGCGAGTCATATAGCCAGCCAACTTCAAATGGGTAGGTATTCCTGACCACGAGCATGCAGCGGAAGCACATTCCTGGTCAGCACCCTCAGCCTCACCAAGCGACCTTGGCGCAGCACACTGCACTTTCGGCCGGTTGAGAGCTCGATCTCCCGGTCGACGCCAGCAGTTAGCCACATCGCGGCGCTGTATACCGTCCGACGCACCGGAGCAAAAACGCAACGCCGGCCCCAACTCACTGGGGTTCGCACCACGACCGCAGACAGTTCCGACTCACCGTGAACAATGCGTCAACAAGTTTCCACTGGCACGGCAAAAACATCACAAGATGTAAACGATTCGCCCTCTTATCGACCCTGGTCTCCGGGGGAGAGTGATGCAGCGGCACTACAAGTACTAAGCAGCATAGAACAAAAAGTACTACAGCGCCATCTATGACGCAGACAGTGAACTAATTGCGAAATACGCCTAGATCCTACATCGCGCAAGTAAAGTTATTCGCGACTTAAGACCATATAGAAGAACCCGACAACAACTGTCGGGCAGTAGCCCACCAGATACAACATCCGTCTGGTCGGAGGATATGGGGGATGAAGAACTTTACACCCTGTTCCCTAAGCCCCCAGTTGGGGGTTCCTCCGGATCCTCCGATCCTCCGACCAGACGGGTGTTGTGTCTGGTGGGCTACTGCCCGACAGTTGTTGTCGGGTTCTTCTGTTTGGTCTTAAGTCGCGAATAACTTTACTTGCGCGATGTAGGATCTAGGCATATTTCCAATATGCCATTATCAGTGTCATAGATGGCGCTGTAGTACTTTTTGTTCTATGTTGCTGTAGTACTCTTTGTAGTGTCGCTACTTCACTCCCTCCCGGAGATCAGGGTCGATAGTAGGACGAATCGTTTGCATCTTATGATGTTTTTGCCGTGCCAGTGGAAACTTGTTGACGCATTCTTACGGTGAGTCGGAACGGTCGAAACCCAGTGAGTCGGGGCCTACGCTGCGTTTTTGCTCCGGTGCGTCGGACGTTCTACAGCGCAGCGATGTGGCTAACTGCTGGCGTCGACCGGGAGATCGAGCTCTCAACCGGCCGAAAGTGCAGTGTGCTGCGCTAAAATCGCTTGATGAAGGCTGAGGGTGCTGACCAGAAATCTGCTTCCGCTGCATGCTGGTGGTCAGGAATACCATTTGAAGCTGGCTGGCTACATGACTCGCTGCTCGAAAGCTTCAGGAAGTGATTTTGATGACGTCACGTTGCTCGAAGGCTGCGCTGACGTCCATTTCGGGGTCACCAGTTTAGACACCAGTTTGGGGGTTTGGAGAACAGTTTGTAAAGTTCTTCATCCCCCATAGAAAAGAAAGGATCCTCCGACCAGACGGGTGTTATGTCTGGTGGGCTACTGCGCGACAGTTGTTGTTGGGTTCTTCTATATAGTCTTAAGTCGCGAATAACTTTACTTGCGCGATGTAGAAGTTAGGCGTATTTCGCAATTAGTTCATTGTCTGTGTCACAGATGACGCTGTAGTACTCTTTGGTGTCGCTGTCCTGTATTGTTTGTTTGAATGAAATTTATTGACGAGTAACCCGCCACATAAGTATTTACAGAATTGTAAGCATTAGAAGTATAAATACCTACTGAAATAAACTAAACTAAACTAAACTAAACTACTGTTTTTTGTATGGCAACAACTATTTACGACCATATACCAGAATCAATTGAAATGTTAAATATTTACCTGTTTAAAAAAAACTTACTTTTTGGTAAGTAGATCCTATTATAATACAAATGAGTTTCTGAAGGAAAAAATAGTACCATAATCTTTAATGATTGACATGTCTGTTTAATTGTTTATTTTTTTATTACTGCAATTTCGTTTATTCATTCTCTTACATACTATTTACATTTATTTATTTAAAAAAAAACAAAACATTTAAAAATATAAAAAATAGTGGTTTGCCGGTATCGGGAGCAGGGTCCAAGCTACCGGTGGTTAGGGCTCCAGAGACAGGAACCTCCTCACAATGCGAGCCGTATCGAGGAGTACTGCCTTGTGAATCAGGCCCTTGATCCAACCGCCTAAGGAGAGCCTCGAAAGATGGTCGTCGAGGCTCTTGGCTATAAGGCCATTGGCCGTCACGACAATCGGCACAATAATAGCCGAGTTCACATTCCACATGTCGACAACCTCGTGTGCCAAGTCGAGGTATTTTATTTGTTTCTCTTTCTCAGCTTTCACGAGGTTCTCGTCATGCGGGATGGTAACATCGACTATCATTAAGCGGCGCGCTGATTGGTCTACCACTACTAAGTCAGGGTTATTGGCGACAATAGTCTTGTCAGTAATGATAGACCGATCCCAGTACAACGTGACATGGTCTTTCTCGAGAACTGGGTCGGGCACATACTTGTAGTACGGTACCTCAGATTCCACAAGTTTATATTTCAAGGCAAGTTGCTGGTGAATAATCATAGCTACTTGGTTGTGCCTGTGCAAGTTCTCGCCGTTAGCCAGACGAGAACAACCAGAAATAATATGTCTGATGGACTCACCCGGACGGTGGCATGCTCGATACACGTCAACCGTAACCAATACCGTCCTCATAATATATTTCCGGTAGTTGTTCGTCAAAATAACTTCGTCCATAACTACAATTTATTGTTTTGACATCCAATTGTGTACTTTGATAATATTTGTTTATTTTATGACGAAATATGATTGAATCATTGAGTTTTTTTTTCTGACCTCTGTTGTGACTTGTGATGGTCTAGTATTTGACATCTATTATTTAATGATATAATATTGACCTCTGTTTAATTGTTTTTTTTTTATTATATGACGTCTACTCTTGAATTATATTAACTTTTGCTAATTAATTGTAATTGGGTTTCTAATTTTTAATATTGTTTTAATTAATTGTCATTTTATTTTTGCATTTAATGTTACTTAAAACTGTAATGGGTATTTTATAGTAATCTAAAATTCCAGTTCTTATATAACAACTTCACAAGATAATGATTGCATGGGACACTTACTGATAAATTGTTTTTAAATTAATACATTTATTTTTTTCATATTTGTACGTTTCACGGCAAAACATAGACAATCTAACTCAGTATATTGTAACATCTCACACACCGTGTAACTACCTATGTTTATAAGGCAAAGGATGTACCCAGGGTCGGACTGGGCCGAAGGGGCCCGTATGGCTCGCCCATGCCCGGGGCTCGAGACCTGATAATGGTAGATGGGATAAAATCGGAAAATAATGCAATATACAAATTAATAATTATAAACGATACATATTATTAGGTACCTAAGTGCAGTTTTTTTTTAATATCTCTGAAACAATGTCAAATGTAATTTTTAATATTTTATACGCAAACCCTGCGTAGGGAACATAGCTGTTTTTGACATGGAAAGAAAAAACTACTTTCTTAAATAGATGGCGCTAACGTCACCGTAAGACGTTATTAATGGAACGAAAATTTCGGGATCTGTGAGCGGGGTGCGATGGTCTAGTTGGTTAAGACATCCGGTGTACTGAATCGGAAGGTCGCAGGTTCAAACCCTGCTCGCACTGGAATTTTTCTTTCCATGTCAAAAACAGCAATGTCAAATGTATTTATAGACTAGGAACTAAAACGGTTATTTTCTCCACTCCAGCCGAGTTAGCTTTTCTTTAGTTCTTTTATGGAGAAATAGATGTTTTTTAATCGACTTTAGGACACAGTGTAAAGAACAAAGCCTCCAAGAGCTCGAAAATTTTACCACCCTACCTTTGACAGGCTTAATATTTTTTTTTTTTTTTTTTATTGTTTGATTTCATATAGGAATTACTTGGTTGACTTACAGACAAAGGCAAGTTGCAAAAGGAAATAAGCTAAAGAGCGAGCGAGCGAAGCAAGCTCGAAATTTTTTGACACCTTGTCTTGGACATGCAGGTTAGAATAAAATTGGTTTGACCTATCGGAGTTACTTGGGCGACTTATAGACAAAATGAAGATTTAAGATAAAATAGACGGCAAGAGTGAGTAAAGCGCGTTCGAAAATTTTAACATCTTGCCTCAAATAAATTCAGATATGTAAGAGATCAAAATGTCTACCTACTAGTTCTATTTTTTGCAACCTTGCGTATGTATGCCATAATTGTCTATTAAGGTCCCGGGGCAAGGGCTCCTAATTTATTAAGCCTCTGTCTATACCGGTCGATCACGTGACAATCCAAGAGGAGTGCCAATCCACGGGCAGAAAAAACGAGCCTATATGATAAAACTTTTTCGCATTTTCAAAGAAAACACCGCGAGTTGGTTTTCAAAAAATTTGTAACATTGTAGCGGTAGGTCGAGTAGCCAGGGGCTGATTTTTGGCCTTAAAAATATTTTAGTTTGAGAGTGATTCTACTATACGCTACAATTAATTACGTACTTACTAATGCTGTGGTATCAGGCAGAACACGTTTTAAAAACTTTTAAAAAATTTGAGCCAGGCCCGTTGGGGGCCCGCGCAGGCTGGGGCTCGGCTGGCAAACGCTACCCTGACTATATGGCCAGTGGGACCCTGGATGGACCTATAGCACTTACTTACACCCACATTTCGCCAGTTATGTTTAAGAACTATGTAATAGTGGACGAGCCTATTGCCAATAACCAGGCTCAAATCCAGACTGCTGTTTTAGAGGAATTCCTGATTTAAAACCCAATAACACTTTCCGACCTGAGAATCGAACCCAGTAGGACCTCAGCAGTCGCACTTGCGACCACAACACCAACGAAAAAAATTATTTACTATAAAAATTGTTGCCTCTCGTATTAATGATTGTCTTTTTTCCCTCAGAATTTGACGACATTCCCGATGGGTGGTCTAACTTTGACAGTTATTCAGACATGATAAATATTTATTCTGGAAGGGGATCCAAGGTGTAGATCTACGGAATATCCGAAAATTGGGAACTAAATACTCATTTATATCCATTTTTAACTTATATCGGGTAACAATTAAATAGGTATATGTTTCATTCAGATCAAATCAAATCAAAAATATTTATTTGCAAGAACATACATACAAATTACAAGGAAAGATTTTATATCCTAAAAGTCACTGTATTCTGCCTGCAAGATAGCGTGCAAATTATTTAATTAAATCTATTAATGTAATTATTATCATGCAATTAATATTGTTAATAATCAATTATTATTTTTTCATTTTTAAATTCATAAATATCATAAATTCCTTAATCCTATAGAAACAACCATTAACCTCCTTTCTTGCTTTTTGACTGCAACGATCTGAACGCCGCTTTCAGAATTGAAAATTGGAACTCCGAGACGAATGTAAAAAAATATTCATACGGCCTGTAAGAAGAAAATAAAAAAAACAGTACAACTATCTCTGAACTGAACGCTACGTACGTCTCATAAAATTAAGGAACTACTTGTACCTATTTAACTTGTGTGTGACAAATCCCATTGGACAAGCTATGAAGCCAAATAGCTAACAGAACAAGCGGACGGGAGCAAAAGTCCATGAATAGGAGGTAAGAGTTTTCTTTCTCTAGGCGAGCGTCCTGATCGTTGCAGCCCCTTCGAAAAGTATTCTTAGGCTGCCCCCAAATGTGTAGAGGTATTCTTTCCTTTCACAGCATACTTAAAAATGTTTTTTGTAGTTATAATAAAAAATCATTGAGGATCATAGTCATTATGTACTACGGCATATCTAGTTATTTCCAGTTTGACCTGGCCTCGCACTTTCTGTATAATTGTAGGTCAAATTGTACTCGAAATGTAAAGCTTTTTATTATGTATTAACGCCGTGTATACTTTCTCATTTTTTTTTTCGAATTAAAGTAGAATTCATAATATAAACGGACCCTTCACAAAGCCATCAACCAAGCATTCTGTACATCAAACTAAGGAACTAAATGAATTACAAATTACGGTATTTGTTATAATAAACGTTTATTTATTAATGTTTGTTTTATTTTCCGTTCAACCTGTTATCGAAATAAAAATGAATTATATCGTTTAGACGTTCTTTTATCACGTTACACCCACCCGTCTATCAAGTTTTCAAGCTGAAAAACCGTCTGGGATCTACCAATATGTGTATTCTTTGCGTCAGTCATAGTTTTGGCCATTTTTTTATCGTTTGTTAACGAATTTAGTCACGTGTGTGTATTTATGGTTGTGTAGGTATTGTACTTTTGAAGAAATAAAAAATTAAAATAGACAGCAGATAATAATAATAGGGAGAAATACTTGTGGTAGAAGAATCTACCAGGGAGCAGTACAGGGGTTTACCAGGGAGCAGGGAGCACAGAGAAATACTTGTGGTAAGTTATTCTACCACAAGTATTTCTCCCTGCTGCATGAAACACTTAACATTAGAGTTAAAATTGACATTCGTAAATAATTCATAATTCCATACATTTTTTTAAATTAATTAAAACTAAGAATCACGATTAATAAAGATTGTAAAATAGATTCATATACATACTTAGTTAGTTAACATGGTAAATATCCCGTCTTCTAGTTATAATAATACTTAGTTAATATTTACTGTAACATTTTTTTTTTAAATTAATTTTTTCTCTTATATTTTTTTGTAAATTATTTTTTTACTAACTATATTTTAATTAAAACTGCCGTACACAGAAGGGAGATCGAGAGCCCGGTTAATGCTGGTACAGCATTCGTTTTGGACTTACTTTCATTCTTCAAACTGAGCAGATGACGACGACGGTAGGATTGATTTTAAAAATCAATATCGGTCAAAAACACAAAGAGTAGGGGTAGTAATTAAACCGACTTCTATTTAATAGCATTTTTAACCGATTACGGCGCTAAAAAGGAGGGTTATGATTTTGACCGGTTTAGTATGTACCTATGTATCTGTTCCCTCTGTAAGGATTTGCAATTGGATTTCTAGTGACTATGATTTCCTTTTTTATTTGTTTTTATTAGCTGTAAGTCCTCCATGTACTAAAATAAAAAATAAAATAAAATAACTTCTGAACTTCTTGTCATAATTTGACAAATGAGATATCGTTGGAAACTTCTTGATTGCCCGCTGGTTATAAGCTATGTGACGTCACATTAAATTGGATATGGCGCCCTCTAGAAAACTAAAAGTTATGAACTAAAAAAATGATGGCGAGTTGGGTATCAAATGAAGAAAAATTATCTCAGCCATACAATGTCACAGGGAAAACTTTCAGCATTAGCAGTTTTGTCTATCTAGGCAGATATAGCATCCAAGCTGGATTGTGAGGCAATAATTAAACAATTCAGTAGTGTAAAAAAACAAAGGAACAGATAATTTCTGTTCCTTTGTTTTTTTTTATTTGTTCTTCGATGTTCACTGTTTGCAAAGCAACTTCAAATGACCCTCCCGCTCTGGACGGAGGAAGGGAGTGTCAGACTTGTACTGACTAAAACCCATCCATGTTCCTTTTTTGCCCTATGTGCTCCAGGGCCGCGGTATCTCTTTCGAACAGTCCCGCAGCCCTGGCAGACATTTAGGCACTCAGTTTTGAATAAATCACCGCCAAAAAGTATGTATTTCGTTTTATTTCCGGAAAAATATAATAATCCTCTTGACCGAGGACTTTTTTTACCGTAATATTTTTGTTATTTCAAACACAATGTAAATTGTTTGTGAATAAAATTTAATTGAACTTAAGATGTTTTATATGGTATTTGTTATCTCGTTTGATCAACAGCAGGGTGGAAAAAGGATCTGTTTACAAATAGGTTTTTCCTGTTTATTGTTAACTATTAATAGGTACCCAGATATCAACTGATTTTATGGTAGTATTCTGCCTCACCCTTAGGGAACTATAGGTTTGATGTAATGTATGTCATCATCTGCCTAGCCTTTTCATAACTATATTGGGGTCGGCTTCCAGTCTAACCGGATGCAGCTGAATACCAGTATTTTACATGGAGCGATGTAATGTATGTATTTATGGTATATATAAATTGATTAAGACGTACTATGTTTGGTATTAAGAATATTATAATTACGATAAGTCCACCACAAATGGAATCGGAACAAACAGTATTATTCCTGTTCTAGCATCAGTACCCCGTGTCCTAACATAAGCGAGCGTTGCGCGAATACGCGATGTCTATAATTATCTTTCGAAAAACTGAAAGACCCACTCTGTTAGGGCACGCCCCCATAGTGGCGATAAGACCCCTCTTTGAGGAGTGGCTAGAGAGGCGCCACGGCACCCTCACCTACCGCCTGACGCAGGTCCTCACCGGACACGGTTGTTTCGGGAGGTTCCTGCACCGAATCGGGCGGGAGGAAACGCCCGGGTGTTTCCACTGCGAGGATCGTCCGGAGGACACGGTGGAGCACACCGTGGAGGTCTGCCCCGCTTGGGCGGAGCACCGCCGTGTCCTCGTAGCGGCGATCTCTCGCGTCCGGCCTTGGTTGAAGCCATGGCCCGGAGCGAGAGGGAATGGGAAGCCGTCACCTTCTTCTGCGAAGCAGTCATGCTAGTGAAGGGGGTGGTGGGACGTGAGAGGGAAAGAACCTCACGTCCCAGCCGCCGCGGGAGACGCTCTGGGCGTCGGGGGTCACGTGGTGGCTTCCGGCCACCGTAGGCGCTGGCGTGTAGACGATGAGTTATGGGCTAGCTCGCCGTCCGGCCGTCTTATGACGACAGGTCGTATCGACGGCGCGTTCGTGTTTCACGCGCGCCTCAAAGAGATGTCAGCAACCAAGTAGGGGTCCGCATGGGCCGATGCCTGCCAGGGCTGCGGGACTGTTCGAAAGAGATACCGTGGCCCTGGAACACAAAGGGCAAAAAAGGAACATGGAAGGAGGATGGGTTTTAGTCAGTACAAGTCTGACACTCCCCTCCGCTCCGCCCAGAGCGGGGGGGGGGGGGGGGCAAGGGCCCACTCTGTTCGCGTAAATTCTCCTGAACCAAGTTGGCCATCGTAGATGACTCAGCCCTGGATTATAGGTAATGTGGTAATACATTACTAGCTATGCCCCACGGTTTCCCCTGCTGCTCAACTCCTAAGAGTCGTAGCGTGATTATAAATAGCCTGTAACCTTCGAGAATTGGGCTCTCAAATACAAAAGAAAATTTAGTGTTAATTTTAATTAGATTTTGATTCATAACGCGAGGACACGCTGAGTTCGTAAGAAAAGTATTAGTACCTACCTATTGACAATGCCGCCTTTGCCAGTAGCAGCTGAAGTCCCTATGCACTACTGTGAATGCGACGATCGCTCAGACGAGGACACGGCCTAATTCTTTAAAATAGGTAATGTTACTCTCACTATATAACTATGGAATTCGCAGCTTTTTCAACATAACTACAAACCGTTAGTAGAACACACGAACAACATAACAAATATGAGATTTATATTTGTTATAATTTTTTTTGCCGTCATCATTTCTGCAATGATGATGATGGCAATGGGGAGGCGCTGTCACTGCAAGTGTACACCAGAGAGACATCGTAAGATGAAGCTAGGTAAGTTTTACACCATAATGTAAGTCGTAGATATACAGGGTGTAAACAGACCCTTCACGAAGCCGTCAACAAGCATTATGTATATCAAACTAAGTAACTTTACGCAAAAATTATTGCTGGGAAACGATTTTTTTTTGGGGTGAAATATTACTTTTTCCGAAATCAATGTAACGCACTCAAAACATTAAAAACATGTAGGTATTTAAAAAAAAGGTTACCGACGTAGCCCGACGAATATCCTAACTTAAAAGGCAGTGGGCAGAGCACATTGCTCGCAGAACGGATGGCCGATAGGGCCGGAAAGTTCTAGAGTGGCGATCGGGAACCGGAAGACGTTGCGTTGGAAGGCCTCCCATTAGGTGAACCGATGACCCGGTGAAGGTTGCAGGGTTCCGCTGGATGCGAATCGCACGGGACCGGTCAATGTGGCGACACTTGGGGGAGGCGTATGTCCAGCAGTGGACGTCTTTCGACTGAAAACATGATGACGTAAAATAAAACGTGAAAAAGTTGGAACTTTGACCCCCAATATCTCCGTAACCAGAAGGTTTCCAGGTATGGTATAGAACAAAAAAAAAATGATCGCAATGACGGAGAGAACTAGTACCATTCAGCTTTGTTTAGGGTCTTGTTACACTCTTTATACATTGACTTATGTTGAAAAACTAGAGAATTGTAAGAATGTACCTAGGATGAACAAAAAGCGAGCTTAAAACTTTAAGTAGTGAGTTTCTTTTGACAGCCAATAGCTACGACACTTGGAACTTGGGGCCCCCTTGGATCGAAGGGCCCAGATCACTTGCCCAGAGTTTTAATGGAAAAAATGGCCTAAAATAATGTCATCGATCAAGATTTTATTCATATTACCATATTACAGCTTTCTAGTACAACAAGTCTAGTTAAGCCTTGGATAAGGATAGTTGACGACCACCATAGAAAAAGCGCGACAATAAAAGATTTGTTTTATAATTTTCTGTGCTCATGATAATCCACGGACTTCTTACGTCCAGCTACCAGTAAAAACTAATTGCCTCTCGTACTGACAACTGTTTCTTTTTTTTTGCAGTTGACGATCAACCAAAAGTTGCCGATTTCCAGACTCGTAAACGGCTGGTGTCTATTTATCGAAGAAACGGTAAGTCTAACTGATAGGTACCGTACAGAGGATCAATGTGATTGTCGAGGGAACACGTTTTGCGGGCGTTATACGAGATTAGACCCTTAACGAAGCCAAAAGGAACCTTGTTCTCCCCGTCATTGCAATATTATTTTTGTTCTGGACCACACCTGGGAACCTTCTAGTTACGGAGATATTGAAGGTCAAAGTTCCTACTTTTTCACGTGTTTTTTTTTAAATATATAATAGTTTTTTTTACTTACTCGGTATGTAATGGATGGGTGACCACCCATTACATACCGAGTTTCCTCCGTGCCTCGGAAAGCACGTTAAGCCGTTGGTCCCGGCTGTCATTTGTAGATCTTTGACAGTCGTTAGGTAGTCAGTGGCCCAAAAAGTCTGACAACCAGTCTTACCAAGGGGTATCGTATTACCCAGTACTAACTGTACTAACGGGTTGTGGAGGTCAGATAGGCAGTCGCTCCATGTAAAATACTGGTATTCAGCTGCATCCGGTTAGACTGGAAGCCGACCCCTACATAGTTCGGAAAAGGCTAGGCAGATAATGAGTTTTCTTTACTTAACTTTAAACATCTTCATGACTCCTGTAAAATTCAATGCATTCATCAGCACATGTTTTGAGTGCGTTACATTGAGTCCAATCGTACCTAAACCGTGATTTTGAACCCCAAGAAAAACTCCGTTTTCCAGCAATAATTTTTCGTAGTTACTTAGTTTGATATACAGAATGCTTGGTTGACGGCTTCGTGTAGTCTATTTACACCTTCTAGACCGCTTCTACTGGCAACTAAAATTGCGTCTCCATATCATTCTTGGCAATTTCTACAAGTTGAAATAACTGAAAATCCCTCAAGAAGTTCTCAATTAAGTACTTCAATTTAGATAAACCAGTTGTCAACACAAAGTTTGTCAACAACCATAAGGACCGTAAATCTGGTTCGACATCCATTTCTATAAGAGGTAGCAGCTCCTTAGTTCAGTGGCGTAGGCGTGAAGTTACCCCTTCGCATACATTTATATATGTTTTTGTTGCAGGAGGTTTCTACCAGACTACAACTGCACGTGCACGAACCACAACCCCAACTAATTATAACAGCGCCGCTAACTTGGAGAAGTTTAAAGAATATTACAGAAAATATATGATTCCATCGACGGATATGGACTCCTGGAATTGAATCCTATGTGCGGCAGTGGCCTCGCGCCTTTACGACTCAACACAAACTCCAGCCAAAATAATGTATTTAGAAATGCTATTTTAATTTTCCTTCATTTCTAAAAAATAATAAAGAATATCAAAAATAGTACAATTTTTTTTTCTTAACGAGTACTCTGTTTTATTTTTTATTAGCGACCATGGTTCAAGAATAATAAACTGTAATCAAAACTTTTCAACAGGGGCTGCATCTTTTCCACTGGGCACGTGCCCGGTGACCCGCGATCTAACAGGCCCCAAGTTCCAGTAACTGTCAAAGTTACAGGCTGTCAAAAGAAACTTAGCTTATCCCAGACAGGACCGCAGGATACTAAAATTTTCGAGCTCGCTCTGCTTGCTTTTGCATCTACCTTTACAGCATAAGTTTTATTTCAAATTAAAGTTCTCTCTAAAAACACCCATTATTTTGATACGTGTGCCCGGTTGATGGCAATAGGCTCGCCCCCTACTAAATGGGAATTAAACATACCTAGCAAAACGTGGGTGTAGGTATGAGGTACACCTGTCTAACCCTTCAGGGATATCACAAGAAAACCTAACCTATCAGAGGCGGGGTGAAAAAAAATTACAAGCTCGCTTCGCTCGCTCTTGCGTCCTACAAGGGTCCCATTATTCCCAAGTGCCCAGGATCCCCAATTTGTTAAAGACGGCCCTGCCTACCTACACATTCAAGTTTAGGGTGCTTACAACCAACTCTTATAGCAGTATTATGATAATCTTAATATTCCTCCTGATAGTTCACGAGGCACGGGCATCATAACCACCAACTTCTAAACTCCGGGGCGCTACTAAGAAGTTAGTAATGGAAAAAACCAACCACCAATATCACTTTTTTTACCCAACCCGGGAATCGAACCCCACGCTCAGCAGTCACGCTTGCGACCGCGAGACCAACGGAACAGTCTAATCATCTAAAATTTAGGGAAAGAGATGGATTTATACGCTAGCATAGCTCCGTCTCATCTCCATTCAAATATTTCTGATTTTTAACCTTTTGAACGCCACGGACGTTTATAGACGTCTAACGAAATCGTGCCAAACACGCCACCGACGTCTATAGACGTCAAGAAAACGACATTTTTTAAATACAAAATAAATATACTAAATTAAGTTTTCTGTGTTTCTTTTTCCTATTATTTCAAACTACTTTAGTGAAATATTGTAAATTGACACAAAGATATATTCATTATTTGAATTCACAAGAAAAAACAATCGTCAAATATTGCTAATCGAAATCCTTAAAATTGTGTATTTCCCCACGCCACAGACGTCAAGACACGTCAGCTAGTGATGGGTAGGTAAGGTAACTTATATTCCAAATTTATGAAATATTTTATTGAAAGTAGCTTACTATTACTTTGACAATTACTTTTTACTGACAAATATTCGTATCTGAATATTCCTAATGTATAATATTTAAAAAAATGTGGAAAAGAACTTATAATTGATATCCTTAAATCGATAGTTTACTGTCCACTCTCGCGCATCCCTATGTAAGAGCTCATAGACAGTTACCTGTACGACTAATAATTATATGTAAAATGATTAAATTGTTTTAAATAATAAAATATTATTATTTTTTATGTACCACAATATCACATGATCACATCCCTACTCGCATGCGAGAAAGTTGTCAAAAGTCGTGCCAGCCACGCCAGAGACGTGTCTTCACGTCGGCGGATGACGTCACGAACCAGATTAGTGATGTACCTTATTATTGATTTATTCGTTTGTAGTTCTAATGTTTGCTTTTAGGTTGCTTAGAACTTAGTAACTGCTGTTTAATGATAGTATGATACCAAATAGGGTCAAGTTAAATAAAAGACCAATGCAACGAATAATATTTATTTAAAAAATATAGAACGAAAAGCACGGATTCATTGGTTATCGATAACTTTTCGTTAAGATGTTGGAATCACTATTTTTTTTTGTAGGTTTTTGTACTGAATTTGTGGCTTGGCGTAGAAGGGGCGCCGATGTGTTTACGCTCTGGCGTTCAAAAGGTTAAGAGGTTGGTGGTAGGCCCACTGTTTGCGCTACAATTTCAACATTTCTTGACTTTTTCAAGCCATTGTAAAATCAACATAATTGATACTAGCATGTAGATATTTGTTTCAGTGGAAATAACATCCAACTAGAAACAAGAATATGAATGTACAGACGCCAGCACAAGCCACTACAATCTGACAAATTTCTTCAATAGATTTTCACCTGGTGAATGCCCCAGAGTAGCCCGCGAAATTCAAATTTCGAAAATGAACTTAGCGAGTTGATTTAATGATTATAATTCTATAACTACGTACCGGTAAAACGGGGTGAATAGGACCGCAGGGGTGAATAGAGACAAATTCTGAAAGGGATTTTAACGTTGAATTAATTTGATTATGTTATCAAAAAGTACTCTGTTTTATTGACTTAATTATACTTAATTATTTAGAGATCTTGCTAGCAACATAACATATTAATTCAACGTTTAAATCCGTTTCAAAATTTGTCTCTATTCACCGCTGCGGTCCTATTCACCCCGTTTTATGGTACGCACGACGGCCAATCAAGCTATACAAAACCAGTTTATGCGGATCTCTCGTTGTATAGAAAATATATGCAAAGCGAGGCCAGGTTATACGGGAAATTACAGCTTAATGTGCTGCCGTGTAAGTACGTGTTACTTGCACGACTCATTTTTCATAAACATATACCCTGACACTGACCTGCAAATTGCAAAAAACTTAAGAAAATTTGAATTTGTCTGACGCTGTTTGTTCTGACGCTTCCACCATAAGTTTGATTGGGAAAATTTGACAGTTTGGCATAGCTTAACGTGCTAGCGTCTGTACCTCTGTAAAAAAGATGTGATTACCAGTGTGCTGGGGGGTTACTATGACGTCTTCAATCGGGAGTAATTCCAGTGTGGGAAAGAGACAGAGCTATACAGGTCGTCTAGCGCCATCTCTTTCCCACGCTGGAATTACTCCTGCTATAAGAAGACGTCATGGTAGGCCACCTGCAAGATTTTGATTATTGATATGAATAAAACACATATTACAGAAAGAATGCGTTTATTTGCCATTAAAAACTATATATACAACATTAGTGGTAGCACTCCTCCCGTCGTTTTTCTAAAAAAATAATCCAGAGCATACATCTTTGGAAAAAAAAAACTAATGTTCAATAATAGAGTAATCGTGGTTTTAAATAAAAACTTGTCTGAGACGTACTAACAGACAGATTAAAATTATACTAGACGTCCTAAGACGAACATCAAAACAGTTATATGCTAAGATGTGAATGAAATGCACTGCAAGTTTTTTTTTTCTAATTCAAAGTAATTATATATAATCTCCGGCTTAGTAGAATTTTATATTGCGAGTACTTTTTTCATTGCGTATTGCCAATTAAAATCTACGAAATGACGTAACACGAAACAGCATATTGATACGAAACGGCGTATCGATGGACGTGTTTCGGTTTTCCGTCATTTGAATGCCCCTAATTCATTTTCGTAGTTAGGAAAACGACTCCCGAATACTTCGTTGTTATGTCAGAATTTTCACATTTTGGAGCTTAAATATAACGATTAAAAGCAATAATGAACAAAATTACCTAAGACGACTATGCGCCGGAAGTGATGGAAAAGGTGTCTTTCGCGGTTACAAGAGAAAGAATTCAAGACTGCTTTCTTTATGGTAGATTAGTAGACAATGGCTGAATTTTGAGTGTCTTGCAGTGAATGTAATCTTTTCACAGTTATTTTGCTTCTATGATAGGTGATAAGGTTGCTGTCAAAAGGTAAAATAAATGTGAAAGGACTGTATTGCAGGATTTTTCTACCATAGACAAAAAAAAACCTTTTTTATTAGATATTCAAAACAGAATAATTATAACATCTTAGGAGCTTATTATGAGCTTTATAGTGGAATCACAACAATTCATAATTCGCATGAAAATGGCTGACTGATCGGCAGCCTGAAAGGCTTAAAATCTCATATTAGCGTCCACTGAAGACAATAATTAAAAAAAAAAATCCTATATGATTACAATTGGGACTAAAATGGTACATAAAGGGTTTAGATGTCAACCCATTATTTAATTCACTATGTTTGGTAAGTAAATGTAATTTCGTTTTTTTTTGTCAAAAATATTTTTTTAAAGGATACAGAATAAGTCTAAAAGCTAATAGGTGCGAAGAATAACTAAGAAAATGATTAAAAAATTCATCCTAAGCGAAATAATTAAATTAGAAGTAGGTAAGTATTTTAGTCAATAATCTGTTATTTCATGCAAGCGTAGTTTCACTAAAATCCCGGATTCTTCTGTAGGTAAGTTTCCAAATTAATAATGACTTGGTCAACTAACGGATAAAACAAAAAGAGAATAACGCCTGCTTTCTGTATTCAGAATTTAAAGCTGACAACATTTCAAACATACTACTTAAGTATTACTAAACTTTTGACCGCCGTAGTCACATATACATGACAAGCAAGCGCGTGCCTCGTACGCCAAAAGACACAAATATGTGACAAGATGGTAGGTGAAATTGCAGCTTCGCGTGGAGGGCACGCGCGTGCTTTTATGCTCTGGCGTTCAAAAAGTTAAGGTGATTAAAAACAGCGCCAAATTTAAAAGTTATTTAAAATTTCTTACGCAATACGCGTGACATTTTAAATACCCAAAAGATTTACCATAAGTTACGCTAGAGTAGTTTGTTTAAATATCACCTGATATTAGTTACGAAGAAATTATGAATTTCTTTTACTCTGACCTCCGTCATTCAGGTAAAAGGAATTCGATGAAATCTACACCAAAGTTAGCAACAGATGCAATGTTGTGAAAAACCACGCTTGCAAGTAATTTATAAAAAAACGAAGCCAATAATTAGTTACATAACATAAAAATACTAGATTTTTTCCGCAACTCTAAGTTTAATTTGTCTAAATACGTTTTATTTCTATTTCTTATGTTAGATTTATTTTACAAGACTTTTAACGGTGCTAGCAAAAATATTTTTATGAGGTTTTTTTTTTGGGAAATTATTCAATAAGTATCATTGGGCCGGGTTATTTTAGCTGTAAATCGCTCAACCTTACAGTCAGTTCTCATTATAAAAATCAGTGTTTTGACCTCATCAGTAAAATTAAGAGAACAAGTGAATGGGCTGAATTTACAGAAAATGGTCGAAATGTCTTTGTCAATGGAAAAGGTATAGTTCAGTTCAATCTTTATGACGGCTCGGATGTTAGCTGCGAGTGACGATCTGCGCAGGTAGAATGCGGTGTACATCGTTTTGATTGTATAATGCGCAGACCGTCACTCGCAGCTAACTTCTGACCCGCCAAAAAGTTTGGATCGAACTATACCTACCTGTTTTTTTTACTGGGAATCTGCAATTATGAGTTACTTTATAAAATCTAAATTAACTAGTGCGGTATTACTGTGGAACCGAAACCGGGTTCCGCATATAATGGGGAGAGGCCTTTGCCCAGCCGTGGGATGATGTAGGCTAAGAGTAACAGGTGCGCCACAGTAAGATGTGTCATCGTTTGTACATATTCTTTTAACTATTATTCACCAATAATGAAATGGAAGCCTAGTATTAATAATTTAAATACGTTCGTACGTTCTCATCTATTTACAGTTTTCTTATAAAAATACTGAAAAAGTTACAGGAAAACATCTAGTATTTTTGTTCTTAAGACTTAAATTACGAGGCGAATCTTAACTCATTTTTATTAATATTGTTTCATAAATATGTTTTTTAGTATTTATTTTGAATATTACGTTTGAATATTTGGAAAAAGTCTTAAGTTTGCTTATTATAGGTATACATATCTTTACAAAATTGCTATATTGAGTTTGGGTGAACTCATTCTTTTTTTTTTTTTTTCAAAATTTCTTTTTTGCGCTGAATTACACTGTTTTACAACAATGTTTTGTTTAAATTAATGAGTAATGATGAAAAAGGGACTTGAAATGGAAAGAAACAAAATATTTCCGCGAATATTTTTATTTCAGTTAAATAACATTCGCGCATTATTAGATTAAGATGACATTTTTATCACATTTACAATTTTTAATACATTCTTTTGTCAATATTTTGATCCTTTACACAATTTATTTAAGCCAATTTTTCAGGCGTATATAAGGGCGGGCGTATTTGATTTACATTTGTTAAAAGCTTGCCAATGTAACATCAACCACTCCACTCCGTTTCAGAGAGAGGAGACCTCTGTTCCCTCTGTCCCAGCATTGGGAAAGTTGAATATGCTTATGAGTATGCTATGATATCATACTCCTTAACAAAGAGATATGGATACCAACTACACAGCATGTCTCATAAAAGTGTGATCATGTATAAGGATGTGGTAAAGACAGACCATCATGTATGGGACATTTTCAAGCTACATCTTTATAGTTTGAATTCATTATTTTATAAGCAACATCTCGGTTTACTCAAATGCGTTGCTACATATTTTTGTGGTTAAAACTCAATGGATTATATTTCAAACTCTCTTTTAAAACACTTACACATTTCTAGTCATTATAATTTAAAGCGACTATTTGTGAGTGCAAACAGTTTCAGCTTGTATTTTTTGTCAAAAATTTTATATATTTCACATGACAACGATGGAAATTTGAAATGGCGTAATGACATTGAACTTGCTGTTGGGTTGCAACGGTGCAAATCTCACAACGTTCATGTCTATTACGACATTTTAAATGTACACCGCCGATGAGTTCACCCAAAATGGTAGCTAATCAAAATTGTCACGTATACGACCAGCAATCCGAAAGGAAACGTGCGAGATCGCGTAACCTGAGTAAGGCCAAGTATATTTGTATAAACACTATCATGTAAGCTGTACTCTGTAGCTTTTGTAAAATTAACTTTGTTATTTTTTTCATAAATAATTTTGATGACATACATAATATGATTTCAGTTATAAACAATTAAAATCACTGTACTATTCAAAGTTAATAACGGAAAACCATAATTATTTTATACACCTTAGGGCGCGTCCCCATTATGTCGTGAAGACAGATTATCCGTGGCGTTTCAAGCGTCGTGGCTTGTGTATTTAAATGGAGGTGTATACATGTTTTGCCAACTAAAAACCAACGATAAATTAATCGTCACGACATAGTGGGAACACGCCCTTACGATGCATACACAGTATTACGTAACTTTAGCCCGACTTGGGCACAGAGTCCACGAACGGACGCTCAAACTTGACTTGATAAATCAATTGTATTTCGTCATCAATTCTTTATTAGGTCCGTGAAAGATCATCGTTCGTAAGATTATTTTACAAAAAAACTACAGACATTTTAACTATTTGTAGAAAGCTTTTTCACTACTACAAAGTTTTGGGGGTAAGTCTTGCGTTCAATTAATTTTTAGCCCAGTTTTATTTCAAAGCATAACCCTGATGAACGAATACGTTTTTTTTTTAAAAAAAAAAAAAGCGGCTACTTGGGTGTTTTCATTTAGAATTCAATTGTTTATGGTGGTACTAAAAGAATAAAAACTATGCCGCAGTAGCGAAGGAGTTACCGGTACTATGCCGCAGTAGCGAATGGTCAATTTTTGTAAAAGGTAAGCCGGAGTACATATCTTTAATATGATTATATTTTAACAGTCTATACAATACTGACTGTTCCATTTTTCAAAGAGAAGCCGGTAGGAATCGAGTTCTAAGGAACCTTCGCCACTGCTACGACGTCTTAAAGTAGGAGTAATTTCAGTGTAGGAAAGAGACAGAGCTATACAGGCCGTCTAGAGCCATCTTTTTCCCACACAGGAATTACTACTGCTTTACGACGTCATGGTAGGCCACCTGATGAGAGCCAAAGGAGTTCTTTGGTTTTAGAAAAACTGTAGCAGCTGAGAATCGATTTAACTGGTGGCGTACCGATTGTACACACGCCGGCACATGAAGCTGTACATGTCCAGTATAATTTGGCCTCGCTTTGTATAGATTTCCTATACAATGAGAGATCTGCATGACTGGTTTTGTAAAGCTTGATTGGCCGTCGAGCGTTCCTATATCTGGCAGTGGACTGCAAAAGACTGATATTGAACAAAACTGAGCTAAAAACTATGAATTTCGTTATAAAATCAACTTACGTATAGAAGATACAACAATATATAAGTTTACAACCATTATTTACCTGAATCAAAACATTTATTATATCACATTTTTAACATATTAAGAAACCTGGCCGATTCTTTGCTATTTTTGTTTCTTTATACAAAATTACTTTCTTTTTTTATTTATTTCATAAATACATTGACTAATTTGGAGTGTGTTCAGACTGTGTAGCAACTGTTGGGCAACTGTTTATTTTTTTATTGTTATATAAAAGATTAGCGACCCGCCCCGGGTTCGTATGGGTGCAATATATATATATATAAACCTTCCTCTTGAATCACTCTATCTATTACTGAAAACCGCATCAAAATCCATTGCGTAGTTTTGAAGATCTAAGCATACATAGGGACGAACGATTATTTGCGTTTTTTCTTAACAAATTATAAGATTCTTCTTTAGTAGAAAACTTAATTAATATCTTAAAATCAAAATCTCTTATAAAAACTCAGTGTTGCTTATTTCCCTGTCTAGCACTTATTACACTACACATGGTGTCTAGCAGTAGCGAAGGGTAAATTTTTGTAAGAGGTAAGCCGGAGTACATATCTTTAATGTGATTATATTTTATTAGTCAATACAATACTGACTGCCATTTTTCAAAGGGAATCCGGTAGGAATCGTGTTGTACGGAACCTTCGCCACTGGTGTCTAGACAGAACTGTTTTGAAATCTATGTTAAGCTTTTAAGGTTGAAATTCACTTGTAAAGTTTTATCTCATTAGTGTAACGATTGTGAAGAAAAGTGATTTAGCAGCGTTAGCCAATCAGAGCCTAGTAATCAGAAGCTGACCAGTCCGAGCACACTCTTTGTTCACGGGCGGGTACATTTTGAAACTTCAAAGCGTGTAAATCACATATCTGTCTACTTGCACAAGCGTATGCCAGTAGCTTGCATGCCATTGTGAAAATCACTAATCCCTGTATTTTTTAGCCGACTTATAAAAAAGGAGGAGGAAGTGTTCAGAGAGCATCTTTGTCACCTCTCGCTACGACCTGCACGCTCAAACGGAAGAAGTCGTTTCGAGTGTAGAGTATCTCACGAGTCAATGCGACGAAGAAAGTGATGGGCGCGGTTGCAGTCGTTTCGCCCGAGGTCGTGTATGGAGCCTAAGAACTTTCTAAATTCAGTGTGAATCTGTCAACATAACCATCAATTTCCCTACATTTCTGTTTAGTTTTTGACATGTGTTAGTTATCAATAAGACTTGAAATAGAACGGTTTTATTTTTTATTTAACTTGCAATGTTTGTGTAGATAAAATCTTGCAACTAAATTTTAAAACAGTTATCCCCAAACAATTGAGCTAAAATTTTGCATACACGTTTAGTTTGAATGACAATGCATGGTTAGCTAAGTGACGTCATTCTAAATCCAATATGGCGGACTCCCAAAGATGGCGGGCTAGTTATTTTTATGCACCCCCATGCTATGGGTATCAGTTGAGAAAACTACGAAAAAAAATGTACCTATTTATATTTAAAAGCTTTAAAAAAAAAAATTTTTTGCTAATAATTTGTGTAAACACGAGAATAGACTATCTGTGGGCTTGATTCAATGGCATGCACCTTGCACAGTCTTGTGCCAGTCACAAGTGTATTAACATCTTAACGCTCAGTTTCAAAATGCGTTAGGTGCGAAGGCTAGAATTCCAACTACATTGATATTACACAAACTATGTACACTTAACCATACCTAGCCTTAGGAAAGAAATTAACAAGTATTTCTTTAATTTTTTTTAACAAATCTCTAACGTCTAACTAAAAAAAAAGTCGGGCTGTTGACATTTTACGCGACTTTTTCGCGCGATTCTCTCTCGATGTACACCCAGACTTAAAAAAGGGCGAAATACCTAATGCGAAGTGCGGGTTTCACTGCCAAGCAAATATCAACCTTGCTTCTCTAAAAATAAGGTCAACGATCAATAACCCGAGATGAGCATCTCAGTCAACATTTATGCTCGCTCGGTTTTAAAGTTTTTTTATTTTTAATACCTGTTTGGCAGTGGAAAATGGGATGTTAAAAATCTATTCGTAAAATCGATAAGTTAGAAGAAAAAAGGGCATTAAAAATGGTCTTATCTCGAGTAAAGTGCAATTTCTTTTCCAACAACAATTACATTTTACAATCCCTTTTTTCAGATCGATAATACAAATAGTCTGGTTTTAATCGCACCTGCGATTAGTCGCATTAGACAAAGCTATGTAATGTCGCACACAGCTTCTTAAAAATCGTACATTTTTATATCCTATAACATTTATAGCAAGTATCAAGTATTATTGAACACTATACATTTAAAGTCTTTGAACATACGACGGTTTTATAAGGAAAGGGGAATTCATAATAATAGTATACCAATATCCATATTTCTTGTACAAAATGTATTTCTTCATATAATTCACAGTAAATGCGAGACAACACAAACTTAAAAACTATTCGTTGAATTTACAGTATTTTGATTAACTTAACTAAGTCGCACGAAAAAGTCGCAGCGACAAATCGCATGTATGCAACAACCCTAAAATGATACTATATTTTAAAAATTCACAATTGTCTAACTAACGACATCTTAAAAGCTAACTTTCAATATCTAACGCATTATTAATTTATTTTTAATTTTTAATGCAATTCATTCGTCCAATCACTCAACGCTACGTCATAATATTTTTTGTTTTGTATTTTTTTAATTTATTTTTAACACCTAATCAGAATTATTCATAAGAATCGTCATACACATAAAGTAAGCTTGTTTTATCGTAGAGTATCGATATCTATAGAATAATAATTTATCGACACTGCAACAATGAGGGTAGTAGTGACATTGGCATGCATCGATGATGACGTCATTTGTTTAAGGTTCGGTATCATTCGTGTTTTACGAAGTTCGCCGATGTCACTGCATCTACATTGTACGATAAGACTTGGGCCAGCCAGAAATAGGGGAAAATACTATAATGATCTAGACAGGCCCTAATACCTACAAAATATACACTTACATTTAAATTATTTAAAACAAAAATCTCACCATTTTACAAACAACAGTCACTATCGTCAACCAACAGGAGAGCTAAAATTTTTGTAATTTTTTTATTTTAGTTTTTTTTAGTTTAGTAACTTCTGTTTGGTTGTCGATTTTATGTCGAAAAATTTGTATATCAGTGACAGATTGAGCAGAATTATTTCCAGTATGAAAAAAGTAAGAATATACATATAGGAAAAATTAAAAAGGTACTGTCTCATTTGTAGGTAGTTTGTTAATTTTGTTGTGAAACCATAGCTCAAACAGTGTCTATATCTAAATATAGACACTGTTTGAGTTATGCTATCTAATTAATTTTGACTTTGTATGACAGTTCTAAAAAAAGACTTTGCAAAAAACTGACACTGACATACAAACAATTTCAAGCCCATTCATCCCCAGGGTGGGTGACGGCGTCAATGGCCGTTTTATTAGTATAGCTAGCATCCCCGCACCTAGATCCCGCCATATTGAATTTAAGACACACGATTTTGGCTCTAAAATCAAATAAGAACGCCACAACCGCGCGCATTTATTTACAAAAGTGCTATAGTGAATTAATTTACATACAGCGCTTTAAAGTTCTTTCGACGCTTAAATCTCTGTTGGTAATGTGAAAAACAAGATGGCGGCGTTAGTTACAAAGGCGCCAAAAGAATCATGACAGCGCTATATTCAGTGAAAACTTTTTAAACGCCAGCTGTGACATCCATTCGAAATCCGAACACAAAACCGTGCATCTCCAAAAAAAAAAAGAAGAGAGAAAAATAACAAGTGACAGGTTAAATTACTGATTAAAAAAAAAAAGGTTTTAACCGTAGGTACACTACACTATTGAGGTCCGATAGTTGTTGCTTGAGGAACGTCGACACACGAAGCGCTACCGCGGACGGGGCGGACGTCACTTAGCCAGGTGACCGTTGCCCATCGCCGGCTCGACGACCTGCAAACGTTCGACCAGTTCAGCGCACAGCCGTGTGTCGTCGTTCCTAGTGAGGCTGCAAGGGTTCACGCACAGCAATGGGACTAGAAGACTCGACTATAGAAATTTGTTTAGCTTTAAAACTCCCTCGGTTTCAGAAAGTCTGCCAGTAACTTGCATGCCATTGTTACATTCATCTATCTGAGACTGTGCGACCACCTCTAATAGCCGTATTATTTTAGTGTGAGTAAGAGATGGAGCTATACATCTTGTTTAGCCCATCTCTTTCGCACATTGTAATAATATTGCTATAAAAGGTGGTAACAGCCACACAGAAGTTGTGATGACACAATGACATACAAGCTGCTTGCATAATTTTTGTATATTGGCAACTTAATTGCGTAAAATACTTCTAGTCACAATAGAATTCATTTTGACACTTCAATCACATCCAATGTGTCGAGTTGGTTATCGAGACATGGACGTTGTTGAACTTTCAAAATAAATGCCATTGTCATTAGATGTGTGTTACGGCAATTAAACCGCTGTTCAATGAAATCTCACGTTAAATGATACGTGTGGCTGAGAACCAATAACTAACGTGTCATTTGACATTAGACCAGATCATCTGACTTTCTAAAACCGAGGTGTCTGTCTGAAAACACTGATTTAGGCTGGTCGAAGAGAAAAATCAAAAAAAAAAATCTAAAACAGAATCTCAAGACTCAGAAAAAAAAACAATCGAATTATCCCACCGCTGTGTGTTTGTTTATACACATTTACAACTCGGTCTGTAATGGAAACTAGCACCCTAATTACGTCATACACTCGTAATGACAGTTCCTTTCATTGTGACATTAGTATTTTTTGAAGATTCAACTGTTCTACAACAGAAACAAATTTGTGAATACGCATGCCAATAACTTGCACGTTATTCGGCAAACTCTTGGAGCTAAACAGTGCTTTGATTAATTGGCAATAAAAGAAATCACCACATGGCTTCTACAGGTCAGGTACAGTCTACAGGTCTATGAATCTATTTGAACTGTCAAAATGACAGGTTCTGTCATTTCAAGTGTATTCGAAATTCGAGTTCTGTTCTTTACAAATCCGAAGTGCTATGTGCCTCCCGCCACCAGGGTTTTAAAAAGCGAGGGTAACCCAGCGAATAATGTGCGTTTGCAACCCAAAAATGGGACTTTTTCAAAGTAAAGAGGTCTTGTTTTTGAAAAAGCCTTGAGCCCCAGGAGTAACGGTATACACAGCTGCGCGCAAAAGCTATTATTTAGCTGTTACATTTAGACATCGTTCAGTATTGGAGCTAAGTTTTTTTTTAATAATGAAATAAGTAGTTCAATTTTTTTTTTAATGGTTTACGATATACAGACAGTATTTAAATCTTTTTTGATTTGATTTCTTTTTTTTCTTCTTTTATTTTTTTTTTCTTTCTTTCTTTTTCTTTTCTTTTTGTCTTTCATTTTTTTTGTTTTGCTTGTTACTTATTCCATTATAATAAAAATTAAAAATAGACCAATACTGTAAAAAAAAATGCCGGCAGACATTGTCAAGTATTGTTCAGTCTTTCGGCTGAAAAAAAAGTCAGCAACCACATAAACGTTGCTAGCTATAAAAAATACACAAAATTACAATTCCTTTTACATGACAGTAAAAAAAATAGCGTCTTAAGTTTCGTAAAGATAAAATACAAATGAAAAAAAAAAAACGATAAATTGGTTCACCAGATAATCAAGTAAAAAAAAAATTAAACAGAAGACTACTACAAAAAGCAAAAACATAAGAAATCATCCTTTTTATTACAAAAATAAAAACAATTCATTAACATAAATATAACAGCTAAATAATAGTGAAAAAAAGGTGCTCTTTGACAGACCAGTGTAATGAAAAATATGTCAAGCCACATCATCATGCATTATATTACTTATTAATAACAACATTAGTTTAATTATAGTTTTTATCCCTCTTACCGATAAACACTACTCAGTGTTATAAGTTTGTTATGAGCCATTACAATTGGTTCAGACGTTTTTAAGCAATTTGCAGACAAACATACATACATTCAGGTCGAAAAAAGACCACCTTTTCATGACGGTTTAAATTGTCATAAAGAACGTAACGAAGGCGATATTCATAACTTATTCTGTGTTTATCAGTAAGAAAGTAATATTAATATTCCTTTTTTTCAAGGTTTTTGTAAACTTAATTATTATTGATGGTGTGTGAAAAACCGTAATACAACATGGTGTTCTGTTTGAGTAGTGATATTATTAGTTAAAATGTTTACGAAAGCCTTAGAGTGTTAACAATTTACGGCATTTCATACAAACTTTCAAGACCTTTTTGTTCGCAATGACTGAACCGATTTATACGCATACGCAGGATACATAGCTCTTAAAGTTAACATAGAACATTTTCGAAAATAGAGTTGCAGCAATTCTTTTTTTTAATCTTTTTTTTTCTTTTTTTTTAACTTTTTTTTTTCATTTCAGATGTTCCATAGAAACAGAAATTTCCAATTATCTTTTTTTTTTTTTTAAAGATTTTTCGAATAGTTGTCTGTCAACTTTTTATGCTTATGTCCTGCTTTTGCTTATGAAGTTTCATTAAAATCGGTTTATTCATTTCGAAAAAAAAAGGACTTGAAAGTTTGGATGAAATGCCGTAAGTCGTTAACGGTCTTAAACTGTTCGTCTTGTGAAAATGTATTTCATTGCAAATCTTTTTTTGCTTGTATAATCATTTGTGTCCTGGTTTGAAACTTAAATAAAATGCAAAACACGTCAAATTACGAAATCATACCTTTTAATTAAATAAAATCATTGTGAAAACATAATAAATTCGATAGTTTCAACTTATGCACACAATTACGCTAGTTTACAAAAATAATTATGAAATTCGTTATGGTAATCTCAGTTTTGAATGCTTAGACAAAATTCGACACTAAAACAATATTTTTATGATTACAATTTTGCTATAGGAAGTTAACGACTGTTAATAAACGCAAGCCATTGAACTGTAGTCTAATTTTTTTTTTTTTTTAAACTAACCGTCATTTTTTTTCCGTAAATGATTATTTTTAAATGTTGATAACATCTTTAAATAATATAAATAATTAGACCAGTCAATTTACAGAATTCTTAAGTCATTCTAATTTCTAATCTACGCAATCTGTGGTCACAACACAAAAGTTCCCATAATGCGCAGCCAAAAGTTTCAAAAAAATTGTCTAATGTCGAATTATGGCTAAACTACTATATACAAATTAACAACTCAATCTTATAGCTAACACTGCGTCACACCATCAATATGTACTGTCAATATGATTTGACATTTTGTCAGTTTGATTTTATAAGAAATATTAAAAATTAAAAGGACCATGTACTTGAAATATTGCCAATATGCACTGACAATGCAACGCTTACAGTTATGAAATGATTATTCAAGAATTGAAACCGAATTGTCTACGAAAGGAAACATTGGATTAGCCTCTAAAAACTCTTGAAGAAATATGATACAATATGAGGATTTTTTAGGGAGATCGCGCATTACACAGCCATGACCACGAATTTGGCCGCTGAAGCTGCGACCAGAGGGGTTACTATGACGTCTTAAAGCAGGACTAACTCCAGTGTGGGAAAGAGACAGAGCTATACAGGTCGTCTAGCGCCGTCTCTTTCCCACACTGGAATTACTCCCTGCTTTACGACGTCGTGGTTGGCCACCTGGAAGAAAGATTGGTCGCACGACCGGGCGTCCAACCAGTTTTGTCCAAGATAGCGGCCGGTCCTGCCAAGTCGTGGTTGAGGCCGCTTACTAAGCAAGATCCCTTAAGTTTCCTTTTAAGAAAATTTGAAAAGTTCAGAATAATCATAACATTATTTTTCAGAAAAATCAATCTTACTTTTTTATACAAAACTATTATAATAAGCTATGAACATACAAAAAATAAAAATATTTCTTGTCATTAATTAACAATGGACAAGATTAAGTACTTTTGTTTTGGAAAATATATCAAAAATATAAGTTTTTTATTTATTTTCTACTACAGTTTAATGGTAACAGCAATGGCACCATATTCAGATGTTTCATTTTATTTACAAAATTTACAAAAAAAAGTAACATACAATTGTTTTCGTAAATAGTCACAAAATAGTTTTTTTTTTTATCAGAAAAGTTAAGTTAAGATGTATAAAAGTCTGCCATAGGAGCTTTTATTTAAACTAATTGACGTTTTCGTCTTATTTTTATTTATATTTTATAAAACCTACGAAAACATTTGTATAAAAAACAACAATTCAGTAATACTTGGATTTAACTTTGAACTCGAAAGCTTAAGTTGTAAGGAACATTAAAGATAAACCCTGTATATATAATTTTTTTTTTACTTTTTGTTCATTTTTGAGCAAGCATTTCTTTATTTACATATTTTTACAACTTATAAGGAATATTTTATTATTAACAAGTCAACTTTTAGCTAAAGGAAAAACTATTATTTTCTTTTTAAATATAATTAAAGCTGAAATGGTAATGTGTTCAGATAGTTGCCTTAAATTTGTTTTATTATTAGCAACCTGATAAATTACTTTATAAAATAAAATATGCTATGTAAATTATACTCTGAAGAAAAAACATATACATTTAAAAAAATGTTGAATAAATGTTGCAAAAACATGAAAAAGTCCTTCATGGAATGCTATATAATATTGAAAAAATCACATTTTTTTTTATAAATAGTTACACATTTAACAGGCCTTAAACTTAATAACTAAATAAAAATATCACCAATGTGATGTTTTAAACTAACTTAGTCAAAAATGTAAATATTATTTATAAACCGTACATATTTAAATATATTGTAGTATATTTAATCGTATATATGTATGAAATAGCTATCAAGCGACATAGAATAGCAAAAAGCTAAATATGTTTTAACTATAATAAATATTTACATTTAATGTGTATAAATATAATATTTTGCCAGACATATTTGGGTAAAATAGGAATGTGTTAAGATTTTTTATTAAGTTTTAACAGCCCGTATTTCTAGGAAGGCCGTAATAATAATACACCAGAGTAATGACTTTTTTGAATAGCACTTGTAGACGAATGCCTTTAGTATTATTGCAATGTTAGATTCTCAACTCTCGGTGGTAAGGCAAACGTTAAGAATTCATCTGTGCGCTTTTATTTAGGCATTAAAATTAGCCTCAGCATCACACCTGGACAAGCTTAATTTACACTGGCTAAAATATCTTCTAGACTTCTATGATAGTTTCATCTCCCGAGTTGTTCACTAAATATTTGATATGTACTATTTTCTTATTTATTTATAAGTACATACTTTATCAGATTTAAATGATTCCCAGTTTAATTGATTTCGGTATAAAATATATTTAAAAATAATTAGGCTCTGATCTTTTAACTAAATAATATTCCCCAAATATGCTGAGTAATGTAAATATAAAATATATGTATTTTGGCCCTGTAAATGTGTTGTAGTCCTATTTAATTTGTACATAAGTTAGATATATAGCTCGTCAACAATGTATACATAGTTTTAAATAGTTTTTTCTTATATTTGATTGCAAATTATGATATTACAATGTAAATAGTTGCTGTATTAATAGTTTTGCTTACCTACTTTGGCAACTCTGTTCCTTTTTAGGGTGAACGGGAGACTGTGGTCGTAGCTACTATACAAACGTTTATTTTTGCAATAAATACTATCAGCATGAATTCCTGGATTTTAACGGTAGATTTTAAGTACTAACACATAGTTTTCAAGTTTGTAAACTGTTCAAATAAGACTTTTTATGAAATTTAATTTTTTTTTTTGGCAGTGGTGTATCATATAGTACTCAACACACCCAAATTTAACTATGTGTTCAATTTGCTGGATAGTAACCAATCCTGCTTCAGCCTGCTTGACCGTTCAGTCTATGCAGCTTTGCGTTGCCATTCTAAAAACAAAATGAAACTAGACACAGCAAGCTTTTCAAGTAGAACACAGCAACGCTGCTTGACAGCTGAAATGTAGTTTTAATTCAGATTTAATTTGAAAATTCGAATTTTCTGTATCTCTTAAGTACCAAATTATTAAAAAGGCTAGCTCTAACCACAGCCCGTTCACCCATTAGTCTTTTAACTAGCACAAGTTGAATACTAAACACATTCAACAAAATACACAGTGTTAGATTGAACAAGGAACATCCTTTAATAGAGTGTAGTATTCATGAAAATGAACAACTTTTACTAAGGTCCCCCTGTAACTTATACCACTTTGTCGAGTTATGCGTTATGTTATGTTGATTGATGGATGGAGAGAAGGAAGACATTCAAAGAAGATGGATGGAGATTGAGTGAGGAATGATATGAAAGAAATTAGAGTAAATGATGCCATGACATCTGTTGTGTGTTGCGACAACCCCTAGTAGAATGGGACAAGGACAAGAAGATGATGATGAATGTCGACAAGTCGCGCTATAGTATTTGCAACCTTTGGCTCAGGGCAGATAGTCGAAACTTCAACAGCACGACTCAGAGTCCCTTAGGACATTTCTAATATCCAGTGTCGGTATGTGTAGTACCTAATTCACTGACTGTAGACCAGATTTCAACCTTACATAAGTAGTACGGGTTTTCTCATACAAAAAGTTGTTTGTTTCACTGAGTACATTCCTCGTTGAACCTAATACCCTGCACATTCAGTACTTATTTTATGTTACTTTTAACACCTATTTAAGTCGACTTATTATGCTAAGTTCCAAGTCTCTTGTTGATCTGACATACGCCTTAAATCTACCAATTCCCTCAGTAAAAATTGCACATACATTTTCTCTAATGCGAATACAACATGAAAAAGAATTCAGAAGCTCACTGAAGACTGGAAATCTATCGTCAGATACTTGTACCCATTTGCAGTAGAAAATACTAAACGCATTAAGATGTGAATTTATTTAAAACATTATTATGTCTCTTTCATCTTCAAAATTCGTTAAATGATTTTAGTAATATTATTAGGTACCACAACATGTTTTTTTTTTTTATAATATAAATATACAATTTATATTTGCATATTGTAGCATACACAACCTGACGACAAAGAAGGAAGCAGTGAACAGGGAATCTCCAATAGGATTGCTTCATTTTCAAAATGACAATTCTATTAAAGGTTTTTCCTCGATTACCATCTCACTTGCTTTAAATGACAAGCCAGTCTGCTCTTGTAACTAAAGGTCAGTAACTTAAATTACTTTTACATTTTAACTAAGTTTTCTGCTACTAAGGTAGCATTTGTAATTAACTACATATATATAATATTATCTGACGATAGACTCCCATCAACACACAAAACATAACCAATCAATCAACAATTTGTATCTAGCGTTAACACTACTTAACTACAAATATATTTGTTTGTGACACTATTCCGGTGGTGGCGGAGGCACAGGTGGAGGCGGCATGGCGGGAAGCGGAGGCTGAGGGGCCCGCGGTGGAGCCCTAGGCATCGGCGCCTGCGGCATAGGGGGCCTAGGCGCTGGCACACACTGTCGCGGGTACATATACCCCTCCATACCGTAATAATACCCGTCCATACCTAACCCGTAGTACAGCGGAGGGGGTGGTTGCACCATAAAATAAGGTAAGGGTTGTCTAAAAGGGGGAGGTACAGTCCAGTTGCCTACCTTAGGGTGGTGTGGAGTTCCGTTGTGGCGCGCGACTTTGGCTGGCGGGCCGTGATCAGGTGCAGGTCCCCGCTTGCGAGACGCGTCGAGTACGTCTCGAGAGATCTTGATCTTCAAGCTCGACGTCTGAGGAGGTGGAGGAGGCGCCGCTAATCTTTCCTTAGGAATCTTTATCTTCAGCCCAGGACTCGTGGACAACTTCTCTTTAGGAATAGTTATCCTTAAAGCCCCATCCTGCTGTTGGGGAACCTCCACAGACTGAGGAACGGGACTGTCTTTCCGTTTCTCTTTGTCCTTTTTATGTTTCTTCCGTTCTTCCTTAGATTTGTCCCGGTCTTTGTGTTTGTGTTTGTCCTTTTTTTTCTTTTCTTTCTTATGTCTGTGTTCTGATACTTCTTCTACGGGTGGAGGGGGTTCTACGACGGGCGTGGGAGGTACGACTGGCACGGGCGGTGGTTCCACCGGCGGCTCGCGTTTCACTTCAGGCGATTTGCGCTCTGTTGCCACCGTGATAGGAGCCGGTTTGGCTAAACTTTCCTTCAGTAAGTTTGATACTAGCGTAGGATCAGTTTCTATGCCGTTGACCGGTCTTGCAGGCGCCTCAGCCTTTCGTTCAGGCCCTCTAGTTTTAATCGCGTTTCCTCTTTGCGAATCGCGAATCACATTCTCATATCCAGGCGTTTCGTCAATTTTCTTCACGACCGGTACAAGTTCAGGCTCAGAGTTAGACTGTTGGCGTTGTCTATGTTTCTGCACTTCTTTCGAAGGGGGAGAAGAGAACGGGGACAGTATTGCAGGAGGTTGCATTTCTCTTATAGCCGCTGAAGGGTCTGGTCGCTTTCTATGCGGACTAGGCGGCCTTTGCTCTTGAGTTTGTACGGGAGGTTGAGGTACTTGCGGTGCGGGAGGGTGGGTAGGCCTGACCTCCGGTTTAGGACGGTGAGGGGTCGGTTGGGGAGGCCGGCGGGGCGCTTGGGCCGCCGCCGCGGTCGGCGTCGTTGCGTTCTCAGGAGAGAACAGCGAAGGAGGTCTTGTTCTTTGAGGAACCACTTCGGGTTGAACTGTAGGTGGTGGATGTGCTGGCGCTGGTGTTACAGTCGCAGAAGTTGCCGTTGCAGTGGCAGTTGAGGGTCCAGGGATTGGAGGACGGTGGTGCCTATGTTCATGTGGTGGTTTCTGATGATGAGGCTTATGCGGAGGCCAGGGATGGTGTTGTTTGTGGTGATGCTGGCCAGATGGCCTTTGATGATGAGGTGGTGCCTGAGCATTCGGCTTTGGCTGAGGTGCCCCTGGCCTGGCCGCCTGCTGCTGCTGCTGTTGTTGTTGTTGTAAGGCCTGTTGTTGTCGTTGTCTCTCTCTCTCCTCCCGTCTTTCCCGTTCTTCCCTCTCCCTCTTTTCTCTGTACAAGGTGTAGTCTATTTTCTGTGGTTGAGGTTGAGGTGGTGCCGCGGTTGTCGCTGGTACGTAACCGCCCGGGACTGGCTGACGTCTTCTTTCTCGCTCGTATTCTGTAAAGACAAGTTTGATTATAGAATTTTTATATGTAAAATGAACTTGATGTTTCCATCGTTCATCTTTTTCCCTGAAGAAGACATTATAATACAATTTGTCACATCCTACTTAACGGCAACATCAGTACAAGATGTTGTCGTTGAATAGTGAGTGGAAACACCACACTTTCAGTGATCACGGATGTAGTAAAACGCACGTAGTTTTTCATTTTTATAATGAAGTAAGTACCAACCCGCACTGGGCCCGCGTGGTGGATTATAGCCCATTCCCTCTCATAGAGAGGAGGCCTGCGTCCCAGCAGTGGGAACATTAATAAGCTGATTATGCTATGCTTATTATGCTAAGTCACAACTAATATAAATATCAAAATTTCCTGCAAAGATGAGACTTCTTATCAGCTCTGCCTTCATTGGTCTTTATGCTATGAGCATCCAAAATATTTTTTTAATGGTTAAAACCATTAATAACCATTTAAGATTTATCTAATGATCCTGCAAAGACGAGACTTCTTATCGGCTCTGTCTTCATTAGAATTTATGCTATGAGTAACCAGAATATATTTTCTTAATGGTTCATATCATCTGCCTAGCCTTTTCCCAACTATGTTGGGGTTGGCTTCCAGTCTAACCAGATGCAGCTGAATACCAGTATTTTAAATGGAGCGAATGCCTATCTGACCTTATCGATTTTTTTTAATGGTTAAAACCATTAAATAATACCCTCAAATTTATCAAAATTAACATGACCATCATCATTATCGACCACAACTTGACTTACTGATACGTCTCTCTTTGCTTGTACTAATCTTCAAATTCCTGTGCCAGCCTCATCCAGCACATTAACAAACGTACTTACCCTTATCAAATGACTTGTCAATTTCATCTGCACCCGCATGCTTCTTATCAAACGGTGAGTTCGCGACACCCGAGCCGGACGCATTCGGCACGAAGTGAGGGGAACTGCCGTCCGCTGTGGAACATAATATGTTCCAATAGTACAAACAAAAACAATCACTAACCCAATTTTTTTTTAATGTTTTTTTTAATATATATGTATTCTTTTTTTTAACACATTTTTTTATTTTTATTATTTTTTTTTTTTAATTTTTTTTTTTTATATGTATATTTTATTTATTTATACATATATTTTTTTTATATATGTATATTTTATTTATATATCATTTTTTTTTAAATATTTTTTTTTATATATATATTTTTTTATATATATATATTTTTTTTTTTTTTGTGATTGTTAGTAATTCAAAACCAAGTGAGACTAAAATTATCAATTAAAACGCAGTAAGTAGGCCAAACAGAATGCTAATGTGGAGCGGTATTAGGATATGCCCCGCCTCCTTTCCTACCCATCCTGCACTACGACTTACACCTTTCAGGATAGTAATCCAAAACCAAGGCCAAAACTTTCAATTAAAACAGCAGTAAGTATGGCAGTTGTAGATATAATCTGGCTCTAAATGGGGTATCTTCGATCCAACCCAAACATAATGCCAGTGTGGAGTTGAGGATATGTCCCGCCTCCTTTTCTACCCATCATGCACAACGACTTGCACCTTTCAGGATTGAATCGAAGCAAATGAGGTGTGGAGGTGGCTACGTACTGGTCTAACAGAATTTGAGTTTCATCGACAAGTAAAGAAAAAGTTCGAACACACATACAACGAGAATAACCTTCAAGCAATTGGTAACGAAATTTCCTTCGAAACCATTGTTTGATTGTAAGTGTATTCTACACATTTGGAGAGCAGGAGACTTGTTGAGGATATCTTCCTGCTGAGCTACTTAAAATTGAACAAGTTTTTGGCCTTCTGTTTTTCAGATAGTTTCATCATCTGCCTAGCCTTTTCCCAACTATGTTGGGGGCGGTTTCCAGTCTAACCGGATGCAGCTGAATACCAGTATATTACATAGAGAGAGTTGTTATTTTATACTTTTTATGTTACAAATTCTATTTCTCCATCTTTCAGAAATTAGATAAATAAAATTAAACTCACCAGCTTTAACATTCATCATCTTCCTCTTGAGCCTGGAGGGGCATTTCTCGAAGATGAGCAGGAACTCCGCCGTGAGCTTCTCCAGCAGATCTGTCGTCACCGACCGGTCTACGTAGGAGAACCAGTGACGGCCCTCGTTGGACTGAGGTATCTGTGCGTAGGTTAGGTTAGCTTAACCTTTGTCCTTAACTTAGTAGCTCTAGATAACGTATAACAGAAATTGGTGCAAAATAAGGTACACGAGTTCACTGAGGGTCTGCAGCTTTTCACCCTTATGCCTAAGTAATAAGGATGAAAACTGGCAGCCATCAATGAGCTCGGTATTATAGACCGGCCGCTTTAATGAGTCCTCCGCCATGCTCTCGAAAAATCCAATTATAATTTGCCCGACCCGGGAATCGAACCCAGGACCTCCTGCTCATCAGTCACGATTGCGATCACTAGACCAACGAGGAGGTCAATCAGTATTTATTTAACTTTTTTTAATTTTGTTAATAATCACCGTATACGACCTTTTTGGATAATAAAACGAAAATGTACAACTCTGATCCCCAAGATACAGACTAACGTTTAGTTGGGGATCACCGTTCAAATTTCTATTTATAATGTACATGATTATTAATAAATAATTTGAATAATTTATTTTTAGCATTGAGAGGAGGTTCCTGTCTCTGGCTGGAGCCCTAACCACCGGTAGCTTGGACCCTGCTCCCGATACCGGTGGACCACTATTTTTTTATGTTTTTTAAATGGTTTTTTTTAAGAAATATTTAAAATGTAATTAATAAGTAAGAAAATTACTTAACGAAATAATAATAAAATAAACACAGTACTGTACTCACAGCCCAATTACTCCATTTGCTTGCTAGATGTATACAAAAGCAGGCGACGACCGTAGGTCTGTATTGCAGGCACATCGTCGTCAGATGCAGGCTGTTCGACGCCATGAAGTACGACGTCTGCGCGAGGTCCTTCGGCGCTAAGGATGAAGATATAGCTAATGATAATAAAAGATGGAAGATTTTTGTTAGAGGATTCTGCGATTTTTAACTTTGTTTTCTTAGACATAGAGTGTATTTTCGTATGCTCCAGTTGTCCGAAGTTGTCACGCAGGTATGAGTGACCAGAGACAGTACTAATTCAAATTTCGTCTAAAAGTCGACAATGTGTTATTTTAACAGTCAGGTAACGCTATAAAAACTTGATTAATATCAATTAACTCTGCTTTACCATACATTTTATTGGTCACTGAGTACCCGTAACTGGTTAACCAACAACCGGAGCATATGAAAATACGTTACTGAAATAAAACCCAAGAAAAATAAGTTATCATCGATAGTGCATAAGGAACAATCATAAAGCTGTAATGGACTTTAGGGTATAAGCAGATCAGAGGTTCTTGCTCTCAAAAATTTCATATGCATATGATATAAATTCTGCATCGAGTTTCGCTGTAGTATTTGGATATGCTGAAGTTAATAATTATGAGAACAAATTAAGAATAAGAGCAGCAGATGCCACGTGACACAATGGTGTAAATTAATCGAGATTACGCTTACAAAACTTTTAAATAGTTATTCGCATAGGAACTTTACAAACCGAATTTCTACAGCGTATTTTCGGCAGCTGTGTCAAACTGTCAATCTATACAAATAGTTATATAAAATTGAAGTGTCTGTTTGTAATTTTAAAAATATACGGTGCTTATAAAAAAACACTTGTTTAATTTTTGTCTGTGTCTGTTTGTTGCGGCTAATCTCCGAAACGGTTGGACCGATTTTGACGGGACTTTTATTGGCATATAGCTGATGTTATAAAGAGTAACTTAGGCAACAATGATTAAAAAAAATAATTAGGGTTCCATGCAAAAAAATGAAACCCTTGAATTCGTTAACTAAATGCGATTTAAATAGGAAAGTAATATTTTTATAATCATTTCACGCTGATGAAGGTCGTGGGGTACAACTAGTACTTAATAATATGATTTCACTGATCATTTCAAGTATTTACGATCTTATTCTCATTTTGTTCTCACATAATACCAAGGATCGTCACTCATTTATCACTTTTTGTCGTCTGAGGCGCCATGTAATTAACACCTTACAATTTTTGGCACATTTTCAATACGTCTGTTGTCAAATTTTCCATTGTTAAATAAGATTGTTCTTTATTCTAGACAATCCGGCCTTTCAAGGTCGGCTTTGTTTCAAAATATTGGAGAGCTAGCTTACATAGAGTATTGATGACGAATCTAAATTAATTCGGCACAATTTAGCTAATATTATGCAGCTTATTAATTATTATTTTTTTTTTTTTTCGGTAGGGAATCATCAAATAACAGGGGTTATTAACCCGCTCTGGGCGGTGTGGAAGGGAGTGTCAGACTTCTACTGACTAAAACCCACCCATGTTCCTTCATTGCCCTTTGGTTCCAGGGCCACGGTATCTCTTTCGAACAGTCTCGTAGGCCATTACTTATTTCCTGCGCTAGCGTAATTATTTCTAATCTTTTATTAACAGGGGTACTAACAGGACCTCTTCTAATAAAACTTTTAAAATGATAAATGAATTACGACTCTTATCCATAAAGTATACAGGGTGGTAGGGATACCGTCGCGAATACGGTTACCACGTATTCAGTACATCATTTTGAGCCCCCAACAAAAAAACTTTTTATCAGTAATTTTAAAAAAACCTGCTTTTCCATACATTGTGATCGTGTAAGTCTTGCAGTTTTGTAGGAAACACGTGTTTTTATAACATCATCGTCTGCCAGCCTTTTCCCAACTATGTTGGGGTCGGCTTACAGTCTAACCCGGATGCAGCTGAATACCAGTATTTTACATGGAGCGACTGCCGATCGGACCTCCACAACACAGTTAGTACTGGGTAATACGATACCCCTTGATAAGACTGGTTGTCAGACTTTTTGGGCCACTGACTACCTAACGACTGTCAAAGATCTACAAATGACACCCGGGACCAACGGCTTAACGTGCTTTCCGAGGCACGGAGGAAACTCGGTATGTAATGGGTGGTCACCCATCCACAGACCAACCTAGGCAAGCACGGCTTAACCTAAAGATCGGTCCGAGCGACTGTTATTATTTAGCCACGAGCTCCTCACGTATTATTGCTCTATATGGGGGGGTTGAGAATGGTGTACTGAATACCTGGTAACCACTTTCGCGTCGGTGTCGTTTACACCCTGTATATTATAATTTTCACTCGCAAAGCTACCTACAATTTACTTATAAAATGAATACGTACTATTTAACCTTTGGTATGGAACATGGATCCGTGAACTAAACGAAAATTATATAAAAAAAAAAAACACGTGATACCGTGGATCCGCGTTCCACATATTTTGGTATGAAACAAGGATCCGTGAACTAAATCAAAGGAAGGTCGCAGGTGCAAACCCTGCTCGCACTGGAATTTTTCTTTCCATGTCAAAAACAGCTGTAAAAGTTTTTAAAATATTTAAAAATAAATCAAAATTGTCTAAAAAAAAAACGCGTGATGCCGGGGATCCACGTTCCACGTCCCAAAGGTTAATTAAAACAAAGCTATGAGCTATGAGCAGCAGAAAACATGAAAGTGCAAAAACTATCATATTATATGGTAAGTATGGTAACCATATTACAGCAATTTTATGGACGCGATTAGAGGTGACACTCAAACAATAATTTCATATTTTTCCACATACCTGTAGTATATTTTCTTATACATTGCCTGTTGATTTGCGGCATAATTTTTTGCCGGCGGTCAAGTTCGGTGCGGCTAACGGAAACGGTAACGGTTTTGTCTCGTTTTTATTATAACGTGTGGCTTCTTTACATTGTGTGGGAGTTTGATTTTTAGAAAAAAAAAGGAGTCTATTTTAGATTTTAAGTTTTCGAGGTTTATTGTGGATAGGGAATGTTGGATTTCAACATTTGAGAAATGTAAGTGAATTGAGACAAAAAATTAGCTCGGCTATTTATTTTTTGCTAAGATAAAGTTCATTGTGATTTTGTCAGCCATTTTTGCATCACTATGTCTCAGAGGTACAATGACCGTGAAAGAACTGTACATTTCACTTCAAAATTACATATGTCATAACTGAACAGAAAAAAAAACACGCGACTAAACACGTCCCGAAACCATCCTACAGCCGTTCTGAACGAGCCGACTAAAAATTGTCGTCCGCACAAAACGCATCGCCCGTGTCGCACGTATTTGTCGCAAGACATCATCAGACAATAGGACGCTTGTCTCACCTTTGACAAGGTGACACGTTCGTACCACATGGGTATGGGGATGGTCGATTGCAACATCGAACCCTAATGTCTGTAGGAGTACGTTCTCGTTGAAAACTAGGTCCTGCGCCTGTAACAATGGAAAAATAAATAAATTAGAAAACGTAAGTAGTAAGAAATTATTGGGACCGGTCAATGAGGCGACACTTGGGGGAGGCCTATGTCCAGCAGTGGAAGTCTTTCGGGTGAAATGATGATGATGATGAAGAAATTATTGCAGAGATAGGACATAAATTTAAGACATCACGCGTGTTTCTGCGAAGAGTTAAGCTGCGGTGTGCATATAGTACAGACAGTGACGAGCACCAATATGTAAACACTTGACAACTTTTAAAAGTGGTTTGCTCCTACAGTTCTGATAAAAAAAATCATGTTGTTACAAACATAGTATTCTGGAACTCATATTTTTATGAAAAAGATCCTATCTCTAAGTTACAATCGTTATTTCTCGCAAAAATTGTTTTTTAAATTTAGGAAAGTGTATGCATATTGGTGCTCGTGACTGTACACCCATATTTCGCCAGTTTTGTTCATGCCCCATATAATAGGGACCGATCCTTTAGCCATCAAGTTAATTTTCAAAAAATTAACCAATAGGACTGAGAAAAGAATCCCCAGAATCTTTCTTATTGAAAGTCGAAGTTACAAGAGACAGCCCCAAAACGACCACCACTCACTACCTCCCTAGTGTTTTCCTTCTCACACGGGAAGAATTGGAGCAACTCTTTCGCAATAAGAGTCATTATTCTATACTATTAAATTAGCGGTATTTAAATATACTTATGTAATCACGTTCTCGAAAACGGCTCTAACGATTTCGATGACAATTGCAAAAAGCAACGATAACATCCATTTTTATGGCGGTGATTAGCTGTTATCAACATAATTATGATCCCGGAACTACTGATTGTAGACCAACGTTATCGATTTTTTTGGCAGGACGGAAACTGGATATGTGCTCGGTATGGGAAAGTACGTTCATGGATTTAAAAACATAACTAACGCGAGTAGAAATAACCTTGATGTCCTGAATACGTGGTAACCGTTTTCGCGTCGGTGTCCCTTCCACCCCGGATATTGTATACAACCTAAGATTTTGCGACTGCCCACCGCTTACTATATACAGAATTTCATGACGTCACGAACATAGCACGTTGATACACATTAAACCCGAGTAACGCAACACTAACACGGTTGATTATGAGCTAAGTATTAAGTATCACGCACGCGGTATTGGATAACACGGCTTCCCATGACACGAAAAAAAAACTGCGCTTTTAGAAAAGTGTTGGAATACATGCGATTGACCACATTTTGTCAGTTGTGTTAAAAGTTCCATAAAATTAGCGGTCAAATTTATCGCCATCGTGGGCACATCTGGGTTGGTACTGGTGATCGATGGAAGCCTTGAAGAAGTCTAGGCTAGATTAAATTTGCATTAACTACCATTATTTGAAAATAAGCTTACGCAGTGAGAAAAATATTAACAAATTAGTTAGTTGGTAGCAGATCTGACTGCTCAAGGTGAGTTATTAGATAATTTACACAGAAATGTCTGGTAAGAGTAAAATTTGTAACCCGAAGTGATTGTCATACTAGGCACTGGAAACGCGTGTAGTGAATGCAATCTCGATCTCGCGAAATGTCATGATTTGTTTATATCTTTTGTTGGAGATCCTAAATAAATAAAATCTCGAATCAAGATTCAATCCCGTAGAAAGACAATGTCCTATAAGAAAAAACTATTTTAAAAAGGAGGCGAAATTTAATAATAATGTATTTAGTTACTTTACTCTTCTTTATTTAAGGATTAAAATATAAACTTTACAACTTATTACAGGCAAAGTTTTGATCTCGAAATTGAGATCTCGACAGTTTGCCGAGCGAGATCTCGAATGGCCATTTCAACCCCAGAATTAGAACGCGCTATCTCGAGTTGTCAATATCTACACGAGATAAAAATATCCTACACGTGGATAACAGACTTAGTTGTTGTTTCCTCTCAAACAGAGGAAATTATTGAATGAAGTAATATTTACCTGTTCTTGATATTGTTCCGGCGCGAGGGTTGTGAGATTTTCACCTCTGTGGAGGCATACGTGTGCCACTTTTATAACATATTCTAATTTCCTTGGCTGCTCCTCGACCTGAAAATAATATATGCAAATTAAATACACGTGTCTCCTGAGGATGTCAGCCACGTGGAGAAGCGATACGCGTGTTAAGTACAAAGGGTGTAAATAGACTCCTAACATAGCCGAAAGACACTGGTTCTCCCCATCTTTGCGATCATTTTTTTGTTCTAGACCATTTCTTCCAGTTACGGAGATATTGGGGGTCAAAGTTCCAACTTTTTCACAAGTTTTTTTATCTATCCATCGTCACAAACTTTCGCATTTATAATATAAGTAGGATTTGAACGGAAATTGAGGGAAAACGAATAACATCTGGTGTTTATGTTTACTACACGCCTACTGCTTGTAGGCATGTTGGTAATTGATGCATGATTAATTCTTCTGCGAAAGTCTCAGGCAATTAGTGTTTTAAGCCCAAAATAAATTAAGAAAACCTTATCAGAAGACCAAACAATCGAATGAAACATTTGCGAAATCTCGCGGCTGTTGAGTTTAGTAAATCTATACCAAATTGGGTACAATATGCCTCAGTGATAACAGAACCAGCTTTATACGCTGGCCTCTTATTCTATCGAGACTCCGTACTACGCGAGACCAGCTCAAGGATGTTACCGAAGTAAAAACAAAACATAGGTACATCTTAAATACAACTATTCAATTTCGTCCGTCTGTGCCGTGGGACTTTCCAAACTATTCGTGTCAGCTGATAAACATTAGATTATAGAAATAGGTCGTTTTGCGTAGACAACGTCTGCCGAATCAAGGCCGTTTGTGAGTGATTAATTTTCTAAACATTGTTTTGGTATTTTATTTAGAAGCTTAGTTTTTTTTCAATTTACATTTTTAACAGACTCCAAAGGAGGAGGTTCTATGTTCGTGTGTTTTCTTTTTCTTTTTTTTTATGTATGTAGACCGATTTCTCCGTGGTTACTGCGCCGATTTACGTGATTCTTTTTTTATTTGTTAGAAGTCCGCGTAGTGGCTTTATTCATTCTCTTCGTCTCCGGACAAAACTAGGCCAATTCCTGGGTCAGTTTTGTAATTCAGTTCAGTAAGATAGAGATCTAATGTAAACGGTATTCCTGTTTCGTTATTGCAGTTTTAAGTTATGCTTGAGTCTGGAGTGACATTCTGTAATACGGGCCTAGGCCAAAAGCACCTGTACGTAACGTTCATAGCTGTGGTCCTCTGTCGGGAAGGCTTACTGAACTGTTTTCAAAGTTTATTGAACAAAGCCAGCGAAAGACTGAACTGGATTGTCAAAACAACTGACTTGTATATTAGCTTCGTATGTCCGAAGCATAATATGACCGTTTTCGTTCAAGACTGGTCGGTTAACAGCCAAATTGGTATCCCGTCAGGTGAATTGTGTTTTGTTTTTATTTACAAACTTGAAGTTTAGTACTCTTCTTGAAATCTTTGTAACATGGGAAAAGGGGCCCTCATTTAGGTAACCTAAGGAATTTACATACAGTTTTATATCATCAAAGTTACTGAAATAGTTTGCTTGCGTGAGGCACATTTTTTACCGGTCGACGCGGACGGTCTGGTAAATTTTGGCACGGTAACTCCTTTATGAAAATGACTCGGAAAGTCATTACCTGTAGTTAATAAAAGAATTGGATATACTACGGGATACGATCCGTGATTCTTTTATAGTTAGACAAAAAGTGCCTTTCTGAGGAATGACTCGTAAAAGATCTTTTAGCGTTTGAATACATTGACAGAGAGTCCGGTAGGCACTATTGGTATAACAATTTGTGAAAGTGCGCCAAAAGACCGTTGTACCAGGATATTTTGGCGCATGGCCAGAACCGGAACACCTTCTGGTTTTTTCAATACATTTCACTAACCAATTTCAGAAATGTTTACCAATAATACCGTTATTTAAGGGCCCCAAGGTGTTTTGAATCACTGTTATATGTTTAGCAATCCGCCAATCATATCGGACAAATTAATGATATGTTTCTGATTTTCTTTAAAACCAATAACATGACGTAATTGGTGTTATTTAGATTAAAAGAAAATATACTACTTAAAGTTTGTTACATGTGAAAGTTGGGACATAAGTTTCTCAATCACGAAAAACGGTTGATACTATGTACCACGGTAGTACGCTCCAATGGGATAATTATCGATCTCCACGCGGGTAAAACCTCGGTTTAAAGCTAGTAAATAAATAAATGATCATACCTTTGCGGCGAGGAACAGCGCTGCAGCAGCTATAGCGTTCCTGTGGAACTGTGTGAATGAGTGGAAGGCGTAGAACCTGTGCATATACACTATCGCCGTGTTGATACATAGTTGAGATCTGAGAGTGGCTGGTTAAGGAAATATTGTGAAAGTATTAGCTGAAAATTTACACAACAAAAGAAATGTGTCGAGTCATGTGTGCTTCAAATAAGAACATTTATGAATACAAACACTGGGTCTGGACCCTCAAAACACTTATTGGCTGATAGAGTGAAGTTTTTACCGAATGGCCGCCAAACTTGGGCCATCCAAGAACGCGTCGGGCGGACGTCAAAATCGCGGGATACACTTGAATTGACGCAACGAACCGTGAAGTATGGCAGAAGAAAGGGGAGATCACGCAGTAGTTGGTGATTCCGGGTTGAAATGGTGATGATGATGAAGACCCTGTATGTTCCAATGAAGGGGAAAGGCCTCTCCAATATCTTTCCACTTCTAAAAGTAACTTGTTCTAATCTAGGAACTCAATGGATCCCACTTAATAACAAGCGACATCGCGGCTGGCCCAAACAAAGATGGCGGCTTGATTAGCTAAACCCCGTCAACAAAGAATGGTTCTTAGTGGCCTTATATCACATAATCAGTCAATTACGTTTCCGCTGCTGGGACACAGGCCTCTTTGTGAGAGGGGCCCTAATCCACATCATGATTGGAGGTCACGTCTTCGAATTTTTGGTTCTAGGACATGCCGGTTTCCTCACGACGACTGATATAAATCAACATATTGCATAAAGCTTTTTGGACCCCCTCGAGCCGAGTCCGCACCGATCAATGTGGTCACTCCATAATTTGCATTTTGGGTACACAGGAAAAATTACCGACGAAACTGCATCAAAATGGCGGCCAGTTTCGCAGAACAGTTAATCGATCCTTGGAATTTGGACTCGATGCAGTTTCGAGGGAAAAACCGGTACTCAAATCCGGGAACACATTCGTGAAACGCGACGTGAATTTCGCGCTCTCATTGACCTCAATTCAACTCATGCGCCTTCGAAATATGAATCAGCCAATGAGTGAACGTCGGGTCATACAAATGACACGTTGGTTTCATGATTTAGGGATAGATGTCGCTAGTTGATGAACGCAAATAAATAAATAGTTTAAGAGTGTTGTGACGGCGTGAACATAAAATCGAATGATTAAAAAGTTGAGTATGAAATGTTTGTAATTTAGCATGAAATTCAAGGTCTCTCATTGGTAATAAATTCTTTACATTTCTTTTTTCATTGATAAGTGATAACGTTGGAGTTGGCGTGTGGTTTACGATTTTATAGTACACTTTAATACTATATAATGTTTTATTTTCCTTTCATGCGATCTTCTTAGATTTTTTCCTTATCATGTTGCCTGGCTTGTCCTGTTGATCTATTGATCTTAGACTTGAGCCGATATTTTTTCTCCATGAAAATTCGCGGTAGAAAGAAGCCTAGAGTCTTTATGGCCGGATAATAACAATAGGAACGCCCCCTACTATACGTATGAAACTTAAACTTATTTCCTGTTCCATGTCATATGGTTCAGGGCGACTGTTTAGCTACCTATCGTGTTTGTTTTGCGAACAAACCGTAACTAGCCCTGGCCAGGGGTGGCCAATCTTTAGCGTGCCTTTAGAGAACACAGATGTTAATGTCCTAACCTTGAACAAAGACAACACGTGTAACCACTATCTACCTTTAAGTTTATTTCTAAATTACTGTCATAACAAATTAAACAATACTATCACTAGTGTAGGCGCGACACAATGAAGTCAAGGCAAAGAGAAGCTAACCTCTTTGCGAAAAAGACAATGACCTTATTTCCATAATACTGAAGACAAAAACATTAAAAGAAACGCCAGAGATGGAAAAACACGCTGCTACTGTGTTTATGCGTCGTAAATACAATTAAAATAACATTATTTTGTCATTAGATAGGAGTCGCTCCATGTAAGATAGTGGTATTCAGCTGCATCCTGTTAGAATGGAAGCCGACACCAACATAGTTACGAAAAGTCTTGGCAGGTGATTATCAAGCCCTAGGGGTAAGATAAAGGTGTGTTGTACACCCACATTTCGCGTATTATATTTAAGTCACATGCAGGTACGGATTGCCAGTCTATCTATTGCTATCAACCGAGCAGACATAAATCCAAACTCCAGGATTTACGGCTCAAGGATGTACGGGAAATTCTATTCAACAACTTTGGACGATTTGGGGGTCGAAAAGAAAATCGAAAGAATACTGGAGAGTTTGTAGACCAACCCACTTGTCATGCAATAGAAGTGTTTTTCCACCGTATTTGGTTAGCAACAAATGACGTGTCAAAAACCGGTAACCTGTATTTAAATACCTAATAACCTTTGAAGAGCTTACGTCAATCAAACACGCTCGCATTTTTTCTAGGCCCCTACAAAACTGTGTCTAAGGAACATTCTAGAAAATGGACTATTGTAAGTACTGTTGGTGATGGGAGATAACTTTCACTAAGCGAAACTTAGACTAAACCATGTAACTTACTTTCTAAAATGGGGTACAGTTAGGCTGTCTTGTTATGGAGTGGTCTGTGTCGTACAATTTGTAAGGACAATTTTCGGGATTGTTCCGGATTTTCTGGATAGCGCATTTCCTCGTGGCTATTATTATTATTGTATGGTTTGTTCAGTTGCTTGGGAAAGACAAAATACTTTTTTTTTAAACATTGCCCCGTTTAGTTTCATTACATAAGCAGCAATGGAAAAACTTCTTGGTCATAGGACCCCCTCAGTTTAAAATTAATCAAAAGCCTGTCTCAAGTATCGATCTGTCTGGGAAAACACGACATTGGATCAAGGAAACAACCAAGTTGTACATAACTTTACATAGTATTTCTGCGAATAATCTAAGGACCACAGCAAAACTACATGTAGTAAAAACGATCGGCGTACTTGCGACTTAAGTTAATGCGTTTTGGGCAACAATCTGCGACTGTGCTGCGATCGGATCGCGATCGCGAAAGCAAAACCGCGCCTATCAGAATTTGCTCCGATGCTGGACGTGACGTCTCTCTGCAACTGAGCGTAATCTCAAAATTAGTGCGACTGTCATCAGAATAGTATTCAATACTTTATTGTACACCAAAATTCAGTTGCTCTATAGAGCATTAGAAAGTATTTTTTTGGATTGAATTTTTAACTCTCAGCGCTGAATTCTCATTGTTCTGCGTTGAAAATCCAGCGCTCGATAAAAAATAGTCGACACAAAATCGCCTGTACGAACGAGCGATTTTTTGGCTATCTCTGATCGGCTACGCTAACCAAGCATATTCGCAAAATCCTAAGCAACAGTAAACAATCCATAAAACAATTATAATTGCAACAAGGAAATCCGTGATAGATACTAACCGCCATACATTTTGTAATTGACTGCACTATTTCAAACTATGACTCAGACATTTTTCCCGTAACTGTTATGTCGCGCAGTAGCAAAATACCTTTAACGAATTTATCTTGGTGATTCATACGTACTTGTTTTGTATGCATAGTTGAATCATAATAACGTTTCATATTATTTTTGTTAATAAGTACTTTGGTATCTTTTTGTTATGCCAGTGTTGTTTACGTCAAGAAGCATTTTGATTTCAAATCATTGTGATAAGGATTTTGTTTTTTTTTGTGGTCTGTCTTGTAGTGTTATGTTCAGCTTTTTGGTAATCTCAGAACGATTGAGGTTTTATTACACCTCTGGTAACTAGGCGTTCGTCTAACGCAATCTGGATTTTAGGCGGCAATTACAACTTGCTAACTGGCTATACTTTTTATGACGGCCGGCATTGACATGAGGTAATACTTTCGTGTGCAGCATGCCAACAGAAGGTATTGAGAACTAGACTGAATTTACAAAGGTCCCTCATACTGTTAGCACTCTTAACCCAGAGAAAAGTGGTGCGCCAAACTTACCCCTACATCTGAGATGATGATGGTATGGAATGTAGTATTATTTACGAATTTCTTGAATAATTTTACAATATTAGACGTGTTATTGTGGACTAAATCCTATTAAAATCTTGCAGCATAATTACGAAACTTGCGTAACACGGATACTAGCAATAATTTCAACTTGGCAACAATACTACAAAGCAACAACAATCTTTTGCCTTCTAAAGGGGAAAAACGTGACAAATGTACACCCTTCCCCGTATTTATTAAATGACAGGCTCAACTCGTGGCTTGCCACGTGATACCTTACGATAAGGGGTGGCACCGTCCGAGCGGGGGACGCCGAAATAATCGGACAACCCGATAAACAATTGACTCGCGAAATAACACAAAACTACTGATGCAAAAAAGGTTTTTAACAAAAGCTTTTGGGTTCTCGTGTAGTGCCTTTACCTGCTAACGTTTTCAAAACATATTCATTGTCTGTGGTACTACCTGTCCTATTGTAAGAGGGGCCACCTGTACCAAAGTAGCTTGGCAGTGGTATCTTCCTGATGTTCAATTATTCTACTGAGTTTTGAGAGCAGAAGTCAAAAGATACTAACTGCCTACTTTCTGTAATTTTTTCAGTCAATTCTATTTCCTCCCTTATCATTAAGCAGGCTGTGTGAGCCAAAATCAAAATCCAATGATTCAATATAGGCTGATTACATTATCCTTATGGTCCCTCAAAACGAATGCCCTGCACATGCTGAGATGAGATTAAAAAACTGTCTAGCAACAATAAAAGGAGGCATAAAACATTATCATATATACTAGAAACGGCATAAAACATGTAGTTTTCTAAATACACAGGCTACTCCTGCTCACATATCTACATGATATAATTAACTAATGATGCTATTCAAAAACTTCCTGGCTCGTGGCTAAATAATAACAGCCGCTCGGATCGATCTTTAGGTTAAGCCGCGCTTGCCTAGGTTGGTCTGTGGATGGGTGACCACCCATTACATACCGAGTTTCCTCCGTGCCTCGGAAAGCACGTTAAGCCGTTGGTCCCGGGTGTCATTTGTAGATCTTTGACAGTCGATAGGTAGTCAGTGGCCCAAAAAGTCTGACAACCAGTCTTTCCAAGGGGTATCGTATTACCCAGTACTAACTGGGTTGTGGAGGTCAGATAGGCAGTCGCTCCATGTAAAATACTGGTATTCAGCTGCATCCGGTCAGACTGGAAGCCGACCCCAACATAGTTGGGAAAAGGCTAGGCAGATGATGATGCTATTCAAAAACTTCCATATAACTTATGTAAGTTCTTGCTGTCTCATAAATAAACAAAATAACATCATCAAAAACGCGTCATTGACTATGACATTATGTAAAGTGCAATAGTACAGTCACAGGTCACCAACCTTTTTATATGCTATCATCATGATTGTTAACTTCTCAGCTGATATACGTATTTGATGTGTGGGACGTGTGTGGCTGCTACATCAATAATATTATTAGTTACCTAGTCTACAATGTTTTTACTATTCTTTGTAAACCAAAAAGTGTAACTATATTCTATTCACAGTGGTATAGTGGTTGCAGGTGTTGCTGCTGAGCATGAGGTCTTTGGATTAGGCTGGGAAGATTTTATGGATTTTTCCATCAGGAGGCCCTAATCCCTGGAGCCTGGATTAGTGCATGTGATGCATAGTGATGGTGATAGCAACAGGCCTGCCCCACATGGGTTTTAACCATAACTGGCGAAATCTTGGTGTACTGTAGGTACACAACTACCACTCTTTAGTGATTACAGGTGTGGTGTTATGACGATATTGAAATAAGCACCTTTTTAGTAAGAAAAGGACTACAAAACAACAAAAATATTATCTGCCCCATCGTAATTTATTGCACAACATTGTGAATTAGAACAATGAGTAAATAACCTTGCCAGGGTGTCTCAAAAACAGATATGAAAACATGTCATTATGCATTTTAATAAAAATGCTCATATTAATTAACTTACTAAAGTGACTTATGTTTGGTAGTGGGCACAATAAATCACATTACTGACCAAACCACGACTACAATGAATGTTTTATGCATCAAACCTCTATTGTTCACCTAAACACATTTAAATGAAAGTGTACTAATTAACAACAAGTACCAGTGTTTAATTGAACATAAATATCTACAGTGAAGCATATGCAAAATACTTGAACATGGAGTTGTGGACATCAGCCCGATAAACAATACAATATACAGTGAAGATTCTACTGTTGAATACTGGTATTCAGTTGCATCCTGTTAAGAGGCCGACCCCTATATAGTTTGGGACAAGGCTAGGCTGATTGATAAGGATCTACACCAAAGATTGTACTTTAAATTAAGGCAATATTAAGCAACTTGGGTACACTTTGGACAGGCAAACTATGTACTGCCTTGCTGAATGGCAAATCTTTAACTGCAACAAAAGCTGTTCTCATTGCCATGCCAGGGAATTGAAATCTAATGTAATTTTGACTTTCAAAACTTGATTCACACCTTTATTTAAAATGTTGATTTTTTATGTTGATTTGGAGTTCAAGCCATACAACAAGAAAAAACGCTAAATGTAGTAGATGATTTGCAATGCAGATAAATACAACATTACTTTTATCATATTATTGAAGAAAATAATCATAAAACAAATAAAAACACATATTTCAGCTGTTAGTTGTGGTCTGATAAGCAGACCTTTGTGTTTAGTATCAGATTACTCAAGGTACATTCGTTGAAGTGTTATCAAATTGGATCATCTCCTGATATTGTATCAGGCTAGCAAGCTAGAGGTTGTTTCATTGATTTTGGGTACTCTAGCCATTTTTTATCTTTCTTTGGTTCATTCTAGAATATTCCTGGTTGATTCTTTAGTGACTTCTGGCAATGAATAAATGTTTTTTTTCCACTCAATAATGTTTTAGATGATTAAAAAGCTAACCTAATTTGATATCTATAATTCTCAACATGAATGATGTAACAAAGGTTTTTCCCGTTCTTCTCAATAGAGATCTACGCTTTGGAATGGCCAACAACAGTATTTTCAGCTATTATGCCTTGTAACTGGGACTATAGCTTCATTTTACTGTTGTCCTTGTTTCAACAATTCAAAAGTGTCAGTAGCTGGCCTACTTGAACTAATGCTTTGATTTTGATTTCTGTAACCATCTATTACAGTAGTTCTGTCTAGCAGTGAATAACTTGAAATGTGAATAGTCACAAAATCTAGCTAGCCTTTTCCCAACTTTGTCAGGGTCAGCCTCCACCTCTACCCTGACACAGCTGAATACCAGTTTTTAAATTAATGTGATTAACATGGCATAGTACCATAGTTTGGTGCAAATTAGACATTTTTTTTTGTTTTTACTGTCTAACTTTTAGGCAAAGGTCACAAAATTATAACAGTAAAACCGTCTTGAAGGCGTAATCTACACATCTTTACCAAATTACTAGAATAAATAAATTCTCAATGTAAGACATGAACAAGGCCAGTTATTCAATCAATGAGGGTCAGGGCAAAAGCCTTGGCATTCACAATGCAAGGTCTTACATACAATAGGCATAAATTGAGTAAAAAATGCTGAGTTTTATTGTAAAGACCTGTTACTTTTCAATGTTATTGAGATGGTCAGAGAAAGCTCTTTAAGTCATCATCTGCCTAGTCTTTTTCCAACTATGTTGGGGTAGATTTCCAGTATAACTGGATGCAGCTGAATACCAGTATTTCAAATGAAGCGACTGCACATAAAACCTTGGCAAGACTGGTTGTCAGACTTTCGGGCCACTGACAACCTGTAATAACAGTTTAACATCTAAAAACGACAGCTGGGATCAACGGCTTAATGCGCTTTCTCTTTCCACAGTCACCCATCCACAGGCCAACCTAGGCAAGCGAGGCTTAACCTGAAGATCAACTTAAGCGGCTGTTATTACTTAGCCACTATGTTGCTGTGTCAAATTGTTGGTCTTATCTGTATTGGGCATTATAGACTAGCATGGAATAAGATGAAATGTTGCACTGATTTCAAGTGTATTGGGTAAATAGCAAGAGAATTTTGATGATAGCAATTTATAAGATGTCCAATTTTTAGTAGTGCATTATCATACTACTCTTGTAGTGTAGTGTAGTGCATCATATCAAATGCCTAGCCTTTTCCCAACTATATTAAGGTCGAGTTCTAGTCTAAATAGATGCAGCGGAATACCTAATTTTACATGGAGTGAGTGTTTTTCTTCATTCTTGTAGTGCAGATATTCAAAAAGTGTATTTTCAGTGGAATAAATGATTTCACTACATTTAATTTGACTATTTCTGTCTATTTTTCCCAAATTTTGGATTCAAATGATGCACTTATTGAAAATCAGCAAACTTTTAGCAGTGATTTCTTTGTTAAATTCATTTCAACATTGAAAGTATGTTTCAGTTACATAGAGTGCTTGCGACTATTGCATCATACATTTTGGTGTGGACAAGAAGAGAAAGTGGACTAAATTGCTGTTTTATAATTGAGTTTATTCTCAGGTACTTGTAATAACTGTATTATTTTTTAACGAGCTGGCTATATGACCTCTTTTCACATTAAGAAAAGGACTATTTTATATTAAACCTCTGTAATCATCATGAACGCAGACAATGTTGAAAAGTTGTATTTTCCACAGTGAATAATTTGTTTGTTGGACAGGTTGAAGTTTAACAGGAAAACATAACATGACTATGTGGTTTTGACTGCATCTTTGTCTCTAATAAATAATAACTACAGTATTTAGTGTTTTATTCTTGATTTTCCTCTACAGACATTACCCTATTAAGAATTATGGCGTCTTTGACACCAGCCTGACTTATTATGATTTATTAAAGAGCTCGAATATGTATCATTTTAGTTTTAAACTATATTATGATCAAGATAAGGAGTAAAATACGTCAATTTACGAACTAAAGTGGAAGAAATTACGGATGTTATCTATGTTTATGAGTTGTATGTACCAGGAAAACATGATAAGGTGAAGATCACGACCAATTTACATAGCAAAGCGCGCCACGCGCGTGTTCAATGTAAAAATCGTTTGTATCGAGTAAATTTAGCTCAGGCATGCAGGTCGATCACTCGCACGGGCCCTACGTCACCCGCGCAAGCGTCCCGTCGATACACAGCTGTAGGATCAGTGACCTCGGGAAAAGACCATGCTATCATGCGTGACCCTAACCTAAATACAAACATTTCACACATTTTGTGTAATTTCATACATATTATAACTGTCTTACCAGTAGAAAACGAGCCGTTACTCACTGTCAGGCGGGAAATCCCACACTACCAAGCGAAAGTGGCCACAATGACGCCGCGAGCCACAGTCGAAGTTTCGTCATCTTTTCACTTTAATTCACCGTCACAACACTCTTTATACACTTCTTTATGCATTTAAATGCACGCTAACGATAATTACACAAATAAAAACACATTTCGTTAGCGTGTTTTACGCACTTTTAGCACATGACTCGACAAAAACATTGAGCTGAAAACACCATTTTTTGAAAAAGGATACACTTGAAGCCTCTGCCCCATATCTTGTATTAAATTCGCCGCCTGCTGCCGATACGCCAATTCTTTATCTGCATCTAAACCGCATTTTCTGCTTGGAGAACTCAGTAATTGTTCTTTTGTAAAATACCATTTTTCTTGCCCTCCAGCCATTGAACGGATGTTCCGACTGCGCGCGAGAAAGCACGACGGAGAGCAGAGCTCCGTCTAAGTGCGTGAGTGGGAAAGGGATAGCGCTATGACAGCGGTAACCGGACGTAGACCACGTTAACATTTGAGAGATTTAAAACTCATGATTTAACATTTTGAATGTACAACACTGATATTAATCACTAAATATGAACTAAAAATTGTCTACGTTTTTTGAGAACAACAAATTAATTATCTAACGATTGACAAAATTTCGTCTCAACATAAATTCTTGATAGGTATTCTCAAACGGACGCCATTGTAAAACTTGGTGGTTCACGCAGTGAGGTCTCCGGTGACAGAATGTGGATCTGCAACAAACACAGGTATGGTTCACTTTACCACTATGTGTTATTTTATAGTATAGACGTTTCTCTTTCTTTTGTGCATATTTTTAATGTGGTTCATTAACTTTTGAACGATAATTTTCAACTTTAAAAATACGGACCTAAATACTCTGTCACACCGTGCAAATGGCCGACCCACCACTGTTTACAATACACTTTACTATTTCTTTGGTGAAAAAACATAAGTTTATAACATAAGTTAGCACTAATGATGCCATAATTAACTAATTAATTTTTTAGACAATGTAGTTTGGTCAGGATTCTCGAAATATCGATAATTAATTAATGAGAATGAGTATTGACAATGTACTAACGAGTCGATGAAGTGAAATTTTGCGCGGCTACGTGGATTTGCACTATTGCGACGAAAACAAGAATAATATTTTTTTGCTCTGCCCGAATTACGTAATAGTTTTGGTGATAGGTGTTTTTATTTTGTTGTAAACATATTCCTGTGTTGTGTATATTTGTTTATTTGGTGTTTCACCGTTAAATAGTCTTGTTTCACTAACAAATATGTTTTCGTTTAGAAGTGAAAATACGAACAAGCTTAATGCTCATAACATTAGGATTACCGAACGTAAGTTTAACTTGTGTTTTAAGAAATTATATTCAAGCATACTAATTTATATTTATTCATACCATGACTGAGTGAAAAATTGAAGTATTTATTTATAAATCGTAATAAACGAGTTACTACGAGTACCTACTAAAACCAAGCCATTATCTCCTAGTAGACTTTTCTAAAAACATTTTATATTTCAAGGCTATAAATTCAATGTATCGTTTACGCTGATTTGTTTTGCAATTTGCCATTAAATTTTTTATATTTCTTTAAATTGTTGCACAATTTCGCGGCGAAATTCCTCAAATTCCAAAAATGTCAAAAAATAAATCCGCCTATTATTATTTTTTCAGTTAATCCGTCAACGTCAGGTATGTCGCAGCCTCCTCGGAAGGTGATCCATCTGCCTAAAGTCAGGATGCTCAGTCGTGGAGGTCGGATGTCTTCCGGTATTCGGATCACGAATGTCAAGTCTATTAAACCGCCAGACCCTGAGACTGTGAAGAAACAGGAAGAGGATAAGCTTAGAGCTCAGGTATTTTTTTTGTTGATTTTTTGTCTGTGGTAATTCGGGTTGCCAACTGTTGTTTGTAAAGTTGTTATCATTATAGCCCAGTGGAAATTAATATTAAAATCGCAAAGCATGATGTAGTTCTGTATTTTTGATATGTTGAATAGATCATATAGGGTCATGTGTATCCAAATTGACAACATCGAAAAACTTGTGCTCGCTGGGCACCACGCGATAAACTGCGAAATTTTTGGGGCTTTTTTCACTTTCTGCTCTAAAACTCAAAAACTATGCATTTTTAAGAGATATCATACATTTGTATAAAGTTAACTAAATTTGCAACAATTTAAGCCCAACTGCAGCTCTATAAACTTTATAGGGACCAAGCTATGGCCCTTCAAAGATGGTCAATTGTTCTCGAAAATTTACAGTTTTAAGTTTTGCTCCCATCTGAAGCAAAATATTGGCAATTTTTTTTTTTGTTTATTTTTTAAATAATCGTTGCCCCACACTAGGAATTTCTCCTGTATCGTGGGTGCGTTCACAAACATTTAACATAAACAGCCAGACCCGGAACAACTACCTGTAGGCCATACAAATATTTGTTCCGTGCGGGAATCGAACCCGCGACACGAAGCGCAGCAGTCAATCGCTTAGCCAGTGCGCCAACCGTGCCGTCGCAAATTGCTCGTCCTATGAGAAAAGTCATAATAAAGTCGTAGTACATTTAATTCTCTTTCATGTAAGCATAGAACGAAGTCTGTGAGACTAATAGTTCACTCAAAATCTTGAAAAACCGAAAAGAAGGTAAAAATGGTTTTTTGAAGAATTGAGACAAAAGGCATAAAATCATGTAAAAAGGATAATGACCCCCCCCCACTCTGGGCGGAGCGGAAGGGAGTGTCAGACTTGTACTGACTAAAACCCATCCATGTTCCTTCTTTGCCCTTTTACCGTTTTTTTTTTTTTTTTTTAGGCGCGTACCCGTGAAAAACGCAGCGGTAGTCGTTTTTTGTGCAGTTTTTTGAAGCTACTCTTTATCCAAAATTAATAAAAAATACATTAAATTTCTACGTAATTTTCGTTACTCAGAATTTGTAGTTTTTTAAAGTAGTACCTATAATTAGCCTCCATTGTTATTATTAATTAGCCTCCTCATGAAATGAGAAATAATTATTGATAACATGCATTTCCTCGTAAAGTAATCATTACGTTGATTTGCTACTTACAGTAGTGGTTAGGCAATTTAATAATGAACAATATGCTACATTTTTTTTTAATGCCAAAATTTGATTTACATGAAAGATAATTAAATGTACTACGGCTTTATTATGATGACCTTTCTCATAGGACGACAGATTTGCCAATAGTTTGCTTCGGACGGAAGAAAAACTTAAAATTGACAATTTTCGGGAAAAATTGTCATCTTTGAAGGGCCATTGCTGGGTTCCTATAAAGTTTATAGAGCTGCGGTTGGGCTTAAATTGTTGCGAATTTAGTTAACTTTATACAAATATTTAATTTTATGAGTTAACAATGCATAGTTTTTGAGTTTTAGAGTAAAAAGTGAAAAATGTCCCAAAATTTCGCAGTTTATCGCGTGGTGCGCAGCGAGTACAAGTTTTTCGAAGTTGCAAAGAATAGGTACACACCACCCTAACTGATCTATACAACATATCAAACAAAGTTCGGCTTAGTCATTAATATTTCCAATCGATTGACGAATCAAGCTAAAAAGTTAATGAATATTTTAGTTACGACTAAATCAGTCATGAATGATAATTTAGTTTTAGTCGCTACTAAAATCGAGTAATCATTAGTTATTAGTTTCGATTATTTTTTTAACTAAAAATTTATTTTTCGTTGTTGAAATCGAGGCAATAAAATACTATCCAGAAAATGGGCCGACCTTGTATGTACCGTCTAGTAACTTCCGACACAAATCAATAAAATTTTAAGCTCTTAACAATTACTTTCGTTCTATTCAAAATAAGCTTTATCTGGTAATTAGGTACTTTTCTGTTTATTAGCACATTCTACCGCTTTTTATGTCACTACCTGGAAAGGGTATATTGTACCTTCTAATAATTACTGACACAAAGCAAAATTTTAAGCTCTTTAAAATTACATTGTTTCTATTTAGAATAAGCTTTATCTGGTAATTAGGTACATTTCTATGTATTAGCACATTCTACCGCTTTTTATGTCTCTACCTGAAAAGGGTATATTGTATTGATACGAAGCATTGTTTTGCTACAGGGCCAGATAAAAAGAATTTGGGTGGGCATTGTTCTAAAGAGTAACAAAGATAGTTAAGCTGAGCAAATTATCCTTAAAAAGATCATGGCAACAGTTATAGACAATGGGTCCAATTTCGTGAATGCCTCTTTTAAAAAAAGAAGCTAAATCTTTTTGTTTCTATGGAAAATCTAAAATCGGTCTAATTTAGCTGTAATACTATTTTTCGAAAATGTTCTCTGTCAAGTTTTTAGACTTATGTATCCGCCGGTTATGCGTACGAAGTTTCATTAAAATCGGTCCAGTCATTTCGAAAAGAAATCACTTGAAAGTTTACAGGCTAATATAAAAAACCATAGCACTAAAAAAAAAAAATATCTGAGTTTTTTTTTTTTTTACGAAATTATTATAATTCTAAAAAATTTTGAGACTTTTTTTGCATAAAACCTTTACTCCCATATTCTAACAATGACAGTAGGTAAATACGACGTAGTACTACGTCGTATTTACCTACGCAGCATCCATTACGCTAGTCTACTTAGACTAGCGTAATGGATGCTTAAAAATAAGGAACCAGTATTTATTTTGTGGGTCAAGTAATTTAAAATTATTTATTTTTTATAAAAAAATATACTCAGATAAAAAAACAATCCCTTGAAATGGCTTTGTTATAGCCGTTAGATGATTCCCTGAAAATATTTCGTGTATGAATAGTTAGACCTTATATAGCAGAGAAAACTGCAGTTGTGACTTATTCAAAATTCAAAAATAAGTGTTATGTATGCTTACAACCAACTCTATACCAAATGTGCACACGGCTGCTAGAATTAGCGGTACTGCAAGAAATTTCCCAAAATACACTACATACGGAAGTAATGATCAGAATGAAGAAATTTTTAACTCTAAACCGACTCGATCAGTCCAAGAAAGAGAGCAGACCTGATAGTTAAGATTATTTTGCTGAAGATAGCCGTGAAATAGAACTCTTGAATTGAGACCCTCTTTTGACAACTGTGTGTGTGTGAAGTACAATACGCCTATGCCGTTATCAGGACCAGTTGAAAGAATGTTTTGCTATGCTACTATGCTATGACCAACTCACCGAAATCACTTAAACTATCTGATAAAATGTTTGAGAAAAGAGTTGACATGAAAAGGAATTTTAGATTGCTGTAATGTGCGTGCGCTCGGAATTAACGACGTATGTGCCAAAACGAATTAAACAAAATTAATGAATTACATTTAAAACTACTTTGAGTAAACTTTGATATGGTAATTAGCATATCGAAGTCTATGTTTTAAAGTAAATTCCATTGAATAACTCTTATGCGTTACGCCGTGATGTCGAAAAAAAGTAATGTGTAAAGTACTGCATTTTTTATGTATTGAGAAAAATTCATTGAATCGTGTATTCCTTTTACATGATACTAGAGTCAAAAAACATATACCAAAATGTTAAATTCCTATTCCATATAGGTACTTAACAAGTTACACGAAATAGAAAAAATCTTTTTTTTTTTTTCAAATTATCATCTTAATTAATAATTAATCGAAAACATTGACGTACAAAACCAATATTTACAAGAGAAAATCATCCGTTTGATTATATGTGTCGTACTAAAAAAAAATATAAATAAAAGATTTTAAATTACTAATAAAAGATTAAGAAAAATTTAATGATGCAGTTTTAGTTTTCATCAAAATCGCGCCCGAGATTCCATTGAGTATTTTTCGCTATTCCTCATGGTATCGTAATTGGCCATCTACACCCTTGAAAAATTTATCCTATATAGTCTTAGAATATTAAAAATAAAAAAGTTTAAATCGGAAAACTTACCAGAATACGACACGACACTACACAAAACACAAAACTTCTTACAAGTAAAAAGTAAACTGGTTCTCTGCACAAGTGCACAACATTACTGGACAACTGCAAAGCAAACAGTGAGTACTAGAATGCAAATAATGCACATTTTTTCACGCTTTTCGCCAGTCCTCTGACGTCGCAGAAAAGAAGCCTCTGATTGGTTGACAAGAAAGGGTCATTGTTGGGCTAGCTACCTGAAGTCGTGCCAACCGGAAATGAAGATGTGTTAGATCATTTCAAATAAGTAATTATTTAAATAGTTAAAATTCATAAACTATGCGACCTATGTATGATATAGATAATTTTTTTTATAATTTTATCACCGGTCCTTTGGAAAGTATGATTTTTGTTTACGGTCGAATGGTCCGCTGTCCATTTGCTTTGGTCTGTTTAGACTAAATACCTAAAATCTTAGGTCCCAGTCTAGTCCTTAGCTCGATAGGCCCGCGGGGCACCGTCTGGAGTACGGACTTCTGGTTTTTATTTATTTATGACGATTATGTCAACGACTGACCACAATGTTGATATTTGTTTGGTAGTTGACGCTGAGATTTATTCGCCGTAATAAAGCCGGCCACACGATAGGTTATGCATTTACAGTTTTGCCTGTATAGTCAAACTGTAGGGCATGCATGAACGTGTGTAAGAGAAAACTGTACAGTTATCCTTGGAATGGAACTTGGTTTTGCATGCGCAATTAAGAAGAAATGCGGTCGGAGAAACTTTTGAAAATTAGGTACCTATTTGAAGATACTATCGCTGACGCACTGCGAGCTCGATTTCGACATTGGTGCGATAAGGACAACTGCAGATCCGACTAAATAGCCTAAGTAAAAAGTCATAATTCGAGGTTTGGCTCTCGACTGTTTCCTCCTCCAATATTCGACCAATTTAAAAGATATTTCATAAACTGAATAAGAAGGGTATATCCTGTGTCCCTATGTTTTTCGTTTTTCATTAATAGTGGTCAAATTTCTACACTAGGCCTCTGTTGACGGCGGTCTAAATAGGCAATTTTGAACATTTTGTAAAGTTTCTAGTGCTTATAAAGATTATGTATCATCAAAAAGGAAAACATAGGGACGTAGAAGAAGTTGATATTTATTTTACTGTAAAAAATGATTGTTTTAAAGTCATAAACCAGAAAAAAAACAGACGAGAGCGTTTGTAAGAAAAGACAACCCGCATTTCCTCCATGCATAACCTAGCGTGTATAACCAGTGGCGATGGTTTCATACAACTCGATTCCTACGGGATTCCCTTTGAGAAATGGCACAGAAATTGTCCCTTCGCTACTGATGGCTACCTTTAGTGAGTGAGTTCTACCTCGCATGGGCTTCCCTCGCCAAGATACTAAAATAAAGTGGGTTCAATGAAGGAACTGTGTTAAATGATCCCTATGTAAATGATTATCATGTATTTCTCAGCCAATACTTTCCTACTGGTGGGCAAGATCTCCCTCCATTTATTCGGTCAGGATTCTTTACTATAATTCATTGATTTAGGTAGTTAAACAAAGGTAAACAAACTTAACATGTGTTTTAATTTGCTTGTTATAATCTGATATTTCTTGCAAACATATTTACCATACCGAGTTTCCTCAGTGCCTCGGAAAGCACGTTAAGCCGTTGGTCCCGGCTGTCATTTGTAGATCTTTGACAGTCGTTAGGTAGTCAGTAGCCCAAAAAGTCTGACAACCAGTCTTACCAAGAGGTATCGTATTACCCAGTACTGACTGGGTTGTGGAGGTCAGATAGGCAGTCGCTCCATGTAAAATACTGGTATTCAGCTGCATCCGGTTAGACTGGAAGCCGACCCCAATATAGTTGGGAAAAGGCTAGGCAGATGATGATAGGTACTAAATTTGTTTTGCATTTGTTATATACAAGCAATACTTACAATATGTTTGAGAACTTAAACATGCAGATATCAATAAAAAGACACATGATGATTGTTTACCTTTATTGAACTACCTAAACCTTTCTAGTATAGTTGTGCAAAATTACTATATTTTTATACCAGCCATGTAACTGTTCCTAAAATTACCCTAGGCTATAAAATTATCACTTTTCCTAATGATTTATTTACTAAAACTTTATGCACTAGTAAATAAAGGGTGAAAATAGACCCTTAACATAGCCGAAAGGCACTTGTTCTCCCCGTCTTTGCGATCATATTTTTGTTCTAGACCATACCTAGGCTAGACAGATGATGTCCTATTTTATACAATTTCCCTTATTAAAAAAAAATGTAAAAGCGTTTATTCGTGGTGACATCCTAAGTATTACAAAAATGTTACTTCTGCCAAACTGTAAAGCAGTTTGATGGGAGATGTAGCTCCCGTATACAATGTTACCTAATGGGTGTAACAGACCCCTTAAGGGTCAGCTCAGACAGAGAGGAATAATCCCCGCGCAGTCTTGGGCATTTTCTTTACGGATCGCGTATGTGATCGAGGACGCGCGAGCATTTTTTGTCAGGTTCAAGCATTTATGCACTTTATTGTAATAATTTTAAAGTTTATTTGCAAGTGCAAATCCTCTCCGCTGCGCTCCGTTCTGTCTGCGCTGACCCTAACGGTATTCCCCGTTATTGCGATATTTTTTTTGTTCTGGACAATACCTGGGAACCTTCTAGTTACGGAGATATTGGGGGTCAAAGCTCCAACTTTTTCACAAGTATTTTTTTTAAATACATGTTTTCAATGAAAGATTTTTACTTTAAATACCTTCACAATTCCCCGTACCTACTATTCAATCCATCCATCGCACAACGTTTTGAGTGCGTTACATTTGAGTTCTACCATAAAACGTGATTTTTCACCCCAAAAAAAAAAGTCAGTTTACCAGCAATAATTTTTGCGTAAAGTTACTTAGTTTGATGTACAGAATGCTTGGTTGACGGCTTCGTGAAGGGTCCGTTTACACCCGCCCCGCGGTTTCACCCGCCGCTTCTGACTTGTTATCGTTTTGCGTAGCGTGATGTTACATAGCCTAAAACCTTCCTCGATAAATAAAGCTATCCAACACTAAAAGAATTTTTCAATTCGAACCAGTAGTTCCTGAGATTAGCGCGTTCAACCAAACAAACAAACTCTTCAGCTTTAAAATATTAATATAGTATAAAAGTATAGATGACAGAAAATCAAGAAATAAGTACTACAACTTAATTCTGAGACGAATCTGCCAACTTCTTCAATAGAATAGAATAGAATAGAATTTTATTTCTCAAATATGGGTAATACCCAATAGTCGTTATGAAATATCCAAGCTCAGCCATATTTTAGCATTCATGCATGCAAACATTTACATTATTTATGAAACATATGTATATAGGGTCTAACTATTCATACACGAAATATTTTCAGGGAATCATCTAACGGCTATAACAAAGCCATTTCAAGGGATTGTTTTTTTATCTGAGTATATTTTTTTATAAAAAATAAATAATTTTAAATTACTTGACCCACAAAATAAATACTGGTTCCTTATTTTTAAGCATCCATTACGCTAGTCTAAGTAGACTAGCGTAATGGATGCTGCGTAGGTAAATACGACGTAGTACTACGTCGTATTTACCTACTGTCATTGTTAGAATATGGGAGTAAAGGTTTTATGCAAAAAAAGTCTCAAAATTTTTTAGAATTATAATAATTTCGTAAAAAAAAAAAAAAACTCAGATATTTTTTTTTTTTAGTGCTATGGTTTTTTATATTAGCCTGTAAACTTTCAAGTGATTTCTTTTCGAAATGACTGGACCGATTTTAATGAAACTTCGTACGCATAACCGGCGGATACATAAGTCTAAAAACTTGACAGAGAACATTTTCGAAAAATAGTATTACAGCTAAATTAGACCGATTTTAGATTTTCCATAGAAACAAAAAGATTTAGCTTCTTTTTTTAAAAGAGGCATTCACGAAATTGGACCCATTGTCTATAACTGTTGCCATGATCTTTTTAAGGATAATTTGCTCAGCTTAACTATCTTTGTTACTCTTTAGAACAATGCCCACCCAAATTCTTTTTATCTGGCCCTGTAGCAAAACAATGCTTCGTATCAATACAATATACCCTTTTCAGGTAGAGACATAAAAAGCGGTAGAATGTGCTAATACATAGAAATGTACCTAATTACCAGATAAACCTTATTCTAAATAGAAACAATGTAATTTTAAAGAGCTTAAAATTTTGCTTTGTGTCAGTAATTATTAGAAGGTACAATATACCCTTTCCAGGTAGTGACATAAAAAGCGGTAGAATGTGCTAATAAACAGAAAAGTACCTAATTACCAGATAAAGCATTAGCATTCATGCATGCAAACATTTACATTATTTATGAAACATATGTATATAGGGTCTAACTATTCATACACGAAATATTTTCAGGGAATCATCTAACGGCTATAACTAAGCCATTTCTAGGGATTTTTTTTTATCTGAGTATATTTTTTTACAAAAAATAAATAATTTAAAATTACTTGACCCACAAAATAAATACTGCCTCTTTATTTTTAAGCATCCATTACACTAGTTTACTGCGTCGTATTTACCTACTGTCATTGTTAGAATATGGGAGTAAAGGTTTTATGCAAAAAGTCTCAAAAAATTTTAGAATTATAATAATTTTGTAAAAAAAAAAACAGATAAATTTTTTTTTCGTTGCTATGGCGACTTTACGACTTATAGAAGTTACTCTTGAAATATTTCGTGTATGAAAAGATAGACCTTATATTTTAAAGACCAGATCGATTTTGTTATAACACTAGCTGTTGCCCGCGACCTTCGTCCGCGTAAAATTATAATAAAAATATTATTTTTCCAGTTTTTACAACATTTTTCATTCATGCTCCGCTCCTATTGATCGTAGCGTGATTGTAAATAATTAAAAAAAATATATAGCCTATAGCCTGCCTCGATAAATGGGCTATCCAAAACTAAAAAAATTTTTCAATGTGAACCAGTCGTTCCTGAGATTAGCGCGTTATAATATTAGTAAAGATATTATCATTCAATAGATCAGTTAGTAAATTATTCTTTCTCTTTATCGCACATAAAAATAAGAGAAATGCACACATAATTACAACATTTAGCTTAATTATATCATTTGCATTACAAATGTCGTTCAATAGATCAATTAATAAATTATCATTTTCTTTTAGTAAATTAATTAACATTCAGTAGATCAATTGAGCTTTCACTTAATCAAATAATGTTTCGCTTTTTAATTATCATGTTAATTATAATAGTATTAAGGTAGGTTTCCCCTGAATGCATGGTGTACCGTGTATTTGTATACACGATACACCATGCAACCTGAAACACATGTCTAGTATTTTTATGTAAAGAATCTATGTACAAAATTTCAAAACTGTATCATGAAAAATCACAAATTTATAAGCTTGTTCTGTTACCTGGCTCATCATTTGCCTAGCCTTTTCCCAACTATATTGGGGTCGGCTTCCAGTCTAACCGAATGCAGCTGAATACCAGTATTTTACATGGAGCGACTGCCTATCTGACCTCCACAACCCAGTTAGTACTGGGCAATACGATACCACTTGGTAAGACTGGTTGTCAGACTTTTTGGGCTACTGACTACCTGACTTCTGTCAAAGATCTACAAATGACAGCCGGGACCAACAGCATAACGTGATTTCCGAGGCACGGAGGAAACTCGGTATGTAATGGGCGATCACCCATCCACAGACCAACCTAGGCAAGCACGGCTTAACCAGCTCATGTTTGCTATTATTTAGCCATGAGCTCCTCTCCTCCTCTGTTCTGTTACCTGGCTGTCCGCACAAAAACACCACGCGGCGCCGCCGCGCTGTCGCCTCCAGGGTCGTCTTGAGCTCATTGATAATTATAATTTGGCAGTAGGTACCTAAATAATTGCGATAAGTACTTAGTGTCGCTCGGTATTCAACTTGTAGCCTTTTTTAAAATATTTTGGGGACAAAATATAACATGGGTTAATAATTATTGGAATCGATTCAGTTACTTATTCTGAACAAACTATATTCAGGTTTCGCATATACTAAAAATAATGTTGTATAACGTACTATAAGTATGTGCCCGACCCAGTTCTCGAAAATGGCAGTATCACATTGTACTGGAATCGATCCATCATCACTAACAGGACTATTGTAGCCAATTAACCTGATATAGTGGTGGTGGATCGGTCAGAGCGGCGCGCAATGATTGTAGACATAACGGTCCCGCATGATGAGAACCTCGTGAAAACCGAGAAAGATAAGCAAATCAAGTATCTTGACTTGGCTCACGAGGTTGTCGACATGTGGGATGTGGACTCAGCGATCATTGTGCCTATAGTTGTATCAGCCCATGGCTTAATTGACAAGAGCCTCGACCAATACCTGAGGAGGCTCTCGTTAGGCAGCTGGATCAAGGGTTTGATTCAGAAAGCGGTACTCCTGGACACGGCTCGTATTGTTAGGAGGTTCCTCTCTCTGGAGCCCTGACCGCCGGTAGCTTGAACCCTGTTCCCGATACCGGTGGGCTAAAATTTTTATATTTTTAAATGTTTTTTTATATTGTTTTTAGTTTAAGAAATATTTAAAAATGTAGAAGATTTGTATAAAAATAAATAAAGGAAATAATGTTGTATATAAAGAGTATTTTTTATCTTTTTATCTAGTTTTTGTTACTATTACTAAACTCATCTTTCTCTCATCCACAGCTTCAAAAAGAAATAGTCTCCCGTTCTCGAGTATGTGCCTACAAGAGCTACGAGTGCCCTCTCCCCGTGATACCTGAGCGCCAGTACTGCTACCGACACATAGTACGCGACCCGACGGCGCCGTTTCGCCAGTGCGCTCACACGTACGGCAATGGAGAGCGCTGCCCTATGCCGGCTCCCACCGACTCCAGGGATCATAGGGATCCGGGGTGAGTGACTCATTAACTACCCACCTGTTAGGTATACCCATCTATGATGGGGTCATTTTACCAGATGCAGCTGAATACCAGTATTTTTGTTGGAGAATCTCTGGTGTTGGATTTTGGTATTGACTTGGTCGAGTGATCGCAAACGTGATTGCTGGGTATGAGGTCCTGGGATAGATCCCCAGTTCAGGCAAACTGTTGGTTTTCTCACTAGTAGCCCGGAGTCTGGATTAGTGCCTGGTTGATAGCAATAGGCTAGCCCTTCTTACATTTTTTTTTATAATTGGTGAAATATAGGAATATTATACATACATCTCAGCCTTCCCTGTCTATTGAGAGTGTATTCCCCACACATTCAAGCCCCAATAATCATCACCATCATCATATTCTTAGCCCTGGTCGACTTTCAGTCTAACCAGATGCAGCTGAATACCAGTATTTTACTTGGAGCGACTGCCTATCTCACCTCCACAACCCAGTTAGTACTGGGTAATATGATACGTTGTCAACTTTCGAGCCACTGACTACCACAACATAACAACTGTCAAAAATCTACAATTGACAACTGGGACCAACGGCTTAACATGCTTTCTGAGGCACGGAGGTAACTCTGTATGTAATGGGTGGTCACCTATCTACGAACCAACCTAGGCAAGCGTGGCTTAACCTAAAGATCTATCTAAGCGGCTGCAATTATTCAATCACGCGCTCTTTGCTTCAATTTAGTTATTAAAACATTCATATTAATCTTAACCAGCAAAATGTAAGGTATAGTCAGTGCCTGGCATTAGCTGACATCTATTTAGGTTATGTTGAGGACTTGCTGTACAGTCACGAGCACCAATATGTAAATACTTAACAACTTTTAATAGTGTTTTTCTCCTACTGTTCTGATAAAAATTTAATGTTGTTACGAACATAGTATTTTGGAACTCATATTTTTATGAAAAACATCTTTCTTCAAGTTAAAAATTGCTTTTAAATTTAGGAAAGTGTTAACATATTGGTGCTCATGACTGTACTATACACCTCTGCATAGATTTTCTTGCTTGTTCAAGAAATATGGGCGTGATGTGATGTTATAAACAATAATATAATATTCGTTGTTTGCAGCCTGTGCTTCGAGCACGGGCGCGCGGCGCTGCACGGGCGCCAGCGCAGCGCGGCCGCCCCGCCGCCCGTGTGCACGCCGGAGTCGCTGCTCAACCAGCTGCAGCATTATGTCAAGTGAGTTTATTGTATACTAGCTTTTGCCCGCGAATCCGTACAAAAAAAAAGATCATTTCCTGTGATAAAATGTAAAATCTGTTAAGTCAAGCATCTAGCAGTAGAGCGGTGAAAACTGCGTTCAAATCCATGCAGTAATTTTGCTTGATGTGCGTACAAACATACAGACAGACAAAAATTCTAAAAACTGTTGTTTTGACTTCTGTTGATCTATTAAAGACCGCCATTTATATTATTTTTTTCAAATCTTCAATGTACAGACATCGGCCTGTTACATTTTTATTTCAAATGTATAGATATTTGTAATAGTTGTGCTTTTCCTAACAAAGCAAGTCCAAAAAAGTAGGTACGAACACTAATGCAGCGACAGGTAGTTATGTGTTGTTGTGAACTGTTAAACAATCGCTATAGACTATCGATGGACCAAGAATATTAGAGAATTTAGATATTTAAAAAGACATATTTAGCAGATAAGTTGTTTTTGCTAGGATAGAGAGAGATATGAGATTATTCCATATCTTTATTACGTATCTTGCTTATGCGTATGAAGTTTCATTAAAATCGGTTCAGTCATTTCGAAAAAAAAAAGACTTGAAACTTTGTATGAAATGCCGCAAGTCGTAGACCTCTTAACAATTAACAGATTATTATTGTTAAACATTCCAGACTGGAACGTCCACGGACCACGTCCTGTGCATCATCAGTGTCAGTGGTCAGCGACCCATCTGAACAAGAACAGGTCGATCCTCAGGCTGTTGACCCGTTTAGTGAGTACTTTTCTATGTCAAGACATACAGTATTTATTTAACACTTCAAGCAGAGTATAGAGGCGGATTTAATGCCATAGGCATTTTCTACCAGTCAACCTGGTGATGCAGAGACAAGCAGTGGTAGGTGTATATGTGTGTATATTTACGCGTGCAGCAATCTAACACCACACAAACACACACTCACATACACACATAATTCACTTACACCAAATACACACCCTCATAATACTTACCTCCCACAACACTGAACTTGCCGCAACTACTAACAGGTGTATTGCTTTAGTACGACCTGACATTGTTACTCGGGGTGGGGACCTGGTGTCCTATAACACAGGCTATTAGCCTAGCTTAGGCACCAGTCTCCCACAATATTGAAGTATTTTTTAATATAATTTACTAAACAATATTTCCATGTAATCTTTAAATATTGTGGTGAGAAAATAAATGAATTTATTATTATTTCCTTTATTTATCTTTACACAAATCTTATACATTTTTAAATATTTCTTAAACTAAAAACAATATAAAAAACATTTAAAAATATTAAAAATTGTAGCCCACCGGTATCGGGAACAGGGTCCAAGCTACCGGCGGTCAGGGCTTCAGAGAGAGGAACCTCCTGACAATACGAGCCGTGTCCAGGAGTACCGCTTATTATTATTATTATTATTTATTATATCTCAAAATAATTTTAAACCTTTTTTTTTTGTTATTATATTTTTTTATATTAATGCTAAGATAAACTACAAGACTAAGATATATCTATAAAATACTATAATAATGTATCAATATATATATTAATGTAAATAGATATTTACATGGATTTACAGTAGCTTCTACTTCTTCTAGAAACGTGTTTTATCAACGGATGAATCGACAAAATGACAGATTTGCCATTTTGTCGATTCTTCCGTCGACAAAACACGTTTCTACGGTGGTCATGCTAGGCGTGTTGGTGTTTCCCGCGAATTTGACGATATCGTCGACCCAACGACCTTTAGGACGGCCCTGGTTTCTTTGGCCTAAACTTAGCCACCACTCGGTCGCCTTGCTCCATCGGCCGTCTTCACGTCTAGCCAGATGTCCTGCCCAGGTCCACTTGAGGCGCACCGTCCGGTCCCCGCCGTCGTAGAGTACAGGCGTGATGATGTATGTTATCCCAATTTCAGAACAAATCGACGGTACTTCAATAAACAACGCTTACTCCACCACCCTGATGGAATGCGCCAGCTGCAGCGATTCTGACGGCGAGTCCATAGACCTCGGAGTAGACGGCGACTGCCGGGCAGGAGAGCACGAGGAGTTGTCTGATGCTGAAGACGCTCCGTGCGAGGAGATGCCGTTGTGGTGAGAATCTGTTAATCAACTACATCTTGCACCATTCTTCAGATTCACATTCGCACACCCTCACTCTCAGTCACACACTAGCATGCATGCGTGAGTCCTGCGCACGCGCGTGCGTGGTAGCTAAGTCAGAACCTGTCCCCGGCGGAGGGAGGACTCACAACACGATTAGCGACAGGTGCCGACTGCGACGCACTTACTGTGGATGTGGGTGTGCCGAGCGTGAGGTCATGAGTTCGATTCCCGGGTCGGGCAAAGTGTCATTGGGTATTTCCATCAAAAAAAATCTCAGTAGTAGCCACGGAATCTTGATTTGATCCCGGTTAATGGCGATAGGTAAATGAGCATGAGATCCAGGGTTCGATTCCTGGGTCGGACAGATTGTTATTGGGTATTTTCATCAAGAATTTCTCAGTAATAGCCACGTAGTCCGGATTTAAGCCCGGTTGTTGGCATTAAGCTCGCCACCAATTACATGGGACTTAAAAATAACTGGTGAAATATGGGTGTACTTTTAGATACGCCTCTACCTTACACTTCGAAGATTACAGGTGTGATGTTATATTAAATACGCAGACGATGTCGCGGGCAACAGGTAGTCACAAATAATTTGACTATAATCACAATTATTATAAACATTTCCAGGAGAGCAGGTGTCTACACGGCCGAAGAAGCAGTAGGCGTCGCTAACAGCGTGCTCAAGTACCTACAGACGGCTTACATCAAACAGATGACCCGACTGCGAGTGTTGCTGCAAACTGCCCGGCTGCTGTATCTTAAGGAGCTGAAGGCGGAAAGAGAGCAGTACTGTGAGTAATACACATGTCACCGTAAAATTGTAAAAACCGTTAAATTATAATCTATCTCGCGAGATTGTAATCTGACGAAAGATTGTGAACCGTAACGTACTGTTTACAATTTAACGCATTACTTTTCGGTAGATTATAATCTATCGAAGTGCAACCGTTAAATTGTGAATTGGCATGATCACACCTCGCGCCCTGATTGGTTGAACGTCATGTGCCGCGCGCCGCCATGATTTTTTTTCACAATTTGACGGTTTCACTTCGATAGATTATCTACCGTAAAATAATGCGTCAAATTGTAATCAGTATGCTACGGTTCACAATCTTTCGACAGTTTACAATCTCGCTAGATAGATTATAATCTAACGGTTTATACAATATTACGGTGACATACATTCATAAACACATTTGGGTAGGCAGACACTACGCCACCTGCATACTCCTTTAGCCTCGTCCATGTTTCTACATTGGTCATACACGTACAGCACACGTACACCGTAGAACCGGGTTTTGTCGACGGAAGAATCGACAAAATGACAGAGTGAAAAGAAATCTGTCATTTTGTCGTTGTGCCCTTTTTTTGTTATAAGTACCGATCAGTGGCGAAGGTTCCATTCAACTTCATTCCTACCGGCTTCCCTTTCAAAAATGGCACAGTCAGTATTTTATTGACAAATAATATTATCACTTTAAAGATATGTACTCCAGCTTACGTCTTATGTACCGATACTTTCATATACATTCAGTAAAAAGCTGTTATTATGCAATTACAAAAAGACACTTCACTTTTATTTATTTGCATAGATCATTAACTAAATCATACATTACATCCATCCGCAGGCAGTATAAACGCACAAGCTCGCAGCGGGCCGCTCACAGTCCGCGAGAAACGGCAACTACGCAAGCTAAAGGCGTTTGCTAGCTACCACAAAAAGCACGGCCATGACGCTGTGCTAGCGCGCAAGTTGCACCATAAGAGAGCCAAGGTATGTAGCCATGGCCGCTGTGTTAAATAAACTCAAACTCAAAGCATCATCATCATACGTGATCTTTGATAACTCCTGGAATTGAGGACGTTACAGGTTAGTAATAAGTAGGTGCACTAGGTTCGAGATGTCATCATCTGCCTAGCCTTTTCCCAACTATGTTGGGGTCAGCTTCCTGTCTAACCGGATGCAGCTGAATACCAGTATTTTACATGGAGCTACTGCCTATCTGACCTCCTTAACCCAGTTAGTACTGGGTAATACGATTGGAAAGACTAGTTGTCAGACTTTTTAGGCCACTGACTACCTGACTATCAAAGATCTACAAATGACACCCGGGTCGAACGGCTTAACGTGCTTTCCGAGGCACGGAGGAAACTTGGTATGTAATGGGTGGTCACTTATCCACAGACCAACCTAGGCGAGCACAGCTTAACTAAAGATCAACCTGAGCGGCTGTTATTATTTAGCCACGAGCTCCGAGCTCCATTACAGGCACTTTTGAATGTCAGACAAAGAAAGCGAAGCTACAGTCACAGACACAAGGCATAATGACTTGTGAAAGTACTGTAGTAGTCGCCCATTCCAAGACTTGCCAAGGCGAACCATACTAGATGTGGTATTTATACGGGGTGAATGAGGCGCGTATTCTGATCATAGCATAGCATAGCATAATTAGCCTATTAATGTTCCCACTGCTGGGACGCAGGCGTTTTCTCTATGAGAGGGAATGGGCTATAATCCACCACGCGGGCCCAGTGCGGGTTGGTAGATGTCACATGTCTTCGAATTTTTGGTTCTAGGACATGCCGGTTTCCTCACGATGTTTCCCTTCACCGTTTTGAGAGCAGTGGTGATGAAATAATTACACAAAGTAATGCGCCTGGCTGGGTTCGAACCCACGACTTACTGCTCGTAAGTAGGGGTCTCCACCACTGGGCCACCGCTGCTCTCATTGCATTCATTCTGAGCATTCACAGAGAAATTTTTCATCGGGTATTTAAAAAAAAATATCTGTTCCATGCATTTTGACTGTACAGGTATTGCACTTTTGAAGGAAAAGGTGTTTTTTTGCTGCAAAAGAAAAAAAAGAAAACCTGATTTGGAGCTGAAAGCCGAAAGGCACTTGTACTCCTCGTCATTGCGATTTTTTTTTGTTCTGGATCATACCTGGGAACTTTCTAGTTACGGAGATATTGGAGGTCAAAGTTCCAACATTTTCACAAGTTTTTTTTTAAATACGTTTTTTTAATGTTATTGCTTTACTTTAAATGACTCCATGACCCTTTTCTATGCAATCATCAGCACAATGTTTTGAGTGCATAACATTGAGTAAACGTAATTAAAAAAAAAGTCATTTCCCAGCAATCATTTTTGCGTAGATTTACTTAGTTTGATGTACAGAATGCTTGGTTGACGTCTTCGTGAAGGGTCCGTTTACACCCTGTATATTTTTATATAACTACTCGTAGGTACTTTTCCATCAATAACAAGAATAAACATAATACATTAACGTTCGCTATTCTCTAATTAGGTACCTACATTACAGACAATAGAATTGTATTGTGACTAAGGGCACAATTGGTCCCACTAGAGCTTAATTAGTTAATGCTGTGTCATTAGCATCTAATTATAACTCTACCATAATCACGGGTTAACAAAAGAGTTAGATTCAAGATTCTTTATTTTGCATGAAATATGGTACATGATGGTCTTTTAAAATAAAAGGTTTCACACATTTCGCTGACTTCCTTCAGCATGCAAACTTAAAATTAAAATACCTAACACAATGTACTCTTGGTTTAGGTACCTAGTACTAGTTAAAAATTTAACAAAATGTAATAAAATTAGAAATAAAAAATAACAAATCAAAAATTAAAATAAAAATAGGAACAAAAGCTATTTAACCATTACAAATGGGTTTAAATGTCAAAAAGTCATTAATTGTATAAAACACGTTATTAAAGAGCCATTTCTTAAGTTTTATTTTGAAGTAATTAATTGGAGTTCTCTGATCTGTTTCGGTATTTTATTGAAGATTTTGACCGACATACTATAGCAATTGTTTTGAAAGAGAGTGCTTCTACATCTTGTTATAGTCAGTTCTTGGAATGTAATTTTGTAATTAATCTATATCGTTTTTAATTACTCTTATCACAAAAGTCATTAGCAGGCTATAAACTAACGATGGTTTATGTAAATCGATCGTCAATTTCATGACGTGGTACTCACCACGTCACGAAATAAAAAAAAAGCATTGAAAAATCAAAAATTATAAAATAAGATAATTTATTTACGTAAATCATGGTATACAGAGGTATTATTATAGCATATGAGAATATACATATCATCATCATCATCATCTGCCTAGCCTTTTCCCAACTATGTTGGGGTCGGCTTCTAGTCTAACCAGATGTAGCTGAATACCAGTATTTTACATGGAGCGACTGCCTATCTGACCTCCACTACCCAGTTAGTACTCGGTAATATGATACCACGTGGTAAGACTGGTTGTCAGACTTTTTGGGCCACTGACTACCTAACGACTATGAGAATATACATAATTTGGTTAAAATTAAATCATGCAAAATTACACGAATACACAAATTTGAACTGATAAACATTATAATTTATGTTAAAAAAAATCCTTAATTCAATCCTTGGGTCAATTCAATTTAATTAATTATTTATTTGCATTAGTTAATGTTGTCTATTTTAATTTAATTTATTCTCAATCAAGTTATTTTAATTCGTATTTATCTGCCTAACCTAACCTATTAAGGGTGTAAATAGACCCTTAACAAAGCCGAAAGGCACTTGTTCTCCCCGTCTTTGCGATTATATTTTAGTTCTAGACCATACCTGGGAACCTTCTAGTTACGGAGATATTGGGGGTCAAAGTTACAACTTTTTCACAGGTTTTTTTTTAAATACATGTTTTTAATGTAAGATTTTTACTTTACACAACTCCACGACCCCCGTACTATTCAATCCATCCATCAGCATAATGCTTACCAATTACCTTACCATAATACGTGATCATTCACCATAAAAAAAAAGCCGTTTCCCAGCAATAATTTTTGCGTAAAGTTACTTAGTTTGATGTACAGAATGCTTGGTTGACGGCTATGTGAAGGGTCTGTTTACACCCTGTATGAATTGCTACTAACTTAGTCTCATGATAATTAATTTGTTAGTAACAAAATATGGACATTAATTACTGATTCTGTATTATATTTTTTTTTGTTGACAGCTAAACGACCCCTGCCCAAACCGGCCGATCCCGTCGCAAGGTCGCTGCACGTTCGCGGAGGGCGGAGTGCGCTGTCCCTCGCACGTGCTGCCGGCTGCCAAGCACTGCCTCCGGCATATACTGCATGATAGGCAGCAGGTGAGGGAAATAATCAGCATCTATCTAGCCTGTTACCAACTGTTGGGATGCAGCTGAATACCCTATTTCTACGGTCCCCGACTCTTGCTCGACCCAGCCCGCGATGCTGAGCCAGTAATTTTAAATCAACGGCTAAATAATTATCTCACTCAGATCAAGCCTGTTCCTTAGCTGATGTTATAAGGAGCAACTTAGGCTACTTTTATTTTAGTAAAAGGATTAGGGTTCCGTGCAAGAAAAATTAAAACCCTTGAAATTGGTAATAATATTCATTCATTTATTCAGCTCGGGCTCAGTAAGTCGAGGTCGCCACCACTGGGCCACAGCTACTTAGCTGCTGTAAGTCGTGGGTTCGAACCCAGCCAGGCGCATTAGTTTGTGTAATTTATTTCACCACTGCTCTGAAAACGGTGAAGGATAACATCGTGAGGAAACCGGCATGTCGTAGAACCAAAAATTCGAAGACATGTGACATCTACCAACCCGCACTGGGTCCGCGTGGTGGATTACAGCCCATTCCCTCGCAAAGAGAGGAGGCCTGTGTCCCAGCAGTGGGAACATTATAGGCTGATTATGCTATGCTTATGCTATTTATTCAGTTAACCAAGATCCATTGGGTTAGTAAGAATATTCTTAACCTATATTAATTAGTACTTAACTAAAAACACAGTGTACAGGTGGTTACGGGTGGTTAGTTTATTAACAATATCCGATTCTAAAAAGGGAATTGATAAAAAAAATAATTAAAAAATAATAATAATATAATGAACTCAGCTATCATTGTGCCGATCGTCGTGACGGCCAATGGCCTTATAGCCAAGAGCCTCGACGACCATCTTTCGAGGCTCTCCTTAGGCGGTTGGATCAAGGGCCTGATTCAGAAGGCAGTACTCCTCGATACGGCTCGCATTGTGAGGAGGTTCCTGTCTCTGGAGCCCTAACCACCGGTAGCTTGGACCCTGCTCCCGATACCGGCGAACCACTATTTTTTATATTTTTAAATGTTTTTTATATTGTTTTATATTAGAATATTTAAAAATATATTTAATATGTATAAAAATAAATAAAGAATATAATAATAATAATAAATAAAGAAAGATAAACAATTCAAATATCTAGATCTGGCTCGCGAGGTTGTCGACATGTGGGACGTGAGTACAGCAGTCATTGTGCCGATAGTGGTGTCGGCCAATGGCTTAATAGCCAATAGCCTCGACCAACATCCGAGGAGGCTCTCGCTTGGCAGCTGGATCAAGGGCTTGATTCAGAAAGCAGTACTTCTGGACACGGCGCGTATCGTTAGGAGGTTCCTCTCTCAAGAGCCCTGACCACCGGTAATTCGGACCCTGTTCCCGATACCAGTGGGCTACTATTTTTTATATTTTTAAATGTTTTTTTTTTTATATTACTTTGTATAGAAATATTTAAAAATGTAAATTATATGTATAAAAATAAATAAAGGAAATAATAAATAAATAAATTCACGTGGACGATATTCGCGGGCAACAGCGACTTATAAATAATGTAAGAGAAAAAACGTAAATAAATATTACTTTGTCATTTCCAGGTGTTATTCAACCCATGCGGCGACACTCGCGGTGTAGCGTCGTGTCAGGAGCCGATCCCTAAGCTCCCGCTGGCGTCATCGGCTTGTCGCTATCACACCGACCCGCCTGTTTACACCGTGTTCACACTGAAGGTTCGTATTTTTATTATGGAAAGGACGACAATTATCCCACGGGAACAGTACTATCGGCGTCATCATTATCCTCATTTCAGCCGAAAGACGTCCACTGCTGGACATAGGCCTCCCCCAAGTGTCGCCACATTGACCGGTCAATGCGACTCGCATCCAGCGGATCCCCGCAACCTTCACCAGGTCATCGGTCCACCTAGTGGGAGGCCTTCCAACGCAACGTCTTCCAGTTCGCGGTCGCCACTCCAGAACTTTCCGGCCCCATCGGCATTCCGTTCTGCGAGCTGGCCTGCCCACTGCCACTTAAGTTTGGCTATTCTTCGGGCTACGTCGGTAACCTTGGTTCTCTTACGGATTTCCCATTTCTGATTTGATCACGCAAGGAAACTCCGAGCATAGCCCTCTCCATTACCCTTTGGGTGACTTTAACCCTTCTGATGAGGCCCATTGTCAGCGACCACGTTTGTGCTTATCGTTTTCCCAAGTATGTTGGGGTCGACTTCCAGTGTAACAGGATGCAGCTGCATACCAGTATTTTACATGGAGCAACTGCCATCTGACCTCCACAACCCAGTTAGTACTTGGTAATGAATAAAATAAATTGTGTTTTATTTGAAACAAATAAAATAGTAAAAACAGTAAAGAAATCATAAAAATATCATTAAAATCATTAAAAATATACATGTCGTAATACGATACCCCTTGGTAAGACCGGTTGACAGACTTTCGGACTACTAATTACCTGTAAGGACTGTCAAAGATCTACAACTGACAGCCGGGACCAACGGCTTAACGTGATTTCAGAAGCACAGAGAAAATTTACGTATGTATTCCTAACCCCCAGACCATGACTATTTTTTCCTGCTAGTTAGATACTAAGGCATGCAAGAGGAGCTCGTGGCTAAATAATAACAGCCGCTCGGGTCGATCTTTAAGTTAAGCCGCGGTTGCCTAGGTTGGTCCGTGGATGGGTGACCACCCATTATATACCGAGTCTCCTCCGTGGCTCGGAAAGCACGTTAAGCTGTTGGTAATAAATGTAATTTGTAAAAAAAAAAACTTTATCCTTTGAAAATTAGTTTTTTTTTCTTCTAAATACCTACACTTCCCTTTACAGAAAGACGGCTCAGACACAGAATCGGAACCCCAATCATCTTCCGGCGACTCCGGTGTGAGACTCGAAGAACAGGAACTAGGTGAACTCGCAGAGGCCTCGGCCGATGATCGTGTGGTAGTGCAAACGGTAGAAGGCAGAGGACAGGAAATGGAGGTGAGGGGTATACAACATTAGTTTTAGTATATGCGAAACCTGAAACACGTGTCTAGTATTTTTATGTAAAGAATCTATGTACAAAATTTCAAAACTGTATGATGAAAAATCACAAAGTTATAAGCTTGTTCTGTTACCTAGTTGTCCGCACAAAAACGTGGTCACCACGCAGCGCGCGCCTCCAGCGTCGTCTTGAGCTCATTGATAATAATAATTTGGCAGTAGGTACCTAAATTATTGCGATAGGTACTTAAAGTCGGTCGGTGTCCAACTTTTAATTTTTTCTAATATTTTTGGGAAAAAATATAACATGGTTTAAAAATTATTGGAATCGATTCAGTTACTTATTCTGAACAAACTATATTCGGGTTCCGCATATACTAAAAATAATGTTGTATAATGTTATTTTTTTATCAAGTTAGAGGGGAAATATACAAGTCCGTGATTAGACCTGTCGTACTGTATGGATCGGAATGCTGGGCTGTGAAGAAGATGGATAAAATAACATTTCGCTATTTACACTTCTCGTCTCCGCTTAGCTTTAGTTGAAACGGTTGAGCGGAAAGGAGGAGAGATGTCTCGTAATTGCTTAGGCCAGCGGAGACGAGACGAGAGGTGAGCGGTGTGCTGTGAGCGGCGTGCGGTGGTGAGCTGTGTGCGGTGGATACACGCTAGCTTCTAAACATCTCCTCTCCTGTCCGCTTAGCACATCTCTGCTCGTCTGCACTTGGCACATATCCGCTCATCTCCGCTTTGGTGGAGTCCTGGCCTAAGAGTGCGGAAGAGAAAGTGCCCCCTTTGTAACGCGTACACATTTGAGCACTATAATATCTCCTGCGTACTTGACTAGTCTCTGTTAAGATCGGACGCCGCGGCGTAATTTTAGAAATTCGTCCTAGGAGACTTGAGGCATATGTAAAAAACTAATTTATCTTCTTTTGTTTCTAGGTGTCCCTACCTCCTTTCCCAGCGGATGACATGACGGATGAATGACAAATAGCTGATCTGGTCTACCAGATGTATGATGACATGGAGCAGTAAATCCTGCATCTAGGATTTACTACTCCATGTTATACTGATTTTACTGCTGCGGAGATGAAGAAAAGTGACTTAAGTGATGGATAGTGTGGGAAATTGTAGATAGTACCAAGGTGTAAATATGGCAAATCGAGTTCAACCCGTCGCACAGTGTGGGAATTTCGCTATCTAGGGGGATTTAAATCAAAATATAAATTTTAATAATTGATAATATAGTTATAACCTATTTATACCTTAGACCCTATCTGTCACAGCTACATATTAGAAATTCTTGTAGGTAGGTTAAAAAAATAAATAAAAAATGTTGAAGTGGATAGATAATAATCGTTGTACCCTTACAAAACGAACAAAACATTCAAGGGTTATCTTCACTTGAGATTACTGATCAAATTAACGTATAGTCTTGTTTATTGGTTTATTATTGTATTGTGTATATCTTTCAAGGTAAGTTAGAGTGTATTTTATTTAAGTAATAGTTAAACGTTGATCTGATAACATCATTTGAAAGCATAGTTAAATTAAGCATTTTTTAGAGATGATTTGCAAAACAAAAGGTGAATAAAAGAAATAACCCTAATATCTTGGTGTTATTATTGTTTTAATTTATAGTTTAGAGTCTTAACTTTTGAGAACAATTGATAAAACTTGCGCTTTTTTGCGACCGCCATACATTTTTTTTCGGTTTTCTGAATGACCGCCGAAATTACGAAAAACGTCACGAATAGGCACTAATACCGACCTTCTTATACCATCAGGCCCCTTCATATCCAGCTTAAGGCTTATAATGAAGAGAAAACGGATTCCTCTAGATCCTGATGTCCTAAAAATGCTTTCTGTACCCACCGTAAATGAGGCCGAAAGTGGAATTAGTGACTAAAATAACAACATTTATACATATCTCATTTTTTATTAATACAACTTTATTTTCTATTTCAACACCAAACAAAATTATTTTTTAACTTTTATCTTTTATTTAATTCAATTTGGAATTAAATCCTCCTAGATTGCGAGATTCCCACACTGTGCGTCGGCAATTATTTTAATCCGTCGGGCTCTCATAATAACTCCACGGTTTTATCGATTATATTTACTGTCATTATCAGTACATTTTTCTTATACAACCGGTTCATACGAAAGGGTTAATAAATACAAACAGTCTGCTAAAATCAGAATCCATCCTTTTGGCTTTGACGTACTTGGGTAAACACAGGGTGTAAACGGACCCTTCACAAAGCCGTTCAAGCAAGCATTATTGTACATCAAACTAAATAACCCTACGCAAAAATTTGCTGGGAAACGCCTTTTTTTTTGGGGTGAAAAATCACGTTTTACGGTAAAACTTAGTGCTGATAGATGCTTTGAATAGTAAACGGGCCATGGAGGTAATTAAAGTAAAGTTATAACCCTAAAAAAGAGTATTTAAAATAAACTTCTGATAAAATTGGAACTTTGACCCCCAATATCTCCGTAACTAGAAGGTTCCCAGGTATGGTCTAGAACAGAAAAATGATCGCAATGACGGGGAGAACAAGTGCCTTTCGGCTTCGTTAAGGATCTTTTTACACCCTATATAGTTCGCGTTTGAAGAGCGTCGTGTCAGTGAAAGAACCGTGAAGCTCCATGTGTTATATTAACGCCCTGGTACCGTAATGTGATTGAATAACAGATATTTAAGCATTGAAAATAGTGTAACATGTGATGGGAACAAAATTGTGGATGAAAAAACTAAATATAGTGCAAAACAGCGACTTTTAAACTCCTTGAAGAGTGGAAAAAAGACATTTCGTGTTACAAATCAATGGTAAAATTGTATCCAAGTTTTTTTTTTCCGGATGGGAAATCATCAAATGACCCCCCCCCCCCCCCACTCTGGGCGGAGCGGAGGGGAGTGTCAGACTTGTACTGACTAAAACCCATCCATGTTCCTTCTTTGCCCTTTATGTTCCAGGGCCACGGTATCTCTTTCGAACAGTCCCGCAGCACATACATTTTCTTAAGAAAAATACAATCAATAATCGCATTTATAACTATACTATGTAAAGTTGACTTTGAGAATGATATATTAGCATTAGCATGGTTAAAATTGGCAAGGTTACAGTGTTATAAGTACCATAGATAATTTAGGAAAATCTATGACCTTTTCTTTGCATAATGTTGTCTCATTAGATTACATAGATGTGAAAAAAAAATACTGTAGTATAGTCTAGCTAATGCCAACAATATGTACTCGTAGTTATTTTTAAAAGTCGTCATAGGTAGTCAGTGGCCCAAAAAGTCTGACAACCAGTCTTACCAAGGGGTATCGTATTACCCAGTACTAACTGGGTTGTGTAGGTCAGATAGGCAGTCGCTCCATGTAAAATACTGGTATTCAGCTGCATCCGGTTAGACTGGAAGCCGACCCCAACATAGTTGGGAAAAGGCTAGGCAGATGATGAGTTATTTTTAAAAGTGATTTTTCTCATACTGTATTGATTGCAATTATATATTGTTACTTACATGCTATGTTTCATAAATAATGTAAAATGTTTGCATGCCAAATAGTAAAATATGGCTGAGCTCTGATGTATTATTGCAACTATTGTGTATTACCCATATTTGCAAAAAATCTTACATATTAATAAGAATGCCGCGTTGGTCGTGTGGTCGCAGGCGCGACTGCTGTGCATGAGATCCTGGGTTCGATTCCCGGTTCGGACAGTGTTATTGGGTTTTCAAACAGGAATTTCTCAGTAGCAGCCACGGAGTCTGGATTTTAGCCCGGGTGATGGCAATAGGCTCGCCCCTTATACCATGGGACTTAAAAATTAACTGGCGAAATGTGGGTGTACACCTCTGCCTAACTTCGGGGGATTACGGGCATGATGTTAAGTTATTATTATGAAATAGGTCTATATATCGAAGTTGCAATCGTATTCCCACGAGAAAATCGCTTTTGAATACAAGTAAGTACTTAGCTATCTATGTATAAAGACTACAAAAAAATAGTGACAACGGATGATGGACTATAAATAGTGAGAAATGAACAAAAGTGAGAAATTTGAAGGGTTTAGTAATAGAATCTTCTACAATTAAATGATTTTGTATGATGTAAATGAATAAGACATCAAATTATTGTCTGTAGTTATTAATAAAAGTACATTATGTAAAGATTTTTGTGGAAAAGGAAAATGAATGTCACCTTCAATGCCGGGAACCCACCTGCACGCGTAGCCTGACCGCCGTAGAAACAAGTTTAGTCGACGGAAGAATCGACAAAACGACATATCTTTTGTAGATCTATCGTTTTGTCGATTCTTCCGTCGACAAAACTCGTTTCTACAGTGGTCATGTTACTTGTGCAGATGGGTTGACTCAAGTCGCACTTGCGACGCCGGGAACCCACCTGGAAGGTCAACTCCTCACCATATGTATGGTGGGATGGCACATATGTGACGTGAAACGGGGTTGGAGACGGAATGTGTTAACAAACGGAAGACAAGCATAGGTAACTCTGCATAAGGACTGTGATATGGATAGAAGGCGCTGTAGATAGAGACGGGATGACTCATGAGAGGACGAGTAATAGAGAAGTATGGAAGAAGAAGACATGCTGCGCCGACCCCAAATTAATTGGGATAAGGGTAAGAGAATGAGGATATGGTTATAATGTAGAGGGTGGAAAGGACACCGACTCGAAAACGGTTATTCAGTACATCATTAGACCTCCCACATAGAATTTTTTAATCGGTTATTATAAAAGAAATCAGCTGTTTCATACATTTTGACCACACGTGTAGGAAACAGCCGTTTTTTTTAAATCTATACATATAAAATTCAATGTCCTGACTGACTGATATGTCAACTTGGTAACCGTTTTCGCGTCGGTGTCTTTTCCACCCTGTATATGACCTTGTGTAATAATGTGCTTTTTTAACATTGCATGGATGTCATCAAATTAAATGGTCTATGTGTAAACTTTGTCCTAGAAACTTGTTCACAACATGCAAGAAATTTGTTTTATACCTCGTTGTAAACGCGGGGTAATAAGTTTATTATTGTCTTAATGTTTTAGTATTGTAATGTGTCTTACGAATGTACCAAAAAATGATTATTTTGTGTGTGTGTGTGTATAGTAGACATAAGAAAATACACAATTATGTAAACATAGGAAGTATTTTGTGCATTTTGCTGCAGAATTTTCGCTTTAAATAGTCGGAAAGCATTTACGGGTTAAAAGCATGTTTAAAAATATATGATCTTTAAAAAAATAACATTAAAAGATACCTTTCTTGCCTATTTTAGTGATATTGTAAAGTTAAACACACATTAGTTGACTGAACTGATGTAACTCAACAGTAGACTGTATTTAAAAATGAAATAAATGAATGTTATCATAATCGTTTTTCACAAACCTTGTTTATTTTCACTAATATAAAGCCTAAAAAAATCCAACGTGCAGTATTATTCTTCTTCTTTGTGTGTCGATAGAGTCTCGGGACTTGGGGCACCAGGACTCTGACAGGTTAGTTTAGAAGGGAATGGCTGGGTCGAGTGACCGAGCGAATAGATATTTATAGTGCCTATATAAATTTTCGATAGCAAGAAGTTATTTTTATATATTTATTTTGTACCCTATCACAATGTTTTCTTATTTAACCCAAAGGTTGACTGGTAGAGAATGCCTTGTGGCATTAAGTCCGCCTATGTATCACTATTGTACATGAAGTTTAAATAAATAAATAATAGACCCCGCCATCCCCTTCGTGGTTATTTCCTAAATAATACCCGACCGGTATATTGCCACCTGCACAGCTCTGTCGTTGGCTTCGTTTAAATCCTGAAAGGAGCAGGTGGTTGTGCAACCTGGGCATATCCTGAAGAGGGGCTCCACACTGACATTGTATTTGAGATGGGTCGATCATACCCCATTTGGCCAGATTATTTCTACAGCGGTCAACCTGGGCCCGCAAACGGTTAAGAGATTTCCAGGTTGGCCACTGCAGTATTATTAATATTGTACGTTGAATTTTTAAGTGTCGGTGTTGTAATGAGCATCGACAATACAATAGTACATTTTTGTTACTGTGCTTTCTCAGTGGCGAAACATTCACTTAACAAACATGTCGTCTGATGAGAAGAAAATTACAACTAAAGAAAGCGATACAGAGAAACAGAGATATAAACAAGTCATTTGTGAACGTTTCGCCAGTAGTAATTCACAGTAAAGGCGCGATTTCATTAGGCAAGTTACTTGTAAGCAAGTTGCAAACATGCATTCAAGCTACAACTTGAATGACGTAATTTGAACTTTTAAATTTTTTATTCAGGGGCGTGCAAATTGAACGCGTAAATAAACGCGTTTCGAATTGCGAACAAGCGACGTATCCTACTCAATTGCTGAACATCTCCTTGCAAGTAAAACCTGCACACTGTTGAAAACATATTTCCAACTTCTACGCAAATGTGACGTCATACTTGCATGCAGTCAAGGCTTGCCTAATGGAATCGCGCCTTTAGTTCACTTGAAAAGTGTCGCTTTTTTAATAAATGTAAGTGTCAGATACAAATTTGAATATCGATGTAATACCTATTTAAGTTGCATAAAACAGTATTTCTGTTGATGTTCTAGTCCAGAAATTCTTCAAAATATTAATTATATTCCTATACGATAGTAATATGATAATTTGACGATCTGAATGTTCCAAATAAATACCAAATAAAAAGCATTCCCATAATTTGACTAATTTTATTTGTTCAATATAGTTCTTTGACAGTTATACCAGTAGCGGATTCACCAGCAGGCTGAGTAGGCTTGAGCCTAGGGCGGCAAATTTGGGGACCGAATTTATTTTTGCTACCTCACAGAAATCAAAAAGATTTTGGCATGACGGTTTTCTAAGGTTTTACAGACAGAAGTCTGCAACAAATTTTGCCGATGACTTTCCCCTCTCACTTGTCATTGCACATTCCGAGTAGCAATCTTCCATATTCTAGAGTAAAACAGCTAGTTCGCCGCCCCACAACCAGTAATCGGTAATATACCCAAAAATTATATTACGTGCAATTTCAACGAAATTGTTGAATTGTAAAAATAATGTAGGACATGACAATTGTAGAGGCAAGGGCGGCAAAAACTGTACAGCCTATACCTTGAAAAGTTGTAAATCCACCACTGCGTATAACTTAAAGATACCCTGCACCCTTATACGAAAGTGTTTACCCAATGGGTAAACGTTAGGTCTGAGTTTTTCTATTTTGAATTCAAGAAAATTTAAATTCTAATATTTTTACACCGGCATCGGTAGTATACACTTATTATACCTCACCAGCAACCATTATGAACAAAGATGACTAGCGTTCAGAAGGTTAAATACCTTTTGAACGCCATTGTCACATATACGTGACAAGCAAACGCGTGCCCTTTACGCCAACGACACAAATATGTGACAAAATTTGCGTGGTGCTCTATAACACGAAATAAACAAATAGTTTTGGAATCCCTATTCTTTTTGTAGTCATTTGCGGTGAAATTCTGGCTTGGCGTGGAGAGCACGCGCGTGCGTTTAAGCTCTAGCGTTCAAAAGGTTAACAGCCTTGTCAGTGGCAGAAACCTAACAGCACCTTCATCATAATCTTCCTGCTCTTGTCCCATTCTATTTGGGGTCGGCGCAACACGTTTTCTTCTTCCATTCTCCCCCGTCAGACGTCACGGTATCACGCACGTTTATATTTATATGTGTACCTATCTACATTTCACCGTGCGAATAAAGTATACCGTGTCCTAGTTTTTCGAAAAAATTAAGTCCTTACAGGGTTAGGTTAGGTCAGAATAGTTCAGTTTCTGTTGACCAAAAACCCAATTATCGACGAGTGATTTTCGTAGCGAAACTACAAGCGTGATAGCGTGGTGACGTGGCTGATATCAATATCAAAAAGGAAAAATAAAACGAATTACAGTCATGTAAAAATAATTGTATTATCAACAGAACAGCTGAGCCTACAAAAATCAATTATAACATAGTTTAAAATAAATTAAATTAAAAGAAATTCATTGTCAAGGAATGTTTTTAGTATTGACAAATATAAATACACTGATATTAAATTATACATAATTTGAGTTTACATTACACAAGATTCTAAATTTTTGATACTGCAAACCTCAAGCTCTTTGGACCACCAATCAGTAAATAACGCTTAACGTATTCACATCATTTTGACTTTGTCATCTTCAACGGATTGACAAAAAAAAATGTTTTTATTTGGTTTAGGGCCGATTTTTCAATCATTAGATAACTTTTACCTGAAGAGTAAATGTGACATTTAAATAGAATGTCCATACGAATCGTCGGATAGAAGTTAACTGGCTATAGAAAAACCGGCTCATAGTGTTCATTGTATTTAGTGATTTCTGGTGCAAGCGGGCAACACAATTTTTCAGCATTTTTTTTCTACACTCAATTCATAACCTGGATTCTTTATTTAGAAATAGGGTAGAATTTCAATGTCAATATTTAAGCTTGCAGTATGAAAAGGTGAGGAATTACATTTTTGCTTTTAACCCATAGTTTTCCAAAATTGTTACATTTTCTTTGAGCAATGCATTTTGGCCAATATTGTGGAAGTATCTTCTTATATTTTGTGTGTTTGTAACAACTACCTTTAGCCAGCAGAGAATATTTTCAAGAAATTACAATATTCTTTCGTTCGTCATTATCGTCGTACAACAGGAATAAATAAAAAAAGTTTAAATCTTACATATTTTTTAATCAGTCGTTTAGGGCCGTGTCCGGAAAATTACGTATTTTAATTCCAATCTTTTAAATTCATATTTTTCTTCATAATTATATAAAATATCTTTATGGATGTTCGACATTTTGCTAGAAAAAAAATAGTATTTGTTAACCAAGATTTCAAAATTTACTTGAGAAGGTAAATAATTTCAAAAAATTCTGAAACCAGAAACTGAAAGTCTGATTCTTTCACCATTCAGAACTGCACACTTCTCGAAGAAATTAAGGTAATTATAATAGTTTCTAGAGGTGGGGTTGATAGGTAAAACCAGAATTAACAAAATACATTTTTCTATCTAAAAAGTAAAATGCGCTACCCACAACAAAATGATATCTACACATTTCTATGTATTTATGAATTACACCTTCATGTATATTTTTACGAATGAAATTTAAATATCTTTTTACGAATGAAATTCTCCATATTTTTCTAGTCTAATCTACTGGACCGATTTTCTTTTAATTTTCCACAAAAGAGGTGTCTAACTTATTATTATTTTTTCAAGAAATACTGTTTACATTAAAACTCTTTATAAATTAATGATATTTACATAATTTTCCACACACGACGCCATGAAAGCCTCCGTCCAATGTTTCTTAGGGTAGTCGCATCATTTCTTTTTCTTCATTTGCTTGGCTTTCTTCTTTTCTTCGCGTTTGATTTCCTTCTCTTTTATCGATTTGTAGAGTTTGTAGCCGAAGAATACTGGAAAAATGAGAAAAGCACAACTTTATTTTTTGTAAAAAATAATATATGAAAATGTTTTTTTTTTAAGAGCTTTGAGAGGTAGTAATTGTGGGACTGGATATAAAATTGAAGTGTTCGGTATTTGAAAGTTAAGATATATAGATAATTATATTATAAACTGATGGAGAAGAACAAAACACGCAAAATACAGTCAGGGAAATTGACAACACAGCATCACGCCTGTAATAGGTGTACTTAATAGTACACCCACATTTCGCCAGCTATGTTTAAGTCCCATGTAATACGGGCGAGCCTATTGCCATCAATTGGGCCCAAATCCAGACTCTGTGGTTGCTACTGAGAAATTTCTGATGGAAAAACCCTATAACACTTTGCCCGACCTGGGAATCGAATAACTATTACATATTTTGATTTGGACACATAAGTTACTCTTCGTGTAAAACGTTCGTCAGATAATCAGATTAAACAGTGGAATCCGGCAGATCACTATAAAAACAAAAAATCAGTATTATGCCTTATGAACAGATCAAGAGCTCTTCATAATTATATTTGAGAGCAGAATACTTTAATGTTAAGACAATTGACGGTCAGTAAATGGCAGACAGCCCCGCTTGCACCTTACTAAACGGCGAACATTTGTACCATGGCATGACCTGTTCAGTGTGGCGAGTTGACTGGCGTGGGATTGAGGAGGACTATGTCCAGCAGTGGACTGCTGTAGGCTGATGATGATCTGTTCCCCTAAAGCTCTGACACCACCAAACTGGAGAGCAGCGGAGCGAAGGGTAGATGTGCAAGGTTCGACCAATCAAGGAGGGACGAGACACGCTATGTCTTTTTCTACCAATGTGATTGGTTGGTTTACGCACGTCTCCTCGTCTCTGCTTTGGTGGAGTCTGGGCCTAAAGCAGGGCTGTTCAGACCTGATACTCTCGCGGGCCAATACAAATCTCTTTATAGATTCGTGGGCCGCAAAAACAAATTTTTACGTTAATGATTTTTTTTTTGAGAAAAATATAAAAGTGCGTTTGTACGTAAAATAATCACTATCAAGTCAGTGAAGACCAATGTATATTTAGATTTTTTTAAATTTCTTAGTTGATAACGCAGTTTCACGGAGATACTAATTGTGATAGATTGGAAACATGTCGCGGGCCGCACAAATATTAGCCGCGGGCTGTGTTTGGAAACCCCTGCCCTTAAGTATAGTTCATTTAATTATGAAAAAAGAATCTCTTCTAGAAAAGGGTGGTTATAAAACGTACGATGCAATGAACTGGCCAATACGGCGTCGTTTTTCTACTTAAAATCTCGACGGCTTATTATTAAATTCCAAGAATACAAATTACATTATAAGATTACATTGCACTCTTCCTTCTGAAATCAGTGTCGATAATTTTTATTAAGATTACGATAAATCTGTTTCCCGTGGTATAGATAAATAACTAATAACAATTATTAGAATAATTTTCCCGTTGCAAGTCGAAAAAATTTTTACCGGGAAATCAATACATTCTAAAATCTTATTGTATCTATGAAAACGTTTGTTGTATATGTTTTCAATGTGACCATGTCCCTAGCTTCAATTCTTTAGGCTTTTTTTTTTTTTTTGTTGGATGGGAAGTCATCAAATGACCCCCCCCACTCTGGGCGGAGCGGAAGGGAGTGTCAGACTTGTACTGACTAAAACCCATCCATGTTCCTTCTTTGCCCTTTGTGTTCCAGGGCCACGGTATCTCTTTCGAACAGTCCCGCAGCCCTGGGATTCTTTAGGCTTACCACGCACACTGCTTGCTGATTGGCTTATATTTTAACCTCTACATAGAATTCGTGCTGAAACATACGAATTATCCCCACAATTTGCCTGACCAATACTCTTATAATTCAAACACATACCTAACAAAAATATGACGACTAAAACGAAAGCAGCAACCATATAAAGTTTTGTCATCACAGCGCTTTTTATGGCATCCTCGACTCCAGCCAGCATCGCATTGTCCTTAAGCCTCGTACTCAGCTTGCTGGCTAAACCTTCTTTGATTTTCGCCGCGAACTTAGCCTTCTCCTCCGGACTCATATCTTTGAACTGCGTCAAAACTCCTTTTAATTTTTCTCTTATGCCTTCAGATTCTTCATCTCCACCTTCTGTAGACACCATTTTTTGCAGCGTGCTTAAAATGTCCATATTCTGGATGGATTCTGTCAGTTTTTCGCCGATGACTTTGCTCAGTTGAAGCCTGTCCTGGCCGGGGTCTAGTTCTTCTTGGTCCGCCATTTTCTATTGCGCGGGAAAGAGGTTATGGTCACTTTAAACTTTCGAACGAAAAGAATTCGATTTTTAAACTTTACTTTTTAGCAATACGGTTTCTGAGTCTAAATGTTGACGTGTGCATCGTACTGGAATAGTAAATGCACTACGGGTGGCGCTACCGAGAAGCGCCCTCATAATGTCATCCAAAAATACTGTACTGTATCTCATTTATTTTGAGAATGTTGGCGCACCGGTCTGGTGGTGATAACTAGCGCTGCAGCTGGATAGGGGTTTGAATCTGAGTGAGACATATTTTGGGGACACTATTTAAAACGCACAAAAACTGCAAAAGTTCATGATTCTTTCAATATCTTGCTACTTTTTTTTAGTAAATTTAAAAAATCAAGAGTTTAGTTGGATTTTTTAAGTGATGGAAGAGATTCCTATAAATCTTCGATTTTAAGCGAGACAAGGGTTTAAGATACCTTTTTGGAATAATAAGAAACTGCGAGATTCTTGCGAACTCTAGGTTTTTTTTTACATATGCAAGAATTTGAAGTCATTTTTGGACTAGATCTTTGATCTAGCTTCCTTTGACCCTCTTTTACCTCCAAGTTGAATGTAAGGAGTCTAATTTAGGTGCAGAGCCAATTGAATAACAGTATAATTGTTTGATCAAAGTGCCCGCATAATCCAATAAATACATATATCTGCTATTTTGCTACCATTTCAACCTAGATACAGTACTTATCATCAATTTATCGCTCGCATCCCGTGCGACATAACAACTATCGAGGACATGGGGCATCACGCCTTTTATTTGAAAAGGATCAAGCAATCAAAGAATTTTTTTAAAAAGTTGAAAATTTTTTGATTAAAAAAAGTACCGAAAGCATCTGGTTGTGTAACCTCATTAGCTGTTACTTAACGTCACAAATTATACTAATAAATAAGGAAAAGTTTGTAAGTTTAGATGTAGGGGTAAACTTCGATTTAATAATTCGATTCCGAAAATTCTTGCACTAATGAAAAGCTACATTATCTACGAATTGTGATAAACGCTATATTTAAAACGTTTTCATAGAACAGTTTCCGACTATAACACGAGCAACGCCGCGGGAAAATAGCTGGTTAACAAATTCAAACAGAAATTGTTTTAATTAATTATATCTTGGCCAATAAGCCATTTCTTTTAAAAAAAAACATAATAAAATAAAGCGTAATTGTCCGCCAGACCGAACTACAAAAATATTAAAAATAAATCGGAATACTCTGTAAAAAGTTATTTATGATGACTTAATCAGTCATAGAAAAAAAAAAACAAAATGTAGACTTATAAACCAATTTTTTTTCGTAAGAGTTAAAAAAATGGGACTCAAAAACCATATTTCAGAAAAGTAAATCAACCTATTAAAAACATAGTCTTTCGACTCACCGACTTGTGTGACACCTAGCGATACACTAACGATATCTAAAGACAAAGACTTATCGCGAGTCCGTATTACGTGTTTATAAATAATTGGAAAATTATTTATCTCTTCAATGATAGTGCTGTATCTGAATTTCGAAACTGACTCGAAAGATTGGATTATTTTTACGTGGTAGGCTGGCTTTGGACAGTAATTTACGTAAGATAGTATTGCGACTGTAATCCCCGAAGAAATTGTTATAGGACACCAAGATTATACCAGCACGCGAAGCATGCATAAGCATAATCAGCCTGTTCCCACTGCTGGGACGCAGGCCTCCACTCTATGAGAGGGAATGGGCTATAATCCACCACACGGGCCCAGTGCGGGTTGGTAGACGTCAAATGTCTTCGAATTTTTGGTTCTAGGACATGCCGGTTTCCTCACAATGTTTTCCTTCACCGTTTTTGAGAGCAGTGGTGATAAAATAACTTACACAAAGTAATGCGCCCGGCTGGGTTCGAACCCACGACTTACTGCTAGTAAGTCGGGGTCTCCAGCACTGGGCCACCGCTGCTCTCAAGCAGCCGTAGAAACAGGTTTTATCGACGGAAGAATCGACAACATGACAGATCAACAAAAGAAATCTGTAATTTTGTCGATTCTTCCGTCGACAAAACCCGTTTCTACGGTGGTCATGCTACACGTGCAGTTATGTTTATGTCCCATGTAATAGGAGCCCAGTACTTTGTCAGGAATCGGGCACATATCTTGAATTCCTGACTCTGACGGTAGCAGTGATTCTCGGGGGAAGCACCAGGATAGCCCGCAAAATTCAAACTTTCTTACGTTTTTTACAATTTGCAGGACAGTGTCAGGTTGTATGTTGACTGAAATATTATTCGCGACAGTAACAAATATGACTTTACAGAGTTATTTCCTTTATTTATTTTTATACAAATCTTATACATTTTTAACTATTTCGTGGTGTACACTAGTTAGGGTTTAGAATAAAACCACCAAATTATCAGTAAGTAGATGAACTACTTTAAGGTTACGTGCACTCGCTGCCCGGGATAAGTGAGGACTAATCGACACGGAACCGCAAAGCGTCACGCTACGTTTATTAGTATATCACATCTCTTCCTAACTAAAAACAATATCAAAAAACATTAAAAAATTAAAAAATTGTAGCTCACCGGTATCGGGAACAGGGTCCAAGCTACCGGCGGACAGGGTTCCAGAGAGAGGAACCTCCTAGCAATACGAGCCGTATCCAGGAGTACCGCCTTCTGAATCAAACCCTTGATCCAGCTGCCTAACGAGAGCCTCCTCAGGTGTTGGACGAGGCTCTTGGCAATTAAGCCATGGGCTGATACAACTATCGGCACAATGAGCGTTGAGTCCACATCCCACATGTCGACAACCTCGTGAGCCAAGTCAAGATACATGATTTACTTAACAGAGTTATAATCATTACAATCATCAATACAGCCCTCTAAGTTAATTTAATCCGATTGAATGTTTTTTTCATGAAATAGTCATTAAAAGGGATTAAATGCATTTAAAAGAACACAACCGAGAACATTTCCGAAAAATTGTGTTACAGAATTAAACCGATTTTAGAATTTCCATAGAAACAAAAAGATTTAGATTTCTTATTTAAAAAGACATTTCGAGAAGTTCTTTGTCAAGTTAAGCCGTAAGACGCTCATAAACACCTCCACGAAATTGGACCAAATGTCTATAACTGTTGCCATGATCTTTTTAAAGATAATTTGCTCAGTTTAACTATCTTTGTTACTCTTTAGAACAATGCCTACCCAAATTCTTTTATTCTGGCTCTGTATGTAGCTAACAATGCTTTGTATTCAATAGGGATGTTTCCTGAGTAAAAAAAATATGAGTCTATTTAGTCCGTCAGTTAGATTATCGAAAAATATTGGATACGTATTTTTTGTTTTATCAAATCAATAATAATTGACGAAGATAAAACGCATCAAAGATCATGAGTGGGGGCTTGTGACGTCACTTTTCGTTCAAAAGTGTACTGAAATGTGACGTCACACGAGTTTTCGACGCACTGTATCGTCTTCATTTTTTGTTTACGTGAAAAAAGAAAAAAAACGTGTCCAATATTTATTGAAAATCTATCTGACGGACTTATTAGATTTTTTTGGTCATCTACCCTATTATCTTATTTTTAAAACGACATTTCGGAAAGTTCTCTGTTAAGTTTTTAGCCTAGCCTTATGTATCGTGCTTATGCGAAGTTTCATTAAAATCGGTTCAGTCATTTCGAAAAAACATCACTTGAAAGTTTATGAAATGCCGTAAAACGTTAACGCTCTTAAGTAATATCATAAGCATAAGCATAATCAGCCTATAATGTTCCCACTGCTGGGACGCAGGCCTCCTCTCCATGAGAGGGAATGGGCTATAATCCACCACGCGGGCCCAGTGCGGGTTGGTAGATGTCACATGTCTTCGAATTTTTGGTTCTAGGACATGCCGGTTTCCTCACGATGTTTTCTTTCACCGTTTTGAGAGCAGTAGTGATGAAATAAATTACACAAAGTAATGCGCCTGCCTGAGTTCGAACCCACGACTGACTGTTCGTAAGTCGGGGCCGCCACTATTGGGCCACCGCTGCCCAAGTAATATTAGTTGAGAAAAAAAAAGAATATTAGGGTACAGTAATTTAGCACTAAACACATTTAGTTAGTGATTAGTGGAGCAAGTGGGCGTTAATATCAATTTTGGTCCGACGACCAAACGTACGAGTAGGGTAATAATATAGACGGTTAATCGATTCACAAGAAAGACTTTTACTGATAAGAAACGCAAACTGTTTTAGGTTATCGATATCAACAACAAATTAACCTGTACGTGTTATAAACAGCCTGCAGTTGATAAGGTATTGATAGCACCTATAGTCATGATCAACAACAAAATATTATTCAAGTACTTAAGTGTGCTGCGGGACTGTTCGAAAGAGATACCGCGGCCCTGGAACACGAAGGGCAAAGAAGGAACATGGATGCGTGTTAGTCAGTAGAAGTCTGACAATCCCTTCCGCTCCGCCCAGAGTGGGGGGAAGGGGTCATTTGATGATTTCCAATCCGAAAAAAAAAATTGTACTTAAGTTTGTAGTTTTTAATTCAGATTGAATTCAACGACGGGAATAAAAAAAAAAGAAACGCAAAATGTACACGGCCACACTACTGAAGAATGAGTGATGTATTTTTTTTAACACTAATTCAACCATTTTTTGGCTTTTTCAATTTTAATGAACTTAATATTCAACCTGTATAAAGTTGATATTCCTTTAGGTCAAAATTTCATCAAATGGAATGCAGTTCAATACCACTACTTCACATGCAGCGACAGCCTTCCAGTCATCACCGCCAGTGCCAGTAGCTACTGTGTAATACGATACCCCTTGGTAAGACTGGTTGTCAACAATCGAAGAATCGACAAAATGACAGATTGTGTGTCGACACAATCTGTCATTGTGTGTCGACAATGACAGATTTCTTTGCATTATCTGTCATTTTGTCGATTCTTCCGTCAAAGAAATCCTTGTCTACGGTGGTCATGCTACGGGGGCTGTAACGACTGTCAAAGATCTACAAATGACAGCCGGGACCAACGGCACGGAGAAAACTCTGTACGTAATGGACATGGACTGAATGAATAGACTTTGCGTAGCAATAAGTAAAAACATATCCCATTGACCTTCAATACCATAAAAATCGAGACTGTATTCAAAGTCCTTTCCTTTTCTTCTAAAACAATAACCCATAAAATATCAATCGGAATATGACACGTAATCCAACCTAAGGCAACACTATCTCTATTACGTAACAGTCTGCTGGATATAATGATAAACATTGGATACCTATCTATATTTACGAAGTACGTGCAATGAAACAATATTGATATAAATTAAATGTGTTCTAGATATAGGAGAAATTGGTTACTTTGTACCGTTTGTATGTAGGTACGACAGTAGCATTTGCGAAAATCGAAAGCTTGAGTCGGGATAAAAAACGTCAATCCGAAATTACGTTGACCATTAAAATCATTTGGATATTTATTTATGTACATGTTACGGCTAAAAGCCGAAGTGCGGCTACACCTAGTTCTAACCGGCTAAACCTACGAGTAGGTGCGGCCGGTAACCCGACCAAATGGATTAGGTTAGGTTAGAACTGTGACCAAAAGCGCTACATCCTAATTGGTTTCATGTTCTAACCGAAGATAAGTAGGATACATCTAAGTTTAGCCGGCTGCACCTAGGTTTAGCCGGCTAGAACTAGGTGTAGCCGCACTTCGGCTATTAGCCGTAACATACACACAAACACTTAAAAAGGGAAAGTACATATAGATAGAAGAGCATCAAAGTATTGCTTTTCATCTGCGAGCAGACCTACGAGAGCAGAATTGGATAACATAAGTAGATACAGCCGAGCCTTTTCCTAATCATGTGGGGGTCACCTTCCAGTCTATTATAGAGCTTTAATATCGCCATTTAGAAATTTGATGTTAGTTCTTCATTTCTGACCCAACAAAGCTATGTCAAACGGCTGAAACGAAAAGACATATTCCAACTTCATGTAAAATAATGAAGTGACATAAAGAAGTAGATGTCTTCACTGGAAGGCACACTTGACCTGACTTTTAAGTAACTCAACAAATCCGCTTATAGTGAATTCTGATTGCAATAAGAAAACAAAAAAAAACAGTTCTTCATGTGTGGCATAGATGGCGCTGTAGTACTTTTTGTAGTATGATCCTGTAGTAAAATTCGTCTTTAGTAGAATTTTTTCACGATTTTTTCTGTTTTCATAACATAACATCACTTTATATGTAGGCTTAACTTCTCTATTTCTGCGGCGTTTTGACCAAGGCGAAAATGCATAAACCACACATATTACTTCAGGCCTGGAATCCCCGAAGAGTTGAGCAGAGATGTATGTACCTTATAGTACACCCACAGTTCTCCATTGATGTCCAAGTCTCGTGTAATAGGGGATGAGCCTATTTATTATCATCATAGCATAGCATAAGCATAATCAGCCTATTAATGTTCCCACTGCTGGGACGCAAGCCTCCTCTCTATGAGAGGGAATGGGCTATAATCCACCACGCGGGGCCAGTGCGGGTTGGTAGATGTCACATATCTTCGATTTTTTGGTTCTAGGATATGCCGGTTTCCTCACGATGTTTTCCTTCACCGTTTTGAGAACGGTGGTGAACTTACACAAAGTAATGCGACTGGCTGGGTTCGAACCCACGACTTACTGCTCGTAAGTCGTGGTCTCCACCACTGGGCCACCGCTGCTATTATATTATCATCAACCATGCACAAATCCAGACTCCATCTCTGCTACTGAGAAATTCCTGATGGAAAAACCCAATAACACTTTGCCCGACCTGGGAATCCAACTCAGGACCTTACGCTCAGCAGTCGCGCTTGCGACTACTACACCAACGAGGCAGACAACGAAAATGTAATGACGTGTTATTAAGAGTAGGAACTATTTAAAACATTTAATTAAAATAAATTGGTTCCGCTTGCAATTGATTCGTTATGTAAATTATTTTAATTGGAACCGTTCGTTTTATTATGACTTTATTATAAAATGTTATAAGTAAGACGCGATAAGCTAATGTTTTATTTGAATATACATGAATATTCAATATTCTTTCTATTTTAGGGTTAAGATCTAATGCGAGCTCCCGTAGCGCTCCCGTTTCGCTTCCGTGCTCGTTGCTGATCTGAGCTTCCGTTTACAAAGTTTCGATCAGTACCAACGGCAAAATCTGCGGATCTAACAAAAACCTTAAGATCCCGCTGATCATACGGTTTAAAACGAATGCAGGAGGAAGCTGTTACTAGATCCAAAGTAAATACAATAAATATCGTTTTGACAGACCCTAGCCCTATCAATTCTGGAACCAATCTGCCAGTCCCTCAGAACGGGGCACCCTAAGCCACTTCCTAGTGTCCTAGCTGTGAAGAAGTGCCGCAATAAACTTTGTAGTAACACATCTGTCCGTTAGGTTATTATAAGAATTTCATTCAATACAATAGTACATTCTAGAATTGGCGCATTTTCTATGAGATTATCCCACTTCTGGGCAAGGGCCTCCCTTTTCTCCTTCCAAACCTCTTTATCTTGTGCGATCTCTGGTCATGGTCGCCCCGAAACGATATTACAATGAGCAAATAACTATCCAGAAAGGCTATATGTCTCCGCAACCTGCTAACACTTCTAAAATTTTTCGCGTTTAATGAAATCGATCCTGCCTGTACGCTATATTTTATCGCCCTATTTATGATGACCAATTTTATTTTGATGTTTACAAAGCCAGAAAGCCACTCGACGCAACATATTGACCTCTTATCAAGATAAGTTTTATCTAAAACCAACACGTTGCTTTCACTGAAAAAACGAAATGCACCGAGTCCATTTTCATAGTCGACAGCTAGCTGGTACACTTTTTTTTTTGTCTGAATGCCCGAAAAAAAACACTAAGGTTTATGAACCACAAGACATTAATGCATTTTACGCAAAACCTTTTTAAATCAATCGTTCTGTCCCTTGCATTACATTTTCAATTATTTACCGCAACAGGGCAACATTTTAAATACGTTTAGCACCAAAGGCATTTAGTGGTGCAAACGGGCCTTGAAATCACAATCATAATTTTCGAAGACAAAACAATCCAAAAAAAAAACAAAAAAAACTTACAGATCATCGCGAAGACCAGCAAAATAAACACAATAGCCAACATAGTTCCACCAGCATAGCTGCCAAACACTTTAGGCACATCTCCAGTCAGCATAGCCTTCAAATTTTCCTTTACATCATCAGCTAACTCAACGGTATCCAATAATTCCATCAGCACCTTCCTATTAGGTGCTTTTCCAGGTTCCGAACTCGCTTCTATCAATTCCTGGAGTTTATCCAAACTTCCTTTATCGAGGGTGTCCATCTTGGGCGAGAATTTTCGTCAAATTAATGTTTTTCGATATGATTCTTAGTTCATTATCTGTTATGAAATGAAACGTGGATTCCACGTTGTAGGCAAGAAACGGTGCGCAGAGTAAGATTACAGCGGTTTCGATAAGCTTTAGATACGGTTTTGTGACTTGGGTGGAACCGATAAATTATTATTATTTATGTTGCTAATAGTATGCAGCAGGCCACAGATCAAATAACTAAAATGCCTAAACTCTCACAGGTCATGGTAACTTTAAGAGTAAATTATATTTTCATTCTAGCTTGTTGCCTCGCGTTTTTGTCAATGTTCTACATCTGACTGCGAATATGAACAATCTGCACATCATATTTCATGGGAGTGTCTTTGGCAGAATGAATGCAATATTATATTGGATAGTGTACAGGTTACATCCCGAGTTATTTACAGTACGGACCTTGTCTAGAAACTAGAACAAATTTTCGTGCGTTCAAGCGTTTTTGCCATACCTATTATTGGAATCAAATATGTATAACAGCTCATAACTTAGGACTAGGGCATGCGAAACCCGGTTTTGGTCCAAAAGTAAAACACGAGAAAACCGGTTTTACTATGGGACGGAAAGCCGGTTCCTAGGACCTTCCTTAGGACCCATTAATATTAATGATAATATTTATTCGTGGTGCTAGGCAACTGGACTTATATGAAAAAAAAAATGGGGAAATTGTGTTTTTCCTACTACCCGCTATTATTTTCTAATTAATTTCGTTACGGGAACCAAGACAGTTAGATTGTTTTGTCGGGGACTTCGTCGAGCTTCATTGTCTCGGCGCTTTTCTGGTGGTCGCCACTGTTGATTCTGGCTTTCAGGATTTGCAGTGGTTTAGGGATAGTGTGACGGGTTTGGCCTCTTATTCAAATTATTAAAACTCCGAGCTGATATAGCAAAGTGCGCTAAGTCAGCTCAAGGACAAAATTTTACCATAGACCATGTATTGAATTTTTAAGGGTAACTATTTTTTATTTTTTACAGTTTACTGTTTTTGCTTTCTTTGTTGACAAATTGACGGTGTTTTGAGAGTACTTCTAGCGCACCCTAAATCAATCAACTGAGTCGCAGTCCACTGCTAAACATAGGCTTCTCCCAAGTTGAGCTACAGCTAGTGCACCCTAGTCCAGCATTTCTCCCACGGTATGAGCAAATTGTGTGGTCACCAGAGCATAGTCTCGAAAGGCTAATGATGTTGAGCAAGGTATAAGCTAAACGCGATCAAGGCAGAGCATCGGGAAGATGGTCAGACGCGATCAAGAAAGCTGTTGGAGGCAGCCTTCTTGATCGCTTCTTGAGCTTGGAGTCGAGTCGCGATTATCACTCCTAATTAGCAGTTGGATCCGATTTGCGAGAACCGAGATGAATGGCGTGCGATCGGAGGGGCTTAGAACAGTAGGCTTAATCTTGGAGGATACTTTAATGCACCAAATCTCAAAAACGCTTTCGCTACCGCTTTTACCTTGCATCTTTTTATAATTAAGAATTGATTACACAAGTGTTTCATTATCAGCTCTCTTGGCGACCGTTTACATACACCGAATCGAAAGTAACAGAGTTCAGTAGGTGACTGTTTTCTTTTTTGCTCACATTTTGGAAGTCTTGGAGTCTCATGTCCTTACTCATCATTCTCTTGCCTTTATCCCAATTCATTTGGGGTCGGCGCAGCATGTCTTTTTCTTCCATACTTGTCGTAATCTCATTAAACACGTAATTTCTTGCCACACATTTTGGAAGTCTTGAATTGTCCTGGTGGAAATTTCGCAGACATGATTTCAATTTTGTAATGACGAAAACAAAAAGATATTTATAAACTCATAATTTTAAGTACTTAACTACTTCTTAAGCGGCTGTTGACTCCATAACCAAGGTAGTGACTTAATGACTTAAAATTACGGGGTAAGATTTTTTTTCATGAGATATTATTATCGATACCGGTAGTCATTACGTCTGTGAAGTTTCAAAAGGTAATTCAATCAGACCTTGCAGAGGTATGAGAAACATGGAAAGTTCCTCATTCTCCATCGAAGTAGCTGCACAAAGATAGCACTAGCAGTTCTGAGGTTACCATTATAGAGGTGAGAAGAATAGGGTGAATAGTTCCCCTTTCTTTATAGAAAAGGGGGGATCCTCCGACCAGGCGGGTGTTGTGTCTGGTTGGGTGCTGCGATAAAGTTTGGATGTAGAGGGTAATTTCGGAGCCACTCGGATTTTCGGATGATTCCGAAAATTCTTTACCTAATGGAAAGCTCATCATCCCTGGGTGTAGAGGCTATATTTAAAACCGTTTATCATCATTCTCTAGCCCTTATCCCAATTCATTTGGGGTCGGCGCAGCATGTCTTCTTCTTTTACCTACTTTTTTTCTACTTTTCCTTTCTTGCCATATCATTCTTTACACAGTCCATACATTGTTTTTTTGGTCTTCCTCTACTCATGTACCCATCCAAATACATACTCAAAACTTTCCTCACGACATTTTCCTTTATAAAACGTTCCCGTGGGATAATTTTCGACCATAACGAAATTAGATCAATATTTGCTGCTTTTCAACCCAGTTCATGTGAACGGACACTAACTAGAACGCCGATCAGCAGAGGTGACAGGTAAGTAATAAAATGTAACTTATGTATTCTTAATTAAATTGTGTTTTTATACATATATCAAGGTCGCAGTAGTAAAATTAAGAGCTAGTTTTTTTTTTTCAAGTTGTGGCCATTCAGTCGAAAATGCGCAGCGCGGCAAAAATTTATCGTCGTGTTATTATAACATAACATCATGAATTTATGTCTGTATCTATACAGACATAAATTCATGTTCAAGTTCAAGAGGTAAATTTTGTTTGTAAGTTTGTATGTAGGGGGTAATCTTCAAAACTCCTCATCCGATTACGAAAATTCTTTCAATAATCGGAAGCAAAATTATTTCCGAGTGTCATAGGCTACATTTAAAACGTTCCCGTGGGATAATTTTCGACCATAACGCAAGCGAAGCCGTGGGCAAAAGGTAGTTGTGTATGTCACACAAAAATTATAGAGGCGCAAGTTTGTATTTGTGTATATGTGTATGTTTGTTACGCCTTCACACTAAACGGCTTAACGGATTTGGATGAAATTTGGTATCAAGATAGCTTAAATTCTGGATTAACACATAGACTATTTTTGATTCCAGAAATAATAGGTAGGTAGTAGGTAGGTAGGTAGGTAGGTAGGTAGGCGGTAGGTAGACAGTAGGTAGGTACTTGGTAGAAAGCTGCATGGTACAGCTAGTTCTTCATAATTATGTGTGTTTGTTGAAAGTTAAATTTGAATTAAATTTTCCCCTTTCTGTTTTTTCTTCATATTGAGTCTACATTTATTATGAAATAAGCAGTACCTTCGAGCTGTTTGGTATTTTTCGTGTATATAAATAAATAAATAAAAGTTGTGTAGGTGTTATTTCTTTGACATGACATGCTGTGTGGTGGCAGTAATGGCACACATTCTCTCACTCCTAAGTTAGCTTAATGTTTAAAATAAGAGGGAGACTACAAAATGTACACAATTATATGAGTTTCAACTTAAAACCACTTGCATGCAAGTCTTGATGACAACATTTTGCATTCACTAATCAAACTAGATAGAAAACAGATCTGTAGGAGTCCATACCATCAAGCTATATTACTAGATGGTGTAGGTAGGCAGATATCTTAATCACACCCATATATCATCTGATAAATGGCATATGGGGGCCCTAAGTCCAAGTGCATTGTCCGCATCACAGCTCAGCCAATGATGTTCCCATGACTGGTACACAAGTCTCCTCTCAATTATACGAACCAGTCATATTTCACAAAGCAAGCCTTGAGGGTATTGATTGAAATTACGTCTTCTAATTTTTGGTTTTCTTAAGATATATGACGCACCAACGGTTACCACATATTCACTACATCATTCCGAACTGCCGTTTCCTACAAAAGTGCAATACCTACAGGTCAAAATGTATGGAAAAGCTCAGAACGAGAAATGCAAAAAAAAAAAAAAGGCTGGAATGTATGGATCAGGTCTTTTTTAAATTGGTTTGGAATGATGTACTGAATACGTGGTAATCATTTGTGCGTCAATGTTCCTGTTAATAACTTTCTTTGAGCTGTCTTCTAAATATGGTCATTTAAGTGATTTCACTGCTTACAGTCATATATGAAGTTTTGAACTGCCTTTCCCTTAATCCTAAGACAATCCTTCAATATTTTTTCTATTCCTACAGATCCTAATCATGTTTGACCAGGCGGAGAACTAGTTTCTAACTACCGCCATGATAGCAAGGTCTGAATGTATGTAGAATAATTACAAATAATTTATTAATGACTTTTTTATGAGTATTGATCAAATCATTTGGTAGGTTTAGCTGTCATCAACCATAACAGCATTAGAAGAACTTTTTAAATAGGTAGGAGTAGTAGTTATTTTAATATTTATTGATTTTTTCATCCAACCCACAAAAAATGGTTATTCTGATAACTGCAAGAAAACCAATTATAATTAATTACCCGCGTTAATAGTAAAATATACTTTGACGTGTTCGATTTTTAAAACAAATTAAAAATAAAATTGGTGCGGCAAATTCCGCGAAATTTAAGCAAAAATTTATTTAAATGAATTCACGGTTTAACGAAGAGAAACTTATGTTTTTGGTACTGTATGGTATTAAATTATTAGGAAAATAATTATGGAATCCTCTTACCTGATAAACTGATGACAATAATCCCAGGAACGATAAAAACACTGTTAGAAAATGCGTGTTCCAAAGGCCCTTCAGAGCCGCCACTTAGATCCACCATTGTTGAATAATACTGAGATGTTCCCTCCTAAAACTACGATAAAACCGACAATTCACTAATTCAGATCATAAAATATACCATTTTCTTATAAGAAAAACTGTTTTCCCGACAAATTCTTCAAAGTCTTTGATCCGCAAAATAGGAAACGCAAACGACAACAATTTCTAATGTTTTTCTATTGATTATTTGATTCGAATACTAGGCTTTTGGGTCTCAAACTAAATGTCGGGCTTTTGCCAAATGACAGTGTGCTGAAAATTAAGTCAGTAACTTTCTATTTTTGTTGGATCGTCGATAGTCCATCCAAGCCAATATTTTTTTTTTGTCGGTTTGAGTGTCGCACTGCTTTGCAAAAGCCTCCCCTTTTTCCTTCAAAACCCCTCTGTCCTATGCGATATCTGGCCATGTTCGCCCCGCAAACGAGATCAGATCGTCAATTACAGATACTAATTGAAATTCATGTCTGTCAATTGTCAATCGATGACAGACTTATCAACTGTAAATGGGGGAAGCACCAGAGGGTAGCCCGCGAAATTCAAATGTAGTTGAAATTTTTTGCTATTTGCAGGTCAGTCTGGAGCAGTATATTAAAAATATGATTCGTGACCGTAACACGTATTTATGTAGTTTAAGAATTATATTATCATTAAAATCATCAATACAACCATCTTTAATCCCATTCAATGACTATTTCATGAAAAAAGTCATTCAATGGGTTTAAATGAATTTGGAGGGTTGTGGAGTAATTTGTTTATTACTTTTAAGGGGACAGGGCCTGCGAGGAATTTGAAAAATAGGTATTTGAAGAAACTATTGCCGTCGCGCCGCGTTTTGCCTGCCCCCGTAGAGTGTGATAGGGACAGCTGCAGCTCAGACCGATTATATCACAAAAATTTTGTCGAGATCGACGTTTTGTATTTCCCTTTTTTCTCCTCAAAAATTAAGCCGATTCAATTATTTTTAAGACAGAGTATGTCTAGGGTTCCTATCAATGTCTTTATTGTTAAAAATTTTTCGAATTTGTCTGGTAGTCCTCTAATCGCGGCTTCAAAAGTGTTTTGTCAATTTTGGAGGGTTATATTTTCTTAATTTTTTTATTAGTTGCTGAAAAAAAAGAAATGACTGGGAAGTGTCTACAGTAGACCTTCATTTTATGAAAAAAATAGATGATTGCTCTAGGCATTATTCAGGCAGAAAAAAGGGGAATACTAAACGTCGATTTCATCGAAATGTTTATGAAGGAATCGCTAGCTCTACGAAGAGGTGTGTTTATGCACAGTTTATGTATCATGAATTTATAATTCTCATGCCCTCATCCTAATTTATTTGGGAGCTGCTCATCATGTAGTTCTCTATTGGTTATCATAGATAGTCAGACCTTTCTAATATTCTAGCCATTTCAAGTTTGTGTATTCGTGAAAATAAAACAAAAAGTTATTATAAATATAAATTTATTATTGAAAATACACAATTATGTATATCTTTTGGCCTTAAAGTAACATTAGTGTATACAATACTAAAAACAAATAATAACACTAATGACACATATTCAATACAACAGTTCTACGACCACTATCATACACGTTTAAAAATAAAACATTTTTATTTATTTATAATAATCAGGAGTAAAAATAGTTAATTTTATAATAGGTATGTTCTTTCTTGGAATGTTGCCCTATGTGCTGCAATGTCATCCGTATAACTACGTTTTTTTTTAAATTGCAACTGGCAACTCTGTTTTTTTTTTGGAATGTTATGCACTCTTTACCTTTGATCTGTGCCTTTGATTAACCTTTAAGGACAGATTCTGCCTTTTAGCGGACCCCATATTTCAAAATGGGATGTTTCTTGGAAAAACAATACAATTATCTTTTCACCATCTAGCAGGAAACTTCTTGTTAATGTTATGCTAGCCAAAGTTGCCAGTTTCAACCTCACATTAATGACGATAATTTACATTATAGGTTAGTTTATTTACACACCCTGTTAGACGATTCTAATCATTTTCGATTCAGTCGAATTTTGGACATTTTTCTTTTAATACAATTTGAAGAACCTCAACTTGAAAAGAATTATCACAGAATATTATGAGGCGGTCTTCAAATTTCGATAATCGTTTTGTAAAAATTTGGTCCTACCTAAAACATTTTTTGTCATAATCTCTACCAAAATACATTTTTTGTCATAAAAAATTTATTTGAGAAATGGGCTTTATATTTTAATAACGTTTTTTTTATTAAAATTGTAAAAACTTTTTAAAGGCACTTTTAGAATGACATTGAGCGTTTTCGCGCGTAATCTAAAATATATCACCGAAAAAATTTAGATTTTTTTTCATTACAATCTATGTGTATGTTTTGTCATATTACTGGTTATAATTTTGAGATTCAAGATGTAGTAAGGAAATGATGACAGAATATTTATATTTCTAATCTATTATCACGAAAGCATCAAAAATATTTGTAACCAATAACATGGCAACACATGTGTACAAAAAAAAAACATTTATTTCAGTTCAAACAGCACTTAAACCTATATTTCATTAATCCACAAATACAGTTTCTTCCAAAAATGTATAAATTTATTGCATTTGTCTATACTAAGCTGTATGAGCTAAAATAAGAGTTTTCATTTACCTAAATTTTTAACTATTCAATTTTATTTTTATGAAAAATGTTGTATTTAATTTTTCTTGAGAGGATCGAGGTTATCTATTGAAAAATCATCGTTTCCAAAGGCGATCCCTCGGCTGAATCCGTCCTGTAAATAAAATAAATTCAAAATAAGTTGTAAGTACAATAAATATTCAGTCATATTCGCCAAAACCATGTCTCTTTAGCTTAACCCCTCTAAAACAAGAATTTTGCAAAAAAAACACGTTTTTTTTTATGTTAACTTTACATTTAACTTTCAAGCATGCTGAATGGGGAAGACAACTGTCAAATTAGTTCCGCATAGATGGCGCTGTGTTTGTTACCCAATTCCCTGCTAAGAATTTCGCCGCGTGATGGCGCTACGTGTTTTGACTTGTCGCTTTTCATTCAAAATGACTTTAGCAAATGACAAACGCTAGCGCTCTATCGTAACTTAAAAAAAACAATCCCATTGTAGACATGTTTTTTGACTGACTGTACTTTTCTGAATGGTTTCCGTATTGTGTTTTCCGATATTGTAAACTGTATTGAGATACTACCAATTTAACATAATTTATTTCAACCCAATAGATTCGCTACGGGGGAAGCACCAGGGTAGCTCGCGAAATTCAATTTTTATTACGTTTTTTGCAATTTGCAGGTCAGTGTCAGGCTGTTTGTTGAAGAAATTATAATTCGCAACCGTAACAGGTTTATAGTTTACAGAATTATTAATAATTAAAAGCAGCACTAAAACCCCTTTCAGTTCATTAAACCCCATTGAATGACTATTTCATGAAAACGTCATTCAATGGGATTAAAAGAAATTAGCTCAGTAAAGCCATATTTGTTACGGCCGCAAAATCATATTTAAATCAACATACAACCTGACACTGACCTGCAAATCGCAAAAAAAACGTAAGAAAACTTGAATTTTGCGGGCTACAAAACTGGCGAAATGTTGGTATGTGGGTATTATGGTCCTACACCTCTCCTCTATTTAACCGACCGGGGAAATACAGGAGTAATGTTATGTTATTTTAACCCTTAGCTTTATTTTGTTTACACTGACAACAAATAAGGACACTTTACAAGATGCCTTTATCCTGATGCCTCCATTGGCAGAAATGACGCCCTTTGCCGTGGCATAAAATTACCAAAATTACGTTATACTAACGAATAATGATACCGAACAAAACCGATTATTTATGTAGCAGTTATTTGTGCCTTTATCCCCTTTTACCAAACGCATACGAGTGCCCAGCATATTTGGACGTCTCTTGCGAAATTAAAATGCAACATATCATATCACTGCCGAGCTTTTTTCCAACTATGTTGGGGTCCGCTACCAGTCTAACCGGATGCAAACTGAATACCAGTATTTTACGTGGAGCTGACTGCTTATCTGATCTCCACGCAGCCCAGTTACTGGGTAATCCGTTTACGACTGGAAGCCGAATCGGACATATTTGGGAAAATTCTAGGCAGATGATGCGATAATGTAGTTTTCCATTTCACTATCCGTCTAATATGCTAGGCACTGTGTACTGTTCTTTCACAGTTTATTTCCCGCTAGATATTAAGTTGTTTTCGTGAACCTGAGGTTTGCGCAAAAAAATATATTCCATAGTTCTTTTTTAACTTGATTATAATGACAGCTGTCAATTAATTTTAACCATAAAAAAACAGTCTTCATAAAATTATCGTTTTAATTATGTACATCCTACATAATGAAAACGTTAATTTTATTAAGACTGTTTTTTTTATGGTTAAAATTAATTGACCCTAATTAATACACATAGCGCTAAATACTGACTGCATATTAAGATATGCATTTGTAATAATTTATTTCGAAGTGATCAAAGCTACCACTCTCTTTAATTTTTATTATTAGTCCATCGCGCTCGGCTGCTTGCAGCGTATTGAGCGACAAAGTGCACGGATTCGTGACATAATTGCGAGTATTATTTGTTTACAAAATGGAAACGTGCGAAACAGGTTTATGTTTCTATGCGCCCGTTTTATTTATTTATATGTACCTTGGATTTTTTGTTTTGTCTTGCACACCTCTTGTTTTTTATTTTTATTTTTTTAATAAGTACCTACGTATTTTTATTTGTTATTACTATACAGTTTAGTTCTATTTAAGTACCTATTCATGCATAACTACACATACCTAACTAGAAACAGAACTGTTTTATGTCCGTCACATCACCATCTCAGGTCCAGTTGAAAACCAGCGTCGGGCACTATCTGCTCGGCAGTTTGCTGAACTGGGCCTATTTGGCGCAGCCGTGAGACACACAATATTATCTCCTTTTTTTTTTTCTTGTTTTGTTTTAACATTTTATTGTATAAATTTAAGACTTTTTTATTTTTTAAATATTTTTTTTTGTGCTTGTTGTGTGCACTTGTGGCATGGGCCAAATAAATATGTTTTCTTCTTTCTTTCTTTCTAATTTGGCAGCTGTCATTTTTATCAAGTTATATTTTATAGACTATACAGGGTTTCACCGTTCAAACCGCAGTTTAGACAACTTAATGGCTAGCGGTAAATAAACTATGAAAGGACTGTAATTATGATTATTTCACATCACAAAACAAAGACAAAACATTTATTTTCGACAAACACTTGAACCAGAGACGATCACACTCGTTTTTTATTATATTTTTTTAACTTACCGATCACCGAGCTGTCAAAATTAATAAAAATAATTATAAAGTATTTTTAGAATAAAAACTAAGTATATAACTAAACTTATTTATAAGAATAAGTTGTCCGATATGGTGTACAAAAATCTTGTTTTGAAATCCATTCGTTTATAAAAAAAAAAAAAAAACAATTGTAGCCCAACACTAATTATTGTCTTTATAAAAATCGAGATAATTATTTTGACTACCTAATTTTACGTATAGCAACACCAGCATCTTATTTCACAAAATAGGACAACTATTCTGCCATAGACTCAAAAATTAACAGATGCTCACCTTCATTTCCGAAATAGTTTTGTCTAGGAACCCATTGAAATTGCTGTCCAATTCCACGACCGGTTTCTCACTTAGGTTTCCAAATCCGTTGAAGGTAGAATTGAATCCGTTCCCAAAGATGTTGCCAGACTTCTGAGTGTCAAAAGGGTCGAATCCGCTCAGGCCGTTCGTGAATGAGGTTGTATTGAAAACTGATGTTGGTAAGTTAAAATCGCCTATATCATAGTTCGGACCATTCGGATTCATCCCATTGGGGTACGGACCGTTTGGGACAGGTCCGTTTGGGGCTGGTTTGGTTGACGCAGCGAAGGGCTGGGATGTGGGGTGAGAAATGGGGGCGGGTTGCTGGTTCGGAATAGAGAAGGGCGTGGATCCGAATAGGTCGCTCCCGTTTATGGCTGGCTGTTGTGGTGTGTGACGCTTCGATGCTTTTGGTGGGGGCGCCACTGGAATGTAAATGATTATGTTAGTGTTTTTGTAATTTATAGATTATTTCCGAATAGAGAATTTAGCTATATAACATTGCCTTAAACAAATATTTTTAATCACATAGACATTTCAATAATAAAATAATTATAATTAATTTAATAATTAATAATTGTGGTGTCTGGATTTGTTGGGGTCGAGTTATCAGGGTCGAATTCTCATAGGGTCCAAATAGTCGGGGTCGAGTTATTATGGGTTGAGTCATCTAATTCATATTTCACCAATTATCAAAAAATGCAAACAGCACAATTTAAACCGCGTTCAAAATATGCCAGAGTAAATATTACATGGCAATTGTATCGCTGTCTCCTGAACGCGGTATAGATATTGTGCTTATCGGCTTCTGTTTTATTGCTGATATCGGCTCTTACAGTTCAGTTGATAAGGCCTTTTCGGGGTCGGATTATTTCAGGATCAAACTACAAAATTACTAAAGGAAGATAAACTTTAACACTTACAAAGCGGCGGCGTGGTAGTGAGAGTGTTCTCGTGTGATGGCGCTGAGAATCGAGACATCGGCTCCGACTCGAACGCGCGCGGGTCGAAGTCTGTAACAAATGGTAGAAAATGTTTTATTAACGATGGCAACACTGTATAGTCGATAAGTAAAATTTCGATTGTGCCAAAATCGAGCAAAAATAGACTAAAGCAAATTGGTGTGGCAAATAATATTTCTAGAAAAGAACCATGGAATTATTTAGTACTATTTGGGAAATCCTTAATTTTGTTAGTGCTTATTATTTTAATTGGTAACATTAGTATAGTTGTACAAGGATTTTTAAAAGCGTAGCCAATATCAGTATTAAAGCCGCCATTTTGTTTTATCAATACAAATTCACCTGACAAAATCATTCAGACGTAAAAAGATCCTCGTAGCACTGTACATATTTAGTATCGGCGCTTGGGAACTTACCGCTGTCTGAATCAGAGTTGAGCAACAGACCTTCAAGCTTGGTGCCCACAGAAGGGTTCTTGTTTGACGACAAATCACCCAGGAGTTTTCTGCAAACACACAAATAAGTCATAATATTAATTATTGATTATATTCAAGAAAACGTTATTATATTCATGGCGTATCGTCCGGAAATTGTAAACTAATGGAACAAGTAGATGGTAGTCGATCGACGTCAACCAATAAAGTTATTGCTGGTTTCCCCGCAAGAGAGCAGTGAGTGTTTGTCACTTGTCAAAGATATCTTGAATGAAAAGAAATTGTATTGTACATAACGGGTTGTCCGCAACTCCACATCCAAAGCGCGTATTTTGCGTGTGGATGAAAAGAAATAAAAAAGTCGCAAAGTTTTCAGTAATAATCAGATAATGATGATCATTAGTGTCTTCGTATCTTACCCAGTGCCAAAGCTGTGCTTTCCGTTGTGTTGTGGCGGCGGCGTTGACAACAACAAGTTGTTATCGTTGCTGGAGTTGAACGTATCCGTCGAGTTGTTTGACAACGCGTCTGTACCTGTGGACATTGCAATAATATTAATTTACAAGTCATGGTCCTTCGAGCCGGGTCATTGAATGGGCCGCGATCGCCATCTTGAAAAATGCCCGTAGTTATAGTACGTCTGTGGTGAGCTGAGTGCGCGAAAAACGTTCGCGCAACGGCTTGGCTCAAATGTAGTACGCAGAGACCACCAGTGGTACTAGCGTCGTTATAGGCCGCAGGTTCGAAGCTAGGCAGCGTTTTACTTTATGCAATTTCAGTTTATATTATCGTAACTGCTCTTATAATAAACGAAAACATTGTTTATTATAAGAGCAGACTCAACTTTTTTTAAGAAGACAGCCAGTCCTTTTTAGTCAGAGAGGTTAACATTAGAATCCATGTGTGCTTTGGGTCCGTTTGTGGACTTGACCTTCTCCCTCACACAAAAACTGTTAAACTTACCCATCTCAATATTATTATTGCCATTCCCATTGCCGTTGCTGCTGCCGTTAGCGAAGCCATTGGCCATGGTGAGGGACGCGATCTGCTTCTCAAGCTCAGGGGGAGGCTTGAACTCAGTGATGTCTGACAGCTTGTTGCGAGACAGGTACGAGGAGAGGTCGTCCTTGTACGTGATCTTTGATAACTCCTGGAATTGAGGACGTTAGGGTTTAGTAAAGTAGATGTACTAGGTTCGAGATGTCATCATCTGCCTAGCCTTTTCCCAATTTATATTGAGGTCGGCTTCCAGTCCAACCGGATGCAGCTGAATACCAGTGTTTTACATAGAGCGACCAAGGAGTAACACGAAACCCCTTGGTAAGACTACGCCAAATATCGCACAGTCCGAACGAAAGTGGCCTAACTCAAAATTACGCGAATTGAGTTAAACTCCTAAAACTACTCTTAACATGGGCTATCGTCTAGTGAATCAAAAAGTGACGATATCATGCTAGAAAGTTACCAATAAAACATTTCGTCTCTTTCTTTCAATACGAGTGTTGTGTTAGCTTAATATGATATCGATATTTACCTGTAAACGATTTTTATAAGCGTTCATCTGTAACTCTAACTTCTTATTCTGTAGCTGCATCTTCTGCATCTCGATGTATTTGCCGTTGTCGTTCAAGAACCGTCTGGAATGTGCACAAATTAACATTCAATCAAAAGGAACTTACACAAGTTGTTCAGTTAAGTTTTACAAAGAAGAAGATGTGTAGAGAAGTCAGGTAATACAGAGCACTGACCACTATCTGTATCTTTCATCTGTCAAAATCGACCATTAAAATAGTCTTTCACTTCAACCAACTTATCTGTGCAGGCGGGAAAACACAGAACTAAAATAAATGTACCAAGTTTGACATATCGATGCATTTTTGCTTGACAAGCAGCGCCACTTTGAACTGCACACTTAAAGTGGCCATACATAAATGTAAAGAACTTGGTTGTTGAGCAGATTGACTACAACAATAAAACGACAACATGATAGGGGGATACTGTGACATCTTAAAGCAGGAGTAATTCCAGTGTGGGAAAGAGACAGAGCTATACAAGTCGCCTAGCGCCATCTCTTTCCTACATTGAAATTACTCCTGCTTTAAAACGTCATGGTAGGCCACGTAAGGATCTTTTAGCGCTTGCATGACATTGACAGGTGTAGGCGCTGTTGATAAAGACTTTTATGAAATTGTCTAAAGAAATTGTATCGAAAAAACAAGATGGCGTGATGTGGGTCACGCGCCAAAAGATCCGAAAGTTAATAAAGTAGGTAGTTCTGTATATTATTCCTAGGCTGTACATTTTTGTTTCCCCTAAGAGCAAGGTTTTGACCGAGGCGTGGCCATGGTTAGGCCAAGAATACCAGGGCCGTCCTAAAGCTCGTTGCGTCGACGATATCGTCAAAGTCGTGTGAAACACCTAGACAAGGGACGCACAGAACCGGAAAGTGTGACAGAAAAAAAGGGAGGGAGGGAACTTTTACCCAGCAGTGCGTGATTCCGGGCTGATATGATGATGATGAAGAGCTCAAAGCTCGTCTGTCTTTCATCAAGAACATAAGTTGCAGTAGATAGCAATATTACTTACTACCATTTTGGAGTCACAGTAAATTCTCGGATATAAACAGATTACCTACACCGAAAGGGTCGATAATTGTCCCACAAGGTTATTTGAACAATGATATTCTTTAAAACCATTGTCATTATGTGTGAGTTTTAGCACAAAGAGATTCATGCGACCTCCTTGGAGAGACAGTATGACTTTTATATGGTGACTCAAATACCTACATTAAACTTTTTGTTTGAATGCACTTTGTTTATTTGTTACCTACTTTTAGCTTGTTAAAACTTTACTTTTTAAGCGTTTACAATTAAAGCTTCCATTTAAGAAACGCCTTTATAACCATCTTTGTAGCAGATAGACCACCGGGTCATCTTATGGTAAGTGGTCCGGACTGCCGTCTACAGTTATTCATACATATAGATATTCCCACTGTTGGGCACAGGCCTCGTTTCTGTGAGAGAGAATTTGTTGGAATGGCTGCAGGTCGTCTTGGAGAATTAAAATGAATTTAAATTTCTGAAGCCCAGCTTTAGGTAAAGGACCAACAATGTCTGTTGTTAATCTTTCGAATGGTTTAGTACTTGATGAAGTTATAACCATAGGGGCCTTATTAGAACCACGCAATGACCGGGCAGAGTTTACAATCTTTAAAAAAACGTTCTATGTCAGATTGCATATGTTTCCAATAGTATGACGTTTTGATTCTGTTATACATTCTTTTGAAACCTGCCCCCGTAGCATGACCGCCGTAGACAAGGATTTCTTTGACGGAAGAATCGACAAAATGACAGATAGTGAAAAGAAATCTGTCATTGTCTCGACACAATCTGTCATTTTGTCGATTCTTCCTTCAAAGAAATCCTTGTCTACGGTGGTCATGCTACGGGGGCTGGGTGACCAGCTACGGTAGTCCGGTGGTTTTCTTGAAATATACCTATTTAGAACGTCAGCAGGATTTGAATATCGCTTACTACTATTGACTAATTCATCATGAGGGCCCAGTACGGGTCGATGGACATCGTGTCTTGTTCTTTACAAACCGTTATACTCTCTTTAATCAAAATCAGAGGTTTTTTGTCTCAACTCACCTGTAAGCCAAATCAAAAGCCTGTCCAATAGTCAGCGTAATCTCCGACGCCAATTTGGTAGAAATAAACACGAAGCATTCGTGTTTTTCCGCTGGGCCATCATGGCCGTTGACCGCGTTGACGGTGCTGCCACCTTTCGCGATGAACGAGAAGTATTTCTTGGCCCCTTTGTCGTCAGCGCAGTACGATATCCGATGGAGAGGGAACTGGTACATTATGTTGTTTGATCTTGGCTCCTGGAATAGACAGAAAAAGGGGGGTAAGTATGGGTTTTGGTAAAACCATGGTCTGCCACTTCTAAATTCGTGTCACAACATAGATAGGAGGACTCGAGCATCCTACAGAACATCGCGCCTGTAATCCCCGAAGGTTTAGGCAGAGGTGTGCCTAATAGCACACCCACATTTCGCCAGTTGTTTCAGTCCCATGAAATAGGGGGCGAGTCTATTGCCATCAACCTGGCACAAATCCAGACTCCGTGACTGCAACTGAGAAATTCCGGACGGAAAAACCCAATAACACTTTGCTCGACCCGGGAATCGAACCCAGAGCCTCATGCTCAGCAGTCACGCTTGTAACTATACTATACCAACGCCTCCATCCACTTGTAAAGATTTTTACCGATGAGAAATACCATCGGGCAGGGATTTTTTCAAAATGGGCTGAGACTCAGCATTTTTTGAAAAAAGTTACAAGAAAAAAAATACAATAGATAGCCCACTCACTAAATGCCTTTTTTTCGTAGACTAGATAAAGTTTGTCAGACAAATCAGAATTAAACAGATCTGAACGTAGAACTGAGTAACTGTTAATTTATGTACAGACCAAAGAATATTTTACGACCAGTATAAAATATCGTAACATAAAAACAGCTGACTGTAATCAAACAATCAGAACTTCAAGCCTATGACCGCTTTGACAATAGAGAGCTAACGCTTTTCGTTCGTGACCTTGCGGGCGCGCACCGTGTCGTGAAAGCGGCGGAAACGCCCGAGTCCGCCCGAACGCACTCGGCGAACCACCATTGATTACAGCTACAGCTGTGTGATTAAGTGCGGCTATTTTGTGTTTATCCTTTCTAATTAGTGTTTCTGCGTAATGGACTAAATGCTTAATGATGTTTTGCATTTTGCAGCAATTTGTTTATGACCAAGGGAATTTGTGGAATGGTTCTCTCTGTAGATTGTAGATCTTTGACGGTCGTTAAGTAGTTAGTGGCCCAAAAGTCTGACAACCAGTCTTAGCAAGGGGTACCATATTACCCAGTACTAACAGGGCTGTGTCAGATAGGCAGCCGCTCCATATAAAATACTAGCATTAAGCTGCATCCGGTTAGACTGGAAGCCGACCCAAACATAGTTGGGAAAAGACTAGACAGACAGCCGGGACCAACGGCTTTCGGAGGAACGGTACTTAATGGGTGGTCAACCATCCACGGATCAACCTAGGCAAGCAGGGCTTATCCTCAACATCGACCTGAGCGGCTGTTATTATTTAGCCACGAACACCTCCTTAAGGCTGCGTTTCCACCAGAGATGAGCGAGGATGCGTAGCGAGGGACCTAACCAATCACATAGCTAGAATACCTCAAGCTGTGACAAAGAAGCGATATTATGGTTAGTTTCAGACACATCCCTCGCATCTTCATCTCTGGTGGAAAGGCAGCCTTAAACAGACCCAAATCATTGCTTAAAGAATGTAGTGTATAGCAGCACGCGTAGCATGACCACCGTAGAAACGTGTTTTGTCGACGGAAGAATCGACAAAATGACAGATCAACAAAAGAAATCTGTCATTTTGTCGATTCTTCTATAGACACAACCCGTTTTTACGGCGGTCATATTACGCGTGCTGGATGTGAAAGTAAACTGAGCCCTTGAATTGCACTATTAAGAATGCGTTTAGTTCTTGTGTCAGAAAGCTGACATTGCCACTGAGTTTCTTAGTACACTCATCAACAAGAACAATGGTAGGAAATAATTCTTTCAGTGACATTTTAATTGTTTAATTAACGCCTACAAAGTAAGAAAACATTAATTAATCATTACTTAGCACTTTTTTCATCCAACTTTTTTCTAGCTATAACATCCGTGTTCAATCATTCTCCAGAATTGTTATCCTCTCACTTATCAAAACTGGTTGTTCCGTTTAGGATATAGGACGCAACATACACACTGACACATTAAACTCATAACCCTCCTTTCGTCTTTAAAGTCTGTTAAAAACTTAAAACAGACTGTTCACAGGAAGCCATTATGCTAGTTACATAGCGAATTATGTACCTGATGAGTATATAATATGCATTATTTACTAGGTAGTATGAAACATACTATGATTTATGAGATCTCTGACTGACATATGCAAAATTCAAGGTGTAAACAGTCCCTTCACGAAGCCGTCAACCAAGCATTCTGTACATCAAGCTAAGTAACTCTACGCAAAAATTATTGCTGGGAAACGACTTTTTTTTTGCGGTGAAAAATCACGTTTTACGGTAGGACCCAATGTAACGCACTGATGGAGGCATTGAATAGTACGGGGGTCTAGGAGGTATTTAAAGTAAAGTTATACTTATAACAGCAAAAACTTGTATTTAAAAAAAAACTTGGGAAAATTCTAAACTTTGACCTCTGACCTCCTTCGTAACTAAAAGGTGTAAAGATATGACATAGAACAAAAAAATGATCGCAATGACGGAGAGAACCAGTGGCCGTTACGCTTCGTTAAGGGTATTTTTACAACAGGCTTTCCGAGGCACGGAGGAAACTCGGTATGTATATGTGGGATCCTGAACTTATGTACTTAAAATTAAAAACAAGCCCCTTTGTTTGGTGTTGTGCAGAGCCTAGGGGATAATGGTGTCGATGGGGGCGACAGTGGTTGTCGAGACGTGGTCGCGACACCTACTGACTTAGGAACTGCTCTGTATTTCCTTTTAAGTTCAGAGTATTTAGTTAGAACAGTAGTATTAGTAATTGACTCTGTAATAATGAATCTGTGTACCATTGTACTGGGATCGATCCATCATCACTGACAGAACTATTGTAGCCAATAAACCTGATATAGTGGTGGTGGATCGGTCAGAGCGGCGCGCAATGATTGTAGACATAACGGTCCCGCATGATGAGAACCTCGTGAAAGCCGAGAAAGATAAGCAAATCAAGTATCTTGACTTGGCTCGCGAGGTTGTCGACATGTGGGATGTGGACTCAGCGATCATTGTGCCGATAGTTGTATCAGCCCATGGCTTAATTGCCAAGAGCCTCGACCAATACCTGAGGAGGCTCTCGTTAGGCAGCTGGATCAAGGGTTTGATTCAGAAAGCGGTGCTCCTGGACACGGCCCGTATTGTTAGGAGGTTCCTCTCTCTGGAGCCCTGACCGCCGGTAGCTTGGACCCTGTTCCCGATACCGGTGGGCTACAATTTTTTATATTTTTAAATGTTTTTTATATTGTTTTTAGTTTATGAAATATTTAAAAATGTAGAAGATTTGTATAAAAATAAATAAAGGAAAATAATAATCTGTGTACAAGTTAAAGGAGCTCTTTCTCTAATTTACCGGTATCCCATTCTGCGCCCACAACTGTATGACACTATTTATGTCACTTAGTATGTCCTGGTCAGGGTCCTGTGTACCAGGATGCGACATATAGACCGACCCATCCACAGATCGACCCGTACGGCAGTTATTATTTATTCAACAAAGAATTGGCTGATCTGGCTCCAATACCGACGCGTGGCCCAGGACGTCCTTTTAAATGCCAAAATACTGGATTTGCGTACCTACCACCAAGCTGCCTGCCTATTCTATTGACCACGGCAAGAGATCATCATCTGCCTAGCCTTTTCCCAACTATATTGGGGTCGGCTTCCAGTCTAACCGGATGCAGCTGAATACCAGTATTTTACATGGAGCGACTGCCTATCTGATCTCCACAACCCAGTTAGTACTGGGTTATACGATACCCCTTGGTAAGACTGGTTGTCAGACTTTTTGGGCCACTGACTACCTAACGACTGTCAAAGATCTAAAAATGATACCCGGGACCAACGGCTTAACGTGCTTTCCGAGGCACGGGGGAAACTCGGTATGTAATGGGTGGTCACCCATCCACAGACCAATCTAGGCAAGCACGGCTTAACCTTAAGATCGATCCGAGCGGCGGTTATTATTTAGCCACGAGCTCCACGGCAAGAGATAATATACCGAAACGAGAGCCACAGCTCTGCATGCCCTCCCCAATTAACAAGCGTAGCGCTCATGTATGTAAACAATGATTGCTCACACAATAGCAGCGGTTGAAAGTGAAATCAAATGTACACGCGGCACAAGAGTTTGGTATGTAGGGTAATATGAATATCTGTGTGGGTATGATCTTCACAGGCCTTAGTATTGAGTGACTTGAAGATCTTAACCTGGGGGCCTGAAATGGTCGCTTTAGCTGAAACATAATAGGATAATAATATGAATTACGTTACAATTCGTAAAATGGTCACAAAGTGACAATTCATAATATTTACTGCGTCATTTTACATTTTAAGAATTTTACCGACTGGTTCGCGGCTCCAGCTGGCTGGCGCTTTCTTTGGCCACAGAATAAGCATTGCTATTCAACGTGGCAATGCCACCAGTTTTCTGGGCAAGTTCCCGGATGACAGCGATGCGGAGGAGTACTTTGACGCGTAAGTCTTATCTTCGTCGTGGTATTATATAGGTACTTAGTTTTAGTCTTTATTTTGTCTTTTTTTTTGTAAATATTTAGGTTGCAGTGGCGAAGGTTTCATAGAACTCGATTCCTACCGGCTTCCCTTTGAAAAATGGCATAGTCAGTATTCTATAGACAAATAATATAATCACATTAAAGATATGTACTCCGGCTTACCTCTTACAAAAATTGACTCTTCGCTACTGTTAGGTTGTATATTAATTTAAGGTCGTTTATAGTATTTAGAGAGTTTCTTTGATTGTATTATTTTTTTCAAACAAAATAAAAAAAAATAAAAAAAAAAATCTTTAATTTTGTAAGTTACTAGAAGATTCTTCTAATTTTTATATTGAACAAAGATTTTAGCAGTTCAGCCCTAGCCACAATACGTAACGCTACGGTAGGCACCATATAGCCCAGAGAGGGCGGTCATTTGATGATTTCCCAACCGAAAAAAAAAAAACCATGTATTAGCCTGACTAGAAATCACTTTTGCTGACTGTACAAAATCAAAGTGCGTGCGTGCGAATAGTACAACAGTAGCAAGTTACACACAGAGCTAAGAACTGTTGAATTGAAAGTAAAAGCGATTATATCTGCAGCTAGGTTGTAAACTAATTGATTTCGCGGTGTTGCGGAGGCTGAGGTGTCGTGGGATGTTTGTTTTTTGTAGAGGTTGTATTGTCGCGGTTGTAAATTGTGTTTTCTTGCCAATTAAACTTTTTGTAATTACTCGTATTACGTATTTTAAAAAAACATAACATGATAACCATTTGTTTATTTATTGTGATTTTGTTATTTACTAACAATAGGTTAAGATTTATAGCAACAGTTTATGGATCTGAATTAAATAAATAAATAAAATTAAATTATAACGCTCGTATATCCCTGAATGGTTAGGCAGAGGTGTCCAGAGAGTACCTTCATTCCCATGTTAAGTCCCATAATATGTAATAGGGTGAGCCTACCGTCATCACACTGTTACTAATCGAGACTCCGAGGCTGCTAATGAGAACTTCCTAATGGAAAAACTTAGTAACACTTTACTGCCATGGGAATCGAACCCAGGATCTCAAGCTCAGCTGTAGCATTTGTGACCACCAGACACATAGTAACGCTGAAGGTGTGATTCCCCAGACGAGCTCCTACACAAGGAGCCTACTGCTAATAAGGTTCAAATTCAAACTGACCTGTATCGCAACTCCATCAACAGATATGGTGATTTCGACCTTCTTACACTTGGCGCCATCTTTAGCTTCCGACTTCTTCAATTGCTGTGTGAACTGAAGCTTCTTTATCGCGTCCTTCACGACCTCGATGCCTTTGGGCTGGTCTACTTGCGTGCAGCCGAGGAACTGGAAATGAAATAGAATAAAATTGTCAGTAGATGTCGACGTACATATTTATGCTTCACAAAACGCATGTATTCATCGAAAAGGTGTAGTGTATAATTTTTCCGTATTTTGCTATGATTTTTTTTAAAATTGAAACAAGCCCACACACTTTTCCCAAACCACTGCAACTCCTGAAAGCCAGAATCATCAGTGGCGACCACCAGAAAACCGCCGAGACAATGAAGCTCGACGAAGTCCCAGAGAAACAATTTAACTGTCTTAGATCCAGCAACCAAATTAATCAGATAAGAATAGCGGACGAGTAGGAAAAACATAATTATAGTGTATTATTTTACTATGAATGTGTCTTAAAAATAATAAGGGAAATATTGTCATTATCCAGGCACAAATGAAAACGTCAAACTGACAAATTTATATTAGAAGGTATCCGAAATGCTAAATGGCTGTGTGTCGCAGACAAATGCGGGTCATGTTTTGACGAAAATTAAATTTGAGAAGAGCTATAAAATGAAAGGTAGTAAAATGATAGCAAGCGTGGCCACCAATGCTCGTGCCTTCTCTGTATGAGAAGAGGCGTTAGCCCAGCAGTGGGACAGTAATAGGCTGGTATTCGAGTGATGATGAATGAAATTATGAGAAACTCCAATTGGTTAGGAAGAAAGGGGGTGTAAACATGTATGCTTTGGACGTGGAGACCAGCCCGTTATACAATACAATATAATACAATACAAGGGGGTGTAAACCGAATTGATGACTCAAAATGTATGTAACGCACTTTTCAGACACATTCCGATGGGACGGCAATCCGACACGGCCGGAGAGATCAACGAGGATATCTTTCCGCCATAACTCCCAAATTCCGGAGCGCTACTGAGAACTTACTAATGGAAAAACCGGGGAATCTGGACCTAGGATACAAACCCAACAGTCACGCATGCGAACACGAGATCAACGGGGCAGCTACGAAGATACTCGAACAGAAGCTCTGTATGATATTGATCAACCGATCTCTCACGGCCCTACCATGACCCGTAATCTTTCAAATCAATAATTAAACAAATAGCCGCCATCTTAGTTATTAATTGTACACGTCCACACTTCACAAGCTATTGTTTTTATTATAATTGTCTTTAATCGTTTAGACTTTAACTTCCTTTTGAGATAACGATTATTTTATGGCTGTCACGAACTGCTCAATGAGAAACCATCTGAAATTTACTTAATGAAAAAAAAAACTGACAGATTTCGCTATTTTTCTTTGAGCCTGTACTGTCCCTCTGCTGGGCAAAGGCCTCTCCCAATTCCTTACATGAGCTTTTTTCCATGCCTCCTCGAACCAGCCATCGCGTTACGCTGGGTTTAGAAGCATGAAATTTTGAAGAGGTCCTTAAATAAAGTTCAACTCCTAAAGAGGTTACATTGAGGATGAATGTTTGTATGATAACTATCCCATATGCTTCTCAACAAGGCTTCTCTTTAAAAAGTAAACGAATGAAATGGTAACAATTCAGAAAAAGAAATGCATACTCCTACCTGCCTGTCCTAATAATTTAGGTACGGTTGGTGTAGCATGACATTTAAAGTCTTTTATTCAAACTATACTGTGGATCAACATTATTTGGACGTCAAAACTACACGAGAGTGAGGAAGTTCCCTAAAAAGTCCAGTCTTGAAGTCGCCGTATAAATTATTCCCCGGCAACACATCTGTCTCTTCTTTTTATTCCGTGTTCTTTCATTCCACCGTATACTCAGACATCTTTGGATATCATCTTTCACACAATCTATTCACAGTTTATTTTATGCTCCCCTAGTCTTTTATAACCGTTCACATTAGTACTCATGTTTGCAGGAGTAGTTCATAGGCTAGGACTGATTCTAGTTACCAATAATTTCCTAGCTTTAAACCCAGCCACGTTCCGTACCAGTGCCTAGATAACACGCAGAGCTCCGACGTACACACTACGCCCCCTGCATTCCGACAGATACGGACCATCTGCTAATAGCACGTGCATTGATAGCCGTTATCTTTTGTTTGTTGTTAGATTTGCAGGCTCTCGTTTATGGCCAGTCTAGGGTTTGCAAGGTAGAATAGAATTTACTGTAAACCTCGTCATACAGAATCATTTTAGGCAGGTGGTAGTGAATCTTCTTTACCGGACTTCCCTGGAAAGTTGCTCTTTTTTCAAGTCTAATAGCTTTCCTACTTCAGGGCTGATGTCTTTCCCAGTCTTCCACAAATCACCATGTGATCCTTTTTCGTCATTGACAAATTCCATTACCATGACTGAGTTTCCTAGGCCTTCGTTGTGACCGTTAGTTGATCACATCTAAAGACACGGTCTGCAGCCAAATCAACTACTATTTTTTTGCAGTCCACATCACGGGTAAAACTTTCTCTCAGCGCCCTTTCACCTATATGCTTGCTTTGTGGTTGACTGTTCACCAAAAATCACGCTCCTCTTCATTTAGCTGAAATACGTCCAATTCCGGATAGGCCTCACCCAATTGTTTCCTCCCGCATCCAACGGATTCTCGCGGCTTCCACTTGGACCCGAAAATTCGACATAAGAGTCACGTGCAATGCAGGTTGGTGACATCCACCAACTGCCTCTTACAATGAGGAGGCCTGCGTCCCAGCTGCGGGAACGCTAAAGAGAACCTCCTCTTTAGCGGTCCAACAGCTGGTATGCTATACTGCTCATATCCAGTACATACCTTAACAAGGTAGGCGACATGGCCCTTCACGAGGGCATCAGGCGCGTGAATCCACGTCCTGCCATTGGGCGCGCCGTTCTGCTTGCCCTTGCCCTGCCAGAACAGCAGGGTAGACATCCTGGAACAAAAGAGAGAGACAAATGAGATACGATACTTAGTATAGTAGTTGGTCACGGCGACCGATCTCAGCGGGGACTGGTCATCGAAACAGAAGATATTTTATTGAGCAAGTGTGTGCGCGGACACAGCTGCATTCTGTCTCTTCCTTCAGTCTCAGTCTGAAGGGACGTCTATCAGACGCAACCGGGGAGAGGTCAGGTATAGTTCTGTTATGGCGGTTCGGAAGTTAGCTGCGAGTAGTCATTTCAAGCTGTGCAAAAAAAAGACGACAGTAGACTTGATGATGGAAAATGGATCCCATCGCCTATCAGAAACAACAAAGTGTTTTATGTTGCATTGTCGGTCCAATGTACGCACGTTTTATGGGACATATAACTACAGAAAAAAAACAGCATTTTCATACATTATGACCGTGTAGCACTTGTGTAGGGAACAGCTGTTTTATTTTAATACGACACGAAAACGGTTACCACGTATTCAGTTATTATTCATTCTGAGCCCACAGAAATTTGACATCAGTATTTTTTTTTTTAAATCAGATGTTCCATACATTTTGACCGTGTAGGTATTGCACTTTTGAAGGAAACAGCAATTTTTTTTTAATACCCGATGAAAAAAATGCTATATGGGGGGGCTTAGAATGATGTACTGAAAACGTGGTAACCGTTTTCGCGCTGGTGTACCTTCTACCCTGTATTATTCGAAATTTCAACTCTGAGAAGAACTAAACTCTGTTTACGTCTATGCGCTGAATTCTAGGTTAAAGTTTCTGACACGGTGTCCCTTACACCATGTAGTCAGTGTATGTAAGAAGACGTGTTCACACATAATGCTTAAATGAGGAAGTAACCACAGCTTTCATAGCAGATGCACGGCTTTATATTTTAATATTAAATAAAAGTTGTTTTGGAATCTCAAATATACACGGCGAGTAATAAGTAGGAATTATTTATAGCAATTTATTTATTACAACACAGAGTTTAAGCGAGTTATTAACGGCATACATAAGTTATAAGCTTAGTGAATCTGTAATTTGTGTTCTCTCGATCGTAATTAACTATGTATTTATCTACAGGGTGTAAACAGACCCTTCACATATACGTCAACCAAGCATTATGTACATTAAAATAAGTAACTTTTCGCAAAAATTTTCGCTGGGAATCGGCTTTTTTTTTGGGGGTGAAAAATCACGTTTTACGGCAGGACTCGATGGAAGGCACTCAAAGCATTGTGCTGAAGGATGGATTGATTAGTACGGGGGTCGTGGAAATGTGTAAATTAAAAATCTTACATTAAGAACATGTATTTAAAAAAAAAAAACTTGTGAAAAAGTTGGAACTTTGGCCCCCAATATCTCCGCAACTAGAAGGTTCCCAGGTATGGTCTAGAACAAAAAAAATATCGCAAAGGCGGGGAGAACAAGTGCCTTTCGGTTATGTTAAGTTCTTTTACACCCTTTATAAAATCCATGAGGAACATACCGGTAAACTTAATTGTTTTATATGTAACAAATAATGGCTTCTTCTTGAGAGGAGCTCGTGGCTAAATAATAACAGCCGCTCGGATCGATCTTTAGGTTAAGCCGTGCTTGCCTAGGTTGGTCTGTGGATGGGTGACCACCCATTACATACCGAGTTTCCTCCGTGCCTCGGAAAGCACGTTAAGCCGTTGGTCCCGGGTGTCATTTGTAGATCTTTGGCAGTCGTTAGGTAGTCAGTGGCCCAAAAAGTATGACAACCAGTCTTACCAAGGGGTATCGTATAACCCAGTACTAACTGGGTTGTGGAGGTCAGATAGGCAGTCGCTCCATGTAAAATACTGGTATTCAGCTGCATCCGGTTAGACTGGAAGCCGACCCCAATATAGTTGGGAAAAGGCTAGGCAGATGATGATGATGAAATAATGGCTTCTTCTAAAGTGTTTAATGAAATAAAAGAGCACTATAGCTTTTGCCCGTGGCGTGGCTACGCACTCTCGGAGTTTAGTAATACCGGAATAAAAAATATCCTAACCTGGGAATAGTATATCCGTTTCGCCGTTAGACAGACTTCAGATGAGTTAACTTTGCGTTTTTATGGAATAGATAAATAATAAAGACATATTTGGCGACACTTATTCGCAATTTCCATGCAAAATCGATTCTATCAATAAGTAAATTCTATTGTTATAAACCGCACACGTTTAAGCCATAACTTAGGCTAAGTGTGTAATCAATTGTGTTCTAATGTACGGTCGTCAGCGCAACAAGTTACCACAAACTGTCAAACTTTCGCATTCGATTTTGAACTTAACCGTCAACATTTTATGGTTTAAAATCATTTGGAGAAATTTGACAGTTTGTGGTAACTTGATGCGCGGGCGACTGTACAGACTGGTGGTGCATTAAAACCTTGCATTAAGGATGGAAAATGAATATGTTTTCTTGTTTTTTTATACCACATGTTTCATAGATAATTATTTACTTAGTATTATTGTTTTACCACCACATGAATGTAATACTATGGAATATTATACAAATATGATAATTGCTTTGAAGATTTCCACGATTGTAGGAATTGAGAAATATTTATCTACAATACAATGATGCGTAATGGTATGTGCATGTATGATACATAAATTAATAACGAAGCTAGGAACTTTTGATTTATGGCAATATTATAATTTTATTAAATGACTAGCTGTTGCCAGCGATCTTCATCCGCTTGTAATTTTATAGTCTATAACCTTCCTCGATAAATGGGCTATCCAACACTAAAAGAATTATTCAAATCGAACCAGTAGTTCTTGAGATTAGCGCGTTCAACCAAACAAACAAACTCAGATTTATAATAATAGTATAGATGTATTTTGGGGCTAGTGGCAGACCCCAGTATAATTTATCACTTGCTTCGGTGAAGAAAAACATCGTCAGGAAACCAGCATGCCTGAGAGATATTTCTCGACGGCATGTAAAGTCAAGTCAGGGGTCCATGGGCCACCAGGTTAGGCACTAACCACAGGACAAAGAAGAATGGAAGAATAGCAGTCGCTCCAGGTAAAATACTGGTATTCAGCTGCATCCGGTTAGACTGGAAGCCGACCCCAACATCGTTGGGAAAAGGCTAGGTAGATGTTTATTAGTCTTGTGGACGTGAGTGTGACTGACTGTTGACCGTGAAGTTCTGGGTTTGTTACAGCGGTAGCCATCAGTGGGAAACTAGCTAGCCGTCCATAATTGCACAGACAAAACCTTCGGTTTCTGCGAAGAGGTCCCCGGAACGTAGCCAGACTACGGACGCTGATAGGTCTACATCGGGCCCATGCAGGGCCCGGAAAAAGCGTCCGTGAAGCTCCTTACTCTGCCATACCTTCATGCGGTCGTTAGTGTCAAGCACTACAGGTTTGCCTTAGTAGTACCCTGTCTCGTTCGTCTAGTGTTACCAAGCCCGGCTGCTGAGCATGAAGTTCTGGGTTCGATTCCCGGTTCGGGCAAAGTGTTATTGGGTTTTTTCTATCAGGAATTTCTCAGTAGCAGCCACGGAGTCTGGATTTGTGCCCAGTTGATGGCAATAAGCTGGCTCCTGTTTACTTGACTTAAACATAACTGGCAAAAGAATATGGCACATTCTTAAATCTATGTGTACAATGGCGGTCTTATCGCTGATAGCGTTGTCAGACGAACTTTTGGTGGCCTGAACGAATTAAAAATAAACAAGAAGGGGGTAATCGTATGGGGTAGGATAATCTCATCATTGTGGCCTTGTGCTCGCCCCCTATTACAGGGGACTTTAACATTACTGGCGAAATGTGGGTGTACTATTAGGTACACCTCTGCCTAACCCTTCGGCGATTACAGGCGTGATGTTATGTATGTATGTTCATGACAATAGGCTGGCTCCCTATTACATGAGACAAACACTATATAGCAATAGTATTTTTTGTATGGGCATAAAAATATATAATAAGTTACCCATAGACATTAAGAGCATTCATTTAATTGGTATTTTTAAAAGAAAGCTAAAAGACTTTTTGATTAAAAAGGCATATTACTCTGTAAAAGAATTCCTTGGAGAAAAATAATTATTTAATATTAAAATAAGAAGAATATGTTTAATATAAAATGTTTGTATAATGTTAATTAATATAAAATAATGTTAATTATAATATTATGTATGGATATTTTTTTTAAAAACCATTTAAATTGCAATGCCTTAACAGGCCACTAAGTTCTAATAACCTACCTATTGTTACCATCGTCAAAATACTGTACACTTAGTTCGCAATAAAGAATTTGAATTTGAATTCAAACTGGCAAAATGTGGTACTGGACCGTGTACCTACACGTCACGCCATACCGTTTTGGCGAATCCAGCGTAACATTATTTTATGTAAAAGTAAAAGTATTTTTGTCCCAAACACAGGATAATTGTTAAAATAACTAGGTATATGTATTCTCAATTATCATCAGTATCAATTTACATTTCAATTCAGAAAACCCATTAAATTGGTTGCCTTACCATAAATGTCAGCATTATTGAATCAATCATAATTATTAAACACCATAAATAGAATATACGGGTATTGTCGATGAACTTATCAAGGTTATATTACCAAAAATAGCTGTAATGGAATATTTATGGAGACAGCATAATACACTCACAATCTCAATGTCATTCGTTAGACTATTCAAAAATATTCATTGCTTTATTTACGTTCTGACTGAAAACTAACATCGACATAGTCGGAAGGCTAGGCAGATGATGATGATCTGTTCCATTACGCATACGAAACGGGTTTTGTCGACTGAAGAATCGAAAAAATTACAGATTTCTTTTGTCGATTCTTCCGTCGACTAAATCCGATTCTGCGGTGGTCATGCTACGCGTGCATGTCGAGCTGAAGAATTTTTAAATAAGCGACTACTAAGCATAAGGTCCTGGGTTCGAATCCCAGGTCATGCAAAGTATTATATCGTCAGGAATTTCTCAGTAGCAGCCACGGAGCCTGGATTTGTGCCCGGTTGATGGCAATAGGCTCGCCTAGGCAGTCCTATTACATGGGACTGAAACATAACTGGCGAAATGTGGATGTACTAATGGGTACACCTCTGCTTACCCCTTTGGAGAATACAAGCGTGACGTTCGTGGTATTTAGCTGCATACGGTAAGACTGGAAGCCACCCAAGACGTCAGACATAGTCTGGGAAAGGCTAGGCAGATGACATGATGATGTTTTATGTATGTAGCGGCACTACAGCAACATGATACAAAATGTACTACAACGCCATCTATGACACAAATGATGAACTAACATCGAAATTCCAAATCGCGGTTAAAATTTTTGTCGAGCTGACAAATGCCTGCATCAAATGCAGTCAAAAAGAACGACGAAATCCTCAAATAAGCTCACAAATAATCAGTTGTCAGTGCTAATTACAATAATACGGCAACCATCACGGTTAGACCTTGGCGTGCCTGATGGAGCGATAGCCGACATAAACACCAATTAATATATTATATACGAACACAATCGTGTGTTGGTAACACGAACACTATTATTATTAATAAGATGTGAATTATATAAAGAACTAGCCGACCCGCACCAGCTTCGCTGAGCTATGTATTTTCATACAAACTTTCACCCCTATTTCACCCGCTTAGGGGTTGAATTTTCAAAAATCCTTTCTTAGCGGATGCCCACGTCATAATAGCTATCTGTATGCCAAATTTTAGCCTGATCCGTCCAGTGGCTTGAGATGTGCGTTGCGTTGTGTCTTGTGTCAGTCGGAACTTAGGACTTTATACATTTTATCCATAGATAGATAGATTGCCTCTCTGTCATTTGTAGATCTTTGACAGTCGTTACAGATCTGTCTGACAACTAGTCTTACCAAGGGGTATCGTATTACCCAATACTAACTGGGTTGTGGAGGTCAGATAGGCAGTCGCTCCATGTAAAAAACTGCATCCGATTACACTGGAAGCCGACCCCAACATAGTTGGGAAAAGTTTAGGTCTCCACATTCCATTTGGCAGTTAGTACTGGGTAATGTAATGAAACTCCTTAGTAAGACTGGTTGTCAGTTTTTTGGGCCTCTCTTTCTGACCACTGACTACCTGTAACGGCTGTCAAAGATCTACAAATGACAACCAGGACCAACGGCTTAACGTTCTTTCTGCGGCACGAAGGAAGCTCGTAGGTGGTCACCCATCCACGGACCAACCTAGGCAAGCTCTTTCTTCTTCCACACATATCCTTAATTTATTTTGTTCGTCATTTCCGTGAACGTTCTAGTATCATATCTAATACCAACCGATGACTTCCTTTAAATAAATCTTTATCCGTATTACGAGTAGAATGATAGTGTTCACTGTTGCTCAATCACTTCTTAGTACCGGATGCTGACGAAACCATCGACTATAGAGGAAGCTTACGTCACTTAGCGTGAAATGTTGGTACCTACTGTGTGGTCCTAATTGGACCGTTGTCAAGCTTCAATCATTATTAAACTGTTCTTGTAAATACAATGAAGGAGTCAAGCTATAAAGTCTAGGTATATTTATAATGTAATTCATATGGTGTCCGTAAAAAAGAGTTTTCTATTCTATACGCTTATGATATAATTATAATCTTACTTAACTATACTAGTAGTATTATAAATAGGAAATTAACTCTGTTTGTTTGTTTGTTACTTTTTTTTAGGATGGGAATTCGTCAAATGAACCCTCCCGCTCTGGGCGGAGTGGAAGGGAGTGTCAGACTTGTACTGACTAAAACCTTTACATGTTCCTTTTTTGACCTTTGTTTTCCATCCAGGGCTGCGGTATCTCTTTCGAACAGTCCCACAACCCCAGCAGAAATTAGCCCTTGCGGACCCCTTCCTGGTTGCCGACATCTGAGGCGCGCGTGGAACACGAACGCGCCGTGGACACAGCCTGTCAGTGTCGTCATAAGACGGCTGGACGTAGAGCTAGCCCATTACTCACCGTCCACAGGCTCGCTGTTTGTTACCTTTTCACGACTAAACGGCTGGTCGGATCGTAATGAAATTTGGAAAGGAGATGAATTATAAGCTGGGGAAGAACATAGGGTACCTTTTTTTCTTTTTTCTTACATGTGCACAGCAAAATTTTCCGTCAACAGGCACTGTCCTTCGCAAATGCCTCACTCTCAATTCCAGTTTGCCCGTTCAGGGGTTGGATCCCAAGGAGCCACGTCCAGCAGTCGCGCTTGCCACCACCAAACCAACGGCGTGAATTCAAAATATTTGATTTAAACCAATTAATATTGTCAACGAACTTGACCGAATTAATTTATCAAACATCATTAAGTAAAGTGATTGCAAAAAAAAAACATGCGAACGCGATGTCGAAACGTTTTTATAATAATATTTTGATGAACGATAAAAAGGTTAACATGAATGACATTGAGAATTTCCATACAGTAGTTTTTTTTTTACGAAAATACTGCTAAAATCAGCTGTTATCTTAACTTTTTATTGAGGAAAACTTGAGTAAATGTACTGTAATTTTTATAATTGTATGAGTTGTTTTTGCGATACATCACACCTGTAATCCCCGAAGGATTAGACAGAAGTGTACCTAATAGTACACCCACATTTCGCCAGTAATGTTTTTAAGTTCCATGTAACTGAAGGAGAGCCTATTGCCAGCTACCGGGCACAAATCCAGACTCCATGGCTGCTACTGAGAAATCCTGATGGAAAAACCCAATAACAATTTGCCGACTCCGGACCCAGGTTGGTCGCAGCAAGGAAAACCTGTTCAGGTGGAGATTCATTAATGACTCTGCCCTGCAGTGTAAATGTGGTGCTGTGCCACAAACGATGTGGCACTTAATATCGTGTCCTGAGCGTCCTGTTGTTTGTTTCTACAAGAACTGATGGACGCTACGGAAAGCGCCAAACTAGTAGCTCAGTTCTGGGCTGACACAATTTAGATTGCCATCCACACGCTAAGAAGAAGAAGACCAATGAAGCAGCATTTTGCTATTCTCTTGTATACGGCTACTGTGGTAAACAGACAAATTGGTTGCTGCCTAGGTTTTTAAAATGCTAAATACGATAACCACTTCATTGTGGCCATCGTTTTTAGCGTAAGTCTTGTTTGATAATTGCCCCACTTGTCTATCTATACCAAGGAGTATCCTGCCCGCTCTTCTCTATTCTACGCTTGTATAGTTTTAAGTTAACTAACTGACCGACCGACTCCTTAACAATTCAAACGTGGCTGTTAATGGTCGAATTCGAATAAGCTTTGAATTTGAAAAGAGAACATTTGAAAAAGTAGCCGCCATGTTTTTTTGCAGTGTCTTTATTTGAATGTTGGTAAACATGGGAGCAGACGACGGCGACGCGTCACTTTTGTGAGGTCAGTTTAAAACCTTGACTTGTAGGAAATTTCAATATATTAAAGCGAATTTAAGTTTATATTGTTATCACGTATTATTGAAATGTCCGGTTCCGTTAGTTCTTTATTTATTTGCAAGATTCTTTGCTTTGGAATTTGTAACTTATTGACAATGCCATTGAGAATTCAATACCTATCGTGAATTTTAAATTTGCTAAAGTGCTTTGTCACTAGATGGAGCTCTTGGCTAAATAAAAGTGGTACAAGTCGATCTTCAAGGTTAAGCTACGCTTATGGAGTACTGTCTGTGGACGGGTGATCATCAATTACATATCGAGTTCCCTCCGTGCCTCGGAACGCAAGTTAAACCGTTAGTCCCGGCTGTCATTTGTAGATCTTTGACAGTCGCTACAGGCAGTCAGTGGTCCGAAAGTTTGACAACCAGTATCACCAATGGGAATCGTATTACCCAGTAAATGGGTTGTGGGGGTCAGGGATGCAGTCGCTCCATGTAAAATACTGGTATTCAGCTGGTTAGACTGGAAGTCGACCGCAACATAGTTGGGAAAAGGCTAGGCAGATGATGATTCTTTGCTTTGTTCCAGTAAATTATTGAAAATTACGTATCGTGAATTTAAAATTCTCTATTTCGTTTTGTCCTAAGACATTATCTGTATAATATCTTAGGACAAAACGAAATCTTTATATGTATGTGCCTAACTCACTTGGGGCTAAGCTTGACTATATTCACCTAACAATACTATGATGCAATCATTTCCGTGTGTTCTACCAACTAATCGGGGTTGCCAGCTAAAATTACATTTAATTATCATGACGGCAACACTGAGAATAAAAAGATTTTAAGATAATAATAAAATGTCGGAAAACATGACCAATTAACGAATCATTTTGTGTAACTACTAATTAGAGTTAATCATTTTAGTGTTGTAAAATGAAGTATCTAGGTAAGCTTAAGTTTTTAGGACGTAGCAAGGTGACTAAAGATCATTTATCTTCTCTGAGTAATTAAATATAAATTGAATCGTTCAAGTTACAGCAGCTTACTTTATTTTGGCGGTAATGCCATCTTCAAGACGACACTGTGGCTAAACATGTGAAAATCGAAAAATAAAATGGCGGCGTTAGGTCTCAACTGTCAGAAATGCAGAAAAATGTTCAATAAACTTTGGTGTTAATATTATAGGTAAGTTTTGTACTAAAACAATTTTATGGGGTTAGAAAACGCTTTTCTGTATGACGGTCGTACATAATTGGTAAATGTCGTGAGGAAGATTTTAAATATGAATATGGATGGGTATAAGAGTAGAAAAAGACCAAAGAAACGATGGATGGACAGTGTGAAGGATGATATTATGGCTAGAAAAGAGAGATGGCGAAACTGAGATGACGAGTAAAAGAGAAGTATGGAAGAAGAAGAAGACATGCTGCGCCGACCCCAAATGAATTGGGATAAGGGCAACAGAATGATGATGACTGATGGTTATTCATAATTGCATAAGATGTTTTTTTCTTTCTCACTAGTTAGCTAAAAATTTTTAATAAAACATTTTTGGACATATGGCTAGATTATAATATTTCTGTCTGAAAATGGTGCCTCGTATTTATAAGCATAAGCAGCCCATAACTTTCCCACTGCTGGTACACAGGCCTTCCTTCTGTGAGAGGCTGTGGGCCATAACCCACCACGCGGGTCCAATGCACCTTGTAATAATTGCAATAACACCGAAAAACAAACTTCTAAACCATTACCGATATCATCTGTTCTTACTTGAAGGATCTGGTTGTACCGAGTCACTTACAAACTGAACTAAATCCTAACGACCTCAAAATAGATTACTAACTCCTTTGTAGACCACACATTAGTCTACAACTTACAAATCTCATGCAATTTTCATCCTTATGCAAAGGAAGATAAAGTTCGATTGTGATAAAGAATTTTTGTCATTGTTTCTTTAAAACGCTCAATGTAAAACCAACTGTAGTCTCTACAAAATAAGGTCTAAATTCAATTGATGATGCCACAGTAGTTGTTACGTTACAGCAATGCGGATGGCGTCGAAGTTCCGTACTTAGTACCGACTGATACGGCGCTCACTCACACATGCGCATTACGCCGTTCATTCACACTTGTCAAACGTAGTGATGGGATGTGCTCGATATTCGACGACGATTGTTTTGTGTTTTGGATAAGTATTTGTGTTTTTTTTTGTAAGGAAACTTAGTAGCCAATAACTGTTTTTGAAGAGATAATGTAGATATTCCGTTGATTGTGACTTTTTTCTTGATCATTTTTTAAATAAAACTTCTAGGTATAAAAAATATTCTTTGTCAAGAGGTTTGTTATGTCAAAATATATATATTTAAATAAAACAGCTATAGACCAATATTGTAAAAAAAAAACTATTATCTTCATACATATTTAGAACATCACTGACAAATTAAAATATAAAATCACGCGTGTATCACGTTAAAAAGTAGGCAGTGATCACAAACTTCTACTAAGTAATTTTAATCATGTACACGTATATTCAAAAAGTATTATTTTACAAAGGTCAAAAAATTTAAAGTTGATTCAAATCTTGCGTCTATTTTTAAATAAATCTACACATATTAAATTAATGCTGACCTTTAAATTCTAGATATTTCTTAGACTTTATTACTCATCTTATGTAAACGTTCAACGACCTTTTGTATTATTGTATTGTATGTATTTATATACAAAACTCAGAATCCTTTCTGAGTTTTGTATATAAATATATCTCTGTAATTTTATCAAGTTTTTATAGTTTTTTTTTTACATCAAAATATTGCTTTGATACAGCGGGCTAGTTTTGTAACTGTATTTTGTTTAAATTTTATGTGGCTTTGCTGAACTTTGGTCGGGTCATCAACTTCTTGTTTTTAAATTAATTTAATTTATTTCTACAATTATTACTAAATCTAGTATACTTATAAAATCTAGCGTCCTTTGCCAAGACCCGAGCTATTTATAACAGTAAAAGAAAAGTAAATCAAATAAGTAAAATGTGAGAACTCTGATAGAGTAGCTGTAGTTTTGCCAACTTCCGTGGAAAAAAAGTCATGATTTTGTGTGTATTTTAGTAGGAAACCAAATATCCTAAAGAACGAAAACCGATAAAATGCAGCTATTTTAAATGCAATTCAATTAATGCTATACAATACACTCCATAATTACCAAGAATGGTAAATAAAAATAAAAATTGGCCATCACAATCTCCAGAACATTCAATCTAAATAGATAATTACTTTCATAAACATAAAAATAATGGGTGTAATTAACTTTGTTTTATTGAGCGACGAGCACACTACGATATGCAAAAATGATTAACATATTCTAATTAACCATCTTTTTAAAACAATATCAATTACACGTTTTTTAGATGACGCAGGAATGAAATTGAGCCATATAAAAAAATAAGAATTATTTTTCTGTTTTTATAAATGAAAAAGGTAGACCGGTCTAAGGACCTAGAATATCATTTATTCCGGTAGCATGACCCCGTAGGATAATTTCATATATCCACACGGGCGAAGTCACGAGCTAGAGCTAGTAAAATACAAAACTAATAATAGATTCCCCAAAAAATAATCAATACAGGAGCGAATTTAATCCCTATGATCATTCACATAATTATACGACATAAATACTAATATGAAAACCAACTGTGGTAAGACTGACATGGACAGGTACAAAAGAAAGAAATGAGACGATTACAGAACATAAAACTATATAACCAAGATCCAAATCCGACCTATACCGATACGAATTCGATCTCAAGTTACTCCCGACAATCGATAAGACACATCACTATAACTTGCATAACACATACGCACACAACCGCCGGACGCTGAGTAGACTAGGTTATTGCGAACTATCCTTTACTAAAGGAATACTGGAGATAAGCAGTTTTTAAAGATACGTTTAGGTTTTACATACATGGAAGTTGGGTAACAGGAATTAGTTATTGAACACAGTCCAAAAAAAATGTAAGGAATAATAATGTTGCTGCCGTGCAATGATTGTATGGATTTGATACCTTTGCTTATAAAGAAACAAAGTAGGTTTCGTGGAGCTGTCAATGTTTTGACAGTTTGGTCAACGTCAAGTGCTGTCATTTTTGCTTAAATGAGTTATTTCAGCTTTGGTCTCTGGGATGAACAATAAAAAGTTAAATGCAGATTTTTTTTAATTGTCATCTCACTCACAGCAAAACAATGACCTTTTGGTGTTGTTGGTAAACAATTTTGTGAAACTGTTTCACAAAATTGTATTCTAAAAACAAGATGGCGGAGTATTTTACGATTTTAGGCACGCGTCAAAAGATTCATACAGCTATACTTGAGACCATAAACATCACTCAGACAAAAAACCACTTGACAGATTTCAGCTTTGTCTTTGGTATTGCAGATGTTGAAAGGCGGTGATGACCACCTACTATCAAATGGATCGTCTGCTTATTTGCCACCTACTAATAGATACAAGATCTACCAACTCCTTTGACAAAAGATTAACACCGATCTATAGACCTAAGACAACCCATCTAACGTTATCCTAACAAACTATGGGTTGATTTATTTTCCATATTGTTCTCGTCACCTAATAAGGAAAAACGTGACAACAAAGATACTGAACTCAACACGGGTTATCGCTACACGCTCAGAGCGAAGCAATTACTTCGAAGGAAGCCATGACACATCGCCTCTGACGTCATAGGCAGTCTAGGCAGGTATCCTAGAATGCTAAGGTCAGAATAGGTAAAATATTGACGGTAGACTTCGAGTGGACAGACTGAATAGGCTACTCAACAGAATGACAACTAATGATGTGACAGATGTTTTGGCGTGCTCGCTGTTCAAAAAGACATTGTTCTGATTTCAAAGAGCTGTCAAAATTTTGTTATTTTATGTTTTGTTCGATTTTTGAAGACATTATGACATAGCAATGACAAAAGCTTCGATGAAACCGTATGAACTAGATGAATTCTTTCATTTGTTTCTTGATCGATTAAAGACTTTTTACGGTATCATGTGAGATAGTGTGTGACCTAACAAGGCTGGAATGGAACTCTGTGCAAAGTGTTTATAGAACTATGTCTGAAAATACTCAAATACCCACAAGGATTATTGGGATATTGTACAAACAACATCACGGTCCACTCCGGCTCAGATTTCCAGCATTGGAAATGTTATTGGCTGATTATGCAGGAGGCTGATTTGAATATTGTAAAGAACCGATAGTCACCCATATTTATAGGTTCGTCGACATTCAAACTCTTTGGCGAAACAGAAGTTTTTGTAAACAAGTCGCAAGCAAACAGGTTTTAAAATAAAAACACTTTTGTCTATTCTACCAAGCGTAAAACATCGATTGTTTTTGTTCATATGAGGATAAATGTTGTATTGAATTCGTAAATATTTCGGAGAATATTATTAAAGAAAAATAAGGAAGGAATCAAGGAAGTCCTCCTGCCCCTATTCAGAATTTCGAAATATTATTGTCAATTGGTAATTAAAGACAAAAATATACGCCCGTTGTCTTTGCGAATTTTATGTCAAAATAAATTATCGTAAGGTTCTGATTCGGAGGAGATCAATTTGCTAACAAATCAACAGATTTAAATAAAGAACACATCACTTAAAACACGATTGCATAAACGGAACACCCTATGTTATTTAAATTCTAAATTCGAATACACGATTTGCGCGCGAAACCACTCACTTTGACAGCTATGCCATTCCATGTTCTACGTACATTGCTTCATACATTTACAAGTCGTTTTACAGTATTAGTACTAAAACTGTATTGTATAAGGAACAATGCAAGTTGTTTGACTAAAATGGTCGAAAGGTGTGTTGACATAGTGACTAAGGCTTTAAATATTCATGGAACGGTTTAGGATCGTGAGATAAACCAATGCATGCTGTGCTCTGTCGCTAGAGCTGCGGAGGTTGCGACATGGCTGTTTTGATTTTAATACCTTTACCTATAGACAAATAAAACTAATAAAAAGGGAGCCACAGAGCGCTCAATATTTTGACAGATCTGTCCAAAGTACTGTCAATTTTGACAGGTCTGTCAAGTGTTGTAATTATTCCCGCCATTTAACGTTACTGTGTTCCAGTTGGAAGGGTATGGGTGCCGATGTAATTAGAATTACAGGCAATAGGAAAATCACCTTTGTTTCTGGGATGTAAAATGTTAACATAAAAATAAATAAAAAATTGTTGAGTTGCATTCCAATTAAAATCAGCACAAATTTTTCCGTAACGAAACTATGTCAGTACTCCAGTTATTCTTTATAATAAAAATACGTTGCAAAACATTGTTTTTAATTAGATTCTAGCTTTAGTTAAGAAATCGCACAGACAGCCTTGTTATAGTTAGAATTCCGCATATTTAGAATTATACGGCTTTTTTTATAATTATTAATAGTAGGTACCTACGTAATCTTAAATATACATTATATTAGCATTAAAATAAAATGGCGCGCTCACTAACGGTCGACCACTGTTCGGCACATCAGGAGGGTCTAGGTAAAGTGACATTCTATCAGCTATAACTATGAAGGAAAAGTTAAAAAGTGTATTTAATTGACAAAACTACTGAAATCTTACGATAATAAAGTTGTAAGTCATCATCATCTGCCTATCGTTTTCTTAACTATGTTGGGGTCGGCTTCCAGTCTGTCGAATGTAGCTGAGTATCAGTATTTTACATGACCGAGTGCCTGTCTGACCTCCACAACGCAGTTAGTACTGGGTAATATGATACCCCTTGGTAAGACTGGTTGTAAGACTTTCGGGAAACAGTTTTGTCTCATGTTCAGGAAGGTATTAAAAAAAAAACCATAATATGATGTAACATACAATAACTATTATAGTTAAGTAAATACAACTCAGTAAATTATTACGACCTAATAACCACATAATATCTACTAGTAACCATAAATCGTTTAGTTATTTAATAGTCATTTTTATTTCATGAGAATTGGTCAGGCAGGAAAGAAATAAGGATAATATTGTTTTTTTTTTTAAATACGTAATAGAAAACCCGATTTGTTTTACTTTTTTGCTTCAAAGACGTCATTGGCTGTTTCGTAGCTATGACGCGATCGTCATTCGTCGGTTTGATTGGCATAAACATATTAAACGGTGTAAACGGACCCTTCACGAAGCCATCAGCCAAGCATTGTGTGCATCCCAGCCGCCGCGGGAGACGCCCTGGGCGTCGGGGGTCACGTGGTGGCTCCCGACGGTGGTGGACGGCGAGTTATGGGCTAGCTCGTCGTCCGGCCGTCTTATGACGCCAGGCCGTGTCGACGGCTCGTTCGTGTTCCACGTGCGCCCCAAAGAGATGTCAGCAAATAAGTAGCATGGGCCTACCAGGGCTGCGGGACTGTTCGAAAGAGATACCGTGGCCCTGGAACACAAAGGGCAAAGAAGGAACAGGGATGGGTGTTAGTCAGTACAAGTCTGACACTCCCTTCCGCTCCGCCCAGAGTGGGGGGGTCATTTGATGATTTCCCGTCAGAAAAAAAAAAGTGAAGTACTTAGTATATAGTTTTTAATTCAGACTGAATTCAACGACGGGAATAAAAAAAAAAGAAAAGCTACCCAAAAATTATTATTATTATTTTGCTGTGAAATAACTTTTTTTTTGGGGTAAAAATCACGTTTGCAGTCAAAATCAGTGTAAAGCTCTTAAAACATTGCGCTGGTGGCTGCATTGAATCGCAAACGGGTCATGAAGGTATTTAAAGTATTTAAAAAAAAAAAGTTTTTTTTTTGGGGTAAAAAATCACGTTTTACGGTAAAACTCAATGTAACGCTCTCAAAACGTGGTGCTGATGGATGCTATGAATAGTAAACGGGTCATGGAGATAATTATAGTAAAGTTAAAACCTTAAAAAGTAGTATTTAAAAAAAAACTTAAGAAAAAATTGAAATTTTGACCTCCAACATCTCCGTAACTAGAAGTTTCCCAGGTATGGTCCAGAACAAAAAAATGATCGCAATGATGGAGAGAACAAGTGCCTTTCGGCTTCGTTACGGGTCTTTTTACACCCTTTATTATCTTCAATGATTAGTTGGACTAATAATCAGATATCTACGTCTATTCCCACGCCATTTACAAAGCTGATGTAACCATAAATTATAGAAACATGATCTAATATTGATTAACTTTGTTATTGTTGTCATTATGCAAAGAAAATGTCGTTTTGTAAAAACGCTGTCATGCAATCAATGTTATTCCTTTACACCATGAATGAAACAATCTATTTTCAATGTGATTGATCTGGCGTCGATCGCCAGAAAATATTGCAGTTTGGTGTATGACAAAAAAAATATTATCTATGGCTGGATGTTTAAACTCAATGTCAATAGAACGTGTTTAAGGATTCATCGAAAATCAATCAATGTGAATGACAGAAAAAATCGATTCAGAAAAATAAAGTTGTTCTTAAAATACACCAGGGGAGTTACTATGAGGAGTAATTTCAGTGTGGGAAAGAGACAGTGCTATACAGGTCGTCGAGCGCCATCTCTTTACCACACTGGAATTACTCCTGCTTTATGACGTCATGGTAGACTACCAGGTTAACCGCAGACAAAATCTAGTTCACAACTGCACTGTAATGCAATCGCTTACCTAATCTGCTAGTTTAAAACATATCACATTTGTCGAACACGCAAAATACATTACCCTCCTTTTCTGCGAAGTAGGTAGTGCAAGAAAGAAGTGCACTAAAGAAGTATTGTAGATCAGTCGAGTTCTCATAGAATTTCACTTTTGTTTAGATGCATTGAAGCGTTAAAATTACTATGAATGGTCTATAGTCATTCATCTAGCGACTAGATTTTCACTTCGTTCCTATTTCCTGTCGCTATTCTTTCCCTCCTCTCTTCTTTTTGACCTCACTTGGTCAATGTCATAAGATTGCAAAAACCCCCGAAAATCTTCAAACGGCTGACCAGATTTTCTTGAAACGAACAATCCCGATCAAGTCACCTTTCAAACAAAACTAAAACCGAAATCGGTGCTTCCATTTGGGAGCTACGATGCCACAGACAGACACTCAGTTACACACTTTAAACTTTTATCACTGCTCCATTTTGGTCCGGGGTTAAAGAAACGCAACCTCTGGCAATCTACACTAAGGTACATTTGCTGCATCTACGGGCATAAATTTGAAATTTCTCATGAGTTTTCCTGAGCATTTAGAAAGCAGGTCTATATCGTAGCAGTATAGGCATCCTAGCAGTAACATTATAAGTTGATTATGCTTATGCTATCAGCATTCCCCTAAACCCAGGGATACAGGCAGGGCTGACGATGACAGGAGCATTTACCGTCAAGCAAACACTACTTGGCTGTAGAAATGCTCTCAGAAGAGTCACGGTGGAAAAGTGCCTTTCTTGTGTCTTCTTCTTTCATGTCGATTGTACGACTCGTGTTAGGACACTTCGGACACTCCAGCAAGTAGACATCGTTGGGTCGAGAGCACCGCATTCACACTGCGTGTCGGAAAGGATTTTTAATTCCCTATTTGGCCAAATTGTGTTTACAGAGGCCCAATCTTGTGTCAATATTCTCAAAACATTTTCTGCGTACTAAATAAGGTATGAAGCCAAAATCATCGTGTAACCAATAAAAACATGCTTGACCGGTTCTATTCATAGACCTGCAAGATGTTTAGAGACTGGACTTACTGTTTTTGTTGGCTAATAACACGTTTTAGCTTCGGAATAGGGATTCCCGAGATTTATATCACGGATCCCTCTTCTTGTTTTTCAAAATAGCTCATATTTAGCTGTCTAGCTCTTCTGTATTATCAGCCAGTCATCTTGAGGAAACCGGCATGCCCTAGAAAGAATCATCCTCCTTGCGCCGCGCAGACGAATAAAAATTAGAAGACTATGTGATGTGATATTTACGAACCCTCACTGGGTCCACAGGGTGGATTACAGCCCACTCCCTCTCCTAAAAACCTTTAGAGTTTTTGTCCCAGCAATCTGCCTAGAATGTTGGTAACATTGACACACAGAATCATGACATGATGTAGTCATGATACTGTTTTCTGAATTGTATGGTTTTTGTGTAGAATGTTCTCGAAAAATTGTCAAACTTAAGTGGCAGTGGGCGGGTATTGGATGGCTGATTGATTGATTGCTTACAGTACAAATAGCCTATGGGGCTGAAAAGGTCTGGCGTAATGTAAAATGGGGCTTATAGCAGGTGGAATGGAAACCTAGGGTGCAGGATTCCAATGGATGTAGATGTGGGAAACCGAGGATCGGTCGTTATGGTTGTGTTTAGGCATGGTCTTTAACCAGCGCTTTCGGTAGAACGAAGAACTACCGATTTCATTGATGGTTGATCACTTTTCAACCATATAAATTAGGGCATAAGGGTGAAAAGAGGTAGACCCTCAGTGAACTCTGTAGTATCTATGAGTTGAACTGCTATCGTCCAGGTTTGTACGATGACGGCCATTCCTATTCTCATTTTGTCGTAATCACTAGTGCTAGTGTTCGTCTACAAAAATTGTAATAGCTCAGCTAATTTGCATGATATAAATATAATTTATAGCCTATGTTATTTCGTGATAATTTAGCCTTCTATTGGTGAAAAAATTGTTAAAATCGGTCCAGTAGTTTCGGAGCTTATTCGGTACAAATAAACAAAAAAAAAATCCTCTTTATAATATTATTAGTACTAGCTTTTGCCCGCGGCTTCGCTCGCGTTAATTTAGAATTTGACAATCAATTCGGGTTGTACTGTGTTTGTTATAATATAATCCAATCATGATTCGAAAGACACGTGGCGCCATCTATTATCATAACAACGTTATTGTTGTTTTCCTCGGGAACAGTACTTTTTTCGGGATGAAAGGTACCCTATGTCCATTTGTGTACACCTGACAACGTATATGCAAAATTTCAGGATGATCGGTTCGGTGGTTTAAGCGTGAAAAGTTAACAAACGAACAAATAAGGATATTAGTATTAGTATAGAAGTTTAGATTATTCAACAAAACAACAAATCACATTTATAAATAAAATTCTAAACGGTTTAATTTCGTATCAGTTAGTTTTAACTGCCTCGGTTACGTGTCCTTACGTAATTCTTTACTAAGTTACGTTTTATTAACTTTATTTTATATACGTTATATGCCGTTAGGCCAGTTCGAGTTTCCGCTGTGAGAATAGGAATGAGGGAATATGGAAATCTATCGTTCACTAGTATTTTTTGAATGCAAGAAGTAGAGGCAACAGGATTGAGATGAAATTTATGGTACCTTATGTACGAAACTTCGGAAACTGACGGGACGGAGGAATGTGGTGTAGGTGGACAGACTTCTTCGTAGCGTGCCGATGGCAATCTAAATTGTGTCAGCCCAGAACTGAGCTACTAGTTTGGCGCTTTCGGTGTACAGTCGATCTCATTACAGTGGCTAGAAGAAACTGGATAGCCATGACACAAAACCGAAAAAAGTGGAGAGATTTGGAAGAGACCTACACTCTACAGGCACGGAGAGAACTAGATATGTAATGGGTGGTCACCCATCCACGGACCAACCTAGGCAAGCGCGGCTTAGACCCGAGTGGCTGTTATTATTTAGCCATGAGCTGCTCTCAAAGCATGTAACAAGAAGATCTAATTATATTATCTGAAGTAATTTTTTTGCGCATTGTTGGCGGTATTTTATAAAGAAAAGGTTATCATAATAGTTCTTGACATTAACAGAAAAATGAGGTTATAAAAATAATTAATGATTAATGTTGTTCTAATTAATTGGTATTCTTTTAAAGCGTTTAGAATTTGATGCGCCATTTCTTTATCAAGTGTAAGGGTCGCAAAAATACGTTTTATTATATATTACATCACGCCTGTATTCTAGAAAAGGAGGTTGGCAGAGGTGCATAGTGTCTTCATCTGTATTTTTGCTAGTTATGTTTAAATCCCATGGCCTATTAACTGGGTGTCGATACAAAGTCGGATCTGCAACTCAAAAATGTCTAATGGAAATCTATACATTACAATAAATCAAATCATTCATTTTTTTTTTTCATTAATAATTATGATTCACTAATTGTTACTTTGTATGCCAACTAATTAATAGTAAAATAAAAGACCTCTTCCTCTCTCCTACCTTGCTGTGCCCTTACAGGGTCCATATTTATGTACCTAGCTTTAAGCCCTTTGTAACATCTTTTTTACAATATGGAATGCAAAATAAATGAAATGAAATGAAATTGAAGTCTCTTTGTAATTTCAAAATAACAGCTTTGTACTGGATGCATAATAATATGAAAGTACGGTACCTACTTTTAACATTTTTATTTTTTGTTTGTCTGTTTGTTCCGGCTGATCTCCGAAACGGCTGGACCGATTTAGATGGGACTTTTATTGGTAAATAGTTGATGTTATGTGGAGTAACTAAGGCTCTTTTTATTTTAGAAAAAGGATTAGGGTTCCGTGTACAAAAATACCCTTGAAATTGTTAACAAAATCCGATTCAAATAAGGAAATTTTTTATAATAACTGTCAAAAATGTGGGTGTACTATTCGAAACACTTCTGCATATGTCTTTTGGGAATAACAGGTGTGAAGTTATAGATATAAGAACTCCACATCCATTTTGATACATACCTCATTTTAAGTTACCAAACCCTACTTATATTTAACTATCTCAAAATTGCGACTAACCGCGAAAATACTGCATAAAGTATATTGCGAGACCGAAATCAGAATCCAATTCCACACACACTGGAAAATAAAACTTTGGCGGCAAGAATAGAGTTGGAAATCCAGTGTGTTGTGTCTCAGTAATGAATTTCGTGAAACACTAAATTGGGGCATGTCCTTACTTCCATGTGTTTCTCTTTGTTAGATAATTTGTATGATTTTATGTATGACATCATCATCAGCATCATCATTTCAGCAGAAAGACGCCCACTGCTGGACATAGGCCTACCCCAAGTGTCGCCACATTGACCGGTCCCGTGCGACTCGCATCCAGCGGATCCCTGCAACCTTCACCAGGTCATTGGTCCACCGAATGGGTGGCCTTCCAAAGCAACGTAATTCCGGTTCGCGGTCGCTACTCACTCCAGGACTTTTCGGACCCACGGAGACGAATATAGAGAAAAAAAAAAATTAACACAGGGAAAAGATAATTTTGTTTTCGCCCGATTGAGAAAACAGGAGTAACTCGTAGCTAAATAATAACAGCTGCACAAGTCGATCTTCCAGGTTAAGCAATGGTTGGCAAGGTCGGTATATGGATGGGTGACTTACATTACATACCGAGATTCTTCCGTGCTTCGGAAGGCATGTTCTACTGTTGGTCCCGGCTGTCATTTATACATTTTTGACAGTCGTTACAGACAGACAAAAACCTGGGGGTTACTATGACGTCTCAAAGTAGGAGTAATTACAGTGTGGGAAAGAGACAGAGCTTTACAAGTCATCTAGCGCGATCTCTTTCCCACACTGGCCTGAAAGTCCGTCAACTAACAGGGTATAAGGACAGGTATTTTTACTTGAATAATGCTCTCTCCAAGATTCAAAGTAAATAATCGCTGTTTTTTAAACAGGCATAAATATGGAAAAACTCATTATGGCAACATTTATCGACTAGTCGACTACGTTCCATTCTTCTGTTACACGAGCCCTACACATGATTCCATGTAAAATCATCATAATTAATCTATGGTATATACAACAAAGGTTATATGGTAGGAAAAGGCATTGATACATACGTTTATGTGTGTTTAGCATTCGACACGTGTAGTCGATTAAATATTCATATTATGATATCGATAATGAGGTGGTACATCACTATTGCGCAGTACGCTCAGCTGTTGGTTTGTTTGCGCGCCATTTTGGGAATTCCTTGATTGTTTATGGTACTACTTTTACTATGTTCTCATCTTTTCAGACAAGATGGAAGCCGTCGGGGCTGCGGGACTGTTCGCAAGAGATACCGCGGTCCTAGAACACAAAGGGCAAAGAAGGAACTTGGATGGATTTTAGTCAGTAGAAGTCTGACACTCCCTTCCGCTCCGCCAGAGCGGGGTCATTTGATGATTTCCCATCCGAAAAAAAAAAAGATGGATGTCTTTTCTTTAGTCTTTTACCTCAGATCATCTGCCAAGGCTTTTAGTAACTATGTTGGGGTCGGCTTCCAGTTTAACAGGATGCAGCTGAATACCAGTATTATATTACATGGAGCGACTGCTTAACTGGCCTTTTCATCTCATGTTCTGTAGCAGGTTCGACCAAGACTAGCATAACTACTAGTGAAATGTGGATATACTGAAAACTTTAGCTTACCTACCCATTCCCTCGGAGTAATGCCGTGATGTCATGTTGACCTTAACTATCAGCATCCTATTTGATACGAAATATACCTCCAAATTCAATTTAGTTTCCTTGGGTCCTTTCACTTCTGCATTGTGTTTTGGCGTTATTTCGTCATCGTCGCCGCTCAATCGAATTTAAAAAGTAAATTAAATGGCGAGTAATTTAGATGCAGTTTAATTTTTTTTATTATAGCTAGCCCACATTGTCCCACTGCTGGGCAAAGGCCTCCCTCCGCTCCTCGGTAAAGGTCACGCTTCTGTGCTACTTCTTTCCAATTCTTAAGGAAGACATCCAGTTCATCCCGCCATCTCCTTCGTGGTCTGCCGCGACCCCGTGTCACTGTTTTAGAGTCACTGTTAGCAGTTTAATATAAGAGTTTTTTTTTACATGAAAGAAATATTATCGGCGTTGGAAGTATTGAAGATTTAAGTGCGAATGTGTGTATGGCTGGGAGAGTAGGTGAAGACCAAATAGACGATGAATGGATTGTGTGAACGACGAAATGGGATCAATACTGAGACAATAGCTGATTGAAATGCATGGAAAAGGACATGCTGTGCCGACCCCAAATAAACAGGGATATAGACAGCAGTAATGGTGCCTCGATTTAACAGCAGCCAAATCACGGTAAAGTTCTAGATCTTTCCAAAATAATAAGCACACTAAAAATTGCAACCAAAGAAAAAAAAACAAACGAAAATACAAAAATTCTCTCCTCACAAACAATGGTGTTGGTAGCAATTAAAATGCACAGATTATAAATAGTATTCCCACGACTTGGCTACTCTGTGACTGTGCCATAGACAATAGGTTCTCATTGGTGTGACGAAAAAACACATTTGCACAACCGCCTTTTTGTTTTGAGTTAAGACAAATGAGTTACTTTGATATTAAATATCTTTGAAATGACTTACGGTTTCTGGAAGTTGTCAAATTTACTGATTTAGTCTCTTAAATCTTAAAATAATCGCTGAATTTAACATCACCATCAGCTTATAATAGGAGTACATCGAGTTCTCTAATTGTACGATATTTCATATTTTGTATTGTTTGTTTTTCTAGATCGTTCTCAAGCAGGACTGTAATACCTAACTTGATTATGACAAGAGTCTCCATGGAGTTTCTTGCCAATTCTTCTCCTTGAGATATACGCTATGGATAGACATCTACGGACCTTTCAGTTATTATACCTATAGCTGGCCGGTTTTTACTTTTCAAAAGTTCCGGTTCTAGTTTAATTGAAATAAATGCTTTGAGTTTGAGCTATTTAACTTGTTCGTGGTGAGAAGACTGAATTCCCAGTCTCCACTCAAGAACACGTCAGGTCCCTCCTCAACTTGAAGCTCCACAGGTCGTAGTGACGCACGATGGTACTAAAATAGATCATTCTCTACAATCAACTGTTTGATAGTCACTTCGGCTCAACAATAGAAATTCACTACATGTTACTACTAGCGTGGAATCGTGCACGATATTACTTATTGTGTAAACCTGTTACTGGGATTTGCTGGTCGCTGACTGACCATCCATGGACCACCACTACATACAGAGTTTCCTCCGAGCTTCGGAAAGCACGTTAAGCCGTGGGGCCCGGCTGCCATTTGTAGATCTTTTACAGTTGTTACAGGTAGTGAGTGGCCCGAAAGTTTGACAGTCTTATCAAGGGGTATCGTAATACCCAGTGTGAACTGGATTGTGGAGGTCAGATAGGAAGTAACTTCGTGTAAAATACTAGAATTTATTAACATGATGATGATGATGACTTCTCCACGTGCTACGATCTTCAATCGGTAACTCTTACCATCGTTAGTTACAGGAACCGGTGACAAGTCATGTGAACGATCCAAACCAATTTGGTCCCCTCACGATGATTCTATTAGGGTCATCCTCAGGTCAGTTGTCCAAATATTATATAGGGACAATTTGTTGGTCGTTACGGCTCAAGTACAGTTCCGTTCAAGGCAGTACCGGCCGTCTTAAGGTCGAAGGTCCTTTCATTTATAACCTTATGTTATTTTTAGATTCGTGAGTAGTTGCGTTGTTGTGGCTGGACCCAATGGACTCGCATCGTGGATTAAGACCTGCTCCCTCTATTACCAGCAGTGGGCTGACTATGCATATGATTGTAGTAGATACAGGTGAGATTCTGATTTCTCTTTTTACCTCTCAGGCCAAAATTGTAAATTACTAGGAAATCGTTGAAACTTATAATTCAATTAACCTGCATAGGACCCGTGTCTGTTTGTGTTTGGGTCGGCTTCCAGTCTAACCGCATGATGCAGAATTTTTATGAAGTGCCTGCCTATCTGACCTCTACAACCCTGTTACACAGGTAAGACTGGTTGCCAGGCTTTCAAACTTTTGAATACACGCAAGAACGATAGAACAAGATCTACGAAAAATAAAAGTTCGATGTAGGTCTTACGAGGCATGGAGCAGTTGAAAAATTATGGGCTGCTGGTCCCCTAGGTAAATAGTGTCTCTTGGATTTTCCGCTACGTATGTTTAAGAGCGTTAACGTCTTACGGCATTTTCATACTTTCAAAAACTGGACAAAGAATTGTTAGAAATGTCTTTTTAAAAGAAAGATCATTAAAAATCTCAATTTCTATGGAAAATCTAAATTCGGCCTAATTTAGCTGTAACACCATTTTTAGAAAACGTTCTCTGTCAAGTTTTTAGACTTATGTATCCTGCTTGTGCGTACGAAGTTTCATTAAAATCGGTTCAGTCATTTCGAAAAAAAATCTGTTGAAAGTTTGTATGAAATGCCGTAAGATGTTAACGCTCTTAAGGCGTGTTGGGCAGACGACATTGTTGCCATCGCGGAAATATCCTGGATGAGACTGGCACAAGAACGTGGAGCTTGGCACAAGCAAAGAGCAGTGGGTGCAGCCGGACTGTGGATGATTAAGTAGGACTTAGACCCTGGAACCTCGATTTGCCCAGTTCGTGGCAAAGGCTCTGTAGTGTATCTATTTAATAGATATAGAAACAACGTCTCACAGCCGCAGTAACGTAGCTGTCACTAATGACAACTGTCAGTCACCACGAATGGCGGGAAGTTGGAAGGTGAAGCGTACCCTGGACTGGGGGCTTGGTGGTGTGGTAGAGCCTGTGATATAGTTAGTAAATTGTGTTATCAACCTATTAGCTCAGTTACAAGAGGATACTACAGGCTCGGCCCCTATTAGTTGAGACTAAAACATAACTGTCAATTATACAGGTCATATAATACTGTATGTAGAATAAATGTTGTTTTTGTTGTGGCAGGTACCGCCATTTTAGCGTTCGGCCTTGGTACGTCCATTCTTGCCCATTGTCAAATGCCGCTAATACTTTGTCATTTAGTTTTTTGCGGGACTAACATCATTCTAAAGGCAGTATTAAGTACCTACTTTGTAATCCACTGCTTAGTTCAAAAATCAAAAAAATCAAAATCAAAAATGTTTATTGCTTCAACTTAGTTACAATGGGCAGAATCCTTTTAAGCAAATAGTTTGCTTGTTTTAGGATGCTCCGACCTTTCCAAGTTTATGTAATTGTTAAGTTATTGAGCCTAATCAAGATATTATACATATATTTTTTTAAATAAAATGAAAGGATAAACAGTATTTTTATAAATAGCAAAAAAAAACGCGGTGTTATGTGTGTTGTGTGTGTAGGAGATGGAAATTGGATTAGTTGACGATTTTGCTTTTAAAAATTAGCGAAAATCCCTTTTAGAGTTATAAGTACAAAGACGTTCAAATATTTACGAATGATAGACGGGACAAGACGAAGAAAATCGTAATTCAATAGTTGGTACTACTTAGTAACAAATCGGTCTGTCTAGTGTCATACGCCTGCTTGTCAGGTAGCATACGTGTCAAAATCGAAAATGTACCAGGGCGTTACCTTTAGGTCTTAAAGCAATTGTAATTCCAGTGTGGGACAGAGACAAAGCTATACAGGTCGTCTAGCGCCATCTCTTTCCCACACTGTAATTAATGGCAGGATATAAATGTTTACGTATGAAAATATTCCCAATGTCCGCTCTATAAGTAACAATATTAAATCTCAAACATATTTTGTGAATCTGTTTTCCGAAATTGTGTTGAAAAAACAATATACAGGAGTTAGTTCCGATTTTATTATTGAAAAAATGTCAGAAAAAAACGACTAACTAACTGTAACTTTAGAAATAGGTGTTACTTACTCCATGAGAAGTAAAGAGAGTTATGCTTTATTGTAGACACAAAATTAAATAATAAATTGCATTGGTATTATCGCATAATTATTTACAGACTACAGAGGCTAAATCATTGTTATTCAGAAAAAAAGTCTTTCGTTTGTTTTGTAAGCAACATAATTAAAGCATTTTTTGCATTCACACAACGTTACAGTCTTAAAAAAACAAAAGGAAACTCCTTGGCCAATTTCAAAAAAAGAAGAAGCATCATAAACAATAATTTATTTTTCCTAAACGACCAGCCGGCCGGCATTGGCATGTGTATGATGCATTATAAGGAATAGTACACACAATGTGTGTCTAGGTCACGTCTCACTATTCGCTAATAGAAGAGCTGAGGTGCTAACGTGAAATATAAATATCAAAAAAATGAATGTTTTATTGAGATGGCAATGTTAGAGGTTTTATCGCTTTTGACTTTAAAATGGAGGCGACATAAGTATTAGAACACATTACGGAAATGTATTCACATTTTAAACTTGGTTTTATAATAAGAATCTAAAATGTTAGTATCCAGCTTCGGCAGCAAATGGTAATTACTTCGGAAGTTATATTAGGAATAAAGCGAGTTGGGGATGTCAATATTAAGAGCACATACATTATTAAGTATTTAAGTCTGGCTAACATAACGCAAAAATTTCTTGCGTTTTTTTCGTTTAATTGGTACCGACATAAGAAAAAGCCAAGTATGTTTGCCCAAATACAGTTTTGTTGAACTTACAAAGAACTTTGACTCATAATGTTACCTATTATGTTTCGACTTAATGACTTTTTGCCATAACAATGTCCCTGAACTTGATTTGTAAGATTTTTCCGCTGCTTAACGACCAGAAATATTAATTTAAAGCTACTATAGGTCAAAAGCTTCGGTCATTGACTGGCAGTCAAAAGCTCGCGTGATTCTAAACGGTTGAACTATAGATACACACATTTCTAGTTCAAAAGTAGCTAGGATAATAGAAAAAGCACTAAGTAGGCAACATGAATGTTAAAACTGAAAACTTGACTTAGGTACTTTTAGGTTGAAGAAAAGAAAAAAAAGGTTTTGAGTTTTAGTAGTAAGTAAGTACTTAAACAATCCTACTTCATAATATCCTACTAATAGGTATTATAAATGACAAAGTTTGTGAGGATGTACCTATGTTATGTTCGTTACTCTTCCACGCAAACTACTGAACGGATTTGGATGAAATTTAGCACACAGATAGTTTATAACCTGGATTAACACATAGGATTATAGAACATTTTATCCCGGTAGTATGACCCTGTAGGATTTCCACCGAACTCCACGCGGGTGAAGCCGCGGGCATAAGCTAGTACGGTAGTAGTGGAAGCCGGCCTGGAAGTTGGTTCAAGCAAGAAAGACTACTATTTCATCGTTTTTAACTTAATCATGCATGTTTTATCATACACTGAATCAGCGGACGAATACCCACTAATCATTATTTCAGGCGCAAACTTTAGCCCACAGGATACCAAAATATTTTGGATTGGAAAAGCCCTTATTCCAATGAATACAGAAATATGGAAGAAGAATGCTATTCCGACGCCCAATAAGTTCGGGTAAGGGCAGGAGAATGAAGAATGGCCTGCAGGGATGGAATTCACTTTTGCAGGCCTTACAAGCGGAGAAGATAATGTCTCATGGACATATAATTATCATGTTGGTCAGTCAAAGTATACAGGGCACAACACTTAAGTACCTAATAATTAACTTTGCATGATCCAACTAAATCAATTAGTCAAGATTTTGACAGTCACTTGACAATCGCACGTGTGTGCTAAGGCTAAACGCAATGACAGTTAGGAAAAAAGAAACAATGCAAAAACTGCGTTCAGGGAAGTTTAAATTTAGAATTTTGTTAATGCATGTATTTTTTTTTTTGTATGTGCTGTGGGCAAATAAAAACTTTAATTAGCAAATTCCTATGCACTTAATAGACGTTAATTTTGATTGATAGTTGGATAAGTAGTTTTTATTGTATTTTGTTTGATATAGTGGTGATCTATGCCCGTTCTTTTGTATCTTTAAAAGGTCTGAGAGCCTAGATAAAGTGATATTCTATCAGCAATAATATATAATGGTGTTTAAAATGACCACTTAAAGTCTGCAGTTCAAGGAGGCGTTACTTGTCAAGAAAATTTGCATCAATATGTCAAACTTGATACATTTATTTTAGTTCTGTGTTTTCCCGTCTGCACAGTAAGTTGGTTGAACTGTATAAGATTAAGCTAAATTTATGTAGTTTGTAATCGAGTTGCCGCAATTCCAGTTTTTCTTCACAAAATGAGTTTTTCCGCGAAAAGATTCGATTATAAATTCGGTTCTCAAACCGAACTCTGATCCGACTCTGGCCTGTGTTCCAGCAGTGGGAACATTGTAGGTTTTTGTTTCTCACAAATTTTATAAAACTGTATATTGTGGAGATTTTAATGATAAGTACATAAGTACCTACTGCAACTAATTGTTTTATATAAGTAATTCAGTTTTATTGCAAATTGCATCAAATTACTTGGGAATATCCTAGTATGTATTTATAAATACATATGTAATTAAATGCTTGCCATTTGTAAAAAGTGTGTTATTGACGTAGAATACGGACAGGGTAAACCCAGTTTAAAAGGATATATCTAATGATTATTTTTTTAAGAAATTAAAATGAGCTTGTGTAACCTCACCCTTATAGTAAGTAAGTCAATCATGAAAATATCATAGACAAAATAATTCAAAACGAAAAAAAGACCAATGGCATTCCAAATACTATTATAAGTAGGTACATAACTACATATAATATTAGCGCAAGCATCGCTCTATCCTTGTCAATCTTGTGAAGTTGACAAAATGAGAAGTTTATTTTTTTAAGTTCAGCGTTAAACCAATTTAGAGACTTGTGATTTATAAAAAAATAGGCAATTATGTAGTTAAATCATTAACGACTAAAACTGTTTTAAACAATTAACCAAAGACAAGATCATAATCCAGGAACGCAGCAAAAAGGTCACGTAAAACAAGATGGCGGATGGAATGGCGCGAAAATGGCAATCGTTTGAGGTTAAAAGTGAAAGAGATCACGCCTTCCATTGTTGGCATGAGAACTTGTCAGACATTCTTGTAAATGTGAGTGTTTTAATAAGATAAAAAGGTTATTAAGTAAAGCAGGTTGTCAGTTAAAACATAACATCACCTCTGTGTATTCCCAGAAGATATAGCCATAGGTGTTTCAAGAAATCCCAGGTACAGTTGAAAACCAGCGTCGGTAATGCTGAACTGGGCGTTTTTGTCGCAGCCGTGAGATACACAATAATTATCTTTTTTTTTGTGTTTAAGTTTGTTTTTTGTTGAAGTAAAATGGCGTGTGCACTTGTGTGTGGCATGCGTTGATATATAAACTTTGGCATGTGTCAAATAAACCGTTTTATCGAATGCTTTTTCTTCCATTCTCCCCTGTCGCTATCATTTACTCCTTTTTTCTTTCATATCATTTCTCACACAATCCATCCATCTTCAACGTTTTTTATGGTAGATATGTAGGCCGTTCATTTTAAAAAAAAATCTGATATTTAAGTAAAGCCACCAAAGAGGTGCAAAGCATCGGGTCCTGGGTTTGATTACCAGACCGGACAAACTGCTAGTGGCTTTGTCCATCAGGAATTTCCCTTTAGGATCTGTGGCCGGTGATGGCAATAGGCTCGCCCACTTTTGCATCAAACTCAACTGGCGAAATGTGGGTGTACCGTGTACTACTTATTAGATACACCCCTGTCTAGCCCATTTGGAGATTACATGCATGATGTTATGTTTCTAAAGAGAGCTAGAAAATGTGGCATTTTCGTCTCGTATTACTTTTAATGAAAGTAACGAAACACTTTAAACGTGAAGTATTAATGTCAGTATCCAATATCTACACGGCTGAATAAGCAAAAGTATCTACTTTTCCCTTACAATAAACTTTCAACCTTAAACATTTCCTACATAGAGATGAAAATTTATTGGGACTTTCGGTAAGGCGATTATTTTTTGAAAAGTGAAATTTCAACGGTATCGTCCAGGACATAGGGTCTAAAATTGTTTATAATGGAAAAGTAGATTCGGAAATTCAAATAATTTTCGCCAGTAATCGCTTCAATATTGGATTACTTAAAATCTGTTGGTTTTAGTTCATTGTTGCAGAAATGAGGGTAGACATACATTACAACCATACAAAACTTGCTTACCTAGCTACTCTACTTAGGCAGACAGTAAGGAGATTGTCCAATTAACTTTTTAACATAATATCCTACTAATATTATAAATGCGAAAGTTTGTGAGTATGGATGTATGTTTGTTACTCTTTCACGCTAAAACTACTGAACGGATTTGGATGAAATTTAGCACACAGATAGTTTATAACCTGGATTAACACATAGGATACTTTTTATCCCGGTAGTACGATCCTTTGGGACAATTACAGAACTCCACGCGGGCGAAGCAGCGGGCACAAACTAGTAACCCATAAAATCTCCTCGTTGGTCGACTGCTGAGCATGAGATCCAGGCATCGATTCCGGGGTCGGGCAAAGTGATATTGTGAACTTCAGTTTCAGCCCACCCCTATTCGTTTTCATTAGACACATAGTACTATCATGAGTTACAAGCCATGACGATTTTAATGACGCAGCTTCGATTTCAGGGACCACATCCAGAGGATTTCCGCTGACGAATTCATGATAAGAAAGAATTCGGAAGTATGTGGTGTTTACTGTTACATACTCTATGTGAATCATATAACTGCACGCTAGCATGACCACCGTAGAAACGGGTTTTTTTTTGACGAAAGAATCGACAAAATGACAGATGGTGTCGACACAATGACAGATTTCTTTGCACTATCTGTCATTTCTATAAGTCGTGGGTTCGAACCCAGGCAGGCGCATTACTTTGTGTAATTTATTTCGTCACCACTGCTCTCAAAACGGTGAAGGAAAACATCGTGAGGAATCCGGCATGTCCTAGAACCTAAAATTCGAAGACATGTGACATCTACCAACCCGCACTGGGCCCGCGTGGTGGATTATAGCCCATTCCCTCTCATAGAGAGGAGGCCTGTGTCCCAGCAGTGGGGACATTATAGGCTGCTGCTATGCTATGCTACATCTGTCATTTTGTCGATTCTTCCGTCAACGAAATCCTTGTCTACGGTGGTCATGCTACAGGGGCAGGTCACTCAATGTATCGGACACACCTACAAGAATAATGCGTCATCTGCTTCATCCCTTCCCAAAAACGTTGGGGTCGTTTCCAGTCTATATGGATAGCTACTAGAATACCAGTATTTTACATGTAGCGACTGCCTATCTGACCTCCACAACACAGTAACTTGGTAATACAATAAACCTTGGTAAAAGAACGGTATACTAAATGTAAAAATAACAGACCGGATAAGGAACACTACACTGCGCTCCAGAACGCAAATTGCCGACGTAGCTTATAAAGCTGCCAGACTAAAATGGAACTGGGCAGGCCATGTCTGCCGGATGGCACAGCTGTGGGCCCGAATAACGCAAGACTGGAAACAGCTAGACGGGGTCGTAGTAGACCGAAGAGGAGATGGCGGGACGTCTTGGATGGTTTCGTCTTGGAAGTGGAAGGAATGGGGGGAGGCCGTTTGCTCAGGAGTGGGACAAAAAGAACGGTTGCCATTTAATCTATGACACAATCTGTCAAAAAAAACCTCCAATATACCTTCTGTTCCTGAGAAGTGTTTGTCATTGATTGTCGCGAAGCTTAAATTGCGAATAGAGTTGTCAGATTTTCGGGCTTCTAACTATCCATAACGACTGTCAAAGATCTAGAAATGACAACCGAAACTGACAGTTTCACGTGTTTTCCGAGACACGGAAATGGCTACGTACGAGAGAAGTCTGGTAATCCACGCTACCAGCTACCAATTTATAATGAAGATCAAGGGAAAAACACCACTGCTCCCAATACGGTATAGGAACCAGAATTCAGTGGGGGAAACCAGCATGCCTGAGATAGTGGCGGTGTCTTCATACAAGCTTAAAAGCTTGGCTTGGCCTTATACCCTACTACTCTTTATGATTTTAGGGTTTCTGAACAGCCTGTTTGTCTAAAAATGGGATTGCCGTATTGTATTGCCCTAGCCACGCCACTGGTCCGAGAACCAAATGTTCGTAGACATGTGATATCCATAATTATGGTGGATTTTGACCTACTCCCTCTACCAGAGAGGAGGCCTGTGTCCCAGCAGAGGGAACTTTATAAGCTGAACATTTTATCTTGCAAGAGTGGCCTTTTAACAGCCTTTTAAAAAAAAGCGAATAACCTGAATAGTCCAAGAGACATACTTCAAAAATAGAATTGAATCTAATAAATACTCATTTCAACACGAGTACTTCCGTGTAATGTTTTTGTCGTGACTTTTTGCTGACATCATTATAAATTGATGTGTCTGAAACTACACGATGAATAATTTCAGTTATCAACTGTGTAGCTGTAGGTACGTGGATTTTCCCAGTCAACTGTGTTAAAAGATTGATAGCGATCTCTAACTATTCATGGAAAATTTATGCAGACTTCATGTCATTCGAGTTCAGAAGACCGAAAGTTTGACAACCAGTCTAATCAAGGGCTGTATCCGTGAAGACTGGAAGCTGAGGCTAGACAGATGATGATGAACTTAGATTAAGTTATTTTTGAAAGGATAACTCACAAAATAACTTAAACAGGGATAATAAATAAAAAAAAAACACTGCAAATTGTGTCTTTTTTCCCTTTTGAAATCACCCTATGAGTTACAAATAATACTTACCTAGTTAGTACAGTTACCCCATATTTTTGTACACCCAAAAATTTTCAGAAAAATTCAATGTGGACGAGGAAATGAGAAAATTGACTTATTTTGGGATGATCTCATCCGAGTACTATTTAATTACCTGCTGACCAGGTACAGTTTATTAATTATTAAGTAAGTTAAGTAGTTTTCTGGCAGTTTTTGCTAAACTTAGCTTATTTGGTGAAGCCGTGAGGCACACATTTTTTTTTCATGATCACCTGTGGTTATCTTGAAGAGAATTTATTTGTTATCGTCTGCGCTGAATAAATATATTTAATTTCTTTCTTTTCTTCTTATACTGGAGAGCAGCGGTGGCCCAGTGGTGGCGATCCCGACTTACGAACAGTAAGTCGTGGGTTCGAACCCAGGCAGGCGCATTACTTCGTGTAATTTATTTCATCACCACTGCTCTCAAAACGGTGAAGGAAAACATCGTGAGGAAACCGGCATGTCGTAGAACCAAAAATTCGAAGACATGTGACATCTATCAACCCGTACTGGGCCCGCGTGGTGGATTATAGCCCATTCCCTCTCATAGAGAGGAAGCCTGTGTCCCAGCAGTGGGAACATTATAGGCTGATTATGTTTCTTATACTGGATCGAAGTTACTCTAACTTAATTAACGCGCTTTTACATCGACTAAAACCAAAAAAAAAAAAAACGAAAACAATGTGCCATTAGATTATAAAGTAGGCACCAAAAATTTGGCGAGATTTCGCTCAAGTAGGTAATTACTCAGGTCAATTACATTCCGACATTGTCTTGCTAGATATTTTTCTGCGTCGGCCTCAATGTGACTTTAATTGCTGCAGCGGTAAAGGGAAAAATACGAAGAAACCTAGACTTAAAAGTCTGAAATCTTCAACATGAAGTTGAGCAAGGAAGGTATAATATGAAGGCTGTGCTGTTGGTCACTGTCAGATTATTCCCATTGCTGGGACTCTTACCTCTCTATGAGAAGAATTGGGCAGTATAAAATGTTAAAAACTTTGTCAGTTGTAAAAAAATAACAACTCATGCGCTATGCTCCATCTTGAAATATACCAAATACCATAAGTTTATCCTCCAGCCAAAAAGTGTAGACTTATAGCTGTCAAAGGTATAAACGCACAAATTAGTTTCTGAGGTTTAGACGAATCAAACCGACTCACAATCGTTTATTCTTTGTTTTTTTCTTGCTGTTTTTTGTCTCTACCTTTATTTTATTATTACTTAGTATGAGGAGATTCAGTCAAATCTCACAAAACTAAAAGTTTTCCCCAACAAAGTCAAAAAAGATGCTTATCACACTATTTCTTAAAACAAGTTTTATATATTCGCAACGCGCCTAGCATGAACATGGCCAGGCAACGCAAATGACACGGAGCCAGAATAGAAATTGTATTTAACGTAATGCTCGACCAACTTTCTTTCTAGGGACAGACGGTCGGACAACTGGGTCGATGATGTGTTTAAATATATACGTAACTCCTCGACTATGTTGTGAATTTGTGATGTAAGCAATTAATGGTTCGAAAAAAGTATTAAGTAAGATACTTTGCTTTAAAAAGTCAGCTGGTCTTATACGTATCCATGTTTGACTATACGGAACACTGACGCACAAACGGTTACCACGTATTCAGTACTAGATTCTGAACCCAGCTGATTTTTTTTAGTTACCAATGTAAAATTTTTATGTGGCACGTTCAGAATTATTGAGGGTGAAGCCGCGGGCGGAAGCTAGTCTTGTATAATATGGAGTCATCAACGATTCTTTATCAAATAGATTAAGTATCTATTTCTTCTTGTACCGGCGCAGCGTCGCCAATTATAATGAATTGCATGAGTGCATACATTGCCATGTTGACAAGCAATTTGTTTTGCAAACATGATGATAGGACCACTAAATGGTTGAGATTTGTCCACTGTGTGAGATAGTGGGCCATGTAATGAACATCTGTATTTTATAGTGCCAGTTTATGGCTAAAAGTTTGGCTCCCTAATACATGGGGCTTATCACTGGCGACATGTAGTCGTACGTATACAAGTAGGCTGTAACGGGGTGGAATCAATTCCCGCCGACGCACAAACGCTTACCACGCATTCAGTACATCATTCTGACCATCATTTCTATGCGGGAGGGGGGCGGGCCCCCTCCCGCATAGAAATTATTCATCATCAATATAATCGAGAAAAAAAACTGCTGTGTCATACATTTTGACCGTGCGATCTATGGATTTTTGTAGGAAACTCCAGATTTTTTTCGATGAAAAATTTCTATGTGGGGTGGGGGTCCCTTCCACCCTATATTTATGCATCTCTGCCTAATCTAAAAGGTGTCAAGATTCCAATATGAGATTTTCAAGTCGGTAAGAAACAAGACCATTCTGCAATTGTATAAAGTTCAAGCCAATTCTTGTGACACATAATATTGATGTTTATGACCATTGTACAGCAAACAAACAAAAATATTGATCTGCATTATTGAATGACATTACAACAACATTCATTTACAATGTAGCGACTCGTTTAGTCATTCCGATGAAACAGTATCGATGTCCGGAATCGATAAAAGGTTGAATGATTTCATAGTAAGATTTTGCTGGCCGTTTAAAAAAAAAAGTGGTAACGTTCGATTTTTAATTCGGGCTGCTTTCAGTTATTTTTAAAAAGTAGTCACATTAGTTACACAGTTATACGTATGCCAAAGTAATTTTGCCTCTAGTTTTCAAGCTGGCTGGCCTTAAGTTTGTGTAAAATAATATTATAGTTTGAAAAAACTAAAAAATAGGCCAAGTGCGAGTCGTACTCAAACGCACACAGGGTTCCATACTACCAAACAATATGATAAAAATATTTTGAAGGCTCACTCATAATTATGTAGTATTGTATTACATTCAACAGCAAAACTAAATTTGTTTTTCATAGTATGTTAATGAAAAACAAAGTTACTGCTGCAGTTTGATGAAAAAGTCCCATATCTCACAACTAAACATCAAATTTTATTCAAACTAATTTTCGTTGAAAGTTTTTTTTACGTTCTACAATCCTACATTTTTTCAGAATTCTCCTCTTTGATCGTAATTTTTTAATTGTATAAAAATCGTAAAGCGGTTCACAGAATACCAAGTTTCAACTGTGTAATCCCAATAGTTTCGGAATAAAGTGGCTGTGACATACAGACTACGGTTACGGAACCCTAAAACGACGTCACTGTAAAGTTTAGAGTGACGTCGTTTTATTTCTCGTATTCTTCTCAGCAAACCCTTTCATTTGATACCCATATAATGGGAATGCATAAAAAAAACTTGTCCGCCATCTTTGGGAGTCCACCATAATTAGGTTTAGAACGACGTCACTTAGCGTAGCGTTAGTACTGTTTAAGCTGTTTTAAAAAAAGACGACGTAGCCAACCTATTTTTATTAAAGGGTTATAAAAAGTTACCTTCAAACCTCCTTTGAAACAGGTCGACGTAGAATAAGAAATTACCTGCAAATAAAAAGAAAATACACATTAAAATGGATTAAATAAAACAAAACGGTGTTCATACGGAAAAAAAAAGAAAAAATTTGAGCATGTGAGCATTAAGTTTTGGTCAACACTTTCCAATGATTATGTCAGATGAATGGATGGCTAGACTCCGAAAGAATCATGCAGCACTCTACCAACTAGAAACATTGTCAGTTGCCTCCGGTGAGACCACTGACAACTCCGTTGTGTAATAGTTGTCAATGTCAAAAGTCAACTGTCAACTTCAACTCTTGATTTGTCTTTTGTAGTTTTATTTTTCGTCTATGGTATTTTCAAAGAATATTTTATCGTTACACCTAGAATAAATATTTAACTAAAAAGTTCCATGTAACATGAAACAATATATTCTCATACTCTTCATCAGATAATTCATATAATACTCGATAAATTACCGATTAAATTTCAACTGCACGCACTGTAGCAGTTTCTTCCTCTTTCGTAATACCCTGCCGTAAATATATTACGCATTAAGTTTGTATGCTATAAATCAGCTCTCAATTGTAAATACGCATTTTACGTGCGTGAAATTATGCGTAATTTCCGTATTCAGGATAGGTGAGGAGTTGAGGATCCAGTTATAGGTTAAGCTCGCCTTTGCACCTAAGTTGCCCTTGTCATGTGAGTTGACCAAGATTATGTCTGGATCTTAAGAGACTATGAAGTCTGAGTTTGTTTCGGCTGTTTCTTCTCAGAATAGTCAGGTACCAAACAATGGCCTAATCTAGTTTAAAAAAAATACTAGTAAAAAGGTTTGTAAAAACCTATTTGCAAAATAAACATCATTTATCATATGACGGAAATTATGCGGTCCTAGAAATCCTCATATTAATTATCAATAAAAAAAACGCAAAGCTCGCATCTTTAATAAGTTACAACCATGCTGAAGTGTAATAAAAATGTGTAGTATCCGATGTTTTACTGAGGGCCTCAGAAAATCCTGTCTTTTCGGTCTGTGGTCCTCAGATTAACTGTTAATAAATACGAAAAAAAGACTTTATATGGTAACACATTGAAGTGTGCTTTTAGTGACATGGTAAAAATGCTACGGCATTGTCTTTATTGATTTTTAACGAAAAATTCGGAACTCTTCCGAATTTCGGAATCATCAGTACATAGTATAAAACAAAGTCGCTTCCCGCTGTCTGTCTGTCCCTATGTATGCTTAGATCTCGCAACGGATTTTGATACGGTTTTCAATAATAGATAGAGTGATTCAAGAGGAAGGTTTATATACATATATATTGCACCCGTGCGAAGCCGGGGCGGGTCGCTAGTTCCGAATAATTTCCTTGCAAAACTTCCGTTAATACCAGTGCAAATAATTTAAGTAGTTCTAAGATTTTAGTCGGCAACTTGGCACACAAACCAGAGGATAACTTAAGCTAATATACGCTAAGATTATACTCGTAGCCTAGTAGGTTATCTTGCGCAAGAACTATGAGGCTGACTCAACGGTTATAAATAGCGAACACCGTAGTATTATTCGCTTTAAATGATCCTAGTTTATAACAAAGGAATTTTAGAAGATAGGTCTTATCTTAGATCCTCATGTTCTTATCCCAATTTTTATTTGGGGCCCACACAGCACTTCTTTTTCGGCAGAGTCATCTCTGGGTATAAGAGTGAAAGGTTTATTTGGTCTTCCAAATAAATTATGGATGGACTGTATAAAGGATGATATAGCAAAAAAAGAAGGTGTCTGATGAGATGACGAGTAAGAGGAGCGAGGAGAGAAGTATGGACTGACTGAAGTGGAGATTCCATGCTCTATAGTAATCCCCCAAGTCAGTAGCTATTCCCATTTACCAGCAACAGTAGTAACGAAGATGAACGGCTTACCTGTACCTCTTAAAGCAACTATCTTTGAACGTGACTCATGCAATTTGAACGAATAAGGATGCGCTCCGTTCAAGTAATCAAGGCGGTTGTAATTCAGGCGGGACAGCCGTTTCTGAGGTTAATTTGTGCATACGGATGGACAGGTTGATTATCGTCGTATGAAACGGTAGTGGGTGTGACAAAATTCTGAAGCTGGATGAGAAGCCTAAGATGTAAATGACGATTGAGGAGCCCTTTGTTCAGCATAGTTAGACTCTAATGTTGCTTGGAAACAGGCTTCTTACCTCTTTTAGAAAACACACATGGTTGTGATGTCACAAATCTTCGAATTTTTAGTTCAAAGACATGCCATGATGCTTTCCTTCACCGTTTTAAAAGCTGTGATGATGAAATAATTTACCCTAAGTAAAGTGGAACGACAAAAGTGGTGTCACGATCTGACCTTGTTTGCGGGGCGAACATAACAGCCTAGTGGTGTGACCGTCGGACTGCCAAGTCATAGGTCTCGAGTTCGAACCCAAGGCACGCACCTCTGATTTTTCGGATTCATGTGTGTATTGTATAATCATCACTTGCTTCGGTGAGGGAAAACATCGTGAGGAAACCAGCATGCCTGAGAGATATTTCTTGACGGCATGTTAAGCCAAGTCAGAGGCCCATGGGCGGCATAAAAACTCTGACACTAGGTTAGGAACTAACCACACGATAAAGAAGATGGACAGAGATTGCGCAAGATAAACAGGTTTGGAAGGAGAAAGGGAGGTATTTGCCCTGCATTAGTAAGATAACAAAAAAAACTAGTCCAGCAGAAGAGTGCTAGGCTGATGATAATCAGGAAATCTGCACCGTGGATTTCTGTACCTACATTTGCCACTGGATACAAGACATTGGTTCTCTTTAGTCACCAGTCACCTACAATTTGATGACGACCTGTTACATTCTTCGAAAACGTGACTCAGCATCTAGATTTTTGTTCTGTAAGATACACGGAACGCTGGCCTAATTATTTCTGACAATCCGGATACAGTGACTTGAACCGGTCTAGACCCTATCGGGGTCATTCTCCTGCCCTTATCCCAATTTATTTGGGGTCACCCCAGCACGATTTCTTTTCCTATACTTCTCTTAGACGTCATCTCAGTAGTATCCGCCTTTCTAGCCATATCATCGTTCAAACAGTCCATCCATCGAAGCTTTGGTCTTCCCCTACTCTTACAGCCAGTGCCTAGGAAGCTCAGTGGACGTATACAACAATGGGTTCGTGGAAACTGTCCATACGACTGGGTCTAAGTTCTTCAAGACACGTCCATATTCATACTTGATAAGAACTAATCTATTCAATAATGAAGTCGATGAAAAATAAAACGTCTCAGCAGGGTCTCAATGTCACAACACTAGGTATTCGATTTTCAAACAGATGTTTACAAGATGGCGCTGCTAGGGTCAACGCCCCGTTGACAGAACAATACCTGGCCGTACCGTATTTAATTCAAACGCAAATTCGCGCGTTTGTGAAGTGTGCAGTTATAACAGCAGCCATTTTAAAATAGGTCAGGTTAGCTCTGGTGGTTTTATTCTCTTTTGGGGCTCGAATGACATAGACAAGAGAGATGTTAGTAAATATTTGGGAGCTTGTATTGTAAAAACAAGATGTATTAGAACCGATTTCCACCACGCCAAAATAACTTTGTAAAACTCTAGTTTCCTTTTACAATACAAGCTGTATTTAGAAACTGTGACCAATATAGCACACAAGACAGTAACCCATTTACAACCAAGGGTTATAATGAAAAGGTTACACACTAGGTCAGTATGTTATCAATTTTGTCTATTGATGAATTATAATAAACGGGGGCGAATATATTGGGTCATGATAGTATTATATTAGATAACACAATGCATTGATGGAACCTACAGAGAGACCTTTTATAACTGACATAAAATCCATACTTATAAAATCGTTTGTCCTGATCCTGACTGATTTCAATGCACAGCTCAAACCACTGGACGGATTGGGCTAAAATTTCGCAAACAGATAGCTATAATGACGTAAGCATCCGCTAAGAAAGGATTTTTCAAAACCCTAAAGCGGGTGAAATAGGGGTTGAAAGTTTGTTTAAAATCCGTCACCAGCTAGTGAGTAATAAAGTGGCCTACCAAATGTCCTTTCTTTGGTATTGTTCGTCGTGTCGTTGAGCTCCTTGAGTTCTGACTAGAGCGATTGCTGGCAAGTGCTTGCACTGGCTGGACAGGTCTACTCATATTGGTATGGTTAACAAGAAGACATTTAAAAAAAAATCATATCTGTCCGTCAGTCTGTTTGTTTGTTCGGGCTAATCTCCGAAACGGCTGGACCGATTTTAACGGGACTTTTACTGGTAGATAACTGATGTTAGAAGGATTAACTTAGGCTTAATTTTATTTTAGAAAAAGAATTAGAGTTCTGTGCAAAAAAAAAACCTTGAAATTGTTAACAAAATCCGATTCAAACAGGGAAATAAAATTTCTATAATAATCGCGGGGCTCAGCTAGTAGTACTAAATAAATAATCTCATTCCTTTATTTTTTCCGTACAGTCGTTGTTCAAACTAGCGTGTCGTTTGTTTGTGGCGAATCGGTAAGGAAGTATTTTTGTGACTTCATCTCTAAAAAGTGTCATCTTTTCATATGGGAAAACCCATCACGTAAACAGCTTGTCGATAAATAAAATTATAGGCATTATAAGAGGATCACATGAATATTAGGACAGGTGCTCTGTCGGTCAATACCGTAACGTTATTAATCATGTCGAACATTGGTTATACCCATAAATACTCACAATAAATTAATCTTGAGGAAAATTACCAATACCTATCACACGGGATAACTTATTTACCGAGTTAGTTTGTGAACTGTTTCACGGGCTTTTGGACGGTGAGTTGGGCTAGCTCGCCGTCCGGCCGTTTCATGACGACAGGCCGCGTCGACGGCGCGTTTTTGTTCCACGCGCGCCTCAAGAGAGATGTCAGCAACCAGTACCTACGCGTAGCATGACCACCGTAGAAACGTGAAACGTATTTATAGTATTTGATATATATTTATAGTATTTTATGTATCCTTGTAGTTAATCTTATTATTATTTAAAATTATTTTCAGATTTACACCTACCACTGCTTGTCTTTGCATCACCCAAAGGTTGACTGGTAGAAAATGCCTATGGCATTAAGTCCGCCTCTGTACTTATGTGCTTGAAGTGTTAAAATAAATAAATAAATAAACGTGTTTTGTCGACGGAAGTATCGACAAAATGACAGATCAACAAAAGAAATCTGTCATTTTGTCGTTTCTTCCATCGACAAAACCCGTTTATTTATACCCGGGGTCGGCTTCCAGTCTAACCGGATGCAGCTGAAAACCAGTACTTTACATGGAGCGCCTGTCTATCTGACCTCCTCAACCCAGTTAGTACTGGGCAATACGGTACCCCTGGGTAAGACTGACTAACTTTCGGGCCACTGACTACCTGTAACGACTGTCAAAGATCTACAAATGACAGCCGGGACCAACGGCTTTAATAATCCGTCGACCTCGCAAAACACGTACCGTAACGATAAAAATTATGTGTGGAGTAAAAATTTTAATTAAACGTTATCAAAATGTACTTAAAATAATTACATTTGTAAGTCACGTAAGGCAATATCGGATTTTAAGATTGCTCTGACAAGGTTAAGTCGTGCGTTCGGAATAACGTACCCCATTCAAGGTAGGTTTCATATTTAGTAAAAGGAACTAGTGGCTACATAATACCAGAAGTTCGGGTCGATCTTCAGGTAAAGCCGCGCTTGCATAGATTGGTCTGTGCATGGGTGACCACCCATTGCATACCGAGTTTCCTCCGCGCCCCGAAAAGCACGTTAAGCCGTTGGTCCCGACTGTCAATTGAGATCTTTGACAGTCGTTACATGTAGTCAGTGGTCCGAAAGTCTGACAATCAGTCTTACCAAGGGGTATCGAGTTACCGTGGATAGGCTTGGCAGATGATTAAGGTAGGTTGGATAGGAAATCGGTTTGGTCCTGGACTGTGATTTGAAATTTATAATGACCAGTAAAGACAGATCCCCCTTCACGAGAATTTCAATTGGTTTTCCAAATTTTTACGATTAAATTGAATTTTGAACTCTTACCTTCTGTACCTATTTAAAAGTTCAAAATTAAGTTGAAAAACGATTAAATTATCCTCAGTGACCTAACTAACCAAATCTTTTTACACCGATGACATTCCAATCACCGTAATTAAAAACCGCGCGAAAATAATAAACAAACGTAACCTCCAAAATTAGTCCACTCTATTCTCTATGACATTCCGCGACACTAGCACCATATTGTCGTCACCAAATTCTAGAACGCAAATTCAAATTAAAGACATAAAGCGTCCCATTCACGTACGATTCCGGAATATGGCGACTTCCTCAAAAAGCCGCCAACCGGGTAACCGCCAACCTTTGCTTTCGTTTGCTGTTTATCTATTTCGTTATTTATGTGGAAAAGGAATTACAATATTATTGTAAATTGTATTTGCCTGTTTATAGGAAAGACAAGAACGTTGGGATAGATTTTGTATTTTTGAAGAATATTGACCGTTAGCATTAAATAACACTTTATTGTTTTCACTAACATTAGGTGATCTCTAAATGAATGCCTAAATAAAAGTGTGCCGCTGCCGTCTTCGTTGGATTTTCAAAATAATAGTCAACATTAAACAAAGCATATTTTTCTTCATTAACAGCAAAAGTTAGTTATCTATTAGTCTGCTCATGACATTTGTCTAACCTATGAAATCAGCTGCCAGACACACGCAAACACACACACACATACATACACAGAAACACACACACAATGATAAACAAGCAGTTTTATTTATTTACTTGACTCTTTACAAATTGGCGTCATGCACTAGAAATTTTGCACTATTCATGCAAATTATTCAAAACAATTTATTAGTTTAGCTGGAGCCAATTACTTAGGTATTTGTCATACAAAACAGAATAATTAAAATTCTTAATTCTGCAAATATGATTGTCTTATAAAAGAAACAAATATCAAAACATCACTGTCTGTTATCACCAAAGGCCTACGCATTTATAAGTCCCATGTTAAACCGCCGAGCCGATTGCCTTTAACCCTAAATTCCTGATGGTAAAATTCAATACCATTTTGCCCTACTAGACCAACGAGGTTCTGTTGCAATTGTTTGTGTAGTGTATTGCATAAGCGAAGTCGGACGGTCTTACAATTAAAACCGTGCATAATGTGAAACTTGCTCAATATTATTCGTAAGAACACAAATCGTAATTATGACCTCGCTCAAGTCAATGTTTTGTGAGAAATTATGTGTGCAATGTCAAAGTCGTCATTTAGTTCAACGAAACGATGATATTGTGACTAAAAGAGTAATGAATATAAATGTTCATGGATGGAGACTTGGAGAGGGAGAGGAAGACCATAGAAAAGATGAACGGATTGTGTGAGGAGTGATATGAAAGACAAATAAGTAAAATATACCGTGTCGACTGAAAGGGCAAGAGAAAAACGTGTTGTACCGACGCCTGGTAACATGGAACATGGGGATGAAGATGATGATGATTGCTAACAATCTATACCCAGAGACCGTTTCAGGTATTATAAAGATCGTTTCGAGCAGGAACCAGACGACAGGTATCCAAAGTACCTAATCAATCAGTGTTCAAGAGATAATTGCGACAAAACTCGAATGTCCAAAAAGATCGATTACTTGTCACAAATTCATTATGAATAGATACTCCTTTTTCTCACACACACATTACGCATGTACATACACTTATTTCCTACAACAGATCGTGGGCGATGTAATACCTACCTACACAGTGACAGATCATATTCATACAGGCACATTCATACGCAGAATAAATATCATTAGGTCCCACTAATATTTGACTGAAGGACAATAGGCGGACGCTGTGTAATTAAGACAATAGGAACAGTTAAATTATGCGTTTAGACAGTGCCTTTTGGATGAATTTCAAAAAGAAAAAATGGTTATACATATAGACGGGTCAACAAATAAGTTAAAAAATCCATGCTACTTACTGACTCTAAACACGGATCGAAACCTAACAAAATACAAAAGAAAAAATTCTCTCAAAACTAAAGTAAAAAATCAGTTTTTTTTGATAAAAGCAATCAATATCCAAAAGACAAAACTGGAAACTATTTTGATCAAGACAATTTTGAGCTATGTATGATACCAAAATAAAGAAACCCAAGATGCTGGCGGTACAGTAAATACCGACTCTTTTAACTTATGCTATTGCTAACATAACTGGAAACAAAACATATAACATTACCTGGACTAGACAGACATATAACAAAGGCCACTTAGGTATTAGACCAACACACTAGAGTCGCTGACACACAATATTACCCACGAGTCCACTACTAGTGTCCGACTGAAGGCCGATATCTGGCCGAAGCCGAAATCGATTAATCGGCAATTGCCGTATCTCTTGGTATCACTATCTTTACCTGAAGTCAAAGGTTTAATCATCCTAAGAAATTCAGTTCAAGATTGGCTACAAGTGGACGATTTTTTTTACTTTTAAATTAAAAGAACATGAGGGCTGTATACCTGTAACCAACATAACGAGATAAATGAAATTACTACAAGTTCGTTCAATTTCGACGCTTGCAAGGAACCTTCGGCTTCAGTAAAACTTCAGCCTATTGTGAAGAAGCCGATGCTTGTTTTTTTGGCCGAAAGCGGCCGACGCCGAAGATTCGGGCCAACACTACCCAGCTGCATTTATAGTGACTATGAGTTGCAAAATTCCCTCGGATTCAGATAACAATCGGTGTGCAATAACGTTGTCTAGAGTTATTATAAATAATAACTTTATCCTTAGCTATTTCTAGTCTTACCAAAGGTATTTTTCTTACTAAGGAAGAATAAGAAGTAACATAATAAATCTCGCCCATGTCAAAGCAGAGATGTATAGATTTTTACACTAACAATTGTCCCCGGTCATATTTAAGTCCTTTGTAATAGGGAGAGAGCCTTTTGTCATCTATTCAATTCCATCTTTTCATCCAACCCAGGTTGGCCGTAGCAAGGAAAACCTGCTCACAGGTGGGATTCATTGACGACTTTGCCCTGGCGTGTGAATGTGGTGCTGTCCCACAAACGATTGGGCACTTAATATCGTGTCCTGTTGTTTGTTCATTACAGGACCTGACGGACGCTACTGAAGGCGCCAAACTCGTGGCTAACTTCTGGCACGACACAATTTAGATTGCCATCGACACGCTAAGAAGATCTTGTGTGATCAGCGAAGCACTTTGTCGAAAACTGGAAGTGTGAAGTGACATTTCTTCAAATGTTGTCCAAATTCCAGATTCATAAGGACTTGATTTTGAGGCATGTCAAATAATTTTGCTGATGCACAACCACGGACCTGGTAGTTACTGAACAATATTAAATCCGCTCTAAAATCCAAGTCATACTATGTAAGCAGTATTTAATGTCTGAGTATAACAAGCGTTTAATCCTATTATTCCAGGTGACTAAGTAAGTAATTAAGTTAATTTTCTAATCCAATAGAAATTGTCTTAGTTATTACTGTCTTTTGTAATATTCTAGCAAAATCTAATATTTACAACCATGTTATGGAAGCACGGAAAGATTTACAAATAAACATTACTTCTAAAGTCGTCCACAGAAAAGTTCAAATGATTAAAGAACTTGTAACACAAACATATTAAATATAAACTCTATAGGTACAACAAAAAGTACTTTCAAAATGGCCAAAAGTGAACGGAACTTGAAATTTTGATAGACATTCAAGGGTATTAGCACTGAACTGCAACGATTGTTTCAGACAAACTGATATTTGAGCTGTAAAATAATCTAATTTTATTTTAGAGCAATTTTCGGCAGCCTTGCTTATTACGAAAACAAAAGAAACATTAAATTAAATTAAGTGCTAAAAGGAATTGAAAATTCAAGATAAAGAAGAATAGAGATTGCAGACAAAATTAATCAGATCGGTTTAATGAAGAATTTTATCTAAAAAAACAAATATAGTGATGCACCCATCACCAAAGTTATAGGTTACAAGGAGGTATAGACAAACATAAATGCTGATCTCTGTCAGAAAGCCGATTGAAGTAAAATTTATGACAGATAAAAAAATACAATGAAATTTTAGATAAAGGCTGACAGGCAACTTGAAATTATTACACAGAAAAATTGTGTCAAATCAACTCTGAAAAACCTTAATAATACTGAATTGGTTAAATAAAAAACCCATTTCAAACTTTTACTTTACACAATAATAATATTTTCTTATTCAATTTCTTCCGGCATCTTCCGAAAGCGAGTCATTCAATTTGTCGACAAGCTTACACTTGCAGCTATCAACAACCGTAATGGCCAACTTTAAATTGAAATCAAAAGAAATTACATTTTCTCACTGACTATTTGAAGTTTGTCAAAAGTTCAAGTCTAGACATTTTATTCCGTAGCGAATTCAAATTGATTCTAGAATTTTGAGCGCGAAATAGACACGTGAATGAGTAGCTTTATAAACAGATTAAAATAAAATACAATAGAATTTGTAGGATAGTGAATGTATTGGTTGGACGAAGAAATAGGATGTATGAAATTTATTTTATAAATATACCTCACAGAAGTTACAGATGATGTTAATCATTTATCAAAAGAATAAATGATTACTTGGCAACTGTGCTCTACGCAAACTTGTTTAGCCCTGCTGATTGGTTGAAAGAACCGCCAATCAAATTGGAGAGCAAAAAAGAAAACTTTCTGAAATTGACCGAAATTCTTTCAATGAATGTTCTTTCTTTGAAATTATTTCTTTTTTATATTTAATATTTTTCATTGTAAATGTTAATAAAATAGACAGAAAATACATCCAAATGCCTCGTTGGTTATGGTACAGAATTCATGATTATGATAATAAACGAGAAAGTTGGTTACTCAATCGAGTTGCGAACTTGCAACCGCAATTGTGGATAAATTGGTATTGTGTTGAGGTAAACTACAATACAAAGAAGCAACTAGATATTTACTATCAAGCGCTGCTGGAGTTCTTAGTTTTTCATCTCAGTATAACAAAAATCGGTAGGTAGTACGGTTCAAACAAAATTTTGCCGCCATTTTGTTTTTTTTATACAATTTCAACAGACAAATTTACAAATTGAACAGTGCAGCGCTCTTTTGACAATGACATTCAAGAGCACTATAATAGGTGTAAACGTACCCTTAACAAAGCCAAAAGGCACTTGTTCTCCCCGTCATTGCGTTTTTTTTTTTTTTAGTCCATGCATACCTGGGAATCTTCTAGTTACGGAGATATTGGGAATTCGAATTTTTGCAGTCCAGTGACGTTTATTCTCGTGTCCATAAGGTTCATGATAGAGGTAAAATAAATGTGAAAGAACTGTAAGACTGACTTTTGCTGCCCAAATGTCAAATGCTCCACAAATGTCGTTGGACTTTCGTAAGCGAAATGACGACAATCAAGATAGACAAGGCCGTATGGGTTGAGACCTTTGCTTGCTTGCAATGGTTACTAATTAAATAATGACTTTTGTATGTACCGAAGTAGCAGTTTGAAGGTAATTCAATTTCTTAATCTATATTAATTAATATTATAAAGAGGTAAAATTTGTTTTTTTTTTAAAGTGTGTAGGTAAATAGACCCTTAACATAAACGAAAGGCACTTGTTCTCCCCGTCACTGCGATAATTTTTTTGTTCTAGACCATACCTGGGAACCTTCTAGTTACGGAGATGTTGGGGTGAAGTTCCAACTTTTTACATGTTTTTTTTTAAATACATGTTTTTAATGTAAGATTTGTACTTTACACACCTCCACGACCCTCGTACTATTTAATCCATTCATCAGCACAATGCTATGAGTGCTTTCCATCGAGTCCTACCGTAAAACGTGATTTTTCACCCCAAAAAAAAAGTCGATTCCCAGCAATAATTTTTGCGTAAAGTTACTTAGTTTGATGTACAGAATGCTTGGTTGACGTGAAGGGTCTGTTTACACCCGGTATTTGTATAGCGGGTAATCTCCGAAACTAATGATCCGATTACGAAAATTCTTTCACTAACGGAAAGCTACATTATCCCCGAGTATCATAGGCTACATTGAAAACGCTCCCGTGGGTTAATTTCGGTATATAACGGGGGTAAAGCCGCGAGCAAAAGCTTGTGAAACAATATCTACAATAAAATAAGGAGAATTTGTCCGTCTGTAAGGAGAAAATCTGAGTTGAATCATGTTGAGTGAAACGCTCAAATGTCGAAAATTTTAAAATATTTTCGACATCAGACCAATTTCATGCTTAATCTGTTCATTCATAGACGGGCAATTTGTCCAATTTGATAAAGTCATTTAGTTCCCACGGTAACCAATGAGTTAAGCCAAATAATTGACACTTTTTTTAAAAGAATACAACATTATTTAAGTACAAGATCTTTTGGCGTGAGACTATTTAAAAAAAAATAGTTAGACCATAGATCCATAAAGTGTAAGTATAATCTCAACCTATTGTTAGTAAGTAACAAAATTACAATAAATAAAAAAAAAAACAGAAATAATGACGGCATCTTGTTTTTCAATAAAATCTCATGAAAATAATTCACAAACGCGGCGTCAAGTAGCGCCAAAATTACAAGATCCTTTTAACACTGTTTGTTTTAAAATTAATGTACAGATAGGTAGGTATTTCAATACGGTAGGTAAATACAGCAATAGTTCACTTGCGGTCATCATTATTGTTCTGATTACGAAGCAGGTAAGTAAAAGAAATTACAATTAATAAAAAAAAACAGAACTAATGACGCCATCTTGTTTTTCAATAAAATCTCATGAAAATAATTCACTATCGTGCGGCGTCATGTAGTTTCTTGAGGTCATCATTATTGTCCTGATTATGAAGCAGGTAAAATACTTAAAACATGGCTACTTCCTGTAAAACTCCTGAAACATTGTTTACTACAAAATATTTGGACCACCATTAGGGAATATTATGTCAGAAATACAAAACTTTTTTATTTCTTAAAATTGCCTTTTATAGGCCCTTAAAAACATTGTGGTACACTTGTTTAATTTTCTAATACAATACATTTTACAATTAATTATTTTATATAGCATGTTTTTGGTGAAATGGAACGCAAACTCAAAACGCATCGTCCGCGATAAAGCCCGTAGTGACGTCATGTAGTCACTGGCGGTCATCATTATTGTCTTAATTACGAAGCAGGTAAAATACTTAAAACATGGCTACTTCCTGTAAAACTCCTGAAATATTATTTACTACAAAATATTTAGACCACCATTAGGGAATATGCAAGAAATACAAAACCTTTTTTATTTGTTAAAAATAATAATAATAATTGCTTTGGTTTCGGCCCGTAAATGTAGCTGAAACACAGTCTAAGGGCTGAGAAGAAAAACACTTTACGAAAATAATAATAAATGTTTATTCACAAAAAATACAGATAGTAAGTACTTATATAAAACAGCCTTTTATTTGCCCTTAAAAACATTGTAGTACACTTGTTTAATTTTTTTCACCGTGGTTGCGCTTTGAGGAAGAATTTAGTTGAGCTTATTTGGTTTCGCTTAAAAATAGTTGCGCTTTGAGGAATACCCCAAAAAAATTATAGCAATGACGGGGAAAACAAGCGCTTTTCGGCTTCGTTAACGGTCTTTTTCACCCATATTCTAGACGCTCAATACCATATCCTAGACCTCTAATAAGCAACTTAATCAGGCTTCAAGTAAACAATATCCTTACCTCAAATATTTCCAACCTTCAATGAACTTTAAACTCTGATGCTCTCTTTATAAGGTGTAGATTTAATTGCAGTTATTACGCTAACAATGACTTTATAAACTAAGTTTAGATACTCGACATTGAGTGACGTCACTATAGGATGTACTTTCGCTTTTCATGTGACCTTAGTCATCATTTGGTAAGTTTATTTAAAATGGTTAGGAAAAATTACCTGATTTTTTTCTTTCATTTTTATTTTGATAGGCAACCATCTTCAACTTATGAACTAATTGTCTATCTAGTGACTATTCATGGCTTCTGAAGGCTTAACTAAGACTGCTGTTCAGTCATCGTCATCATCTTCATAGGATTATTTTTCCGACTTCAATGAGAAACCTACTGACGAAGAATTTCAAAGTAAAATATCTAGATTTTTTTTACAGTCTGATCAATGTCATTTAATTTCGTTGGCACTCAAAACAAATGTGCTTATTTAATGACATTGAACTTTGTAAGATGACGTTTGCACATGACCGCAAGTACAGCTCGAAGTGGGCACTTATAAAACATATACACACCTACTAAATGTGACATCATTGCCTTTGAGGTTCATTTGTTCATTTTATTAACACCTATGTCATTTATCATAATATGAACATTGAACAGCTGAGTGGAGGTCTAAGTAATCTTGCGGTTTTTCCTTACAAAGAAGAACTTTTAAAACTCTGCCCAATATTTATGCCCAAAATAGGGAAGAATGCCCAAGTTCGCAATTCCAGGCTTGGTAGTAGGGCTATCTACTCAATTAACCTCACGATTCCAGGATTTTGGGACTGGGGTTGCCTGCCCAAGTTATCCCACTATTCTAATGTCGGTTGTAGCCAAAGACATTGAAATATTACGAGCGGTAAACGCGACAAGACGAATAAAACCCAATTCTGGGGTAAGCTCGCCGTTTTAAATAAGCCGTGACTTTTTAATCGTCTAAACACGGCAGCCCACTTCTAATCATTAATATAAAAAAATAGGTATTTTTGAGACTTTAATAATTTAAAAATAAAAATATTATTTACTAATAGGACGCATGGTGTAGTTAAAACACCCTGTTGCGAGCGATGATCTACTGAACTCGAGCTGCTAACATCATTAAAAGGATGTTTCATAATTTTATTCTAATGTATTATTTATTTTTCTTTGTACCTATTATGGTAGAAAAAAAATCAAAAATCGCGCCTAGAGCTATTCTATGTCGGGTACATTGAGTAGACCACCGTTGTAAGACGACTAAAAAGTTACGGTGTATATTGTAATTTTGTGTGTACACACGGCGGCACATGAAGCTGTGCATAGTAGTATAACTTGGCCTCGCTTTGTATAGATTACCTATACAATGACAGATCCGCATAAACTGGTTTTGTATAGCTTGAGTGGCCGTCGTACGAACATATATATTTTAATTTTGTGTGTAATAAAGATGAAGAAACTCGTAATATAATACTTGTTACCTACTACTTAGTAACAAATCAGTCTATCTAGTGTCATACGCCCGCTTATTAGGTAGCATTCGTGTAGTCAAAATAGAAAATGTTCGGGATCAAAATGTTTGTATGAAATCATTTTCTATGTAAAATGAGTCGCAGAATTACACATGTACATGCGTCGCCGTGTGGTACAAACAGGACTTTAGTACGACTCATTTTACGCGACTCACACCTCAAACATTACGCTCGTTTGGCTTCAACCTAAGTCTTTTAAACCTCTTTGGTTATAGCACTACCTGTCCAAGTTACCTCACGATATTCTTTGCAAGTTCCATGTGGATGATTTTTAATTTACTTGTTCTACTCTATTTTACACGAATATCCGTGTTATCAAACAATCAATCTAAAACCGCATAATATGTAACACTTAAACTAACCTTGTACAATACGAAAACAACCTCAAAATCTTGCAAATTCAATGTTTTCGTGTCCAATTATCGGAAATATATGCAAACATGTTAACTGTTTAAATTATAATGAAACGGTCTGAATTTTTTTTTAATGTTGGGTTCTGTTTAAAAAAAGGTCACAAAAACCCGTGAGAGAATTGTTGTCTCAGATAAGAGAAAGCACAAAATCACATCTTTTAACATACGATCTAACCTGCTATTCGCAATAAAATGTACAAGAATTTCAGTTTTACGAGAAAACTACCTTAAGTATGAATAAAAAAGTGAAATTCTTACTAGTGACACGAAAAGAAAAAGACAGTACACCTAATCTTAAAAGTCTTCAAACAAATGCTGTTTGAAGACTTCTATCCAATTCTAGCTGTGCTCCACGGTTTCACCTGCCACGCCGCGCCGTTTGCCGCTGTTTTGCTCAGCCCCCGAGGGTCGAGTGTGATGTATGTACAACGTGTGATGTTCCTCAAGAACTGGGCTATCAAAAGCAACAAGAATTTTTCAAATCCGACTGGCACCTCCAAAAATTAGCGCGTTCAAACAAAAGCACATACTCTTCAACTTTATTATATTAGTATAGTTTTCAGAGACCACAAAAGTGACGATAAACAATCATATTTACGTAAACACAAACGTAATATTGAAATAAGCCACAACAAAGCGGAAATTACAAAGCAAGACTAATTTGTCAAATGTTCAACAATTTCATACAAGCATACGGAATCCTTGAATGATTGGATTCCATTCATTCGTAATGTAACCTTCGTGTCGAAAACATCGTATGTAACACGCGAGTTCTTGTAAATCTATACAAATATATAAAATTTAAGTGTCTGTTTGTAAATCTGTGGTTTGTAATATCAAAATAGCAGCTTTTTACTGAATATTATATATGAAAATATATACGGCACTTATTAAAAAAAAACACAGTGATGGAAAAACCCAAGAACACTGTCCCATCTGGGAATCGACCTCAGGACCACATGCTTAGCAGTACCACTTGCACCTACAAGACGCAGATACGAGGCAGTCACACACACTTATTAGTATTTTATAGAGCTACTGCATAAGGCATTCGACAATTTACTAAAAGCATACTTATTGGTATTTAAATTATTGGTATATTAAGCCTTAAGATACTGGCCAGTTTTCCTTGTAAACCTGATTTTGAAAAACCAGAGAGGCATCGGAATATTATAAGTGGATTGTTTAAAAAAAAATTAAATCACTCGCAACACAATCAATATGCCAGTTTTATCTTATCGACATAAAAAAAAAAAAAAAATTCTAAAGAAGCAAAGCTTTACTCATGTCTTTGCCAACATTTTTGTATTTTTTTCTGACGAAAAATGATTGTAGTTGTTTTCTTCATAACATAAACAAAGATAATAGCAGACCTCTTTATAAAAGTGACCTTTCAAAATGATTCACACACTTGTAAAACCACTTTTAAAAATCGAGTCTAGCAACTTGCTAAATTCATATTGTGATTACGTAATTATAAAACTTGGTAAGTATAAATAAACAGAATATTGCGTAATATTTATTGCCAACGCAAAAAACCTGAAGACGGAATGGTCCCATACCATTACACATTGGACCATGATGGGCAGAAATCAAATTACTTACTTATTAAAAGAAACATATTTTACTAGTATTTGTCAGCTATTATGGTCAAAGAAAAATATTTTAAAACATACATTTTAGCAAGCGTTTTTTAATCTCCAGTTCAAATAAACCCTGTTACTTTTGAACAGTCATAAACTAATCGATAAAGCTACAGTCTTTCCACTAGGCATAAAAACTGAAAGGGCTGTTTATATGTCAAAAATCGTAGATTTTATTTTATTTTACAAGCAGTAGCACAAAAATTTTCTTGTATACCTCACCTCATACTAGGAACACAAAGACCCGACACGGCTGAACATCTGTGCCTAAACATTTTTCTTTTTCACAATCACATTAGGCGCGAAACGAAACCATAGACAACACACAGCATCTAGACTACATACACAAATGAAAAAAAAAATAATTTCGTGTCACTTGTAAGAACGGTCAAAAAAATACATTCATTTGACCATGCGTGTGTTTTTGAGTAAGAGGACAAATATCTAGCTTATAGGCGTTAAACACGAACCTGAAGATTAAATTATAATAAAATATAGGTTTTTCCATGAAAAAATCTTTCGAAGGAGTAAATGCGATAATATTAAAAAGAGTTCCTCATAAATAGCTTAAGGTCGTGTTTAATTTAAATTTGACAAAAAAACTTTATCTCTCAAAATACAGGCCATAATCAGCTCGTTCTCTCTGCATCTCCATGAGCCACGCTAGTCAATAATATCTTCCAAAATTCAACCTATTCTGAAGCCAATAAACAAACAAGGATATTTTTACGAAATATCTACTTCAAGAAAAAATAAAAATAATAGTTAGGAAAAAGCATAAAAAAACCCAAATAGCTATATATTTCTAAAATAACATACGGTTGGATTGCGTCAAGCGACCGCGACCTTCCCAGATATGTTAATGTACCGACCGGTATCGTATCAAAACTTGAGAATTCTTTGTTGCGTAGTTTCTCAATCAAATATACCGTTAAATAACCGAAAAATTTGCCCCCCTTTAGTTTTTAAAACTTGTATTAAGACCATGCAAACAACATATTTCTTGGTAATTATTGAAACCGTTCTCAAGAACTTTTTCTTTAGTTAAAAATAATAGAATAACATTTTGCAGCGGCGTGCCCAAATTAATTGGGAATCGGGCAGGAAAATTATGAAGATTTGTAACTGGCGAAATATGGATGTACTATCGGGTACACCACTGTGGCACCGTTGGAGGATTACTGGCGTGAGTTTATGTATTTGTGTATGAAATATCTCGAACTCTCGAAAAAAAAACCAGAAGTAAATTAACTCAACATCGCTCGTTTAAAACTCTAAACAAACACACCACTATTTTAAAAATTAAATAAATACCACTATTATGAGCACCAATTAATAAAAACAAACAACATTTTTATCTTATTGCTCCGTACAATAAAAATACTAGGAATTACATGATAAACATGGAACTTCCCATTCAATTCACAGTAGAAAATAGGTTGGCTATAAACTTGTTATCATTTAATTCCGGGCTACCGTACACACCGTAGCCTATGGCCGTAGTCAATGGGAGGACGACCATTGATGACCTAGTTACGGCCGAGAGTTATTTTTCAATTCATTTGATGGATCGTAACTTCGGACGAATCATGGGACCAAGTTTGACAGCTGTTGTCAGAAGTGTAAATTCTCTGAACGTCATTTCTAAATTCGAACATTCTGATGATTGGGCAAATAGGATAATTTGGGATATGCTTTGAATAAAATTATGCCCGATATGGCCCAAATAAGTGGGCACGTAGGGTAATTTGGGCAGATTTGTGATATTTTTTGTCATAAACAACTCAATATTCTATTAGCAACGAGGGGAAAAATTGCTTTGATACTTAGATGAGCTAAAAATGCAAGGATTGTATAAGGAAAAGACTTTAAAAAGACAGATCAATGCAGTATAATGTTGCAAAGAACTATAGAAATATAGCCTTCTCCTAAATAGGTTAGGGACGGCCGTTTTCCAGTGTTACTTGTACTACACACTAATTTTCTTCATTTCACATCTACCCACATATGTCCCTATTTAAAAAGTAATCAGAATGTTTCATTTATATTTGCAACATTATAAAAATAGACTGGAAAAGGGTTTATTGACTTGCTTTATCAGGGGTTGACAGCCTTTTACAATAATAATTAATTGTTTTTTTTTATCATCAATGAAATGGAGTTCCGTGCTTTTTTTTGTAAGTTATTCACTAGTTTTTTGCTAAGAGAACTGGGTGTTACATTTGTCTGGACTTGTCTGGACGTGTTCGGATTTTCAGCTCCCTTCTGGACGTTGTCTGGCTTTGTCATTTTTAAGGACTTTTCGACAGGTACTTTTTTTTTAGGAAATAAGAATGACCAGAAATATTTGTCTGTTTGACTGGGATATACTTATTACGTTTTATGATTTATTCGAGATCAAAATGAAGTCGAACTAATAAAATGACGTACCTATATTAACTATGTTTTAATAAATATTAGCGTAATATTAAGTAGATACCTACCTATATTGTTACGTTATGTACTCAGCAAAACATGTTTAAACACCAATACTACATAGTTTTGTCGTTGATAGCAGTTTCCCGTCATTTGCGATCAGCTGATATTTGATATTACTATCATGTTCTCACATTTTAATAAACTAAATATTTCAGTTAATTAAACCATTTAAAGTAGGACATGACATCAATAAAATTCATAATCGTTTAACGATGCCATCATTTTTTGTTTTAAATTTGAATTTCGAAACATAATATTTGAAAAAAAAAAAAATGGATTCGAATAAATTATTTACAGCTTTTTATGTATGGCATGTTTCTAGTTTATGGTATATGCGTTATTTCGCACGTTGAATGTTTTGTTGAACTTGATCTCTAACCATATTGCTGTTTTTGTATGATTTTCCATGGTGGTCATAAAGTTTTTCTCTTTGATTTATGAGCGGTTTTTAGTACTGGTGTGATATTGGTATGTTTTTGAATTCGGAATAGAATATTTAGTGGTTAACAGAGAGGTGTCGAACTGCAATCAAATTAGTCGGGAGGTTGGTGAGTAGTTCTAATACGCTTTTTAAATATAGATATAAATATATAATATTTGTCTAGCTTACCGAATAATTATTGTTAGGTTGGTTTTCTTGATTTTTAGAAATATAATGAAGCTTGTAAGTTTGGATGTAGGAGGTAAACTCCGAAACGGCCCAACCGATTTAAAAAAATCTTACGCAGATAGAAAGCTACACTGGTGCCGCGTGCCATAGGATATATTTTAGACGTAATTAAATTCCAAGCGAGCAAAGTCGCAGGCTAAAGCTAGTTAAAATAAAGTGCCTTGTCGGTGACTCTGTACATATGTATTGTTTTTATTTACTGCCGCTAATGGGTTTCATTGTCGCTCTTTGTTTTGATACAACTACATTGTCCTTTCATTTTAAAATGATTGTCCACGTTCGATGTTCGGATATTTACTAAACTACCAAGAGAGTCTATGTAAATATAGCCAATATCAGTTTCTTCCAATGTTCTTAAGGTCGAGTTTCGTATAAAAAAGTTTGTTGAGAAAAACAAAGATTTTAGCATTGAACACGAAGTAAGCATAAAGTTTTGCTAAGTCAACTTATGATTAAGATTCAAGGTTTTTGCTTGCGTTGTGTTTTTACTTCATGATTATTACTATAAAAACACTGTTCTCATAACAAAAAATAACTGGGAAAATCCTAGACACAATTAATTTTCTATCGACACAATAAAAAAAAACAAATGACAGTTCAGAACGAACTTAAAACACTTTAGCCAAAAAAAAAACAAACCTCGAGTTAGCCTTTGTCATTTTGGATCCGTTCCCGCCAAATTCAATTTCACTGCCGCCAAAACTAGCAACCAAAGGCACGTCGCCTTCTGCCATTTTTTAATAAACACTTATTAAAACGCGAAATTACTTTTTATTGAGGTAAAGAACGGTTGGTAAATGTTTTTGCGCGCGCGACCCGTCACTGCCGCGTTCGGCGATGCACTGAGCGTTTCTATTCTACGATTATTTTATTGATGGTACTATATGATGGACGCTACGCAGATAACGTGTGATGGCCGCTGGACGATGTTGTGGCAGTGATAATTGGATTGGTTTATGTAAAGCTGACGCATGCAGCATCAGAACATCAAATATTAATATATTCTCATATTTCTTCTTTGTTAATATAATGTCTTTGTTGCGTTTCTTTGTTTACGATTGATGCCACTGATCATTGTGTCGCGATATATTAATTTATGGGCGATAATTATGACCTTAGGTAAGTATCTATGACCATAGTACAGTCAGTGTACAGTTGACACATTTTTCCCCATTTTTCTTTGGGTTAAGTTTGCAAGGTATTGTCTATACTTGCAATTCTTCAGAGAAGACTCACGTTTCCTACAATTTTGAAGGCTGCCCAACCGGCGTAAATGATAAGCAAAATAATACACTTTATAGAGACACCCTAGGGGCTTCAGAACCCGACAAAACCAGTACCACCAGAAAAATCTGCCTACAAATCAGTTTTGATTTCTTTAAACAATAGTTGGTCTGCCCACTACTTTGGCCCACTTAAATGTATTACTTAATACGCTGACCAAATACGTTTTGCTTCGACTGTTCACGTAAGACACACACACATACATGTATTACGAATTATGCGTATTTCCGGATTGGTTCGGTATTAGGAAAACAGTTGAAGCGAGTTTAACAGCTGGTTGTTGGTATTCTGAACGTGTTTTGCTATAGAAATCGCAGTATAGTCGCATTGCCAGTCAGATGTAATGAATGGACAGTTTTCGTATTAAATCAAAATTATTTTCAAATCAGAATTCCCCAATCAAGGCTGCAGTTTTTCTGGGGAGCCTATAAAAGAAACTCCAAAAAATTATTTTTCCACTGCAGGATTTTTGACCGTCTTTTTTACCATAAAATAACAATTCAAGTAAACCTTGACCGGTTCTAAGCGTGCATCATCAGATTTTGCATGACAATTAAAAGAAATCCTGTGACAGGGTCAGAGATTTAACTACTTCAACTTTGAACCTTATTTAACCAATAATGACCAGGAAACATTGATCCAACTAAGTTATAACTAGTTTTAAAAGTGCAACAGCAGGTTTTCCCGCACTCAATGCAACCACAGCGATAGTCAGAACATACCACGTGCGACACTACAGCTCAGTGTTGAACTAAACAAAACAAATCGGTGATATCGCTTGGCGATACCCCGATTGATATACTCGGAAATCTACCTTTAGAAATAGTAACTATGCGTTAGTTATGTAACCTCGTATTTATTTCTTGGAAGTGGTAAGCAGAAACTGTAGATCGTCACGTGCTGGGGTCCTGTCTTTATCCGTATGCTTGGTTTAAGTATCATGATCATCCTCCTGTACTTATACCAATTCACTAGGAGAGTCTCGTCTCAGAACTCGGTTCTCTTATTTCTTCCGCATCCTTTCTTAGGATCTACATCTTTCATAGCCATCCACAATAATTATTTCCTTTGTTAGTTATATTTGTTAGTATTTTAAAGCCCTAAAATAAACTTTACTACCGGAATACTGGCTGGAGGAGCTTGTGGCTAAATAATAACTGCCGCTTGTCGATCTTTAGGTTAAGCCGAGCTTGCATAGGTTGGAAAGTATGACAACCAGTTTATACCAAGGGGTATCGTATTACCCAGTGCTATCTGGGTTGTGGAGGTTAGATAGGCAGTCGCTCCATGTAAAGTAATGGAATTCATTTGCATCAGGTGAGACTGGAAGCTTACCCCAACATAGTTGGGAAAAGGCTAGGCACCTGATGATGAAACCGGACTGGCATCTTTTGTTTGTTCATCCATCCTGTCCTTTGCTGGTCACTTATAAAGTCTTGCCAGCCAAATGGTGAGTTCTTTTGAGAGGTTCTATTCTAAAACCGTATAGCTACGTTTTTTCATGACATTCATGTAAAAATCTTATTTAAATTAATTCTACTGAGAGGAAATCTTGTCTTACTTTCGTGCTCCAGTAACCTCAGTGTTTATAAAATATGCGCATGAGCATATTTAAAAACAAAACAAAAGCGAAATTCAAAAATATTCTTATATGCAACTTTTTATGGCATTTTTTTTCGGCAGCCGACCGGCTTTAAATATAACCGTGGAAACATCTGTGATTGTTATTATTTTACTTTGGAAACATTCCTCGTTTTTGTTGACGTCAAAATACGTTAGCTTACTTCATAATTCATTAGTAACTATCGGTAAACGGAAAACCTAGGATAAATATGTTTACAAATCGGGAAATTTTATCTAGTTAATTAATAATTAATTTTAATCAATTAAAATTATGCTGTAGTTCTGCGTATCCTGAATCGATAAGCGTCATTTGTACTATTTTCCTGTAACCTTTAATTAAGGTAAAATAACGAAAACAGCGTTTTTTTACAAAAACGATGATATTATAGTTTCGACGACTCACAGCGATTTTTTACAGAATATCTATGGAGAAGAAAGAACCACCAGTCGTTAGTTAAAAGTTATTTTATATAAGAATTTAAACTATCATAGTCACTAACGTTATTATAACTAGAAAACGGGATATTAACCATGCGCCGAAATATCGGGAACTCAAAGAAAACAATAAACATGGTAAATATCCCGTTTTCTAGTTATAATAGTGTTATTTTATATCTGATTTAAATGTCTTGATCTTTATTTTCCTTCTGATAAGGTCGCTCTTGGGTTGCTGCTCTGTCAAGTCTGTCTAAACCACAATGGTCTTTATCCTCGTTAAAATAGGGTTGCTATTGTGTAGCTTCTGCCAGAGGTAAAATGCTACTGACCTACGAAAGTATTTCATTATTATAATGTTTTCCTGTTCAAACTACGGTTTTGTTATCAGTAGGTATTTGAAGTCAGTGATGTTCCTTAAAAATGTTTTAAAAACTACGTCAATACTAGAATTGTTTCCTGTTTAACCAGCAAATCTTATGGATACCTACTTTAACAGGATAAATAAAGTTAAACTTTCATTATTATCCTTATGAAATTAATATTTAAACAATATATTATTGGGAATCAGTGCCATAGTATCAGATTGGTTTTTCCTAATTACTTTTTAAAATCGAAATTAACTACTGAAGCTAATACGAAAAAATAAGCAAAAAATTAAAACAAAATTAAATATTAGAACAAAACAGAAAATCTTCTTATAGGTTCTTAGGGTTCTTTACGCATACCCCTAGTAGCGTATACAATAAAAAAAAAATCGAGCATAGATAAACTATAAACAAAAAATTTGTACAAGGACTATTATTTAAATTCTTGTCTCCGCGCTGCATAAAGCCATCCTACGACGTCACTAGTAATCTGTGAGTGTTGTACCATGCGGTGTCATCCACGTTTTTCGGGTAAAACCTAACAAAACATTTAGAGGGGCGGTACTTTCCTAGTATTCTTGTTTATGGTGGGATGTAGAGGGGCGTAATTAGGGAATTCTGTTTAAAATTACTTGTTTGTTATGGTCAGCTTTTGTTATGTTACGTTTTCATTTGTTGTATAGTTGAACGTAAATACATACTTATGTGAAGTAATATTATGATTGTGTAGATATGAGTCATCTACATCATCTTTCTGCCTTGTACCATGTTACTTGGGGTTGGCACAACACGTATTATTCTACCATTCTCCCTCTAGTCACGCTATCATTAACTCTTTTTGCTTTCATGTCTTTCCTCACACAGCCCGTCCATCTTTGCTTGGATCTTGCGTGAATATGCATATTGGTGTTCGACAGACCACAAAGGAGATGGCAGGGCCACTTGGAGGTCTTCCTAAAGAATTGTCTAGCAGTGACGTAGTACGGTTTTCAGAGGTGTACCTAACAAGCACACCCACATTTCGGCAGTTATGTTTACGTCCCATCTAATAGGACGAGCCTATTGCCATCAACCGGGCACAAATCCAGAATCTGTACTATGAGCCCGCTTTTGTTCCAGTTCAGTGCAATGTTCTCATAGAAAAAGTGGAAAATTAAATTATTGAGCTTTCTCTTTACTTTAAATGTGGTATTCAATTTATCAAAGCTTCATATACAGGGTAATGAGTAGGCAGCCTTGGCTTATTAATAAAAACGAACAGCCATTAAAAAAAAAAACTATTTTATATGTATGTGTAAGTAACAGTAGCGAAGAGTCATTTTTTTTAAGAGGAAAGCCGGAGTATGTTTTTTAATTTTGATTTTATTATTTGTCTTTGGAATACTGATTGTACCCGTTTTCAAAGGAAAGTCGGTAGGAATTGAGTTGTATGGAACCTTCGCCACTGGTAAGTAATAACTAGTCATACAGCCTATTCATCAGCCATCAATCACCACTTAATGAAATATAATTATATAACAACAAAAAACTGATGAAAATTCGTGACGTACGTAGCATATAAGGATTAAAAAAAAGTGAATAAATTGTCTATTTATAAAAACGTCTCTGTTAATCCTAAGTACAGTCGCCAGCACATCAAGTTACCACAAACTGTAAAATTTTCTTGTTCAATTTTGAACTTAACTATCAACATTTTAAGGTTTAAAATTATTTGGAGAAATTTGACAGTTTGTGGTAACTTGATGTGCTGGCGACTGTACAGTCACGAGCACCAATATGCATGCACTTTCCTAAATTTAAAAGCAATTTTCGCGAGAAATAACGATTGTAACTTGGAGATAGGATCTTTTTCATAAAAATATGAGTTCCAGAATACTGTGTTCAGAACAGTAGGAGAAAAACACTTTTAAAAGTTGTTAAGTGTTTACATATTGGTGCTTGTGACTGTACATAGCATAAATTTTTCTGTAATGTTTGGGTTGGTCATACTCATAAATTTAAAGCTCGTAAATTCTTCGGAGACCCATTTCAAAGTTATTCGTAAATTATTGTTTATTGGATACATTGTCTGTGGACTATTTAAAGTATAGCTGTTTTGACATGGAAAGAAAAATTCGATTGCTTCTTAAATAGATGTCGCTAACGTCACCGTAAGACGTTATTAATGGAACGAAAATTTCGAGAGTTGTGAGCAGGGTGCGATGGTCTAATTGGTTAAGACGTCCGGTGTACTGAATCGGAAGGTCGCATGTTCAAACCCTGCTCGCACTCGAATTTTTCTTTCCATGTCAAAACAGCTGTAGTTCCTTACGCAGGGTTTGCGTATAAAAATATAAAAAATATTTAATGTAGTATGTCGTGATCGTGAATTAAAACAAGTTACAGTGAAGTTTAGTTTTGAATGTTGTTTTGTTTGTTTCTCGATGGACTAGTGATCGCAAGCACTACAACTGACCATGAGGTTTAGGGTTCGATTCTCGTTGTAAGGCTAAGTGTTATGGGGTTTTTCATCAGAAACTTCCAAAGAGCAGCTCTGAGTCTGGATGTTGCCGGGCGGATGGCAATAGGTTCACCCCCTATTACATGGACATAACTGGCAATATTTTTAAAATAATAATTATAACGATTTTTAGTCTGTAGTTTAGTAATTGCTTGTAAGTTAGAATTACCAAAAGTTTTCTGAGAAGAATTCTGAGCTTTGCTTTCTTCGACTGTTCCTACTTCGTTCAAATACTTGTCTATTGCATAAGAATGGTTGGTTGCATAAGTAATTAAAGAAACTCAAGTTATTATTTTAACTTAACTATATATACAAGTGTAAGAGATTCCTCGAAACACTATCTCATATTTGGTTCAACACAGAGATAAGATCCCGTTTTTGAGCAAAATATCAACAAAAACATGTTATGGAATCAGACGTTACTTTGCGATAATACATGACATTATATCAACAAAAACAAAACAACATCGGAAATACCACTTACCCATATAACACAGGAGAAGTTATAGAAAAACAATAATAATAGGTCTTTTCCTATATAATTGGAGATTTAATAACCAGCATTTTCAGATTTAATTATCTGTGCAATTCGAAATTCAAATAAATTTTATTCGAAAGCCGTGTTCTTTTAATTTCAAATTCAGTCATTTGTTTTTAGATAGTTTTTTGTTTTTGTGAAATTGTGGTAGTTTTTGGCGCCATGGATAAACTGAAAATTCGTACAATTTTCGAATATGAGTTCCTACGTGGACATACCGCTGCGCAAACAACACGAAACATTAACGATGTGTACGGGCCTAACACAGCTTGCATAAACACGGTCCATTATTAGTTCAATCGTTTTAAATCTGGAAATTTTGAGTTGAAGAATGAGCCTCGCGGTCGGCCGGTAACCATTGTCGACAACGACGAATTGAAGGCGGTAGTTGAAACGGATCCAACTCAATCTACGGCTGAGTTTGCTGCGGGCCTTGGAGTTAGTGTCAAAACGACATTAAAGCACTTGCGTCAAATCGGAAAAATAAAAAAGCTAGGCTAAAATAAAATAAAAAAATACGAAAATGTTTTGTTTTTTAAATTTTCATACTAATCTCCAATTTCATAGGTAAAGACCTAATATTATGCATGAAACGGCTTACCATAATTATCGGCCTAGCCTTTTCAAAACTATACTACTACTTTTTTGCATATCACTTCATGTGTGAGTACTAAGGCTACAATTTACATTTTGTTATCTTTCATTGACTTGAATGTGCCTTGGTGGCTGAGAGAATGTCATGCTCACTCAAATGTCTCGCTGATGGTGGCGGGTTTGTCGGGTCATTTAGTTCCCTCCAATATGGTTGAGTTGAATGGCGCTGATCCATGCGTCATGTTCGTGAACGGGCGCTGTCTGTTGGGACTGGTCATCTCTTAGCTGCGACGGTTTATTTTAATTACTTTATTTTTTTCATTGTTGATTTAATATTTTACTCTGGACGCTCTTAATGTGCACTTCTTTCTACATTGTTCTTACATATATCATGTATAATCTCAACATGAATGATGTAACCAAGATTTTGTAACAATATTTTGATTTAAAAGAGTGTCCGTAGAGTTTCTTGCCCATTCTTCTCCATAGAGATCTACGCTTTGGAATGTGCAACTACAGTACTTTCTCAAGTTATTATGCCTTGTGACTGTGACTATAGCTTCGCTTCTTTTTGTTTTTTTGACATTCAAAAGTGACTTTGACTTTTGACTTCATGTTAGAGTCGGCTTCCAGTCTAACCGGATGCACCTGAATACCAGTATTTTACATGGAGCGACTGTATTTTACATGGAGCGACTGCCTATCTGTCCTCCACAACCCAGTTAGTACTGGCTAATACGCCTTGGTAACACTGGTTCTCAGTCTTTCGGGCCACTGACTACTTGTAAAACCTATCAAAGATCTACGACCGCTGGGACTAACGGCTTAGCGGGCCGAGGAACGGAGGAGTTACGGTATGTAAAATATGGGCACCCATCCACGGACCGACCTCGGTAAGAGTTGCTTAACCTAGAAGATCTATCTGTGTCATAACTTAGCCACGAGCTTAGCCGTAGAGAAACTACGCAATTTAATGTTTTTGCGTTTTAGGTAGGTATATCCCAGTGAGTCTCGAAATAGATTTGAAAATGCGCGCCGCCGCCGCCGCGCCGATAACAACATTTTGACCTGTTGTTATAAGTTGCTGATAACGGATAGTTATCGAGCATAGTTCAAGGTTTTGGAAACGTAAGACGGAGTATTAATTACTGTCTGATATAGGAATTATCTCGCGGCTAAATAATAACAGCCGCTCGGGTCGATCTTAAGGTTAAGCCGCGCTTGTCTAGGTTAGTTCGTGGATGGGTGACCGCCCAATACATGCCGAGTTTCCTCCGTGCCTTGGAAAGCACGTTAAGCCGTTGGTACCGGCTGTCATTTGTAGATTTTTGACAGTCGTTAGGTAGCCAGTGGCTCAGTCTGACAACCAGTCTTACCAATGGGTATCGTATTACCCAGTACTAACAGGGTTGTGGAGGTCAGATATGCAGTCGCTCCTTGTAAAATACTGGTATTCAGGTGCATCCGGTTAGACTGGAAGCCGGCCCTAACATAGTTGGGAAAAGGCTGGGCAGATGATGTTATCGAATTATCTCGATTGAGGACACAATGGATGTTGAGTACAGGTGAAGTACTCGTCATATCAGGAACTCAGTTTGGGATAAAAACTTAGGTAGGGGGGAGTCTCACAAATTTGACGGGGGGGGGGGGGGAGGGGGAATTATGAAATTCGTGTGACTTAATTTGTGGATGGCCCCCTAGATGTATGTGGACAAAGCAAAATAAGTGTAAGTACAATAGCAGACAGCTTTCAGTAGTTTCTGCCTCCACCCGTGGGAAAAAGACGTCAGTTCATGCATGTATCTTTGTAAATCTCACCATCAGGAATAATGATAGATCAGAAATTATATATCTCGCAAGCAACCTGCATAAATCGCAATTTCGAAATCTTAGCGATAATGTGTCGATAGATTATACTTCTACCATAGATTATTATACACTTTCATTCATAGAGATATCAAGTGTCAATCATAGTGGTATAGAAGCTTGATAGTCTATGCAAGTACCATGGATATAGTAAGTATATACGTACAAGTTTCACTGGTCTATATTCGTCGTTGCTAGTTTATGGTACATTTACTTTCAACTGTTTCTTTAGTCTAATGTTGGCATATAGCATAACATAACCTTTAAGTGTACTTTATATTGTTCCCACTGCTGGGACGCAGGCCTCCGCTCTGTTAGAGGGAATGCTGGCCATTTTCCAACAATGTTGGAGTCGGCTTCCAGTCTAACCGGATGCAGCTGAATACCAGTATTTTACATGGAGCGACTGCCTATCTGACCTCTAAACCCACTTAGTACTGGGTAATACGATACCCCTTGGTAATTTTGGTCGTCAGACTTTCGGGCCACTGACTACCTATAACGACTGCCAAAGATCTACAAATGACAGCCGGGACCAATGGCTTAACGTGCTTTCCTAGGCATGGAAAAGACTCGGCATTTAGTTAATGGATGGTCACCCATCCATGGGCCGATCGGAATGATTTATTTGCCTGTAATTACACGGGCTCCAATACTCTTTAAACAAAAACAAATAGCAACGCTTCTTGCGAGCAGAAATAAGCATGATGGTAGTATGAATCTACTTCGGTGGAAAAGCGCCTCCTTAAAGAGCTACACTATTACTGCATGATAGTCTTTAAAGTTTCCAATACAAGGCAGGCATCCGGTCAGTCTGTTCCGATCAGATGGAGCCTTCAGGGTGCGCGAACGTAAATAGATCCCAGACAAGGCTTACTTCAAAACCGGCCATACAATTTAGCGAGAAATGTACCAAGTAATAAACAATTGAGTCCAGATCCATAACGGATGCACCGAAAAAAAAAAACGTTCCCACAATTAAAACTTCGAAAAAAGAATAGAAATTCGAATTTGCAACGCGCCACCCAATCAACGGCCGCCAATTTTGGCGCTGTAGACTTTCGACGCACGTGATTGGCTTCCCAAACTAACTCTGACCCGTAATTGGTCAGAGCGTAATGGCGGGCGACAATCGTTTGCTTTCTCTAATTGTCTATGACTTTCGCTGGTTTCGCTAGGTAAGTAGCGTTTTTTGTTTGTTTTCTAAACAGTTAAGACAAAATTGTCATGACTTGACCTAGATTCTGATTCATACGTGATTTATACAGAGTTGAATTATGAAAGAAACACAATATTGCGTTCCAAAACGTAAATCGCTAACATAGCTCAAAAGGTTGCCTAACTTAAATGGGACTGAGGAGGACAGGGGGTTACTATGGAAAGAGACAGAGCTATACAGGTCGTCTAGCGCCACCTCTTTCCCACGCTGGAATTACTCCTTTAAGACGTTATAGTTGGCACCCAGGTCTGCCGCAAGCCGAAGCAAAGGTCTAGGCCCGTGAATCACAGCATTGGTTCCCTGAAACAGACCACGAAGAAGATAGCGGGAAGACCTGGATGTCTCCCTTGACAATTGAAAAGATAAAACGCAGAATTATGACCGCTGGAAGGAATACTGGTCAATAATGTCTTTGGCCAGCAGTGGGACAGTACGAGCTGGTAATAATTACACTGATTTTAAGCGAACTGCTGCATTGGTCTAGTGGTCGCAAATTGCAACGTCCAACTGCTAAACATCCTGGGTTCAGTATCCTAGGTCGGGCGAAGTCCAATGTATTGTTATGTTTTATGCTGTTGGGTTTTTTCATCAGGAATTTCTCCATAGCAGGCTGGAATTTGGGATTAAGGCTCATCCTTCTTGACATAGTTAAATACAATGTATTGTTTGTTAGAATTATGACAAAGTATGGTTGTGTAGCCTCACTACAAAAAGTAAAACAGCGCCATCTATGACACAAATGAAGAACTAACATCAAACTTCTAAATCGCTCTATTTAAGTTATCGGCGACTTGTGACTATATCGAAAAACCCAACAACAACCGTCCGGCAGCAGCCCACCAGACATAACACCCGTCTGGTCGGAGGATCCTCCCTTTTCTATGGGAGGTGAAGAACTTTACAACGTGTTCTTCGAAGCCATATAGATCAGATCAACAGCCACTCCATGTAAAAAGAATGATATATTCAGCTACATCCTGATAAACGCTGTTTTAAGCTTACACGGTTTACATACAACACACCTTTCACACCACTATTCTCTAACTAAAGTAAGATTATACACACACACACATTACACGCGCTTGAACACATTATTCTGTTCCTTTTCTTTTTCATTTCTCCTTTTGCAGGTCTGCTGGCAGAAATTTCTTATGAAATAAGCTGTATCTATGTACTCAAATATTCTGTACATAGATACAGGTCACGGAAGATATTCCGCAAGTGAAAGTATAAGTTGAGATCCGGATAGATTGGAAGTCGCCTTTAACATAGTTGGGAAAAGGCTAGGCAGATGATGATAATGCTTATAAAAGTCTACCTGTACCTACTGTACTAAACACTTTTGCCTTTATCTTTGGGGATACAAAGCGTGATGTTATGTAATACAGACGTGACATAAGACCGCTAAGCAATATGCATTATCTTATAAATAGTGTGCTAGAACATTAAATGTTATGTCGTGTGGGACTTGAATTGCGTTCCAAATCCATGCGTTCCATTTCCAGTGCCATGACATTTGATACATAGATTTAAAATCAAAAGGTTCGTGTTTACATCATAGCTTATGCTATTATTATACAAGGTGTAAACGGACCCTTCACGAAGCCGTCAACCAAGCATTCTGTACATCAAACTAAGTAACCCTACTCAAAAATTATTGCTGGGAAACGCCTTTTTTTTGGGGTGAAATTTCACGTTTAACGGTAAAACTCAATGTAACGCACTCAAAACATTGTGCTGATGGATGCTTTGAATAGTAAACAGGTCATTGACGTAATTAAAGTTAATTTATAACCTTAAAAACTGGTATTTAAAAATAAATTGTGAAAAAATTGGAACTTTGTCCTCAAATATCTACGTAACTAGAAGGTTCTCAGGTCAACATCATCATCTGCCTAGCCTTTTCCCAACTATATTGGGGTCGGCTTCCAGTCTAACCGGATGCAGCTGAATACCAGTATTTTACATGGAGCGACTGCCTATCTGACCTCCACAACCCAGTTAGTACTGGGTAATACGATACCCCTTGGTACGACTGGTTGTCAGACTTTTTGGGTCACTGACTGCCTAACGACTGTCAAAGATCTACAAATGACAGCCGGGACCAACGGCTTAACGTGCTTTCCGAGGCACGAAGGAAACTCGGTATGTAATGGGCGGTCACCCATCCACAGACCAACCTAGGCAAGCACGGCTTAACCTAAAGATCGACCTGAGCGGCTGTTATTATTTAGCCACGAGCTCCTCGGGTTCCCAGGTATGGTCCAGAATAAAAAGAACGAGTGCTTTTCAACTTCGTTAAAGGTTGACACCCTTTATTAGCATTATGTTATATTGCTCCAATATTTTATGGTAACTGGGTGGTCTGTTAAGGATGCGTTGTTTATAAACGTTGCCCCACACTAGGAGTTCCTCCAGTATCGTAGGTGAGCTACAAACATTAAAACTCACATACACAAACAGCCAGACCCGCAACAACAACTTACCTGTAGGCCATACAAATATTCGTTCCATGGGCCAATCGAACCCGCGATACGCAGCACAGCAGCCAATCGCTCAGCTACTGCGCCAACTGTGCCGCCATCGTTGGAAGCAGACCAATTACAAAGGGCCGAAGTGCCTGAAAAGTTCTGAAGTAGCGGCTGCGTAATGGAAGCGTAGATAGGTTCCCCAAAGGTGGATCTTGGTGGAGCCTATACCTATGCCTCCGACATACGCCCTGGTGGTGGTCGCAGGAATCCGCAGGATCCGGGAAGCCCAGGACAGAGGTTGAATTGGCGATGCTTTCCTAGCATCGCCAATTGTGATGCCAATGTTACTATGTAGATATGTGCATTTCTAACACAAAGAATAGAAAATAGAAAAAGAATTTATTAGTCCTCACAGGATCACAAAAAAATGGTTAAAATAACAGTAAAACAAAAGGATATAAAAAGTAAACATAAGAAAAAAAAAACAAATGAAATTAGTCTTGTACGAAGCCAAAAGGCACGGTGCTGTGACATTTAAAAAAAAAAGTCACAGCGCTGGTATTTTTATAGGGCCAATAATAGGGTAATATATAACAACCGCCTGTAATCCCTGAATGCTAAGACAGAAGTATATTGTACACCCACATTTCGCCAGTTATTCCCGAGCATATTTCCATCAATCGGACACAAAAACGTAGACATGGATTTTTTTCAATTTACTTTTCGCAAATTGCAAGACTCGTCGAAATTAAAAGGCGAACTCGCGGGCACAGCTAGTCAACACATATATTATAAACAATTTGCGAGTCAAGTCAAGTAATAAAAGCCTCACAATACACAATAAGCGTTAGGTCAATGTCTGAACATCATAACATAATCTAGGTTATTGAGACCTTGCTTGGAACAAGTGGTTTTAATTATAAGAGGTTAAAACTCTGAATAGTTACGTGGCTAAATTGCGTGCAGGCATTATAATCATCTTAATTATATATCATGATACTGTCATCGAATTATGTATTGGAGAGAATCCATCAATCAATCCAATTACTGTTGAAGATAATTCTTAAATAGCAAAATATTGCTTGTTGTGTAGGATCTAAAAGGGCGAGGAAAGGAGCTCGTGGCTAAATAGTAACAGCCTCATGGGTCGATCTTTAAGGTTAAGCCGCGCTTGTCTAGGTCGGTCCGTAGATGGGTGTCCATTACATATAGAGTGTCCTCCGTGCCTCGGAAAGCACGTCAAGCTGTTGGTCCCGGCTCTCATTTGTAGATCTTTGGCAGTCGTTACAAGTAGTCAGTGGCCCAAAAGTCTGACAACAAGTCTTACTAAGGGGTGTCGTATTATCCAGTATCAATTGGGTTGTGGAGGAGGTGAGATAGGCAGCCGCTCCATTTAAAATACGGGTATTCAGCTGGATCCGGCTAGACTGGAAGCCAACCCCAACATAGTTGGGAAAAGGCTGGCAGATGATGATGGACCATCTGTAGCAGTAGCGAAGGGTCAATTTTTGTAAGTGATAAGCCGGAGTACATAATGTTTAATGTGATTATATTATTTGCCTATGGAATACTGACTGTGCCAGTTTTCAAAGGGAAGCCGGTAGGAATCGATTTCTATGAAACCTTCGCCACTGATCTGTAGGTAACCTTACATCTAAAGTTTACCTCTATTAGTATTTATGACGATGAGGACATGCCGTTTCCTTATTACATGTTTCGACTACGAAACAAACCCAAATCCAGCTGCACAGAATAAACCAAAGCGCTTTAAAGCTTAAAACGTGAGCACCTACTATTTAATACCTTTGTGCTGAGTACAAAGGCGAAGTGAGTCATAGCTTAAGTATGTAAGTGCAGTGCAGTTCTCAGGTCGATGGTGACGTCAGCAAGTCGCTGAGCAGCTTTAGAAGACAATTTTATTTATTTATTTAACACTTCAAGCACAAAAGTACAGAGGCGGACTTAATGCCATAGGCATTTTCTACCAGTCAACCTTTGGGTGATGCAGAGGCAAGCATTGGTACGGTAACTATAAGGATATAAAGGGTGTAAATAGACCTAAGATTTTTACTTTACACACCTCCACGACCCTCGTACTATTCAATCCATTCATCAGCACAATGCTATGAGTGCTTTCCATCGAGTCCTACTACTGTAGGACGTGATTTTTCACCGCAAAAAAAAAGTCGATTCCCAGCAATAATTATTGCGTAAAGTTACTTAGTTTGATGTACAGAATGCTTGGTTGACAGATATGTGAAGGGTCTGTTTACACCCGGTATAAAATACTATAAATATAATCAAATACTATAAATATATATCAAAATTTAGATTAATGTAAATAGACATTTACACGAATATACTAAAATAAAAACACAAACCATGGGGGAAAACATTACCGTTGTGACGAAACTGCCAGCTTCTTCAATGTACTCGCGAACTTTATTTTTAAAAGATAAGCGTTTGGTTGCCATCCTGTTTTCCTGGGGAAGCGCATTCCACAGAGAAATAGACTGGACAAAGAATGATCGGTGAATGAAGTCAGTGCGGTGAGAGGGACATTGAAGCATACGGTTTTGCCATGATCGCAGGCTCCTATTACGGTTGGCACAAATATACTGAAAGTGGGGAGCAAGGTAACTAGGGAAAGTGGGAAGTTTATTGTTTGTTGACTCAAAGATTGGGAGCCCAAGGAAACGATGGATGGATTGAGTGAGAACGATATGAAAGAAAATGGAGTAAATGATAGCGTGACGGTTGACAAGACAAGGAGAATGTAAGAAAAAAACGGAGTGGGCGCAACGCCGCCCTAAGTAACATGGGATAAGGGTAGCAAGATGATGGTGACTTATAGCTTAATGCTTTGTTATAGATTAGGGTATACAGGGTGGACACCGACGCGAAAACGGTTACCACGTATTCAGTATAGCATTCAGAGCGGGCCACATAGAATTATATTAACGGTTGTTCAAAAAATGCAATATCTACACGGTCAAAATGTATGGAACTGTTTTTTTTTTTTAATAACCGATGAAAAATTTATATGTGGGGCTCAGAATCGTCATCATCTACCTAGCCTTTTACCAACTATATTGGGGTCGGCTTCCAATCTAACCAGATCCAGCTGAATACCAGTATTTTACATGGAGCGACTGCCTGACCTCCACGACCCATTTAGTACTGGGTAATACGATACCCCTTACTAAGACTGGTTGTCAGACTTTTTTGGCCACTGACTGCCTAACGACTGTCAAAGATGTGGGGCTCAGAAGGATGTACTGAATACGTGGTAACCGTTTTCACGTCGATGTCCCTTCCACCCCGTAATTATCATTAGGCGCTGACCCCTAATACATTGGAATAAGGGCAGTAGAATGATAATGTGATGTGCAGGGCAGTTCAAGGTGGTAAATAACACTCGCACATTGTACAAAATCTACTGTTATTTTTACTTTTAGTAAAATGTTGCCCTGCTAAAAAAATGTGTTTAAATAATTATTAAGTTTACAAAATATTAACTGAATGCATAGGTACATAGATCATCACGCCTGTGATCCCCGAAGGGTTAAGCAGAGGTGTACTTAATAGTACTCCCGCATTTCACCAGTTCTCTTTTTTAAGTCCCATGTAATAGAGGGCGAGCCTATTGCCATCAACCGGGCACGAATCCCGACTCCGTGGCTCCTACTGCGAAATTACTGATGGCAAAACGCACGACCTGGGAATCAAACCCGGGACCTTATGCTCGGTAGACAAACGAGGCAGTCGAGGAACTGAATTCCTTTTTGCATTTTCTACCAATCGTCCTTAGTGTGACGTAGAAATAAACAATGGGTACTTAGAATACTAATATTATTACATTTTATATTATTACTTACTTATTATTTGTTATTGATTGTGTCATTCTTTAGAGCAACAAAACAGATTTAGTTATTTCTTTTCTTTATTTTTTAAATTTTGTTTTCATGTCATTTTGTTTTTTTTTTTTAGCATTTTAACATTATTTTTAGTATATGCGAAACCTGAATATAGTTTGTTCAGAATAAATAACTGAATCGATTCCAATAATTTTTTAACCATGTTATATTTTGTTCCAAAAATATTGAAAAAAAGTTACAAGTTGGACACCGAGCGACACTACCTATCGCAATAATTTAGGTACCTACTGCCAAATTATTATTATCAATGAGCTCAAGACGACTCTGGAGGCTTGCGCGGGCGCGTTGCGTGGTGACTACGTATTTGTGCGGACAACCACTTTTGTGATTTTTCATGATACAGTTTTGAAATTTACATTTTTTTTACATAGATTCTTTACATAAAAATACTAGAAACGTGTTTCAGGTTTCGCATATACTAAAACTAATGTTGTATATGCTCTTTGTAATATTATAAAACTTGCAAGTGCTGTGCACACCTATAAGTGACATATTCACCCTAGATTTTAAGTTTAATTGTGCCATAATTAAATAAATAAAATAAATAAACTGGAATAAGCCACGAACACAGCTTCTAAAGTTATTATTAAATGCATTGTTTCTTAGCTTGCCACAAGTGAGTTTATCTGCCCAGATAGAACCACGAATGGAATTTGCTCCCCGACCTCTAGACGTCAGTCACAGTCCACAATTCTACGTCGCTGCACAGAGGACGCAATGACCGTCTAGGTATTACGTCTCTCGAGATATATATTAATGCATGTAGCGTAGATTAGGAGTAAAAATGATTGTTCTCTTACTTTCCTGAATGCCCAATGTGTGGGAAAAAGTTCGCAAAATATTCCAATTTTCATTTTGAAAGAGAAAGGTAAAGGTAAATAGACATGTACCATATGGAATCTATAATATATAATAAAATTGTCTGGTTAGCAGTAGCGAAGGTTCCATACAACTCGACTCCTACCGGATTCCCTTTGAAAATTGGCACAGTCAGTATTCTATAGACAAATAATATAATTACATTAAAGATATGAACTCCGGCTTACCTTTTACAAAACTTTACCCTTCGCTACTGTTGGTTAGTATAGTTTAAGTGTTAATAATAAGGTTTAATGTGACAATGGTAAGAGGCACGATGGGGTTGACATTATCTGTTTAGACAAAAACTCCAAAACAAATAAAGAGAAAAAAATAAAATAAAATTGTAACTGGCCGGCCGATGTCTGTACATTAAAGATATTGAAAAAAATATATATGGGGGTCTTTATTAGAGCAACAGGAGCCAAAACAACAGTTTTTCGAATTTTTGTCTGTCTGTCTTTCTGTCTGTAAAACATACAGTACGTGCATCACGCCGAAACTACTGCAAGGATTTGAACGCAGATTTCACCGCTCTACTGCTAGATGCTTAATTAAAATATAGGCTACAATTAGATATAGTTTTGGACCCGATAGGTGGCGCTGTGCGATGCAAGGGCGGGTCGCTAGTGTTAAATATTTTTGTGTAGTCATCTAACGAAAACTTTATGTTAAAACTACGATGAACCAGCTCTGTAAGCTGCACAGAAATGGCGGGACTTAACCTCTTCCATTTATGGCTTTTGGGGGTATAACCAACAATGTGTTACTCTCCATCTGCCTAGCCTTTTCCTAACTATGTTGGGGTCGACTTCCAGACTAGCTAGTTTATCTGATCTTCACAGCCCACTTTAGTATTAGTCGACAACAATGAACAAAGACGTAACCAAATTGGTTTTTAATGGATGCACGCAGGTCAAGCTATTACGCCACAATATGAATTCGTCGAATTTGAAGTAATTCATTAACGAAAAAAGAACTATTCCACAGGAAATTAAAAAAAACAAAAGTCGCGAGCGGTGAAGTTTTTTTTTTAACTTTCTTCTCACCTCTAGGAACTCAATAAAAAAATTCCCATTAAAATCCGACCACTATAAACATCGTTAAACCTTTTGAGTATTTTTTGTCTAAATGCACTGGGCTATATTGGGTAATACGATACCCCT